>CM075673.1:18490000-19740000 GCA_037962975.1 Clitoria ternatea | reverse complement strand
GAAAAGGATCTTTGCTCACTTCAAGTGACCTTACAACTATTGGACTGCTCAATGGGTGTGATTTGTCCATATAGAACCGCTTTAGCACCTTTTCTGTATAGGTCTTTTGGTGCATTAAAATTCTTTCCTTTAAATATTCTAATTGTAATTCGAGACAAAACTTTGTTTTTCCCAAGTCTTTCATCTCGAATTCCTTTTTTAAGCAATTTACAACCTTTGAGAGCTCTTCAGGAGTTCTGATGATGTTTAAATCATCTACATAAATTGTAATTATAACAAACTTTTTTCCCAATCATTTCATAAAAACACATGGACAAATCGGGTCATTTTTATACCCTTCTTTCAACAGATATTCACTGAGGCAATTATACCACATACGTCCAGATTGTTTCAGTTATTCAATTTAATTGAATAATTTTCTCGAGGATTTGTCTTGTATGCTTCAGGCAAATTAAATCCTTCAGGGAGTTTCATATATATGTCATTTTCAAGTGAGACATATAAATATGTTGCAACAACATCCATAAGGCGTAAGTCAAGCCTTTCATGGATTGCCAAACTTATTAAGTATCGAAAAGTAGTGGCATCCATCACTGGTGAATATGTTTCTTCGAAATCAATACCAGGTCTTTGTGAGAATCCTTGTGCAACAAGTCTTGTTTTATATCGCATAATTTCACCATTTTCATTTCTTTTTCTCGTAAATACCCATTTGTACCCAACTAGTTTTACACCTTTGGGTATTTGGACTACAGGTCCAAAAACTTTCCGTTTTGCAAGTGAGTTTAACTCTTCTTGCATTGCATCTTTCTATTTTGGCCAATCATTTCTTTGTACACATTCCTTAACAGATTTTGGCTCATGATCCTTATCATCATTTATAATATCAAGAGCTACTTTGAATGAAAAAATTTCATCAACATCGACTTCATGTCGATTCCATTGTATTCCATCCATGACATAATTTATAGAGATCTCTTTCCTTTTATCAATTTCAGGTACCTTGGTTTCTTTTGGATTTGAAACCTTGATTATGTCAGGAGACTCAACTGGAGTCTTTATATTCTTGATTCGACCATCTTCTTTATTTACTTTTCTTTTCTGAGGATTTTTATCTTTAGAACCAACAGGTCTGCCACGCTTTATTTTGGCTTCAGACTCATTTGCAATTTTAGATTCTCCTTCACGGATATCAATCTTTATTGGAGTATTAACAGCTGGTATGTGTGACTTAGTCACTCTTTTTGGATCAGCAAATGCATTCGGTAATTGGTTTGCTAAACTTTGCAAACTAATTATTTTTTGAACTTCTAGTTCACATTGTTTTGTTCGAGGATCAAGATGTGAGATGTAACATCCCTGTTTTTAGAAAAAGTTTTACCCTTGTAAATTTTGAATTATGGAGAGTTGTAAGTAAGAATAAGTCAATATATACCCTATTGATGGTCTGTGGTATCTCAGAAATGTCATTTTTATGCATAATAATGGAATTTATATGGATCATTAGTGAAATTATGCAAAAACCGAGTGAAAAGGACTCTATTCTGAGTAACAGAGAGGAATTCCGAGTGAAGAAATGAAATTCCGAGTGAAGGAATAAAATTCCGAGTGAAGGAATGAAATTCCGAGTCAAAACACCCTGGAATGACTCGTTTCCGAGTCAAACCGTGCCAAATGCTTCTTTTCCGAAGGAAACTCCTCCGATTGAAGTATTCCGAGTGAAAGAATGTATATATACTTATGTATATGTTGATTTGATGCTTCCTACCGACTGGAATGTGCTGTGGAATCAATTGGGAAGGATTCCGAATGGTTTCTTATGTATTTTGCTTAGGAAACCGAGTGGAAAATGGTAGAGGGAGCCCATTACGAGAGAAATGTATGAAGCTGAACCATTTCCGAGTGAGATATACTCTATTGGGCCAAAACCGAGTGAGACTCGTACGTGTAGGTCTTGTTCCGAGAGGTAATGGCTTAAATAAACCTTAATTGGAGATATAGTTGAAGAAGTTGGCCTAAACCGAGTGAACCAAGTGAATGAAGACTCGGATTTCCGAGTGAAAACTCTGAGAAAGGAAGGACTCGGTCTGGACAGGTATTACCGAGTGAAGAACCGAGTACCTGAGTCGGTTTTAAAGGAATTCCGAGCAAAGACTTGAAGACTCGCTCAAGCGAGTCGGATTCCGCTTGAGCGAGAAGGACCCCTGATGCATATTTCTCTACTTCGCTCAAGCGAGCAAGCCACGCTCAAGCGAGCCTTGCAATTGTTGACTCGGAAGTAAGAATTTCAGTCGGTATAGTGGTTAACCGAGTGGAATTTTCACTTGGTATTCAGTGTCAGTAGTGCGTATTGACTCCAATTTTGTCTTTTAATGATTATTTAATTCAATAATGCGCATTATAGATAGTGGACGACCAGAAATGGGCACTGACTCAGCCTATCCTCTTAATTAATTCCCACTGACCCTCCATTATCACTCCACTAACAGCCACTCAGAAAAGCTGTCCCCCATTCCACTCACTCTCTCCCTATTTAAACCAGCTTAAGGATTCTCAGAACACACACACGAAACACAGTTGCAAACACACTTCTATTATAATTTTCCTTTCCAGCAAACTTCTGTCTCTCTCCTTTCCCTTCTGTTTCACTCGGAATTCGTGCAGGACAGTGAAAGGGAGCCTTTTCTTCTCCTCCAGTAGCTCCATAAAGGTAAGAGGGTATATTCTTGGATGCTCTGTGGGAAAACCGAGTGAAGGAAAGGGTTAAGGAACCTGGTTCCTCACCTTTCCAGGACAGATTCAGTGTTATGTGAATTAAATGCTTTAATTGCTATTATTGGTATATACATATATATATATTTGTTACTAAATGCTTATAATCAGTTCAGAGTTGTTTGATTAAATGTTATGGTTATTGTTTTATATTTGAATATATGTATAATTAAATTGATAAAAATATATGCTGGTTGTTGGACTGTGAAGATATTAAGGATCCTGGGTGTTTATGTGAGTTCCAGCAAGGAATTATAAAATAGAAGTCGGATTCAGTGAGTAATAAGTTCGGATTTTATGAAAAACCGACCTGAGCATTCGGATAGAACATTTTACTTGGAAAATACATTATTTTCACTCAGAAAGTTACTTTCACCCTAATTCTACTCGGAATCTTATTTTATTCCACTCAGAAAAATGTTTCATCATTATGTTTCACTCGGAAGACACTTCTGAGACTGATTGTACTCGAAAAACATCCTATTTCTCACGGTCAGCATCTTCCCAGTTGATTTCACTCGGAAAACATCATATTTCACTCAGAAAACAGTTAGTTTTACCCAGACAACACCTTTCAGTGATTTCACTCGGAAAACAATTTATTTTACTCAGCAAACAGTTATTTTCACTAAAAGAACTCCTTTCAGTTTGATGTAACTCGGTATATAAAGTCAATTCACCCAGAAGACCTTTCCCAACCTGATTCCACTCGGAATCAGGATTATCTTATTCGGATTTATTTTACTCGCATGTGTCTTATTCAGACAAAACCCTTTTCAACTAATTTCACTCGGTAAACTCATGTTTCAGTCGGAACTTATATTGAATTCACTCAGAAAACTCCTTTGAGACTGATGTCACTCGGAATCGTAGTTTATTACACTTAGAAATTCATTTTTACTCGGTTTCACCAACATTTTCACTCATGAAACTCTTTCTTACTGATTCCACTCGGAAATTATATTTTAATTCACTCAAAAATTTATTTCACTCAGAATTTAAGTTATTTCATTAAGAAAATACTTCTCAGTTTCTGTTTCACTTGGAAAACATATTAATTTCATTTAGAAAACTCTGCTCAACTTTATTTCACTCGGATTCATAGCTATCTCATGCGGAAAACTCATTTTCACTCGGATTCAAGCTGTTCCAGTCGGAAAACAGCATTCCAGTTCATTTTAACTCAGACCCAAACTTATTTCAGTCGGAAAACAGCTTTCCAGTGTCATTTCACTCGGATTTTTAGCCAGATCGCTTGGAGAACCCATCTCTGTATGATTCCACTCGGATTTACCCCTGTTCCACTCGGAAAACTCTGTTTTTAGTGTTTTTCGCTTGCATTTTCAATTGGAAACTAATCTTTACTACTTTTTAAGTTATTGGTAAGTTATAATTATCATTCTTATTCTATTATTATTATTATTTATTATCAAACTTAATATTGTTATTATTATTATTAGTTTATTATTATTATACATTGTTAACATCTTAATTATGCGTAATTACATAAAAAAATATATTATTTTACTCTTTATGGAAAATATAATTTTAACTAAGATATAATAGTTATATTTCTAAAATAATAAACGGATATCTTACAATGTTTAAATAATTGATGGAATTCAAAGAACTTGGGAATGATATGATGAGACTGGAAACACATAAGATACCCAAGGAATTAATTGATAAAATAAATGCATTTCGCATCATGAAAATATTTTTGAAGAAGAAAAACCTCTAGAGCATACACTTGGTACAGTGGAGGAAACTCACGTTCGATCTCCATGAAGAATCTTGGGAGTACAACTGGAACGGCAACCCAATGGCATCAGAGTCGCGCCTGATAGCCGGGTGAGACGATGCAATTCTAGTGTACTTTGACTAAATGACGGAGTGTAACTATGATCGTAGGGATCCAAGTTCCAAAAATATTTAAATCAATGATGAGAACCAATGAGTTCATTTGTACCATATGGAACTTGGGCGGACCCTGATCGCTCTAAATGATTGGAATAGAGATATTCCAAAGAATGAGAAGAAGATGAAACGATTTATTGGGCCCACATGCATCATGAGACTTAATCAAAGATAAATCATAATAAATTCAATTCATGCATTTTCATGATGACATGCTTGATTGTTATAAATATGCTAACTGTATGAACTATGTGATATTATTTGTTAACTGGATTATGTCCGCACCGGATTAACCAATCAGGGTCTTGGGTTATACTCACCCTTACTGTTGACAATTTTCAGAGGAATTAGAAAATCAAGAACCCGAGTGTGAAGAACAGCAATATGCTGAACCCACTGAGAACGATCATTAAAGATAGAATATTTATTATTAATAATCAGACACTAGATGACTGTATAATATTTAAGGGTGCCTGCATGCCCCATTCTGTTAAGAGTACAATTACTTGCAGTTTGTGAATGACTATGTGATCTATATAATATTGCTTCCACTGATCTGCCATCTCTTTATTTTTTTTTAAAAAAAAAATATTCAGTTTTTCTAAAAACTGTTAACACTCTCAGTTAAATAGGATGAACCTACAGAAGGATTTGTCTTATCTAACCGAGGGTGTTACAAAGGTGGTATCAGAGCATAGTCGATTCATCAAGCTTGGGGAGTGGACCATTAGGTTTCCACGTACTCTGATAGAAATATTGAACAGTTCATAACACTCCTAAGGCTAAATATCCTATGTGGAATGCTCCACATAACGCATACCCTGAATCTATTTGTTGATATTCTTTCAGCAAATTTCTAATGGCACGCCAAAATAACAATCATGTGATGGAGAATCTTCTTACCAGAATTGTGGAGGTAATAGAACGACAAGAGTTACCTCATGCTTCTGCCAGACAGGGATTAGCTGATTTTCAAAGGAACAATCCTACGCAGTTCAAAGGAGGCTTCAATCCAGAAGGAGCACAACTATGGATTGAACACCTTGAAAAGATTTTTGCCGCTATGCGATGTTCTGATGAGGATTGTGTAACCTTTGTTGTCTTCATGCTGGTTGGAGAAGCAGAACACTGGTGGACTCATGCTAGAGTCAGACTAGCTACTGATGGGCATATCATTACTTGGGGACGATTCAGGACAGAGTTTCTCGCTAAATATTTCCCTGAAGACATAAGGAGACAGAAGGAGCAGGAATTCTTCAATCTGAAACAAGGTAATATGACTGTAGGGGAGTATGCTGCTAAATTTGATGAATTGGCAAAATGTTGTCCCTACTACACCCACATGGGAGAAGCGTCAAGATGTGCAAAGTTCGAAGCAGGGCTACGACATGAGATTCGTCAAGCCATATGTTGTCAACAAATTACACAATTCACTACTTTGGTTGATAGATGCCGCATATTTGAGAATACCTCTAATCTTCGACAACCTGGAGCGTCTAATCATGGGCCAGAACGACGTATGCCAGATCGACAGCAAAGAAGGGATTTTCGAGCAGATCGGCCATATTTCTGACCTTTCAACTCAGCCAACCGAATTCCTCCTAGAGGTCAGGAGAACCAAAGCGGTAAAAACTGCATAATTTGTGGACGGATTAGACATCGTGATGCTGACTGTTGGTACAGAAATAATAATAACCAACAACAAGTAACTCAAGGACAGGCAGTACGACCAACAGGTCAAGGAAGTGGAGGATCTACTGCAAATACCTCTACCAACAATGTCCCAAGGATGCAAAATATTCACCGCGGCAACAATTTCAATCAGAACAATAATCCTAGAAGACCCGGAAATAACTCTACTGGAAGACCAGGAGGAAATGCTAGAGTTTTTACCATGAATGGTGCGGAAGTATCACAAGAGAACGATCTTGTGCAAGGTACATGCTTTATAGGAAGTACTCTATTAAATGTATTATATGATTCTGGAGCCACTCATTCTTTCATATCTGAGGATTGTGTAAAACATTTAAAGCTTCCTATAACCTCTCTGCCTAATAAGATGATTGTCACGACTGCTGCAAATAAGCCCATTTGCCCTTCCTGCATGTGTTTGAAATGTCCTCTCAACATCGAAGGGAAAGCTTATCAAGTAGATCTGATATGTTTGCCTTTGATTGATCTAGACATTGTTCTAGGGATGAATTGGCTTGCTGCCAACCATATTCTGATTGACTGTCATAATAGATCCATCTCTCACGGGTCTATTACATTTGAATGTGATCAAGTCACTGATTCTTGCCCTGTTAGCTCAGAAAAGGTAATTCCAGCAAAGGAAGTCCAACTATACATGATCCTTACTGAATCTGAAAGTAAGGCCACTCCTCAAATTGACCAGATTCCTGTTGTTCAGGAATTTCCAGAAGTTTTTCCTGATGATATATGTGAGCTACCTCCAGAACGAGAAATTGAGTTCAGTATTGACATTATACCGGGCGTAGGACCAATCTCTATTGCTCCTTACCGAATGTCACCCAAGGAACTCAGTGAACTTAAAGAACAAATAAAAGAACTTTTAGAGAAAGGAATGATTAGACCCAGTGTCTCACCTTGGGGAGCACCAGTTCTTCTAGTCAAAAAGAAGGATGGTAGTATGCGGTTATGTGTTGACTATCGTCAGTTGAATAAAGCTACGATCAAGAACCGATATCCTCTTCCAAGAATTGATGATTTGATGGACCAATTATGAGGAGCCACTATCTTCTCGAAAATTGATCTGCGATCAGGCTATCATCAAATCAGAGTGAAGAAAGATGATGTACCCAAAACAGTATTCAGAACACGATATGGGCACAATGAGTATCTTGTTATGCCCTTTGGAGTTACCAATGCACCTGCAGTCTTTATGGGATACATGAATCGAATCTTCCATGAGTACTTGGACAAATTCGTGGTTGTATTCATTGACGATATTCTCGTCTACTCCAAGAGCCATGAGGAACACGAGGAGCATCTCCGAATTGTTCTAAATACTTTGCGTGCAAGACAATTGTACGCCAAGTTTTCAAAATGTGAATTCTGGTTGACAGAAGTGAAATTTTTAGGACATGTCATCTCTAAGGAATGAATTGCTGTGGATCCTACAAAGGTAGAAGCTGTACTAAATTGGGAACAACCCAAGAATGTGACGGAAATCCGCAGTTTCCTTGGACTGGCCGGATATTATCGTCGATTCATCGAGAATTTCTCTCGAATTGCAGCACCTTTAACTAGGCTGACTCGTAAAGATCAACCATTTGAATGGACTGACAAATACGAAAGCAGTTTTACGGAGTTACGCCAACGACTCACTAGTGCACCTGTCTTGATTTTGCCAGATCCTGCCAAGCCATATGAAGTATATTGTGATGCGTCAAGACAAGGACTAGGATGTGTCCTAATGCAAGAAAGAAAGGTTGTTGCTTATGCTTCAAGACAGCTAAGAACGCATGAAGTGAATTATCCCACACATGACTTGGAATTAGCTGCAGTTGTATTTGCCTTGAAAATCTGGAGACACTACTTGTATGGTACATGCTTTGAAGTCTTCAGTGATCATAAGAGCTTGAAGTATCTATTCGACCAGAAGGAGTTGAATATGTGACAACGTAGGTGGATGGAATTTATCAAAGATTATGATTTTGAACTTCGATATCATCCTGGGAAAGCAAATGTAGTAGCTGATGCACTCAGTCGAAAGGCTTTACGTCTATCATATATGATGACAAAGGAGTTAGAATTGATAGAACAGTTTCGCGATTTGAATCTGGCATTAACACCAAAAAGGGGAAGTCTTATGGTTGGAATGTTGAGAATTTCCAATGATTTCCTAGAACAAGTCAAAGAAGCTCAGGCCAATGATCAGGAGTTTCAAGATCTAGCAGAAAAGACAAAAGAAGGAGTATCAGAGTTTAGCAAAGATGAACATGGGGTGATCAGGTATCAACAGAGACTCTGTATTCCAGTCAACACAGATCTTAAAAGATCCATCCTGGATGAAGCACACAAAAGTAAATTGAGTATCCACCCAGGATCAACCAAGATGTATCAGGACTTGAAGAAATTATTCTGGTGGCAAGGAATGAAAAGGGATATCGCTGAGTATGTAACAGCTTGCCTGATGTGTCAGAAGGTAAAGGCGGAACAACAACGACCAAGTGGGACCCTTCGTCCTTTGGATATTCCAGAATGGAAATGGGATGAGATTGCTATGGACTTCGTGAGTGGATTTCCCAAAACATCAGCTGGATATGATGCTATTTGGGTAATCGTGGATCGATTAACAAAGACCGTTCACTTCATTCCTGTCAATATGAAGTATTCCCTAGAGAAACTCACCCAGATCTATATCAAGGAAATTGTACGATTACATGGAACTCCCACTGCAATTGTGTCCGATCGAGATCCTCGTTTCACATCACAATTTTGGAAGAGCCTGCAACAAGCTCTGGGAACTCGTCTGAAGTTAAGTTCCGCATATCACCCACAGACAGACGGACAATCAGAAAGAACAATCAAGACTCTTGAAGATTTGTTGTGTCTTTGTGTTCTAGAACATGGGGGAAGTTGGCAAGAATACCTTCCACTTGTGGAGTTCACTTACAACAACAGCTACCATACCAGTATCGGAATGGCCCCCTATGAAGATTTATATGGAAGGAAATGTCGTACACCTTTATGTTGGTATGAGACTGGTGAAAAGACAATAATTGGACCAGAGATTGTTCAGAAGACTGCAGAACAAGTCCAAAAGATCCAAATGGCAATGAAGGTTTCGCAAGATAGACAAAAGAGTTACTACGACAAACGTAGAAAGCCATTGGAATTTGAAGAGGGCGATCACGTATTTCTCAAAGTTACCCCTACCACTGGAGTAGGAAGAGCTTTGAAGGCCAAGAAGTTAAGCCCCAGATACGTAGGACCCTATCAGATTTTGCAAAAGATAGGAACTCATGCCTACCGTATTGCTTTGCCACCCGAGCTGTCAAACCTTCATAATGTCTTTCATGTCTCCCAACTCCATAAATATGCATCAAGCCCTGATCATGTTCTGAGTCCTGATCAGTTTGTTCTGAAAGAGAACCTCACCTTTGAAGCATCACCAGTTAAGATTGTTGACCGACGTCTCAAACAGCTAAGAGGTAAGGAAATCTCTTTGGTCAAGGTAGTTTGGAGTCAAACAGATGATGGGGATGCTACTTGGGAAATTGAGGAGAAAATGAGAGAATTGTACCCTCAATTATTCCAACTTTGAATTTCAGGACGAAATTCTTAAAAGGGGAGAAGAATGTAACATCCCTGTTTTTAGAAAAAGTTTTACCCTTGTAAATTTTGAATTATGGAGAGTTGTAAGTAAGAATAAGTCAATATATACCCTATTGATGGTCTGTGGTATCTCAGAAATGTCATTTTTGTGTATAATAATGGAATTTATATGGATCATTAGTGAAATTATGCAAAAACCGAGTGAAAAGGACTCTGTTCCGAGTAACAGAGAGGAATTCCGAGTGAAGGAATGAAATTCCGAGTGAAGGAATGAAATTCCGAGTCAAAACACCCTGGAATGACTCGTTTCCGAGTCAAACCGTGCCAAATGCTTCTTTTCCGAAGGAAACTCCTCCGATTGAAGTATTCCGAGTGAAAGAATGTATATATACTTATGTTTATGTTGATTTAATGCTTCCTACAATCAATTGGGAAGGATTCCGAATGGTTTCTTATGTATTTTGCTTAGGAAACCGAGTGGAAAATGGTAGAGGGAGCCCATTCCGAGAGAAATGTATGAAGCTGAACCATTTCCGAGTGAGATATACTCTATTGGGCCAAAACCGAGTGAGACTCGTACGTGTAGGTCTTGTTCCGAGAGGTAATGGCTTAAATAAACCTTAATTGGAGATATAGTTGAAGAAGTTGGCCTAAACCGAGTGAACCAAGTGAATGAAGACTCGGATTTCCGAGTGAAAACTCTGAGAAAGGAAGGACTCGGTCTGGACAGGTATTACCGAGTGAAGAACCGAGTACCTGAGTCGGTTTCAAAGGAATTCCGAGCGAAGACTTGAAGACTCGCTCAAGCGAGACGGATTCCGCTTGAGCGAGAAGGACCCCTGATGCATATTTCTCTACTTCGCTCAAGCGAGCAAGCCACGCTCAAGCGAGCCTTGCAATTGTTGACTCGGAAGTAAGAATTTCAGTCGGTATAGTGGTTAACCGAGTGGAATTTTCACTTGGTATTCATTGTCAGTAGTGCGTATTGACTCCAATTTTGTCTTTTAATGATTATTTAATTCAATAATGCGCATTATAGATAGTGGACGACCAGAAATGGGCACTGACTCAGCCTATCCTCTTAATTAATTCCCACTGACCCTCCATTATCACTCCACTAACAGCCACTCAGAAAAGCTGTCCCCCATTCCACTCACTCTCTCCCTATTTAAACCAGCTTAAGGATTCTCAGAACACACACACGAAACACAGTTGCAAACACACTTCTATTATAATTTTCCTTTCCAGCAAACTTCTGTCTCTCTCCTTTCCCTTCTGTTTCACTCGGAATTCGTGCAGGACAATGAAAGGGAGCCTTTTCTTCTCCTCCAGTAGCTCCATAAAGGTAAGGGGGTATATTCTTGGGTGCTCTGTGGGAAAACCGAGTGAAGGAAAGGGTTAAGGAACCTGGTTCCTCACCTTTCCAGGACAGATTCAGTGTTATGTGAATTAAATGCTTTAATTGCTATTATTGGTATATACATATATATATTTGTTACTAAATGCTTATAATCAGTTCAGAGTTGTTTGATTAAATGTTATGGTTATTGTTTTATATTTGAATATATGTATAATTAAATTGATAAAAATATATGCTGGTTGTTGGACTGTGAAGATATTAAGGATCCTGGGTGTTTATGTGAGTTCCAGCAAGGAATTATAAAATAGAAGTCGGATTCAGTGAGTAATAAGTTCGGATTTTATGAAAAACTGACCTGAGCATTCGGATAGAACATTTTACTTGGAAAATACATTATTTTCACTCAGAAAGTTACTTTTACCCTAATTCTACTCAGAATCTTATTTTATTCCACTCAGAAAAATGTTTCATCATTATGTTTCACTCGGAAGACACTTCTGAGACTGATTGTACTCGAAAAACATCCTATTTCTCACGGTCAGCATCTTCCCAGTTGATTTCACTCGGAAAACATCATATTTCACTCAGAAAACAGTTAGTTTTACCCAGACAACACCTTTCAGTGATTTCACTCAGAAAACAATTTATTTTACTCAGCAAACAGTTATTTTCACTAAAAGAACTCCTTTCAGTTTGATGTAACTCGGTATATAAAGTCAATTCACCCAGAAGACCTTTCCCAACCTGATTCCACTCGGAATCAGGATTATCTTATTCGGATTTATTTTACTCGCATGTGTCTTATTCAGACAAAACCCTTTTCAACTAATTTCACTCGGTAAACTCATGTTTCAGTCGGAACTTATATTGAATTCACTCAGAAAACTCCTTTGAGACTGATGTCACTCGGAATCGTAGTTTATTACACTCAGAAATTCATTTTTACTCGGTTTCACCAACATTTTCACTCATGAAACTCTTTCTTACTGATTCCACTCGGAAATTATATTTTAATTCACTCAGAAATTTATTTCACTCAGAATTTAAGTTATTTCATTAAGAAAATACTTCTCAGTTTCTGTTTCACTCGGAAAACATATTAATTTCATTTAGAAAACTCTGCTCAGCTTTATTTCACTCGGATTCATAGCTATCTCATGCGGAAAACTCATTTTCACTCGGATTCAAGCTGTTCCAGTCGGAAAACAGCATTCCAGTTCATTTTCACTCGGACCCAAACTTATTTCAGTCGAAAAATAGCTTTCCAGTGTCATTTCACTCGGATTTTTAGCCAGATCGCTTGGAGAACCCATCTCTGTATGATTCCACTCGGAATCATACTTATTTCACTCGGATTTACCCCTGTTCCACTCGGAAAACTCTGTTTTTAGTGTTTTTCGCTTGCATTTTCAATTGGAAACTAATCTTTACTACTTTTTAAGTTATTGGTAAGTTATAATTATCATTCTTATTCTATTATTATTATTATTTATTATCAAACTTAATATTGTTATTATTATTATTAGTTTATTATTATTATACATTGTTAACATCTTAATTATGCGTAATTACATAAAAAAATATATTATTTTACTCTTTATGGAAAATATAATTTTAACCAAGATATAATAGTTATATTTCTAAAATAATAAACGGATATCTTATAATGTTTAAATAATTGATGGAATTCAAAGAACTTGGGAATGATATGATGAGACTGGAAACACATAAGATACCCAAGGAATTAATTGATAAAATAAATGCATTTCGTATCATGAAAATATTTTTGAAGAAGAAAAACCTCTAGAGCATACACTTGGTACAGTGGAGGACACTCACGTTCGATCTCCATGAAGAATCTTGGGAGTACAACTGGAACGGCAACCCAATGGCATCAGAGTCGCGCCTGATAGCCGGGTGAGACGATGCAATTCTAGTGTACTTTGACTAAATGACGGAGTGTAACTATGATCGTAGGGATCCAAGTTCCAAAAATATTTAAATCAATGATGAGAACCAATGAGTTCATTTGTACCATATGGAACTTGGGCGGACCCTGATCGCTCTAAATGATTGGAATGGAGATATTCCAAAGAATGAGAAGAAGATGAAACGATTTATTGGGCCCACATGCATCATGAGACTTAATCAAAGATAAATCATAATAAATTCAATTCATGCATTTTCATGATGACATGCTTGATTGTTATAAATATGCTAATTGTATGAACTATGTGATATTATTTGTTAACTGGATTATGTCCGCACCGGATTAACCAATCAGGGTCTTGGGTTATACTCACCCTTACTGTTGACAATTTTCAGAGGAATTAAAAAATCAAGAACCCGAGTGTGAAGAACAGCAATATGCTGAACCCACTGAGAACGATCATTAAAGATAGAATATTTATTATTAATAATCAGACACTGGATGACTGTATAATATTTAAGGGTGCCTGCGTGCCCCATTCTGTTAAGAGTATAATTACTTGCAGTTTGTGAATGACTATGTGATCTATATAATATTGCTTCCACTGATCCGCCATCTCTTTATTTTTTTTTTAAAAAAAATATTCACTTTTTCTAAAAACTGTTAACACTCTCAGTTAAATAGGATGAACCTACAGAAGGATTTGTCTTATCTAACCGAGGGTGTTACATGAGAGAGATATCTTATTCCAACTGATCCTTTTATCCAATTGTTTATTTTCTCCCTCTAATGGTGGGAATACAGATTCATCAAAATGACAATCAGCAAAACGAGCTGTAAATAAATCACCTGTCAAAGGTTCAAGATATTTTATTATATATGGACTTTCATATCTAACATATATCCCTAACCTTCTTTGAGGTCCCATCTTAGTGCGTTGTGGAGGAGAAATAGGAACATATACCGCACTTCCAAAAATTCTTAAATGGGAAATATTTGGTTCTTTACCATGAACCAATTGTAAAGGGGTATATTCATGATAACTTGTAGGCCTGATGCTAATTAGTGCTGCTGCATGCAAGATTGCATGTCCCCAAGTTGAAATTGGGAGTTTTGATCTCATTAACAATGGTCTTGCTATTAATTTCAAACGTTTAATCAATGATTCTGCAAGTCCATTTTGTGTATGAACATATGCTACAAGATGTTCAACATCAATTCCAATAGACATACAATAATCATTAAATGATTGAGATGTGAATTCACCAGCGTTATCAAGGCGTATTTTCTTGATTGGATAATCAGGAAAATGAGCTCTTAAATGAATTAATTGAGCTAGTAATCTCGCAAACGCCTGGTTGCGAGTTGATAATAAACAAACATGTGACCATCTAGTTGATGCATCAATTAAAACCATAAAATATCTAAATGGTCCACATGAAAGGTGTATTGGTCCACAAATATCACCTTGTATACGCTCTAAAAATGTG
Source organism: Clitoria ternatea (assembly GCA_037962975.1). NCBI lineage: Eukaryota > Viridiplantae > Streptophyta > Magnoliopsida > Fabales > Fabaceae > Clitoria > Clitoria ternatea. Next base: position 19,725,230 of record CM075673.1, on the reverse strand, counting down.
AGTGATTCACTCCCAATTTTCATTGGTGATGGTCGAATAATCAATTTGCCTGGAGAACAAGCAGCACATGAGAAATTCTTAGTTTGGAGAAGTTGTCTGCTGGACAAACAATGACCATTTGAATTCTCAACTATTTTTTGCATCATAATTGATCTAGGATGGCCTAATTATTCATGCCAAATAATAAAGTCATTCATATTTGTAAACTTTTGGTTTACTATGGCATTTGTTTCAATTGTATTAATATATGTATAGTACAAACTGGAGGAAAATGACGACAATTTTTCCAATATACATTTTTTATCAGAGATTAACTTTGTTATGTAAAGATATTCATCATTTCCTTCATTTGTGGTCTAAATATGTTATCCATTTCTGCGGATATCCTTAAAACTCAATAAATTTCTTTGAGACTTCGTAGAATATAATGCACTTTCAATGTGCAATTTTGTTCCTCCAGGTAATAAAATATTGGCTCTGCTAGAGCCTTCAATTATATTTATACTACCAGATATAGTATTGACATTGGCTTCTTGTTTTACTATATGGTAGAAATATTTCTCATTTTTGAGAATAGTGTGTGTTGTTGCGCTGTCTGCGAGCATATATCTTCATTATTCACGTGAGCATTCATTCTTCATAAAATAAAATAAATTATGAGTGAAAGATATAGTAACAACAATAAATATTTAACATAAAATTTTATTGATAATGACTAAATTTATAACAAAACAAATTACATAAAATAATTTATTTAGGGGTACTTCCCTCTCCAACCGAGTGGTCAATATCTTTTTCAGGAAAAGTAAGGAAATCATCATCATCAAAATGAGTAAGACTATCATCCATACTAGTAAAATTTGTTTCTATTATTTTTCCTTTATTTTAAAGGGATTTTTGGTATAGATCAATGAGATGCTTTAGTGTGCATCATGTGTTGTTACATTCACTTTTGGGAATGGAACAGTTTTGGTTGGACGAGACTCATGATTTTGCATGAGAAGCTCGTTATTTTGTTCAGCCACAAGTAGACAAATGATTAATTCAGTATTTCGTGAAATCTTTTCATGATATTGCTGCTGCAGGAGCATATTAGATGCATGAAAAGTAGAAAATGTCTTTTTTTAACATATCACTTCTAGTATTTTTTTTACATAATTTCAATTTAGAAGTGATTCTAAATAGTACAAAATATATTAATTTAACTATAATAAAATTATGGCTAAAGAATGAATTCATTAAACAAATAGAATTAATAAAAATTAATGGTAGATGCAATATATGATATTATTATTATTATTAGGTTCACGTGAATGTATAATACAATTTCTTTTGTCTCATTACAATTATTATAACACTACCTTTTTTTTAATTTCTTAGGTAATTGTAATTCTAAGAATTATCAATAAGTGTTTTCAAGAATTCTTCTAGAATTCTTTTAAGTTCTTCCAAAACATATATGATAATATAATATTTATGACTTCAATAATGATCGAATTATATGACCATTAATCTTATACATCCCACAGGGATGTCTTAAATATAACTTCTTTAGAAAATTTTATAATGATTATAAATATTTATATTATATCTTATTTTCTTATAAGAGTAATATTATTTTTTTTAAAGATAGATAAAGTAACTTATAAATCAACTTAAATAAAGTTTTACATAAATGATCCGGTAAAAATTTTCATAAAATATCATTTAAATACTAGTGGTCTAGTAGTAGATAGATAACTTATCATAAGTATTAACCGGGTTCAATTCCTTATTAATGTGTATCTTATTTATTAACACTTTTATATAATAAAATATATTATACTAATTATGAGTCTATAAATTAATTATTTAATGTGTATCTTCAGGAACTTGTTTGAACTATAAGTTCTTCAAGAACTTGTTTATTATGGTAGAATGGAACATGAGATACACAAAAAAAAATTATACAAAATGATATATTACCTTTTGATCAAGTACTCAATTAGTCAGAAGCTCGTGCTGATAACGTGTTATGAAATAAGCTAAAATTAAAGAGGAAGATAAATGAAAATAGAGAGTAGAAGAGAACAATTAGAGAAGAGATTTGAAGAGATGAAGAAGTTCAAGAAGGCATAAAATATACTTGCCATGGGGTCCTATTTATAGGAAAATTAGACATCCATAATGAATAAAATATTCATAATATAACTATTAATTCATTGATTTTCTTCTTAATTTTTCCTTATAAAAAGGAGAGTATTTTACATTTGTATTTTGATGTTTGAGCTTGATATATATATATATATATATATATATATATATATATACACGTTGTATTTTGTTGAAATATATAGACACGTTTATGTACTTTAATGAAATATGCCAAATTTTTGTACATGAAAAAGTTCCGACTCCAAGAAAAAAATCCAATACGAACTAATCCATATTGAACTAGATTAATTTCTGAGTGCAAAATAATCTTAAATTGAAGTGGGCCGAATGGTGAAATAGTAATGTAGTACAACTGCAAAACTGATAGGACACTTGGATAAGATTAAAAACCATACAAGGTCCACCAAAAAAATAAGGACCATGGGAGACAACATGATACCTTATTACAAGGCCCAGCTCTACTTTAATTCAAAATAGGATTTGTGTGTTTTAATTTTAATTATAAATTTATTATTATTATTTTTTAAATTTTGTATAAAAAAAGTGGAAATATAAAATAGGAAAAAATTATTTTAAGTATTTTTTGTATAAAATATTGGAAACAAAAAATAAAATGACAGTTTTGTAATTAAAATTGAAACATATTCGATTCCAACCCGCCTTTATTCTACATACATAGTACTCTTATATTCTAATATTAAATAAGGTAGGTTAAATAAAAAAATTTACACATAAAAGAATGGAACTAGAGACCGATGATAAATAAAGTACGAGATGATTAGATGAATTTGAAAATTTATGGCTCAGCCGATGTAGTTTATGATGAATTTAATGGTATATTATTAGTGTAATTTTTTTTATATTATTAGTCAACTAAAATTTATCTTAAATACAATTTTTAATGCAATATGATTAAATCTCTTGCGTACATTTTATTCCTATTAAACCATTTCATTATTAACGGAGTGGGAAGGCATGACACAACGTGTAAGATAAAAAATGAAAAAAAAATTATGATTAAATTTATACAAACAATACTTCTAAATAATAAATATAGTTTGTTGTTAGGAGGGAGCATGCAAGAATCTAAAATGGCAACAGAATAAAGCAACCGGAAATTACGTGTCAGAACCGAGTTAGGTGATGGAATTCAGTTCTATCAGAGTTAATGGTATGATTCGGTGATCGATTTAGAGAAATTTGTCACACCTACATGTGGGAAAGAGTAACACTGGGTGTATATTATGATAGTGAAATTAAATATATAAATTAATTTACTTATAAATCATTTCACCATCTTTATTTGACGGGAGATTTTTTCATTCACATTATTTATACTTATTTCTAACTTTATGAACAGTAGCAGCAAAGAATTGTAGGCATTGACTAACCATATGCATGTGAAACCAAGAACAAGGGTCCCTACAATCTATTATCTACGGCACTGCATGCTGTCTTATTCAATGTAACACAGCTAAAGACACAGAATTATACAGAACCTCGCGCCGCATGATTATGATTAATTAAAGTGGTGCGGCACATGCAAAATCTTAATTAGGACACCCCTTTCAACATGATGATATTGATATTGATATTGATATGTGATATATTAGCATGATTTATACCAGTAATTGTTTCACATGGAGTACCGCTGTAGCACGTTATTCTAACCACTATAGGCTGCATAATTTGCTGCTACATTTACTTAAAAAAGTTCCAAGGAGTTTATTTGAATTTTTCTTATTAATTATATGAATATTTATACATGTCTTTAAACATACTTATTTAAATAACTTGTGATTAATTCATAAATTGTTTGTAGTTTGTACTGAAACACTATATTATAATTGGTATTTGATAAGTCGATAAAATCTAATTTGAACTGTGTTTAAACATATTGTTAAAAAAGATTTTGTAAAGAGAAATAAAATTTATTTTGATTATTTTTACATTTGGAAGGAACCAGTCTTCTGCTTGGGACTGAAGAACCATTGAATTAAATAAAAAAGTTAGTATTTAACGTAAATATAAAATGTTAAAAGCAACATTTAAAGTCTAATTTTGACACTTATATTTCTTGTATCCTTTAGTACTTGTAATGCATAAAAGAAAATAATTTATTTTAATAAATTTCTCAAATTAATTTATAATAAGAATACTTAAACCTTATATTTGTTATATGGGTTTAAGCTAGACAAGATCATTATTGATAACAAAATTCTGTATAAATATTTGACGAAATTACATATTTTATTACCCAAACTTGAGAACACATTTTAAATTACATTCTTTATTACTTAAACTTGAGAACATATTTTAAATTACAACAACTCATTCTCGGCTGATTTACTTGTTTGTGTTACTTAGAAGTTATTTTTAACTAAATATCAATAGTTCACAAAGAAAATAATTATTATAAGTAAACACTTAATTAAACTATTAATCTGAATATATGTTTAATCGTGCTTTCCTCTTTTGTCCTTTTTTGCGTTGGTGTTGTACACACACCTGGGTCCAGTTGCTTCGTTGGCATAGAAAGAACGTAACCCATGTATTGTTCATTAGCATATGAAGAAACAAACCAAGTAAACAACAACAGTAATATTTAAAATAAAGCTGTTCATTTACCAAATTGATCGACATATAACTTCAAAAGTCAAATGAAATAGAGAATGTGTGTGGGTCACGGGAAGGGATGGGCACATTATAAATTGCAACTTTACTGGGTCTTAATAGTTTTTCTAATCTCTGATAAATAGGAATAGTAATTTAGAAAAATTATCGTCAAGTCCTGTTGTGAGATGTATATATATGTAAGAGTGCATATTGATATTATATTTTAAATATGACTTCAATTGTGATAATGGTCTATCTTAAAAGAAACACATGATAGAATTGAATTAATTGATATGAGATAACTCTTTTGATATCTATATCAGATTTATTTTCTTTTTTATGTATTACACCGATCTTGTTCAGAGTGACTAACAACAAAAAATGATTCGATATTAAGAATTGAAGCTAGTATACAGATCAGATCATTATCTAAAACACAATGATGATGCCCATTTACTTCAACGAAACTATTGTAGCTAGCCAACAAAGGCTCTTTTCCCTTCTGGCAAACCTGACCGCAATAACTCAGTTGGGTTCTTGTCAAATTCCAGCTAGGTCATAATTCACACAGTTTGCGTAGTGTGTTTGAAATTTTTCAAAACAATAGACATAGGATGAAAAGAAGCATAAGGAGAAGCTGTGTTGGCAATGTTGATATTGGTTTTTACCATATATAACGGCTACTTAAACAACAGATTAAAGTTGCTGAATGGGTTGATTAAGTGTGGAAAGAGTGGACCACTGGTCCATTTCTGTGTTGGAAAAGTGGCTGGCACAGGACAATATGACAGTGTCAAATACATAAAGTGAAAGGCCTGTTTGGTTTGGATATTAGTCCCCCCAACGCTTTCTTTCACATGCTGTGGCCTCACCATCTCATCATTGGTGGTGTGGTATGTGCATAACAGCCCATGCCATCAAAATTATACATCTCCATCAACGTCTCTACTTAAAGACAAAATCTCTCATTTCATCCCAATTAAACTCCTCCTTCCCTAATAAGGAAAAAAATATATCTTTACCATCATCTACTATTCTATACCATTTTTTACTTTCTTCATCCTATCATGCCAAATCACCTGTAAATGTTATATTAAAGAGGTATCACTGCACCATGTTTTCATAATCATTACTGGCTTGTTAATATGAGAATTTCTTAAAAATGTTTTTTTTCTAATAGAAAAACCTCATTGAAAGTTCCACAATATTAATAGTAATGTTTTATTAAAATATCTTTATCAGTCTTGATAAACTAAATATTTTAACTATTTTTTTAAGTGTAATTGGTTGTTAGACCCAAACAAATGTTAATTAACAATAACTCTTTAAGCAACTAAATTAGACCTTATATCAAATGTTCTCATACCATTTTCACGTAATTTTATGATATGAAAAATTTCGTGCTTAATTTCTTAATAATTTTTTTTGAAAATAAATACAAAAACTGATAAGGAAAAAGAAAACTCATGAAAGTTTTACTACATTCGTTCTTCGCCGCATTTAATTTTGAAGTACAATTTACCTCTTCATCGGGGAAGTTACTCAATTGTGGCATGTGCTCTTGCGATTCTCACAGTAAACACTTTTGTCGTGTAGCATGATATTTACAAGGTTTTTGTTACTTTATTTTGTTCTTTCTCTAGAGGGTTCGATCCTATCTCCATTATTATGGCTATGGATTAGATCAAAGTCATTGACAAAAATAGGAAAGTGATTAAGAAAGAAAGAGAAACGTTTTGGCTTTAATGATAATTAATGAAGAGAGGAAATGGAATAATAGAAGCAAGCAGACCCGAATAATGATACATTCAACTTGATGATCATGAACCATCTAACCAAATATGAACCGGTTCAACACGAAAGGAACAACCCTCGAAAATGGAAAATAAACAAACAAGGAAAGAAAAACATACAGAGAAGGAAGATTCCAGAGAAATTCAATAATACACAAATTTTGTCCTTTTTCATTTAGTAGTCAGTGGTGGGGAGCTGCTCGTGGGTGTGGCTGATGAAGACAACCTCGTAGATAAGCCCGGCAAGCCCACCACCGATGAGAGGCCCAACCCAGTAGATCCAGTGGTTGTTCCAGCTCCAGCTCACAACTGAAGGCCCGAATGAAACGGCCGGGTTCATCGATGCTCCATCGAAGGCCCCACCCAACAAAATGTTAGCACCAACGATGAAACCAATAGCAATGGGTGCGATTGTTCCCAAACTACCCTTCTTCGGATCTACTGCGGTAGCGTACACCGTGTACACCAACCCGAATGTCATCACGATCTCCAACACCAACGCGTTCGCCACTCCAACTCCAGCCGAGAGCCCGAATGCGGGAACAGGCTGCGCACCACAGTAACAAAACTCTCACTAATTAATAAATTAAATCAAATCATATTTTGCAGATAAATTGAATTCGTCATAACTCACGTTGTACACTTGACTCTGATAAATAAAACTTCAAATATAATTTTTAAACGTTAAAATTTCCTAACAAATTATCTGAAAATACAAAAAGGTACTTTTTCATTGTTAAAAAATATTTTAGTTATTATGGGTTATTTGAAACTCTTGGAACGATATAAAAATTAATAGTCATTATTTGACATAGTTATTAACAAACTTAACCTAATTTGGTAATGCGAACAAAAATTAAAAGAAATTTATTTTATATGAACTAAAACTGTATTTTTGTTGCTAATCCTCATGGAAATTTAGTTACAATTACGGTTTTTCATCTTAAAATGTGCTTCTTGTTCCTTCTTAAAATATGTTATCAAAAAATTGAATCTGAAAATTTCTCCTAATTTTAATCTACCTTGCGGTTAATGGTTAATTAGTTAAAATAATAGAACGTGTAACAGAATTAACGGTCTTACGCCTCCGGTGACGAAGAGGAGGAGCAAGGAGGCGACGATGGAGCCGAGGAGCTGAGCGATGATGTAGACGATGCCACGGAGCAAGGTGATGTTACCTCCGACGAAGGCACCGAAGGTGACGGCGGGGTTGACGTGGCCACCGGAGATGTTGGCACCGACGGAGACGGCGACGAAGAGGGCGAATGCATGGGCGATGGAGGCGGAGATGAGACCGGCGGGGGTAGAGGGGCCGTCGTTGGTGAGCTTGTTGTAAGCGATGCCGGAACCGGAACCGGCGAAGACGAAGATGAGTGTGGAGAAGAACTCAGCCAAACCGGCCTTCAAGGTGTCTGGGTGAGTGGCCTCTTCGGGCCTTCCGACGGCGATATTTCTGATCGGCATCTTTCACTCTCTCTTTCAACTACTCCGATCACTCACAACACTCTCTGTTCTTGTTTCGCTGCTTGCTACTGCTTTCCACTTCGTTGCTTCTTATACCGTGAATCAACAAGGACCTGCCTCCGAGTTCACCGGCTATGTCCGGTTCCCGGTAAATTTTTGGAAATCAATTCGCAATACCTCCAAAAATAACAGGAATCAAGTTTTTCCAAAACACCAAACCGGAAAAGAAAGAATCCTATTTCCTTGACAGCCTGTGACATGTTCTTCATTTCAAATTATCAATTGTTTTCCTTTTTTAAATTTCAATTATTAGTTCAGTCCTGAAGTGATATCATTGTTGGTTTTATCTAGTACATCAGAACAATCATTCGTTTTTATCATAAATAAAAATTTCAAACAAAATGCCCTAAAAAAATATTGGTCACTGATTCAAATTTCACGTATAAAAATCTTTTGGTGGAAATACCTTTATAGATGTTTACCAAGTTTGTTGGTGTAAGTAACTAATTAAAAGTTTTCTCTCAATTTATTGTCTTCTGGTCTTTCAAAAACAATGAAACTTTACCATGGAAAAATGGTATATTTAAAATCAAGGAACTAAACTAATAAAAATTTAAGATAGAAACCAAATCTAATTAGATGCTACTACACATGGTGTAAAACATATTTAACTCAAATGATTTTTACTATTCATGTTCTAAAACATGTTTTTTATAACATGATAATTCTTTTTGGTAACATCTAAAATATACTTAACTCATAATTTTTATAATTCATTACAATTAGTAGTGTTTGAAGTACTCTTTAAGTAAGAATAAAGGTATTTTCATATATCGTTAATATTACCTTAATACTTTCGTATTTTGAGATACCTCTAATACTTAAATAAGAAAAATATTGAAGAGGATATTCTGATATCATATATAATCAAAACATAAAAAAAAATTTACATCTAAAATTCATAAAATCTTTTTACATTTGAAGTCCATAGAAGACTGGGAAGTTTTATTTGTATAGAAACCAAAATAAAAAGAAATATTGAGCATATAAACAGAATTGAATGTCGGTAAGATTAATATTAATAATTATAGTAAGAATTGTCCAATAATAAATTTTTATATAAGATTAAAATGTAAATTTTTTTGGTAAGGAAATAAGATGATAAGTGTAGAGTGGAATTTATAATTAATTTTTTTATTGAAATTAGTATTTTGATATATATATATATATCCACCACCAAGTCGTTGATCGAAGACAGCGAAGCATTTCGACGATACTCGTCCCAAGAGTGACACGTGTTCGAGATGGATAAGGGCCACGTAGGCTGCTGAAGAGTGGAAATTTTCTGGTCCTTTTTGTATATCTGGATTGTTCGCGGGGCAATTTTATAATTTATGTATTCAGCTTTAACATGGGCATGACGATAGCGATGGAATTGTAAATTAATATCGTGCGCGCGAGAAAGTGATGGAAGGATTAGTGAACTATAATTGCAAAATGCAGCAAAGTAATCCATAATTAAAATGGCATAGATCATCTTAATATAATGAATGGGATAAGAAGATAAGCACTGTGACTCTGTCAGTGACCCACCGGAAAAAGCAGGTATATTAGCAGACCGCGACTGACACGTTGGTGAACTGTTTTTGTTTATTATATAAATGTTGCACGTAGCCTTTTTTATTTCAAAAAAGAAAATAAGACATTTACCATAAAGTTTACCTTTATATGAAAAGGATCTTAATTAATACAATTAAAATTGATTTCCATCTTTTACCCCCCAAAAAATAATCTCCCTATATGATCCAGGGCTGGTCCCCTCAATTATGAATTATAGTGTTCGTTTGGTATATAATTAAAAAAACGAAATTACAAAAATAAAAACATTTAAATTTTATTAATTATTTACGTCCGCAAGATTTTTTTTAAAATTAATTAAACCTTTTTTTTATTTTCAGAAGGACATAATATAATAATAAGCAGTGGCGCCGTGCACCTGGAATCACTGCTATATTCTGTTTCGAGGCATCTTATCTACCCCCAACAACTTCACTCCAATGATGTATCAAACCTTTTAAGCAATTTTTCTTCAATAAAAGTGAAAAAGTTTGTTGAAATGTGGTGTATTATGCAAGTTCTAATTTTAGTTAGAGCAATTATAACTTCAATGGTTTAGTTATAAGTTAAAAAATTATTTGTAGGTCACAGTCTCATTTATGATTAAGATGTCATAAATTATTTTGGAAGATGGATACCAACTTTTGGTAGAGTTGATTAAAGCTTTTAAATAATAGGAATGACAATTCAACTTTGAACACTCATTCCTGGCTCTTAACTATACCATTTCAAATAAGAAAAAAAATTGTCACCGCCCTATATTAGACTTTAGATTGGAATTATAATCGCAATTAAAGTTAATACATAACTTTAAACATCAGCATTCAATGAATTAAATTGGCTGTACCATGAGTTTCCATATGGAAAAGAAAATGTGTGATACAGACGAATTTGGACTATATAATTCGTTATAAGATTCGCCAACTTAGTCACGATCACTAGTTTCTAATGATTGCATTATCATATCTATTTAAAACGTTATCATTGAAATATTTTATACACCAGTGTAACTTAATGTTCAAAAATATTAACTTTTTTTGGGAGAAATTGAATCACATTCCCACAAAACACATGCTTGGATCCGGTTTTAATTTTTAAATAATCGTATATTTTTATCAATTTCATAATATAGCTTTTATAAAATAATTATCTCCCTAAATAATACGATTCCGAGACATGTACTGAGAAAGGTTTAAAACGGCCTCACGTACAGAATTTTGACTCCCTGCATCTAAATTATTCAACAAATGCATATAGCAATATTTTTAAAATCATGAATAACGGTCAAAAGGGAGAAGATACGAATTATAAGGTATCGAAGATTTAAATAAGGTTTTGATACTTTTATATCTATGCTACACATTACGGATTTGTTTCATAATGAGGAAAGAAAAACATAATATCATAAAAAACAATATAAAAAATTATATATGGAAATATGATTATTATTATTCTATCATACTTAAACAAACCCTAAATGTATCAACTTTATAGTATAAGGTTATAGAGATATAATTATTATTGATCCGGTCTTGATACCGGTACCAAAATAAGTGTGACGTGTCATCCGATCCATCAGTGTTACCGATCCAACAGGTAAGACATCAGACTAACAAGACCGTATAGGCGCTCTCCCTATACCGGTAAGCCCATGTTGACACCTAGCACATCGGACATAACACATTCCCCATATCGAAACAGTTATTAATCAATTGTTAGTGGCTTTGGGAAGAGTGCATCAACTCTAATCGCCCATGATGGATATCTGCCTTCAAGAGGCATGCACGTTATCGCGTAGCCCATACTTGTTTCCCACGCTGATTAAATATATATATATATATATATATACGCCCATGCTCCGACAGGACAAAGTGGATATTCTCCTCTCCCAAGTCTCATCATTCGAGGCGAGTCAGGTTTGTTCCTTGGGACAATCAGACCCATCATTCTCCTCCATCTATAAATACAACAAGAACACAAACAGGAAAGGACTTTTGACTCTTAAATCTTTACCTTACATTATCACATTATATACTCACTAACTTGAGCGTCGGAGAATTTTCGCAGGTGGCACCACCTTTCGCCCTACCTCAACGCGAAGGACCGGTGTGCAGGATCTCCAGGACGACAAGGCCGATCTTCTCCCACTGAGAGATCGGATTATAATACCGGATACCCATTGTACCGGTGTATAAATTCCCAAACCTTTGACTTTTATGGCTGGCCCAACACCGGATTCTTTGACCCTGGTCCAGGACATTTCGTTGGCATGCCCAGTGGGACACGCTAAAGCTATTCCCATATCTCATTTTCAAACGTGGTAGAGATATGCAAGATGGGTACGTGGAGGATGTCACTGCCCAGGAACAAGCAGTGAATAAGCGTTTGGCTTTCGAGTCACCAGGAGGAAGCTCAAGGAGAATGGTGCAAGTGTCTATGCCCGATCAACGGATGAGATGATACGCAAGTTGATGGAGGAACTGGTGGAGTTGAAACGTGAGAAGAAGTCTACCGAGGAGAAAGTGATGTCTCAAGCTGAAGGGACTCACCATATGGCAGAAGGGAGAAAATCTGCCAGCCTCCAATACTCACAGATCCCTACATATGAGGAGAAGGAACAAACGCATGATTCTAGAGAGAAAACTAGTGGCAGAAGATGGGATCCTACAGTGATGCACAGGGCGTACAAACTTAGCGTCCCATTCTTTTAAAGATATATGAATGTGGTTATTCCAAAGCACTTGCAGACCACTCAACCTCTTTCCATTGGGAAATATAATGGAGAGACGGATCCTACCAAGCACTTGGATGCGTACGTGTATGAAACCATGTACTTGGGAGCAGATGAAGATGTTATGTGTAGGATATTTCCTCGCACCCTGGTGGACAATGCTCTCAGCTGGTTCAAGGGGCTACCATCAGGCTCCATCAATTCGTGGGGAGAGATGGCAACAGCGTTCGTGGATCACTTTGTCATCTCCAGAGACGTCCCCATAACCTCTCATACGTTGGCTCAAATCCGGCAAGGGGAGCTTGAGACCCTCAAAGACTTCTTGAAAAGGTTTTATAAGGAGGCAGCCGTAGTTCCAAATTTGGCAGAGGCACTCCAGTTGCACATCGTGATAGAAGCTTTACAACCGAACTCTGTTTTCGCTTTATCATTGGCGAAGAGTCCTCCTACGAATTTTGAGGAATTTAGGAGGAAAACGTCCAAACATGTGGGCATTGAGATGCATTTGGAGGCAATAGCGGCCGGAGCGAAACCACCAATGCCGCACCAGCAACCCCGGAGAGATAAGGATAGACCAAGATTTGAACGCATGGAAAGACCATTCCATAGCAGCGCCTATCATAACCCTGTACCCCGACGTAAGGAGAAACGCGTGAACGTATTCAGTCACTATGCTCCGTTGAGTGTCAAGCATTCACAAATTCTGAGGGAGGTTGGGTGGCCAACACTCAGTGTATACGGGATTAGAAGGCCGTCCCATATTCGAAAGCATGGGGACCAGCGAAAGTACTGCGAGTTCCACGAACAGAGCGGCCATTCTATAGATGAATGCCAGGCCCTAAAGAATACCATTGAAACCCTGATTCGAGAGGGCAAGCTTAAGAAGTACTTGTTTAAAGAGAAATCCTTCGATGAGCCAGACCGGATGAAGAAGCGGGGAAGAGACCGTGAGGACGACGGCGACGACAGCTGCACCCTGGTCAGAAGACTTACTGCTGCAAAAAACAAAAGGGGATCATAACTGGTGAGCCTGCATAATAGAACATCACCCCTCAGCAACAACGCCAGGGTCGACGCGAGGTCATTGATATGATAACGGGGGGTTTCGCTGGAGGAGGAGCTTCCATTATAGCCAGGAAAAATCATCATCGCATGGTCCTTTCGCTCCAAGGAAAACCCAGAGACAATCACCCCTTCAGAGACGGTGTGGTGGCACCAGTAATATCCTTCTCTGATGATGATTTTGGCCCAACAGTCCCTGGAGGCGATGATGCGGTAGTGATAGTGGTTATCATCGCTAATAAGGATGTGAAGAGGATACTTGTTGATCAGGGGAGTTTCTATGATGTTATTTTCTACGGTTGTTTCAAACATATGGGCTTTAATGACTCTGATTTGTAGCATTACACGCAGGATCTGATAGCTTTCAATGGAGCCAAGCAGCCAACAAAGGGGTACTTAGACACTCTAATAACCTTTAAGGGAGAACCAGGAGCTAGGATGGTGAAATCCAGAGTTTTGGTGATCAATGTGGAATCACCATACAATGAAATTATAGGCCGCCCAACCCTAAATGCTTTGGAAGCCATTGTTTCAACTCCTCATCTACTCATCAAGTTTATAGACAAGGACAACAATGTGTCTTCCGTCAGAGGAGATCAGGAGATGTCCATGTATTGTTATAACTTGAGCCTGAATATAGTGAAGCTTGAGGCCTTCAACAAGAAAAGGAAGCTGAACGATGGAGGATCTGTGGTGGGGTCCGTAAGCCTAATCGATTTGGATCCTAGAGTGGAATTGAAGATTGATCCGCTCAATTCATCAAAGCCCACGCCGGATAAAAACTCTAGGGACGTCGTTTTGGGAAATTCTTCAGAAAAGGTCATGCATATAAAATGACAAGCTAGAGCCAGTCATGGAGCAACGCTTGCTTATGCTCCTTCAAGAATTCAAAGACCTTTTTGCATGGACAGCCGCTGATATGCCTGGTATGGATCTGGACTTCTGTTGTCACAAGCTAGCTGTTTATCCGGAGACGAGGTCGGTTGCCCAGGAGAAGTGTAGATTGGGACCAGAGAAGCAGAAAGCAGCCTGTGAGCAGACAGAAGAATTGCTGAAGGCTGGATTTATTAAAGAGATCTGTTATTCTTCTTGGCTATCCAACGTCGTGATGGTCCAGAAGGCCAGTGGCAAGTGGAGGATGTGCACTGACTATGTGGATTTGAATCGCTGTTGTCCAAAGGATCCGTACCCTCTCCTAAACATAGATCAGATGGTGGATGACTCATCTGGTTATCAGTACCTGAGCTTCATGGACGCGTATTCGGGGTACAACCAAATTCTGATGTGGGAGGAGGATCAAGAGAAAATGGCTTTCAATAATGATCGTGGTGTTTTCTGCTGCACCGTTATGCCCTTTAGCTTGAAGAACGCTGGAGCCACTTACCAGTGTGTGATCAACAAAGTATTCAAAGGCTTACACACTCAGTTAGTAGAAGTACACATTGACGATATCATTGCCAAAACCTCCAGTGGAGGTGACCACATGGAAGACCTACGTCAAGTGTTCCTGTGGCTGAGGCAGTACAACATGAGATTGAACCCATTGAAATGCACCTTCGCTGTTCCAGCTGGAAAATTCTTGGGTTTCATGTTAACTCAGCGTGGTATCAAAGCTAATCCGGGGAAATGCCAAGCCATTCTCAACATGTAGAGTCTGAAGAATCTAAGGGAAGTTCAATTCCTGAATGGCAAAGTAGCAGCCCTGGCACGATTCATGCCCAAAATGGCACACAGATCACTTCCTCTATACAAAGTTTTGAAGAAAGCCAAGAAATTCGAATGGGGACAGAAGCAGGAGCAAGCTTTTCAAGAGCTTAAGGAGGTGCTGTCTAAACCTCCGATATTGGTAAAGCCCGACCCTGGAGAAACACTCATTTTGTACTTGACAATTTCTGCTGAAGCGTTAGGGGTCGCTCTAGTCAAGGAAACCTCAGATGGACAGAGGCCTGTGTATTTCACGAGTAAGACGTTACAAGGTGCTGAGAGTCGATACCAGAAGATTGAGAAGGCCGCTCTCGCAGTCGTGTATGCCTCTCATCGTCTACAACCTTACTTCCATGCTCACCCAATTATCGTGAAAACGGATCTGCCACTCTGCTCTGTGCTACGTAAGCCAGACCTCACGGGGAGAATGATCAAGTGGTCCATCGAGCTTTTAGAATTTGACGTTTCTTACGAGCCACGAGGTGTAATTAAAGCCCAGGTCCTGGCTGATTTTATAGCAGAAATGCTGGGGACAGATCCAACAGTGCTTCGACGGCATTGGACTATTTATGTGGATGGATCTTCCAATAATAAAGGCTGCGGAGCGAGAGTGGTGGTAGAAAGTGATGATAGAGTCCATCTGGAAATTTCCATCTGTTTTAATTTTAAGACATCCAACAACTAAGCTGAGTATGAAGCTTGTCTTGCCAGACTACGAGCTGTAATCGACATTGGAGCGTCCGAGGTCACCCTCTACAGTGACTCTCAGCTAGTAATATCACAAATACAAGGTGAATACCAAGTCCGCGAACCTCAACTCCAGCTGTATTTGAACTGTGTAAAAGAGTTGAGAGAAAGATTTTCAATGTTTGAGTTCAAACATGACCCGAGAGAGGAGAACACCAGGGCGGATATTTTGTCTAGGCTAGCAAGCATGAAACAGCCAGGAAACACTACGACAGTGGTCCAAAGTACGCTGACATCGCCTAGCATTACCCTGTTTCCCTCTCTGAACTCCATAATGGTAAATACTTTATACGAAAATTCATAGGTCACTCCTTACATCTGTTACCTGGTTGATGGACAGTTACCCACCGACGAGAAGGAAAAGAGAAGAATAAAAAGGGAGTTGTCATATTTCACCATGGTTGATGGTGTTTTCTACAGAAGAGGATTTTCTGTGCCTTACCTCCTTTGTTTAAAGGAAAACGAAATACAAGGAGTAATGGAAGAAGTGCACGAGGGTCAATGCGGACACCACGCTGGAGGAAGAAGCTTAATGAGAAAAATCCTTAGGGCTGGATATTGGTGGCCCATGATGAAGCAGGATTCCATTGACTTCGTCAAGAGTTGCGATGCTTGCCAAAGATTTTTGAACCTTCACCACACACTGGCTGAAGAGCTTTTCACATCGGTTGTACCATGGCCATTCTACCAGTGGGGTTTGGATATCCTAAGGCCTTTTCCAATTGCGCCTGGGGGCATTAAATACCTTATTATGGGAGTTGATTATTTCACTAAATGGATTGAGGTAGAACCAGTGGTCCATATCACTTCAGCCTGAACTCGTCGTTTTATGTACGAAAACATCATAACACGGTTCGGGGTACCAGCACGTGTCGTAATAGACAACGACACTCAATTCACTGATAGAAAATTCACAGATCTTCTTGAAGGATTGGGCATAGTCCAAGTATTCTCATCCGTTGAACACCCATAAACCAACGGTCAAGCTGAAGTGGCCAATAGAGAAGTGCTAAAAGGATTAAAGAGACGCCTCGGGGAAGCCAAGGGCGGATGGACAGATCAGTTATGCCACGTCCTTTGGGCATATCACACAATACCTCATTCCTCTACAAATGAATCCCCATATCGTCTGACTTACAGTGTCAAGGCAATGATACCAGTGGAGTTGCAAGTTGCCTCTGTAAGGGTCAAGTACTTTCCAAAAAAAGACAACGCTAACTTGGCATCGGAGATGGATGTGATCCAAGAGCTCAGAGAAGAAGCTTTCGTTAGAGACCAAGCTATTAAAGCCAAAGCCGCTCTCCGCTATAACAAACAAGTCCGACCCATGACTTTCAATGTTGGAGATTCAATTTTAAGGAAAGCAAGCGTGGGGAACAAATTTACGCACCAAGGTAAGCTCGCTCCGACGTGGGAAGGTCCCTACAGAGTGTCCGAGGTCACTGGAAAAGGCTCATATCACCTGGAGAATCTTGATGGCTCACGGATCCGCAACAAGTGGAATACCCAGAACTTGCGCATCTATTATAGCTAGTTGGTAAGACGGCGTGTACTCTTTTTACTTACTTGGGTTTTTCCCATTGGGTTTTTCCAAGAAGGTTTTAACGAGGCATGACCCCAACTATGCTCCTCTTGTAATTCATACATAAGTTAATGAAGAATTCTTGTATAATTATGACGCGCTCACCCTCTTTATTTGTGTTGTTATTTTTAGTACAACGCTATTGTATGAAAGATTCTTCAGGACGGGTGATCCTAATCCCGTAGTTAGCGATGCAAATCCTCAAAAGAGTCAAAGGGTGAACACCGGAGAAGGCCTAGGCGTAGCAAGCTGGTTCTTTTCCAAGGCCACGCTGAACCCCAGGTAATGAAGGCTTGGAAGGTAGGAGTAAAACCGAACTCTAAGTACGGTTAGTAGGTACGATCGAACACCGGTGAAGACCTGGGCGTAGCAAGCTGGTTCTTTTCCAAGGCCACGCTGAACCCTAGGTAACAGAAGGCCTGGGCGTAGCAAGCTGGTTCTTTTCCAAAGCCACGTTGAACCCCAGGTAATGAAGGCTTGGAGGGCAGGATTAAAACCGAACTCCGAGTACGGCTAGCAGGTACGACCGAACACCGGTGAAGGCCTGGGCGCAGCAAGCTGGTTCTTTTCCAAGGCCACGCTGAACCCCAGGTAATGAAGGCTTGGAGGGCAGGGTTAAAACCAAACTTTGAGTACGACTAGTAGGTACGATCGAACGCCGGTGAAGGCCTGGGCGCAGCAAGCTGGTCCTTTTCCAAGGCCATGTTGAACCCCAGGTAACGAAGGCTTGGAGGGTAGGGTCAAAACTGAACTCCAAGAACAGTTAACAGGGCGGATATTCTTAACTACCTTTGAGCTGACAGCATGCCTCCTGGTGTGGGTATTCTCCGCCATTTTACTCCTAATGAAAAGCCTAATCATCACTCTCATGGTTAAGGTATTTTTCTTACACGTTTTCACATATATGGTGTATGTTTGTATTGGACGACGAGATCATTATGAGTTATGATTTCACCATGATAAAGGGAGGATACGTTTCCTCATTCTTACCAAATTAGAGGCAGTATCCCACAGTGAGCGCTTATCTTTAAAACGTACTCACTCTTGGGGACAACGTTTATATACGTAATTATCCGTTCTACGTTTCAGTTACAATAAATCTGAGCTGATTAATTTATCTACCACAATGCCATCTAAGTTACTTTCATAGAACAACTTAGAATGTCGTATAAAGGTAAAAAATCCAACAAGTCTATTGAAGAAACTTAGGATAAATACAGTGGACAGTACTTAAAGATAAATGTTCTATTCATTCATAAGTTCAAAAATTGATAAAAACTGGAGCTGATCCTAGAACAAAGCTTGACAATTTTAAATGTAAACGACAAGACTACGGAGGAGAAATATGCTTTTGGGTTTTCTTTAGTCCTTCTCCATCTCCAGAGCCTTGATTTTCCTTCTCGCTGGCCGCTTCTGGGGTTTTCTCTTCAGGAGCCCTTTCACACCCTACAGATAGAACGCCCTCCGACGTGGGAGTAGCAGAGTCCGGCCCCATACTTTGACCCTTAGGGAATGGGGGCAATCCATATAAGGAGTCTAGAGGATCCTCATGACGATCATCAACCACTACGACTAGCCTTCCTCTATGGAATTCATAGAATGGATTAATACCATAGAGGTTAAGCGTCGTAGTGGGATTGCGGTAAAGGACCTGGCATATTTCTAAGCCAAAGGACTCATCAGCAACTTGGCTGTATATATTAATGGCTTCTTTTGCCACAGCCTTGGCGGTAGCCAGTTCCTTCCGTAACTTGAGGATTTCCTCCTCTGCTCCTTGGGGTTCCGCACTGCTGGTCTTCAGGCTATCAATCTGAAGAAGGAGTTTTTTTCCCTCTAGGCCCACTCCTCAGCCTGCTTCAAATGCTCCTCCGTAGTAGCCTTATATTGTTCTTCCAGTTCTATGTGTTTACTCTGGCTGATACAGAGTTTATCTTTCAGATCGCAGGCGGCCTTCTCCTTCTCTATAAGTTTGCCTTCCAACTCCTTGGCTGTACTCTTGAGCCTAAGGGTCTTTGCATACATACGCTCCCCGTACTCCTTTGATTTTGTGAGGCAATCTTCAGCCAGCTTCAGAGCAGCCTTATCCTTTTCAGCAGAGAGGTTAAGCTGCTCTACCTTGTCACTCAGCCGATCCACCTCTACAGCATCGTCAGCCAATAGACTAAGCGAGTCAAGAAGCCCTGTGAGTTTGGCTAATTGCCATTTTCCAACCTCACACACTTCTTTAATTTCTTTAGGCTCAAGGGTAGGCCGGAGCTTGTACAGCGGCTCTGGAAGGGACACTGGAGTCAGACCCTGATAGGAGAGGAAGGGGGTCAGGAAGGAAGCAGTAGGAGAAGCACTTGGAGTATCCGATGTGAAGACTACAGAGAGTATGCCTTGGTGAAGTCTGGCTGATAATCTAGCTGTACTCGATGTTTCCACATCTTTACCCTTAGAGGCGCCCGCTATTTCAGAACCTCCCGATGGTTTTTATTTTTTCGGAGGAGGAGAAGAAGAAATGACTATTCCTATATTGTCGTTCTTGATCTTCCTCATTTTCTCCCTGACTCTCGGTTGATCCTCGGCCGTGGTGGCACCAGCCGGTCCACCCTCAGCCAACGGGATTTCACCATCCACTGTGGAGGTTAGGACAATAGATTCAGAGTGGAACCTTGCAGAGTTCTTTTTTGGCTAAATATTGTTCTCAGCCGCAACAGATTTCCCTCTAGCCTTCAAAGATTTTAGCTTGTTCATGTTGGAGGATTTCTGCTCTATTTCACCTGCATAAGTAAAACAAAGAAAATTAACAACGGAGAAACAATTGATGTAATCAGTAAAGAGGGTAAATAAAAGCAACAGAGAAAATTACATAAGTATTCGTTCTGGATAGCGTCCGAATTCAAAAGGCGCTTGCAAGACAATGCCTTATGGTGTGTAGTATAAGCTTCAAGAGCGAACAACACCGTTGCTGATTGGGCAGATAGTTTAGATTGTTCGGTATAATACGCTTGGGAGGTAAGAAGGAAATGTTCATGGGTCCAACTTAAGGGAAATTTATTAAAACCCTCTTTGTTCTTCCAGAAAACGGGTTTGTTGGCTTGGATCGATATTCTGGTATAAAAAGATTTAAAAGACCGCCCATCCACTTTGGCTGAGTCGGTGTAAGATTTAAAATTGACAAAGGAGCTGAGAGTGTGAAGCATGATCAAACTAATGCCACCCTTCTTATTGGTCCTACGAACCACCTGGGTGTAGTAGAAAAGCATAGCCACTGTAGGAGTAAAGTTAAAATAATCTCCCAAGACTTCTAGAGCCCAGATTAGCCCCCATCCATTGGGATGAAGCTGGGAGGGTGCGTAATCCAAAAATCTTAGCACACCTATTTGGAGCTCTGTTAGAGGAAAACGGACTCTGAGGTTGTAGAAGACGAAATTGTGTATATAAACAGAGCGTACATCCTGAACGACGTGGCATATCTGGTCTGTTGGCAGCGACGTAAACACTATAAACCTCTCTCTTAACCTTTCCTCAGCATGGACCTTGAACCATGGCTAAATTTAGGCTCCGTCCTACCTCGCATGATGAGAAACCAGGTACTTGATTTCGTCAGCCACCCAACAGTAAGGCCACCTGGCTTGTAGATCCACCCAGTTCAGCCGGTGTGCAAGAACGTTGCACAAACCTTCAGCTGTCTTCAAAACCACTTGTTCTCCAGAAGGTCCTTCTCCAGGCATCATACGAATGACGTGGATGAAAAGCTTTGCTCTACGATAAAAGGTTACATCGTCAGAAAGGTAACAATCATTACTCACCTCACTATCAGAAGAGCGGCTATACTCAGAGGATGATTCTGAGGAGGGAATGATCACTCTCCGCCGTGAGTAAGACCCCATTTTCCAAGCGACATGGCTTGACTCTAGAAGAAACCACTGGGATTCTTCCCCTTTGGTAGCTGCAGGTATGAGAGACGAATCTTCCCCTTCCAGGGTTAGGGTTAACGTGACTCTGCCTAGGGCGCATTTTTTTATAGAAAATGGAAAAATTGAAAAAGAAACTAACAGAGGAAGGAAGTGTGGTTACCTAAAAACGAAAGGCTGATGGAAGGAAAAAGCTTCGCAGAAATGGCACCAACAGTTCTCCTTGAAAAATTTCAACAGAGTTTTGGCTGAGACTTGAAGCAATGTGGTTTCTGAATTTTGATAAGTCCCTCTTATATAGGCGAGGGAATGGCTACGAAGATCAGTTAAGAAATGTGTCGATTGCCAACAAACGCATCGTTTCAAGGGACAAACGACGCTGTCGTTTCCTGACTACACACGAAAGTAAAGTGACGATTTATCGAAAAATTGCAAGTGATGGGCCTAGAAAATTTTTGAATTTCAGGCCCATAGCAGATCTAGCGACAGTTACCAAACCATATAATCAAAGCCATAATGGCACGTGCGTTAAAGGCATTTATTACCCAATCATGAGAAACGTTTTGCACTTTATAACCGTTTCTCGAATACCAAGAGTTTCGAGTTCCAAAAACTTTTGGGATTCTCACATAATGAACCTCTGTCTAAATCCGTCGTAGGAACGTTATGACGACGGTGCTTTTATTCACAAGACGGTTCCACAGACAACAAAGTAACACGAAACAAGCATACATTTTGACAAGTACTCTTTGGTATGAGCACACTAGTATCCAGACCGCTTGCAGATAGTATAGCTTATATGAGCAGCTCTACCAGTCCCTCACATAAGCTAGGGGACAAATGATCCGGTCTTGATACCGGTACTAAGACAAGTGTAACGTGTCATCCGATCCATCAGTGTTACCGATCCAACAGGTAAGACATCAGACTAACAAGACCATATAGGCGCTCTCCCTATACCGGTAAGCCCATGTTGACACCTAGCACATCAGACATAACATATTCCCCACATCAGAACAGTTATTAATCAATTGTTAGTGGCTTTGAAAAGAGTACATCTACTCTAATCGCCCATGATGGATATCTGCCTTCGAGAGGCATGCACGTTATCGCGTAGCCCATACTTGTTTCCCACGCTGATTAAATATATATATATACGCCCATGCTCTAACAAGACAAAGTGGATATTCTCCCCTCCCAAGTCTCATCATTCGAGGCGAGTTAGGTTTGTTCCCTGGGACAATTAGACCCATCATTCTCCTCCATCTATAAATACAGCAAGAACACAAACAAGAAAGGACTTTTGACTCTTAAATCTTTACCTTACATTATCACATTATATACTCACTAACTTGAGCGTCGGAGAATTTTCACAAGTGGCACCACCTTTTGCCCTACCTCAACATGAAGGACCGGTGTGCAGGATCTCCAGGACGACAAGGCCGATCTTCTCCCACTGAGAGATCAGATTATAATACTGGATACCCATTATACCGGTGTACAAATTCCTAAACCTTTGACTTTTGTGGCTGGCCCAACACTGGATCCTTTGACCCCGGTCCAGTACAGTTCAATTATCTTATCATATTGAACCGAGCCTTAAATTGTTGGCTTCAAAGAATAAGATATAGATGACAGAATGATTCCTATTATATCCTATTGACTCACCAAACATATGATACACTAAGTAAACATATTTTGTCCAAGCGGACCCTAAATGTGTTGGCCTTGTAAGAAAATAAATATATATGAAATAATAATACTTTGATTTCTTCTCCCATAATTGTATTCAAACTAGGTAGGATGATTATAAGATTAAATACATAAGTTAGTCTCTAGATGTGCATGTCAAGTAACTAACTCTTTCACATCTCAAAGAAGTCACTATCAATCTTTCACTTCTTCATTTTGTCGGGTTAAAAGGTCTCCCAATGTTAACTTTGTCACAAACACGTTAAGTTATGCTGACATGGCATGTTTTGTGACATTTGTCAACACACTTAGATGCCATGTTGGTTCCAAAACACACTCGACTTGACGAATGTATATCTTACTTTTTTTTTTCAATGCAACATCGTGTTCAAGGTCAAACCATGTAAAAAAATCATATGCTAGGTCATCCTACAACTCGAAAAGAGGGAGTCAAAGTTTTGTGATAGATGCAACTAGTCAAATGATTAAAAAAGAAATCAATGACTTCATTCAACTTACCCTTGTGTGTGAACAACTCCAAAATTAGCTACCAAAGTTTGCTTAGGTATGATAGGCCTTCAGCATGACATGATATCCATATCCATATCTATATTACTTCCTCGCCATCTTACCCAAACGAACACCATTCAATGCTCTGGGGGTAAGATTGTTGTTATTCATGCTCTCTATTTCATAGTTGATTGAATAAAGAGGGTTAAGGTATCAAGCTTTCAGGACTTTTCCATGTAAGAAGAAAAAGAAGTAAATGATAGGTGGGGGTTAAGGCTTCATGGCTTAAAAGGTGAAAAAATAAATTAACGTTAGATACAATCATCAAAATAAGTGCATTTTGGAGCCTATATGACATACAGGTGTAACATCCCTGATGTTTTAATAATAGAAAAATAAATTGGAAGCGAGTAAATTATTATTTGGTGTAAAATAAAAATGGTATATGAAATATTAAGTAAGAAATAGAGTTTTAAATGAAATTTTAAGGAAATTGGCATCAGGACCCTGACGCGTAGCGTGGCTGGGGAGCGTAACGTCAGGTGCGGGTTAGTGAACTGACGGGTAACGCGAACGCCGTGACCTGTTCTATAACAGGGACACACAGAACAGAATCCGCAAGCTCTTCTCTTATTTTCTTCTCCTTCTCTGATGCGATTTCAACTAGGGCTTGGATGAGACTTTGATTTTTAAGGGTTTTAGGCAATTGGAGGTTAAGGTAAGTGATGGGGAACCCTTAATTTCATGATCCTCTTCTTTTTCTTCCTTTTCCTTCAAGAGCTAAATCATGCATGTAATGTAGGAAGTTTTGATTCTGAGTTTCAGCGGCTTGTGAAGCTTGGGTAATGAGTTTGGAAGTGTAATGAAGGCAATGTACTAATTAAATTGATGTTTCGGTGACCATAGGTACCGGAACGAGCGTTAGGCAAGTGATCGACAAAGTGGACGTCAGAAGCGGAAGAGGAACGGTGAATCCAGCAGCTGTAGGACGCCACCTACCCCTTGAGCAAACTGTCAAAGCTTAGAATAGAGGTAAGGGGGTGTTCGGGTCATAATTAATTAGAATTGATATGAGAACAAAGTACGGGAGTGTAGAATTTGATTCTAAGTTATTAAAAATAATGTAGGTTAGTTAAATATAATTGTTATGATTATATGGGTACGTATAAGTAAGATTAGACGGTGAAATGATGAAGAAATATATTAATTGTGTTGATTATGTAAATTGATGATTACTTTGAATGATGAAAGTAACATATATATGTGTGATATTTCCACCTTGGGATGTATATGCATATTTGAGTATGACTAAGATTGTGGAGTTATGGATTATTGGTGAATTAATATATATGTATATATGTGATGATGTTTGGTGGGCTTGACAAGTCGGTCGCCCTGTATTGTGAGCACATGCCAGTTTTTGGTAGTTACATATGTTGTTTGTTGATGATATTCCATGTTTATGAGATATGATATGTGATTATGTGGTATGGGATGGCCAACGGTATGTATAACCCTCGTTTTCTGGCTCCCGTGGTCTTTGTGCCCAGTTGAATTACCCAGTGGTCAAGTCGGACCCAATGGTTGAGGTGGAGAGCCAAGTCGGGTTCGATGAACCAAGTTGGGTTCACGGGATGTCAAGTCGGATTCCTAGCTGAAGGCCAGTCCTTTAGTATCTGGATACTGGTGTCGAATTGTATGGGAGTCAGTTGTGATATATATGGATTTGATGATTGATTAATGATTTGAAATGAATTATGAATTTGAAAATGTGATATGGATTAATGAGTGTATGGTTTTGAATGAGTTAAAGATTAGTAAGTATATGTGTATTTATATTGACACGGACAAGTACAGGAAGCTCAAGAATTCATGTAATGTGAGCTGTAGGTATTAATAAGTTTAATATGTTTCGTTCTATATTAATTATGATGTTCCAAACACTCACCCTTGATGTTGTTCAATTTTAGTGACCAGTGTCAGGGAGGATGCTAATGTTGCAGAGGTGCACCAAGAGAAAGGTTGATGCTAAGGAACGAGGATGAATGTAATATATAATGTATGATTATGTGTGTGATAGATAACAAACTATGTGTAATGAATTTATTAGGATTATGTTTGATGTGGTGTGATGAATTAATGATGATTGATGTGAATTGTGGGACGAAGCCACTGACATGTAAATGCTGTATGTATGGGAAGGCTCTGCTGTATACATGAATGTCGTGTGTGATTTGTAAAATGATAGATGGATGAATTGATTGATGTTTGGATTGATTTAGGAAGTCATGCATATAGTTGATTTTATGAATTTAAGGAACTGGGCAGGTGAAATTGAGATCCGGCGGGTTTTGAAAACCTCAGAAGGCATCAATAAGGACATTTAGAATCTGTGTACCATGGCCTTAGGCTTTTTGAAACCCTTTTAGGGTGTTTAGTGCAATGGTTTTGCACTTAATAGGTTTAAACTGCAAATTACGCATAACTTGCGCATATGTTGGAATTTTGGTGAACAGACGACGCCAATAGTTCTAGAATGGGGTAAACATGTGGCCCGTGAAGTTTCGTTGTAAGCGGACCTCAAACGGGCCAATTGGGTAGGTTATGTCACGACCGGGATCGCGGCGGTGCGGTCGGCTCTCAAAAATGATGAAACGCCTTCGATATCCGTTCAAAGAAAAAAACAAAAAACAGGGAGTCATCACGAAAATTTTTATCCATAGGAAAAACGTTGGAAAAAACTTTATCAAAGCACTGGTAAAAAGTGAGATTCAAGTTTGGGAGTCGGTTACGAGTGGAAAAGGTATTAGCACCCCACATCGCCTGTTAAAAATAGTATCAAAGTTGAAAATATGCATTGTGAATAGCATTAAAATTATTTTTTCATTTCTTCCTCTTTTTTTTTGAAAATAAAGGAAACAAATAAAATAAATGAAAAAGCTCGAAGCAAGATTAACAGGACGTCTCGTCCAAATTAACCCTGATTTTGATGGTGAAATCGTGAAAAAGGGGAAGAACGCTAACAAGACGTCTCTTTTAAATTAGTTACTCTTTCATCAAGATACAAGGTCGGGAAAAGAGAGGGGTTAACAGGACATCTCGTCGAAATTAACCCTGGCTTTTAGTGGAGGTATGTATGAAAAAGGAGAGAACGCTAACAGGACGTTCTGTCCAAATTAGTCATTTTCCCATCAAGATGTAGGGTCGAACAATTAAATGAGTTAACAGGACGTCTCGTCCAAATTAACCCAATTTTTATAAAAAATGATAACGGCCAGGAAAAAGGAAGAAAATCAACAAGACGTCGTGTCTAAATTTACTTTCGTGAAGATAATAAGGATGCGATTAATTTTTAAAAGAAGAAAAAGAATGGAAAAGAACTGGGCCCGACAGAAGTTAAATCCTGCTCCTACGTATTCACGAGCTTTCAAGAAATCAGGGTTACGTAGTTCTTGAAAAGGGGTATTTTTAGAATGAAGTTATAGGATTGGTGATAGATGAGGTCTGCAGAAAAGGGGCATACAAGGCGAAGTTCTCCGCACGTGTATGGGTCTTAGGAGTAGTGTAGGCAGAAGTATTTCTACACGACACTAACTTAAAATCACTACTGTATCGGTTTAAAGAGATATCAAGAATACATATTCTTGTTATTTTGCATTATGAATAAGGAAAGAGGAAAATTTAACAAGAAAACAGAACAGTGAAAAAAGAAAAAAATAGAACAAACAGAACAATAAAAAGAAGTGATGAAGGAATTGTAACCGGTGTGGGCGTGGGTACTGGGGGAGCTAAAGTCTAGACCAGGGCCGGTGTGGGCTGGAACGGCAGCAACTGGAGTGAGGGCAAAGTGGCTGGACTAATCGGTTGTAGGATCCGGTGTGGGAGTTCAGTGCGGATCCAGTGTGGAGCTGGTGAATACGAAATTACTTTGGGAAAGGGAATTGATGTTTCGCTAAGTTGCAGGGCAAAGGCAATTTTAGAGGAATTTGGACAGAGTCTGGGTAATGGGGAAAGGTTTCCTCTTAGGAGATTCAAGGAACAGAGTTTGGACTAGTTTTCTCTTCAGGAATCAGATTCAGAAATTCAGGCCAGTTCTCTCTTTCGATGGGTTCAAAAACTCAGGAATCAGACCAGTTCTTGAGGGGCTCCTGGATTTCAAAAAAATCAGACCCTTGGACCTCTTCAAGTGAGGCATTTATAGATATCCCTTCGACCCCATCCCATGCTAATGAGTGCTTTGACAGCTCAGGATTCCACTCGACCCATACGTGTAGAGGAGGGACAGCCTGGCCACTAATGGTTGTAGGAAACAGTGGCAAGTAGAGGTTTTTTATTATTTTTATTTTTTATTTCCTATCTGCCATTTCCTGGATTTCAGGATTGAATTTGTTATTGCATTTCCAAGTCATAGTATGGGCAACCGGACCCATCAGACGATATCATATGAGACGGACTTAGAGTCCGATGTTGGGTTCTAGGAGACCTTCACATCAAACACTAGGGGACACCAGTCATTGCTTTGACACTGAATTTTCTTGGGAAAATCGTCCCTTCTGGTGGCACTAGACTGATGTAGGTGACGATGTCCATCCTTGCTACTTTATCATGCCTTGACACCGGATTTGGAGTGGGACGGTCTCATTCTTGTGGAATGGGACGGTGTTAGGGACGGTGTTCCATTCTTATGGATCATACTAGCTGTAAAGTTCATGTTTTTAATTATTGACGGTGTTTATTTGACATTGAAAATGGCCAGACTAAAATAGGTGTTCACAGATGCCCCTCTTTACTTCTTTTTCGCGAGAAAAACATGAAGTTCCTTCATGTTTTCGAAGTGAAAAAGAAGTAAAGACGTGAACACCGATGTCAAAGTTAAGCGGAGCTGCCTATAGGAAACCAACCGATATGTCAGATGACGATGTGTAGATAGGTTTTTAGCCAAAGTGACCTTATGAATGGATGGTGTCCACTTGAAGTGACACAAGAACCTCTACATGTGTCACCACCTAATTCGTCATGTCATTTTCGCCTTTTTGCACCTTCTGGCCAGAATGCAAACCGTCACTGCTAATGGGCCTCTTTTATGGGCTTGGGCCGGAATGTGGAACGTTCTAGACTCACCAGGGCTAATGTCCCTTCACTCTCTATAAAAGCAGGCATGGGGTCAGTCATTTTCACTTGCTTCCTTGTACCGAAATTCTGCTGCTCTGACATTTATCTTTTACCGGTGTCTTTCTGAAGTCCTGGCTCGTACTCGTAGAACAGCTCGCATCATCTCAGTAGGTACCTCCATACCTTCCCTTTTATTCTTCAATTTTAGATAGGGTATGGGGGATAACGACTCAAGCAATGACTCTGTCGAGGTTCTGTCTGGACCTCCTTTATTCCAATCCCGGCGTCAGTCGGGAGGAGTCATGAGCCAGGGTCAGCATCGCCATGGTGAAGCTACCTCTCAGGTTTCACACCAGCAAAGAACTTTAGGACCCAATCGTTTCTCCAGAGTGCCTTTGTGGGAAATAAGGGAGCTAGACACATCGTCTGGAACCCACACATCGTCCTCCTTTTTTAACTTGGGCTCTGCTAGTGAACGTGGCAGTAGTGCCGACCTTTACTTGTTTGATGATGTGGCCTTTTACAGCTGCATTCCGTTTCTCTGCCACACCGTCCATATGGCTTCCGATGGAGTTCTGCCACCGGTAATCCTGTTGTTGCAACCAACACTGTCGAGACCAACGTTATCGCACATCGGATCGACTGGCTTGCTGAAAAGGTCAAGGACCCTTACTTTTGGGTTCATGATGAGCCATGGAACATCGTCTCCCACTACGCTGAGGATGCCGCCGATATGACCATTAAAGATGTCATCGTCTACTCCAGTGAGGAGTACAAAGATCATTTTACAGTTCTTTGCCCATTGACCTCGGAGCGGATCTGCCATCAGCTGGGGTCAAGATACCTTTTTATGCATGAAATATTATTCTCTAAGGTTGGCATTCACTTCCCTTTGACGGAGTTTGAGATGGGCGTACTCCGGTTTCTAGACTGCTCTCCCAGCCAACTTCATCCCAACGACTGGGGTTTGGTGAAGGCTTTGGAGGTATTGGGGGAATACTTCCACTTCGTCCCCACTATGGCGCTCTTCTTTACTTACTGTAGGGTGATGCACCGGTGTAACCCAGGTGATGGCCTCAGTTTCATCAACCTCCGTGATGCCAAGGTGATGAATTTTGAAAGCTTTAGAGAGTCAGCCAAGACGGATAGAGTAATTTTTAGACACTCCTACATCAAGGTTCAAGTTAATGAAGGTAGGCCAGTGTTCTAGGAGAATTCTAATTTTTCCAGGAAGTTTTACAACGGCTGGACTCACGGGCACTTCCTCCTGGCCAGTAATGCCTACTCCATCAGTGAGAGTGTTCTGTCGATGGAGTCTAAGAAGGTGCTGGACGCTCTAAAGGCTTACTCCACCTTCTCCAAGATCTCCTGCAAAATCCTTTTAGGGGAGAAGTCTCGTCGAGATGGCTACCTAAGTAGGTTTTTTTTTTGTTTTTATTTTTTTAACATCATCCTTCTACCAGTGTTAACAATGATTTCCTCTTTTTTTAGGTGAAATGGCTCAGATTGATATCCTGAAGAAACTTAGGGAGCAAGCCGAGGCCAGGAATGCTACTACAGTCGATGCGGAGAACAGGGTCACTCCGAGGAGGGCAGCGGCTAAAGTTGTCAGCATACCGGCTGACAAAGCTAGCAACTTGAGCTTGGCTCCGGAGGATGGGGCCCAGAATAAAGGGAAGAAACGCCACAACTCTGGCCAAAGTTCTAAGGGTAAGAAACACAAGGCCCAGAGGTCTGAAGCCAGGGTTGAGGCGTAGGGTCAAGAGGAGGAGGTGGCTGCCGACGTTAATAATGTTCTTGACCAGACCCAGCCAGCCGATGCCAACGCCCCTTACTGCAACTCCAGTATTTCAGAGTTTTTAGAATACATCAGGGAGACACTAGCAAGGTTCCTTGTTCCCTTCCAGGTGAAGAAGGATCTTCTTGCGATTGAGGCCAGGAGTGCTGCCAAAGGAGTAATCTTTAACCTGATTGAGGTTGTCGGGGTTCTTCATTCTTTGGGACAGTCTTATTACTCCGGTCTAGAGGATAAGCAATGCCTAGACCGGATGAAAGAGGCTGAAGCTCTTAGAGTGGAAGCTCAAGCTGTTTTGGCCAAGAAATATAAGGATTTGACCGAACTCACAGCGGCGTACACTTCAGCTGCTAATAGGGCAAATAAGGCTGAGGTCAAACAAAAGGCCGCAGAGGACGCCCTTAAAGCTCTTCAAGCAAAATTGGATGAGGCTCTTGCAGATCGGGCCGAGGTGGAGAAGAAGAATGAGGAGCTTATAGCCAAAGTTGTATCTGTAAAGGAGGCTCATCTTCAGGAGCAGCAGGAGAGGGAAGAGGAGATGGCTGAATTTTCAGAGTTAGCCGACGTCCCCTTCAAAACCGCCGTTCATTAAGTGGTACACTGGAATTCCGCTATACAGCTCAACTTAAACGGTATAGGTGTTTACTGTGAATTCCATGGTGGACACCTATATGCTATGGACCTTACGTACCTCTGCCTCTCCCTGAGGGCCAAAGTATGGAGCTGAGGATGGTGTCGGAGGATTCTGAAAGGACCACCACCGTCACCGGACAGGACTCCCTAAACACCAAAATTTAGATTAGTTTTTCTTTGCCTTATTCTGGGATAGGCTCCGGAGTTGTGAATTTTGTAAGGCCGTTGGGCCATTTTCAGTGAATAAAAAGAATTTTCCATGTCTGCCTCTACCCCTTGACTTCAAAATGATCTGACAAGAATACAAATTGAACTCTTAACTGATGTCTAACTAATGATACAACTTGAAACAACATCGTCCATTGAACACTTAACCGATGTCTATCTAATGATGCAACTTGAGACAACATCGTCCATTATATCCTCTTCATACACCCCGACTCCTTTGTCAAAACCAAATTAAACCAAGTTTACTGAATTTATCTGAGGTTCGAATGACAAAAATCCTTCTTCACTCTTATACATCGCCTATTAGAACAAGTCCATCGACGATTAACCGATGTGGAGTGAATCATCAACATCGACCTTTATTCTTTCACATCGATCATCGAGGCCTCTTAGCCTACACCAGTATTGGCATCCCAAATAAACTTTGCTTGGCTACGACAGTGTCAAGGGGATATCGGTCTCCTGTTTTCGTCATGACCTCAGTACAGTTCTCCTCATTGAATATATTCCGGTGGAAAACACCAAGTGAAACTTGAACCTTCTTCAGGACCGGCGTCAACATCGGATCTATAAACCTTTTTTTTTACCCATGGGTATGTGGACCCAGAGCTCTAAACCTAGAAAAAAGAATCAGGGTGATGCCCCGGTTTCAGCAGGAAATAACTAATTGGGTATTGCTTTTTGGTCGACAGAAAATAAAAAGGTTGGGGTGTTGCCCCTCAGTTGATAAGAAAGGAAAAGGTTGGGGGTATTGCCCCTCGGTTGACAGGAAAGTGAAAGAATTGGGGGTGTTTCCCCTTAGTTGAAATGAAAGGTTGGGGGTGTTTCCCCTCGGTTGACTGAAAAATAAAAAGGTTGGGGGTGTTTCCCCTTGATTGACAAGAATATATAAAAGGTTGGGGGTGTTGCCCCTCGGTTGACAGAAAAGTAAAAGGCTAGGGGTGTTGCCCCTCGGTTGATAGGAAATAAAAGCTTGGAGGTGTTGCCCCTTGGTTGACAGGAAAGTAAAAGAATTGGAGGTGTTGCCCCTCAGTTGAAATGAAAGGTTGGGGGTGTTGCCCCTCGGTTGACAGAAAAATAAAAAGATTAGGGGTGTTGCCCCTCGATTGATAAGAATATATAAAAGGTTGGGGGTCTTGCCCCTCGGTTGATAGCAAAGTAAAAGGTTGGGGGTGTTGCCCCTCAGTTGACAGGAAATAAAAGGTTGGGAGTGTTGCCCCTCGGTTGACTAGAAATAAAAGGTTGGGGGTGTTGCCCCTCAGTTGACAAAAATATAAAAGGTGTTGGAAATATGCACTAAAAGCCTATATAGGATCGCATCATTTTGAATAAGTCATTTTTTGTTAAATAGTTTAACAACCTTTATTTATCCTTGGAGTAATAGGTCATATGAGAGTTATTCCTAAAATGTCCCTAGTCAAGTATTTACGTGGGGACATGTAAATACATTAAGACTAGTGTATGAGTGTACTGATGATCTGATCTCACAGATCATGGATATAAATGATATCAAGTCTTCACACGGGTACACATTAAGAGTAATGATGTACTGGACAGACCCACCATGAGAACGTTGCATGGATCGTTACGTGAATGTCATAAACGATTCTCAATGTGATAATGATATATGTAGTCCTTTGACCTAAAGCCACTACGATTCCTACATAAGGAGTTTATTGTTTTAATACAATCAAATGTCTTCTGTAATAAGAGGACTATAAAGGTTGTAGTTAGGCAATGTACAAATTATGCAGAGGGATGTGAGCGATGTAGATGGGATTTGTCTCTCCTATGTGACAGGAGTGATATTTATAGGCCACTTGATGGAGTGAGACTAAGGAAATGCATGGCCATGCTAGAAAGAATAAATATTGGATATTTATTCAGATAAAGTCTACTCCGGTATCAAGTAAAATAAATTGGACCGTACAAGGATGACACGACCATGCCTTGGGCCCAATTAGGATATCGTGACAAAAGGAACAAACATATAAAATAATTATCACTTATAGGTTATGTTGTTAATAAATAATATTTGGACATAATGATGCATTGCTAGATACCGCTCTTATTTTATATTAATAATAAAATAGTTTATTATTAATATAACCAAGTATTTTACCTATAGGGTCACACACATAGAGTAAGCCCATCAGAAAATAGCTTTTTATTTTAGTTGGACTAAAATAAGACTATTGGGCCTAACTCATTTAGAATGAGTAAGGAGCCCACTCTTTAGAGAGCAAATTAGGTCAAACCTAAGCCTATAAATAGAGCATAAGATGCTCATAGGCGGCTACCCAAAAAGAGACATAAAAGTTACAAAAGCTACACGCGTCAAACTAGCATTTGAAAGGTGTAGCATTTCTGGTGGGAGTACTCGTGTGGACTCCTAAAGGACAAGGCTACGATTGCTTCGATATTCTTCAAGAGGTAATCCTAAAACATAATATTTTGTGTGTGTTTGTCTTATGCTTTGAAACACGGCGCTTTGCAAATCCTATGGGAATCCTTGTATTTCCGTTGCTCATACACTAGGGATTCCCTAAAAAAAGGTTGGGGGTGTTACCCCTCGGTTGACAGGAAAATAAAAGGTTGAGGGTGTTGCCCCTCAATTGAAATAAAAGGTTGGGGGTGTTTCCCCTCGGTTGACAGGAAAATAAAAAGGTTGGGGGGTGTTGCCCCTCGGTTGAAAGGAAAATAAAAGGTTAAGTTAAAAAGGAAGAGAGAGACTTGGGGTGATGCCCCAAGTTGGAAAAGGAATGTAGAGAGTTTGGGGTGTTGCACGACTTGGGGTGATGCCCTAGGTTTGAAACAGGAATATAGAAAGTTTGGGGGGCTGCCCCAAGTTTGAGAAGGAAAAGAGAGACTTGGGGTGATGCCCCGAGTCTAGACTATTCGTTGGTAGGGAGAGTATGATGACATGGAGGGGAAAGGCACCTAGTGTGGTGATCGGGAAAAGGACGGGTGGAGGAGTGCAAATACTAGTAGTTGTGACTTCATTGGGAAGAGGATTTTGATTGGCGCCATTTTTTTGGCAATTGTAATCTTACTGGGGAAGAGAAGCTAATTGGAGTCTGTTTCTAGAGTGTTGTTCCATTGGGAAAGAAAGGTCTGCCTGGCCCCTATTTAGTGGCAACCATGGTTTCACTAAGGAGAGGATTCGGTGATTCCACTTGGGGAGAGAGGCCTGCTTGAGGCTGATTTCTAGGCTGTATTTTGCTGGGGATAGAGATATGCTTGATTGTTGAGTTGTATTTCCACTAGGGAGGAATAGTTTGATTGATTTTAACATATGGCAAATTGGTTGTACTTGAGAAAAAAGGATTTTGGTGGAGTTCTCTCTTTTGAGTCAAAACTCAGCTAAAGAAAAGGGGTTCAATTGAAGGCTTTTTCCAAAGTTTATAGTTCTATTGGGGAGACGGACTTATCCTAAGCCCAATTAGGAAACTGATTCCACTGGGGAGAAATCTGGTTCAGATTGTAGGCTTACTCAGTAGGAGATCTTAATTTGTGCTCTTTTACGATGAATTGTAATCCCGCTGGAGGAACCGCTCGGTGAACTTTTACTTCTGGACCGGAAATCTTAGCCAACCTTCAGAAAAAAGATGAGTAATGCAGAGATAAACAAATTGACAATTTTGGATAAATTTCCTTGCAAGCAGGCCCAGAGATAACTCATGGACGAGATAGAAGTAATTTCTGACTTTGATAAGCGTGCCTAGCTGAGATGGTCATGCTTGCCTGAAGCAAGGTCCTGTGCTAGGAGCCTTTTTTTCCCCATGACTCTAAACTTTACCATTTCTATTCTTAAACATTTTAGGAAAACTTGTTTCGTTATAATATTCAGTCATGAACACATATAGAAGGAAGGGTGAAATTTTATTTA
The DNA here is from genome assembly GCA_037962975.1 of Clitoria ternatea. NCBI lineage: Eukaryota > Viridiplantae > Streptophyta > Magnoliopsida > Fabales > Fabaceae > Clitoria > Clitoria ternatea. The sequence continues at coordinate 19,690,002 of CM075673.1, read as the reverse complement.
TGGATATCAAGTATGTACAGTGATAAGAAAGCAATGTAAAACAGATGGATGAATGGAATAAAGTGTAAGGGACTGAAGATAAATGGAACAAGGGATGCTCATGGATCCTCCAACAATTTCCTGAAAGCGATGAGAACCTTGATCTCCTATCATGATCTCATATTCACCTTCTGACCCGGCCTCTGAGAATGTAATTTGACGATGATCCATATGCCCCAGTTTGGTTTCGTAAATTCAACCGCACTGCCAAGACTTTAGACTTTCATTTTTGCCTGAGCCGTTGCTCTAACTTTTTCCTAGGCCACCCTTTTAGGTTTTCAGCCTAGTGAGCTTTTTTTAAGCATAGTATTTTTTCACCGCATCCGCGTTTACGGGCATTGGCAAGTCATCCCCGTCCATGTTGGCGAGTATTAAAGCTCCCCGAGAAAAAGCTTTCTTTATGACGTACGGCCCTTCGTAATTAGGCATCCATTTTCCTCGATTATCCTTTTGGATTGGCAAAATCTTTTTGAGCACCAGGTCTTCTTCTTGGAACTATCGGGGTCGTACCTTCTTTTCAAACGCTCACTTCATGCGTCTTTGATAGAACTGACCATGACAAAGGGCGGTTAATCTCTTTCCATCAATCAAGTTCAGTTGGTCATATCTAGTTTTGACCCACTCGGCTTCTTCCAGTTTTGCCTCCATTATTACCTGGAGGGGCGGGATCTCAACTTCAAAAGGTAATACTGCTTCCAGTCCATAGACTAGGGAGAAAGGGGTTGCCCCAATCGAGGTTGGAACCGAGGTCCGATATCTATGCAAAGCAAAAGGGAGTATTTCGTTCCAATCTTTGTAAGTTACCACCATCTTTTGCATTATCTTCTTGACATTCTTATTGGCTGTTTCGACTGCTCTGTTCATCTTCGGGCGATATAGAGAGGAATTATGATGGGATATCTTAAAATCCTCACAAATCTTTCATCATCTTATTATTTAGATTTGTGTCATTGTTGGTAATGATCTGGCTTGGCAAGCCGTACCGACATATCAGCTCCTTCTTAATGAATTTGATGACGACATTCTTGGTTACATTAGTGTATGAGGCTACTTCCACCCACTTAGTGAAGTAATCGATGGCAACCAAAACAGAGCGGTGGCCGTTCGAAGCTTTTGGCTCAATAGGCCCAATGACGTCCATACCCCACATTGAAAAAGGCCATGGAGCTGACAAGATGTTCAAAGATAATGGAGGTGCATGGATGTGATCAGCATATATTTGACATTTATGACACCTCCATGCAAAAGCGAAACAATCTGCTTCCATAGTTATCCAATAGTATCCGGCCCTTAAGATCTTCCTCGACATGGCCTGCCCGTTTGTGTGAGTTCCAAAGGATCCCTCGTGGATATCTTTCATGATTTGATTCGCCTCAACGGTGTCAACACAGCGGAGGAGGACAAAGTTATGGTTTCTTTTGTATAGTATATTTCCATTCAAGAAATAACCCATAGCAAGCTGTCTCAGAGTTCGCTTGTCATTGTCCGTAACATCTTTGGGATATTCTTGGCATTGGAGGTACCTCTTGATATCATGATACCAAGGCTTGCCGTCTGGCTCTTCTTCTATGACTTGGCAATGTGCTGGTTCCTGTCGCTTCTTTACCTCAATGAGAGACATCTCGTATTCACTACTTACTTCAAACATTGAATCTAGAGTGGCCAAGGCATCAGCCATCTGGTTGTCGTCTCGGGGAACATGATGGAAGGTGATCTCATCAAACTCTTTGACCATTTCCTTGATATGAGCGTGATAGAGAATTAGTTTGTTGTCTCTAGTTTTCTATTCACCTTTTAATAGGGGTGGAAAAACAGGCCAAAGGGCCGGGTCGGGCCAAGGCCCGTGAGGGCCCGTCAAAATACAGGCCGGGCCAAAATATGAAAACAGGCTAAAAACATTGGCCCGACCCGTATACCATGTGGCCCGCGGGCCAAAACAGGCCGGCCCGTTTTAAAAAAAATTATATATGTTATATTTTTATTATTATTTGGACTATTTTAAAGTCTTTTTTAAAAAAATTTAGATATAAAAAATAGATTTCACTTTTTTAAAGCAAAGTTTTTTATAATTAATCCAATTTATTTTATTAAAAGTTTAAATTAAATTTATTTTCATTAAATGGAAACAATAAATAGTCATCAAAATTAATTTCAAATCAAATAATCAATCAATATTTAAAACAAAAATTAAACACACACACACTAATAATATAAAGTCCAAAATAAATAATATCAAATAAAGTCTACAATAATAAAAACATATATATTAAAAGTTAATAGTAAATAAGTATTATAAATTATAATATATATATATATATAATAAAATATTTTTTACTAAAGGCCCAACGGGCTGGGCCAGGCCAGGCCCGCAAGGGCCCGTTTTTTGACGGGCCAAAACGGGCCGGGCCTATTTGGGAAAGCGGGCTTCAAACGTTGGCCCGGCCTATCCCGTTTTGACGGGCCAAACGGGCCAGCCCGCGGGCCTAACCCATATTGCCATCCCTACCTCTTAATTGATGAATAACTAAAGCAGAATCTCCGTAAACTTCCAAGGATCTTACACCTGCATCCAAAGCTACTTGTATTCCTAAAGAGCATGCTTCATACTCAGCGATGTTATTGGTACAATTGAAACATAGTCGAGCGCAAATAGGAATGAACTTCTTGTCTGGTGAAATCAGGATGACTCCAACCCCATGCCCTAGTGCATTAGAAGCTCCATCAAATCTCATAATCTATTTATCATCAAGACCACTTTCATCTTTGAAAAGGGCTAAGATATCTTCATCCTGGAAGTCATGTTGCATTGGTTAGTAGCTATTGACGGGCTGGTACGCCAAGTAGTCTGCTAAAGCGCTACCTTTTATGGCTTTTTGGGTGACATATGTTATGTCATACTCAGTTAATAGTACTTGTCATCGAGCGATCCTTCCAGTCAAAGCAGGTTTTTTGAAGATGTATTTGATGGGATCCATCTTGGAAACCAACCATGTAGTATGAGAAAGCATGTATTGCCTTAACCGTTAGGCGGCCCTGGCTAACGCACAATAGGTTCTTTTAAGGGAGGAATATCTCATTTCACTTTCGGTGAACTTCTTGCTTAGGTAATAGATGACACGCTCTTTCTTTCCAGTTTCACCATGTTGACCCAACACGCATCCCATGAACTCGTTTAACACAGTCAGGTACAAAATTAGTGGCTTCCCAGGAATTGGTGGCACCAAGATTGGTGGTTCTAGCAAATACTATTTTATCTTCTCAAATGCTATTTGGAAATTCTTATTCCATTGCCCTGGTTGGTTTTTGTGGAGCAGCTTGAAAATTGGCTCACAGGTTGCAATCATTTGTGAAATAAATCAGGCGATATAGTTTAACCTCCCCAGGAATCCTCGAACTTCCTTCTCTGTATGGGGAGGAGGCATTTCAAAAATGGCTTTAACATTGTTAGGATTGTTATTCAAGTGGGATCAACCTCTATCCTTTTTTTGCTTACTATAAACCCGAGCAGCTTTCTAGACCTCGCACCGAAGGTACACTTGGCTGGGTTTAACCTGAGCTTGAATTTTCTTAATCGTTTGAAGAGCTTTCTCAAATCGACAATGTGCCCTTCCTTTGTTTTGGATGTAGCAATGATATCATCCACATATACTTTGATCTCCTTATGGATCATGTCATGGAAGAGGGTTACCATTACTCTTTGATAGGTTGCCCCAGTATTTTTTAAATCCAAAGGACATCACCTTGTAGCAGAAGGTGCCCCAAAGAGTGATAAATATGATTTTTTTCCATATCTTCAGGCGTCATTTTGATTTGATTGAATCCTGAAAATCCGTCCATGAATGAGAAGATAGAATGTTGAGCCGTGTTATCGACTAAGACGTTAATTTGTGGGAGGGGAAAATCATCTTTAGGACTGGCCCGATTCAAGTCTCGATAGTCCATGCACATCCTTACTTTCCAGTCTTTCTTTGGAACGGGAACAATGTTTGCCACCCATTGAGGATACTTTGCTACGGCTAGGAAACCGGCATCAAACTGTTTCTTAACTTCATCCTTAATTTTAAGGAGCATCTCTGGTTTTATTCGACGCAACTTTTGTTTAATTGGTGGACATTCTGGCTTTAAAGGCAATCTGTGCTCCACGATACTATTATCCAAACCTGGCATATCTTGATATGACCATGCGAAGATATCATGGAACTCTCTGAGCAATCTAATCAACTCTTCTCTTCGCTCCTTGCTAAGAGAAGTGCCGATTTTGATTTTTTTCACCTCTCCTTCATCCCCAGCTTAATGGTTTCAACTTTTTCTTGATGGGGCTGAATTTCCCTATCTTCTTGCTCCAATAACCTTGCTAACTCAGGCGAAGGCTCAAAGTCTTCCTTACCTTCTTCATCAACATAGTCATTTAGATAATCAAAGTCGTGAAACAAAACCAAAGTCTCGCTATTTTTAGGGGACTCATTTTTGGATCTGCATTTTATTGTATTATAGCGAATGAAAAAGAAAACAAGCAAGCAAAAGGATCAAGTGGAAGGGATATAAAGTAAAAATAAGATATTGTATTTCAATACATGTTCATTAAAGGAATAAATAACAAACAAGTTTTGCCTTTATTACAAAGAAGGGGTCCCAAAGCCTTAGGCATAGCGAAAGGACCAACAGGCCACAAAGACATTGTTAAATTACTTTGATAAAACATCTAAAGTCATGGGGAATTCCATGGTCTTCCAATTACTTAGCTCCTGGTTCGACGGGTAAGCATACACATGCCCAGTATTATCATCGAGATCCTCTTCGATTGCAGCCACTTGATTTGGAGGCATCATCCCTGCGCTTTGAAAACTTTGGTAAAGGTCACAGATAGGGATTCCCGCGGTGTTAGATTCTCGACCGGTGAGACAGGAAATCCTTCTTTCTCTTCTTTTTTCCCTCATTCTCTTTTTATCAACGGCCGTGGGTCGGTATCCCAGGCCATATCTGTCTTTATTTTCTGGGAGGCACACAGGTTCGATTCTCCCCTCCAAGTCTCGCCCTAGCCCCTTTCCTTGCTCATACCCCTCACGTAGCATTGTCCTTGCCATTGCTAGGGACACATTTGGGAAGGACGTCACAATGCTTTTTCCTACGTGTGTCATGTTAGCTATCTCCAAAGCTTGGAATGAAGTTTCGAGAGCCTCCTTGGCTGCTTCGAGTTATAGGGTGGTGACGGGTTTGCTGACTAAAAGGTCCTCTTCCCCGGAGACAATCACCAACTTGTTATTGAGGACAAATTTCAATTTTTGATGTAACGTAGAAGGGATAACCCTGGCTGAATAGATCCACGGCTGACCTAGTAAACAGCTATAGGCAGGTGTGATGTCCATGACTTGGAAGAGAATCTGGAAGGTACAAGGTCCAACCTGTATTGGCAATTCGATTTCACGCATGACCTCCCAGCGAGTCCCATCAAAGGCTCGCACCACCATGGACCTTGGTCTCATATGTGTCCCATCGAAAGGTAAGTTTACCAATGTAGACTTTGGCATAACATTAAGGGATGACCCATTATCGATACGCACCTTTGCAAGAATATGGTCTCGGCATTTAACGGAAATATGAAGGGCTTTGTTGTGCCCCATTCCCTCCGCGGGTACCTCATCGTCTGTGAAGGTCAAATAATTATTGGCGATGATGTGCCCTACTATGCCTTAGAATTTATCAACGGGTAAGTCATGGTTGACGTATGCCTCGCTCAACACTTTTATTAATGTGTTCCGATGCGGCTCGGAACTCAACAACAAAGACAACAAAGAAATCTTAGTTGGGGTGTGGTTTAACTGATCCAACACCTGATACTCACTATCGTGAATGAACTTTAAAAACTCCTGGGCTTCTTCATTGGTCACCGCCCTTTTTGTTTTGCCATTAGTTCCTTCCTTCCCTGCTTTGACTCCTTCAACATTCTTATCAATTCTCTGTTCTGGAGGAGCATACACTCTTCCACTCCCGGTCATGTCTCCAACCCCAGTGATATTTGTGACAGACGATGGCGAAAGATCATCTGCCAAGGAACTAGTAATGGCCATGTCTGTACCGTACATCCATGGTAAAGCTCGGGAATCTTTGAATAGGAATGGGGTTGGTGCTTGCACCGTAATGACAGTCTTGGCGGGAACTGGAGTTACTTGCGTATTTTTGTTGTAGAATATGACCAGGGGTTTCGGAGCCTGTGCCCTGGGCTGTCCTTGTATCATGTTAACTTCACCTTCCTGGTGCTTGCAAACCGCCACAGTACGACTGTCCATAAGTCCTTGAAGGATTTCACAAAAGCCTTGTTACTTTGCAGACTGTTCATCTTTGTTCTCCTCATCCCACGAGCCTTCAATCAATCCCTTTTCAAGCAAGTGAGAGTAAAGTATTTTCAAAGGTATCTTTGTGTTTGAATGTGATAACAGGTACAAGGATTTTGATAATGACAAAACACTCTTGAAGAAATTCTTGCAAAAACAAAGACATGGAATCAGACCCAGAAACAGCACGAAGCTAATTGATTAGCACACCCAGTCTAATCGATTAGGGTGATTCTGTTTTTGGAACAACTGCAACAGGATATAAGCTAATCGATTACAGCAATTGATTGAATCGATTAAAGAGCTACTGGAATTACAGTAATCGATTACACACATGACAGAATCGATTACCAAAATCAAAAATGGCATTAAAAGCATCAGGTATAAAGGCTAATCGATTAAGGAAATTCATCCAATCGATTAGAAGGCTACTGGAAGTAAGCTAATCGATTACCAGGACTTTATAATCGATTACGTAGCTACGAAGCCAAATTAAATGGATCAGGTATCATCCCTAATCGATTACAGGACAAAAAATAATCGATTAGAAGCTCTCTGACTTGAAGATAATTGATTACACATAAAGGGATAATCGATTACAGCACAATCTGGAATGAAAAATTCAAAGTGTAATCAATTACAGCTCGAGGCGTAATCGATTACGAAAGTGGGAAAACACATATTAGTGGGAAACTAGCACATGTCTCCACCATTTCCTCAGACCCCCACTATGTGCAACGGCTAGGAAGAAGAAAGGCACTCCTCAAGCTCTCAAATGGCTCTATAAATTCAAGAGAAACTCAAGCACAAAACACACAACTAGAAGCTATCATTCTTCACTTGTTCTTGTGCTTAGTAAGCCATCTTTCTTGTATATTCTGAGTTTAAATTTGTACATCCTCTCATCTTGAGAGTTAGAATTTGTGTGATCTTTCACTTGTACATCTACTCTATTAAGAGAGTCATTTCCTTGTAAACACTTCATCAAACACAAAGGTTTTCACTCTAGGATTTAGTGGTCACAAAGGTTGGGGTTCAACCTTTGGGTATTGAGAGTTTGAGAGATTGGGTGGGTTACCCTTTGCTAGTGAGGACTGAGTTCTTGAGTGTGGGACACTAGAAAGCTGCAATTGCTCATAGCTTGTATCTCTAAACTTCAATAGTGGAAATCCTCTAAGTGGGTTGCTTAGAGGCGAGACGTACACCGGTGTTGGTGGAACTCGTTATATTGGCTTGCAAGCTCCTCTCCCTTACTCTTTTACTTTTATATACTGCAATTGGTTGATTTGTGTTGATTGATTGTTAATTGCATACTTGAGCTTGTCCAATTTGATATATTTCAAATGCTGCCCACCAAGTGTTTGTTAAATTACTTCAGCTATATTTATCCTTGTGGTGCATTGCATACTATCTTTGACTTGATTTCACTTGCTTATTCTTGTAAACTTGGATATAAAAATCAAGTTCAAAGGCATTCCAATCAAAGTTTTTAAAACTCAATTCACCCCCCCCTCTTGAGTATTGAGGCCACTTGAACAACAAGTGGTATCAGAGCTTGACTCTTGGTAGATCAAGCTTAATAGCTTCAAGAGACTAGATGGCCTCAAGTTCTCATAACCTTTTTCCTGAGGGTGGTGCTATAAACAGACCTCCTGCTTTCAATGGGGAAGGCTATGCGTTTTGGAAAGAAAGAATGAAAATCTTCATTCAATCTTTTGATTTGAGAGTTTAGAATGCCATTGAAAATGGTCCTTATATACCAATGCATACTATTGATAATAAAAATGTTGAAAAACCTATGGATGAATGGACCAGTGATGAAGAAAAGAAAGTGCAATATGGCTATAAGGCAAAAAATCTCATCACTATGGCATTAGGTCTAGATGAATTTTTTAGAATAATGACTTGTCAATCCGCTAAGGAAATGTGGGATACTCTACAAGTAACTCAGAAGGAACTAGCGATGTGAAGGACTCCAAGATTAGTACCTTGACAAGTCAATATGAAAGTTTTAGAATAAACTCAGGGGAAAACATAGTAGAAATGCAGAAGAGATTTACTCTTATTATTAATCATCTTATTACTCTTGGTAAAGTTTACACTAACAAAGAACTTGTGCATAAAGTTTTAAAAAGTCTTAGCAGAGAATGACAACCACTTGTCACAGCCATAAAACAATCTCCAAGCATCAATGAGATGTCTCTTGCAACACTCTTTGGGAAATTACAAGAGCAAGAGCAAGAACTAAAAGTCTTGAAGCTAGCAGAGGAAGAAAAAAAATCCTCCAAGAAGAAAGGCTTAGCTCTCAAGGCCACCTCTATACATGAAGAAGAATCATGTAGTGATATTGATGAAGAAAAAGAATTTGGATTGTTTATAAAAAGATTCGGAAAGTTCATGAGAAACAAACGATTCCAAAGGAACTTCAAAACACAAGGTAAGAAATCTACACCTAATGAATCGTCTTCCTCACCTAGTTGTTTTGAATGTGGGAAAGAAGGACACTTTAAGGCCGATTGCCCAAATCTTAAAAAGAAGGGCAAAGAGAAAAAAGGAAGAAGAAGAGCTTATATCACGTGGGATGAAAACGAGATAAGTAGCTCGGATGACTCGGAAAATGAAAAGGCAAACCTTTGCCTCATGACAAATCACCAAGAAGAAGATGATAAGGTAAATCTTCATGACCTTGATAAAGAAGAATTACTTAATGCCTTTAATGAATTGTATGACAAATTTGTGAAAGTCTCTAATAGACTTAAGGTGTCTAGAAAAACTAGTGACACTCTAGAGATGCACCTTATGGAAGTGTGTAAAGAGAATGATTATTTGAAAGAAGAACTGGAAAATGCTCAAACATGTTCTAAGAGTAAACCTTGTGATTTTGCTAAGAAGTGCATTGATCTAGAAAATAAAGTCCTAGATCTAAACAAAACTTTAGAAAGGTTCACAAATGGTAGAGATAATTTGAATGTACTTCTTGGAAACCAAAGATGCATGTTTGACAAAACCGGTTTAAGGTACAATTCCGTTAAAAAGGAAAAGCATTACAAAAACTTTTTTGTACCTCCTATGAAATCATCTTCGCCCTTTATGAAATGTAATCATTGCGGTTTTAAAGGTCATAACTCTTCGAATTGCAATGTTAGAAAATTAGGGCCAAAGGTTATAAGAAAAGTGTGGGTTCCCAAAGGGACATTACCACAAGCTAACCTTAAAGGACCCAACTTAAAGTGGGTACCTAGTTCTCTAAACTGATTTTGTTTTGCAGGTATTGCTTCAAAGCAAGCAACACCCACTGGTACTTAGATAGTGGCTGCTCAAAGCATATGACGGGAGACATAAGCAAGTTCACATCATTTACTCTCAAAAGAAAAGGAAGCGTCACCTATGGAGACAACACCAAAGGAAGGATCCTAGGCATCGGAAACATTGGTAAGAATTCTTCCACATCCATAAGTGACGCGTTGTTTGTTGAAGGCCTCAAACATAATCTACTTAGCATTAGTCAATTATGTGACAAAGGATATAGAGTTTTGTTTGAATCAAATTGTTGCATAATTGAGCATAAAGTTAATAAGGAAATTAAATTTGTAGGCCAAAGAGTCGATAATATTTACATGATTGACATGGATAGTTTGTCCTCAAATGATGTACAATGCTTCATGACTAGAGAGGATGAAACTTGGCTATGGCATAGGAGAATAGCTCATATACATGTAGACCACTTGAACAAACTTGTTTCTAAAGAATTAGTAATTGGTTTACCAAAGCTCAAATTTGAAAACAAATTTTGTGATGCATGTCAAAAGGGGAAACAAGTAAAGGCATCCTTTTAATCTAAAAACATTGTTTCCACACAAACGCCTTTACAACTTTTGCACATGGATCTTTTTGGACCATCCAAAATCAAGAGCTTTGGTGGTAACTACTATGGTCTAGTGATTGTAGATGACTATTCTAGATATACATGGACCTTGTTTCTTGCTCATAAAAATGAAGCATATCATGCATTCAAGAAACTTGCAAAGATTATCCAAAATGAGCAAAATTCTAAAATTACATCCATTAGAACCGATCATGGGGGAGAATTTGAAAATCAATCTTTTGAAAAGTTTTGCAAAAAACATGGTATTAATCACAATTTTTCAGCTCCTAGAACTCCACAACAAAATGGAGTAGTTGAAAGGAAAAACAGATCCTTGGTGGAGCTTGCAAGAACTATGTTAAATGAAAACAATATTGCAAAACATTTTTGGGCCGATGCGGTAAACACCGCTTGTTATGTTATGAATAGATGTTTAATAAGGCCTATTCTAAAGAAAACCCCCTATGAACTTTACAAGGGTAGAAAACCCAATATTTCACACTTTTATATTTTTGGATGTAAATGTTTTGTGCTCAATAATGGAAAGGATAATCTAGGAAAGTTTGATGCCAAATCTGATGAGGGAATCTTCCTAGGGTACTCTCAATCTAGTAAATCTTATAGAATATTCAACAAACACACGAATACCATAGAAGAATCCATTCATATTAAATTTGATGAAAATAGCCATAACCCTCCGAGAAAGGAAGATGTTGATGATCTTGTAGGTACTCTTCAAGAATTGACCTTAGATGACAAGGAAGGAGAAATCAAAGACACAAATGCAGCAAAACATGAGGAACCACAACAATGGATCACTTTGAAGGATCATCCTCTAGACAAAGTCATAGGTGAAATGACAAAAGGTGTAAGTACTCGTAATGCAATTAGAAATACATGCAATCATTTAGCCTTTGTATCACAAATAGAACCCAAATGCATAAATGAAGCTATTATTGATGAACATTGGATGTTGGCCATGCAAGAAGAGCTAAATCAATTTGAAAGAAATGAAGTTTGGGAGCTTGTGCCAAGACCCAATGATCACCAAATAATAGGAACCAAATGGGTATTTAGGAATAAATTGGATGAAAATGGTATTATTACTAGGAACAAAGCTAGGCTAGTAGCTAAAGGCTATAATCAAGAAGAAGGCATTGATTATGAAGAGACGTATACACCCGTAGCTAGATTAGAAGCAATTAGACTACTATTAGCCTTCGCATGCTGTAGGGAATTCAAATTGTACCAAATGGATGTTAAAAGTGCTTTCTTGAATGGATACATTCAAGAGGAAGTATATGTTGATCAACCTCCAGGTTTTGAAAACCATCAATTTCCAAATCATGTTTTCAAATTAAAGAAAGCTCTGTATGGTTTGAAACAAGCTCCAAGAGCTTGGTATGAAAGGTTAAGCAAATTTCTTTTAGAAAATCATTTTGAAAGAGGAAAGGTTGATACAACTTTATTCATAAAGCACAAAAAGAATAACATACTATTGGTACAAGTTTATGTTGATGATATAATATTTGGTGCCACTAATGAGTCAATGTGTAAGGAGTTTGCTAAGTTAATGCAGGAAGAATTTGAAATGTCCATGATGGGGGAACTCACTTTCTTCCTTGGACTACAAATCAAGCAAACCAATGAAGGCATATTCATTAATCAATCCAAGTACTGCAAAGAACTACTTAGAAAATTCAACATGGACAAAGCAAATGATATTGCCACACCCATGGGCACTTCATGCTATTTGGACAAGGATGAGAGAGGTAAGGATGTTGAACTCATAAAATATAGAGGTATGATAGGATCCTTACTTTACTTAACCGCTAGTAGACCGGATATCATGTTTGCTGTGTGTATGTGTGCTAGATACCAGGCTTGTCCTAAAGAATCTCATCTCACTACAGTAAAAAGGATAATGAAATATTTAGTTGGGACTCAAAATGTTGGTTTATGGTACCCCAAAGGGGCTGAATGCACTTTAGTTGGCTACTCTGATTCAGACTTTGCAGGATGTAAACTTGACATAAAAAGCACTAGTGGAACGTGTCACTTGCTTGGTAGTTCTCTTGTTTCTTGGCATAGTAAGAAATAAGTAAGTGTTGCGCTATCAACAGCTGAGGCAGAATATGTTGCAGCTGGTAGTTGTTGTGCTCAAATCCTCTGGATGAGACAACAACTTCTAGACTTTGGAGTTATATTGGACCATGTGCCTCTTAAGTGTGATAATACTAGTGTTATCAATATCTCAAAGAATCCTGTAATGCATTCTAGAACCAAACATATTGAGATTAGACATCATTTCATTAGAAACCATGTATTAAAGGGTGATTGTATACTTGAGCATGTTGAAACTTCTAGGCAACTAGCAGATATTTTCACCAAACCTTTAGCTAGGGAGCAATTCATCCACATTAGAAGAGAATTAGGAATTCTTGACATGAATAATTGTGTTTGAATGATGAAGTATTTTGATAAAAACAGTATTATATGGCATGATTGTATGAGTTGGTTATTATCAATGGTATGATTGATTAATATTGCAACTCTCCTGTGTGAAAACTGCAAATTCTTAAACCAGATAATCGATTATATACATCTGCATATTCGATTAATAAGCTCCTGTCTCGTTGATAATCGATTACGAATTGCCATCTAATCGATTACCAAGCCTCTGTTTTATGCATAATCGATTACTTCTTGATTCATAATCGATTACAAAGCCTCTGTTTCAGGTACAAGACGTTTCATCTTCCCAGTAATCGATTACCATACTACCACAATCGATTAGGACGTTTCTGTTTTCTCACTAATCGATTACTCAACTCTCGTAATCGATTACACTATGTATGAAACGATTCAAATTCCCCAGAAACAGTGAGCTAATCGATTACATATGCCTCGTAATCGATTAGCATCAGTACTGGCACAGTCAAACACTGCTTCCCGAGGTCTGCTCGAATTCTTCACTCTGTTAACTCACCTCACTCTCTTCTAGACCTAATTTTTCCCTATAAATACCCTCCTCTTCACCCTCTCATCTCACACTACCTCCTTCCTCTTCAAATCTCTCAAAGCTTTGCCTCTCTTCATCTTTCCTCTGCACCTTTTTCTTCTCTTCCTCACCATGTCTTCCTCCTGCACCGTCAAAAGAGCAAGGTCCTCTGTGGCCCAAGCCAACAACCCCCTAGACTTCTCTAGGTTCTTCTCCTCTCTTAGAGACCTCCAAAATTTTGTCAACAATTTTTCTGAAAAGGATATCATGACTCCCCACTTCACCATTGCTGAAACCTTTGATAACCATAGCCTCACCTTCACCCAATGCCTCCACCACTACAACCTTTTTCCCTTCCTCACCCTTAAGGAAGAGTTGTACTACCCTGAACTCATCAGAGTTTTATATTGCAACTTAAAGATTGTTAATGGAGTAATTGAATCAAAGGTCAAAAATGTGACCATAAAGCTCACCAACGCCCAGCTTGCTGAAATTTCTCTGCTGCCACTAAACGATACTGAGTTTGATGGAGGAGACCCTGAGGATGAATAGGGTTTCAATGCTCTTACTACCCGTCAATCATTGTGGAAGGCTGATCACCCCAGGAGCAACCACAAATTGGTAGGACACTTGACCATGAACAACCGCCTCCTATACTTTTTCTTGGTCAAGATGTTGGTTCCCCATGGTGGGAACTATGCCTTGGTGGAAGACGATGATGTCCTCTTGATGTGGGCTATGCTGAACCATAAAGAAATCAACTGGGTTCAAATGGTCAAATTTCACATGTGCCACGCCAAGGACCTACAAAAGCTCCCATACGCCATCCTACTCACCAAAATATTCAAACATTATGGAGTGGACCTGGCTGGAGAACTGTCGGAGAAGGTGCCTTCAAAAGCATGCATTGGCACTCATCACCTCACTAAGATGGGTCTTGTTTTTCTAAACGGAGCATGGTACTCACGAATAGAAGGCATTCATGCCAACATTCCCTTTGAAGCTCCTGTTGATGATGAGCCCGTTCCTCCTCCTCCTCCTGCACCTCAAGCCTCTTCATCTGCCCCTGCTGACCCATTTGTATCGCTCTACGCTCAGCTTGGTCGCCGCTTCGATCGCCTCAAAAATTCCCTTCAAGAATTTTCAATGACCGAGCAACAACATTTTGAGATGATGCAACAGCATTATGAAGAGTTGTCCCATCAAGTCTCCGAACTTCGATTTTTCAACCCAGATAATTAGATCCATTTTTATGCTTTGATCATTATGTTTTCTTAGTTTATGCATCAGTTTTCTCATTTCCTTGATTGTACTTTCCCTTAAATTTTCATGAATAAAATCTGTCCTTCCATGACTTTAATTGCCTTATTATTTTTGATGATTCCAAAGGGGGAGAAGCAATAGTTTGTTGTTCATCTGTTCTTCTGCTTAAATGATAAACTGTTTTAATTATCTCTAAGGCATTAATTCCTAAAGATAGGGGGAGACTTTTAGGAGATAAGAGATTTACTTGTATAAGTGATAATTTTTAACAGATAAGAGTTTCTTGAAAAGATAAGTGATAATCTGATTTTAGAGATAAGGAAAAATTCAAATGTTTTTTCATGTACAAAATTAGAGATAATTGTTCTTTAAACTAACAACCCTCAAGAGATGAACATGGTTGTCATCATCAAAAAGGGGGAGAATGTGTTTGAATGTGATAACAGGTACAAGGATTTTGATAATGACAAAACACTCTTGAAGAAATTCTTGCAAAAACAAAGACATGGAATCAGACCCAGAAACAGCACGAAGCTAATTGATTAGCACACCCAGTCTAATCGATTAGGGTGATTCTGTTTTTGGAACAACTGCAACAGGATATAAGCTAATCGATTACAGCAATTGATTGAATCGATTAAAGAGCTACTGGAATTACAGTAATCGATTACACACATGACAGAATCGATTACCAAAATCAAAAAAGGCATTAAAAGCATCAGGTATAAAGGCTAATCGATTAAGGAAATTCATCCAATTGATTAGAAGGCTACTGGAAGTAAGCTAATCGATTACCAGGACTGTATAATCGATTACGTAGCTGCGAAGCCAAATTAAATGCATCAGGTATCATCCCTAATCGATTACAGGACAAAAAATAATCGATTAGAAGCTCTCTGACTTGAAGATAATTGATTACACATAAAGGGATAATCGATTACAGCACAATCTGGGATGAAAAATTCAAAGTGTAATCGATTACAGCTCGAGGCGTAATCGATTACGAAAGTGGGAAAACACATATTAGTGGGAAACCAGCACATGTCTCCACCATTTCCTCAGACCCCCACTATGTGCAACGGCTAGGAAGAAGAAAGGCACTCCTCAAGCTCTCAAATGGCTCTATAAATTCAAGAGGAACTCAAGCACAAAACACACAACTAGAAGCTATCATTCTTCACTTGTTCTTGTGCTTAGTAAGCCATCTTTCTTGTATATTCTGAGTTTAAATTTGTACATCCTCTCATCTTGAGAGTTAGAATTTGTGTGATCTTTCACTTGTACATCTACTCTATTAAGAGAGTCATTTCTTTGTAAACACTTCATCAAACACAAAGGTTTTCACTCTAGGATTGAGTGGTCACAAAGGTTGGGGTTCAACCTTTGGGTATTGAGAGTTTGAGAGATTGGGTGGGTTACCCTTTGCTAGTGAGGATTAAGTTCTTGAGTGTGGGACACTAGGAAGCTGCAATTGCTCATAGCTTGTATCTCTAAACTTTAATAGTGGAAATCCTCTAAGTGGGTTGCTTAGAGGCGAGATGTACACCGGTGTTGGTGGAACTCGTTATATTGGTTTGCAAGCTCCTCTCCCTTACTCTTTTACTTTCATATACTGCAATTGGTTGATTTGTGTTGATTTATTGTTAATTGCATACTTGAGCTTGTCCAATTTGATATATTTCAAATACTGCCCACCAAGTGTTTGTTAAATTGCTTCAGCTATATTTATCCTTGTGGTGCATTGCATACTATCTTTGACTTGATTTCACTTGCTTATTCTTGTAAACTTGGATATAAAAATCAAGTTCAAAGGCATTCCAATCAAAGTTTTTAAAACTCAATTCACCCCCCCCTCTTGAGTATTGAGGCCACTTGAACAACAATCTTTATATCGGCAACTTTCGTAATGCGCTTTTCATCTTTCCCAACAACGTTGACCCCCGGCCCTTCATGGTTGGGCAAAGGGTTCATAGACACATTCGGGCTCCCCTCACGAAAGTTTAACCAGTCAGGAATTCTCTGTGGAATGCCCCGGTGCACCAGCTTGGTAATCACATCGCGCATTCGGGTCATATCCTCTAGGGTAAGGGGGCTGAAGTGGTATTAGAGGACAGGGCACCACCAAAGTATTTCTCATGAGGTGAGGTAAGAGCTCGGTATATGTCATAGGAATAGGATCGAACTATACCTAGGTACAGTCATTATTTGCCCTTCTTGAGTTTGGATTAGGGTTAGGTGGTTGGTTCACTTACGGCATGTGGTATGGCGCTTGTTGGGGTACAGCCGGTCTTGCAATGGGCGGTCAAAAGTAGGGTGAACTTGGATTCTGGACCGCTGCCACACACAGGTATGGCGCGTAAGGGTTTGCTGGGGGAAATGTGACAGGAGTTGGTGGCTTTGACTGGTTTCTCTTTTGGTCGTAAGAGACAGAGTTAGTCTCTCTATCCCTTCTTCTGCCTTCACCTGGCGTCGGTCTCTTCCTCGTGCCTGCCCCAGATGGACCTCAAGTAATCTTTCCAGTTCTTATCCCGTTCTCTATTCTTTCTCCAATAGGGACGATATCAGAGAAATGAGATAAAACGTTCCCAATCATCCTATCATAGAAAGGAGATTGGAGTGTGTCAATGAACATGGAAACTACTTCTTTTTCCGATAAAGGAGGATCCACCTGTGCAGCAACTTTGTGCCAACGTTGCGCATATTCTTTGAATGTCTCGGTCTCTTTCTTCTTCATGTTTTATAATTGCACCCTATCTGGTGCCATGTTAAAGTTGTACTTGTATTGCTTTATGAAAGCATCATCCAGGTCCTTCCAGCAGTGTATACGAGACCACTCGAGGTGGGTGTTCCAAGTAAGGACGGCCCCAACCAGGCTGTCTTGGAAACAATGGATCAGCAATGGGTCGTTGGATATGTGTGATGCCATTTTCCGATAATACATGGTGAGATGGTTCTTTGGGCAAGTTAACCCCCAGTACTTATCGAACTCTGGCACTTTGAATTTGGGAGGAATAATGACATCTGAGATTAAGCAGAGTTCTACGGTATTTCCCAACCCGAAACCTTCTGCTCCTTCCATTGCTCTTAATCTCCTCTCAAGGATCTCTATCCTCCCTTCTTGAATGGCAGCAGTGCCACCGGGACTAGTGGTAACATGAGGATTTATGTGCCCATAAGGTTGGTAGACATGCATAGCTACATAAGAGGGGTTCATTAGATCCGTAGAGATCTGTGGTCGAGTGGTGGTTTAGGTTGCATAGGCAGGCTGGGTAACGTGGGCTTGAATGGGTAGTGTTTGGACTTGGGTTGTACAAAATTCACTACAGGGTGGTACATTTGGTTGAAGAGGGTGAGAATCTTGGTGGTTTGGGTCTTCTTGTGGGTTAGCATGGAGAGGAGAAAAATACCCCGGAGGTAAGCCATATAATAGGAAGGGTATAACATTGCCATCTGCATCTATGAAGGTATGTTGTTGGGTATCAATGGGATTTGGCCTTCTAATATGGACAGTGAGGGAGGTGTCGTAGGATTAGGGACTTGTTCGCCAACTGGGCCAGGAGGGTGCCACAGGGTAGGCAGTTGCTGTTTGGCGTCTTCAACGCCGGCGGAGGAACCCCTTTCCGTGACCCTCTTTTCCAAAAGCTTGGCCATCTCAGCCATTTGTTCCTTGAGTTGACTGAGCTTAGCTCTCAAACTCTTATTTTCTTGTTCTATTTCTGCCATGAGTTTCTTTATGATCCTGGTCCCGTAAGGATGCTTACTCGTAATGTCTAAAGGAACACAGATTTGTTAGCAAAAAAAAGACAAATGGTTAACAGAAATGATAAAAAAGTAGAAGGATGTTACACGGGACACAATTCAAGATTCAGCGCGTGTCCTCTGACTGTTCCTCGGAACGTCACGTTTAAAAGTACTAGGTAAAACAGTAAATGGAAATTAACATGAGACAATACTTCATCATTTTATACTTCCACAATGATACAATGCCACTGTAAAGGTTCAATTACAACATTTTAGTCATTCCTGGCTTGGGCAATCATAGCCCTCATTTTACAAATTCTTTCACTATAATAATTCAAAAATGTTGAAATTTCTTTTGGAGTAGTGAGGGGATTGCCATCTCTTCAGCTTGTTTTAGCAATAACGGAAGATCTTCCAGAACTCCATTGGCCAACTATGCCAGATTGGCGAAGCGACCCATCCATGAACGAGTGATTTTGTCTTGTCGAGCCAATTCGGCTTCTAAAAGACGTGTGGCCTCTTGATAATGTTTCTCTGTATCTATGGTATTCTGTCGTTCATCATTTATCTCCTGCTCGTAGGCTCTCATTACCTCGTTGAGCTATTGCTCCAACCTGTGGACTTGGGATTGTAACAACTCTTTCTGCACCAAAACCTTCCTTTCATTTTCTTTGGATTACGTCAACATATCTTTTAGAAAATGCTTCTCAGCCAGGATAGTGTCACTTTGCTTACTTTTCATGTTTAGTTGAGAATTGGCTACCTGGAGACATTGGTCTTGCTTCACCCTGTAGTCTTCTTCAATCTTCTATTTTTTTTTAATCTCATCCATGGCTTGCTTATTCTCCAAAATTTCCCTCTTTTGAAGCGTGCATTCTTGTTGACATCTCAACAGGTCTTCTTCCAGCCTTTGATTCTTAGCGGTCAACTCTTCTATCTTAGCCTTTAAAGCCTGGGTTGCTTTGTCTTCTATGATAAGAGATGGAGTGGGAGTGCTTGCAGATTGATACAGGAGACTCCTGAAGGGTATTTTAACAATGGAGACCCTATTCAGGACCCATTCATGATACTTCTCTCCCACAGCATGGCTTCGTGCCCCCAACTTTTTACCCATCCTGGAAACTCTTTTCCATGCGTTTGCTATATCCCGAACAGTAGACATATAGTTCCCCTTCATATAATACAAAATGAAAGGAGTGAGCAACTCTTTATCCGGTGGCCCAATCAAAGGATAAGCCAGCTGACTTTTGGGTATAACGGGATTGTAGTTAATACACCCTTGCGTGCCAATGAGAGGAACATTTGGATAATTTCCATAGTGATAGATGATTGACTTGACCTCCAACCATTAGGGATACCATCTGACCCTCTCGGCTGTGAGCCCTATAAGATGATTGGCCCACTCGCACCCATTCTTTATTGCCAATTGACACAGTTTCAGATCAGAGACAAGACATTCGGCCTTGCAAATTTAATGGAAAGCATGAGACCCGAGCCATACATACAGAATAGGTAGACAACAGACAATCATTTTCCCACCTTGCATATGGCAGAAGTCCATGGTGCAGTACACATTGGCCAATACGGCTGTGACGGGATTCTCAAGCCTTTGTTTGTGAGCTAGGAAGACAACAATGGCATCATAATCCATGTAGTTATCCAGATTAGGGAACAAGGCAACTCCGTAGATAGTAAGTGTTAAAGTATCCATGAAGGCCTCCCACTCTTCTTTATCTACCAAGATCTGCATGTGTTTCTCATGAAATTCTCGAGTGAACCCAGGAATTTGATTTATATTCATCTGCATATTCTTCAATGTCTCAGGATGGATTCTCAAAATACGGGCGACAGAAGTGATGGTTGCATGATGGTCGAGATGACAGTAAGGAATCTGCCCCTCCAAAGGCATCCCCAATATTTGTTCAAATTCCTCTATAGACGGGGCCAGCTGAAAGTCCCTAAATGTGAAACATCTGAGAAGCGGGTCATAGAACTGCGCCAAGGGTGTGATCACCTCAGTTTGTACTTCCATTTCCAAGAGCTTTAAAATCTTTCCATACTTTCTGGTAAAAGCCATCATCTGTGTCAGGTTTAATTTCCTTCCCATTGCCTACAAACTACCAGTGTCAATTTTCTTGGCCTTAACATGTAGTATTTTTCTCAATTCTGTCACATCTGTACCACAACTATTATGTCCCATGTTAATTTCCATACTTTCTCAGAGGTGTCTATTAAATCCCGAATAGCTTCCTGTGAAAGCAAAGAAAGAAAAATCAGTTACAACCATGTTTTGGTAAATCGTTACTTCCTTATTGATTTATCAAAAAACATTTTCTCTTCGGGAAGTAGCAATTGGCAAAACTCATGCCAAGCTAAATCCATATGGGTCATAGATTTTCTAGTCGTCGTTATTGCCTTATTTGAAGGGAAACAGAATTATATTTCACTTTTCATTTTTGTCTCGACGATTGGGGAAAATCTAAGACTCAGAGATACACGATGAAGAAGGAACTACCTACCCGTTAAAAGATTACCAGTCTTTTCCAGAAAAGTAAGTTATTTTTGAAACAAAGTAATCTTTTGACGGGTAGGTGGTTCATTAATTTGATTAAAAAAGAGAAAGCAAGAATGGTGCAAGGTAAAGTAAAGTCTATCCTTTCGTTACCTAAGTCGGGTTCTTCTGAGAGTTTTTTCTTGGCCCTACGGCTTGTCTAAGAGTGATTCCTCACATTGGGTGGCTTGCACTAGACTTCTAAGAGGTTACTACAGCCAAGATCCTAATCATGATTTGACCACAATAGTAGGGAATCTACTAGGTGTGTAAATCATGAAAGGTCAAACTTTAGTTGAGGTTCTTACGATCGCCGGATGGGAAGTACATCCCAAACGACACCGCTACCAAACCCTCCTAACTTAAGTTTTATTTAGGGCCCAGGTATAGGGCGCCACTCATAAGTGTGTGCAAAAATATAAGTGTAGTGTGTGAAAGGGCATTCAATACCTGTACCTTACCCCATCCTGCACAGTGAACAAACATAAAACAACAACAGTAAAGTCGTCCATCCTAGGGTTCAACAATTACACAGAAAAATAACACAAAGTCATCTACCCTAGGGTTCAATAATCATGCAAAAAATATTAACAGTGCATAAACGACAAAACACAATTGGAATTAAAAGCAAGCGTCTACAGCATTAACAAAAAATAAAATAAAAGAAGAAATTAAAACAAACAAAGGCTACATAAGAAAAACATGCGCTTTTAACCTAAATGGCCTGACTCTCAAGATTTGTCCCCAGTGAAGTCGCCATCTATCGTGACCGGGATCGCGGCGGCACGGTCGGCCCTCGAAAATGATGAAACGCCTTCAAGATCCGTTCGAAGAAAAAAATAAAAAAAGGGAATCGCCACCAACATTTTTATCCATAGGATAAACATTGGAAAAAAACTTTATCAAAGCACTGGTAAAAAGTGAGATTCAAGTTCTGGAGTCGGTTACGAGTAGGGAAGTTATTAGCACCCTACATCGCCTGTTAAAAATAGTACCAAAGTTAAAAATATGCATCGTGAATAGCCTTAAAATTGTTTTTCCATTTCATCCTCTTTTTTTTGAAAATGAAGGAAATAGACAAAATATATGAAAAAGCTCGAAGCAAGATTAACAGGACGTCTCGTCCAAATTAACCCTGATTTTGATAGGGAAATCATGAAAAGGGGAAAGGACGCTAACAAGACGTCTCGTCTAAATTAGTCACCCTTTCATCAAGATACAAAGTCGAGAAAAGAGAGGGGTTAACAGGACGTCTCGTCCAAATTAACCCTGGCTTTTAGTGGAGGTATGTATGAAAAGGGAGAAAACGCTAACAGGACGTCCCGTCTAAATTAGTCATTTTCCCATCAAGATGCAGGGTCGAACGATGAAAGGAGTTAATAGGATGTCTCGTCCAAATTAACCCGATTTTTATGAAAAATGATAACGACCAGGAAAAAGGAAGAAAATCAACAAGACGTCGCATCTAAATTGACTTCCGTGAAGATAATAAGGATGTGATTAATTTTTAAAAGAAGAAAGGGAATGGAAAAGAACTGGGCCCGACAGGAGTTAAATCCTGCTCCTACATATTCTTGAGCTTTCGAGATATCAGGGTTATGTAGTTTGTGAAAAGGGGTATTCTTAGAATGAAGTTATAGGATTGGTGACAGATGAGGTCTGCGGAAAAGGGGCATACAAGGCAAAGTTCTCCGCACGTGTATGGGTCTTAGGAATAGTATAGGCAGAAGTATTTCTGTATGACACTAACTTAAAATACTACTGTACCGGTTTAAAGAGATATCAAGAATACATATTTTTGTTATTTTCCATTATGAATAAGGACAGAGGAAAATTTAACAAGAAAACAGAACAATGAAAAAAAATAGAATAAACAGAACAACAAAAAGAAGTGATGAATGAATCGTAACCGGTGTGGGCGTGGGTACTGGGGGAGCCTAAGTCTAGACCAGGGCCGGTGTGGGCTGGAACGGCAGCAACCGGAGTGAGGGCAAAGTGGCTGGACCAATCGGTTGCAGGATCCAGTGTGGGAGTTTAGTGTGGATCCGGTGTAGAGCTGGTGAATACGAAATTACTTTGAGAAAGGGAATTGATGTTTTGCTAAGTTGCAGTGCAAAGGTAATTTTGGAGGAATTTGGACGGAGTCTGGGTAACGAGGAAAGGTTTCCTCTCAGGAGATTCAAGGAACAGAGTTCGGACCAGTTTTCTCTTCAGGAATCAGATTAAGAAATTCGGGCCAATTCTCTCTTTCGATGGGTTCAAAAACTTAGGAATCGGACCAATTCTTCAGGGGCTCCTGGATTTCAAAAAAATCAGACCTTTAGACCTCTTTAAGTGAGGCATTTATAGATGTTCCTTCGACCCCCTCCCATGTTGATGAGTGCTTTGACAGCTCAGGATTCCACTCGACCCATACGCGTAGAGGAGGGACAGTCTGGCCACTAACGGTTGTGGGGGAGTAGCGGCGAGTGGAGGTTTTTTATTATTTTCAATTTTTTATTTCCTGTCTGCCATTTCCTGGATTTCGGGATCGAATCTGTTAGTGCATTTCCAAGTCATACTATGGGCAACCGGACCCATCAGACGATGTCATATGAGACAGACTTAGAGTCCGATGTTGGGTTCTATGCGACCTTCACATCAGACACTAGGGGACACTGGTCATTGCTTTGACACCGAATTTTCTTTGGAAAACCGTCCCTTTTGGTGGCACTAGACCGATGTAGGTGACGATATCCATCCTTGCTACTTCATCATGCCTTGACACCGGATTTAGAGTGGGACGGTCTCATTCTTGTGGAATGAGATGGTATTAGGGATGATGTTCCATTCTTATGGATCATACCGGCTGTAAAGTTCACGTTTTTAATTATTGACGGTGTTTATTCAACATTGAAAATGGCCGGACTAAAATAGGTGTTCACAGGTTAGAAGTTGGTTAAATGGTTTAAACTGTGTAACAGCATCAGGTGCTGTTACTGTCATGCCCACGCTACCCGTGAGGCTGACGCGTAGTGTGAAGTGCGTAGCAGAGGGCTGACGCTACGCATGGGGCTGGCGCGCAGCGTTAGGCCCCTGTTTCAGGATTTTGTTTTCTTTTGATTCAAATGGTTTTGAAAACTTATAAATGGATTACTTAAATGAATTCTGGGTACTTTTTATTAAAAATACATATTTTATAATAAGCGAGTAATTTAATTATTTAAACACAAAAAATTTATTATAAAAATTATTAAAAGTAATAAAAATAAATATAAATTAACACAGGTTGTCATAACAGGTGTTTTGAAAAATGTCATAAAACATGACACATCAGCCAATGTAACATCATTGTGACAGAGCTAACATCAAGGAACCTATTAACACGATGGAATGAAGAGATGGGGGATGACAGTTTCAAATGTGATAGACTTAATCAAACGACGCTAACAATATGAGGGACTAACTAGTGTATTTACTCAATATTATAAACAGAAACATTATGCATTATGTATTACAAGATGTTAAATGAATTATAATGAGTTAGTGAAAAAGTAAAATGAAAACATAAATAGTATCGTTCAAGATGTTTGCATAATAACAAAGACACACTTTAGTTTTAGAGAAAAAAATCACAATTTGAATCTCGGAGATAATACCAATTGGAAGATGAAAGAGTAAGTCCAACTACGCTCAAAACCAAATAACATACATGAAAAAGAAAAAAATAAATAAATAGTAACTTTGAATAATTGTTTC
The DNA here is from genome assembly GCA_037962975.1 of Clitoria ternatea. Lineage (NCBI taxonomy): Eukaryota > Viridiplantae > Streptophyta > Magnoliopsida > Fabales > Fabaceae > Clitoria > Clitoria ternatea. The sequence continues at coordinate 19,665,472 of CM075673.1, read as the reverse complement.
TTAAGTTTCCATCCTAACGTATACCAAATATGCTATAATTGATCTTTATCAAGTTACGATCATGTGCAATAACAAAATTGTGAATAGTTTTATTAGATTTTATTTCAAATCTTAAGGTCATGTTAATCATAAGGGTTTATGTAATTTATATATGAATTATGTTAAGTTCAAATTTGAGTGATATCGTTGGACATAATTTTTCCCCATAAATAAATAGGTTGTTTCCCCCTACTTAGTTAGTTCTCCTAGGTTCTTTTTTTTTTACATCAAGATAATAATTCATTTAACCGTCAATAACAACATCAGTTGTAATATACTAATAGGCAAGATCTAGTGGATCATCTATCCAAACCATATTCGAAAATTCACATGCTCGGTTACTAAGAAATCACACTTTAAGTACTAACACACATATTTGCATATGTCATTTTTCTAAACTAAATAAAACACATGTTAACCCTAATAAATTAATCAATAGAGTGTGACAAAATAAACTGAATGTTATTTTGCAACATTTCTTATGTAAAGTTATGAATTAGAAAAAATATTTTTTAAAATTTCATAAGCTAGATTTCCTTTTTATCTCTTAAGGGTATCACAACAGTTGGTGGTCATGGGACTGGTATATCGTCTCAATTGTCTAGCGTATGAAGCAGTAAAGAATTGATAATAGAGTATTTTCCCTTCATAAAAGTTGAATGTTAAACTCTCGCCAACTTGCTCAAGGGATGAAGTGTTGAACATACTACCACATTCATTGAACATGATTTAATAAATTAAATTATTTTTTGATTTACTAGGAAAATTATAAACCATAAGGAAAAACCAATGACCTTAAGGTGACTAGTCATACCCTCATTACTAGGCTGACCTTAGCAGGTTCATAAACAAAATTGTTTTACTTATACTATATTGAATATTAAGCTTTAATTGTATGTAAATTAGGGAAACTAAAACGTCGAAGGGTTGTAAAGCGCAAAGGAAAAAATAGGGAAGAAAGGCTTGAGAAAAGAAGGCGATCAAAGGAAAAATGGTGATAACTACCAATACACAAGAAGATAAAGAGGTATTTTTCAATAACTCTATATCAAACTTTGGTATGCATATGTGCAATGTCATATTCAAGAGAAATATAAAAGATAAGGAGACATCAAAATTATGGGAAATAAGGAAAGATATTAGGTTCATGCAATAGGGAAAAAACTTATATAGTTGATAAGATTATAGACATAAAGCATAAAGACCGGAAAGGAGACCAAATTAGGGATGAAATTGGAAGGGTTTGTAACTGATGCTCAATGAAGCTATCGTCATATAATGTCAAGGGATTGGGGAAAAGGCTTAAAAAGAAGGTTGTGATTAAGATTAAGGAGAATGAAGCATGTCAATTCTTTTTAATGCCTAGATGTGTGATTAGGAAGATAATTTCACTTCAAAGAAATTTTCTGTGGGGCGGGTGTCATGATGCCAAGAAAGAAAAATGGGGGAAATGGGACACTATATGTAAAAAGAAAAGATAGGGGAGATTTGCAGGTTAAAAACATAGAAAACTTTAATATTTCACTAGTTGCCTGATAAATCTTGAAAAGACTTAATAATTTCACTTTTAATTTAACTTAATCTATTTAATTTTGTTTAGTTTGGCATTATTATTTAATAAATTGTCATTAATTCTGGTTTTATTTATTTAATTCAAAAGTGTTTGAATTATGCAAAAAAATGGGTAAAAAGATAAGTATATAAGGAAATTTGTTTATTTGTAAATTCACTAACCCAGCGTATATACGCTAGGCATTTATTTGTTTGCATTTTGTAGGATCAGGGACATGATCAAGCTCAAGCGAGGGAGTTCCCCACTCAAGCGTGAAGTCAAAAGGCAATCCACGCTCAAGCGCATGAAAGCCACGCTTAAGCGTGAGCCTTACAATCCACGTAAAACTTCATGCATGCATCAAAGTAACGCGACCACGCTCAAGCGGACCATAGTCACGCTTAAGCGTGACTTCACTGCACCCTGAATTTTACATCACGCTCAAGCGCCCTTGGGTCAAGCTTAAGCTTGAATTCTCTTTGTCCAGTGTTTCCTTCTCCTTTAACGTCAAGCTGTAGTAGTTCTTTTTAATTATTTTGTATCAGTTGTCGTTTCTGTTGTACCTTAATAATTTAAGTAATGTCTTGTAATTAACTATTTCTCTGTAATCATGTAATTAGTTAGTTAGTTTAATTATTAATTAAGTGTCTCTTGTAATTAGTTAGTTAGTTAGCTAGTTGTAATATATACTTGTACATACTCTGTAAAAATGGAGGAGAGACACACACAGAAGCAATAACACGATTCATTTTCTCATTTCCAATCTCTCTCTAATTCTTTTCTCTCTCTAAATTCTCTCGTCCATGTCTCTCCACATTCCATTCTCTGAATCCATTTCCATGGGTTTCTAAACCCCTAGGGTTGGGATTGCGAAGGCTTGCAATGAATTCTTGACGGTGTATTGAGGAATTCAACTTCTGAATCATAAGGAGAACAAGCTGAGGAGTGGAGTTCCATTGCTGGATTGATAAATCCATATCTGATGAAGAATCTTACCAGTGAGGAATCATGGTTGAGGCTTAGGTAACTTCTGGCTTCCTAACTAATTCAGGCCTAGTAAGTAGGTGAATAGTTAGGGTTCGATCCCCAATTTCGTATTAGATTTCTCTGTCACTGAACACCTAAGGGGTTAGGGTTTAATGCTTAAGAATTAGTGTTAGTCACCTAAGGAATTAGGGATTAACCAACTGTGAATTGTCCTCTTGCATCTGAAGCTTGATTGAACCTCAATTGCATGTTTCTGGATGAAGTTGTAAGCTGAAGTAATACTAACCTATCTTCCATTAATCACATTTTATCTTTTCTATTGTTTCTGAAAATACAAAAACATAGAAAGTATAAACAACAAAAATAGAATGAATTTTATCTACTTGTGTTGGTTCAGTTTGTGCTAGTCCAAGATTACGGTAATTACCTCAATTCCTATGGGATGATCAAATATATTACAAATTTAACAATTGGTGCGCTTGCCAAAAGAATATAAATCCTCTGAGAGTTACACACCAAGTTAATGGCTCGGGATTTATGCATCATTGCCATGCAGAAATGTAGAATTCTAACTGAACATAACAATCTCTAGGGTAGAGTGTTGGAAGCCAAATAAGGGGAAGTTAAGGGAGACTTGGAAGGAAGATATAATAGGATGTGATCCATTCAGTGAAATGATCTAAAATAAAGAAAGTAAATGTAAGGGAAGTGATAATTTTGGGTAAATTGTACAAAGATAGTGAAGGATGGAAAGAATGCAAATTTTTTGGAAGACCAATGGGTAAATGAGAGAGTCTTAAAGAATAAACTTTTCAGAAGATAAACATTGTTATGGGCGAGGATTTTGTGTCCTTGATACATTTTTTGTATCATTATATTGTATTACTTTAATATCAATCTATTATTTAATTATATTTAAAATTGCTCTAAATTGATTTTATTAAATAATATTTTCTTTACATTAAAATAATTTATAAATAACATCATTATATCAACATAAACTAACTAAACTATATATACATCAATGTCTAGTTTGAAGTATTTAAATCAATATTAGGATAGGAATTCATATGTTGTGATTACTAATGCATTATGGAATTTTTTGATATAAACTTCAATTGATTAAGGACTATTATGATATATTTATTTTAATATGGGGCAATGACCAATTTGATGTAATATTATATATGTTAGAGACCAAACTGATGTAATATTATATACAATAGGAACTAAATTGATATATTTCACCATTGGAAGTTTGAAATGTTTATATCGACCTAAAATGTGGCCACATGGCTACCACATGGCAATTTACATGGCTCTTAACTTGGCACATGACACGTTAACTGCTAGAGTCCAACAAACATTAATGGCAGAGACTAACTTGATGGACGATTTACATATGTTAGAGGTTATAACGTCAATTTAATAGGTTGGAGACTAACTTTATCAATCGCGCAAACATTAGACATGACTTTGGGTTTCACTCAAACACAAAACAAGGTCATGCAAGGTCAAAAATCCTAAAGTTTAAATCTAGGCCCAATTAAAATACAATGAAAAATGGATTTTATGTCTAACAATGACCACTAATTCTTAACATCAAAATCCTAAAAACAAATACAAGGGGAAAATGATCCCATAAGGTTCTAACAAAAGATCTAAGTCCTAAACTACTGAGAAAAAAAGCTTATAATATTATTATCAAATAGGATAAAGAACCCACAATATTCTTGAAGTGTTTAATTGTCTTATAATTATTATGGGTTTGAGTACCTCTTATACATTTTATTTAAAAAGAATGTATAGCATAAAATATTGATTTTTTTATTGATCTGGTTCGGAGACCAGCCCCTGAACTTAAAGGTAGTTTGTCTAAAATCCCACATTTTGAACCGATATGATATGGTGACCGGTGTGAGCTATTCTCTCAATGTCGGCATCTCACGTAACGGATCGGTTTAACACTAGTGTCCGTGGTCACATGAAAGGTCCCCAAACTGACCCCGTTGTGAGTTACTCACTCAATATCGAAAGTTCAGAGTTGACCTATAACGTAGCGTACTGAACAAGTCGCCTATAAAGTGACTAATGGATAGGTAGAGCCACTACGAAATGTCACAATCACAAGTCAGCTTTACTACAAAATAATAGAGTAAGTACTTACACCATGTACGGAAGACTTGGTGATCAAGAAGGCTCTTTCACTTCCCCCAAGTATAAATACCCATGCATCAATGTAACATGTAAGAGCATTTTCTTTAACCTTACGTTTGAGCTCTGAAATTCCTTAGAACTTTTACTGACTTAAGCGTCAGAGTGTCCTTGTAAGTGAAACCCTCTTTTACCCCTACAACATGTAAAAGTTGGTGATTTGGTATAGGGAACCACTTCAAGACCTTTATTCCCCATTGGAATCGAGGGTATAATACCAGATCCCCACTAGAGTAGTGTAATATTTATGAGTAAACGAGAGATTTAAGGACTATCGCGAGGCCGGATCCCACACCCCAGCCAAGATTAGTTCATTGGCACGCCCTGTAGGACCTATAAACTTCAAGTCCCATTTTTGCATTCTTGAGTTCAGAAGTCATGGAGAACCATGAGCTGGAAGGTCATGTTGAAGATTTAACGTTCTTGGAGCCAAGGCGGTTGTCTTTTGGCACAACCCCACAACCAGTGCCTCAACAAGGAAGGTAGTCACTGTGGTTACTCCTGACCTAAGGGATGAGATCATTAGGTAGTTTAGAGAGGAGCTTGCTAAGCTGAGGCATGAGTGATCTACTCATGCAGAAAAGGTTAGCCCAAACGAGGCCTAACAAAAACGTGTTGAGGTTTCTAAGAATAATATGTCACATAAGTTGTCCTACTCTAGGATCCCAACGTATAAAGAGAAACATGAGACCCAATCTCATGAAGATCAACCAAACCCTAGGCGTAAGGATGTTCTTTCCAGTTTTTTTATGTGTGGATACAAGCTGAGTATCCCTTTTTCTAGGAGACTCATGAACGTGCCTATCCCCAAGCATCTTCAACCCACCCAGCCTCTTTCTATAGGCAAGTATACAAGTGAGATGGATCCATACAAGCTCCTCGATGCATATGCATGAGGCCATGTTTGTGAGTGCTGAGGCTGACATTATATGCCGCATGTTCTCGCATACACTAACAAGGGAAGCCCTAGTATGGTTTAAGGGTCTACCCTCTGGATCCATTGATTCATCAGAAAAGATGGCTAAATCTTTTGGAGGACATTTTGTTATCTCCATAGACATCCCTAGGACGTCTCATGACCTTGCCCAGATTAAGCAAAGAGAAACAAAATCTCTAAAGGATTTCTTGAAGAGGTTCTACAAGGAAGCTGCTATCGTGTCGGATCTAACAAGGGTCATCCAGTTACATATAGTGATCGAAGCCCTACAGCCCAAGTTCCTATCTGCCATGTCTCTAGCAAAGGGACCATCCACCATGTTCAAAGAGTTCAGGCGTAAAACCACTAAGTACGTGGGGATTCAAATGCACTTTGAGGCTACCTCTGTAAGGAACAAGCCACTTCCATCATAACCTCGGCTTGAGAAAGAGAAAGACCAGCCTAAGAATGATAAAGTACCCCCAAAAAGAGAAGGGTGAAGGGTAACAATCTAAATTGCTAAAGAAACGAGTGGCTTCCTTCAGTCATTATGAGTGGCCCAATAACTCATGGAAGTACTGCGAGTTTCATGAGTAGACAGGGCATACAACAAATGAGTGTAGGTAGCTTAAGGGCATGGTTTAGGTCCTAATCTACGAGGGGACACTGAAACAATATCTTCTCCAAAATAGGTCCCAGGGTGAATATGAGGGGTTGGAAAAGAGATATCAGGACGGTCTCCTGACGCTAACATAAGCTGAGGTCAGAAAAAGTTTACAGTCGTGGAAAAACAAAAGAGCCTGCTCATTGAGCCAACTCAGGAAAAGAAAACAACTTCTCCTCACCCTGGAGCAGGCGAAAAGTGATCGATTAATACTAGATCTGTCAAATCTCATTATGGACAAGGGTGCCTATAACACCCCGGATTTTCTGTACTCGAATCCCGATGTGATCGTCATAATTAATGAAAATACGAATAAATTTTTTTTTCGCGTTTGAAAATATTTCCAAGACTTCACCATGATCACATCAAGACCCAAATCATAGAAAACCCAAGAGTGAGATTAAATAACCCTAAGCTGGATCCATAGATAAATTGCCCATAACGGTATACGAAAATAATAGTGTTTACAGCGGAAGAATGTGTATACCGGGCACACGCCTAGTCCCATATATGACGATATGAGAAAAGGCTTGGCAAAGCATGCAATGGCATATCGTAAACCTAATAGACAACCATCATTATTTTACATAATTACATAAGCATGCAATGCCTAAGATATAATTATATACATATTCATATACATTCGGGGATGATCTCCCGACTACCACGATCATCAATGAACTTCAAATCATCACTTACATATTACCTTTATGTTCACCATTCACAAATCCAAAGGATTATCGTTATACATATCCAAATCCATTAAAACATCTATATCATTATAAACAACTTATTCATTTTATAAGTTCAATACATAATAGTTCACAAATGATGCCGGCCAAGGCACTTCCTCTACCGCTATTTACCTTCACCCAAGCTTTAATTAAAATCCAAGCTCATCCCATGGCAACCTACATCACAATGCTAAAAAGGAGACCACATGGGAGAGTGAGTTATACATTCAAAATGACGAATAATATATATATATATATTGTGATCATGTGTATATGCATACAAACGTCATGTGTGCTTTGCTATCAAAACATCAAATTATCATTCATTCATTATCTCATTATCACAATAGGCATACAAGCCTCATGAATCGCAATTCATATCATAAATAAGCACAACATATACACAATCACAAACACCATCACTTTGCCACTTATCAACAAGGGCATTCATAATCACTACCATCATTAATTCATTAAGGTTTCACTCAAATACCTCCTCCCAAGGGGTTTCTCATCACTCGTGGTCATCCCATTTTAAATGCCATGGTCTTAAAGCTAATGCATATGTCAACTGTTTAATGCATATGCAACAGATCCGATTTCATATCACGGGTGATCGCAACCACCATAATCAATCATTCATAATCATTGGTTTCCCGCCTCGCAAGGGGTACTCCCTATAGCAGCCTCGCAAGGAGCTTTCTCGTGATCGTAACCATGTTCAACAATTCTCATAGGTTTCCCACCTCGCAAGGGGTACTCCCGCCTCATGATCGCAACCATGGGCATCATAGGTGCTCGCAAGCCCTTTATCATATCAATTACCAAGTGATCACAACCACTGGCTCATCATCATACAATGGTCCCCGTAGGGCCTTTCACATTTCACAACCAGGTGATCGTAACCACCGGCACAATATCATATCATAACCAAGTTGGTTTCCCGCCTCGCAAGGGGTACTCCCTTCATAGAATCCCGTAAGATCTTTCATCACTGTGATCACAACCATAAAGTATCAATGCTATGCCATGCTATGAATGCAAATGCAATAATACATATGCCCATCAACAACCTCGCAAGGATATCTCACCCTCTCAATTAGGGATATATTTTAATTTGGCATTTCAATAATTATACATAATCATTCATAAGGCCCCTCAAGGCACATCATTCATATAATTGGCATCTCAATGGCCACAAACATCATTCATAACAATCCACACATGGATATCAACAATATATTTCAAACATACATTCAGCAATCATCATTGCGTCTCATACATACAAGTCAATACTTGGATCAATCATATTGGCACCATACTCATCCAAAATAGCAAACACTGCGTATTCAAGGGTATGTTCAACAACAACGTCCCTTTTCATTTAACATCATTGATCATTATGAAATATGTGTGGCATCATCCATTTTTAATCACCATTGATACTTTTTCAAAATTCATTGAGTTATAATAACTCATTGCCATTCAATTGTCCCCTCATTAGTTTTATCGTCAATTATGGTGTGTCATATAACCACATCATTTACTTTTTATTATGATTCATAATACATCAATAGTGGTGAGGCACACATGTATTCATAACATAGCATAGGCATACACGTACCTCTCCAAGGCCTTAAGCCATTCCTCAATCACCACTAAGACACACCACACATGGACCCCTAATGAAATCGCTTGTTGTTACATAATAAAAGGGGTTTTGGGCAACAATGAGTCCATGATAAATTTCAGCACTAAGACATGAGGAAATCTTATTTTTAGTCTTAAAAATAGTGGTACATGTCACAAATATCACCTATTAGTCCCAATTTAGCCACCATAAAAAGTTGGGTTCAAAACCCCCTTAAACTTGAATTTTTCAACGTAATAGGTTTGGTATTTTTCACCTAATGAGAGTTAGAAAACTCCAATTAATGTGAGACTAATTCTCACACCTCCGTGACACAATTATCTACAACTTTCATGAAGAAGTCAGAGGCTAAAAATGTCATTAAGGTGCCCAAACGGGCCAAAAACAGTAAAGAAAATAGACCAGTTGGAAAAACAGCACAACAGCGGCCATAACAGGGCTATGAATCGATTCAGGCTCGTGTGAATCGATTCAAGCATACCAAAATCTCAAAATTTGACAAACAAAGGGCCTTGAATCGATTCAAACTCGTATGAATCGATTCAAGCATCCCAAAATCTCAAAATTTGACAAACAGAGGGCTCTGAATCGATTCAAACTCGTATGAATCGATTCAAACGCCCCTGGAGCCCAAAACAATGAAAACAGCACCTCTTGAATCGATTCAAAGGGTCTTAAATCGATTCAAGACAGCCCTGCTGCTGTTTTTATGCAGAACAACACCAAAATTTCAACTTCCAATCACCCAATCTCATTCAATTCAAATCCAATGACCATCAAAATTTGTCACAAGCTAAAATATATTATTTGTGACGTGTGGCCACCGGCCTCACTCAAAAATTCTCAAAATTGAGAGACTTATGCACATAATTGCATTTTACCCGATTTAAAATGTTTTTGGGCACCTCAAGGGTCAATTCTCAATGGAATTGGCCCATTCCATTTTCTACAAGTCATAAACTACACATAGAAGCTATTGGGACTAACCCAAGCCATTAAAATCACATAAAACTCTATTTGACTCTATGAGTTCCTCAATTATGCATAAATCTCAAACTTATCACCAATACCATCACAAGGGCTATCACATTCAATGCCAATCATCCACATAAATTCTCAATTCACAAAACATATACTTCATCCCCTCAAGGATGGTTCATTAACATGTACATATTTCAACCCCTCATGGGTTATTCATCATCATATATACACATACATTATCATCAATAGCCAACAATTTGCCATTCATATCATTTCACTATAAACATGGCAAGGCAAGCATGAGTATCAAGCCATACAATAATCATCAATTATATAACTCATACAATTTGAATGTAAACTCCTCTCCTACCTCGAGGGAAGAGCCGAAATCCGAGTGCATGCTCCGAAAGCTCCGCCACATAGTCCGGAACACAACATACATATGCATTCATACAATTAATAAGCCATCTCAAGGCATTCCTCTTAATTCTAAACATTTGCTAGCTTATCATAAAGCTCAACATCAAGTCCTAAACTTGCTAAACACCAATTCATACCATTGTGTTAGGCTTCGGGAATTCCTTTCCCAAAACCAAGGTTCTCTAGATCTCAAAGGGCCAACTACGTCCAACAACATCAATATCACTCTCATCATTCATAATGTGTTCCTTATTACTCAAACTATCCATTTCCCATTCAAGTTCATCATGAGCCACTTGGCTCCTATCAAACCATTATCCATCAACAATCCATATGGCACACCAATAGTCTAAGACCCCATTAAGACACGTGCTCATTTCACTAACCCCTCACATTCACCATGGCTTTGACGTTCATATTCATCATTTCATACTCATATTAACACCTACATTGGGTATTTTCTACCCACATTCAAGTCAACCTTCCTAACCACAATACATATATTCCCCCAAATTCTTAGGACAAGAGTTTTCATCAAAGCTCAACCATCACCACAAATAATCAATCCCAATCTTTCCAAGACCCATTCTAAAGCATAAATCATTAATACCTATCAATTGGTCAAAAGCCCCAAATTCCTAAACCTAGGGTTTTCATCAATAACCCACAATCATCAATTCCAACCATTCATATACATGATTTCCAACCTTCTTAGGCTAACAACAATATATCCCATTCATTATCAACAACAATAATAATCCCCAATGGTTATCCCACCTAGGGTTTGGTTCCTCAAGCCATTTTTCACCAAAACAACACCCAATCTTCCATCACAATACATAAATAGACTCAAAACCATAAACAAGAGCCATGGGTGTTCAAGATCTTACCTCATTCTCCAAGCTTAAACCCCAAAACGAAAATGATATAAAAAGGAGAAGAGATGAGCCAAGCTTTGCTCCAAGTGCCATCCTTGCCTCATGATTCCGTTAGTTCCCAAGCCTTTGAATGAAAAATGATTTATGGAGGGAGAGAGGGAGTGAACGGTTTTGGAGAAGAAGAATGGAGAGGGAGAAGAGAAATAAAGAATGGTGGAGGGAGAAAGAACCCACGGGAAAAATAAGAGAAAGGGGAGGGTTTTGTTTTAATTTGTATTCCCTTCATTAAAATCTTTCCGTTTTATAACATACAGGATCTCCACTCGGGCTTAATACTATATCCAAAAATTATTCCGAAGACATATTCGGATTCCCAATAATATTCTTAACAGCCCTGACCAACGGCATCTCAATCGGAGATACTTGGTCCGACACCCACATTTTAACCGGGTAAAATTTTATCTCACATAAACTCAATAAATTATAAATATCCATAATAAATCCCAATTTCATTATTCCCATATTTTTGGGACACAAATCAACTCACCTACAATTATTTATTATTTATTCTCATCGATTATTCATTTTTATAAAATTCGGGATGTTACAATCCACCCCTCCTAAAAAGAAACTTCGTCCTCGAAGTTTAACATCGGCATACACCATAAGGCCACACTTCGGCCACACACTAATAGAGTTCAATAATATCACGAAGTAACATTAGACTTCTCAAAGTCCATCAAAGCATGTTTACCATCATGTCATCATTCTTAGCATAAAACTGTCTATATCCAAGCGTGTCATATGTCATCGATCACGATTCATTCAACAGAGCTCACATGTTCATACTCAGTACGACCAGATAGGCACAGTACATTCACCATAAGCAGTTACAATCTCTACACCTGCCCGGCCTATGTGTTGCTGCATCCGACATACAGGAAGGCGTCCCAATCCTGTAGTGATTACCACAAACACATAAGGTCGGCGCATAAGTGCATGTCGCCACAATGCCTATGGCATGTAAGACCATATCGGGACCAGTACTTCATATTCCCATTGCTAATATTGGTCACACATATTCAACAATACCAGACCATATAAGACTCGGTGACAATCCTCACCAGTCCACAGCTAACATATTCATACTTCATTGTCATTCTACAATTAATTTGGCATCCATCATGCCATATCAATCATTATATCTTAATTAACTTCACCATCTTAATTAACTTGCGTATATGATGGAATTTTGGCAAAAGGACTGCGTCAACAGTTCTAGAATAGGGAAAACAAGTGGCCTGTGAAGTTTCATGGCAATCGAACCTAAAACAGGCCAATTGGATAGGTTAGAAGTTGGCCAAATGGCCTAAATGCATAACAGCATTAGGTGCTATTACTGTCATGCTGACGTATATGGCCAGGGCTGTGATGAGAGCCCCACGCGTAGCGAGGGCCTAATGCATAGCGTCAGGCCCTTGTTTTCCAAGACTTGAAATTTTTGCATTATAAATGGTAGTTAGGCCTTAAATAGGTTATACATGTATGATTTTGAGGTTTTTAATAGAAAATAAACATTTTGATAAATGTAGGATTATTAATTAATTATTTTGTGAAAAACTTTATTGTGAATTTTAATTTAAACGTCTTAAAATAAGTGTAAATAATTAGTGGACGTCACAAAAACAATTTATGCACGTTAATGCACAGGGCAAATTGTGTTTGAGGTTGTCGACAAAAGTAAAGACATTTCCTAGGTTGCTTCTACAACCATTGTTGAGATATAGCAAAAAAGAAGCACAGTCATGAAAATAAAGTACTTTCATTCACATTAAAAAAGAAGTGACAAAACCGAAGCCCATCTCGGAACAAGGCTAATGAAACTATATATATATATATATATACACACACACACACATATATACACACACAGAGAGAGAAGGGGACCAAGGCAATTATCTTTTAAATCAGATAATAGTCACGAGGGTGAAGCTTCCTCAGAGGACGACACAATCGTTTCTTCTACAGCAGCTTCAAAATTCTCAGCGACAAGAGAAGTTATATCAGGAGCCATAGATAAAGAGGGAGGCAAAGCAGCAAACTCGTACGAGACATCTTCTGGCTCCTGGTGTTCTTTGTTAATGATGACACTGAGGTTTCTGTATGATACCTGGTGGATGGCAGCACTGAAGCTTCATCCTCCACGGTCCCATAGAGTTGGACTGCGTCCGCTGCCTTTTACAAATTAACTGCAACATCCTCCTGCAGTCGCTTGTCCTCCTCTTCCATGCGCCCAATGCCTTGGAGTTTCTCGTTCATCTTGACAATCTTCTCCTTAAATAACTTCTTCTCCTTCACAACTTTGTCATTTAGACGCACGATATCATCCTAGACACACAGCGATAGCATCCGCCTTGCCCTAGCTGAGCATCAAATTTTCTTCTTTTAGCTGGCAATTTTCCTCTTCAAGCTGCTTCATCTCCTTCTTCAAAGCGGCTAAATTTGTTTGCCCGTCCTCCAAGGCCTAGTCCTTAGTCCTGACTACCTCATTCAACAATGGATTTTCCTTGGTGACATCCTGTAGATCGGTGTCTAGACTCTACACCTTATCATAAAAGGTAAAGCTTTACTCTGTACGCTCAGTAAGTTTCTTGAAGGACTCTAGCAATCCTTCAACCTTCTACAGGTGCCACCAACCCATATCTACTATAGCCTTTATTTTATTGAGGTCTAGATCCTTGCGTAAGTAGTAGCCGGGCACCCCTAGTTGCCCTTGGTCCTTCTTTCTACGACAGAGTAAAAAAGGGTTCAAGTGTCACCCTGACGCGGGAACATGGAATGGTTTTGGAGTTGGAACCCTGACGGGGGAAGTTTCAACCCCCTTCAATGGCTGAGGAGGAAACTTCAATAGTGAGCCATTGAGGGGTGGCTTCTTCTAGCACCACCTCTTTAATTTTAGCCTTCTTGGAGGGGGATGATGGATCCCCCTTTTGATGTTGGCCTTGCCTCTTACGATTGGGCTCAACGTTATTTCTTTTTCTTTCCAGGGCCTATTCTTCACCGACTCATTCCTTCAATAAGATGTTCGACATGTCCTCATCCCTAAATTTGAAGATGACTACATCAGCGTTTGGGATGTTTCTTTTGGCCCGGATTGTGTTTTCAACAACCACGATGGCAGCCTTGGTCTGTAACTATTTCAATGCTTCCATGGGGTTGAAGCTTTTGATTTCACCTGCAAATAGTAAAGTTAAAGGGTTTAGATGACAGAAATTTAAACATACAATGCAAAGGTTCTTCCTTAGGGGTATTATGAAGATAGACTTCTCATATTGCAGAGGAACTGAGAAGCCATCTGCGTGAAATCTTCTGGTGGATGGTATTGTATTCCCGTAGAGCCTGGACTACCTTCACGGACTCAGAGATAACTCACTCTCTTCCACTATGAAAGTTGCCCCAATCAAAAGGAAGTGCTCATGGCTCCATGAGACCAGGAATTTGGGGATATCGTCCTCACTTTCTTAAAAGACCAGCCCGTCTGGCCGGATTTGTACCTTCACAAAGCACTTCATGTAAGAGCCGCTACCTGACTTGGCCGACTTGATGAAGGGCTGGAAGCCCATAATTTTGGCTTCACTATGAAGGGTAACAAAGCTCAAGCCACAGTCGAGGTTGAATCGACGTACAACCTGGCAGAGTAAGAAGAATGACGCTACTGTAGGGATGAAACCAAAGTGTTCCCCGAGTACCTCCAAGCTTCGTACCAGACCCCACCCATTAGGATGCAGTTCAGTGAAGGCACACTCTAGAAACTGGAGAACGCCCATTTTAAATTTTGTCAATAGAAATCTCACCCCGAGGTGAGTTAAGAGTATATCGTACATAAAGATAGTCCGTGCGTCAGGGGGCATATGGCAGACACGCTCCCCAACCCTTAGATGAAGAGTAACATATCGCTCTTTATATTCTTCTTCGTATTGGATGGGGTACCGTCTCTCCATAACACCCTCTTCGGCCCTTGCGTGTTTGGAGGTGATCTCCATTACTTCTAGTTGAACCCAGACATAAGGGTTCTGGTTCAAGAGCTTCTGCTAGTCAATTTTGTGTGCATTACTGTCAAACACCCTGACATCGTCACAACAACTTCTTTTCTTCCCTTTTGTGTGTTGATCGTCGTCATTACATGTTTAAGTCCACTTACAGAGTATGGTTAGTACTCGCAGAGTCACCTCTTATGGACGTGGCTAGGGGGCAACCGGTACGACGTCGTTTTGCGTCATTCCGCACATCTGAATATGTGGGCCAAATCTTTTCGATTTTTAAGGCTCATTGACCAAAAGTAACTACTGAATTTGAGCAAAATAGGTGACCATCACGTATCATTAGAAATAAAAGCTGCATGATTTCCACAACCCACTACGCACGAAACGTTACGAGGATAATAAATGTAATACAGTTGTGAGTATAGAGCAAGTAAGAGAAAATTTTCCAAGTTACGAACGACCTCAAAATTACCCACGTCCACAATAGTACCTAAGTCAAGAATTTATAGCTCATTGAAGCAATTGACATGATCACTTCAACAAGCTAGGGGTAGACTTAAAGGTAATTTGTCTAAAACCCCACATATGGAACCAATATGACGTGGTGACCGGTGTGAGCTATTCTCTTAACGCCAATATCTCACATAACGGGTCAGTTTAACACCAGTATTTGTGGTCACACGAAGGGTCCCAAACCGACCCCGTTGCGAGTTACTCACTCAATATTGGAGGTTCAGAGTTAACCTATGACCTGGTGTACTAAACAAGTCACCTGCAAAGTGACTGATGGATAGGTAGAGCCGCTGTGAAAGGTCACCATCACAAGTTAACTTTACTGCAGAATAGCAGAGTAAGTATTGACATTATGTACAGAAGACTTAGTGAGCAAGAAGGCTCTTCCACTCCCCCCACGTATAAATACTCATTCCCCAACTAACATGTAAGAGCATTTTCTTTAACTATACGCTTGAGCTCTGAAATTCCTTAGATCTTTCACTGACTTGAGCGTCAGAGTGTCCTTGCAGGCGACACCCTCTTTTGCCCCTAAAACGCATAAAAGCTGATGATTTAGTACGAGGTACCACTTCACGACCTTTATTTTCCACTGGAATCGAAAGCGTAATACCGGATCCCCTGGTGTAATATTTGTGAACAAACGAAAGATTTAAGGACTATCACAAGGCTGGATCCCACAAATTTATCTTATGGAAAAATGATTATATATGAGAGGGACAATTTGTTAATAAATTATTCAGTTACAAAAATTAATTACATATCTTCAACATGACTGAGGAATTACCCACTTTCAAAGGGTGACAATATGATTAAAAAGTTAAAAACTAAGATTTAATGTAAACACATGCGAATAATACTAAATACAATTTAGCCTTAAATTAGCAATTGTGTTTTATATACTATAGAAAATAAACATGGGTTAATTAAGAGTCTTTAAGCATGTATAATTTTGAGATTGATTTTGAAATTTCTGTCATCTTCAGAATCTGACTCCACACTAACTAGAAGATTAGTTCCTTGTTAAAAAGGAAGCATAACATTGATGCTTTTTGCATTAATTATTAGTTACTATTTTAAAACAAAGGCCGGCACCGCATTTCAAATTTTCAATTGCATTTCCGCCAAAGCCAAATAATGCGATCATTTTTTTTGTGGTTTTAAACTATAACTTTTAAACAATTAATGGAATATCCTATGACGCATATGGCTGGTCAATTTCAAACAAACTTTTTATTTTATAATGGTTTTGCAATATGATATGGTAATGAATCTGCTGGACCTGTTCAGATTCTTC
Source organism: Clitoria ternatea (assembly GCA_037962975.1). NCBI lineage: Eukaryota > Viridiplantae > Streptophyta > Magnoliopsida > Fabales > Fabaceae > Clitoria > Clitoria ternatea. The sequence goes on along the minus strand of CM075673.1, from coordinate 19,648,583 downwards.
GTGTTCATTTTCTATGCAATAGAAAAAAATGAAATTATAAAAATAAAAAATTTAAAAATTAATATTAATTTTTTACATTATTTGAAATTGTAAAACCTTTTTTTAAGTTCGTATAACTAAAACCGGACCTTCATTTATGGTTTGATTAATTAGACCACATTTTGCAACAAAATCCAGTTGTTTTCTTCCTTTGAGACTTTTTGCTTGCATGATTTGCGTGAGCAAATTAACAAAGGAAAAAGATGATACAACGTTAATATCTTTCGGTGGTAAAACTATTTATATATCATTCATTCGAAACGAGAATATAGTTTTTTCTTTTTTTAATTAGTTATCCTTATCCAGGAACTGGTAGAAATATTATACATATAAGATATAATGAGAACTTGGTTGGATGAGAGCTTTCAAGAAAATGAGACCAAAGTCATGAGTTCGACGTTACAAACTTAATGAGTAAGGATATCTGGTAAGCATATGCCATCTTCAATGCTCTGTCATGGAATAGGGCTCTCTCTGTAAATCTCCAAATAATTAACTATACAATTGTTCTAGTTTGACCAAAGTTAGAGATTCTTTTGGTTTATTGAAGATGTGTTGGAGGAATGGTTTTAAAATCGGACTGATTATTAAATTAGTGAACATATTAGTTTAAATAAATCATGATTAAATCAGAGTTTAACTATAATTAAACTGTTAATATTAAAGAATTGATCCAGATTGACTACCTAGTCGATTCATGGTTTAACCGGTTGGATCGGCTGAACTAGTTCAATTTTAATAACAATGGTTGAGAGTTTAATTTAGTGTGTATTTAGATTTAGTCATGTAAACAAAATTTAATTAACTTACGATATAATGATATTATTTGACAGACCTTCTAATTTTATTTAGTTGATAGATTAAAAAGTTATTTTTGATTAACTCCATTTAAGTCCTAACTAAAAAACAAACTTAGCATATACAACAACGACTAGCATATTTAGTTTAATTAATTGAATTAATCATCTTATTATATTTGTATTTTATTAGTAATTAAACATATTTCATAAGACTTACAAGTTATAATAATTCACTTTACTTAACTAATTGAATTAGATCCCTTAATAAACTATTTATTTATGAATAACTCATATATTTGACTCAACCAAATAAATTAATTTCGTTTACATTTATAACATTTGAGTTTTTACCAAATTTATGGAGTCCTAACATGTCTCCACTACCACTGCGCCAACATTTATTAGTTAATAAGAAGTTTTATAACATAAATTTTTATTAAGGCAAATGTGAATAAAATAATAGATATGGGCCACTGAGGGGCCCAAAGTGGAAACCTTGCATAATTAGTGATCCAACGTGATAGTGCATAAAAAACAAAAGTGTAAGTTTTAGGTTTTGCTTAGTGGCTAACTGCCCACAGGTGAAACAAAACCAACACCATATTCTATGATTTTGTCAGTTTTAAATCAATGATTAGGTGTATGCAGGAGAAGTGGTGAGGCTGAGATTGATTTAGCGCTTGGAAAAACAGCAACTTGTGTATAATTTATTTGAGTCAATATGCTAATACTACCAATTAACATAACATAACAACAACGACAGGGACTAAATATTTGAGCATAAGCACATGAAATTAGAGAAGGAACTGGTTGGCAACGTGGGAGTGGGAGGGACCCCTACAACGTGACGCCTTTCCTGTGAGTTGGAACACAGGGGTAGTGTAGCATTGTCTGCATATGTGGTCACGGTGAAACCGTACAAAAAGAAAAAAAAAATTATGTTTCGTTTAGGGTTTATGAAAGATCCCATGACACTTCCTCTTTTCTTTATTACTGGCAAGAATAAATAGGATTTTGATTCTCTCTTCATCTTAAACAGATTTAGTTACATCTACATTATTTTAGGTCTAGATCGGTTTTGAGATCTCCTTTTATAATTTAAGTGTGTGTTACAAAACTCTCATCGTAAACAAATTACATGATTTAAGACTACCCATCATTTATAATTAATTGAGACTAATATCGGTAACCATATAATAATTTCTTCAAAATCATATTTGAAGAAAATGAAAGTTGTGTGAAAATGGGAAAATAGGAAAAGAAGGTGGCATAGGCATTGGCGTGGAGTGTGATTGGTCAATGAGAATGAGAAGCGGCAAATACAGCTGTACTGAGTGGGCCATCACGTGAAAGAGCTACACTATACTGGCGAGAAGGCGCCGCAGGCAACTTTCAAATTTTATCATATTAAATAAATTACATTAAATAAATTACCTAAATTTCTATTAAATAAAAATTGTATTAGATTTCTATAAAAATCAGAAAACGATTATATTAATATTAATTTTAAATGAAATTTTTTTTCTTTTGACTTTTTGTCTAGATGAATGTTCTGAATGTTAAAAAAAATCGAATGTATTTGTGGAAATGATCTTTAGATTCATTAGTCATGGTGTGGCGTAACTAATTAAGCTTAATTAAATTTCATGTATAAGTTAAGGTTATTATATATCTCAGATCGCAGAGATGTGGGATAATTTTTCAACACGTGAGTCTACAATTTCTCAGCATAATCTACAGTTGAACAGCTGAGTTACCATATTGTGACAGATTGAATCATTGGAAAGTGGTCGACCAAAAAGTAAGAATCATTAGAAAGTGGAATTTAGGTCCCGTTTAAATTATAAAAATATTTTTTACTTTTAGTTTTGATTATAAAATTATCATTATATATTTTTTAAAAAAAATTATATCGAAAAAATAAAATATGAAACAAACAAAAGTTATTTTCAACGTTTCTTATATAAAATTTTAAAAATAAAATGATAATTTTATAATTAAAACTAAAAAATAAAAAATAAAATAATCAAAGTGAAGTCTTAACTTAGGTGCTGTTGAAATTTGTGTATTTTACTAAAGTTGGAACGAATAAAATCGGTTAGAATAAAAATTAATTATAATAATGTAAAAAAATTATTTTTTAAAAATCGATATTTATTTCAACCAATTTATAAAGTGTTTTTGAAAAAAAACCCAACAACAGCAGTTGCATCAGTATCCAGTCCAATTTCAAGCAGTGGGAATATGATCGAATCATCTTTCATCAATTCATTGTTGCATTTGGGAACTGTCATTTCTACACGGTATGATGTGAATTGATCTTTTTAGGATTTTCCTTAGGAATGATGTTTGACTAGAATTTGAAGGGTACATGTTGTGCAAGGAAGACTCGTAGAATTTAATGTTTAGGATTTAGAGGATGTTTGTTTCTACTGAAAAAGATACATACAAATTAATAGCCACTATAGGGATAAAATGATGGATTTCAATTTCAATTTTAAAAATATAATATAAAAATATTGAATTCATGAATCATAAATAAGTTTTATCTTAGTTTTTTTTTGGTAAACAATAAATTTTGTATTAATAAATAAATACTATAAAAAGTTCCAAAACATATAATTAAATTTTATTTTATTACTCTAAACTTTTATATCACCTGTTTATTTTATTGAATTTTTAGTTTTTTCAATCATACAAATAAGAAACATGTTTTAAATGGCTTCGTGTTTTCATCCATCTAATATCACCTTCTCTATTTTGTTTTCTTTCTATTTGATTTTTTTTTCATTCATCCAAATAAATTTTATCAATTTTTTTGTATTCATCAGATCAGTATAAATCACTTTTGTTATTATGAAATTTGTTCAATCAAATGTGTTTTCCACACAAAGTGGACAACTTATAAATAGACCCAAACCTTCAACCGATGAGATTCTTTCTTGAAGACATGTTAAAGTCATAATTTATTCCAGTTGACACAAAAAGTTATAGTTTACTTCTTAAAATGTCATTATTTCAAGGTAGTTTTTATTGCTACATTTTCTAAATAGGTAAAAGACACTTACAATCCTTTTAAAATTTAAGGTTTAAGAAAAAAAGTTAAAAACAATAATTTTAACTCTTGAATTTTTTAGAGTTATCTAAAAATAATATTTCATTAAAAAAAATTATTAATTACCAAGGTAATTAATATTTGACCACCTCAACAGTATCACATAGGTGATATGTGTTAATTTTGGGTCACATTGTCAATGGTTTGGAATCTTAATCGTTGATACTAATTTGTACAGCTAAAATGAAAGGATAATGAAAGCATTATTTGTAGTACAGACACCTTGCAAACAAACATCCCATTGCCCAACTCCCTCCCCACTCTCAAATTCTCATTCATTACAAAACTCCAAACCTAAAAAACGGTTAGCAAACCTTAATCATCAACATATCTAATTCTTTGTCGTAGCAAATTCGTTACAAATCTGTGTTAGCAAACCTTATGGGGACAACGCTCGATGATGAAGATCAGAAGGTGGAGGTAGTGGAGCACCGAGATGAAGAGAATGGGCAATATAGTGAAGAACACACCAAGATAAAAAGAGGGAGAAACAAAGAGACAAAAGTGGAGGTGGAAGTGGCTAGGGACTATAGTTGGGAAAGAGAAAAAGAAGAATGTGTACGGTGGAGAAGGGGAGGAGACACATATAGTAGAAGGGAAAGAAGTGACTCATTGGGTTTAGTTATAAGCTTAGTTGAGTTATGAGTTTAGGGTTATTGTTAGTCATTATAATTTTAAATTACAAACATTATGGTTCAAGTTTAACACATGTCACTTACGTGGTACTGTTGAGGTGGTATAAACATTAGTCACATATGCAGTTATTAGAAAATACTAATAAAATATCAATTTTAGACAAATCTAAAAATTCTATGAGATTAAATTTTTTTTAAAATCACATGATCATTTACAAAGTCATATGACTTTTTTAAAAATTCATATGATTAATCTCAATCATCCATTGTATGGTTGTACGATCTAAATTCGCTCCTCTCACTCTCACATAAGATAATCTTTATCATAAGATATATCCTCCCATAACATAACTCTAATTGATAACAATAACATAATTCTAAACAACCTAAAATTTCTAAAATTTTCAATTTCAAATTTTTAAATCACTAAATTTTCAATTTCAACTTTAATCCATTGCTTAAAAATACACCTATTATTTATTGTATCTAGTCATCTAACTAAGTCTGTATTAATACACTATATACAATAGACAACCAATTAAATCTATCATATATTATTGGAAATAAACAAAGATATGATAACTTATTAAGTCACATTGTAACATCCCAGATATTTATAGAAAATTATGTGAAGTGGAAAATATTGATAATTGTTTTTAGGAATTTATTGGATATTTTTAAGAATTATTGGTTTAGTAGGAAAGGTGTGATTAGAAGAAGAGGGATTTAATTAAAATTATTTGAGAAATTATAAAGGGAAGGGAGAAGTGACCGATTGAGCAGGTAATAGGTTGCCATGGGTATTAAAGAAAGATTTATTTCTCTCCCTTTAACTATTCATCCTGTCACGAGAGCCTCATTCTCCTTCGTTTGTTTCTTTCCTTCTTCTTCTCCTTCCTCTTCTCCTTCCTCCATCGTCGAAGAGCTGTAAGCTCTGAAGGAAGGTCCCTTTTCATCAAACCTTGAAATAGATGTGATCCGGTCCCAACACCGGCCCCCAAGAGCATGGCTTTAATACTTTGCCAGATCAGCATTTCGAACAAGAGAAGTACGCTTCAAATACATTATAATTGTTTCTATACGGAGTACATACGACCAAGGCATGTTACTCCGCCAAGGCTCATAATTCCGCCAAGGCATGTAACGCCGCCAGAATGTGTTACCCCGCCAAGGCTGATTACCTCGCCAAGGAGGAAAATATTGAATAACTTATGCATGAAATATCCCTAATGCATATTACTCCGCCAAGCCATAGGCTCAACACAGGCGGAATATTGAACTTCCTATACTGCGTAGCGAACCCATACTTGTAACCCCAGCACGAGATTGACTCTGTCTTGAGAGGTTGAAAATGGGAATCACGCTGTCACGCATTAAAGGGAAAAACAAATAAAATAATAAAGCATTCACGTTTCCCAAGTAAGTGGAAATACCTACTACAATGACAGTGCTTGCAAACAGCGCAGGGACCCACTACCTTTCCAGCATAATGCCTGAAATCAAGGAACGGGTCCCACCAATAATGGAACACCAGTAACAGGTATATAATCCTCAGCAAAAAGGTATAAAGGGGATCCCTAATTCAAAACCTTAGACTCTCTTACTTGCATAATTCTTTCAGATTTGCTTTCTAAGTCTAAGAGTATTCTGAAATACTGACTTGAGCGTCGGAGAATAATTGCAGGTACCACCACCAATTGTGTCAAGGCAAAGAAAACAACTTCAGGCGGACTACTACACCGCCACAAAGTGAGCTACACTCCGCCCCAGTGTGAGCGATACGCCGCCCAATACACAAGGACACCCCGTATTTGCATCTGTATAACACGTCCTTGTATCAGATCAATATTATATGTACATTTTGAGCTGTTTCAGAATCATAACTTTACATCCCTTGTAGAGGACAGTTCAAGATGCTTAGCCGAGATAGTGATTTCAAGGTGAGTTCTTTGGACCGTTGAGTTTCTCGTCTTGTCCCTTTTGTTTCTTTTCTGGACCAAATGGTCATGCATGTGGGGGTACTGTTCCGATCTCCACTCCGTTTGGCTGTGAGCCTTAGAGTGGCCCTTAACCGTGCGAGTAGTGGTGTGATGTGACGTGTTTCAGGTTCCAGACCCGTAGGTGGTGGAACAGCACGGGTTGAACGCTTAAGGGAACTGGTGCTGGAACGACCATCAGTGGGACGATTAAAGGAATTGCTACTGGAACAAAGGTGGAGCGGTGCACCCAGCAACTGTTGAAGCTCGGAACAGAGGTAAGGGGGGTGTTCGGGTTATAATTAATTGGAATAGGACATACTGTCCAAGTTGTTGAGACATATGTAAATCGAGTAAGAAATAAGACTGGAAGAAAAGTTGTGAATGTGTGTTTATGTGTACACCGATCGGTTTAGGATCGTGTGTGTATGTGTGACTTTGCTGAATGAAATTTGAGAATGTATGAGTATGCATGTGTGTGAGCACCGATCAGTTTCTGATCGTGTGTATGTGATTAGAAGAGTATTTGATGTTGTGATCATTGTGATGATGCCGAATAAATTGTATATGAATGTGGATGAATGCATGTATATGTATGTACCCCGATCGGTTTTTGATCGTGTGAGTGGTATATTCCGAGTGAAATGGAATTATTTGATGCTATAATGAAATGATGCTGAGTGAAATGTACGTACATGTATATGGACATTGATCAGTTGAGGATCGTATGTGTATGTGTAAATCCGATTGAAATTTAAATAATACTGTGACAATCGGTATTTTATGGAATGAGGAGTCGGGTTTGACAAGCAGGTCGCCCGAGTGACAATGTGATGGATGGGCTTGACAAGTCGGTCGCCCTGTGATGAGAGCACATGCCAGTTTCTGGTAGTTGCATTTGTTGATTGATAATATGAAATGATTGAAATATGATTATGTGGTATGGGATGGCCGACGGTATATGTTACCCTTGTTTTTGGCTTCAGTGGTCAAGTCAGACCCAATTGAGCTACCCAGAGGTCTTTGACCCAAAGGTCTTTGACCCAGTGGTTGAGAGGGAGCCAAGTCGGGCTCGGTGAACCAAGTTGGGTTCACGGGATGTCAAGTCGGACTCCCAGCTGAAGGCCAATCCTTTAGTATCCGGATACTAGGAGTCGATTTTATGTGAGTCAGTTGTGATAATTAATGATTTTGCCGAATGAGAATTTAACATATTTGATGAGTATGAAATTCTGTATTTGCTGAGTAAGATGTCATATTATCCGAGTGAAAACTGATGAGTATGATGTTGCATTTGATGAGTATAAATTGTTATATTTGCTGAATAAGGTTGAATATAATTGCCGAATATGAAGTATTATAATTGCTGAGTTGTTATATTTTTTGAGTGGAAAATTGCTATATTGCCGAGTGAAAGTTACTTGCTGTGTTAATGGCTGTTTGGTGTAACTTATTATGATTGCTGAGTGCACTTTCATATATTTACCGAGTGATTGTTATGATGACTGAGTGGTAAGGTGTTATACTTGATGCATGTTATATGCTAAAATTTCCGAATGAGAGTTGCCATAAAGCGGAGTGTTGATGGATATATTGCTGAGTTACTTGTGAGTGATTGGCTAAAATAGCCGAGTGTTGATTGCTAAGATTACCGAGTAAGTATATTACCGAGTGAGAGTAAAATGCCGAGTGAAATGTGCAGTTGAGAATAAAGGAATCGGATGGAGTTTATACTCGTATTTTATTTAAATTCCGTTCTAGATTAATTATGATGCTAAACACTCACCCTTGCTGTTTTCAATTTTTAGTAACCAGTGACAGGGAAGAGGTCGGAGCCATGGAGGCGCGCCAAGTGGAGGATTGATGCCAAGGAACCGAGTGCTTCGGAATGAATTCTGAGTGTAATAATATATATATTTTGAGTTTTCTGTGTGATACTACACGAGTGTGTTAAAATTCGAATCGGTATGTTGATTAACGAGGATATGAATTTTTGATGTTATGAGATCGGTGTTTATTTTATGAATGAATTCATATTGTTGTAGCAGAGTTGATCTCCTGGTGAATCTAGCCGAGTGGATTCTTTATCCGAGCGAGGGCCTATTAAATTGATGTCCATTTGAGTATCTTTCATCCTTTCCGAGAGAAGTATAACCGAGAGGCCCATTTCCGAGTGGAAGATTAGAGTGTCTCCGAGTGAGCAATGGCTAAGACTTCGAGCAGAGAGATAAGAGTACTTCCGAGTGAAGACTAGAGTAACTCCGAGTGAAGGTGAGAAGGTTTCTGAGGAAGTTACGCCGAGAGAGACTTTTCCGAGTAAAGAAGGGATTGGGTGATTTCCGAGTGATGTCAGATCGAGGGAATCCTTGTTGAGTGAAAGTTAAGCCATGTCCGAGTAAGAGATACCCGAGTGCACCTAATTCTGAGTGAAACCCGATTGGTCGGCTCTTCTTGTAGGTTGTTGTTCGCTCAAGTTCAAGAGCAGCATTCGCTCAAGCGAGTCGGCACTCGCTTAAGCGAATCAGGGGCTCGCTCAGGCGATTGACCCCTGATTCCGTTTCCCTTCTTTCGTTGTTTCTAAATAACTAATTTATTAATGGATGTATTTCGGATCCGTTTCAGTCAGGATTTGCTAATTTAAGTGTGATTTTACTACTTTGAATATATTTAATAGAAGTAAATATTCTTATATTAAGACCGAGTGGATTTTTATATTAAAATGTGAAAAATTATTTTGGAAAATGAGAAAATCAACAAGGGATGTCACACACATCCTTGTTATTGTTTCCATAGACACAACTTCTAGTACGATGGTAGGTTTTTGAAAATATTATTTTTTATGTGCTTTGGAACCATTCTACACAACGTTATTAAAATTGAACTCATGATCAAACTAGTTAAAATACTAGGTCATTGGATCAATAGTTGAACTGGTTAAATCATTGATTGAACCGGTTAACTTGATCTATTTAAAATAATTTAAGTATTTCATACTCCAAATTTTTAAAATTTTAAAATTAAACCTATAATAATAAGTACTTAATAAAAAAAACAAAACGACATACTTTTGAAGGAGATTTTTAAAAAAAATACTTACTTGCATCATGGACAATAATTTTTAGCAAAATCAATTTGTTCAACCGGTTTTGCATCAGATCACTTTTGTAATCGATCTAATAATTTATTTAAATCGATTGGGTCATTGATTACTAATCTGACCTACGGATTCAAACCAATTTTTATAATATTAATTCTATAAGTTAATGCTCTATACTGCAGATTAACTTAAAAACTAGTTTAGTGGAATTAATTTTGATAAAAAATTTATAATTGTAAATACTTGAAACTTACTAAAATGTATATTTAAATAGATCGTAATTATAGATTCCGCTATGTGTGGTGTGATTAAAAGTGAGAATGAACACTAAAATATGTTTGGATTTCATTAAGATCCTTGTATGTGACTTTTAGATCTTTTTAATCCATATTTTGGCAGTGATTTTCCTGATGTGTAAGCATGTGGGGAAGAATCGAAAATAAACCGTGGAGTAAAGAGAAACGGGTCCCCTTCCCACCGGCCAAGGTCTAGGGGATTCATGATTAATTCCATTGCAATGAAAATTCAGAATTACAACCTGTGCGTTTGTTCTATTCAACCTAATCATTAATATAAATAGAATGTTTTTCACTTTGTCGGTAACACGAGGAATTAAAATACCGAAGGCAACTTTGGTTTATTTTCCTTCAATGCTCTCATCGATAGTATTTAATTTCCAACAGAAGTCAACTTCAGATTGGGTAGTAAATAATAGCATTAGAATAAAACAATACCAACAAGATATATTATAAATATCAGAAATAAGTCTCGGTTCTGTACCACTGAATTTTGATTTAATTATGGTTCAATGGATGCATAATAGTGAAAGAAGTTTGCAGAAACAGGAGTGAAGTCATTCGGCCGAAATAAATAAAAAGGATGTGTATGGCTAATTAGGGGACCCAAATTTCCGAGGGCATAGGTAATTTTGAGCCACACAAGTTTCCATCAGATTTTGGAAGACATGCATAAAAAAAAATGTTTTGCCTAAGGAAAGTAATTTATTTACGTAACAACGACAACAACATTGAACTGAGGAAATAGTGGCTATGTGGGAGGGTTGGGATCATGGTCGAGGATGAAAGGTCGGTTGGGTCGGCAACGAAGCACGTATTCAAGATATTATTCGGATTCGTAGGGCCTCAATTTCCCCGTCTCATTCGCTTTCTTTAATTTTCACTCGTCACTCTCATATATTTTGCATCCACTTAACTTCTTATTTCACCTTTCTATATTATATTATGCTAACTTAATATAAGATTCTTTTTCATTTTTTATTAATCATTTTTAGATTAAAATACCTTTATTAAATAAATAACTTTTATTAAAGTTTTTAAAAAATAAATAAATTAGATTACTTAAAATATTTATCTCTTTTATTATAATTGACTAACACAAAGATTAATTTTTTTCCTTGTTGACTTTCTCTTTTTATATAAAATACAAGTTATTAACTATGTTGATGAGAGAATTAGTAGAGAGAAAATGAGTAGAAAGAAAAAATAATATTTCCAATTATCTTAAAGATATCACCCTTAATTTTAGATAAAGTTATTAATTTTAATTAAACTAACCAACTTTTTAATACTCATAAATTAAGTAAAAATGTTTTATTTTTAAAAATAGAGATAGTAATATACTTACCAATTACATCGATTGGTAGACTATTCCAATTATGTATATTATTACAAATAATAATTACTTTTTTCTTTTGCCTCTCATTATAATAATAATAATTACATATTGATTACAAAATTATTTATTTTTCTTTCGTCCATAATTATTTATCTTTATTGCCGGTGTAGGCTCGATTATTATTTTTGGGCCAAGTTGTAGCCTGGATTTGGATTTGTTTTTGTAGTGTAGGCTCACTTGGGCTGGACAACAATTTCACAATTTCTTCATTGGGCTCACTACGGCCTTTACCAATAGGGAATTTTTATTTTTAAAACTAAAATTTTTCTTCCCACAATTCTTTTAATATTTTGGGGTAAAAAAAGGTCAAAAACACTCGCTGATTAATTTATTTTCCCCTTGTTATATATGGGTTTAAAAATATTGACTCGACAAGTTAAAATGACTTTTTAAAAGCCTGAATATAACCTATTTAATTAAATAGATTCTGAAAAAAATTTGACCGGATCTTTATATTAAATAGGTTATACCAAATTAGACATTAAATAAACTAGGTGATAACCCCTAATAGATGGTCTAACCTATTTTTATACATTGTTCTGACCATGTACTTAGAAATGTAAAGGCTTATGTCAAATTTATTTCCTAACTCCTCAATCTTTGAAAAAAATTAATGAATTATACTCTTTTGGTGTAAATATAGTCAGGAATTTTAGCTACATGAAAGTTTAATTCACCAATTGAAATGTCACTTTAAGTAAAATAGATGTGTTTAGGTAGGCAATTTGTCCATTTTCAAATATTGGCTAAGAGTCTTTTTAAAACTTTATTTCCTTAATACTCTTGTTAATTCCTATTTTTACCCTTTATTTTACTTTTATAAACTGAAATGTTCAAAAACTACCTTAAATATTGTCAATATATATTTTAATAAATATTTTTTTTACTATGGACAAAGATAAAAAATCATGTTTTTTAAGTCATTAATGATTTGAGATACATTAAAATATATTTTTTAAAACCACAAGTAATATGTAAACCCAAAAAATATTATAAGTTATACCTAAATAATTAGGCATATCCATTTATGTTAGTTTACACTTATTAGTTACAACAAATATTTTTACCAAACATTTTCAATATTAACTAGTTTACCAATTTTCAGTTTTTAGTTTTCATCTTTTAGCTTTAAACAACTTTTTATCTTTCAGCTAGCTTTTCCACCAATCAGAATTTGACATTTGTCCTAGGCTTTATTGTTGACACTTGTCCTGAGCTTACCACGTTACTAACAATTTTAACACAAAACTAATGGAATAACCAAAATGAAACTCTTTAAAAATATAGGGGTCAATTCGAAAAAAAACCACATTAAAACATAAATAAAGGATAAGAACCAAAAAGTGTATTTAGTCTTTATAAAATTATCATTTTGATTTCTCTTATCATTAAAGGATTACCACTTATATGATATGTCAACTTTTTATTTGACAAGTCAACATTTATTTTATTGGAGTTATATTTTTAGAACTTAAAACAATAATTTAGATAAAATAGGACCAAAACAAACTAATGGACTAAAACCAAACAAAAAAAAACTAAGAGCTCAAAACAAAAAAATATGTCAACATATAGAGATCAAAAACATACTTAACCAAAAACTATTCCATGTGTCATGTGCAATCCGCAAAGTGATGTCAACATTTCTTTTCATGAGCCAACTTTTTTTAAACCTAGTTATATTTTAAGGACTTAAAACAATAATTTAGATACCATAAGGACCAAAACCAAACAAACAAATCGTAAAGGGCCAAAATAAAAAATATATTAAGACATAAGGAACAAAAACATATTTAATCATATTTAAATGTTATATTATAAATATTATGTGTTATATTATGTCTAATATTATATTTTGCATGAATACTACAAAACTTGCCCGTTTGATCTTTGAATACTACGAAACTTTATGGACACTATCTATGACTCATTCCGGACCTATTATCATAGTCTATGGTCAAAAATTCTTCTGGATTAGAGTTATGTATAAAAATGCATTAGGGTCAAATTTCATACAACTTTTATATCAAAACCCTATCAAACCTCATCCAATTGACAACTTTAATGCACACAACAATTTTCAAATATCCTTAAGGTTTTATTGATGCCTTTTAAAGACTCCGAATCCCACTGGAATTCAAAATCACTTATTCAATTGGCTTAATTAGCCATTTTCACTTCTAAGACATAACCTTCAACCTTTGGATCTATCAATTTTGTATTCTAAACCATAACCCATCTTCTTATTTCATTGCTAATCATATCTACCAATCAGTGTTAAAGTCTACCTTAAGTGTTTCCTTATGCAATTCATTTTAGCACCTAACAACTTTAATTCACAACACCTGATACATTATACTACCACAAACATCAAGTGTAATTTCATCATGGCTCAATGCCCAAACACACATAACAACAATGACTTGCCCATAATCATACAAATCAACCATATATTGGCTTAGTGCCATTTCGCAATATATAAATTCACAATCCCTAGTCATAAATATATAATTCAACATCAATAAGCATAACATCATTCATGCTAAACCTATCCACTTGTATCCATCTACCAAATTGGCAATAAAAATTCATCAAGCATCATCCCCATTACTCATCAAATCTCAAAATATAAATCATCATCAATCATTGCTCTTCATAGACATAAGTCACACACACATACACAAAATAGTATAATAATACTAAATTCTTAAAACATAATCATATACATATCATTATCACATTTCTCCTTGGCATTGCTCTGCCTAATTCATCTGGTACTGGCCTTCATGGTATCAACATGATCCCTGTCTTTAGTTACTATATTAACAAGTAAGGGTGAATGACCGGTAACAATAAATCAACGAAAACAATTCATAATATAGGAAAAAACATAAACTAGCTTAGGTTACCGCCTTGTTACCATATAATTAATCATTTCATTAATTCTTTAATTAACATAGGAAAGCACCTAAATTCTAAAATCTCCATCACATTATCACAACATTTAAATTGATACTCCACACACTTAATAATTATTAATCAATATCTCAGATTTTCACAATAAAAATTAATACAATGCACAACTGACTCTCAATCAACATAGTCAAGAATCTTTAGCATCCAGATACTAAACTAGATCGATCGTCAGTTGGGGGTCCTATCCGACCACTTGTGAGCCCTACGTGGTCCACCGAGCCTTGCCTAGCTCCCTACCTCACTATTGGGTCCTACCTAACCTCTGGTTAGCTCAACTAGGTCACGCTTGACCACTGGAGCCAAAACAAAAGGTAAACTATACTGATCAATCATCCACACCATACAATCATGCACATATAGCAAATATTTCTCAATATCACTTTAGTTAATTCTCAATACACAATCCCGACACTACGACCATCACCCTGGGACCATAATCAAGCCACTCAGGCATATTTTCTCTTTTTATTTCATTATATCTTATTCCATATTCTTAATTAATAACAATCACCATTCCATCTCATTATTCCACATATACATCTCCATAATTCTAAATAAAATCATAAATCATCCTTTATGCACTTCAAGCATATAATCTTACAATATACATTACAATTCCCACATGCTAATGTATTGAAAATTATAAATCATCATCTAAGCATTTCAATAGTCATATTTTCATAGAAAAATCACACTCACATCATTAATTAATTCACTACATATTATCATAACATAATCATACATTTCTAACAATCTATATAAATGGTTTTTATTGCATGTAGGCTATTCTACCCTTTTCCCATATGCCGAATCTGACGCAAAATATTACTTTCATTAATTTATATCCCAAGTACACCCCTTTATCTCGTCTCCAAGCTTCCGAAATTTTTTTCTCAATGCCGGTTACATCAAATATCTAAAATTCAAAGGATTCAAGAAAGAGATTAAGGTTTCGGCCTTCAAAACTAAAATTGACTTTTATTAAAACAACTTTATATACATTTTTATCATTCCTGAAGCTTACCTTAACTAGTTTTACCCTTGGGTTTGAGGTCCGCTTTCGCTAATACCTCATTGGCGCTTGGTTAGTCACCTAAAGGCACCAAAACAAAATCCTGTCAACAAATTATCAATACTCATTCTTCAACACTTCCATTTACATGCTTAAAGTGTAAAACTTCAATGAAATCAAAAACCCCCGTCCTATGTGAAATTTGGTTTTGAGAGAAGTACAATGGAATGTGAAATTGAAACTACCAATGTGCTTACCTCTCTTCCACGATCTCGAATATTTGATTAATTTCGAGTTTCATCAAAGTTTCCTTCTTGTCAAACCTTTAAACTTTCGGCGATGACAGAGAAGAAGCTTCTGTTTCTTTCTTGTTCTTCACGCATGAGAGAATGGAGAAGTAATGAAATGTAAAAATGGTTTTATGCATAAGGGCATTTTGATCTTTTCTCATTTTCCTTTTCTTTTTTAATTTATTTTCTCTTTTCTTTTATTTATTTTAAGTAAATATATTTTAGTTTTACTTCATGGTAATCAATATTTTACCACCACAATTTAATTTAACTCCAAGCCTATAAATTAAATCACTAAAATTTAATTCTTCAGATTTTATTACTTTATTAAAAATTCCCATATAATTCATATTAAATTAAAAAATCCCCAAGTAATTTTTTGCGACATAAATAAATTTTAATTTAACATCAGAGATGTTACAATTGTCGTTTTAATTTTAACAAAGATAAAGGATTTTTTCCATTATTAAATGTGTGAGTTAATGACATATTTCTCAAAAACCATTTTAATTTGAGTGATTCAGTTTGATACATTCTATTATTAATAATTGATTATTATTAATTAATTTATCTTCCACTATTGGCCTAAGGTTGTTAAATATATTCGATTGTTTTAGAGTATATTAAACATAAAAGAGTAAATTTTTTAAAAAGTGAAGGTACCCGTAAAATCCGTTATTGTGAATTAGTAAATAACAAACATATTGTTTTAGAATTTATCAATTGACATATTGTTTTAGTCATTTAACATATGAAAAAACTAATATATAAAAACAAAATGACATTATATAAAAACATTGTATTTAGTGTTTTAAGTTTTAACATCTCTAAAATCATTTGCAAAAGAGTCAGGTAAATTTAATCTTCCGATGTTGGTTGCTCAATATGAAGAAAGAAAGAAAGAAAAAGTAAATAATATCTCATTCGAATACACATTTGTTTAAGGGGAATCAAACACCAATCATCCATTGGTATTAAGAAAGTTACATATGTTTTAAAAAACGCTTTTATATAAAATTTCATCACAATAATATTTTTATATAATTTTTATTTTAATTATTTATATTTACAAGACTTCATTGTAATAATACATTTATTTAATTTTAAAAAATTTCTCTAAAATATTAACCTATAAATAAACTTGTGTAACGTACGGACATATTTCTAGTATATAGTATTTTAAAATATTGGAATAAATATTTACATGACTTTAAAATAAAGTTATTGCATACCACTCGTAATAAAAAAAAGGAAAGAAAACCCAACATTTGAATGAATTATATTAAAAATATAATATCAAACCGAATCAAATTTGTATATTAATATTTAAATTATCGAAATAAATTTTTATTAAATATAAAAATAAAAATTTCCTATAATAATATGTTAGTATTTAAATTCAACATTATACATGTTTATAATAATTATACTTTAAAAATTATTTTATTTTAAATATTATTTTGTTTCTATTACGGTCTAAAACGTTAGTATTATATATAAAACCTGAGTATCTGTAATATAGATGAGATATAAATTATCATATGTGTTTATATATACATGGTGTTGTGGCGCGTGAGTGGTGACTAGAAAAATCGCTTTGTGTCTTGTCTAAGTATAAGCAACGTTATCATGTAATGTTTAATATATTTTCTAAGATACGAGAATGTGGAGAGAGTTAATGCAGTTGGCATTCTTTGCTTTTGATTGATTAATATTTAAATTCACAATAATTGACAAGAAAGTTAATTCAAAATATTTAATTATCTTATTTTACAACTTTTAAGTAAATCAACTTTGTTACATCAAGAATGACAACTAAATAATTTTATTTACATATATTTCCATTTTTCATGAATTTAAACAAAGAAGGAACATCTTTCTTCTAATATGATATATGATATACATTGGAGTATTTAATTTAGAATTGATAATTTACCCTATAATTAACTTTAAATATTCGCAAGGCTTAAAAAAGAAACTAATATATGTAATATAGAATAAAAATTATATGTTCTACATGGTCATCTATTAATATTTAAATTATATAAATAATTTTTTACATAACAGCTGTGAACACTATATATTAAATATATTAGTATTAAATTATACGAACATATATAGTTGCATGACCATAAAAAAAGTGTTTAATTATTAGACATTGTTAGTATAAAAAGTTTTACAGTGACAACCAGTTAGAATTTGTCATAAGTATGATATTTAAAGTAATTATTATAAAAAATTAAGGTTGATTACTTATATGACAATTATGATTGAATGTCAGTAAAAAAAATTACACTTATAGTATATTTAAATTAAATTCTAAAAATTAATATGTGTAATTTAAAATAAATATTTTAGTTTCAAAAAACAACTTACATATAAAATAATTAATATTTACCCCAACATAATCAATATTTGTCAAAAAATATTTTTTCATGATCTTTTATTAATATTTAAACGATATGGATATTCTGTTATAAAAAAACTATACGGTTACAAATTTTTATATTATATGTGGATGAAATATTTATATTAATGTATATTATGAACTAAAAATAAATAAATATTTACATGATCACCCATAGGTAATACGGTAATTTGATCATAATCCGTTATTCAGGACCAGTATCCCATATAATTTGGTGTTACAACACCAATATTTTGGTATCATGTGCAAGGTTCTTGAACTGTCTTCGGTATGAGACATTCTCTCAACACCGGAAAGTCAGAGTTGACCTATGCATCAGTGTGTTAAACAAGTAACCTACAAAGTGACTAATTGGTAGGTAGAGTCATTTGGAAACGTCTCTTTCATGTGTCAGCCTTTTTGTAAATGATCAGAATTGTACTAACATGGTGTACGGGAAACTTCATGAGCAAGAAGGCTCTTCCGCTATCTTCAGGTATAAATACCCATGTATCAACATAACAAAGGTAGAACATTCCTTCGATAACTTATGCTTGAGCTTTAATATTCCCATTGAATATTCACTGACTTGAGCGTCAAAGTGTCCTTGCAGGTGACACCTCCTTTCGCCTCACAACGCGTAAGGCTGGTGGTTTAGTGAAACAACCTGACTTAATTAAAGACAAAACCGAGACAGAGGAAATTTTTCCAAAATTCTGAACAGTTTCACACGTTCACAAGCAGCTTAGATTAGGAGTCGGGGTAAATTAAAACAGAATAAAGGCAAGGGAAAGTGGAAACCGATCAGATAAGAAGAGGAGACCGGGTCCAAATGCCACACGCTGGCAGGACCCAGCGTCAGTTAAACACAAGCCAGCAGAAGACAACGCTTGAGCGAGCCTTTCCTCGTTGGAGCGAATCCCTCATTCGCTGAAGCGAACCATTCACTCGGTATTCCTTCACTCGGATTAGGGGATTCCGTTCACTCGGGAACGATCCCAACATACATGCCTCCCTCGGAAGTTTTTACATAGCTCTTTATTTTTATTCAGGAAGGTCACACACATGTTCCACTCGGAAAATGATAGTTATTCCACTCGGAATCTATAAACTTCCCTCACCCGGAATATTTCCCAGTCATCACTCGGAGGCACCTAAGCCTCAACACATTCGAAAATGTATCACACATTCTTCACTCAGGATATTCTAAACTTCCTCACTCGGAGATCACTTAACCTCTCTTCCCTCGGAAGGGGTCTCCACCATCAAGTTCCATTCGGAATTACTCCGACCTCACATCACTCGGAGGAATTCACCAAGTTAAGTCTCACTCGGACTTATTTAAATCTTATCCACTCGGAATACATAACCTTATTCACTCGGAATATATAACCTCATTCACTCGGAAGATATAACCTTATTCACTCGGAAGAAGACTCCTAGAATACACCTTAATCAAGACCATCACAACCCCTCTTCCTTCGGAAGTGGTTCAATCGGGATTTCCACTCGGGAGTATTCATTCCTTTCCCACTCAGGATGGTTTACTCAGCTATTTTTCACTCGGTAACAAATGGACTAGCCTTCCCTCGGAAGTAGTCCACTCGAGTACATCTTATTCGGAACTGCCTTATGCCTTCACCACTCGGGAAAGAGGCCCACTCGCCCAAAGTCTCACTCGGAAACGGCTCTCAACTATACCCCACACGGAACCATTGGTCCTTGACGTTTTCCTTGTAACAGAACCTCTCAAATAACTCAACAACTTTATAACATCATACATAATATATATTCAGAATACTGGAACTCAGATTTCTCATATATAAACATGTGCTCAACATACAACGTTTGTAAGAGCCGGCCAAGGCTACATCTGACTATATACAATATGTACTATATGTGCCCTTCAACAATCTAAGTGCTCATCACTCAGACTTAAGGCCTTCTCATCATTCATCAGTCCGACCTGCATATACTGAAAAATATAGCCATAGTAGGGGTGAGCTTTTACATATTAAATGACAGTTATTGACTCAGATTAGTCTCTGCATTCTCAATAATACCATTTACATATATACCCATCAATAACAATATCCACTGCCATTTATTAAGAGCATTCACACAACATTATCCAATCGGATTACTCCATTCATACAGGGCTATAAAAATTCATATTACCCACACTACTCACAAATATATATACACATACGCAACATACGAACACCTCGCACTCGGCAACAATTTCAGTGGGCACGCATTCATTCAATTAGAATTCACCCATACAACATCATTCAGTCGGAATTCACTCAAATCATTCAAAGTTATGTTAATCACATTATTCTCAATATCAATGCACCTACATATATGCATGCGGATCCGACTTAAACAATAATTTTCAGTTACAGATTCCTTCCCGGCCTCTCGTCTATTAGCCCTTCCCGCGTGATACCGGTCACCTCGTGACGTCTCGAGACTTAACTCTAGCTCCATCGGATATCACGGGCTCTCACAGGATCTAGCCAGAATCTGTAGCTGGAAATCATCTCATAGGGTTCCTGACCTTCCACGTATCACCCTTTTCCTATACATGCAGTCTTATGCATTTCTCAGCAAGCATCCTTGGTTATCAAGCGCATTTCATGCAACCATTGAAATCACAACCGATTCAGCACAACATTTGGATTCACTCAGAAATCCATATTTTCATCACATGCATCACATGCATTTTGTCATAGTGACTCATAACACACGAATCGGTATAACAATATTACAGTACCTGCACTCGGCATTCTCAATGAAATCAACATGCATTTCAACACAACATTCCAAATAGGAATCAACATATTAAACCCACATCTCATGCATTCGGAAATTATAATGGCATTCACATTCACATGCATTCATTCGGAATTCTCAAAAATATCAATATGCACTCATGGACGAAATTGTCACAACACTAGACAGATCACAGTTATCATAAATCCGGGCGTTTCATGCATTATTGCTCAATCACAACGCATCAATCAGCACAAATCAAACATAACACAACACATTAGAATAAATTCACCCGGAACCCGTCCATAAACCATGCATTTGAAATGTAAAGCACCCCCTACCTGGAATGAAGATTCCAGAAGCTCCATGAGCTTACAGCACCGACCGATCGTCCATCGGTCACTCGTTCTCAACAGAACGACCCAGCTTCCAGTCATTCAGCACAGCACCCTGCTCCCAGCTTGGAAGAACCAGAAGCTATTTCGTCGAGCTAACAATGCCGACCAATCGTCCTTCAACCGCTCCCTCCAGATCACACAACCTCTGGGTTCAGACGCTGGACTCAGCACTCAGCTTGGGGAACCCAAAGCTGTTTTCACACCCTCGAACAGTCTGATCTTGCCAACAGTGGAGGGTTCCCACCTCAGGATATCACAACGTTGCTGAGTTGGATAAAGGAGAAGACGGAGACGAATGAGGAGGAGACGAAGGAATACCAGAGAAGGAGACTGGTTGCATGCACAGAGGGAAATACACAACTCCCACTCTCTCTGGCTCGATAAGGAAGAAGAAGAAGAAACTTGGAAGAAGTACAGGACAACGTCACTATATCCTCGAAGGGGAAGAAGCTCCCAATTCTCTCGATCCTCTCCAGCTTAACGTAAAATGAATGATGTGAAGAGAGAGACCAGACCCCTTTTATACCATCAGGGGCACATGCGTCATTTCCTGGCATTATTATTATTATTCAGCCATTAGCTTAATCAACCAATAATCTTAATTCTGTAATTAACCTTACTCGGTAATTAATTCAAAAAGAACCAGGATGTTACATTTAGTACGAGGAATCACTCAAAGACCTTTATTTCCCTACTGGAATAGAAAATATAATATTATATCTCCACTTGACAAGTGTAAAATCTAAGTTCATAAATATTATTAAGGTCCCAAGGCCGGCCTTTGCACCCCGGCCTAGACCAGTTCAAGCATGTTAAGAGGTCATGAGTAAAGGTGGAAATAGGCTAGTCCAAGTTAGTGTTAGCCAAGGCCTCAATACTCAAAAAGGGGGGGGGGGGGATGAATTGAGTATTTCAAATTTTTTCGCGGAATCTGTAACATCCCAAATTTTTTCACGGAATCTGTAAATTAAATTCACAATAATAAATGAGTTTAAGGAAAAAGAGAATTTGCAAACCGGTATAACGAGTTCCACCACCCCGATGTACGTCTCGCCTTCAAGCAACCCATTTGAAGGATTTCCACTATTGAGAATTTGAGATTACAAGCTTTGAGCAATTGTCTCCTAGTGTCCCACACTCAAGAACTCAATCCTCACAAGCAAAGGGCAACCCACCCAATCTCAAAATCTCTCAATAACCAAGGTTGAATCCCAACCTTAAAACTCTCAGAATTTTAGTGTTTGATTTATAAGATTTTTCTCTCTCATAGAGTAGATATACAACTTGAAGCTCTCACACAATAATAATAACTCTCACAGAGAGGATATACAAATTTAAGCTCACTCAAAAATATTTTTCTCTCTTAAAATAAATTCTCAAAGAATTAATTTTCCAATGAAGTAAACAAAGAGAATAGGCAACAAAGAGGAAGGAAGAAAGAAAACAGAGGAAATGCTTCTCCATTGGTGTGTTTCTGCCTCTTCACCTCTTCTCTATTTATAGTAATCAAAAGCAAGGGGTTTCCAATTTTTAATTCCTTCTGAGGCAAATTTCCCCAAATCAATCCATGATTTAGGTTCCTTGTTTCCTAGCGCAAATTTCCTGACCTTGAATCTGTAAATTAGCATCTTCGATTTCTTGAAAATCCAACGCGTAAATTAAACTTCCAGAAATCACGAAGTGTTGTTTTTCATGACATGAATTGATTCCTAAAATGATGAATCGCTTCCTTTGATTTTTCTGCCTATAATTTTGTCAAAAATACACTGCATGAATCGATTCCTCCAGTGTTGAATCGATTCCCATGCTTTTTCCTATGTATGAATCGATTCCTAAAGAGGAAGAATCGATTCCCAAAGCAATGAATCGATTCCCATGTCCTTTGAATCGATTCCCAGGCATTTAATAGGCCATGAATCGATTCCTATGTCTTCTGAATAGATTCCCACGCTTTTAATAGGCCATGAATCGATTCCTTTAAGCTTGAATCGATTCCTTGAATGCATGATCGATTCCCAAAGGTGCATGAATAGATTCGCCATTTCCATGAATTGATTCATAAGAGCGCATGAATAGATTCGCCATTTCCATGAATTGATTCATGAGAGTGCATGAATAGATTCACCATTTCCATGAATTGATTCATAAGAGTGCATGAATAGATTCGCCATTTCCATGAATTGATTTATTGCACTGTACCTTCAAATAATTCAAACGCATAAATCTGATCCATGTCATAATTTTTGCTAATCATATTTTCCCTTAGTTGTTCATATTTTGCATCCAGTCCTTATTCTTGATCATTGTTCATGTCATGTCTTTATCAACCACATTTTCCCTTTGTTGTTCATCAAACACATTCATTTCTTGTTCATGTGCATTTTTTATGTTTATGCTTTACCTTTGTCATCATGCTTGTCATTATCAAAATCTTACCCAATTACAGTTAGGTTTTTCGAGATTTTGTTACAACAAGGTAAATAAAAATATATGGCATTTTTTTGAAAACAATTATGCAATAATAGACTCAACCATATTTTTAGAGCAAACAATAACAGACTTAATACAAAATCAAAACATTAGACTTAAAGACAGAAACAACAACAAACTCAAATAGAAATAGTAACAGTAGACTCAAAACAAAAAACAAAAACAACAGACTTAATGTAGAAACAATAACAGACTCAAAACAGAAAAAGAAATAGCAGACTTAGTGCAGAAACAACAAAGGACTCAAAATAAAAAACAGAAACATCAGACTTAGTACAAAAATCGCAACATATTCAAAACAAAAAAATAAAAATAGCAGACTTAGTGTAGAAGTAACAATAGACTCAAAACAGAAAACAGAAACAACAAACTTAGTACAAAAATTACAACAGACTAAAAAAAAATAGAAACAATAGACTTAGTGTAGAAAGAGTAGCAGACTCAAAATAGAAAACAAAAATAGCAGACTTAGTACAAATAGTAGTAGACTCAAACCAGAAAACAAAAATAGCAGACTTAGTGCAAAAATCATAATAGACCCAAAACAGAAAACAGAGACAACAGACTTAGTGCAAAAACAACAACAGACTCAAAACAAAAAACAGAAACAATAGACTTAGTGCAGAAACCGCAACAGACTCAGAACAGAAAACATAAACAACAGACTTAGTGCTTCCAACTCCTTAAAACCTAACCTATACTTACTCAATCTTCATCAAATTTTATAGACAACATATATAATTCAATCATGAACTAATGAGCTTGAACACACTAAAAAATTTCCAAAAATAAGGAAGATATGCGGTAAAATATGTTTATGCCATTTTAGGTCATTTCTATCAACTTAACCCTTCAATTCTAATCCAAAAGGGTTTTCATCAACCCAAACACATTTAAAATATTATATAGGTCATATTCAACCTATCTAGAGGTTCCATAATCTCACATATCACAATTTGGCATACCCAATTCCTAGTTAAACATGGTTTTTCATAAAAATTCAACATGGAATTCTTATCCGATTTCATTGTTACAACATAATTACTATCACTATCTTGGCAATAATCAAATCTAAGGCTTAATGCCTTTCCACAAACCTGCCCATTACATATCATTCAACATTAATTCAATGTAAATAGTTCCTAGGCATAATTAACACTATTTTCATCATCAGTGCTTATGTATGTATATGTCTCAAAACAAATTCTAAACCACTACACTGTGATATACAATAGTACCAAAAGAGCCAATCAAGGCTATACATAACACAAAAACTATAAAAACATATACAATTATATGTACAATCCTTCCAAAGGATTTTCAGCCT
Source organism: Clitoria ternatea (assembly GCA_037962975.1). Classification (NCBI taxonomy): domain Eukaryota; kingdom Viridiplantae; phylum Streptophyta; class Magnoliopsida; order Fabales; family Fabaceae; genus Clitoria; species Clitoria ternatea. The sequence continues at coordinate 19,623,551 of CM075673.1, read as the reverse complement.
AACTTCACAAGCTGATCACCAATCTTCTTCTCGACCTAGGTTCATTACAATATTAAAAATTGGTACAGAGGTGAGCATATATATGTTAAATGATAAATACAGAACCAAATTTGCCACAATATACAAATATCTATCCAGTTCAAGTACAATTCAATCCATGATCATCATAATCATCATATTTTATTCATTTATTAATCCATCACAACTCATCATCATAAACATTGCCATTTAACATATATTCATACATATACATCAATCCAGATGTATATCACACAATGTCAAAATCCATGGCTGCCTTACAGTGCTTAATTCATAATTAATAGTTGTCCCATAACTTTTAATCTAAATAATGGCTGCCTCGCAGCACTAATGCACATACATGCGATCTGAATCTAATGATGAGATTAATACTGCACTATATAACAATTTTATGAACTTATTCGATTATTTTACTGGTACCAAACTATTCACCCATTTTGCAACACCAGTCACTCTCAGTGACAATGGTAAATCAACAACGATATTGCGGGTCGACCTTGAGTCCCACTCAAAGGCGTTCGTGGAATATGAAAAAGCCACCACAAGGTTTATGCCTATCCAAGGGCTGCCCTCCCATCTATGCCAGCATCACAGCCCCTGCAGTTATGTGTGCGTCCTTATGCAAATGCTATGCACAACCATCCATTATAGTAGATTCTCATTATCAATTAAGCTATCTCAAACTTATCAACATCAGTAATTATAAAAAACAATCATTCAACTATATGAACGAAGATTTATCTAATTCTATAATACTCAATCAAATAAACGATAATCACCAAATAAGAATATACTACCAAGTCAATTATATAATCATTATTCATTAATTTTATTGTTCATGTTAATCAAATACTCATAACAAATAAATACAAAAATATCTACTATTCGTTCATAACTCATACATTTTAAATATATAATACTCCCCTTATCTGGAATCTAAAATTCCAAAGCTTGAAAATATGTACCGGCTCTATTCCGACAATGATCTTACAATGACCACTACCCGATAGTTTTTCAATTAATTAACCGATAGCTAAACTCATATTTTAGCTGATAGTACAGAGTTAGACTTAGAAGAGAGGTTTACTAAGTCTTAAACTCTTTCTCTGAAAAATTCTACATACCACTTTAGCGAAATATGTAATTTTAACAGACTGAAGAAAGGGAACAGAGAAACACATAGCGGAATTTATCTCGGTTCACTTCCAACATAGAAGCTATGTCCAGTCCCTTTAGATCAAAGGATTTTTCACTATTGTAAAATGCTTTTACAATTTGCACCTGCCTAGTGAAATAGTATTCTTGACACTAGCCACTCTTGGCTACAAACCCAAGTATTCTTCCAAAAGCCTTTTCAGGCTACAGTGTTTACCAACGCTAACAGATTATGGCAACACACTAGAATGTACAAAGTAACAGTAGAGAAAGTGTTTGAAGTTACAATCAAATAACTCAACGTACAAAGATATGAAATGATTACAGGGTACACCGAGCTACAAATTACTATAAGTCATGGTCTGCACTAAGTAGAACTACAAGGAAGACTTATGTAGTGAATACAAGAACTTAGAAACTTTAAGAAAAAGTCTCTCAAGCTTTGGTTTCTAAAAGAGAGAATTCAAGTATGAGAATGAACAACGTGACTGCGTAACTTGTAACATGTTGAATTCTGAAGTTTCTTGTATTTATAGTCCTTCTGAAAGATATCCATTGGTTAGTTTTGAAGGATGTTGGTCTTGAGGATTACGCTGTCATTGAGTGTAGACACATGCTTCAGAGAGGTTTCCTTATCTGGGTAACTTCAAAAGTCTTCAACAAAAGGTCCTTTTTACTTATGCACTTTAGGAAAATATGTACACTCTATAGCAGTTGACCTTAGGTTATCTGTTTTGATTAGGTTCAGCTTTTCTAACACCTTGAGAATTGTGAGGCAGTTTTCTTGATACGTGTGAGAAAGTCTTTAACTTTTTTGTTGATTGCCTCTTTAATGCTAGCTCTAGAGAAGACATGAGAAAGTTCATACAGCTTTATTTTTAGAAAGGAAAGATCATTTTCAAGAACTCGAAGAGTCACAGAGCTTCTCATGGTCTGAAGACACAAAAAGAGACTTGATCCAGTGAAGCTTGAAAGGGTGCAGACTTCTTCATTCTAAAAGCGAATTGATTTTTATGGACTCCCCCTTTCTTTTACAAATAGAGCTCTATGGACTCTTGGTACACTTCAAAGAATGTTAGGCAAACAAATAGTATAAACTTTATTTTAGCTGAGAGTCTTGATGTGTATTATTAATAAATCACATGGGGTTCAGACTGCTCAATCATGAGTTTAGACTTTACTCTAACATTAGCTATTTCCTAACTTATCGAAAACCCAAAACATGGTAAATTAATAATTTGACGAAACAACAAGGGTTCAGAAGCTCTCGACTTATAGAACAGTCACCGATGGGTTTCATAATCAATTCCACAAAGCTTCGACACTGCCTACTACTAAGAACAGTCCCAAAACTACACCTAAACATGAATTTAAAAGGAATTAAGGATCAGAATTGAAGAATTAAGCTAATTTCATAAGTGGGTATTTGTAAGTTTACTTGAAAATGAAGGAACCAAGAAACCCGATATTGCCCACGGATTCAAAATGACCTCGAAACAACCACAACCAAGAAGATGCGAAGATTTCAAGTTGAAACCTAAGGGCTTGATCGATTTCACATATGGGTCATTTGAAACTCACCTTTAAATTGAGAAAATAGAGAAACTCAAGCCTTTCTAATGTTTCCTATGTAAGAGAGGGAAAGAAATAAAGCTTGAAATTTGGTCTTGCCTTAATGAGAAATTGAGAGGATAATAGGAGGAAGATGAGGTGTTGTCGCGGGTGGAAAGGAGGAGATGGAGGGAAAGTGAATTTGCATGAGTCTCCTTCCCCTTTACGCGTGAATGAATAGTGAGGAAGAGTGAAAATTGAATTTTAGTGCTTAAGGACAATTTGATAAATTTCACCTCTTCAGTAAATTCTTAAAATTAATATGGTTACTTTAAGCTACTCAAAACTACCGAGATTAATTCTAAAAATTAACATGTCCTTTTCGAATTAATTTAACAATCTCAATAATTATTTAATTAATATCAAATTAACCAATAATTAAAAATTGAGATATTATAGGTTTGACCCGACTTTTCTTAAAGCACGACTTGTCCTGACAGCCTATTTATAAACATGTTTGAAATAATACCTATTAAGTAAATTTATAAACATATCTGTGATATAAAAATTTATATATTTTTATATAAAATTAATTATAATAATATTTTATTATTATTATATCATGCATATTTATTTAAAAAGACTAATTTGTTAAGTTTAAAAGACTTTTTGGACGACATGAAATATGACATGTTTAACTAAAGAAGCTTTTAAAAAAGCCTAAGCTTGGTTCAATTGAAAAAATGACATCAAGCCTATTTATGAGAAACTTAGTAATGAAAAAACTTATGACTTAAAGTTATTATTTATTTATTTTAATAAATTTAAAATAAGCATTGTGCATTCATATTTTATATGTGACTCACATATCATTGTATGAAATAAACACTTATGTTCGAAATAAGTACATATAAGCAATTTTATTACTTGGTTATTTCATAGGATTGAAGTATTATGCTTTATATATAGAGTTGACTCTCTATCGTAAATCACATGAACTAAATTTATTATTTTGTCTTTAGTGTAAATTAATATTTTTGTTGTTTATTACCTTTATTTATTCTATATAATTATTAAAATTTTTAAAGTTTATTATTGTATTTTTTAATTTTTTTTTGTAAAACCAATATATGGTTTTCATATAATGATATTTTTCATTCTTCTTTTATATTTATTTTAAAATAATTAACCATGGAAGAATAAACACCCTGAGAAAAATAATTTTCTTGAAATTATTAATTTTAACACTATTAATTCTTTAGTATCTGGTTAATTATGAGAGAAACATTAAGAAACTTGATTATGAAAATAATTTATAACTGTTGTAAGTTGTTTTTATTTTATTTTTAATTTATTCTAATAAATTTTATAACTAAAATTATAATATAAATTACTCACACTTAGAAACAACTTATTGTATAGCCTCTTAATTAATTTGTAAATTTTCATCATACAAGTAGTATATATAACATTGTTGCATATTTAAACTTATTGTATGAGTAATATGTAATACCGTATGTAACACAAATAATATTTATCCTCGTATATAATCCCGTAAGCAACATATCCATTATATCTCATCCATAGCAAGGTTCTAAAATTTGTTTAACCAACAATTGGGTTGGTCGAGTGGTAAATGCAATTAGTTTCCCCACGCGTCGCACATACATGGGTAGCCAATGTGGTACCCAACATTAACATATGTTTTGATTAGATGTATTCCTTATTCATCAAATTTGTCCTGCTCATAATTCACAACTCATACTCCCTTAAAATGACAGTCGTTGATTTCGATCATCTATGTTTCTTATTTGCTCCTCAACTGTGGAATTGGAAAAGCGAGAGTAGCGAAGAATCCTAAAAAAAAATGATTTGTATTGACGAAGATGCTTTGCTTTGGGGCACTATAGCAGAATAACTAATGCTGAATTGGTGGCTATTATATATATGGCCTTTACGTGCCCCTCACAAACCCTCTCCTAAGAGTTTACTTACGCTAAGAATCTCCATCAATCTTGGCACCTTACACCACGAAACCCCCTACGCCACAACCGCTGCAACTTCCACATACTCCATTACCTTATTCTTTACTTTTCTTCTTCATTTCTCTTAAGAAAATTCATTCTTCTCGAATATTCATGTCACTTTGCCATCTATCAATTTCCATACCTAATTTAAATTAAATCGCTCGTCGATGCATCACTCCGATACTGGGAGTTAATTTCAGCATCATATATGTTACTAGTATTATATATAATTATTATAATAATCTCTGGTTATTATTTATATAATACTTATAATTTTTTTGGTAGAAATAATGCGTATAATTTTGACAAATAGTACATGATGTAAATAATAAACACCAAGTTAAATTGCAGTATATTTCACCATGCTAAAACGATTTACATTTTATTTTGGTTTTGAAAAAGTTTACATTTACTACTGAACATGTAATCTTATTATTTTTATTTGATATATCTTATTTAATTTCGAGAAACAATAAAAATGTCTTATCAAAATTAAACAATATTGTATTACCTGATTTTTAAACCCAAAACCATAATTTAACTTGGTGACCACAAAAGAAACTTTTTCACATATAATGATCATGTCATCAAAAAAAAAAAAATTAGACTCATGTTAATTTTAAGATATATTAGCAGTACATTTATGTTAACTTTAGCAGGTAGTTTTTGTTTAAAAATTTCGTATTTGAATAAAAAAATTAATAATACGAAATTTAGTTAACTTATCAAAACAATGTCATTTTTTACATCCCGCAGCAGTGTAATACATATTAGGAGAGGTGTAACATAATATGCGATAAATATAAATATTAAATTTATCATTTCATATATAGTACTGGAATAAAATATATAGCGAAGCATGTTATATCCATTGATATGGATTCTGATAGAGAAGGTTGATTTTATTGGAGTGTGTGGTGAGTCCACGGAGGTAGTGATAATTTGAGCAAGAAATGGTTGGTCAACAGCACATGGAGATAATTGCATGTAGGTTAATTAGTAGCCACTCCATTTATAGTCAATATTAATGGTGTAATGGCCATGGAAGGAAGAAAATCTTGCATCACGAGTACACTTGGTTTTTAAATTTAGTCATAATTAGTTAAATTAATTAAGCTGTATAGTGCTACAATAATACAAGTAAAGAAAAGCTAATAAAAGGAGAGAGTAAAAAACCAATGTGTGTTGCAAAAATTGTGTGTGGTTCCAGGCTTGCAAACCAATCATCCTCCAGAAAGGAAACGTTGCTAAAAAGTAACGGGTTTGCTTCAAAGCCAACCGAATCTCACTCGTTTCCTCGCCTCCTCATGCTTAACATTTCATCTTTCTCTCTTTCGCAACACTTCACACCTGTTTAACATCTCCTATATATGACTTCCCACTTTGGAAACGCAACTCTGGCAAAAAGCCTAAACACGTTACTGTATTATGCCTTTTGCCCTCCCTCCACTTTGAAACCATTCTTATATTAACTTCCACTCTCTTCTCTTTTTTCTCTCTATCTCTCTCTCAATAACATTCATTTGTGTTGTCTCTCACCTGACACAAAAGGAACAAAAAACAAACATGCAGGACCAAGAGGACCATGTGTTGTGTAATAACAAGGATTACATGCAAGTAATGAAGGGAAAGCGCACAAAGCGTCAAAGGTTACCATCCCCTCTTACGCTAACCATGTCCACAACATGTTCTAGCAGCCCCGCCCCTGACAATAATAATTCCTCAGGATTTGATCTCCCTATAACAACAACCTCCTCAAACGAACTCAGCAACAGAACAGAAGAAGAGGATCATGACATGGCCAATTGTTTGATTCTCTTAGCTCAAGGTCACCATCATCATCATTTTGCCCCAAAAGCATCACAAAAGCCACCGCCAATAAATCATCACAGCAATAAGGCAGGGCTATACCTTTATGAGTGCAAGACTTGTAACCGCTGCTTCCCTTCCTTCCAAGCCCTTGGTGGCCACAGAGCCAGCCACAAGAAACCTAAGCCAAATGTTAGAGAAGAAAAACAAGGAGGAGCTTTTACAACTACTTTTGTGAATGATCAAGTGGATCATGATCATGATTATTATTATGATGACGCCACATGCACCACCCTCACCTTACAATTATCAACCAATAACAACAAGGCTTTACATAATAATAACAGCACTATGATTAGAACTACTGCTACAACTAGTAAATCCAAAGTTCATGAGTGTTCAATATGTGGGGCAGAGTTCACATCTGGGCAAGCTTTAGGGGGACATATGAGGAGGCATAGGAATTTTCTGAGTGCCCCAACAACAACAGTGTCTATGAGTGGAGGTGATCATGGGAGCCATGAAATTCAACAAGTGAAGAAACACAAAGATTGTTTGAAGCTGGACTTGAATCTTCCTGCAGCACCTGATGATGATCACAGGGAATCCAAGTTGTTTCCTTTTCAGTCCAAAGAAAACGTTATTGCCTTGGCTGCAACTTCTTTGGTGGATTGCCATTACTAAAGTTCAACTCTGTCCCTTTTTTTCTTACCTTTTAAATTAGCCACACCAAGAATTCATCTGTCTTCAGCATTAATTGATTGATGACCTTTATTGTTTTCTTCTTTAATTTAGCCTTGTATACAATTGTTGATTGATTCTTTCCATTCATTCTATGGCACACATTACAAAAAATTAAATTCATTCTGTTGGGTTGTAAATATAAGTATATACATTCACAATTTCTTCATTTCTTTTATTTTATTTGTTTGTATTGTCGTTCTATATATTTATCTGTTTTAATTTGAAAAGTTCATTAGTCCTTTCTTTTAAGTAAGATCACCAGCATCATGTGCATGTGAGAAAATTGAGAGAGAGAGCCAAAGAAAAGGGGAATATTAAAGCAAAAGTGAAGAAAGCTGAACATGTTAGCTAGAAGATCATAAGTTCCATCAAACTTGGATCACCAAAAAAACCCTATGGCAAGCAAGGTCATTGCCTAACTGATGGACTTCGAGTTATGAATTAATGTGTAGTAATCAATTAAGCTGTTTCACTCAAAACTGGCCTTATTATCCAACCTGCCATTAGTTTTGCTTCTAGTAAGTTAATTAAATAAATGTTCCTTTTGCTTTATGAGGTTTTCTTCACAATCAATTTTTGGTTTAAAACACAGCAGTTTCTTTCTATTTAACTGGCCTAATGTGTTGTTTGAGTTTTTTTCTTAATGAACAAAATGTTTGGTTTGGTTGTTGACCTTGTTTGGTATAAAATTATAAGCACGTTGCATGAATACCAGCTGGAACGTGGTTTAATCACATTGTGCTTGATTCCAATTTCTGCTTTTTCAACGTGATAAATTACATTCATCACAAAGCAATTTGTTGTATACAAATAAACATGATTTATTAACATGATAAATCATGTTGAATGTAAAGCAAATCCAACCATACTAATTTTTAGAATGAGATTTTAATTTGTAACAGTTAACTAAGCGAGCTTCTGAGATTACAAAAAAGTGGTTTTTACAAATGTTTTTAATGATCAATTCTAGCCAACTGGATTTCTAACGGCATCAATAAGGGAATAATTCGTTATCAGTGATAGTGTAATTTTTTTATTGGTTGGTTAATTAGGATATATATGTTTTCAAGCAAGTTTTAGTCATGGTATGAAGTTTATTTGTCATCATTAATGTGGTTTATAATTTCTTGAGTTTTTTCTATTTCAAAATTTCAATCAATTTTATGGAATAGGGCCTATATAATTTTTTTTTATTTTAAAAAGTAAACATTGATTACTTTATTGTTTTCAATACGAATAAATTATTTGTTTCTAATAATCATATTTTATTATGATTTTTAATTTTTTAATTCGTCAGGTTTTAGACTTTTAGTACTTATACATGCCCTTCCAAACCACAACTAATTTAATCTGTAATTTTAGGTTTTAACAAGTTCCATATATGTCTAACGGGAAACAACGCCTTTTCCTTCCAAATTGGGAAAACTCACTAGAAAGTAAAAATAGAAACGATTATTGACATTTTTTGTAAGAGTAGTTTTTGGAGAAGGAAAAAAAAACAGCTTTAGGTCTAGATCAGGTAGTTAAAATATGTGGTTTGTTGAAAATATCAACATGTTTAAATTCAAGTAAAACAAAAGAAGTTATTTTCGTAACCACTATCTTTACTTTGATGGAGATAGTTTCCCAACAGTAAAATCTCTCTCTCACAGACACATATACATACATATATATATATATATATATATATATATATATATATATAGATATATATATATATATATATAAAAGTAATAAAAAAGTTCAAGTTGATTTAGGATTATGCTGATTGTTCTTGTGTGAGTTTATCTTTTTCCCTCTTTCTTTTTCTCTTATACTATTTCTAAGAATTGGAAACAAATGTGTGTTTTGCTCTTTTTCATTGTCTAATATTTCTGTGGATTAATTGGATTATTAGTTTTTTAGTTTATAAGAAAAGTTTGGTTAAACTATTCAATTTTGCACCAGATAAGATAAAATAAAATAATTTTGTCTTTAAATCAGCAAGACTATATTTATATTAATTTAAGTCGGAATTTTTTGCTTTTTATTATGAGTAAGGTTACGACTGAAAGTTAAGTGCCTGAATTTATAAGACCACTATGCGAAGATAGTACGTTTAATGGGATTATTTTGTTAGTTGGCATGTGGGAAACTGAAACACCATGCTTGCTTATGAGATGCCTACATATAAAGTAAAGAATAATTTTAAGGCGGCGTTTCCTTCTTTGAGGACATACATTAGGTGGCGTTTAATATACAAGTGAGAATAGAGTATTTGAAATTAGTGTTGTGTTTTATGTTTGTTAAATTTTAGAGATAGAATCAATGATCTAAACATTTAAAAAAGTGAAACAAAATGTTCTTTTAAAAAAATTGAAACACAACCGAAAGTAACATAATAATTTCAAATAATATTTTTAAATTACTAAAATACCTTAATAATAAACGTTGAATTATTTATTCATTATATATAGATAAAATTAATAATTAATAATTCAATAATGCCTAAAAAGTTTTTTAGTTGAATTCTTAAAAATACCATATAATAATAACCGATCTAGGTTTGATACTTGCATTCGTATCAAGGGCCCATATCGATACCAACATAAGTCCCATAACGACAATTCTCAAAATGACCTAGATATCACGCACTGAGTCGATATCAATAATGAGGATGAAGGATTGGCCAGGGGGCATATCGATTCATAAAACATCATAACATTTAAAACAAGGTGCTTAAAACCTAAATAAATTTTTTGCAAATTAATTTTAATTTCAAAGCAGAGTTTCGGAACGATACAACAACGTTATCTATCATTCCATCAACCTTCTAATGTATAATTCATCTCATATATCACACACCTTCTAATTCAACCACACACATGAACAATTTCTGCTCATTTATACAATGCAACAGTTTCTTGGTCATCAAATGCAATGCACCAAAAGCTCATAGATCCATCCATGGCATTCAACAAATAATATCACACTAATCACCATTCCTGGATATATCAACATCACATGTATATGGTGGGACCATCCATGGTCTCCACACCTAAATATCATCATCGTTCTCTACCATGTCATTATTCATAACAAGTATACATCTAGAATTTAAACTAGGCTTCTAGTTAAAGCCGTCAGTTACCTAAATTCACTAAGCATTCATATATGTATATATACAATCATCAAAATAGGTTTACACAGGAGCCGACCAAGGCTACTACTAAAATACTACATACATTATATATACAAAGTATATACAATGCTCATTGCTCGAACATGGTGAACTCTCACCAATCACCGTCACGACCTAAATCCACTGAAAAATATAGCCACAAATAGGGGTGAGCAATATACATGTTAAATGACAGTTACTCAACTGGATCACTTATCCAATTCTCTATCTCACAATATGATATCTCAATCAAATAATCACATACACTACCATTCAACATAATCACTCACATAACATCATTTCATCATGAATCGCATAACTCATTCAAGGCTATATCATTCATGTTATTCTCAATAACATACACACACATGGCCATACAAATCACATTGTTCTCAATAATATTTATTAATTCACATACATAATCAATCAATTGGATCCAATTATTCATCATTAAGTTTTGTGTTGTAACACAGGCTCTCAGCCATATATTCATCTCTCAGCTGATCCGACCATTTTACTGGTACCAAACCGTTTGCCCTCTCATGTAACACAATCACTCTCAGCGACAGCAGAAGTGTTACGGCAGCCCTGAGTTCCACTCAATATGCTTGTCTTGAGTCCCACTCAAGGTTTTTCATAGCATCTCATGCATATAATTATCATCAATTCGTTTCAATCAATAAGCGTCTCACGCCATATGCCCTCGGCATTTATCAATTGTATCTCATACAATAATTCACATTATCAATCAAGTATCCTACTACATCTCATGCATAGGTACTATAAAATCAAGCTTTACATTTTATACATACATGCATCACAATGTTTTCAAATCACAATTCGCATCTCATGGAATTTAATCATCAAGCCATGGACGAAATCTATCACAATGATTCGTATATCTCAGATACCATGAAATCGGGGTATTTCATAAGTCACTCACAATTGACATATTAATTCATCATGATTCACATCATTTAACATATAATATAACAATATAACTCTGTACCCGTCCATAAACTATACATTTAAAATGTAAAGCTCTCCTTACCTAGAATAAGCAATTTTAGAAGCTCCATGAGCTATCCAATACTATCTGATCACTAATTCGAAGCCTCTATAAATCCTAAAACATAATAATTTAATTTTTTAATAACTCGTACGCTATTAAATTCATACTTTGAAGCGTATAACTAACATTATATTCGATATTCGGTAATTATAACTTACCGATAAATGCTATTCGCCTCTGATATTTGCCTCCGATCAATACCCAAGCTCCGAACCGCTTCTAAAATGATTCCTAAATTATATTTAATTTAATTAATACTCAAATTCTATATAACGGAGCCAAAACAAGCCACCAACAATTATTTTATTGACTAACAACTTATCGAATCAAGTCGTCAACCTCCGAAACTCAACTCCGAATGAACCCCAAGCTATCCGTTACTTGAAATGCCTCTAAAATGACCCTGAAATATTTTCTAAATTAAAATTAACTCCGTTAATGCTCATACTTCATATAATGAAGATTAAACTAACAAATGGTTACTGCAGAGCTTACCAAAACGAAGAAAATGAAAACTTCAATAGCTCCGAGGGGTACCCACAACCAAGAAACTAGCCTTAACCACCTTAAAATTCATATAAATGAAGGAATTAAAGATTTGGGTTTGAAGATATCAACTTAAAATGAAATAGGGTTTATGGGTTTACCTCTAATTTGGAGAAATCAAGCTTCTCCCCGTACAACTATGGCTATCATGAAGAATGAGAAGAAGATGAAGATTGAAGAAATTAATGGAAGGGAGAATGGTGGAATTGGAACAGTGATTTCCGCGGAGGAGAAGGAGTGAAATGCAAATTTTTTCCCTTTGTATGTGCTGCTTACGAGAGAGAAGAAAATGGAATTGCAAATGTTCTTTTCCCCTTCCAGTAATGGCACACGTGAATTATAGTGAAATGGAAAATGGGCTTTTTAATTTCCTTCCTGCAGGCACGCGTAAAAGTAAAGGAAAAAAGGGTGAATTGGTAAATGTGAATCTAAGGGCATTTAAGTATTTGTGCTAGTTTAGTTAATTTTTAAACTAATCAAGTAATTAACGATTACTCGAAACTTACCTTGATAAATTCTAAAAATTAGTTTAACCACTTAAGGATTATTTCACTCATTTAATCTAATTAATTGACCAATATAATTTACCCCAAAATTTAATTTTAAGGATGTTACAATTCATACTTATAGAGGTGTCAAAAATTAATGTCTACAACTATGTCAGCTTTCCCGGTGCTTTATAGAAGGTCACAGGACAGCACCACCACCCAACTCTATAAATACCACTCATTTACTATAGTATAAGATATGTTCACCAATTCATTACTTGAGCCCCGATATTAATTATTTGGTATTAACTTGAGTGTCAAAGTGTCTTAGCAGTCGACATCCTATTTCTCCCCACAACATGAGATATCAATGATTGTTAGACATAATCACACCAAGACCTTGAAATCCCCAATAGACTTATAGGCATAATACCGAATCCCCACTAGACTGGTGTAAGAAATACGAACTAAGAAATCGATACCTATACAAAAAATCTATCCCTCATATTGGATAAATTATTGGCACGTCTAGTGGGACGTGATAATGATTATATCTTGTTCACAACTGCCAAACTCTATCTCCTTCTCCGGTATGGACTCCCCCATACCGGTGTCAACAATTTTCTTGCCTTTGCCATTGGGCTTCTCATGATTCTTTGGCTTTGAAGATTCACCCTTTGACTTCTTCCTCTATGTGGGGCCTTTATCGTTACCCTAATGTCGTTTCCTTTTTTCTAGCTTCGGTCCATCAATCTTATGGATCTTAATGGCTTTATTAACATAAAGGCTCATAGTCTTGGCATTTTTAATTTTTGGTTTGATTTTATTTTTGTAATGACAACATAAACATTTGTTATTTTTATTTGTTTTTGAAGGGCGGTCAAAATGTCAATCCCCATAATGCCTACATATTGGACAAAAAAAGTAGTTAGCATACCAGTTGAACATATGAACACATGCGTAAACAAAAAGTCAGAGAAAATCAGAAATTAACCAAGAGATTTAAGATATACATCCTGTATCTCTTAACTCCTTAGCAAATTTTGGGATTGAAAGGGTGTAAACCTGGTGGCCTTGGAAAAGGCATCCACCACCTTCTTTGGCCTTGAAGATAATTGACATATATCCACCATGTAACACACATTCTCTAAGAGAAATTGCTTGCGTGTCTAGTTTGTATAAAATTTCTAGAATCCATTAATATTCTCCCAAAATACAAACTTCTTTTCTTTGACAACAACTTTATAAAATGAATGTTTGAAAGACTAGCTTGTAATGTTGGCAGAGTATGCAAGCGGTTCAAAATTTACAATGTTACGTTGGCAGCGTAGGTTAACAAAACTTAACCCACCATCTGGGTTACCCCGCCTCCGTATTCAAGCATATCGAAAGAACATTGCCATGGTTGGTTCAAAAGTTAAAGTACCTCCCTAAAACCTCCAAGGAAACCATTAGACCTTAACCGTTTGGATGAAGTTGGCTCAAGGTGACATCCAAAAACTTTAGCACCCCAATCTCAAACTCATTAAGCGAGAACTTCACTCATACCTTGGGGAAGCACATGTTTTACATATAAAGATAACGTGACCCCAAGTAATGAAAATTTGGTCAATTATTAAGGGGTAACTATGGAAAAATCATCTTTGTTTTCTTCAGAGGAATGGATAGGGACTTTGAGCCTGTTTGGTTCATAGTTGGGGAAACAGAGTTATGGAAATGGAAAAATTTAAGGGTTAATATTGATCCTTCACGTCATTCAAGATAGTTTAAACTCTATTTGACCGTAGAATTTTTTTAACCCAATTGGGAACCAAACATAACCTTCATCCAACTCCACCTTTCCGCTTCTTCAATCAGGACATAATCGAAATTGACTCTCAGTGCACCCAAAAGTACTAGTCTTTGGTCTTTTCTATGATCCAATCAATATGATCCATAATAAGATTCATGTCTACAAGATCAATAATAATAATAATTTGCTTGTTGGTGATATCTAAATGGTGAGAACCTTCAAAAGCCACTAGTCTGACAACATGCTGCAGAAAAAGAATGCACTGGTAGAAAGGGATATTGTCAAAGTGGTGGTATACAAAACTAGAATCTGAAGCCAAAGGTGAGCATAGATATCAGTGATATAGGAGATGGTTCAGAAGTGGAGTCAAAAAAAGATATCAACTTATCTAGATACAGATATAACACCTTGCCAGCAAGTTCCCCTATATCGAAAGGAGAAGGCTTAGGCAAGGACACTATGACCTCTTTTGTATCCATACTTAAGAACCTATATATGTCCGTTTGTGACATTCATGGCTTGCGCCAAAATCTCACAGATGGCTACAATAATGGCTCAAAAGTATTTCAACTGACTTGTCACTTGCGTGACCATCCCTAATATCTCAAATTCAAAAAAAAAATGTTTGGACAAAAAATTTATAAAGACGAGATAATGAGGATATTTAGGTAAATGACGCGATTCAAGGAAACCAGTATGAGAACACAATATCGAAGTAGGCAGAGATTTTAAAGAATAAAGTATCAAATGATTGGAAATAAGCCCCCATTTTATAGATAAAGCTTGTGGGGTGAAAAGGAAGGAATTTTTAAGGCACAATGATTGTACCCGACATGTGTATTGTTTTACATTTCAAACGACGGTTACATGAAAGTTGAAATGCTGCACCCAGTTACAACATGACACGTAGCACCTACAAGCCTCTTAGTCTACAAAGAGGTCTCTACCCCGTATCAATTAGTCACATAAATGAGAATAATGCCAAACTTTTTTTAGCACATTATTTTTCATGAGAACCACCACATGCAAGGCATATCAACCCATTAAAGCAATCCTCAAATCACTCTAACAGGTTGAGGGGCAAATGATCTAGGCCTAATATCAGTATTCGGCCTAATATCAGTATTCGTATTAGAAGGCCCATACAGGTACCAACATAAGCCCCATAATGACAATCCCTAAAATGACCCACAATAATCAATATCACGCAATATAACATTCTAAATTTTAAAAATTAGTGTACATCCTAATTTTAAAAATTGGTGATAAAAATCTAACTTCTATTAATTCAAAGTAAATTAATTTTTATGACTACCAATTTAATTTAGTTTGATTACTAACCTAAATAATTATTACCCAAATATTAAATTTAATCCAATTCCTAACTTCCATCCTAAATAACTTTTGTTTTACCTGATTTTAAAATTTAGGTAAAAGTTAATTTTTACTAATTGGGGATAAATTAAATTTTATAACTACAATTTTATTTAAATTAGTTATTAGATTTAATAATTATTACCTAAACCCTAAATTCCATTCTAATTACTAAAATTGTAACCAAACTATTTCTATTCTCCATTTTCCCTCTAACTTATGTGTGCACTTTCCCCCCTGAGCAGAAACTACACTCTAAATTTCTAAGTCCCATTCCTAATGTCTTATTCCCAATTAACCCTTATTCTATCACACTTTCTATTTTTCTTTCCTCTTGTGCATGTGCCTTCTCCGTGGGTAGAATTTCATCCTCTTCTTCTTCTCCCTAAATTCATCACCACCACTATGTCCATTCTTCCCTCCTTCACCAATTCTTCATTAATCTCTTTAAAGCCATCAAAGGTATATTCATGGGTGATGTTGATTTTCCTTATTCTTTCTTATTTCACGAGTTTCTTTATTGCATGTGCCTAATTCGTATTTCAATTTTCTCCTCCTTCTAGCTTTGTAATTGTGGCAGCCATTAGCATAAGGCCTAAGAGTCTTGGTCTTTATTTTGAGATGTTGTAAGGTAACAGGTTCCATTTTCCCTCAAATTTTAGCAATTTTGATAATACCCGTTACATGTAATTACTGAATCTTGCAAGGATATTGTGTTGATAGAGCTTGTGAAGTCATTTCAGAGGCCAACGGTTGACGTTCAGAGGGTCAAAAGCATATCGGATGGTTATCAGAGTGTGAAGTCGTGTTTCGATAAGTCGTCCTACCTTAGAACTATGACGGGTTGCTGAATCAAGTTTTGAAATATGACAAGAAGGATGTATGGGTTGTTAAAAATAATTAATTCATGTTTTTAGGAAATTTTCCTAAGCTATACCGCTACTCGAAAAAAATCAGAGTAAGAATTGGTGCGCATCGTCGGATTCCGGTAAGTTTTGGTAATTCAAAAACATGTCTAAAATTTTTTAAAAATTGTGGTATTAGCGTTAGAAGCTTCAGAATGTATTTAAAGTATTGGTATGCATTGTTAGGACTTTTGCAATTGTTAGATTATGGATCAAAAGTGAAATCAAAGAAGTGAATCGGTCTTAGGTATGTTTAACATACAAGGGGGATTACCAGTTAAATAATGAGTAGGGATTTAATTACAGGGATTTTAGGCTTGCTTAAAAATATATTTGCTTAGGTATGTTAATGGTATTATGATTTCTGTTTACTATTGAATGAATGTGTTACAATTACGTGATTGAAATAGTTTTTGATGTCAAATTATGATTGAAGCTGAATTGTTATTAAATTGTACCTTGAGACTTATTTATGATTAATAATGCTTAAATCTTTAGAGCTGGTTTATATATATTAAAGTGTGTAGTGAAATTAGCTGAATATGTTAAATGTGCAAGTGATGTTATGTAAATGCATTGTTTGTTCCCTATGTTATGTTAGAAAAACGTAAAGCGATAAATTAATGGTAATGGCCTCAGTGGTATGCTATATGTGATAAAAGTGTGGATGATGGTTATGTTGCAAGTTGATGTAATATGATACTTACTAGGCTTCTTGGCAAATTGTGTTTGAGTGATGGCTGTTGAACTGATATTGTGGAACAGTGTAGAAGAGTAGGCTATGATGTCAGTATTGATGTTGTTTATACGTTATGGTTTGCATCTCATGCATTGATTGCATTTCATGACATCATATGCATTTTCAACACTATGGTTTGTTGAAGAGGTTGTCATGATTATAGTGCTTTGGTTCACTATGCAGTCTGTAGCATGTTGCTTTTGAGGCTACCGATTACAGTGCTATAGTTCACTAGTAGTCCTCGGGTACCACCATTTATAGTGCTCTAGTTCACTATGTGGTTACCCAAATGCCCCTCAATTATAGTGTTATGGTTCACTAAGTGGGTTGTCTTAGAATTTGCTTTGTATTGTTAAGTCGGATCCACATTTCATTGTTTTTATACACAAATAAAAGAAAAGATTTGAAAGTCCATGGCATGCATAAATTGCATAGTGAGTATTGATAGATATGTATAGTTGATGGATGTTTGGATGGAATTACAGAGATGTATAATATGATCTTTATAAGCCTTGGTGTCGGTAGTATACGAGGATAATTGATTTAACTCCATGTAACCATTGTGTAGTTTTAAAAATTTGATTTGATGTTGATGAAGAAACTTAATGTATAATTGATAAAAAATAATAAATGATGAAGAGTTGTCTCGTTATTAAATTGTTAATCATTATTTAACTAGTACTCACCCTTTAAATTATGGATATTCCAGTGAATGCACAGAGGGACGAGTTTGCTTAATGATCTAGAGGCGGGAATACATTGCTCAACCATAGTGGATTTATACATAGTTATACACTTGTGTGTAGTTGTGCTTAGCGTAGCTCTTGATATTTTAATAACTGTTATGATGGTGCATGTCCTTTTTTTGTAATGCCATACAACTACATGATATTTAGGAGAAGTCTAAATTGGTATGCATTTGATGAATGATGGCAAAATTTGATGCTATAGTGTACGGTTTGATGAATTACTCATACTGAGCTATTTATGATGTCTTAGTTGAATTCATGAAAATGCATAGGATTTAGTAGGTATGGCATGATGACATTCATTCTAATGAATTGAGACTTACTAAATTTTTGTCATTAAGCTATATATACATATATATTTGTTATGGAAATATAATTTATATGGAAGATTACTGTCTTGATATAGTAATCATATGAATGGTAAATTAAGATAGGTGATCAAATGGGATGTCATGTACATTCATAAATGATGGTTTCGATGAATTTGGCATTGAGTCATTTTACTCTATTACAATTTGATGGTGATAAGGTGAATTGATATTTCATTTGGAGTGACATGTTATTGTGTGGTTAGATGGTACCTACATGGAACTATAGAACGTGAAAATAGAACTAATTGATTAAAATCAAAATCTTAGCATGTGATGTTAAAAAATAATGTATTATTAATGCAGGACAGGTGCTGGTACAATAGGAAATCATGTTTTGGAATGTCTGCAATTCGAGGGTGTACCTTGAGCTAAAATAAAAGTTGAGCAGTAGGATAGTTTGTGTTTGTCTCAGGAGATGGGATGGTAATTTCTTAGTGATCCATGGTTCTAACTAGACTCTTTGAAGTTCGAACCGGGGTGACATCAATGTAATGCCACGTCATTAGTTTTACTTGCTTAAGTATGATTTTGTATCGTAGCTGGGGTCTACCCTCATAGTAACTGCGGTTCTTTAATTAGGACTCCGGTCCTCTTCTGACAACCAGACAATGAGTCAGAATCGGGATGAGCAGTATATACTTACAAACACTGTAACTATAGTAAGTTAGGAAGAATGTCAAATCATTTCTTCTACTAAGATAATTTCTATAAATACGACTCATTTATTACTGAGAAGGGGCCGAACTAATCTTTGAGTTACCTCCGTAATACCTTATTTTCTGTTATATCGTACTGACTTAAGCATCGAAGAATCTTTTGCAGGTTCACCTTCGGTGTGTTCTCTTGACCTCGATATGGATTGGAACATCAATTTCATCCTAAACTTGAAGAACCTAGGATTCCCACTGAACCTAGGTGTAAAATACCATACTCCCTGAGACGGTGTAAAACTAAGGGTAAGAAAGGTGACTACGGATACTGGTCAAGACGGTCAACTCTTGACCCCAGTTTTGGTACAGAACATTGGCACGCTCGGTGAGACCGCGTAAATTGTAAGTCCTACATCGCAATGAAAAGGTCATTGAGCATCTGAGAGGAGATGAAACTCCAGAGGGGTACATCCAAAATATGGTAAGGATGTGGGATTACAATGAGGGGATAGTAGAGACCCCTGGGATGTAGTTGAGGACACAGGCAGTAGTATGTCTAGATCCCAAAGACAAGATTATAAGGCAGCTAGGTCAAGAAATCCAAGAGCTTCAGAGGGAGAACCGAGGTAGTGACCAAAGGCAGCAAGATATTCATCACTAACAAGAGCGGTCTAGGACTTATGCATACGATGAGCAAGAATCCACACACTGGACTGAAGAAATGAATAGCCAAAGAGGAGTAACGCACTACGGTAGGAGAGGTGAATATCGGTTCAAGATACTGTTCACCAGAAGATTGATGAGTGTTCCAATTCCAAGACATCTCCAGACCCTATATCTGTTATCTATTGGGAAGTACACAGGGGAATTTGACCCCGGTAGCCATTTGGATACCCATGTAAATGAGTCCCTATTCTTAGTAGCGGAGGAAGATGTCATGTGCGGGATGTTTCCAAGGACGTTGTCCGCTGAAGCTTTGGGGTGGTTCAAGAGTCTGCCAGCTGGGTCGATTAACTCCTAGGATGACATGGCCTATGTGTTCTTGTAGCATTTTATGGTGTCTAGAGATGTACCCATGACATCACACATATTGGCCCAGATTAGATAAGGACCAAAAGAGAGTCTAAGAGATTTCCTAAGAAGGTTCTATAAGGAGGCCGCACTAGTTTAAGGGTTGACAAAAGAGATACAGATGCACATTATGATGGAGGATTTACAACCGCAGTCACCTTTTGCATTATATTTAACAAAGGGACCACCCCAGACATTTGAAGAGTTTAGAAATAAGGCGGCGAAGTATGTAGGAAGAGAAATGCATTTGGCAGTTGCCAAGCAGAAAAGCACAGATCAAGAGGATATCCAGAGGCCAGAAAGGAAGATGTTGAGGCCTGAGAAGAAGAGTCCTAGAAGAGACACACCCCCAAGACCAAGGGAGAGGAGAAATATGAATCTTATGTAGTATAGCCCATTAACAGTATGACCCAATCGGATTTTAAGAGAGGTGGTATAAGGGGAATAATGGTGTAGGGCTAAGGAAGCCACTACCCATGAAGAGAGCTGGAAACACTAGCAAGTACTATGAGTTTCACGAGCAGGTCAGACATAATACGGATGAGTATCGACAGTTGAAGGAAGCCATCGAAATACTGATAAGAGAAGGAAGGTTGAAATAGTACCTATTTAGGCAAAGGATAAACCCAGAGTCAGAGAAGGTCATGCCAAGAAGGAAAGAGATTAGATCAAGTGAGGAAGAGAAGGCTCAGAATTCAAAGAAGCCTATGTTGGACAAAGGAAAGGCCGTAGTGGATATTATCGATGATGATGACGAATCCTGGATGAAGCCACCACCTAGTTCGGGCAAGAGAGATGTTATTGACATGATTGTTGAAGGTTTTGCTGGAGACGGAGTGTCAAACTTAGCGTGGAAGAATCACTTGAGAATGATTATGTCAGTCCAGGCAAAGGCAGATAATAGATGATTGATAAGTCTTGAAAATACTTAATAATTTCATCTTTTATTTAACTTAATCCATTAAATATTGTTTAGTTTGGCATTATTATTTAATAAATTGTCAATAAGTTTGGTTTTATTTATTTATTTCAAAAGTGTTTAAATTATGTAAGAAAATAGTTAAAAAAGATAATTAGTTAAGGAAATTTGTTTATTTGTAAATTCACTAACCCAGCGTACATACGCTGAACAGCCAGCGTACATACGCTAAGCATTTATTTGTTTGCATGTACAGGTCCAGTAAAATATCTTTCACGCTCAAGCTTGGAAGTTCCACGCTCAAGCTTGAGGTCACCATGCAACACACGTAAATTTCACAGCATGCAGCATAATTCTCGATCACGCTCAAGCGTGAAGTCCAAAAGCCATTCACGCTCAAGCGAATCTTAAATAGAAAGCTTAAATTAAAGCACGCGCTTAAGCGCCAATCATTCATGCTTAAGCGTGGTGTTAGTTGTGCAGTTAGTTATTCTTCCCTCCAAGCGAAGTGCTGCACCATTGCTGTTTTCTGTTGTACTTTAGTAACTTAAGTAATATTTTGTAATTAATTATTCCCCTAAAATTATGTATTTAGTTTAGTTAGTTAATTATTAATTAAGTATTCCTTTGTAATTAATTAAGTTAGTTAGTTAGTTAGATGTCTATATATAGTTGTATATACTCTGTAAAGGAGGAAGAGAGAACACACAGAAGCAATATCACGATTCATTTTCTCATTTCCAATCTCTCTCTAAATTCTCTCATCCATGTCTCTCCATATTCCTTCGTCTGAATCCATTTCCATGGGTTTCTAAACCCCTAGGGTTGGGATTGTTGAAGCTTCCGATGGAATCTTGAAGCTGCATTGAGGAAATTATCTTTTGAAGTAAGAGGAGAACAAGCTGAGTAGTGGATCTACTCTGCTGAATTGACAAATTCAAATCCAAATAAAGAATCTCACCAGGGAGGAATCATGGTTGAGGCTTAGGTAACTTCTAGCTTCCTAACTAATTCAGGCCTAGTAATTAGGTGAATAGTTAGGGTTCAACCCCCAATTTCACATTAGATTTCTCTGTCACTGAACACCTAAGGTATTAGGGTTTAATGCTTATGAATTAGTGTTAATTACCTAAGGGATTGGGGATTAACCATCTGTGAATTGTCCTCTTGCATCTAAAGCTTAATTGAACCTCAATTGCATGTTCCTTGATGAAGTTGTACGCTGAAGTAATCCTAACCTATCTTCCATTAATCACATTTCATCTTCTATATTGTTTCTGAAAATATAAAAACATAGAAAATATAAAACCATAAAAACAGAATAAATTACATCTCCTTACTTTGGTTCAGCTTGTACTAGTCTAAGATTGCGGTAATTACCTCAATCCCTGTAGGACGATCAAATATATTACAAATTTAACTATTGGTGCGCTTGCTAAAAGAATATAAATCCTCTAAGTGTTATGCATCAAGTTAATGACTCAGGATTTACTAACCAAGTTAATGGCGCCGTTGCCGGGGATTGTTGAGTAATATCAACAATCCTTGGACCGGTACTAGACTGAATCGTTTAATTTTGTTTTTGCATTTAGTAAGTAGTTTAATTCTCATTTGTAGTATAGTAGTAGTTTGTGTGTAGTAGTATCAGTAGCTTTGAATTGTTTATGTCTAATAGTTGGTGTATACAGTCAAGGAACAGAGGAGAACCTTTCTTCTTTGATCCTGATATTGATTTGTTAGAGCGTAAGCTTAGAAAGGAGAAAAATCAAAAAGAGCAGCAAGAAATGGAACAGAGGAGAGTTACACTAGGTGACTACTCTAGGCCTACTGAAGAAGGATCGTAATCTAGCATCCTTAGGCCTCCAATTGCAGCTAATAACTATGAACTCAAACCAGCTTTGCTGTAGTTAGTTAGAAATGATCAATTTGGAGGAAGTGAGGTTAAGGATCCAAATTTGCATCTAGCAACCTTCCTCCAAATCTGTGATACTGTAAAAATGAATGGAGTCTCTGAAGAGGCAATAAGATTGAGATTATTTCCTTTTTCTTTAAGGGACAGGGCTAAGGCTTGGTTGCAAAGCCAACCAAGAGGTAGTATCTCTACTTGGGAGGATTTACAAAGAAAATTTCTGATTAAATATTTCCCTCCTTCCAAGTATGCCAAATTGCGCACTGAAATCACTTGTTTCCAGCAGAGAGAGGGTGAATCTCTAATGGAAGCATGGGATAGGTATAAAGAGAGTTTAAGGAAATGTCCTCACCATAGGATTCCTGATGTGTAGCAAGTTACCATATTCTATAATGGTGTAAGACCAGCAACTAGGGTCTTGATTGATGCCTCAGCTGGAGGTTCATTGACCACTAAAATAGTTGAAGAAGCTATAGAGTTGATTGATGTTATGGCTTCAAATGAATATTTAGTTAGTGAAAGGAGCCAAATCCCTAAGAGAGGGATATTAGAATTAGAAGCACAGGATGCTTATTTGGCTCAAAGTAAGTTAATGACTTAGGCTTTGGAGAAATTAAGTGTACAGATTTCAGAACTTCAAAAGCCTAGTCAAGTTTGTATGATGAGTTATGATTTTTGTGGTGGAGATCATGAAAATGGAATGTGTGATCCAAATGTGCCTACTGAGTAAGTGAATTACATGGGACAGCAACAATTTCAAAGGAATTATCCCTCTAATTCCTTTAATCCTAACTATAGGAATCACCCCAATTTTTCATGGCAGAAAGGTCCACATTTGAATCAAAATATGCCATAAAATCAAATCACAAATAGACAACAATCTCTTCCCCCTCCCTCTAAAGAAAAATTTAAACTTGAGAATGTTCTATCTCAATTCATTCAGGCCACTCAGGCCAGCTTTAAAAATCAAGAAGCGTCCATTCGAAATTTAGAAAATCATGTTGGACAGCTGTCAAAACAATTAGCTGAGAGATAATCAGGCAATTTTCCTGGAGATACTGAGGTAAATCCTAAGGAACATTGCAAAGAGATAACTACTAGGAGTGGGAAAACTCTTCTCCCACCTCCAAGTCATGAAGTGAGTTTAGAAAAAGAAACAACTAAAGAAATGGAGTAAGAAAGTGAGCAAGCTGCTGATAAAACTGAAAATAAAGTAGAAACAGAAAAAGAAAAAGAAAATCAGGTCCATCAAAAGAAAAAGAAAAAGATTGATTTGATCTTGGAGGAAGCTGTCAAGCTAACTCCTGAAAAATTAAAGAATGCTCCATTTCCACATAGATTTAAGAAACAAATAGAGGAGCAAAAGTTTGCTAAGTTCTTGGACGTGTTTAAAAAGCTTCACATAAATATTCCCTTTGCTGAGGCATTGCAAGAGATGCCTTCATATGCTAAATTTTTGAAAGAACTTCAGTCTAAGAAGAGAAAGCTTAAGGGAGATGAGATGATTGCTTTCACTCAAGAGTGCAATGTAATTATTCAAAAGAAACTCCCTCAAAAGCTAGAAGATCCAGGCTCTTTTACAATACCTTGTGCAATAGGGGATGTTCATGTAGGAAGTGCTTTATGTGATCTAGGGGCTAGTATAAACCTCATGCCTTTGTCTTTAATGAGGAAATTAGGAATTAATGACATACAACCAACTCGCATGTCTTTGCAGTTGGCTGATAGGTCTATCAAATATCCTCATGGGATGCTGGAAGATCTGTTAGTTAAGGTAGATAAGTTTATCTTTCCAGCAGATTTTGTAGTTTTGGATATAGAAGCTGATAGAGAAATTCCTTTGATTTTAGGAAGACCCTTCTTAGCTACAGGTAGAGCTTTAATTGATGTAGAGAAGGGAGAACTCATACTGAGAATTCAAGAGGAGCAGGTAACTTTTAATGTCCTTAATGCTATGAAACATCCAGCTGAGAAAAGGATTGTTTTATGCTTGAAGAAATTAAAAGTTATAGGACTCCTATGCTGTTGAGAATTGAAGAAGAGGTTTTACAAGCCTTTCTTGAGGATGATTTTGACTCTAAGACTGAGGAGTTAAATGACTCACATAATGAGTTGCTGAACCTACTAGAAGCATATGAAGTAGGTGAATTAGAAAATGAAAAGAAAGGAAATTTGAATAGTACTGAACTTGAGAAAGGTAAGGAAGTGTTTGAAGAAAAACATGATTTAAAACCTTTGCCTTCTCATTTGAAATATGTTTTCTTAGGAGATAATGAATCACATCCTGTAATCATTAATGCTGAATTAAAAGATGAGGATGTAGAAAAACTGATAGGGGTGTTAAGGAAACATGAATCTGCTATTGGCTGGAATATTTCTAATTTAAAGGGAATTAGTCCATCATTTTGTATGTATAAAATTTTGATGGAGGATGACTATTCCCCTGTTGTTCAGCCACAAAGAAGATTAAACCCCATAATAAAAGAAGTTATAAGGAAAGAGGTGGTTAAACTTCTTGATGCTGGGATTATCTATCCTATCTTAGACAACGCTTAGATTAGTCCAGTCCAAGTGGTGCCTAAGAAAGGAGGGATGACCCTTGTTAAGAATGAGGAAGGTGAAGTCATTGCCACTAGACCAACTGCAGGTTCGAGAATGTGCATAGATTATAGAAGGCTTAATGACTCCACTAGAAAAGACCATTTTCCTTTGCCATTTGTAGACCAAATGCTTGAGAGACTGTCAGGTCATGAGTATTACTACTTCCTTGATGGATATTCTGGTTACAACCAAATTGTGGTTGATCCAAAAGATCAAGAGAAGATAGCCTTCACCTGTCCTTATGGAATCTTTGCATATAGGCGCATGCCATTTGGTTTGTACAATGCACCAGCAACCTTCCAAAGGTGTATACTGGCAATTTTTAGGGACATGGTAGAGAAGTTTATTGAGGTGTTTATGGATGACTTCTCTGTGTTTGGAAATAGTTATGATATATGCCTTAGCAATCTTTCTAAGGTGCTGGTGAGATGTTAGGAGACTAATCTTGTCCTTAACTGGGAAAAGTGTCATTTTATGGTTAGAGGAGGGATAGTCCTTGGCCACAAAATCTCTACTGAGGGCATTCAAGTAGATAGAGCCAAGATAGATATCATTGAAAAACTTCCTCCTCCAATCAATGTGAAAGGAGTAAGGAGTTTCTTAGGATGTGTTGGCTTCTATAGGAGATTTATAAAAGATTTTTCAAAAATAGCTAAGCCTTTGATTGATTTACTTGTGAAAGATCATGCTTTTATTTTTGATGAAAAATGTGTCAAAGCTTTTGAAAATCTGGAACAAAGATTAGTAACAGCTCTAATCCTTGCAGCACCTGATTGGTCTTTACCATTTAAACTAATGTGTGATGCAAGTGACTTTGCTATAGGAGTTGTACTAGGACAAAAGAAAGAAAAATTAACACATGTGATCTATTATGCTAGTAAAGTGTTAAATGAGAATTAAATAAATTACACCACTATTGAAAAAGAAATGCTTGTTGTGGTGTATGCATTTGATAAATTCAGAGCTTACTTGATTGGTGCTAAGGTCATTATGTATACAGATCATTTAGTAATCAAGTACTTGCTAGCTAAAAAAGAATCAAAGCCAAGATTGATCAGGTAGGTTCTTTTACTCCAAGAGTTTGATTTGGAAATAAGAGATAAAAAGGGAGTAGAGAATTTAGTTACTAATCAACTCTCTCATCTGGAGGGTGAATCTGATTCTATCTTGATTAAAGAGGAATTCCCAGATGAGAGGCTGATGGCAATTATCACAGGGCCATGGTATGCTGATATGGCTAACTTTAAAAGTGCCTCTGTGGTACCTGAAGGGTTAACATCCCAAATGAAGAAAAATTCTTTCATGACATTAAAACTTTTCTATGGGATGATCTATTTCTCTATAAGATAGGAGTAGATGAAATTATCAGGAGATGTGTGCCTGAATCTAAGCAGGAAAGACTCTTATGGTATTGCCATGACTCCTATTATGGAGGACACCATGGTGCCTCCAGAACAGCAGCAAAAATGTTACAATGTGGCTTTTATTGGCCAACAATTTTTTAGGATGCTAGAGTATATGGCAAAGGTGTGATAAGTGTCAAAGAAGTAGAAATCTTTCTGCTAAAGCTGGCCTACCTTTGACAAATATTTTAGTTGTGGAGTTATTTGATGTTTGGGGCATTGACTTCATGGGACCTTTCCCAAAGTCATGCTCCAATGAGTATATTCTTGTTGCTATGGATTATGTCTCCAAGTGGGTGGAGGCAATCCCTACCAGAACCAATGATGCACATGTGGTGCTTAGGTTTATAAAGAAGAATATTTTCTCTAAATTTGGAGTTGCTAGAGTCATCATTAGTGATGGAGGGTCACATTTCTGCAATAAAATCATGGAAAAAGCCCTGAGACACTATGAGGTATTGCATAAGGTATCTACTCCATATCATCTAGAAACTTGTGGACAAGTTGAGCTGTCTAATAGAGAAATTAAGAGAATATTAGAGAAAGTGGTAGGGAAGTCTAGGAAGGATTGGTATGTGAAATTAGATGATGCATTGTGGGCCTATAGGACAGCATTTAAAACTCTAATTGGCATGTCTCCTTATCAGTTGGTATATGGTAAGGCTTGCCATCTTCCTGTGGAGTTAGAACATTGAAGTTGCATATGTAAGTATGCAAAGTAGTTTTGATGAATGACAAAGTATTCATGATGATGATGGAATGACAAAGGTTCAGAAACAAGAAGGTTCAAGCACAAAGACAATGGCCAAGAATAAAAAGATGAAGATGCCTCACAAAGAATTAAAGTAATCGATTGCAAGACATGCTAATCGATTAGGATGCTGCGAAAACAGACTAAATGCATCAGGAACAGATGCTAATCGATTATGGAAGCTAAACAATCGATTAGGTACTCACTGGAGTTAAGGTAATCGATTATGCACTTGAGACTAATCGATTACAACAATTAGAAATGGAACTAAATGCATCAGGTATGATGGCTAATCGATTATAGAAGCCACACAATCGATTAGGAAGCCACTGGAATTAAAGTAATCGATTACATGAAGTCCTAATCGATTACCATGCTGCGAGACACAAATTAAGAGCATCAGGTATCAATCCTAATCGATTACAAGGCAAGGAATAATCGATTAGAATGGTTCTATTTCTAAGATAATCGATTACAATACAAATGCTAATCGATTACCTGCTGCATAATACTGAAGATTTCAAAAGCTAATCGATTACAGCTCGAAGGATAATCGATTACCATAGTGTCAGAACGTGGGAAAATGCTTTTAAGTGGAACTCCAGCTCATTTCTTCACTCCCACTTTATGCCCATGCTAAGGTAACCGTTGGAGACAATGTGCAACGGCTGGAAACCCTAAAAATGGCTATAAATGAAGCATGGATTCAAGCAAGAGAAGATAGAGACCAAGGTAAAACATAAGGCAATCAACATTCTTCTTCTAGAGGTCTTCTTATTTCATTTCTCTTGTATATTCTGCAACTCTTGTTTCTAAACTTGCGTATTGCTTTAAGAGTTGTTAGATTGTGAGTTTCAATTTGCATATCCTCTCTTGTTGAGAGTTAGAATTTGTGAGAGCTTTCATTTGTGTATCTACTCTATTGAGAGAGTGTATTGATTGTAAACACAACACCAAACACAAGGTATTCACTCTAGGTTGAGTGGTTGTTCACTCTAGGTTGAGTGGTCACAAAGGTTGGGGTTCAACCTTTGGGTATTGAGAGATTGTGAGATTGGGTGGGTTGCCCTTTGCTTGTGAGGATTGAGTTCTTGAGTGTGGGACACTAGGAAGCTGCAATCGCTCAAAGCTTGTATCTCAAATCTTCAATAGTGGAATCCTTCAAGTGGGTTGCTTGAAGGTGAGACGTACACCGGGTTGGTGGAACTCGTTAAATTGGTTTGCATTTCTCTCTACCTTGAACTCTTTATACAACTGCGTATATAAACTGTTTGTTGAAATGCTTGAGCTGAATGTGTGAATCAAAGTTGTTGTTCAAGTAGAAAACTAACTCTGCATGCAAAGTGTTTGATAATTTGCTTGAATCAATATTTGGTGAAGTTCTTCAAAACTGGAAATTACTATAACTTACCAAATATCTAATACATTGTTTCCTATTAAGTCTTGTGTGATACTTACTTGATTGCTATTACTTCTCACATTCACAAGGTGTTTGATAACTTGAATGAGCTGAATCTTTATAGGAAACATCACATTATTGACAAATAAATTTGTGCACTCCAACTGTTTGATAAATTGTTTAAACCAATAACTTACCTTGTTTATCACACTTAAAGCTAAATATTGTCATTGCATATCAAGTGTGTCATAGTGTGATATGTGCATAAAAGTTGTTGTCTCTTCATCATTGCATCATTTGTATATTACTAACCATTTCCAAGGGGATTCCGCGCGAAAATCTGAAACACTCAATTCACCCCCCTCTTGAGTGTTGAGGCCTTGGCTAACAAGTGGTATCAGAGCTTGACTCTTGCCACAAGGCTTAACAGCTGCAGGAGATCAAGATGGCCTCTACCTCTTATGATGCATTTCCACAAAATGGCACAATAAGTAGACCTTCAATCTTCAATGGCAAAGACTATGCTATTTGGAAAGAAAGGATGAAAATCTTTATCCAATCCTATGACCTCAAGGTATGGAATGCTATTCAATTTGGTCCTTTCATTCCTATGCATATTGTCAATAATATAGAATGTATGAAGCCCATGAACTTGTGGACTATGGAAGAAGAAAGGAAGGTACAATTTAATCTTAGAGCTAAAATTCTTATCACATTAGCATTAGAACCTAATGATGTTTCTAGAGTTATTGCTTGTAACAATGCTAAAGAAATATGGGAAACTCTTGAAACAATATATGGAAATACTAATGATGATCAAGATGCAAGAATTAGTACTCTTTCTAGCAAACATGAAGAATTCAAAATAAGTCCGGAAGAAGAGATCAATGAATCGGAAGAAGAACTTGCATGCCTAATGACAAAGCTCTCCCAAGATGACGAGGTATGCTCTTTAAATGCTTCTAGTGATGATAATGATGATGAAATTGATAAAGATGAATTGTTAGAAGCTTTTGAAGAGTTGCATGAAAAATTTGTCTTGATATCAAAGAAATATGCATGCTCAAAACAAACCATTTTGACTCTTGAAAAAGAATTGCATGATGTTCATATAGAAAAAGAAAATCTTAGAGTTCAAAATGATGAGTTAATAGCTTCAAATGTATCTCCTAGGACTTGTAATGATAATTATGAGGATTGTATGCTTATTGATAAATGTATGCTTCTTGAAAATGAGAATAAAGAACTAAAAGAAGCACTTAGCAAGCTTACAAGTAGTCAAAAGAATCTAAGTGCACCTATTAAAGATCAAAGGCATACACTTGATAGAAGAAAAATAGGTCATTACAAGAACCATTGTACATCATACAAAGAAAAATCCAAATCCTCTCTAAGATGCACAAACCATGAAAGAAAAGAGGACTCTATGTCAAATTGTTTTAAAAGGAAAGAACATAATAGGAACCATTACAATTCTACTTTGACTTATTCTTTGGATATAACATGTTTCTATTATGGAATATATGGTCATATATCTTCAAATTGCTTTGTTAAGAAATCTTGTCAAAAGAGCATGAGAAAGGTATGGATTCCAAAACAATCTTGAAATCCCAAACTAACAAGGAAGGACCCAAATCTCAAAGGGTACCTTAAATTTTGAAATCTTGTAGGTAAACTTCAAAGCAACAACTTCTCATTGATGGATGACCAAATCTCATGGCCTAAGAAGATATCAAGTATCTCAATCTCCATTCCAAAAGACAAAGGAGAAGAATAAAGCAAGCCAAGATTATGATGTCTCATCATACATCTAGAAGGAAGTTGAAGTTTTTATAAATACCCTTCAAACAAAGAGATGAGAAAGAAACTTCAATGAAACTCACACAAATTGGATTGCACCAAGACAAAATTCAATGGACAAACACTAAAGGTGATACAACCAAAAGGTATGAATACTCATCACACAATTTATACGAATGCTCATGAATCTTGATATGTGAATATCTAACCTTGATTTGATATGCAAGTTTAAGCATGAAAGGTGTTATGTTTTGAGATGAATGAATGAATAATCTTAGAACCCCTTAACCTCATGAAAACCTAAGGATCAACAGTGCTTATACATGATGATTAATGATTAGTAATGATTGATGATGAGTTTAATGAATGATTGTTTGAATAACATGGTACATGAACAATCTTGAGATTAAAGATGATTATGCACAAACATGTATGAATCTTTGATAATATTTAAACCCTTGATGATACATGAACTCTTGATAATATATCATGAATTCTTGGTTATTGTTTTGATTCTTAATGATGCATGAATTTTTGATTGAATATGAGTTCTTGATGATGTATCATTTATATGTTGTTTAACTAGTGGTATCTAAATAACAAACATCTTCCTTTAACAATGATATGAATTGAATTAGTAAGAGGAAGAGATTATGAGGACATAATCTTGATTATGTGCTTGTCACTATGCCTTGATAATGAATACACATATTGCGTGTACAAGTGGTATCTATGCTTTGACAATCTATGCAATTATATTCCTAGAGATAAAGCATGTATGTTACAACAAGTGATTGCCTAGACCTTAACTTCATGATTGTAACATCATAAGCATGAACATGATGATATGTTAAGAAACAATGCATGATATGATAAGTGATAATGCATGCCATGATCAAATACCATGCTTGGGCAAGTGATATCCATCTTGATTCACTCTATAATTCTTATCTATGTCGTATGTTGGATGATGCATGATCTTGATTGTGAAAAGAAATTCGAAAGTATTACATCATTAAGATTGAAAAGAATTTTTGAACTACTTTATGAAGAATGATGTATGCTTGAATAATAACAATCTTGTGGTAAATGCCTAACTTTCATTAATTGATATCAAGAGCTTAAATTGGCAAGTCAATCAAGTGGTATCATACATGACATCAAGATAATAAGTGGTATGACATACATGACAATGAATATATGACTTGCAGCCACATTATGATCATGAAATGTTTTTGTGACTTGTCTCTATATGTTACTAATTATCTATGCAAAATGCTTTCTCCTACATATTTGATAAATGCCATATATGCCCTAGGTAAATGATTGACTAGACTTATATATAACATAAGAATATATATTATTAGCATATGTTTGCATGAGTAAGCCAACAAGTTGTATTAATCATTCCATCTTTGCTTTGATACCTAGACATAAGTGAAATTACATTAATAAAGTGGTATCAACATCTATATTTATCCTTGTTAAATTACATGATTAAGGGGGAATTTTATAACATCTCTTTTTAACAAGTGATATCTATTGATGATATGTTATCTCTTTATCAAGTGGTATGAAAAATTGAGCAAATCTTTTTTAGAAAACTCTCTTTCCAAAACAATATTGCATCAAAGACCCAAAATTGGTACAAACTCTTGTGGACTCAATGCTACTAACAAAATGCTTTGCAAAGAGTTTGTTAAGGTTATGTAGGATGACTCAAAATGGCAAATCAAACTACCATACTGGGCGAACAAAGAATTATTCAAGGAATATAACATGGAAACAACAAAATGCCACACAAGGATGTGAAAAAGGGTATAAAACTTGCAAAATACCAAGGTATGATTGAATCCTTACTCTACCATCATGCTCTGTGAATTATTCAAATCATATTAACAAGTGGTATGAATAACGAATTTCACAAGCTACATATATCACTTCATCCCTGCTCTGATACCTAGATATAAGCATACATTGTTGAAAATCCTTCTATATTACTGCTCTGATACCTAGAAATGCATCAAGCCATATTAATGAAATGATTAACAAGTGGATTGTTATATGCAATGGTATCTAACCTTTGAGTGGTATTTATTCATATTATAGTATCTATTATTTCAACAATGGTATCTATTAAAGAGGAGATCATATGCTTAACAAGTAAACAAATGGTATCAGACTTGACTGAAATGACTCACAAGTGGTATTAGACTTGATCAAATTAGTATCACACTTTCACACACTAATTAGTGGTACATTTTTTACAAGTGGTATCAATTACAATAGTAAGGGGGAGCATACATATGAATGATTATCCTTGATTTCACCTCTTTATGACTATACTCATGGCACTTATGCTTACAATGTTACCTCTATTCTCCTATATGTTCACTTGGAAAATTATTCTCGTGCATTTGATGATGCCAAAATAGGAGAAAACTATGTGCTTACTTGAAATGATATATAAAAGAATCATGTGACGTTTTTGAAAATGATACTCACTACATGATTAGAATAAGTTAGCAATCTATCGCATGCTTACTTGATGAATAAATTATGTGATTGCTTATTGACTCTAGATGCAATAAAATGGTATATATCATTGATCATGCTTTAAGCTTTGATTTGAAATCCATATGAAATACTTGCTTAATCTCTCTTATTCAAATACATGAGTTTATATGTTGATGGCATAGAATATATTAAGGTGATAATCTTTTTGATGATGCCAAAGGGGGAGAGATTAGTGGAAGGATCCATTTATGCTAAAAAGGGGGAGAGATATCATGCTTCCATCATTTTATATGTTTAAAATAGTTGGCATAAGTTATAAGATTAAGGGGGAGAATAACACTTAAACAATGAACTTAACTAGCATTCATTACATCATATAGGGGGAGAATACATATAACCATTGATTGTCATTATTCTGTGAAACTAACACCCCACGAGATGAACATTGGTTGTCATCATCAAAAAGGGGGAGAATGTGTTTAAATGTTGAAACAGGTTTTGATAATGACAAATGTGAAGACTAAGGCAAAGCCTCCTAAAGGAAGAAAGGATATTACCATGAAGCCAATATGATGGATTTGCAACACATGAATACAAACCATATGGAACATTAATTGTCATCATCAAAAAGGGGGAGAATGAAGTTGCATATGTAAGTATGCAAAGTAGTTTTGATGAATGACAAAGTATTCATGATGATGATGGAATAACAAAGGTTCAGAAACAAGAAGGTTCAAGCACAAAGACAATGGCCAAGAATAAAAAGATGAAGATGCCTCACAAAGAATTAAAGTAATCGATTGCAAGACATGCTAATCGATTAGGATGCTGCGAAAATAGACTAAATGCATCAGGAACAGATGCTAATCGATTATGGAAGCTAAACAATCGATTAGGTACTCACTGGAATTAAGGTAATCGATTATGCACTTGAGACTAATCGATTACAACAATTAGAAATGGGACTAAATGCATCAGGTATGATGGCTAATCGATTATGGAAGCCACACAATCGATTAGGAAGCCACTGGAATTAAAGTAATCGATTACATGAAGTCCTAATTGATTACCATGCTGCGAGACACAAATTAAGAGCATCAGGTATCAATCCTAATCGATTACAAGGCAAGGAATAATCGATTAGAATGGTTCTATTTCTAAGATAATCGATTACAATACAAATGCTAATCGATTACCTGCTGCATAATACTGAAGATTTCAAAAGCTAATCGATTACAGCTCGAAGGATAATCGATTACCATAGTGTCAGAACGTGGGAAAATGCTTTTAAGTGGAACTCCAGCTCATTTCTTCACTCCCACTTTATGCCCATGCTAAGGTAACCGTTGGAGACAATGTGCAACGGCTGGAAACCCTAAAAATGGCTATAAATGAAGCATGGATTCAAGCAAGAGAAGATAGAGACCAAGGTAAAACATAAGGCAATCAACATTCTTCTTCTAGAGGTCTTCTTATTTCATTTCTCTTGTATATTCTGCAACTCTTGTTTCTAAACTTGCGTATTGCTTTAAGAGTTGTTAGATTGTGAGTTTCAATTTGCATATCCTCTCTTGTTGAGAGTTAGAATTTGTGAGAGCTTTCATTTGTGTATCTACTCTATTGAGAGAGTGTATTGATTGTAAACACAACACCAAACACAAGGTATTCACTCTAGGTTGAGTGGTTGTTCACTCTAGGTTGAGTGGTCACAAAGGTTGGGGTTCAACCTTTGGGTATTGAGAGATTGTGAGATTGGGTGGGTTGCCCTTTGCTTGTGAGGATTGAGTTCTTGAGTGTGGGACACTAGGAAGCTGCAATCGCTCAAAGCTTGTATCTCAAATCTTCAATAGTGGAATCCTTCAAGTGGGTTTCTTGAAGGCGAGACGTACACCGGGTTGGTGGAACTCGTTAAATTGGTTTGCATTTCTCTCTACCTTGAACTCTTTATACAACTGCGCATATAAACTGTTTGTTGAAATGCTTGAGCTGAATGTGTGAATCAAAGTTGTTGTTCAAGTAGAAAACTAACTCTGCATGCAAAGTGTTTGATAATTTGCTTGAATCAATATTTGGTGAAGTTCTTCAAAACTGGAAATTACTATAACTTACCAAATATCTAATACATTGTTTCCTATTAAGTCTTGTGTGATACTTACTTGATTGCTATTACTTCTCACATTCACAAGGTGTTTGATAACTTGAATGAGCTGAATCTTTATAGGAAACATCACATTATTGACAAATAAATTTGTGCACTCCAACTGTTTGATAAATTGTTTAAACCAATAACTTACCTTGTTTATCACACTTAAAGCTAAATATTGTCATTGCATATCAAGTGTGTCATAGTGTGATATGTGCATAAAAGTTGTTGTCTCTTCATCATTGCATCATTTGTATATTACTAACCATTTCCAAGGGGATTCCGCGCGAAAATCTGAAACACTCAATTCACCCCCCTCTTGAGTGTTGAGGCCTTGGCTAACAAGTGGTATCAGAGCTTGACTCTTGCCACAAGGCTTAACAGCTGCAGGAGATCAAGATGGCCTCTACCTCTTATGATGCATTTCCACAAAATGGCACAATAAGTAGACCTTCAATCTTCAATGGCAAAGACTATGCTATTTGGAAAGAAAGGATGAAAATCTTTATCCAATCCTATGACCTCAAGGTATGGAATGCTATTCAATTTGGTCCTTTCATTCCTATGCATATTGTCAATAATATAGAATGTATGAAGCCCATGAACTTGTGGACTATGGAAGAAGAAAGGAAGGTACAATTTAATCTTAGAGCTAAAATTCTTATCACATTAGCATTAGAACCTAATGATGTTTCTAGAGTTATTGCTTGTAACAATGCTAAAGAAATATGGGAAACTCTTGAAACAATATATGGAAATACTAATGATGATCAAGATGCAAGAATTAGTACTCTTTCTAGCAAACATGAAGAATTCAAAATAAGTCCGGAAGAAGAGATCAATGAATCGGAAGAAGAACTTGCATGCCTAATGACAAAGCTCTCCCAAGATGACGAGGTATGCTCTTTAAATGCTTCTAGTGATGATAATGATGATGAAATTGATAAAGATGAATTGTTAGAAGCTTTTGAAGAGTTGCATGAAAAATTTGTCTTGATATCAAAGAAATATGCATGCTCAAAACAAACCATTTTGACTCTTGAAAAAGAATTGCATGATGTTCATATAGAAAAAGAAAATCTTAGAGTTCAAAATGATGAGTTAATAGCTTCAAATGTATCTCCTAGGACTTGTAATGATAATTATGAGGATTGTATGCTTATTGATAAATGTATGCTTCTTGAAAATGAGAATAAAGAACTAAAAGAAGCACTTAGCAAGCTTACAAGTAGTCAAAAGAATCTAAGTGCACCTATTAAAGATCAAAGGCATACACTTGATAGAAGAAAAATAGGTCATTACAAGAACCATTGTACATCATACAAAGAAAAATCCAAATCCTCTCTAAGATGCACAAACCATGAAAGAAAAGAGGACTCTATGTCAAATTGTTTTAAAAGGAAAGAACATAATAGGAACCATTACAATTCTACTTTGACTTATTCTTTGGATATAACATGTTTCTATTATGGAATATATGGTCATATATCTTCAAATTGCTTTGTTAAGAAATCTTGTCAAAAGAGCATGAGAAAGGTATGGATTCCAAAACAATCTTGAAATCCCAAACTAACAAGGAAGGACCCAAATCTCAAAGGGTACCTTAAATTTTGAAATCTTGTAGGTAAACTTCAAAGCAACAACTTCTCATTGATGGATGACCAAATCTCATGGCCTAAGGAGATATCAAGTATCTCAATCTCCATTCCAAAAGACAAAGGAGAAGAATAAAGCAAGCCAAGATTATGATGTCTCATCATACATCTAGAAGGAAGTTGAAGTTTTTATAAATACCCTTCAAACAAAGAGATGAGAAAGAAACTTCAATGAAACTCACACAAATTGGATTGCACCAAGACAAAATTCAATGGACAAACACTAAAGGTGATACAACCAAAAGGTATGAATACTCATCACATAATTTATACGAATGCTCATGAATCTTGATATGTGAATATCTAACCTTGATTTGATATGCAAGTTTAAGCATGAAAGGTGTTATGTTTTGAGATGAATGAATGAATAATCTTAGAACCCCTTAACCTCATGAAAACCTAAGGATCAACAGTGCTTATACATGATGATTAATGATTAGTAATGATTGATGATGAGTTTAATGAATGATTGTTTGAATAACATGGTACATGAACAATCTTGAGATTAAAGATGATTATGCACAAACATGTATGAATCTTTGATAATATTTAAACCCTTGATGATACATGAACTCTTGATAATATATCATGAATTCTTGGTTATTGTTTTGATTCTTAATGATGCATGAATTTTTGATTGAATATGAGTTCTTGATGATGTATCATTTATATGTTGTTTAACTAGTGGTATCTAAATAACAAACATCTTCCTTTAACAATGATATGAATTGAATTAGTAAGAGGAAGAGATTATGAGGACATAATCTTGATTATGTGCTTGTCACTATGCCTTGATAATGAATACACATATTGCGTGTACAAGTGGTATCTATGCTTTGACAATCTATGCAATTATATTCCTAGAGATAAAGCATGTATGTTACAACAAGTGATTGCCTAGACCTTAACTTCATGATTGTAACATCATAAGCATGAACATGATGATATGTTAAGAAACAATGCATGATATGATAAGTGATAATGCATGCCATGATCAAATACCATGCTTGGGCAAGTGATATCCATCTTGATTCACTCTATAATTCTTATCTATGTCGTATGTTGGATGATGCATGATCTTGATTGTGAAAAGAAATTCGAAAGTATTACATCATTAAGATTGAAAAGAATTTTTGAACTACTTTATGAAGAATGATGTATGCTTGAATAATAACAATCTTGTGGTAAATGCCTAACTTTCATTAATTGATATCAAGAGCTTAAATTGGCAAGTCAATCAAGTGGTATCATACATGACATCAAGATAATAAGTGGTATGACATACATGACAATGAATATATGACTTGCAGCCACATTATGATCATGAAATGTTTTTGTGACTTGTCTCTATATGTTACTAATTATCTATGCAAAATGCTTTCTCCTACATATTTGATAAATGCCATATATGCCCTAGGTAAATGATTGACTAGACTTATATATAACATAAGAATATATATTATTAGCATATGTTTGCATGAGTAAGCCAACAAGTTGTATTAATCATTCCATCTTTGCTTTGATACCTAGACATAAGTGAAATTACATTAATAAAGTGGTATCAACATCTATATTTATCCTTGTTAAATTACATGATTAAGGGGGAATTTTATAACATCTCTTTTTAACAAGTGATATCTATTGATGATATGTTATCTCTTTATCAAGTGGTATGAAAAATTGAGCAAATCTTTTTTAGAAAACTCTCTTTCCAAAACAATATTGCATCAAAGACCCAAAATTGGTACAAACTCTTGTGGACTCAATGCTACTAACAAAATGCTTTGCAAAGAGTTTGTTAAGGTTATGTAGGATGACTCAAAATGGCAAATCAAACTACCATACTGGGCGAACAAAGAATTATTCAAGGAATATAACATGGAAACAACAAAATGCCACACAAGGATGTGAAAAAGGGTATAAAACTTGCAAAATACCAAGGTATGATCGAATCCTTACTCTACCATCATGCTCCGTGAATTATTCAAATCATATTAACAAGTGGTATGAATAACGAATTTCACAAGCTACATATATCACTTCATCCCTGCTCTGATACCTAGATATAAGCATACATTGTTGAAAATCCTTCTATATTACTGCTCTGATACCTAGAAATGCATCAAGCCATATTAATGAAATGATTAACAAGTGGATTGTTATATGCAATGGTATCTAACCTTTGAGTGGTATTTATTCATATTATAGTATCTATTATTTCAACAATGGTATCTATTAAAGAGGAGATCATATGCTTAACAAGTAAACAAATGGTATCAGACTTGACTGAAATGACTCACAAGTGGTATTAGACTTGATCAAATTAGTATCACACTTTCACACACTAATTAGTGGTACATTTTTTACAAGTGGTATCAATTACAATAGTAAGGGGGAGCATACATATGAATGATTATCCTTGATTTCACCTCTTTATGACTATACTCATGGCACTTATGCTTACAATGTTACCTCTATTCTCCTATATGTTCACTTGGAAAATTATTCTCGTGCATTTGATGATGCCAAAATAGAAGAAAACTATGTGCTTACTTGAAATGATATATAAAAGAATCATGTGACGTTTTTGAAAATGATACTCACTACATGATTAGAATAAGTTAGCAATCTATCGCATGCTTACTTGATGAATAAATTATGTGATTGCTTATTGACTCTAGATGCAATAAAATGGTATATATCATTGATCATGCTTTAAGCTTTGATTTGAAATCCATATGAAATACTTGCTTAATCTCTCTTATTCAAATACATGAGTTTATATGTTGATGGCATAGAATATATTAAGGTGATAATCTTTTTGATGATGCCAAAGGGGGAGAGATTAGTGGAAGGATCCATTTATGCTAAAAAGGGGGAGAGATATCATGCTTCCATCATTTTATATGTTTAAAACAGTTGGCATAAGTTATAAGATTAAGGGGGAGAATAACACTTAAACAATGAACTTAACTAGCATTCATTACATCATATAGGGGGAGAATACATATAACCATTGATTGTCATTATTCTGTGAAACTAACACCCCACGAGATGAACATTGGTTGTCATCATCAAAAAGGGGGAGAATGTGTTTAAATGTTGAAACAGGTTTTGATAATGACAAATGTGAAGACTAAGGCAAAGCCTCCTAAAGGAAGAAAGGATATTACCATGAAGCCAATATGATGGATTTGCAACACATGAATACAAACCATATGGAACATTAATTGTCATCATCAAAAAGGGGGAGAATGAAGTTGCATATGTAAGTATGCAAAGTAGTTTTGATGAATGACAAAGTATTCATGATGATGATGGAATGACAAAGGTTCAGAAACAAGAAGGTTCAAGCACAAAGACAATGGCCAAGAATAAAAAGATGAAGATGCCTCACAAAGAATTAAAGTAATCGATTGCAAGACATGCTAATCGATTAGGATGCTGCGAAAACAGACTAAATGCATCAGGAACAGATGCTAATCGATTATGGAAGCTAAACAATCGATTAGGTACTCACTGGAATTAAGGTAATCGATTATGCACTTGAGACTAATCGATTACAACAATTAGAAATGGGACTAAATGCATCAGGTATGATGGCTAATCGATTATGGAAGCCACACAATCGATTAGGAAGCCACTGGAATTAAAGTAATCGATTACATGAAGTCCTAATTGATTACCATGCTGCGAGACACAAATTAAGAGCATCAGGTATCAATCCTAATCGATTACAAGGCAAGGAATAATCGATTAGAATGGTTCTATTTCTAAGATAATCGATTACAATACAAATGCTAATCGATTACCTGCTGCATAATACTGAAGATTTCAAAAGCTAATCGATTACAGCTCGAAGGATAATCGATTACCATAGTGTCAGAACGTGGGAAAATGCTTTTAAGTGGAACTCCAGCTCATTTCTTCACTCCCACTTTATGCCCATGCTAAGGTAACCGTTGGAGACAATGTGCAACGGCTGGAAACCCTAAAAATGGCTATAAATGAAGCATGGATTCAAGCAAGAGAAGATAGAGACCAAGGTAAAACATAAGGCAATCAACATTCTTCTTCTAGAGGTCTTCTTATTTCATTTCTCTTGTATATTCTGCAACTCTTGTTTCTAAACTTGCATATTGCTTTAAGAGTTGTTAGATTGTGAGTTTCAATTTGCATATCCTCTCTTGTTGAGAGTTAGAATTTGTGAGAGCTTTCATTTGTGTATCTACTCTATTGAGAGAGTGTATTGATTGTAAACACAACACCAAACACAAGGTATTCACTCTAGGTTGAGTGGTTGTTCACTCTAGGTTGAGTGGTCACAAAGGTTGGGGTTCAACCTTTGGGTATTGAGAGATTGTGAGATTGGGTGGGTTGCCCTTTGCTTGTGAGGATTGAGTTCTTGAGTGTGGGACACTAGGAAGCTGCAATCGCTCAAAGCTTGTATCTCAAATCTTCAATAGTGGAATCCTTCAAGTGGGTTGCTTGAAGGCGAGACGTACACCGGGTTGGTGGAACTCGTTAAATTGGTTTGCATTTCTCTCTACCTTGAACTCTTTATACAACTGCGCATATAAACTGTTTGTTGAAATGCTTGAGCTGAATGTGTGAATCAAAGTTGTTGTTCAAGTAGAAAACTAACTCTGCATGCAAAGTGTTTGATAATTTGCTTGAATCAATATTTGGTGAAGTTCTTCAAAACTGGAAATTACTATAACTTACCAAATATCTAATACATTGTTTCCTATTAAGTCTTGTGTGATACTTACTTGATTGCTATTACTTCTCACATTCACAAGGTGTTTGATAACTTGAATGAGCTGAATCTTTATAGGAAACATCACATTATTGACAAATAAATTTGTGCACTCCAACTGTTTGATAAATTGTTTAAACCAATAACTTACCTTGTTTATCACACTTAAAGCTAAATATTGTCATTGCATATCAAGTGTGTCATAGTGTGATACGTGCATAAAAGTTGTTATCTCTTCATCATTGCATCATTTGTATATTACATTTCCAAGGGGATTCCGCGCGAAAATCTGAAACACTCAATTCACCCCCCTCTTGAGTGTTGAGGCCTTGGCTAACAAACATAAGTCATGGTGGGCTACAAAGCTGTTAAACATGGATTTTGACCAATCTCAAGAGGAAAGAGTTCTAAAACTCCATGAACTTAAGGAGTTCAGGCTCAATGCTTATCAGAGTGCCTCAATTTATAAAGAGAAAACTAAGAGGTGGCATGATAAGTGGATAAATAGAAAAAAGAGTTTCAAAAGGATGATAAGGTCCTATTATTCAATTCTAGACTAAAACTTTTTCCAGGAAAACTAAGATCAAAGTGGTCTGGACCTTTTATTGTGAATGAGGTTTTTCCTCATGGTGCAGTTGGGGTGAAAGAACCAGCCACTGAAAGAACTTTTAAAGTGAATGGCCAGAGACTCAAACTCTA
Source organism: Clitoria ternatea (assembly GCA_037962975.1). Classification (NCBI taxonomy): domain Eukaryota; kingdom Viridiplantae; phylum Streptophyta; class Magnoliopsida; order Fabales; family Fabaceae; genus Clitoria; species Clitoria ternatea. The sequence goes on along the minus strand of CM075673.1, from coordinate 19,580,754 downwards.
CTTTGGAGGAGAGTTTGATAGGCAAAAAACCTCCATGCTGTTGCAGGCATCTTCTTAGATGTCAGAAGGTCAAGCTATTGACCTTAAAGAAGCGCTTTAGGGAGGCAACCCTCCATTTTGATTGTTTCATTTTGTGTTTTGTGTTGGAATTAATAAAAGAAAACTAAATTTTTTTGATTAAGGTACGAATAAACTTGTAAAATTTTTTGAATAAGGTATGAGAGTTCATACGCTCAATTCCCAGCGTACTTACATGTAAATCCATTAGCTAGGATTAGAATCAGGTACCCTTGGCACTTGAGCGAACTTGATTGCGCTTGAGCGTATGCTTACACGCTTCAAGCGTGATCACTGGTTCCTGATAGATGAAATCCAAGCTTGCGCTTAGCCATTCACGCTTTGAGCATGACTCGTGTATTAATGCCTCACGCCTGAGCGCCCCACTTCACGCTTGAGCGTGATCGGGGTTGAGGAAGTTGGAAGGCTTCTGTCCCAAATTTGTCGCTTAAGCGTGATATTGTAAGTTTAAGCGTGAGTGTCTCAGTGTTATCCCTGATAGTTTGGCACTTGATCGAAGCCTGTGTGCACCTGAGCGTGATCCATGAAAATGCTTCGCGCTTGAGCGAGCATTATTCACGCTTAAGCGTGATCGTGGTAGTGAAGCCATATGATTCTTTTATTATGCCTACTCGCTTGTGTGAGTCTTCTTACAGCTGAGCGAGAGCATTGGTAGTTTGGGCAAAATTTTTGGGCGCTTAAATGAATAATACCTAACCCCACTGAATCCAAATTGGCGCTTGAGCGTATGCCTACACGCTCTAAGCGTGATCCCTTGTGCCTTACGGAGAATATCGCGCTTGAGCTTGGCCCATCACATTTAAGCGTGATCAAGAAATATATGCTCTGATTTGGCCTTGCGCTTAAGCGTGACCACTTCACGCTTGAGCATGATTCATGTAATTGGCCTTGCGCTTGAGTGAATAAATTCGTGAGCGTGCCTGCACCAAACCTCTCACTGTTTCATGCCTTGCGCCTGAGCAAACACCTTTATCGCTTAAGTGTGAGCCTTAGACCTGCGGTATATACCTCCACGCTTAAGCGTGGTAACTGTCTGCTTGAGCATGATCGGGGTTGATAGAATTAAGAGCTTGCTGTTCAAGCTTGTCGCTTGAGCGTGGTCCCTTAGCGCTTGAGCGTGCCCATGGTACTTTCTCTTTGCTTAAGTGTAATTGTGCCTGTACCAAACCTGATTCATGGTCCTATTACTCGTTTATGCGTATAATGGTCCGCTTGAGTGAAATTCATACCTGGTGCTACTTGTTATGATTTAATATGGGCGTTTATACGCCAACATTTCAGCGTAACTACGCGTACATCATGTATTGGACTCAATAGTATAAAACCCTCTCAGTGTACAAACCCTAACTCTTTACGCTGGAAGCTTAGGTTTTGAAAAAAAAAGAGCACAATCTCTGGACCTCTTTGAAAGGTACCATCTTTTCATTTCTTGATTTTAGTTTATAGTTAGACTTCTTTTATTTCAGAGTTTCAATTTCAAATTTCTTGCATCCAGCATATCTTTTCATCTCACATTTTCATTTTGCTGTGATTGTGTTGTTTGTGTATTTGTACTCATTTAGGCTTTATAAATACCACCTTGAACATTCATAATGTCTAAAAGATCACAAAGGCTTTTTGGAAAATCAGGAAGAATTGTTGAAAAGGAAAGTATGAAGAAAACCCCAAAAGAGAAAGGAAAGGGGGTGGCTACCATCAGTATCCCTGATTCTCCATCAACTGAAAGAAGTAAAAGCCTTGAAGAAGAAAAGAAGTCTCAGACAGTTGAGGGTTTTGATGGGCATAGGTTTAGAGATTCCAAGGCTGCCCAAGCATATGAGAAAAAATTTAAAAATAAAGGAGTAATAAGGGAAAGAGCTCTAGTCCTGGAGGAAGATAATTGTTCTGATTTTTGATATAAAAGCAGCTATGTTTGAAAGGGGATGACAGTTCTTTAATGAGAATTTAGGGAATAGTTATCATGAACTTACTAGGGAATTTTATGTCAATCTAAGGGCCAATTCTACTAAAGATGAGTTTCCTTTTTATTCCTTCTTGAGAGGAGTCACTATTCCTCTATCTGGTCACATTTTGAATAAGCTGTTGAAAGTACCTATATTGGATGAGGAAGAATGTCACTACACTTGAAAAGTAGATATCTTTCATAGGGCTGAAAATGAAAACCTTAGGAAAGAAATATTAGAGGAATGTTGTGAACAAGGATCTACATATATAACAAAAGCGAATGGTGCACCAAAAAGTGTCAGGAAGAGTTGTTTGAATCATCTCCCTCTCTTATGGTGTCACTATGTCCTTTCATCCCTGTAACCTGTGGCTCATGTTACTGAGATTACCATTAAGAGGTTGGTGTTGATTTACTATTTAATGAGAGGCTTGTATGTTAATCTAGGTTAGTTAATACTGGAGGAGATGATGAAAAACCTTGAAAAAAATCTCCAATTGCCATATTGCTCTGTTATCACTTTGTTGGCCAAAAAGAATCAGGTTAGGTTAAATTATGAAGAATTGACAAAGGTAAAGCTTGAGAGGATTATGGACAAGCGTTGGGTGATAGACCATATTGACCATTTTATGCCTCAAGAGTCAAAGCGTCCCAGACAACCTAAACCAACATCTTTTGCACCACCACTCCCAATAGGAGTAGGTACTTCTTCTGATATTTCCATGGTAATGCAGGAACTTCAGCTTATGAAGAAGATGCAGCTAGGAACCTATGATCTAGTCATAAACCATGATCTCATGTTAAGGAAGATTGCCATTGCAATGAATGTGGACCACATTGAAGAAATGGGAGTTCCACCTGACAGAGACCTATGGTTGGCTTCCATTGGATTCACCATTCCCCCTGATGACAGACCTTTAGCAACTAAATTTCCACCCCATCCTGAGCAGGACAAGGATGAGCCTATGGATAAAGAAAATTAAGAAGAGGATGACTGATCTTTTACTTTGTTTATAGTTCTGTTAAGTTAATTCTGGGTTGTAATAACTTTCCTTTAATGTTTTCTTTTCCTAAACAATGTATTTCCTTTTCAGTTGTAATGAACTTATATTTCCCTGCTTAGTTGTTTGTTGTTATTTCTCATCTAAATTGTATTATTCCTGCATCCATCACTCACCAATCGCTGCCATATAAGTAAAAAGGGAAGTAATCTATCCTCTCATCTCGTTAATTTGGTGAAATTTGTTAACTGTGTCTAATTTAAAATCCATCTCAATAATTTAAATTTTGCTGATTCTTAGGCATCAATTGGAAAAATTAATTGATTTGCATTTCTTGATTCATGATCCCTGCCCATAACTATTTTCAATCCTGTATTATTTATATATTCACCATGCTAGTTAGCAATCTGAATTTATGATCTCGCATTAAGTTTGGGGACATGACTGGCTGATTACCTGTTATATTATTAGCTTTTGAGCCTTTATTAATTCTTTTCTGAGTGTGCTTGCATTCTTGTTTAGTGAGACAGAATTTTCTCCAGTGCTTACTAAATGATTATATGTTTGCCAATTGGAAATGATGAAGGCCTTCTTTGGAAATTAGCCAGAGCCAAAATTAGCCATCCTTAGTATTATTAATTATCATTTGACCCAATAATTATGTTTGAGCCTGAGACCCTTTCATTCTACTTGTATACCTAACTTTACAAGCCAATTTATTTGAGAAAAACCAAGTGAATTATCCCTGGATGTACCACTGATGGATTACTAAGTCTTATCTTATTGCTAGGGACTAGCAAGTTCTAAGTTTAGGGATAAAGAGTGTGCCTAACAACAAATAAAGGATACACTCTGACCTTAATTATAGATGAGTAGTTTGAAAATGAAAGGAAGAACAACAAAAGCAAAAGAAAAGTGAAAAATCAGCAAAGCAAAGGTGCAAAGGAGACCACCCCGGACATTTGAAGAGTTTAGAAATAAGGCGGTGAAGTATGTAGGAAGAGAAATGCATTTGGCAGTTGCCAAGCAGAAAAGCACGGATCAGGAGGATATCTAGAGGCCAAAAAGGAAGATGTTGAGGCCTGAGAAGAAGGGTCCTGGAAGGGACGCACCCCCAAGACCAAGGGAGAGGAGAAATATGAATCTTATGTAGTATACCCCATTAACAGTACGACCCAATCGGATTTTAAGAGAGGTCGTATAAGGGGAATAATGGTGTAGGGGTAAGGAAGCCACTACCCATGAAGAGAGCTGGAAACACTAGCAAGTACTATAAGTTTCATGAGTAGGCTGGACATAATACGGATGAGTGTCGACAGTTGAAGAAAGCCATCGAAATGCTGATAAGAGAAGGAAGGTTGAAACAGTACGTATTTAGGCAAACGATAAACCCGGAGTCAAAGAAGGTCATGCCAAGAAGGAAAGAGACTGGCTCGAGTGAGGAAGAGGAGGCTCAGAATTCAAAGAAGCCTATATTGGACAAAGGAAAGGCCGTAGTGGATATTATCGATGATGATGATGAATCCTGGATAAAGCCACCACCTATTTCGGGCAAGAGAGATGTCATTGACATGATTGTTGAAGGTTTTGCTGGGGGCAGAGTGTCAAACTCAGCGCGGAAAAATCACTTAAGAATGATTATGTCAGTCCAAGCAAAGGCAGATAATAGATGATTGATAAGTCTTGAAAAGACTTAATAATTTCATCTTTTATTTAACTTAATCCATTAAGTATTGTTTAGTTTGGCATTATTATTTAATAAATTATCAATAAGTTTGGTTTTATTTATTTATTTCAAAAGTGTTTAAATTATGCAAGAAAATAGTTAAAAAAAGATAATTAGTTAAGGAAATTTGTTTATTTGTAAATTCACTAACCCAACGTACATACGCTAGGCATGTATTTGTTTGCATGTACAGGTGCAGTAAAATATATTTCACGCTCAAGCTTGGAAGTTCCACGCTCAAGCTTGAGATCACCATGCAATACACGTAAATTTCACAGCATGCAGCATAATTCTTGATCACGCTCAAGCGTGACCATTCACGCTCAAGCGTGAAGTCCAAAAGCCATTCACGCTCAAGCAAATATTCAAGAGAAAGCTTAAATTAAAGCACATGCTTAAACGCCAATCATTCACGCTTAAGCGTGGTGTTAGTTGTGCAGTTAGTTATTCTTCCCTCCAAGCGAAGTGCTGCACCGTTGCTATTTTCTGTTGTACTTTAGTAACTTAAGTAATGTTTTGTAATTAATTATTTCCTTGAAATTATGTATTTAGTTTAGTTAGTTAATTATTAATTAAGTATTCCTTTGTAATTAATTTAGTTAGTTAGTTAGTTAGATGTCTATATATAGTTGTACATACTCTGTAAAGGAGGAAGAGAGAACACACAGAAGCAATATCATGATTCATTTTCTCATTTCTAATCTCTCTCTAATTCTTTTCTCTCTCTAAATTCTCTTGTCCATGTCTCTCCATATTCCATCATTTGAATCCATTTCCATGGGTTTCTAAACCCCTAGGGTTGGGATTACTGAAGCTTCCGATGGAATCTTGAAGTTGCATTGAGGAAATTATCTTCTGAAGTAAGAGGAGAACAAGCTGAGAAGTGGATCTACTCTGCTGAATTGACAAATTCAGATCCAAATAAAGAATCTCACCAGTGAGGAATCATGGTTGAGGCTTAGGTAACTTCTAACTTCCTAACTAATTCAAGCCTAGTAATTAGGTGAATAGTTAGGGTTCAACCCCCAATTTTGTATTAGATTTCTCTGTCACTGAACACCTAAGGGATTAGGGTTTAGTGCTTAGGAATTAGTGTTAATTACCTAAGGGATTAGGGATTAACCATCTATGAATTGTCCTCTTGCATCTGAAGCTTAATTGAACCTCGATTGCATGTTCCTTGATGAAGTTGTACGCTGAAGTAATCCTAACCTATCTTACATTAATCACATTTCATTTTCTATATTGTTTCTGAAAATATAAAAACATAGAAAATATAAAACCATAAAAACAGAATGAATTGCATCTGCTTGTGTTGGTTCAGCTTGTACTAGTCTAAGATTGTGGTAATTACCTCAATCCCTGTGGGACGATCAAATATATTACAAATTTAACTATTGGTGCGCTTGCCAAAAGAATATAAATGCTCTGAGAGTTATGCATCAAGTTAATGACTCAGGATTTACCAACCAATCATTCAGAGATGGAATTCAGAGCTCGACTATTACCTTCACTGATGATGATTATGGTCCAACAATGCCAGCGGGTAATGACGTAGTGGTTATTGAAGCCGTGGTGGCTAATAAAATGATAAGAAGAATGTTGGTAGACCAAGGGAGTTCGTGTGATGTCATTTTCTATGAATGCTTCAAGAAAATGGGACTTTTAGATTCTGATTTACAGCTGTACACACAGGAGTTAACGATTTTCAATGGGGCTAAGCAATCTATTGAAGGATACTTGGACACCAGGATGACGTTTGAAGAAGAGCCGGGGTCGAAGATAGTGTGCAGAAGGGTTCTAGTGATAGATGTAAAATTCCCATTCAATGGGATTATTGGGCCTCCTTCTTTGAATTCCTTAGAAACAATGGTCTCAACTCCCCATCTGTTGATAAAATTCATCGATAATGACAACCAGGTGTCCTCTATTCGGGGTGACCAAGAGATGGCAAGGTACTGCTACAACCTTAGCATATAAATGATGAAAATGGAAAAGTATATCAAAAGGAGAAGATTGAACAACGGCGGACCAGTATCAGAGTCGGTAAATTTGATAGATCTGGACCCTAGAGAGGAGTTAGCGCTGAACCCAAAAAATCCTCAGAGGCCCACACCGGAGGGCAGGGTGAAGAAAGGTTATGCTAGAGGAAGACTCCATCAGGGGTACAAAGGTCAATTATTCATTGGATGTTGGAATAGAGGAGCGATTGGTCAAATTATTGAAAGAGTTCAAACACTTGTTTTCTTGGAGAGCGGCCGATATGCCTGGAATAGATCCAAACTTTTGTTATCATAAACTCGTGGTTTATCCAGAGTCAAGAGCAGTAGCACAGAAGAAAAGAAGACTAGGGCCAGAGAAGCAAAAGACGGCAGTGAGTAGAAGGAAGAATTGTTAAAAGTCGGTTTTATAAGGGAAGTGCAGTATTCCTTTTGGGTTTCAAACGTGGTGATGGTAAAGAAAGCAAATGACAAATGGAGGATGTGCACAGATTTCACGAACTTGAACAAGTGTTGTCCCAAGGATCCATACCCTTTACCAAGCATTGATCAGATGGTTGATGATTCTTTGGGGTGCCAGTTCCTATCCTTTATGGACACATATTCTGGTTATAATCAAATTCCGATGTGGAAGGAAGATAAAGACAAGACGACATTCATAAATAAAAAGGGTGTTTTCTGTTATACAGTCATGCCATTTGGATTAAAGAATGTCAGAGCTACCTATCAGAGGATGATGAATAAAGTTTTCGATGGGATGAGGTAGAAGATAGTTGAGGTGTATGTCAATGATATTATAACCAAGACCCCGGTTGGAGGAGATCACGTCGAGGATTTGATAAGAGTGTTTCAAAGACTCCAGTTATACAACATGAGGTTGAACCCGCTGAAATGTACATTCACAGTGCCTGCAGGGCGGTTCTTGGGTTTCATGCTTACCCAAAGAGGCATAGAGGCTAACCTTGACAAATGTAAAGTAGTAAGAGAACTGCGGATCCCAACTAACGTAATGGAGGTGTAACATCCCAAATTTTAAAATAGAAGATTAATTAAGGAAAATAAATATTGACAAGTTGAATATGAATTGTTTAATGTCCCAATAAATTGAAATTAATTAAATTAAGATTTTTGGGAATTGTTGGTAATTAATGGAGACCGGTTAGGCTGAAAATGAACCCGATTGAAATATGGGTGTAGGACCAAGTGTCTCGGAATGAGATGATATTGGTCAGGGCTGTAGAGAATAATATTGCGAATTTGAATATATATTCGGAATTATTTTAGGTGAAGTAATGAGCCTGAACTAAGAGCCTGTTGGTTATAAAACGATGAAGTTTTAAAGAATGGGATTAAAAATAAATAGAAACCCCAAATTTTCCCTTCCTATTCACGTGTGGTTGCTGAAGTAGATGGGAATATACACTTTATTCTCCTCCTTTTCATCATCTTCTTCGTTTCCTCTTCTTCTTTCTAAGCCCTAGAGTTGGGTGGTGAACTTTCCCTCTCATTTTCATTTTCAAGGAACTAGGAAGGAGACCATTGAAGCTGAATCCTTCTTTCTCTTTTCCTCTATTTTAAATGTGGCCTACCTCTACTTTGAAACCCAATTCGTTTTGAGTGTGAGGTAAGCTTCTCCCACCATTTTTGGATGGGTTTATGTTGATATTATGGGTATTATGATTTTGGGAGAAGATGCATGTGCATGGGTGTTTATTAGAGCATTTAATGCTCATGCCCTAGAATGGGATATCATAAATGCAAGTATTTATGGGAGGAAAATGGTTGTTGGTGTATTAATGATGATGGGAAGTGAAGGTTTATGATGTATTAATGAAGGTGGATGGGTTTTGGAGAAAATCCTAACCTTGAAGTTGGGGGAAAATAGCTAATGTTAGTTTAAGAATGCGTTTTATAAAGAAATATATGACGTTGAGGAGTTTTGTGAAGCTTGAGGATAGGGTTGTCTTGTAACCCTTGAATTTAATGATGGTGGCTTAATGGGAAGGAATTCCCGAAGCCTAATAAAGAACAAAATGATACTCACAACATGTCTAACACATGTTGTGACATTATAAATATGATTATGACTAAATAGAATTAAATTAATGATTTGAGTAGTTGATTGATTAAGGTTTTTACATGAATGTGAATGTAGGACCTATTCCGAACGACGAGGCGGGACCGTCTTATCAATCAGAATTCTTCTCTTGAGGTAGGAGAGGAGTCTAAATTCTAAATGCATGAATTTGAATGTTAGTTGATTATGGTATATGGTGTTATGCATGTTAGCCTTGCTTGAATGTTGTAAGAAATGATGACTTGTGGTGTGATGTAGATAATATGTTTGGCAACATGCTTTTGTGCATTTAGAATATTCATGGTATGTTATGCGAAGGTGTGTAATGAGCAGTGATATGATGTTAAGTTGTGTTTACCATGAATGTGACATGAATAATGATGTTGTTTGTTGAGATTGAGAATAAAGAGAATGCCACCAAAAGATTTAAACTATAATAAATATATTAATGTTGATGAAAGCCTTGTGGTAATGTTGATAATGGTGTTGATGATGTTGGAAGGTGAGTGGCATGTATAGGATGCATAGAGTGAGGAATGCATATGATTGCATTTGCATCCATGGCATACTGCATAGCTGTCGGTGTTGGAATTTTAAGGGATTCCCCCGGTTGGCCCAGTGGGAGGGCGGCTTGGTGCACAAGCAAGATATATTTCCCCTGTGACTTGGTGTATGAGTCACGAAGCTGCCCATGTTGTGCTTCGGGGAGCTATATGTGGTTGACCCTTGTGGGGGGTGGCTCTTGAGGAGCAGGTGTCCCCGGTGGTCCTTGAGATCAAAGCTGCCATGATATAATTCGTGGTTGGCCTGCAACACCATATGTTGATATGTTGTGTACCGCGGTCATGGTGAAAATGGCCAGGTGTCGCAAGAAGGGCGATGCGGTTTAGTACCAGTAAAACTATTGGTGAATGCATGCAATTTAAAGAATAAGTGTACACATTTTACTACTGCAGTAGGGGTATGGTTAAATGACCATGCTTGAAACCCACAGTTGGTGTTGAATTTCCCACAGTCAGATCTGCAATTGTTGAAATATTCCTTGTGCATATGCATTAGTTAAGAGCATTTGCATATAGAAGGAGGTATGCCAAAGTGGTGAGATGTGATGATGATTGTGTGAGGTGGTAAAAGTATATTTAAGACAACATAAAAGATATGAATACCAGTTAGAGGTTGTGTGACAATTCAATGGTTGAATAATGTGATTATGTATATGCTTGTGTGCTTTGTGTGAAATTGTGTTAGTATTTGGCATGGTGAATATTATTGATGTGCAAAGTATACATGTGTGAAAGCCTAGATGCATAATCACTTGGTATTCATATTCATTCCTTTGGAATATGGACTCACTCTCCCATGTTGTCAATTTTAGACTTGTGATGCAGGGCATTCATGGGAATAGTAAGCATTTTGAAGTATACTTATGGCTGTGAAGGTAATTAGTGTATAGGGAGCGCCTTGGCCGGCGATATATGTAATCATATCTATTTTGTGTAGAAGGGGATGTAATGAATGTGTATTTTGGAAGATTACATGATAGATGATTTTGGAGGGTCATGGAGGAAAATGAGAAATTGTATGTATATCTTATTTTCATTGGTGACCCTAAGTATGTATGAAGGTTTACATTTTAATGGAAATTCCCTATGTGTTGATGAATGGATGAAGAATTATATTTGAGTATTTCTTTTATAAATGAAGGGATGAAGAATTAATTTATATATATATATATATATATATATATATGATTTGATGAGTTGAATGGAATTTAAATATATGATGGTGTAGAACCAGTCCTAAATGACCTAAATGACAGTTAAGATGTAATGTATGCTGATTGAATAGAGGTAGTTGAATTTTAGAGGGTTGTGTTGCGTAAAATTTGAAATCTGCATAATGTTTGAAGTTTTCGCTCAGGCGAATTAGATTCTCGCCCGAGCGAGAGTCTCATCTGTTAGGGAATTAGCTTCTGGGCAATTTTTGCTCAGGCGAAAGTGGATTTCTCTCAGGCCAGATTGTCCCAGTATCAGTGTTTAGACACTGGAGGGAATTTGCTCAGGCGAATGGAGTTTCGCCCGAGCAAGGGTGATAGGATTAGTCACTGGTCCGATTTCGCTCAGGCGAATGGACAGTTCGCCCAAGCGAGAGTGTTAGGAGAATCAGAGGATGGCTACTGGATAAAGTCCGCCCGAGCGAAGAGTCTAAGGAATGGCATTCACCCAGGCGAGACCATTAGTTGGAGAATGGGTGAGTTCATGAACGAATCCTGCCTAAGTGAGGATTTTTGAAAATAAGCTAAGAGGTGGTGGAATTTCCGAGTGAATTCCGAGTGACTTAAGTCCGAGCCATGGTTTTCCGAGTGAGGAAGTGTGTATAACCCGAGTGAGGAGGCTCTTGAGTGTGATGATCTGGGCAGTGGAGTCCCGAAGGGGAATTTCCGAGTCCAGTGTACTTGTTTCGAGTAGTGTGTCCCGGTTTTGTATTCTCCGAGTGGGAGAACACCGATTGGTGTTACTCGGTGTGAGTTTGCCCAGGAATTCCCTGGAATAATTCCACTCGAGTGAGAAAGAGAGGAAGTCGGATTTGTAACAAAATACCAAGTAAAAAGCAGAGCAGACAATGAGTCGGTCTTGGAATGAAATTCCGAGTGAAAGACCAAACAGGGGTGAGTCGGTTTCTGGGAAGTTTCCCGAGTGAAACACCGAGTGCGTGAAGTCTCGGACTTGGAGTGAATTTACCGAGTGGATGTTGTGTGAAGGGAGACTCGGTCTAGACTAATCTTACCGAGTAAAGGGCTAAGTGAATCCGGGGTCGGTCAGCATGACTTGCTGAGGGGAAATCTGTGTGCCTTGAGCTAGTCTCAGGGAGATCTTGCTGAGTATGAACCCGAGTGCCTCGAGTCGGTCCTGGTGGAATTGTGCCGGGTGAAAACTGGTGAGAAGAGAGTAGGGTTTGGAGAGACTTTGCCGAGAGAAAATCTGAGTGTGGTGTAATCCTGATTGTACGAGTGAGTATAGGCTTGACCCCGAGAGCTTTCCGCTTAAGCAAGTAAGTCTCGCCCAACGAGTGCATACTAAATTAGATTCTAGAGGATTTTCGCCTAATAGTCGGAGTCCGCTTGAGTGAGAGGGACTCTGATGGTCCTATTCTCGTTATTCATTCAATTTCTCCTTCTCTTCCACATTGTGACCCTATTCCACGATACTGATGCATACTTGGAGTATATGATTGGGTTTATTAATTTCCCAGTGGTCGGTTTCTTAAAATATAAACACATTTCATTCATGTCATCAATTTTTCTTCCGCTGATTTAAACTTGGAAAATTATCCTAAAAATTTAATCTTTTAATTCCACCCTCTCATATCTTCATATATGGGAGTGGTTCATCATTGATCCAGGTACTGTGTCAAAAATGCTTCTGCACTTAATTTCTTTCATTGAATTTATGATTTATAAAAACGTGAAAAATTTACCCTGATTTTTGGGGTGTCTCAAGAGGTACAATTGTTGAATGGAAAAATGACAGCACTATCCCGGTTTATGCCAAAGATGACACACCGGTCACTACCCCTTTACAAGGTCATGTAGAATAATAAGGAGTTTCAATGGGGAGAAGAGAAGGAGAAAGCATTCCAGGAGCTGAGATAGGGTTTTAGGTAACCCATTGGTTCTAACGAAACTAGATCCTGGAGAGAAGTTATTTGTCTACCTCTTAGTATCCGATGAAGCTATTAGGGCCGCACTGGTAAAAGAGACAATTGAAGGTCAGAGACCAGTGTATTTTGTTGGAAAAGTATTGCAAGGATCAGAAGGCCGGTATCAGAAGTTAGAAAAGGTAGCTTTGACATTAGTCTAGACATCGAGACCTTTAAGATAATACTTTCATGTGCATCCAATCACAGTCTGTACAAACCTCCCATTAAGGATAGTTTTTCATAAACCAGACTTGGCAGGGTGAATGACGAAATGGGCTATTGAGTTGTCAAAAATTGATATTTCCTATGAGCCCAAGACGACTATAAAAGCTCAAGTATTGGTGGATTTTGTGACAGAGTTAACAGAAGAGGCCCCAACACCATAGCGGGAGCACTGTATAATTTATGTTGATGGATCATCGAATAATAAAGGATGTGGGGTCAGAGTGGTAATTGAGAGCAAGGAAGGGGTAGGTGTAGAAATCTTGCTCAGGTTTGATTTTAAAACATCAAACAATCAAGCTAAATATGAGGCGTGTTTAGCAAGACTCAGGGCGGCTCTAGATGTGGGAGCACGTATGATGGTACTATGCAGCGATTCACAATTTGTGATTTTGCAAATTGATGGAAGCTACCAAGCTAAGGAACCGTTGTTGTAGCAATATCTGGCTAAAGTCAAGGAATTAGGAGAGAGGTTTGTAAAGGTGGAGTTCAAACATGTACCCAGGGAAGAAAATGTCAGGATGGATGTCTTATCTCGGCTAACAAGCATAAAAAAGGCAAGGTCCATGACTATGGTCATACAGAGCACTTTAGCTGCCCCGAGTATTTCGAACCCACTCAAAGTATGAGCCATCCAGTTCAAAGCCCATCCAAAAGACTCATGGGTCATCCTAATTATCTGTTACATGGTAAGTGGACAACTTTCGGAATGCCCATTGAAGAAAAATAAGGAGTTTCCAAACTTTGTATTGGTTGACAGAAACCTTGTCAGAAGGGGAGTATCCACCCCTTATTTAAAGTGTCTGAATGAAGCTGAAGTGGAGGAAGTGTTTACTGAAGTGCATGTGGAGACATATGGCCACCACTGCGGAGGCAGAAGTTTAGCCAAAAAATTTCTAAGGGCAAGATATTGGTGGTCCACTTTAGCCAAGGACGCAGTCGAGTATGTTAAGAAGTGCGACGCCTGCCAGAAGAACAACAATGAACACCATGTCCCGACAAAGGAATTATTCACATCGGTTGTCCTATGTCTTTTTCATTAATGAGGCATGGATATTTTAGGACCCTTTCCGAAGGTGCCTGGCGGAGTCAAATATTTGATAGTAGTAGTAGTAGATTACTTCACTAAGTGGATAGTGGCAGAAGCAGTGGTACATATCACTACGGCACTAATAAGAAGGTTTTTGTATGAAAATGTGATCATAAGGTTTGGAATACTAGTAAGGGTAATCACAGATAATGGGACTCTATTCACAGATGCCAAATTTAAGAATCTTTTGGACGGACTCCAGATTAAGCAAACCTTCTCATCAGTAGAACACCCTCAAACGAATGGTCAAGTTGAGGTGGAAAATAGAGAAATCTTGAAAGGGTTGAAGAAGCGACTGGGTAATTTAAAAGGAGAATGGGCTAACTAGCTTTGCCATGTCCTGTGGGCATATCAGACAACTCCTCATTCATCTACGGGTGAGACCCCATTTCAGTTGGTATATGGAGTAAACATAATAATACCGGTGGAAATAAATCTAATTTCGCCAAGGGTGCAACAATTTGATGGGGTGGATAATGATCGGAGATTGAAAAATGAGTTAGATCTGTTACCGAAAGTTAGAGAAGCAGCTTTTTTTAAGGATCAAGTTGTTAAAGCCAAAGCTGCATTGCTTTATAATATGAAGGTTCAACAAAGAAGGTTTAGTGTAGGTGACCTCGTCTTGAGAAAAGCCTTGGTCGAAAATCGTTTTGCGCATCAAGGAAAGTTAGAACCAACATAGGAAGGATGGTATCGGGTAAATGAAGTCACACTGGGGGAAGCTTATCTTTTGGAAACCTTAGAAGGTGAAGTCTTCAAAAATAAATGGAATATAAATAACCTTCGCGTGTATTACAGCTAATCGGCACCACAAGTCGTGCTTTATTTTTCCCTTCCTAAGGTTTTTCCAACAGGGTTTACTTAGGAGGTTTTAATGAGGCATGCAGCCGAGGTGCTTATTCATCAATAAAAATTTAAAGTTCAAAGTATTCAATACTTGCTATTTGGTTTTAAAGATGGTTTATTTAAGTTACATTTAAACCCTGGAGTGGTCAAAAGACCCTAGAGTGGTTAAGTTACATTTTAACCCCGGAGTGGTCAAAAGACCCCAGAGTGGTTAAGTTATATTTTTACCCCGGAGTGGTCAAAAGTCCTCAGAGTGGTTAAATTATAATTTAAACCCCGGAGCGGTCAAAAGACCCCAGAGTGGTTAAGTTACATTTTAATCCCAGAGTTGTCAAAAGACCCCAGAGTGGTTAAATTACAATTTAAACCCCGGAGCGGTCAAAAGACCCAAGAGTGGTTAAGTTACATTTTTACCCCGGAGTAGTCAAAAGACCCTAGAATAGTTAAATTACAATTTAAACCCCAGAATGATCGAAAGATCCTAGAGTGGTTATTATAATTAAAACCCCAGACTAGTTCAGTTACAAAAACTGGAATGGTTGTTACAATTAAAATAAGCCTGAGTGATTAGAATACATTAGAAGCGGTTCGTTTATATTAAATCCTAGAAAAGTTGGGAATCTCTAGAGTGGTTTGATTATGTTAAAATCAAAAGCATAGATTGTTCAAGTAATGCACGATGAAATAATAATGTTCAAGTATTATCAAGAGTCTGTTTTAGGACCACGGTTGGTGACAGGGCCCGCAAGCGCACGGGTTATGTCGCGTAATATAAAAGATTATCGTTCTCCACAGGGACTGTGTTCAAAGTACCAACATATTGAAATTTAATTATCCACACAATTGATTTTTAAGATTTTTATAAAATAAAGTACAAATTAAAATTGCACAGAATACAAATAAATATAAAAATAAAATTTACTTGACACTTTAAAAATCAGAGTTGAGAATATCTTGGGATTTCGGGGGATTAAGACTCTATTTTATGTTAATGAATTTTAACTTTTCATAAATAAGAATCGAATTAAGTTTTCCAAGGCGAATTTTCCAAAGCTAATTAATATGTTCTTCTCGGAATCCTATTAGTGTACCTAACCTATGGAAAGCACTGCTTAATCCTCAGAAAGGCCCATTATCGTTTTATGAAAATCTCTTTTATTTCCTCAAAAGAATTTTGATTACTTTCACGGTTTTACCGAGGTCACAAAAAGCATCTCAAAAATCTTAGGTTTAGTTCAAAGCTTTCCGGTAAAAATAAATCTCTCGATTCTATTTATTACCTAAACTTACTAATATACCCGTAAGTATACAGTTTTATCATTTAGGTTCTTGTTAGGAATTACTAAAAGCATTAAGCATAATTGAACTAAATGGAAAACAGAAATTTATTTAATTCCAAGTCAAAATAACATTAAAATAAAATATTATCATACCCCCTTTATCCCAAGATAATTAATTTAGCTACTCATGAAATAATTTAAATTCATATAAATAATGGAAAAATAAAACATACAAGACATGGTAAAAATAAAGACTTACGGGTTTCTCCAAAAGCTCAGAATAATTTACCACTGTAATTTCTTGTTGCAATAATTTCTCCACCAATTACAAATTTAAATTCTCATTTTTACAGCCCTCACACTCTTACAAAATAAAAGAAAGAAAAGAAAATAAAAAGAAAGAGAAGAAACGAACAGAGAAAGAAAAATGGAAAAGAAGAAAACTTAAAGAGAAAAAGAGAGAAAGTAACGAAGAAAAGAAAAGAAAATGAATCTGATGGTAATTGATGCAAGTGATGATTGATTGCTCCTGGTTGCTCTCCCTTTTATAGGCGAATGGATGAATGAATCCAGCTAAGGAAACGCGTTAAAATTTGTAAGTGGGAGAAACTTTCGGTGCATGTGAGTTCCAACTGTCCCAAATTGCATTATTTTAATATTTCCAATAATTCGGTGCTTGGATTTATTCAGTTGGTCAAATTTTGAGTGGAAAGGTGTTGGAATTCCATAAGACCGAATGAAAGCTTGCTGTTCGGTATTGGTTGCTGGGCGTTGTTGGTTTACATGTGGCAGGTATGGTGGTATGAGGGACAGTGGAGTTGCTGGACGATGTGGTGGATGGAGCCGATGTTGGTTGGAGAGGAGTCTGGGCGGTGTGGATGATGAAAAGGAGAAAAGGGACAGCGGATAGAAGAGGGAATGAGACGGTGTTGAGAAGTGAGGATGGTTGGGCGGTGTTGGTTGGAGAGGAGTCTGGGCGGTGTGGATGATGGAAAGGAGAAAAGGGACAGCAGATAGAAGAGGGAATGAGACGGTGTTGAGAAGTGAGGACGGTTGGGTGGTGTTGGTTGGAGAGGAGTCTGGGCGGTGTTGGTTGAAGAGGAGTCTAGGCGGTGTTGTGTGGAGAGGAGGACGGTGTAGAGTGATCCGTTGTTTGGAGTTATGGAGTGTAGGTCGATTTTCTCTTTTCTGCAAAATCCGAGTGAAAGGGTGCCTTTTATGCTAAAAGCCGAGTGAAAATGGTACTGTTCGTACATAAAACCGAGTGAAATATTCACTCGGTGTTGAGATGAGGGGTCGGTATTTAAGAAACCCGGTCGGTTTCGCTTGAGCGAGAGTTTCTCGCTTAAGCGTTTGTTGAAGGAAACCGTCTCGCTCAAGCGGATAAAGGTTCGCTCAAGCGAGAGGCTCTCTTTTTCACTGTTTCACTCGGAGAAACCTTGCTCGGATTTGCTTGTGTTGCTCGGAATTGACTGAAGAGGGACTCGAATCCGACTGAAACCATTCACTCGGCTCAGGTTTATGGAGTTCATTCGGAACTGATTGAAGACTCACTTGGTTCAGATTCAATCGGTTCCCAATCATTTTCACTCGGCTGTCTCTGAATTTGGACCACTCGATTAAAACTTTTCTTGGATTTTGCTTTGGAATTCACTCGGAAGTTTCTCACTCGGAATGGCCTCCACTTTTACTCAGAAACTTGCACTTGAAGGGTTGGAATTTGACTAATTGAATTTCTTCTTATGTCCGAGCCTTGCTTTGCTCGAAAATGCATCTTTCTGACCCAACTCACTCGGAATGGCCTTTCCTTGGAGACTTCTCACTTGGGCTCAGTGTGAAACTTGAGAGTCTGCCAGAGTGTGATTCATTTCTGGTCGGATTTTTCCTTGTCCGATTAAGACATTACCCGGAAATGCTTTGTTCTGCTTGACAATGCCATCTCCGAATGAAACCACTCGGATTCACCTTCTTATTCAACACTTATTCATTCAATGGCATTCTTTTTCCTCAGAATCAGCTTTTTGCACAGAGAATCACTTGTTCTTTGGTCAGACCTGCTTCAGTCAGCATTCTTCACTCGGATTTACTTCAATCAGTAAATTCCCACTCGGATTTTCTCCAACTGTGTAGTATTTCATTCGGTAATGCTCTACTCTGAGTCTTTCCACTCGGATTTGGTCATTTCTGAGTTATCCCACTCGGATTTGGCCATTTTGAGTCGGATTTCAGTGCTCTGAGTCGGATTTCTACTTTCTGAGTTGGATTTCAGCTTTAAAAAAGAGAATTCTTTCCACTTTGGGCTTGTTCTTCTTGTTTCTTTATCATTTTATGGTCGTTTTTCTCTTGTTTTTGACCCTTTATTACCTTAATTCCTGCAAAATAACATACCCAAGTAGACTAGAGTGGAAAGAAAGCAAAAATCGTAATAAATAAAGGAAATACAGTGGATAATGACTAAAATCCTAAGCAATTTAGACCTAATTTATTGTATTATAAAGCACTTATCAAAATACCCCAAACCAAAACATTGCTTGTCCTCAAGCAATCACCATATTCACAAGATAAAATACAGAAAACACTAAACTTAATAAACTAAGGAATCTAAAACAGAGAAACAGATTTATTCAAATGCCAGTTTTATTTTTCTTATGTGAATCGATTTTCAATGTCAAGACTTGAGATACTCTTCTCATAATTTTCACTCAAGTGTTTCAAGGTTTGTGTATCTCTCAAATCATCATAGTCAAAAAATATTACCATAAGCTTGTTAATAAACCAGAAACTCCACAGTTTAGATAGAAAATATGTCAAAGTCTAAAGGTCTTTCAAAGGTTGTAACGTGGCCTTGGGTTGTATTGTCAAGGTAGGAAATTCAAGAAAAATGGAATACAAAAGGGCTTTAACAGTCATGAATGATTCAAATCACCATTATAAATTTAACAGAGCAAATTTTTGAACTTTTATGGACTTTTTAGAATTCATTCAATATCATCCTTTTGATTTTCTTTTTCTTTTTCTTGCTTTTCTTTGCATCCAATACCATATTTTTCTTAAGTCCTTTTTTTATTTCTTTGCTCCATTAAATTTCCAACTTTTTCACCATTAAGAGAATATCAGTCAATGAAAGGTTTCAAAGAAAAATTTTCGCTTTTAGGCTCAAAAGGGGCAACTAGGGGTCAAATTATACAAAATTCTGAGGCTTAAGAATAAGACCTAATTGTGCCTTTATCATTCAAAGACATATAATAAAAAACCATTTTGAATCGGTTGAAAAAACAAGTTCTAGAATATTAATGACTATGAGATTCACTCAATCAAGAAAATATGGGTTTTGAAAATTTGTTTGATAAATAACCCATTTTGGCTCAAGTCTAACCATGGAAAGTCTTTTCAAAGAAAATTTTAATCACACATAAGGTTCATTTAAGCATTTATTTGGCATTTAAACAATCAAATTTTGAAAATTTTACTCAAAATTTTGGGATCCTTAGATACTTTAGCCTTGTGTTCAAAGTAAATTTATCATGCAATCATGGTAAATTACAAGATTACAAACAAAATAAGGAAAACACACATGCATGAATAATATAACAATCACACAACAAAACAAAACAGTTAAGTTTTCTTACCTACCACCCCAAACCAGAATTTGACATTGTCCTCAATGTTAAAATGGATGATAAAGGATAACAAAACTTACCTCTAGTAACCCCAAACCAGCATCTGACATAGTTGGTTTTTTTTTTAAATAAAATAAAACAATAACTTTTTATAGGGTTACCTCCCTATCAGTGCTAAGTTTTAAGTCTTCAGCCAGACTTCTTACCGTTTGGATTTACTCATCAGGAGCATCAAACAAGTCCAAGTCACTTGCTTGTTGTATTGGTTGACCTGTCAGATAGTGTTTTACTCTCTGTCCATTTACCCTAAATATACCAGATTTCTCGCTCCATAGTTCGACAGCTCCAAAGGGAAAGACTTTTGTCACCTTGAATGGTCCCGACCATCGGGATCTTAGTTTACCTGGAAAAAGCTTCAGTCTGGAATTAAACAGTAAAACCATATCACCTGGATTAAATGTTCTCCGTTGGATGTGACGATCATGCCATTGTTTGGTTTTTTCTTTATAAATTCTGGCATTTTCGTATGCATCTAGACGGAGTTCTTCAAGCTCATTTAATTCCAACAATCTTTGTTCACCTGCAGCCTTATGATCAAAGTTAAGAGTTTTAACAGCCCAAAAAGATTTATATTCTAGCTCAATAGGTAAATGACAGGGCTTCCCATATACTAGCTTAAAAGGTGTGGTTCCAATGGGAGTTTTGTATGCGGTTCGATATGCCCATAAGGAATCATCTAACTTAATAGACCAATCCTTACGTGATGTATTCACCACTTTTTGAAGAATATTTTTAATTTCCCGATTGGATACCTCAACTTGTCCACTAGTTTGTGGGTGATAAGGTGTAGCAACCTTATGCGTAACTCCATATTTCTTTAGAAGGGTCTGAAAAGTTTTCTCAATAAAATGAGACCCTCCATCACTTATAACACATTTTGGGACCCCAAACCTTGGAAATATTATTTTCTTGAAAAGTTTAATAACAGTCTTAGCATCAGAATGGGGTGAAGCAATGGCTTCCACCCATTTTGACACATAGTCAACTGCCACTAATATGAACTGATTTCCAAAAGAAGAGGGAAAAGGTCCCATAAAATCAACACCCCATACATCAAATAGTTCAACTTCTAAAATGGTATTCAAGGGCATTTCTTGTCTCTTACCAATGTTACCTGTTCTTTGGCAAGCATCACAAGTTAGAACATACTTACGTACATCCTTAAAAATATTTGGCCAATAGAACCCAGCTTGCAATATTTTAGCGGCTGTTTTAGAGGTGCTCATATGCCCTCCACAGGAAAGAGAATGGCAATGATCCAAGATAGCATGGACATCATCTTGTGAAACACATCTACAAATCATACCATCTGCACATTGCTTGAAAAGGAGTGGTTCATCCCAATAATAATGCTTGACATCTGCATAAAACTTTTTCCTTTGCTGAAAGCTAAGGTCAGGAGGTAAGATACCACATGCAAGAAAATTTACAAAATCAGCATACCAAGGAACACGTTGGATACTAAGATTCAAGAGTTGTTCATCTGGAAAAGATTCATTGATGGGAATATTATCTGTTTCTTCTTTTTCAGATGTCAACCTAGATAGGTGGTCAGCGACCAAGTTCTCGGTACCCTTCTTGTCCCTAATTTCCAAGTCAAATTCTTGCAATATTAGAATCCACCTAATTAATCTAGGCTTTGCTTCCTTTTTATTCAATAGATACTTAATGGCAGAGTGGTCAGTGTAAACAGTAACATGTGAACCTACCAAATAAGACCTAAATTTATCAAAAGCAAAGACAATAGCTAACAGTTCTTTTTCAGTTGTGGCATAATTTACCTGAGCATCATCTAGCGTCCGGCTGGCATAATGAATTACATGGAGCTTTTTATCCTTTCTTTGCCCTAACACAGCCCCCACTGCGTAATCACTCGCATCGCACATCAGCTCAAACGGGAGTTTCCAATCAGGTGGTTGTACGATGGGGGCCAAGATTAGAGCTTGCTTAATCCTGCAAAAAGCTTCCATACAAGATGAATCAAAATTGAAAGGCACATCCTTACCCAGAAGAGTTGTAAGAGGCTTTGTGATCTTGGAGAAATCTTTAATGAACCTGCGATAAAACCCTGCATGTCCAAGAAAACTCCGAATACCTTTCACATTTATGGGTGGAGGCAATTTTTCAATTACTTCCACTTTAGCCTTATCAACTTCTATACCTCTTTCAGACACCAGGTGTCTAAGAACTATGCCTTCTCTTACCATAAATGGCATTTTTCCCAATTTAGAACCAAATTGGTTTCTTCATAACGCTGCAAGACTTGGCACAAATTTGTTAAACAATTATCAAAATCCAAACCATGCACTGAAAAATCATCCATAAAGACTTCCATCACATTTTTAATAAGATCAGAAAAAATTGCTTGCATACACCTTTGAAAAGTCGCAGGTGCATTACATAAACCAAAAGGCATACGTCTGTAAGCATAAGTCCCATAAGGGCAAGTGAAGGTAGTCTTTTCTTGATCAGATGGATGAATGGGAATTTGATGAAAACCTGAATACCCATCCAAATAACAGAAATAAGAGTGTTTCGCAAGTCTTTCAAGCATCTGATCAATAAAAGGGAGGGGAAAATGATCTTTTTTCGTGGCGCTATTTAACTTTCTATAATCAATGCACATGCGCCAACCAGAGACAATCCTAGTAGGAATCAAGTTATGTTTATCATTTTCAATCACAGTTATTCCCCCCTTTTTAGGCACCACATGGACAGGACTTACCTATTTACTACTATCAACAGGATATATGACTCCAGCATCAAGCAATTTCAAAATTTCCTTTTTAACCACTTCTTGCATTTTAGGATTTAATCTCCTAAGTGGTTCTACTGTGGGCCTACTTTCATCTTCTACAGTAATCCTGTGCATACAAAGAGAAGGGCTAATCCCTTTGATATCATCCATTGTATAACCTATTACCTTTCTATACAACCTAAGTTGTTTTAAAAGTTTTTTAGTTTCAGATGGATTCAATTCAGCATTAATAATCACAGGATATGTGGAATTAGGGCCAAGAAACTCATATCTTAAAGAAGCTGGTAAAGGTTTTAATTCCACATTGGGGCTTACCACTTTGTCGCACATGACCTCAGTATCATGTGGGGCCTCAGAGCAATCAGATGTTTCTGTCAACTCAATCATGAAAACAGTTTCAAGTGGGTCATTAGGAAGGGTTGCTTCCTTTACCACTTGTTCGACAAAATCCATAGTACAGCAAACATCATTATAAGGTTTTTCTAAAATATTTTTCAAGTTGAAGTCAACCTTTTGGTCTCCAACAGTTAGAGACAACTTACTATTCTTGACATCAATCACAGCACCTGCAGTTGCTAAAAATGGTCTGCCTAAAATAGTAGGAATCAAAGAATCTTCGTCCATTTCAAGCACAACAAAGTCAGCAGGTATAAAAAATTTTCCTATCTTAATAGGAACATCCTCTAAAATTCCTACAGGATATTTTACAGATCTATCAGCCAATTGTAAAGACATCCTAGTAGGTTTTAGTTCACCCAATCCTAACTTTTCAGCAACAGATAATGGCATTAAACTCATACTCGCTCCTAAATCACACAACGCTTTATCTATATTCATGTCACCAATCATGCAAGGAATAGAGAAACTACCTGGATCTTGGAGCTTGGGTGGAAGTTTCTTTTGAATTAAAGCACTGCACTTTTCAGTAAGTGCAACTGTACCATCTTCCTCCAGTCTTCTTTTGTTGGACAAAATGTCCTTCAGGAACTTTGCATATATGGGCATTTGCTGCAAAGCATCTGTAAAGGGAATATTAATATACAATTTCTTTAAAACATCAAGGAACTTACCAAATTGTTTGTCCAACTTTGCTTTGGCTAAGCGCTGAGGAAATGGAATGGGAGGTTGATATGGCTTAACTTCCTCCTTCTTTGCTTGTGGTTTCTCTTCTTCAATTACTGGATGAGATAAAGATTCATCTACTTTCTTTTCCTCCTTTGCAGTCTTGTCTACTGGCCCATCGTATTGAGTACCACTCCTAAGAGTGATAGCCATGGTTTGGTTAGATGGTCCAGCCTCTGGTTTCCCAGGAAATGTTCCCGGTGCTCTTTGAGAATAGGAGGCTTGTTGGGCAATTTGATTTTCCAGTATTTTGTTGTGAGTGGCAAGAGAGTCCACTTTTGAAGCCAAGTTTTTTATTGCATCAGAGAATTCATCATTTTGTTTAAGTTGAGTAGCTACAAATGTCTCCATCAAGGATTCTAGCTTTGATTTTTATGGAATATAGGTTCCTTGTTGAGGTTTGTAGTTACTTTGGAATTGAGGTGGCCTATTTTGGAAACCAGGTGGACCTTGTGGAGGTCTGTAGTTACCTTGATAATTTCCACCGTAGTTTCCAATAGCATCCACCTGATGCATTTCTTGTTCTTGATTAGGGTTCATGGCTAAATTGCAGTTTGTAGCTCCATGTCCTGAAACACCACAAACTTCACAAACAATATTAGTAGCACCTGTTGACCCTATTTTATCAAGTTTTAATGTTAATGCTTCAACTTTGGCAGAAAGTAGGGAAAGAGCATCAACAGAGTACTTACCTGGTGTTTTAGAAGGTAATCCTCTCTCAGAGTTCCATTGGTGAGTGTTTTGAGCTATTTCCTCGATCAGGTTCTCAGCTTCATCAACATTTTTACTCATGAAGGCTCCTCCAGCTACAGCATCTAAAGAGATCTTTTGTGTGGAAGTTAGTCCATTATAGAAAATATGGATTGTCAACCACCTTTCTATCCCATGGTGAGGACATTCTCTTAGCAACTCTCTGTATCTTTCCCAAGCTTCATACAAGGATTCATCATCTTTTTGTGAAAAATTGATGATTTGTTTTCTCAGCACATCAGTCTTGTTCCTTGGGTACCATTTATTGATAAAAGCACTGGACAATTGTTCCCAAGTCGTGATGGATCCTTCAGGAAGAGAGTATAACCACGCTCTCGCTTTATCTCTTAAGGAGAAAGGGAAAAGTCTTAAGCGAATGGCATCATTGGTGGCTCCGTTCATCTTCAGGGTGTCACAGTATTCAAGAAAGATTTGAAGGTGAAAATTTGGATCTTTGGAGGGTAATCCTCCGAATTGGTTCTGTTGAACCATTGAGAGTAGTGAAGGCTTCAATTCAAAATTGTTAGCCTCCACTGTGGGTCTGAGGATGCTGGATCCTCTTCCATTAGTGCTTGGAGCGGCAAAATCTCTTAAGGGTCTGTGTTGGTCTGCCATTTGTTTTTCTTTTTGTTGTTTTTGTTGTTTTTGTTGTTTTTGTTGTTTTCTTAAAGCTCTAAGGGTACGTTCTATCTCAGGGTCAAATCCTAAGTTTAGATCGACACTACGGCTTCGTCGCATAAAATAAATGACAACTAAAACAAATTATCACAAAATAAAACAACAATAGATACACAAAATAAAGAACAAAATAAAAAATTACAACCAAAATAAAAATAAAAATAACAATAAAAATATTAACAAGTATGATCTAATCGAATTTCAATAATGCCGATATTTGAGGGACAACAGTCCCCGGCAACGGCGCCAAAAACTTGACAGGGCCTGCAAGCGTACGGGTTATGTCGCGTAATATAAAAGATTATCGTTCTCCACAGGGACTGTGTTCAAAGTACCAGCATATTGAAATTTAATTATCCACACAATTGATTTTTAAGAATTTTATAAAATAAAGTACAAATTAAAATTGCACAGAATACGAATAAATATAAAAATAAAATTTACTTGACACTTTAAAAATCAGAGTTGAGAATATCTTGGGATTTCGGGGGATTAAAACTCTATTTTATGTTAATGAATTTTAACTTTTCATAAATAAGAATCGAATTAAGTTTTCCAAGGCGAATTTTCCAAAGCTAATTAATATGTTCCTCTAG
This sequence comes from Clitoria ternatea, assembly GCA_037962975.1. NCBI lineage: Eukaryota > Viridiplantae > Streptophyta > Magnoliopsida > Fabales > Fabaceae > Clitoria > Clitoria ternatea. The sequence continues at coordinate 19,555,209 of CM075673.1, read as the reverse complement.
GAATCCTATTAATGTACCTAACCTATGGAAAGCGCTGCTTAAATCTCAGAAAGGCCCATTATCGTTTTATGAAAATCCCTTTTATTTCCTCAAAAGAATTTTGATTACTTTCACGGTTTTACCGAGGTCACAAAAAGCATCTCAAAAATCTTAGGTTTAGTTCAAAGCTTTCCGGTAAAAATAAATCTCTCGATTCTATTTATTACCTAAACTTACTAATATACCCGTAAGTATACAGTTTTATCATTTAGGTTCTTGTTAGGAATTACTAAAAGCATTAAGCATAATTGAACTAAATGGAAAACAGAAATTTATTTAATTCCAAGTCAAAATAACATTAAAATAAAATATTATCATACCCCCTTTATCCCAAGATAATTAATTTAGCTACTCATGAAATAATTTAAATTCATATAAATAATGGAAAAATAAAACATACAAGACATGGTAAAAATAAAGACTTACGGGTTTCTCCAAAAGCTCAGAATAATTTACCACTGTAATTTCTTGTTGCAATAATTTCTCCACCAATTACAAATTTAAATTCTCACTTTTACAGCCCTCACACTCTTACAAAATAAAAGAAAGAAAAGAAAATAAAAAGAAAGAGAAGAAACGAACAGAGAAAGAAAAATGGAAAAGAAGAAAACTTAAAGAGAAAAAGAGAGAAAGTAACGAAGAAAAGAAAAGAAAATGAATCTGATGGTAATTGATGCAAGTGATGATTGATTGCTCCTGGTTGCTCTCCCTTTTATAGGCGAATGGATGAATGAATCCAACTAAGGAAACACGTTAAAATTTGCAAGTGGGAGAAACTTTCGGTGCATGTGAGTTCCAACTGTCCCAAATTGCATTATTTTAATATTTCCAATAATTCGGTGCTTGGATTTATTCAGTTGGTCAAATTTTGAGTGGAAAAGTGCTGGAATTCCACAAGACCGAATGAAAGCTTGCTGTTCGGTATTGGTTGCTGGGCGTTGCTGGAATTCCACTTTTACTCAGAAACTTGCACTTGAAGGGTTGGAATTTGACTGATTGAATTTCTTCTTATGTCCGAGCCTTGCTTTGCTCGGAAATGCATCTTTCTGACCCAACTCACTCGGAATGGCCTTTCCTTGGAGACTTCTCACTCGGGCTCAGTGTGAAACTTGAGAGTCTACCCGAGTGTGATTCATTTCTGGTCGGATTTTTCCTTGTCCGATTAAGACATTACTCGGAAATGCTTTGTTCTACTTGACAATGCCATCTCCGAATGAAACCACTCGGATTCACCTTCTTATTCAACACTTATTCATTCAATGGCATTCCTTCTGCTCGGAATCAGCTTTTTGCACAGAGAATCACTTGTTCTTTGGTCAGACCTGCTTCAGTCAGCATTCTTCACTCGGATTTACTTCAATCAGCAAATTCCCACTCGGATTTTCTCCAACTGTGCAGTATTTCATTCGGCAATGCTCTACTCTGAGTCTTTCCACTCAGATTTGGTCATTTCTGAGTTATCCCACTCGGATTTGGCCATTTTGAGTCGGATTTCAGTGCTCTGAGTCGGATTTCTACTTTTTGAGTCGGATTTCAGCTTTAAAAAAGAGAATTCTTTCCACTTTGGGCTTGTTCTTCTTGTTTCTTTATCATTTTATGGTCGTTTTTCTCTTGTTTTTGACCCTTTATTACCTTAATTCCTGCAAAATAACATACCCAAGTAGACTAGAGTGGAAAGAAAGCAAAAATCGCAATAAATAAAGGAAATACAGTGGATAATGACTAAAATCCTAAGCAATTTAGACCTAATTTATTGTATTATAAAGCACTTATCAGTTGGTGCGAGAAATCTAAAATAAAATGATGGCATAGGCAAAAATATTGAATATTCATTCCAAGATAAGGATAAATACAAAAGAGGAGTACACCGGCTCAATTAAAATATTATCAAAAAAGAGTGGGCGAAGCTCATCCCGCCTACAGAGCACTACAGAAAAAGAGATAAGGGTTGACGGGGCCACCTTCCTCCTCCCCCTTTCTGATCCAGCATCTCCTACCCTTTCCCCATGTTGATCATCTTCTGCTGGGGTGTCATCCTCTCCCTCCGCCAAGGGTGCGAATTTGAAAGCTTATCAATAGGGATGTAGGACTTTCCACCAACTTTGGTCACCAATTCCCCATCACGGAATCTATTAACAAAACCAATCCCATTCAGGGTCAATTGGAGACCTCAGTTGCAGAAAACAACCTGACAAACTGCGTGGCTAAATGAATCCTTAGCGGCTTAGGCAAACATTATCATGTCGTTTTTGTATTTAGCTTGTCAGTCCTGAACCATTGTAGATAATTCATCATTTTCCCTTTTAGCTCAGCCACGAGCTTCTCCAGATTATCCACCTTGAGGAAGAGTCTGTTGTTCTTCTTCTTAAAGTCACCTTTGGATTTTCGAATGTCTTGATTCTCTTCATTAAGGCTCTTTACCCTCTGATAAGCCTTGTTGTAGTCCTCGAAGAGGCGAGAGTTCTTATCTTTTAACCACTTAATTTCCCTCTTAGGCCTTTCGGTGGCGACGGAGTAGATGGTGGATAGGGTTTTGATATTATACCGCATGACGGTCTCCAGTGCGAATTTGAGGTCTTGAGAATTCAATCCCTCCTTGAGACGCCATGGGAGACCAAAATCGGTATTGGAAGGAGTGGTTTTGATAAGAAGCTCGTCCAGAGCTTCCATGCCAGATATTGGAGTAGGGGTCTCCTGCTCAACTGGTTCTTCAACGGTGACCCTCTTGTCTTTATCTAGCCCCTTATGGTTGGGGTCAACCCTTTGTTTCTTCGAGATGCCGATATCTTGTTTTCTCTCTTTTTTTTGCAAGGACCAGTCTCCAATGCCACCGCTCTGTTATCCCTCGTGTTATTGTTGGGTTATTAATTGGTAAGCTCACTAATTATTTGTAGTTTTCAAATTTAGATATCGTTCCACCGGGATTAAAAGTCCAGTAACTTATAGTAATTTCTTATTTACTATGGTAAATTTATCAAAGATTATTAACAAAAGAATAATTTATAAACAATTTGTACAATATTCACAGAATTTGATGGTTGATTTGTTTAAAAGGTAAAAGAATAGAAAAGATAAAATCTATCTAATAAATTGAGATGTAATTCAGAATAATTCAGATACTTAAGGTAAAATAAACACAGATTAACAAATTATGATGGAATTAGGATTCTCGTACTAAAATATAATAAAATAATTACAGACATACATACTTAATCATCAAGCTCATGTTATTGCAGCTTAAAGTCATTATAACCAATCCCTCGTGATATAGATTCTAAGTATTTATCGTAAAGTCTGATCCCTCGTGAGCTTTCTCAATAAAAACTTGCATTAAGTCCTAGCCTTATGGCAACAATAATTACCAATTCTATCCCTAGTAATTAGCATATTAAAGGTATTTTAACTTTTACTTTCATTAAAACATATTTTAATTTGGCATGAATAATCATTCTCCCGTTTGACATTCATACTAATAAAACAAGTTTTAATACACATGAAAATCATTCTCCCATTTGATTTTCATATTGATAAAGAGTTGAAATACTAACATGTACTTGAGTCATAAATATGTAGAGGTCATAATCATAACATCATATAATAGATTGATTCACCAAATTCCAACATAAACAATTTAGTTACACATAGTAAAAGTAAGAACAACACTTACAGAGGTTGACATATAAAGGCGATGGAGACTTCACAATACAACGATCACAATACCACACAACACTCTCAAGTATCTAGAAAACTATTCTAGAACTATAAACTCACAAAAGAAACACTCAAACACGAGTGTATAAGAGAGGAAAAGAACTCAGAAAAGTGGAATGGGATGCTTGATGTGTGAAGAATGGCCCTATTTATAGGGCTGAGGAGGGGTCTTGACGTTACGCACCAGCCTAACGCTACGTGTCAGGTTCCTGAGTCAGCCCCCATTAAAAGCAGCTCGAAGTGGCCATGATGGATTATTTTAATCAATCATGCTCAGCCATGTATACCTGTCTCCTTTTTCAGTGTGGCATGTAGCATGAGTGGAATGGCCAATATGTGGGTCAAAGGCTGAGTGTTTGGCCACCTGGAAATGGGATCCACATAGCCTCTGACGCTACGCGTGGGTGTGACACGTAGTGTTAGCACCAGAAATCCCCACGCGTCAGCTCTTTAATTCTTCAATTTTTCTCTTTAAATTCTTTACTTTTCACTACAAAACTAGAGAAAATTGATCAAGGGCAGATTATTTCCAACAACATCCATTTATTGAATTTAAAAACTAAATTTCTAAAAAATTAAACAAATTTTTATTATTTTCATACAATTTTTATTAGGAATTTATTGTAAATTTGAGGACTAACATGCTCCACCAGGGATGTGGAGGTTTGAAGCCTTCTTCAACTTCGGGGTGACTTGATTTTCCCTAGAAACGTTAACCTCATAGTCCTCCAAATGCTTTTAGAGTGCCAAAGCATCAGTAGTCATTTCCTAAAAAGACAGTTGTTAGCATAAACCGGAGTATACAAATATTCTTAGAGAAAGGGAAAAGATAGATACCCAAAAGAGTGAGATACTCATTTCGTGTCTTCAGGGTTCCTAGAAGGGAACGACACATGAGGGGTGCACCCCGGTAGAGGGTATGAAGGGTATCGACGACGGTGTGGGAGGTCTCAGAGAGAAAGCCTTCATCGAATGAGTACGCTGTACTCTCTAGTAAAAAATGTTTGTGGGTGCATTTGGTGTGGAACAAATAATTGCCTTCTTTGTCCTCCTAGAAAGGAGACGTAGTATTCTCAACAAAAAGTTTAAAGAATGAACTCTTGAAGGAGGAGCCGTTCATCTTGCAAGAATTGGAGTAAGCCTCAAAATTCATGATGTCACTCTGACATTGGAGGTTAATAAAACCCATTCCAGAGCCAGCTCTACACATCACCAGAACGTACCTAAAAAACATGGCGACGGTTGGGGTAAAGCAGAGGTGCTTTCCAAGAACTTGTAGGGCCATTACCAGGGCCCAACCATTTGGGTGAAGTTGACTAGGGGCGATGTCTAAGAAACGCAACACCCCCATTTCATACTTGTTCAGAGGGAACCAGACTCCCACTTTCAACAGCGTGAAGTCATGTAAGTACAGGAAGCGGTCCCGAGGAATATGGCAGATTCGATCTGCAAAAGTAGGACAGATGAGATGGAAGTCTTTTTCATATTTTTTGGTCCACCAGAAGGATTCCGCCTCTAGCTATACTTCATCCTCATCAACAACATGGGAACTATAGGTTACCAGAACATCTTTGGCTACCTAGAAATACAGATCTTTGGCCTTCAGGGCTAACTAGTTGACCTTGTTAGCAATTATAAAAGTCTTATTAGGGTCGTTCCTCAGTACAGAAGATCCGGTAGTGTACATGACAACTACATGCTCTAAAAATGGGACAACGGAATAAAAGTCAGTATCATCAGCGTAGTAGTACACTACATTGGAATCTTCACCCCAGTCCAGGGACACAAGGGGCAAAGGTGATTTAAGTTCATGAACCCCCAAGGAAGATAACTCTAGTTCTTGGGAATTCAGATTACCCCGGTTGACTAGAGTCAGCCACCTACGGATGTCCGTTTGTGTGAGCTGAGGTCCATGACGAGGAACCTCGGGAGGCCAAAAAATAGAAGGATTTAAAATTATTTCACAAGAGCTATCTTGGTCTTGGTTGTTGTTAGTAGAAAAAGCAAACATCGAAAGTAAGAGAAGAGGTCGAAGGGCTACTTGTGTTTATGGTACGGACGGTCGTTCTAGTGTAAGCCAGGACAAATTAAAGGAAGAGAAGGAGACAACGAACGGACAGAGTTTCTGGAGAGAGGATGCAAAGTGAGGAAGCAATGAAGTTCTCTCCCCTTTTATAGACATCAAAGTCCTATGGGCCGAAGTTCGTCGCGGCCCATGGACAAAGTGGAAGACGAAGAGTCACAAACCAAAATAAGCATCGCTTCGCCTTTAAATGACATCACCTGATGGCGCATGAATTAAACGACCAGTCGTGACTAGCTACGTCATCAATCCACGTGAAATAACAACTTTTTCAGGCGACGCGCATTAAATGCTCCACCTAACGGATAATCCATATCATATCAGATGCATCAGCATGACGGTTCCAAAGCCATATCGGCCTATCCACCAGAGTCAGGGGGTAATTCATTATTGTGACAACATCGTAACAATAAACTAAGGGGCAAATGATCTAAGGTGCTAACCAAACTCTCTGAAGTTTGAACCTGGGTGGCATCAGTGTAATGCCATGTCATCAGTTTTACTTGCCTAAGTATGGTTTGGTATTGTATCTGGGGTCTACACTTATAGTAACTGTGGTTCTTTAATTAGGACTCTGGTCCTCTCCTGATAACTAGACAATGAGTCAGAATCGGGATGGCCAGTATGTACTTGCAAATGCTATAGCTATAGTAAGTTAGGATGAAGGTCAAATTATTTCTTCTACTTAGGTAATCCATATAAATACAACTTATTTATTACTGAGAAGGGGCCGAACTAACCTTTGATTTACCTTTGTAATACCTTATTTTTTGTTATACCGTACTGACTTAAGCATCAAAGAATCTTTTGCAGGTTCATCTTCGGTGTGTTCTCTTGACCTCGGTACATATTAGAACATCAATTTCATCCTAAACTCTAAGAACCTAGGATTCCCACTGAACCTAAGTGTAAAATACCGTACTCTACTGAGATGGTGTAAAATTAAGAGTGAGAGAGGTGACTACGGATACCAATCAAGACGGTCAACTCTTGACCCTGGTTTTGGTACAAAACACTTAGCCTAGGAGGTTCAGGACCATGATTTAAAATGCATAAACCAGGTTGTGTAACTGTAGAGAATTAGCATTGTATAGGCTCAATTTGGTGTATAATTAAATTTGAAACGGTAGACTAAATAAATTGAAATCTAATGTAACTGCATTTTAGTGATATTTCCTTTTTTTAAGGGGAAGAGGTTCTCCATGAAATAAATTCCATTAAGTCATGATAAAGGTATGGGCAATATATCCTGGTACTAAAATAGATGAAATGTCATATAAAAGAGTGTGGTAGCTATAAGGTCAGTTTGTCCCAAGTCTGCAAAATATGGTATTATGTATGTCTGAACCTACTTTCTGGCGTGACCACGACGTAGGTACGTTGGATCCCCTAACTCAGCTTTTTGCCTAACAGACCCTTTATGCATTGTGATTCTGATACCACGTGTAACCCTACTCCTCCTTGCTCTCCATGTTGGTGTTCACATGGTGCCTTGTTGCTTTGTATCCATGGGTGAACGTGGACATGTTATCGTCGGGCATGCATACGCTGAACCTCTGCCCGGTCTTCCTTCATTTACATATTCACGCGTCGTTAATGGTGTTGAAATGCTAGCATTCATACACCATGTTGCATGCATCTGACTCCCATGCTGGTTCACTTCTTGGCTTCCCTCTCCTCGCAGTATCTATACACCTACGTGATTTTCCTACTTGTTGATTCATGGGCCTTTTGTACATTCATTGGGTGTATATGTCCCATCCAGCATCCAAACATTGGTTTCACCTACTGGTCATTTTGTTGTGCGTCCTTACGCCAATATGGGTGGCTGTACGCCTGAGTCAGGGCCTAGTTTTCCCCTTTTGGTGTGCATGTTGGGCGTTTGCACGCCTCACCTGGGTGTTTATATGCCCAGGTCCTGAATTAGGGTCTTTTCATTGATGACTCTGGATGCACAATGTCATGCTTGGAAAAATCATATTGCATAAATATTATAATCAAGACCAATTTACTTAAATCATGAAAAATTTACTTGCAAAATTATAAATTAAATGAACCATGAATCGAATCTTAGAGAAGTAGAATAATAAATATTAAACTCAGGCCAAAGCATGACACATAGTAAGCCAATATCAGTTATGAGGATGAGGGATTGGTCATGGGGCATACCGGTGCATACCGGTAGAGGTGTTAGGAACGAATACAACTATGTCATCTTTCTCTGTATTTTACAGAAGTCATACTAACACAGACCAAGAAGGATACCACCACCACCGAACTCTATAGATTCCATACATTTATTATAGTATAAGCACATTTACCAACCTATTGCTTAAGCTCTAGTTGACTTGAGCGTCAACGTGTCTTTACTTATGACATCATATTTCACCCCACAACATGAGATATCAGTGGTTGTTAGACTGAATCACACTAAGACTTTGAGATCCCCACTAGACTTAATGATATAATAGTGGATCCTCTCTAGACCGGTATAAGAGATACAAACTGAAATACTCGACACTCATATTAGAAGTTTGTTCCCCTATACTAGATAAGTTAATTTTTCAAAATGAAAAAACTCATATTCTAATTAGTTATTTTTTAAATTATAAGGAACAATTTAAACATAATTCTATCAAAATTAATCTAATAAATTTATCCTCGAAAGGATTTTTTATTTGGAAGGTTAACTATTCAGTTGACTTTAAGAAGAGAATGTGACTGATGCATGTTGCCTAAACAAATTGACAAACTTGCTTATGAGGAAAGTTGCCATGGATGCACCATGCTTATCACTCTACTGATAATTGAGCACCTTTCACATATTTTAATGTCTTTAAAAAATAAAAAAACTAATTAAATAGACAGAGTAAAATAGTGAGTTCTAATAATTTAAAGGTATTTTTAAAAAATAGTACAAATTATTAATAAATTAGGTGATTTTAATCAAATTAACTAACTATTTTAATGACCAAAATTGGCTGACAAAATTTTATATTAAAGGATCAAAATAGTATTTTGTTGGCATAATTATGAGAGATCAAATGTGCATCTTGCACAATCCTACTCCCTACTGTATTTAAGTTTTTATAAGTGCATATTGCCTGTTATTCCCAAAGGGTCCAGACAATACATTCATCTTGCAACAATTAAGTCTCAATGACAAACTCTTTCAAATGTTAGGTTGTATCTACCACAATCAGTCTTTACACATGGCCAATTATATGTTGCATTGTAAAAAGTGAGATCAAGAAAATGTCTTAGGATCGTAGTTGAAAACCATGATGATATTTCTCCAAACCACACTATCAACGTTATGTATAGGGAAATATTCTCTAAGTTGCCTTAGGTATGTATTTTCTGCATTATAATTTTGAACTCAACTTGTCAATAGTGTCTCTCTAAAAGCATGTATAAAATCTTATAACAATTTTGCTTCATTTCAGTTTTCTATCAATATGGAAATCCATCGATCGAGTATCATCCAAGGTATATTCATATAAATGCACCCGAAAATATAACAAAACCGAGCGGTTGAATTTTTGCATGATTTTTTACAGCTATGCTTAGAAAAGTATTGTAAGGTTGTCCCTGAAGTTTCATCAGATTTCTCCAAGGGAAGGGGCAGATTTTCTCCAACGATGAAATTTTAACCAAATTTAAAGGCTATGCCTATGAAAATATGACAAAATCGAGCGATTGAATTTTTGCATATTTTTTGTGGCCATTCATAGAAAGGCATTGTGGGGTTGTCCATAAGTTTCACTAGATTTTTCCAAGGGAAGGGGCAGATTTTTTCAACCGATAAACTTTTTGCTAAATTTAAAGGCTAATGCCCAGGAAAATATGACAAAATCGAGCAGTTGAATTTATTCATAATTTTTTGTAACTATCATTAGAAAGACATTGTAAGGTTGTCCCAAAAGTTTTATCAGATTTCTCTAAGGGAAAGGGTAGATTTCTCTCCAACGATAAATTGTTAACCAAATTTGAAGGCTAATAATGCCCATGAAAATATGATAAAATCAAGCAGTTGAATTTTTGCATGATTTTTTACGGCCATATTTAGAATGACATTGTAGGGTTGTCCATGAAGTTTTATCAGATTTTTCCAAGGGAAGGGACAAATTTTCTCCAACGATGAATTTTTACCTAGATTTGAAGGCTAATGCCCTTGAAAATTTGACAAACCTGAGCCGTTAGATTTTTACATGATTTTTTGTGGTCATGCTTAGAAAGGCATTGTAAAGTTGTCCCTGAAGTTTCATTAGATTTCTCCAAAGGAAGATTGTAAATTTCTCCAACGATGAATTTTTAACCAAATTCGAAGGCTAATACCCATGAAAATATGACACAAATGAGCGACTAAAGTTTTACATGATTTTTTGTGGTCATGCTTAGAAAGGCATTGTCAGGTTGTCCGTGAAGTTACATCAGATTTCACCAAGGGAAGGAGCAGGTTTTCTCTAATGATGAATTTTTAGCCAAATTTGAAGGTTAATACCCATGAAAATATGACAAAATCGAGCTGTTGAATTTTGAAATGATTTTTTATGGCCATGGTTAGACAGGCATTATAAGGATGTCCCTGAATTTTCATTAAAATTCTCCAAGGGAAGAGGCAGATTTTCTCCAACGATGAATTTTTAGTCAAATTTGAACGCTAATAATGGCCACGGAAATATGACAAAATCGAGCGGTTGAAGTTTTGCATGAGTTTTTACGGCCATGATTAGAAAGGCAATGTAGGGTTGTCAATGAAGTTTCATCAGTTTTCTCCAAGGGAACAGGCAGATTTACTCCAATGATTTTTAGCTAAATTTGAAGGCTAATGCCCACGAAAATATGATAAAATCAAGCGGTTTAATTTTAGCATGATTTTTAACGACTGTTGTTAGAAAGGCATTGTAAGGTTGTCCCAAAAGTTTCATTAGATTTCTCTAAGGGAAGGGGTAGATTTTCTCTAACGAAGAATTTTTAACAAATTTGAAGGCTAATAATGCCTAGGAAAATATGACAAAATCGAGCGGTTAAATTTTTCCATGATTTTTTGCGGCCATGCTTAGAAAGGAATTATGATGTTATCCATGAAATTTCATCAGATTTCTCCAGGGGAAGGGGTATATTTTCTCAATGATGCATTGTTATCCAAATTTGAAGGCTAATGCCTAAAAAAATATGATAAAACTGAGAGGTTGAAAATTTACATGATTATTTGCAGCCTTGCTTAAAAAGGCATTGCAAGGTTGTCCTTAAAGTTTCATCATATTTCTCCAAAAGAAGGGGTAAATTTTCTCAGACGATGAATTTTTACCCAGATTTGAAGGGTAATGCCCATGAAAATATGACAAAACTAAGCAGTTAAATTTTTACATGATTTTTTTGGTCAAGCTTAGAAAGGTATTGTAAGGTTGTCCTTGAAGTTTCATCAGATTTCTCCAGGAGAAGGGCCAGATTTTCTCCAATAATGAATTTTTAACCAAATTTGAAGGTTAAAACCCACAAAAATATGACAGAACAGAGCAAATGAATTTTTACATGATTTTTTGTGACCATATTTAGAAAGGAATTGTAAGGTTGTCCCTGAGATTTGATCAGATTTCTCTAAGGGAAAGGGCAGATTTTGTCCAATGATGAAATTTTAACAAAATTTGAAGGCATTCCCACGAAAGTATGACAAAACCGAGTAGTTGATTTTTTGAATGATTTTTTACGGCAATGCTAAGAAAGGTATTGTAAGGTTGTCCTTAGAGTTTCATCAGATTTCTCCAAATGAATGTGTTTGAATGTGTATACAGGTTCAGGAACTTTGATAATGACAAAAACACTCTTGAAGAAATCTGTGCAAAAACAAAGACATGGAACCAGGTGCTGAGAAACAGAGAAGCTAATCGATTAGGGCAACTATGCGAATCGATTAGGAGCATTCTGTTTTGGAAGAAATTGCATCAGGCCACAAGATAATCGATTACAGCAATGAAGATAATCGATTATGAAGCTACTGGAATTAATCTAATCGACTACGCACTTAATGTAATCGATTACAACTGTCAAAAATGAGATTAAATACATCAGGTATAGTGGCTAATCGATTAAGGGAAGTTACACAATCGATTAGGAGGCTACTGGAATTAAGGTAATCGATTACCAGACATGCTAATCGATTAGGAAGCTGCGAAATCAAATTAAATGCATCAGGTACAGATGATAATCGATTACAGGAAAAGAAATAATCGATTATGGACCTTCTGACTTGAAGATAATCGATTACAACGCGAGGGTGTAATCGATTACACTAGTGGAAAAACACATTTAAGTGGGAAACCAGCTCATGTCTCCACCATTCTTCAAAATCCCACTAAGTGCAACGGCTAGGAAGAAGAAGGGCACACCTCAACACCTCAAATGGCTCTATAAATTGAAGAGGAACACAAGCACAAAGACACACCCAAGAAGCTACAATTCCTTTGTTCATTCTTGTGCTTTGTAAGCCCTATTCTTGTATATCTTGAATCTCATTTGTATATCCTCTCTTCTTGAGAGATTAGAAATTGTGTGAGCTATCATTTTGCTTATCCACTCTATTGAGAGAGTTACTTGCTTGTAAACACTACATCAAAACACCAAAGTTCACTCTAGGTTGAGTGGTTACAAAGGTTGAGGCTCAACCTTTGGGATATTGTGAGATTGAGAGATTGGGTGGGTTGCCCTTATACTTGTGAGGATTGGGTTCTTGAGTGTGGGACACTAGGAAGCCGCAATTGCTCAAAGTTGTATCTCTAGTCTACAATAGTGGAAAATCCTCTAAGTGGGTTGCTTAGAGGCGAGACGTACACCGGATTGGTGGAACTCGTTAAATCGGTTTGCAAAGCTCTTCTCCCTTACTCTTTTACTTTCATATACTGCACTTAACTGGCTTGTGTTGATTGATTGTGGCTTGCATACTTGAACTTGTTTAAATTGGTAAATCTTGAAGACTGCACACCAAGTGTTTGTTTAATTGTCTCATCTATATTTACCTTTGTTTTGCATTGCATATTTCACTAAACTTTATTTCACTTGCATAATCTTGTAAATTTGTATATAAGAATCAAGTTCAAAGGTATTCCAACTAAAAGTTTTAAAAAGTCAATTCACCCCCCCCTCTTGAGTATTGAGGCCACTTGAATAACAATGAAGGGGCAGATTTTCTCTTAGGATGAATTTTTATCCAAATTTAAAGGCTAATGCGTACAAAAATATGATAAAACTGAGCCATTGAAATTTTGCATAATTTTTTATGGCCATTCTTAGAATGGCATTGTTAGGTTACCCCTAAAGTTTCATCTAATTTTTAGAAGAAAAAGGGTAGATTTTCTCTAACGATAAATTTTTGGCCAAAATTTAAAGGCTAATGCCGATGAAAATATGACAAAATCGAGCGATTGCATTTTTGCACCTATATTTTACAGCCATGCTTATAAAGGCATTTTTGAGGGTTTCATGAAGTTTCATCAAATCTCTCCAATAGAAGGTGTAAATTTTTTTCAACGATGAATTTTTACCCAAATTTGAAGGCAGCCCACGAAAATATGACAAAATCGAGCGGTTGAATTTTTGTATATTTTTTTCAGCCTTTCTTAGAAAGGCCTTGTAAGGTTTTCTTTGAAGTTTCATCATATTTCTCCTATAATGAATTTTTAACAAAAGTTAAAGGCTAATACCCATGAAAATAAGACAAAACTGAGAAGTTGAATTTTTGCATATTTTTTACCGCCATGCTTAGAAAGGCATTGTAAGGTTGCCTCTGAAGTTTCATCAAATTTCTCAATGGAAAGGGGCAGATTTTCTTGAACGATGAGTTTTTAGCTAAAGCCCACAAAAATATAACAAAACTAAGTAGTTGAATTTTTACATGATTTTTTGTGGTCATGCTTAGAAAGGCATTGTAAGGTTGCTCTTCAAGTTTCATTAGATTTCTCTAAATGAAGGGGTAGATTTTCTCCAACGATAAATTTTTAACCAAATTTGATGACTAATGCCAATGGAAATATAACAAAATCATGCAATTAAATTTTTGCACTATTTATGCGACCATGCTAAGAAAGCCAATATATAGTTGTCCCTGAAGTTTCATCAAATTTCTCTATACAAAAGGGAGAAATTTCTCCAACGATAAATTCTTACCCAAATTTGAAGGCTAATGCCTACAAAAATATGGTAAAACCTAATGGTTGACCTTTTGCATTTTTTTGTGGCCATGCTTAGAAAGCCATTGTAAGGTCATATCTAAAATTTCATCAGATTTCTTCAAGGGAAGGGGTAGATTTTCTCCTACGATAAATTTTTAACCAAATTTGACGGCTAGGGCCACGGAATTATAACAAAATCATGCAATTAAATTTTTGCACTATTTATGCGACCCATCTAAGAAAACAATATAAAGTTGTCCTTGAAGTTTCATCAGATTTCTCTAAATGAAAGGGTAGATTTTCTCCAACGATAAATTTTTACCCACATTTGAAGGCTAATGCCTATGAAAATATGGTAAAACCTAATGGTTAACTTTTTGCATTTTTTTACGGCCACACTTAGAAAGCCATTGTAAGGTCATCTCTAAAATTTCATCAGATTTCTCCAAGGGAAGGGGCAGATTTTCTCCAATGATAAATTTTTAACTAAATTTGAAAGCTAATGCCCATGAAAATATGAGAAAACTGAGCAGTTAAATTTTTGCATATTTTTTACCGCCATGCTTAGAAAGGCATTGTAAGGGTGCCCCTGAAGTTTCATTAAATTTCTTAAAGAAAAGGGGCAGATTTTCTTGAACTATGAGTTTTTAGCCAAAGCCCACAAAAATATAACAACTAAGCGGTTGAATTTTTGCATGATTTTTTACGGTCATGCTAAGAAAGGCATTGTAAGGTTGCTCTTCAAGTTTCATTTAAATTTTTGCACTATTTATGCTACCATGCTAGGAAAGCCAATATAAAGTTGTCCCTAAAGTTTCATTTGATTTCTCTAAATGAAAGGGTAAATTTTCTCCAACGATAAATTTTTACCCAAATTTGAAGGCTAATGCCTACAAAAATATGGTAAAACCTAATGGTTAGCTTTTTGCATTTTTTTTGCAGCCATGCTTAGAAAGTCATTGTAAGGTCATCGCTAAATTTCATCAGATTTTTCCAAGGGAAGGGGCAGATTTTCTCCAACGATAAATTTTTAACCAAATTTGAAAGTTATTGCCCATGAAAATATGACAAAACTGAGCAGTTGAATTTTTGTATATTTTTACCACCATGCTTAGAAAGGCATTGTAAGGTTGCCCCTGAAGTTTCATCAAATTTCTCAAAGGAAAGGGGCAGATTTTCTTGAACTCTGAGTTTTTAGCTAAAGCCCATAAAAATATAACAAAACTAAGCGGTTGAATTTTTGCATGATTTTTTACGGTCATGCTAAGAAAGGCATTATAAGGTTGCTCTTCAAGTTTCATTGGATTTCTCTAAATGAAGGGGTAGATTTTCTCCAACGATGAATTTTTAACCAAATTTGACGGCTAATGCCCAAGGAATTATAACAAAATCATGCAATTAAATTTTTACACTATTTATATGACCCATCTAAGAAAGCCAATATAAAGTTGTCCTTGAAGTTTCATCAGATTTCTCTAAATGAAAGGGCAGATTTTCTCCAACGATAAATTTTTACCCAAATTTGAAGGCTAATGCCTACAAAAATATGGTAGAACCTAATGGTTGACTTTTTGCATTTTTTTGCAGCCATGCTTAGAAACCATTGTAAGGTCATCTCTAAAATTTTATCAAATTTATCCAAGGGAAGGGGTAGATTTTCTTCAACAATAATTTTTTAACCAAATTTGAAAGCTAATGCCTATGAAAATATGACAAAATCAAGCGGTTGAATTATTGCATGAGTTTTCACGATCATGATAAGAAAGGCATTGTAAGATTGTCTCTGAAGTTTCATCAGATTTCTCTAAATAAAAGGGCAGATTTTCTCCAACGATAAATTTTTACCTAAATTTGAAGGTTAATGCCTACGAAAATATGGTAAAACCTAATGGTTGACTTTTTGCATTTTTTTGTAGCCATGCTTAGAAAGCCATTGTAAGGTCATCCCTAAAATTTTATTAGATTTCTCCAAGGGAAGGGGTAGATTTTCTCCAACGATAAATTTTTAACCAAATTTGAAAGCTAATGCCCATGAAAATATGACAAAACTGAGTAGTTGAATTTTTGCATATTTTTTACCGCTATGCTTAGAAAGGCATTGTAAGGGTGCCCCTGAAGTTTCATCAAATTTCTTAAAGAACAGGGGCAGATTTTCTTGAACTATAAGTTTTTAGCTAAAGCCCATAAAAATATAACAAAACTATACGGTTGAATTTTTACATGATTTTTTACGGTCATGCTAAGAAAAACATTGTAAGGTTGCTCTTCAAGTTTCATTTAAATTGTTGCATTATTTATGCTACCATGCTAGGAAAGCCAATACAAAGTTGTCCCTAAAGTTTCATCAAATTTCTCTAAATAAAAGGGTAGATTTTTTCCAACGATAAATTTTTACCCAAATTTGAAGGCTAATGCCTACAAAAATATGGTAAAACCTAATGGTTGACTTTTTGCATTTTTTTTGCGGCCATGCTTAGAAAGCCATTGTTAAGGTCATCGTTAAATTTCATCAGATTTTTCCAAGAGAAGGGGCAGATTTTCTTCAACGATAAATTTTTAACCAAATTTGAAAGTTATTGCCCATGAAAATATGACAAAACTGAGTAGTTGAATTTTTGCATATTTTTTACCGCCATGCTTAGAAAGGCATTGTAAGGTTGCCCCTGAAGTTTCATCAAATTTCTCAAATGAAAGGGGCAGATTTTCTTGAACTATAAGTTTTTAGCTAAAGCCCATAAAAATATAAGAAAACTAAGTGACTATATTTTTGCATATTTTTTACGGTCATGCTAAGAAAGGCATTATAAGGTTGCTCTTCAAGTTTCATTAGATTTCTCTAAATGAAGGGGTACATTTTCTCCATGAAGAATTTTTAACCAAATTTGACGGCTAACGCCCATGGAATTATAACAAAATCATGCAATTAAATTTTTGCACTATTTATGTGACCCATCTAAGAAAGACAATATAAAGTTGTTCTTGAAGTTTCATCAGATTTCTCTAAATGAAAGGGCATATTTTCTCCAACGATAAATTTTTACCCAAATTTGAAGGCTAATGTCTACAAAAATATGGTAAAACCTAATGGTTGACTTTTTGCTTTTTTTGCGGCCATGCTTAGAAAGCCATTGTAAGGGCATCTCTAAAATTTCATCAGATTTCTCCAAGGGAAAGGGCAGATTTTCTTCAATGATAAATTTTTAACCAAATTTGAAAGCTAATGCCCATGAAAATATGACAAAACTGAGCAGTTGAATTTTTGCATATTTTTTACCGCCATGCTTAGAAAGGCATTGTAAGGGTGCCCCTGAAGTTTCATCAAATTTCTTAAAGAAAAGGGGCAGATTTTCTTGAACTATGAGTTTTTAGCTAAAGCCCACAAAAATATAACAAAATTAAGCGGTTGAATTTTTCATGATTTTTTACGGTCGTGCTAAGAAAGGCATTGTAAGGTTTCTCTTCAAGTTTGATTTTAATTTTTGCACTATTTATGCTACCATGCTAGGAAAGCCAATATAAAGTTGTCCCTAAAGTTTCATCAGATTTCTCTAAATGAAAGGACAAATTTTCTCCAACGATAAATTTTTACCCAAATTTGAAGGCTAATGCCTATAAAAATATGGTAAAACCTAATGGTTGACTTTTTGCATTTTTTTGCGGCCATGCTTAGAAAGCCATTGTAATGTCATCGGTAAATTTCATCAGATTTTTCCAAGGGAAGGGGCAGATTTTCTCCAACGATAAATTTTTAACCAAATTTGAAAGCTATTGCCCATGAAAATAAGGCAAAACTGAGCAGTTGAATTTTTGCATATTTTTTACCGCTATGCTTTGAAAGGCATTGTTAGGTTGCCCCTGAGGTCTCATCAAATTTCTAAAAAGAAAGGGGAAGATTTTCTTGAACTATGAGTTTTTAGCTAAAGCCCATAAAAATATAACAAACCTAAGCGGTTGAACTTTTACATGATTTTTTACGGTCATGCTAAGAAAGACATTATAAGGTTGCTCTTTAAGTTTCATTAGATTTCTCTAAATGAAGGGGTAAATTTTCTCCAACGCTGAATTTTTAACCAAATTTGATGGCTAATGCCCATGGAATTATAACAAAATCATGTAATTAAATTTTTGTACTATTTATGTGACCCATCTAAGAAGGCTAATATAAAGTTGTCCTTAAAGTTTCATCAGATTTCTCTAAATGAAAGGGCAAATTTTCTCCAACGATAAATTTTTACCCAAATTTGAAGGCTAATGCCTACGAAAATATGGTAAAACCTAATGGTTGACTTTTTGCATTTTTTTGCGGCCATGCTTAAAGAGCCATTGTAAGGTCATCGCTAAAATTTCATCAGATTTCTCCAAGGAAAGGAGTAGATTTTCTCCAACGATAAATTTTTAACCAAATTTGAAAGCTAATGCCTATGAAAATATGACAAAATCAAGCCGTTGAATTATTGCATGATTTTTCACAGCCATGATGAGAAAGGCATTGTAAGGTTGTCCTGAAAGTTTAGTAAGATTTCTCTAAGGGATGTGGTAGATTTTCTCCAACGAAGAATTTTTAACCAAATTTGACTACATTAGCCTACGGAAATATGACAAAATCAAGCGGTTGAATTTTTGCACTATTTTATATGGCCATGCTAAGAAAGCAAATATAAAGTTTTCCTTGAAGTTTCATCTGATTTCTCCAGATGAAGGGATAAATTTTCTCCAACGATGAATTTTTACCTAAATTTAAAGGCTAATGCCCACGAAAATATCACAAATTTGAGCGGTTGAATTTTTGCATGATTTTTGACGGCCATGCTTAGAAAGGCATTGTAAGGTTGCCCGTGAAGTTTCATCCAATGTCTCCAATAAAAGAGGCAGATTTTCTATAATGATGAATTGTTAACCAAATTTGAAGGCTAATGTCTATGAAAATATGACAAAACTGAGCGGTTGAATTTTTGCATTTTTTTGCGGCCATGCTTTGAAAGGCATTGTAAGGTCGTCCCTAAAATTTCATTAAATTTCACCAAGGGATGGGTAGATTTTCTACAACGATGAACTTTTAACCAAATTTGACGACTAATGCCCACGGAAATATGAAAAAATCGAGTGGTTGAATTTTTACACTATTTTATGCAGCTATGCTAAGAAAGCCAATATAAAGTTGTCCCTGAAGTTTTGTCAGATTTATCCAGATGAAGGGACAGATTTTCTCCAATGATGAATTTTTACCCAAATTTAAAGGCAGCCCACGAAAATATGAGAAAACTGAGCGGTTGAAGTTTTGCATGATTTTTGATGGCCATGCTTAGAAAGGCGTTGTAAGGTTTCCCATTAAGTTTCATCCAATGTCTCCAAGAAAAAGGGCAGATTTTCGACAAGGATGAATTCTTAGCCAAATTTGAAGGCTATTGTAGGATTGTCCCTGAAGTTTCATCAGATTTCTCTAAGGAAATGAGCGAATTTTCTCAAATGATGAATTTTTAGCCAAATTTGAAGGCATACCCATGAAAATATAAAAAAATCAAGCGGATAAATTTTTGCATGATATTTTACGGCCATGCTAAGAAAGGCATTGTAAGGTTGTCCTTGAAGTTTAATCAGATTTCTCCAAATGAAGGAGCAAATTTTGTCCAACGATTAATTTTTAACCTAATTTGAAGGCCAATACCTATAAAAATATGATAAAACTGAGTGGTTAACTTTTTGCATGATTTTTAGTAACTCTCAATAGAAAGACATCGTAAGGTTGTCCTTGCAGTTTGATTAGATTTCTCTAAGAGAAGGGGTAAATTTTCTCTAACGATGAATTTTTAACCAAATATGAAGGCTAATAATGCCCAGGAAAATATGAAAAAATTGAGCTATTAAATTTTTTTGTGAATTTTTGCGGACATGTATAGAAAGGAATTATAGGGTTATCCATGAAGTTTCATCAGATTTCTCTAAGGGAAGGGGCATATTTTCTCCAATGATGAATTTTTACCCAAATTTGAAGGCTAATGCCCAAAAAAGAATGAAAAAACTAAGCGGTTGAAATTTTGCATGATTGTTTATGGCCATGATTATAAAGGCATTGTAAGGTTGTCCTTGAAGTTTTATCAAATTTCTTTAAAAGAAGGGGTAGATTTTCTCCAACGATGAATTTTTACCCAGATTTGAAGGCTACGCACATGAATATTTGACAAAATTGAGCAGTTAAATTTTTGCATGATTTTTTATGGTCATGCTTAGAAAGGTATTGTAAGGTTGTTCCAGAAGTTTCATTAGATTTCTCTAAAGGAAATGGTGAATTTTTCCAACGATGAATTTTTAACCAAATTTGAAGGCTAATACCCACGAAAATATACTACAACTGAGCGGCTGAATTTTTGCATGGGTTTTTGCGGCCATGCTTAGAAAGGAAATGTAAGGTTATCCCTGAAGTTTCATCAGATTTCTCCAAGGAAAGGGGCGGGTTTTCTCCAACGATGAATTGTTAGCCAAATTTGAAGGTTAATACCTATAAAAATATGACAAAACCGAGTTGTTGAATTGTTGCATGATTTTTTGTGGCCATGGTTAGACAAACATTGTAAAGATGTCTCTGAAGTTTCATCAAATTTCTCCAAAGGAAGGGGTAAATTTTCTCCAACTATGAATTTTTAGTCAAATTTGAATGCTAAAAATGCCCATGAAAATATGATAAAATCGAGCGGTTGAATTTTTGCATGAGTTTTTACAGCCATGATTAGAAAGGCAATGTGGGGTTGTCAATGAAGTTTCCTCAGCTTTCTCTAAGGGAAGAGGCAGATTTTCTCCAACGATGAATTTTTAGCTAAATTTGAAGGCAACCCATGAAAATATGACAAAATGGAGTGCTTGAATTTTAGCATGATTTTTAACGGCTATCGTTAGAAAGGCATTGTAAGGTTGTCCTTGAAGTTTCATTAGATTTTGCTAAGGGAAGCGGTAGATGTTCCCCAACGATGAATTTTTAACCAAATTTGAATGCTAATAATTCCCACAAAAATATGTCAAAATTGAACGATTGAATTTTTACATTATTTTTTATGACTATGCTTAGAAAGGAATTATGGGGTTATCTATGAAGTTTCATCAGATTTCTCTAAGGGAATGGACATATTTTCTCCAAATATGAATTTTTACCCAGATTTAAAGGCTAATGCCCAAAAAAAGATGACAAAATTAAGCGGTTGAAATTTTGCATGATTGTTTACGGCCATGCTTAAAAAGGCATTGTAAGGTTGTCCTTGAAGGTTCATCAGATTTCTCCAAAAGAAGGGGTAGATTTTCTCCAACAATGAATTTTTACCCAGATTTGAAGGCTAATCCATGAAAATATGACAAAACTAAACAATTGAAATTTTGCTTGATTTTTTGTGGTCATGCTTAGAAAGGCATTGTAAGGTTGTCCCTGAAGTTTCATCAAATTTCTCTAAGAGGGGTTGATTTTCTCCATTGATAAATTTTTAGCCAAATTTGAAGGCATTATCACCAAAATATGACAAAACTGAGCAGTTGAACATTTGCATGATTTTTATGACCATGCTTAGAAAGGCATTGTAAGGTTGTCCCTTAAGTTTCATTAGATTTCTCTGAGAAATCTTTTGAAACTTCATAGGCAACCTTAAAAGGCCTTTCTAAGCATGTTCATAAAAAATCATGTAAAAAATTCAACCGCTCAGTTTTGTCATATTTTCATGGGCATTAGCCTTTAAATTTAGCTTAAAAATCATCGTTTGAGAAAATCTACCTATTCATTTGGAAAAATCTGATGAAACGTCAGGGACTACCTTACAATGCCTTTCTTACCATGGCCATAAAAAATCATGCAAACATTCAACTACTTGGTTTTGTCGTATTTTCAATAGCCTTCAAATTTGGCTAATAATTCATCGTTAGAGAAAATCTACCCCTTGTTTTGGAGAAATATGATAAAACTTCAAGGATAACCTTACAAAGCCTTTCTAAGCACGACCACAAAAAATCATGCAAATATTCAACTGCTTGATTTTGTCATATTTTCATTAATGCCTTCGAATTTGGCTAAAAATTCATCGTTGGAGAAAATTCACCCCTTCAATAGGAGAAATCTGATGAAACTTTTGGGACAACTTTATAATGTCTTTCTAAGCATGGCCATAAAAAATCACGCAAACATTAGACCACTCAGTTTTGTCATATTTTTGTGGGCATTATTAGCCTTCAAATTTGGCCAAAACTTTATCGTTAGAGAAAATATGCCCTTTTTTGGTGAAATCTGATGAAACTTCAGGGAAAACCTTAAAATGTCATTCTAATCATGGCCACCAAAAGTCATGTAAAAGTTCAACCGCTCGGTTTTGTCATATTTTTATTGGCATTAGCCTTCAAATTTAGGTAAAAATTCATCGTTGGAGAATATATGTCCCTTCCCTTGGAGAAATTTAATGAAACTTCATGGACAACCCCACAATGCCTTTCTAAGACTAGCCATAAAAAATCATGCAAAAATTCAACCGCTCAATTTTCTCATAATTTCGTAGGCATAGACTTTAAATTTGGCTGAAAATTCATCGTTGGAGATAATCTGCCCATTCTTTTGGAGAAATCTCATGAAACTTCAAGGACAACCTTACAATTTCTTTCAAAGTATGGCCATAAAAAATCATGTAAAAATTCAACCGCTCAGTTTTGTCATATTTTCATGGTAATGCCTTCAAATTTGGTTAAAAATTCATCTTCGCAAAAAACTAGCCCGTTCCCTTTGAGAAATCTGATTCAACCTCAAGGACAACCTTAAAATGCCTTTCCATCATTCATCGCCATGAAAAAATTCACTTGTTTAATTTTGTCATACTTTTATAGGAAATTGGCCAAAAATTCATCGTTGTAGAAAATATTCCCCTTCCCTTGGTGAAATATGATGAAATTTTAGGGACGACCTTACAATGCCTTTGTAAGCATGGCCGCAAAAAATCATGCAAGAATTCAAACGCTCGATTTTGTCATATTTTAAATAGCTTTCAAATTTGGGTAAAAATTCATCATAAGAGAAAATCTGCCCCTTCTTTTAGAGAAATCTGATGAAATTTCAAAAATAATCTTACAAAGCTTTTCTAACGATAGTCGAAAAAATATGCAAAAATTCAACCACTCAGTTTTGTCACATTTTTATGGGTATTATTAGCCTTCAAATTTGGCTAAAAATTATTCGTTGGAGAAAACCTACCCCTTCCTTTGGAGAAATCTGATGAAACTTCAAGGACAACCTTACATTGTCTTTTAAAGCGTGGTTGCAAAAAATCATGTAAAAATTCAACCGCTCGATTTTGTCATTTTTTAGGGGTCATTAGCCTTCAAATTAGGCTAAAAATTTATTGTTGGAGAAAATTTGCCTATTCCCGTAGAGAAATCTGATGAAACTTCAGGGATAACCTTACAATTTCTTTCTAAGCATGATCGAAAAAAGACATGCACAAATTCAACCGCTCAGTTTTATCATATTTTCGTGGGCATGCTTTCAAATTTGGTTAAAACTTCAGCGTTGGAGAAAATCTGCCCTTTTCCTTTGAGAAATCTGATTAAACCTCAAGGACAATTTTAAGAGGCCTTTCTAACATTGGCTGTAAAAAATCATGTAAAAATTCACTTACTCAATTTTGTCATACTTTTGAGGGAATTTGGCAAAAAACTCATTGTTGGAGAAAATCTACCCTTTCCCTTGGCGAAATTTGATAAAATTTTAGGGACGATCTTATAATGCCTTTCAAAGCATGGCCATAAAAAATACAAAAATTCAACCGCTCGATTTTGTCATATTTTCATAGACATTAGCCTTTAAATTTGGTTAACAATTCATCATTATAGAAAATCTACCTCTTTTATTGGAGACATTGGATGAAACTTCACGGGCAACCTTATAACGCCTTTCTAAGCATGGCCGTCAAAAATCATGCAAAAATTCAATCGCTCAGATTTGTGATATTTTCGTGGGCAATTAGCCTTTAAATTTGGGTAAAAATTCATCGTTGGAGAAAAACTGTCCCTTCATCTGGAGAAATCTGATGAAACTTTAGGGACAACTTTATATTTGCTTTCTTAGCATGGCCGTATAAAATAGTGCAAAAATTCAACCACTCGATTTTGTCATTTTCCGTGGGCTAATGTAGTCAAATTTGGTTAAAAATTCTTCGTTGGAGAAAATCTACCACGTCCCTTAGAGAAATCTTATTAAACTTTCTGGATAACCTTACAATGCCTTTCTTATCATGGTCATGAAAAATCATGCAATAATTCAATCGCTTGATTTTGTCATATTTTCATGGGCATTAGCTTTCAAATTTAGTTAAAAATTTATCGTTGGAGAAAATCTACCCCTTCCCTTGGAGAAATCTGATGAAATTTTAGCGATGACCTTACAATGGCTTTCTAAGCATGGCCGCAAAAAATATGCAAAAATTCTACCATTTAGTTTTGCCATATTTTCATGGACATTAGCCTTCAAATTTAGGTAAAAATTCATCGTTGAAAAAAATCTGCCTCTTCACTTGGAGATACTGATGAAAGTTGAAGGACAACCTTACAATGCATTTCTTAGCATGGCCGTAAAAAATCATACAAAAGTTCAACCGCTCGGTTTTGTCATATTTTCGTGGGCTCCTTCAAATTTAGATAAAAACTCATCGTTCGACAAAATCTACCTCTTTCCTTTCAGAAATTTGATGAAACTTTAGGGGCAACCTTACAGTGTCTTTCTAAGCATGGTTGTAAAAAATCATGTAAAAATTCAACTGCTCAGTTTTGTCATATTTTCATGGGTATGAACTTTCACTAAAAATTCATTATAGGAGAAAATCCACCCCTTCCCTTGGGAAAATATGGTGAAACTTCAGAGGCAACCTTACAAGGCCTTTCTAAGAATGGCTGAAAAAAATATGCAAATATTCAACTGCTCAGTTTTGTCATATTTTCGTGGGCATTAGCCTGTAAATTTGGATAAAATTTCATTGTTGGAAAAAATTTATGTAACATCCTGAATTTTATAAAAATAATTAAATAGAAAGAATAAATATTAAGTGATTATAAAATGGGTTTATGAGTGCCCCAAAAATATTGGAATGATTAAATTTGGATTTATTATATATATTTATAATTTATTGAGCCTATATGAGATAAAATTATACCCGATTAGAAAATGGGTGTCGGACCAAGTATCTTCGATTGAGATGCCGTTGGTCAGGGCTATTAAGAATATTATTGGGAATCCGAATATACCTTTGGAATAATTTTTGGAGTTAGTATTGAGCCCCAACGGAGACCCTGTTTGTCATAAAATGATGAAATCACTAATGAGGGGAATAAAACTTAAAACAAAACCCCATTCCCTTACGCCCCTTTTTCACATGGGATTCCCCATGGCAAACACATTTTGCCTTCTTCATTTTTCTTCTTCTTCATTCTCCTTCTTCTTTCCTCTCCACCATTCTCTTCAAAAACCTAAGCCAAGTGGTGTCTTCTTCTCCTTACACCATTTTTACTTGAGGAAGCTTGAAGGAAGCCATTGGAGGTTGGATCTTCTTCCTCTCTTCTCTAATTTTTGTGTGGTCTACTCCCTCTATTAGAAGCTCAATGTTATCTCTTGGGTGAGGTAAGTTCCTCATCATTCTTTATAAGCTTATGCCATAGGTTTTGGGTTTTTGGTTGTTGGGTGAATGTTTAATGTAAAGAGGGTATTGAATAAACCATCAATATGAAAACCCTAAGGTGGGGTGGCTTAAATGTAAGCTTTTATAAGTATTTAATGGGGTACTCAAGGTTAATGTTGAAAGGTGATAGAAAATTAATGTGCATTTATGATGGTGATGGGTTCTAGTAAAACCCTAACTTTAGTAAATTGGGGAAAGTGTGAAATGTGTGTAGAATATAGGTTTAATGATATTGGAGAATGATATTAATGATTAAAGATGGCCATTGATGGTGATTAATGAGTATTGGTAATAGTTGTTGGGTTTTGATGAAAACCCTTGCCTTAAGAATTTGGGGAATTATATATATTGTGACTTGTTGGGTTGAATTGGAAGTGAATGGGTGATATTTAATATGTGTGTTGTTAGTTATAGTGATGAACAATGATGAGCATTGTAGATGACCCTTAATGATGGAATAATGGGATATACATATTGGTTAGTAAGTTGATAGGCCATGATTTATGTCATTAGAGTTGTTAATCAAGAATGGTTTAAAAGAAGCAAGGCTAACTTGTGTTGAACTCTAAATGATAATGATTATGTTTGAAGGATTGAGGTGATTTAGGATTACATTATGTAATAGATGATGATGATGATGATGATGTTGGGTTTAGTTAGTCTTTGAGATCTAGAGAATCTTGGTTTTGGGAAAGGAATTCCCGAAGCCTAACACAATTGTATAAAATTGGTGTTTAGCATGTTTAGGACTTGATGTTGAGCTTTATGATAAGCTAGTAAATGTTTAGAAATATGATGGTTATTGATTATTTGAATGCACATGTATATGGTATGTAGATTGCATCCCGGATTATGTGGCGGGGATTCCGGAGCGTATATTGGTTGCGGCTCTTCCCTCGAGGTAGGAGAGGAGTTTACATTCAAATTACATGAGTTATATAATTGATGATTATTATATGTTATGATACTCATGCTTGCCTTGCCATGTTTATAGTGAAATGATGTGAATGGCAATTATTGACTACTGATGATGATATATATATGTATATGTGATGATGATAAATAGTTAGCTATCCCTTGGTGGGAATGATGTGTTGTTGATAAACCATCCTTGAGGGGATGAAGTATATGTTTTATGAATTGAGAAGTTATGTGGATGTTTGGCATTGAATGTGATAGCCATTATGGTGACATTAATGATAAGATTGAAAGATAATGCATAATTGAGGAACTCATAGAGTCAAATTGAGAATCGCGTGATTTTGATGGCGTGGGATAGTTCCAATAGCCTATATATGTAGATTTTGACTTGTAGAAACTAGAGTGGGCTAATTCTAATGAGAATAGGCCCTTGAGTTGCATAAAAGTGCCTCTAAATGGGTAAAACGCATTTATACGTGTAAGTCACTCATTTTAAAGGATTTTTGAGTAAGGCCGGTGGCCACACGTCACAAATAATGTGTTTTAGCCTGTGTCAAAATTTGGTGACATTCTGATATCGTTTGCTTGAGTTTTGGTAGTTGAGAAGTTCATTTTTGGCGTAAAATCTGCATAATTTCTGCAGAATGATAGGGCGTAATCGATTAGCCGCTAAGGTATAATTAATTACCAGGCCTCTGTCCACCATCTAATCGATTAGGAATCAGACTGTAATCGATTATGGACCGTCTAGAACCAATGTAATCGATTGTATTCGAAGGTGTAATCGATTATGTACTAAAACAGAAACAAGGTAATTGATTACTCTAGTCTCGTAATCGATTATGCACAACACCTGATATATTATACCACCAACAGAAGCATTGTAATCGATTAGCTCCTACCCCATAATCGATTATCACTAGCTAAATTGATTAAATCAGCTTAGGATTTGCATCTTTACTTCTTTTGGGTACTTATCTTGTACTCCTTGGTCCTTTAGGCCTACTTGACAATTAAATGGAGTACTCTAAAACCTTCTTCCAATCCCATGTATATTTTTGGAACAATTGCGAGCGAATTCACTAGGGGTATAGGTGTGGTTTGTCTTAGTGGTGATTGGGGAATGACTTAAGGCCTTGGCGAGGTGTGTGTATGCCTATGCTATGTTATGAATACATATATGCTTCACCACTATGGATATATTGTGAATCTTGATGAAAAGTAAATGATGTAATTGTATGACACACCTTGGTTGACGATGGAACTAATAAGGGGACAATTGAATAGCAATGAGTTATTATAACTGAATGAATTTGAAAAAGTGTTAATGATGAATAAGAATGAATGATGAATGATAATGTTGAATGAAAAGGGACGTTGTTGTTGAACACGCCCTAGAATGTTATTATTGATGGGCATAGTGCCACTATTATTAATGCATGTATTGACATGTATATATGAGACTGAATGATGATTGTTGAAATTATGTTTTGAGATATCTTATTGGTTTCCATGTGTGGATAAATGCTATAATGATTAATATGCTATGATTGCCAGGTGGGGATTTATGAAAATGTGAATGTTGTGCCTTGAGGGGCCTTGTGATTGATTGTATGCCAATGATAACAAAAACCAAATATAAAATATGCCCCTAATTGAGAGGGTGAGATATCCTTGCCAGGTCGATTGGCATATGCATTATTGCATTTTGCATTCATGGCATGGCATAACATTGAATATGTGGTTGCGATCACAATGATGAAAGATCCTGCGGGATTCTATGAAGGGAGTACCCCTTGCGAGGTGGGAAACTAACTTGATGATGATATGATATTGAGCTGGTGGTTACGATCACCTGGTTATGGAAAGTGAAAGGCCCTGCGGGGACCATTGTATTGTGATGAGCCAGTGGTTGTGATCACTTGGTATTTGAAATGAAAAAGGGCTTGCGAGTTCCTATGATGCCTGTGGTTGCGATCACGAGGCGGGAGTACCCCTTGCGAGGCGGGAAACCATTATGAATTGTTGAACGTGGTTGCGATCACGAGAAAGCACCTTGCGAGGCTGCTAGAGGGAGTACCCCTTGTGAGGTGGGAAACCCATGAATATGAATGAATGATTATGGTGGTTGTGATCACCCATTGTTATGAAATCGGATCCGTTGCATATGCATTAAATAGTTGACATATGCATTAGCCTTAAGAGCATGGCATTTGAGATGGGATGACCACGAGAGATGATAAACCCCCTTGTAAGGAGGAATGAATTAAAGATTTAATAAGATGATGATAATGATTGTGAATGCCCTTGTTGATAAGTGGCAATGTGATTGTGTATGTGCTTGTGCTTGCTTATGTTTGAATTACGATTCATGAGGCTTGTATGCCTGTTATAAAATGTGATGATGATTGAATGATAAATTAATGATTTTATAGCGAAGCACACATGATGATTATATGCATATACACATGATCACAATATATTTATATTCGTCATTTTGAATGTATAACTTACTCTCCCATGTGGTCTCCTTTTTAGCATTGTGATGCAGGTTGCCATGGGATGAGTTCGGATTTTAAATCAAAGCTTTAGTGAAGGTAAATAGTGGTAGAGGAAGTGCCTTGGCCAGCATCATTTATGAACTATCATGTATTGAATTTATGAAATGAATAAGTTGCTTATGATGATATAGAGGATTTAATGATTTTGGATATGTATAAGATAATCCCTTGAAATTGTGAATGGTGAATATAAATGTAGTATGTAAGAGATGATTGAATGTGTACTAGAAGGATTGAAATTGAATGATGTACATTGATGATAGTGATAGTTGGGAGAAGATCCCGGGATGTATATGTATATATATATAATTGTGTCTTGGGCAATGCATGTGTATGTTGTGAGTGAATTAGACGGGCTTTGTTCTATTAGGTCTATGTCAGGTATTTGCATGCTTTGCCGAGCCTTTTCTCATATCGTCATATATGGGACTAGGCGTATGCCCGGTATACACATTCTTCTTCAGCTGTAAACTCTACTATTTTTGTATACCGTTATGGGTAATTTAGTTATCGATCCAGTCATATCTTATTAATTCGTACTCTTCGGTTTTCTGTTATTCGAGTTTCGGTGTGACATCGGACTTACTTTGGAACGCGAAAAATTTACCCGTATTTTATTAATTATTTATATCGATCACATCGGAATTCGGGTCCGAAAAACCGAGGGTGTTACAATTTACACCTGCCCTTGGAGAAATATGATGAAACTTAATGGACAACTCCATAATGCCTTTGTAAGTATGGCTGTAAAATATAGGTGAAAAATTTTAATCGCTCGATTTTGTCATATTGTCGTGGGCATAGGCCTTCAAATTTGGCTAAAAATTCATCGTTAGAGAAAATCTGCCCTTTTTCTTGTAAAAATTGGATGAAACTTCAGAGGCAACCTTACAATGCCATTCTAAGAATGGCCGCAAAAAATCATGCAAAATTTCAACGGCTCAGTTTTGTCATATTTTCGTAGGCAGCTTTTAAATTTGGGTAAAAATTCATCCTAAGAGAAAATTTGCCCCTTCATTTTGAGAAATCTGATGAAACTCCAAAGACAACTGTCACGACCGGGGTCTCGGGTCATGACGCACACTGGAAGAATGCAATAAAAAAGAAAACGAAACCGTATTGGAACAAGGCCCTTGGGGGCCTAAAAACTAAAGGGTTCAGAGAGTCGCCACTAATATTTATTAAGGTAAATATCAGGAAAACCTTTAAATGGCACTGGTTTTAAAATGAGACTCTGTTTTGTCTGGAGTCAAATTACAGGTGGGGAAAGTATTAACACCCCACACTGCCTGTCCTAAAAGGGTTACCCAAATTGATCATGTATAATTCTTTAAAAATGATTATTAAATATTTTATCCTTAATAAAAAATACAACAATGATAGATGTTATTTACAGACAAATGTACACTTGAATAATGATAATAAGGAAATATAAATAGAAATAAAATTAAATTAAATAATAGGACGTATCATCTAAAACTTTCTTATTTTTTGAGTTCAAAAAAAATGAACAAACAAGTGATTAAGACAGTAAAATAAAAACAATGAGACGTCTCATCTAAATTATTTTTATTCTCTAAGTTTGAAAGGAAGTACACAAATAAGTGCTTAAAAGACAGACAGAAAATAATAAGACGTCTCGTCTAAATTATTTTTCAATTAATTAAAAGATAATCCACTAATATTGCTAAGAAAAAACATGATTCAATTTTTAAATAAATACATAAATAAATAAATAAAATGTTACAAATAGATAGACATAAGAAGGAAAAAATAGAATTAAATACATCAAAATGAAAAAAATACATATATATTAGAATTAACAAAGTGAATTTTATTCAATCATTTTTAGAAAATAAGATTAATAAGATGTCTCATCCAAATTAATCTCATTTTAAACTTAAAAGAAAGATAAATAGATAAATAAATAGGTAAGAGGGGGAAACATAAAAATAATAATAATAAATAAATAATCACCTATAAAAAATTTAAGAAATTATATAAAATGATAGACAAATGATTATGTAAAAGATAACTACAAAATTATTGAGAAGAAAAAAAATAATTGCAGAAAAATAAAGTGTAGAAAACTAAATAAATAAAATTATAGAAAAATAAATGAATAAATAAATAACTACAGAAAAATAAATTGTGGAAAAATAAAGTGTAGAAAAATAAATAAATAAAAATAAAAGTGCAGAAAAATAAAAGTATAGGAAAATAAATAAAAGTGCAGAGAATAAATAAATAAACAAATAACTATAGAAAAATAAAGTACAGAAAAATAAATAAATAAAAATAAAAATACAAAAAATATATAAATAAAAATAAAAGTATAGAAAAATAAATAAAAATAAAAGTGCAAAAAAATAAAGAAAGAAAGAAAAAGTGCAGAAAAATAAATAAATAAACAAGTAATTACAGAATAATAAAGTACGAAAAAATAAAATGCAGAAAAATAAATAAATACAAATAAAAGTGAAAATAAATAAATAAATAAAAGTGCAAAAAAGTAAATAAATAAAAATAAAAGTACAAAATAATAAATAAAGAAAAATAAAAGTGGAGAAAATACATAAATAAAAAATAACTGCAGAAAAATAAAGTGTAAAAAAATAAAATGCAGAAAAATAAATAAAGAAAAATAAATGCAATGGAATATGATGTCAGAACACAATATCACAAAATAAAATAATAAATAACAATAATAATGATAACAAACGTCAAATAAAATATACGAAACAAAGGAACTAAAAAGAAAATAAATGAAATTATGATCCTAATTATGACAATCAAATTATAAATAAAATTTTATAAAGGAAAATTGCAATATTAATAAAATAAACATATATTAAAGAAATAAATATTCTCATATTTATTAAAAATACCTTAGCACAAAAACAATTAAAGAGAAACCAGAACGGAATTTAGGAGATCAATTTTGTGTAGATTTCCCTTACTTTTGGCTTCGTTTGGACTCGATTTAAGAGTGTTTAGACACCGGTTACAAGATTCTTAGAATAATTTTGGTCACAAAACTCATATATTAAAACCTAATAGAGTAACACAACTTTCCAAATCACATTTCCAAACCTCTATTTTTGAAAACAAACTTTTCTAAAAAATCACACAAAAATATATCACTCTCTTATCTCTTCCTCTTTCTTCTTCTTTTTTTTTCATTTGCATCATCCTCTATTTATAGAAAAAAATTGTCCTTGGATCCTTCATCACATGTCATCAGTTTCCTTCTTTTTCAATTTGTCCAAATTTGGTGTCAATTTCCCCCATTTTATCCAATTATCCAACCAAACTAGGTCCCACCTCAAATAATCTACCGAAACCTCTTTTCTTTTTTCTTTTCTTTTTTTTTGAATTTTTGTTTTTCTTTTTTTTGGACTTTTTTTTAGACTTCTTTTGGGCCCATTTTTTTTATTTTTTTGGACTTTTTTAACTTTTTTTTGCCCATTTGTTTTGATTTTTTTGGGCCTTTTGTTTTAATTTTAATTTATTTTTTAAAATATTTTGAGTATGAATGAGTAATCATTTACTCTTATAGAAACATAAACTATTTTAAAATCCTAAAGTTATTTATTACACATGTGACCATAAATAAAATACCCAATAAAGATAAACTATTACCCATGCTACAAGGAGCAAGAAGGTAGTTACTAAACATCGGTTTCCCTCTCTTATTCTTTCCTCTTGGCTTTGACACCTATTGGCCATTACTTAAAGAAAATTATGGAAGAAGGTTGGTGAATGGAGAAGTGTGGTAGGAAATGAGGAGAAATTGAGTATTTATAGAAATGGAGAAGGTTACTATGATGCAATGGTCACTATGCAATTTTTTAATATTATTTAAAAAAATAAATTTTTTTATTGGACAAAAATAGGTGTTCATAGCAACCTTATAATGCTTTTCTTAGCATGGCTGTAAAAAATATATAAAAATTCAACTGCTCAGTTTTGTCATACTTTCGTGGGAATGCCTTCAAATTTTGTTAAAAGTTCATCGTTGGACAAAATCTACCCCTTCCTATGGAGAAATCCAATGAAACCTCAGGGACAACCTTACAACATCTTTCTAAACATGGTCACAAAAAATCATGCAAAAATTCAACCGCTCGATTTTGTCATACTTTCTTAGGCATTAGCCTTTAAATTTGGTTAAATATTCATCGTTTGAGAAAATCTGGCCCTTCCCCTAGAGAAATCTAATAAAACCTCATGGACAATCCCAGAATATCATTCTAAGCATGGCCACAAAAAGTCATGCAAAATATCAATCGCTCAGTTTTGTCATATTTTTGTGGGTATTAGCCTTCAAATTTCATTTAAAATTCATCATTGGAGAAAATCTTTCCCTTTTCTTGTAGAAATTTAATGAAACTTCAGGGGCAACCTTACAATTCCTTTCTAATAATGCCGCAAAAAATTATGCAAAAATTTAACTGCTTAGTTTCTTTATATTTTCGTGGGCATTCGCCTTTTAATTTGGCTAAAAATTCATCGTTGGAAAAAATATGCTCATTTCCTTGAAGAAATTTGAGGAAACATCATGGACAACCCCACAATGCCATTCTAAGCATGCCGTAAAAAATCATGCAAAAATTCAATCGCTCAGTTTTCTCATATTTTCATGGGCATTAGCCTTCAAAGTTGGCTAAAAATTCATTGTTGGTGAAAATCTACCCATTTTCTTGCAGAAGTTTGATGAAACTTTGGGGCAACCTTGCAATGCCTTTCTAAACATGACCACAAAAAATTATGCAAAAATTGAACCATTCAGTTTTATGATATTTTCTTGGGCATACCTTCAAATTTTGTTAAAAATTCATCGTTCAAGAAAATCTGGCCTTTCATTTGGAGAAATCTAATAAAACTTCAGCAATAACCTTAGGAAGGGGCATATTTTCTCCAATGATGAATTTTTAGCCAAATTTGAAGGCATTACCCATGAAAATATGACAAAATCGAGTCGTTAAATTTTTGCGTGATTTTTTACGGCCATGCTTAGAAACACATTGTGGGGTTTTCCATGACGTTTCATCAAATTTCTTTAAGGGAAAGCCATATTTTCTCCAATGACAAATTTTTAGCCAAATTTTAAGGTTAATGCCCATAAAAATATGACAAAACTAAGCTATTGAATGTTTGCATGATTTTTTGAGGCCATGCTTAGAAATACATTGTAAGGTTGTCCTTGAAGTTTGATGGTTCAGAATCAGACTTAGAAGGGGAGGGGGTTGAATATGTCATAGACTCTTTTACAAAAATTTGAACCAAATAAGTGATCAAAATTGCAGAAGAGTAAGTAAGGACAGAGAAACATGGAGAATTTATACTGGTTCATTTCCAACATAAGCCATACCATGTCCATTCAAACTTGAAGGATTTCCACTATTGTGAAAGCTCCTTTACAATAACAGCACCAGACCAGTGCCACAAGTATTCTTGACTCCAGCCACTTCTGGCTTAAACCCAAGTATTCATTCAACAAGCCACTCCTGACTTAAACCCAAGTATTCTTTAAAAAGCCTCTTCAGGCCAATGGAGTTTGTCACACTAACAGATTCTGGCAACACACTAGACTATAATGCCTTTTTTAGCATGCCCGCAAAAAATCATGCAAAAATTCAACTGCTTGGTTTTATCATATTTTCATGGGAATTGTCTTCAAATTTGGTTCAAAATTCATCATTGAAGAAACTTGGCCCCCTCCCTTGGAGAAATATGATGAAATTCTTGGACAAGCCCACAACGCCTTTCTAAACATTGT
Organism: Clitoria ternatea; assembly: GCA_037962975.1. NCBI lineage: Eukaryota > Viridiplantae > Streptophyta > Magnoliopsida > Fabales > Fabaceae > Clitoria > Clitoria ternatea. The sequence goes on along the minus strand of CM075673.1, from coordinate 19,520,257 downwards.
TATAAAAAGCTCAGGAAAACTTCAACCACTAGATTTTGTCTTATTTTCATGGGTACTATTAGCCTTCAAATTTGGTTAAAAAATCATGGTTCAAGAAAATCTACCCCTTCCTTTAATGTAATCTGATAAAACTTTAAGGACAACCTTACAATGCCTTTCTAACGATAGCCATAAAAAATCATGCCAAAATTCAACGGCTCAATTTTCTCAGATTTTCCTGGGCTAATGCCTTTAAATTTGGCTAAAAATTCATTGTTGGAGAAAATCTGCCCCTTTCCTTGGAGAAATCTGATGAAACTTCATGGGAAACCCCAATATTCCTTTGTTAGCATGGCCGTAAAAAATCAAGCAAAAATCCAGCCACTCAATTTTGTCATATTTTCGTGGGCATTAGCCTTTTACAAATTGTTTGTGAAAAAAAGAGTAACTCTTAGAACTTAGTGTATGACAGATATACATATGGAATTATACACTAAGTTTTGACATGAAACCAAGGTCTGCTAGAGGCAGAACAAGCAAAGAAGGTCTTTGTCTTACAAGAGAAGAATGAACACAAAGAGAATTTTGACTTAAGAGAAATATTGAATGATTGCTTCGTAAGTTCTTTATCCTTTAAGTTCAATTTTCCTTGGTGTATATATATATATATAATATATGTATAAAAGCTGGAAGATATGAACGTTGCTGCTTCTTGAAAGGAGATAAAGTTATGGGAAATTTTTTGAAGGTAAACGCCTTAAGCTTTCAGGTACCAGACCTTGGTAGAAACAGGTTCAGGGGTCTGGTAGTAGGCTTCTTTAGTTCTTTCATGAAATTAGTTTCCCATGCATTTCTAATGCGTAAAGCCATTCTTATTTTGTATCTTGATTGAGTGAAAGATCAAAAGTCAGCGCTAAAAAAGCTTTTTGAGATATCTTGACATGATTTCTAAATATGCTCAGTTTTCTCTAATTATCTGCAAAGGTAGGCACGCTGACATTTGCTGCTGAGCTTGATTTTGTTCCTTGCGTTCTTTGATGATAAACATGCATATATGATATGTGAATAAATCCCAATGTATCACTTAAATAAAATTAAGAATGTTGAGAATAAATCTACTATCTTTTGAGTGAAAATGTTCCAACTTCAACAGTATGCTTCTACCAGACTTTTGGTAATCCTACCAGACTTTGGGAATGCTGGTACTCCCCCTTTGTTTCATAGCCTAAGACTTGTATCCTGAAACACTTAGGCACATAAATTATTCATAAAAGATACAAACTTCACTTACTAACAAAAATTCTTGATGTATGATATTAACAAATCTGAGGGTACTAGAAACTCGGGTCTGGTCCAAGATAACTTAAGAAAATTCCTTTCATCCAGAGTTTTCTTCAACAATCTCCCTTTATTTATTGATAGCAAACATCAAGTCTTTTTCATAAATGAAGTCTATGATTTTGGGAAGGTAAATTATCAGGTTATGTATACCAAAAATTTCAGAGTTCAATTTATTGAATTCACAAGATCAAGCAAAATCAAGTGGAACAAGATGTTCTTTATTAATGGATTATAATGGCATACAACAAACTAGTTTCCTTGTCATCACTCAACACAAAAAGATTCTAATATCTCTCTCTCTCTTGATATCAACAGAAGGAGGGATATCATCGAGACCCTAACAACAAATCTCGAGTAAGAGCAAAGTTTGAAAAAAAAAAGATGCAGCTGAAGAGACAAGAATAAAATACCGAGTCTGGACAACCAAAATAAAAGGAAAATTAAAAGAAATAAGAGAAGGGCGGTATTAAAAAAAGGATTAGGAGAAAAATAATTATAGGAGCAAGAGCCTTCTTCATGAATAGTTCAAAGATAATGGCACCATAAGGCATCTGCATGAGCTAGGAGCAGACAAGATACTAGCAAGAAGTTTTATGGTTTAAGAAAAATAAAAAAAGTTTTCAAAAGAGTTTTTGAAGAGGTGAAGGAGATGAAAGGGTTTTAGCAAAAAGGTGAGAAATGCAAATGGAAAGACATAAATATAAAGAGTGAAAACTGACCACTAAAGTGGAAAGAGAAAACACGTTCAAATGGTAGTTACACAAAAAGGTGGTAACTGTTGCCATGTTGTATGAAGAGAGAGAAATAAAATAATTAACTTTTTGTATTTTTATTTTTTTAAAAAATATTTTACAAAAGGTGTCTCTCGAAAATAATTAGAAGAATAGTGTGAGCTCAAACAAGTTAAACATCAACTATAGCAAACAACAAACTTTTCATGCACCAGACTTTTCATGTAATAGTTCTCAAGTTTAAATTATGCTTAATAAAAGCAAACCTAGCCTCAGCAAGAGGCTTTATGAAGATGTTTACTGATTGATGGTCTGTGTCTACAAACTTCATGTCCAGAATTCCTTTTTGCACATAATCTCTAATAAAGTGATACTTCAGTTCAATGTGCTTTGCCTTTGAATATTGAATGAGGTTCTTTGATAGATTGATTGCACTTGTATTATCACAGAATACAGGGACCTCTCCTTCTTTGATTGAATAATCTTTTAGTTGATATTTGATCCAAAGAAGTTGAGAACAACATCCAGCTATAGACATATATTCTGCTTCAGCTATGGAGAGTGTAATTGATTTTGCTTTTTGCTTCCCCATTATATAAGACTCCTTCCCAAGAAGTTTCATCCACCACTTGTACTTTTTTTGTCAACTCTATCTTTTGTAAAATCTACATCACAGAATCCAGATAGGGAAAAGGAGTTTGTTCTCTTATAGAATAGCCCAAGGTTAGTTATGCCAATAAGATATCTAAAAATCTTGTTCACTGTAGATAAATATGATTCCTTGGGATTTGATTGATATCTTGCACACATACAAACATTGAACATTATGTTAGATTTGCTGGATGTAAGGTAAAAAAGTGAACCTATCATTCTTCTGTACAAGGTTTGATCCACTGATGTACCAGACTCATCTTTATTTATTATGCAGTTTGGATGTATAAGAGTGCTCATGGCCTTAGTATCTACCATTTTAAACTTTTTAAGCAATTCCTTGGTGTATTTCTACTAATGGATGAAAATACCATCTTTAGTCGATTTAATTTACAAGCCTAAGAAGAACTTGAGTTCTCCCATCATATTCATTTCAAACTCTGCTTAGATTATTTTAGAAAAATCTTTACACAGATGATCATTAGTAGCACCAAACATAATATCATCCACATAAATCTACACAATAATAAAATGTTCTCAAAAGCTCTTTCTAAATAGGGTTGTGTTAATTTTTCCTCCAGTAAAGCCTTTTAAAATCAGAAAAGAGTTAAGTCTGTCATACCAAGCTCTTAGAGCCTGGTTTAGACCATACAATGTTTTACTTAATTTGAAAACATGGTTAGGAAGAGACATATCTTCAAAACTAAGAGGTTGTTTTACATAAACTTCTTCTTCAATGAACGCATTCAGAAAAGCACTTTTTACATACATCTGATATAATGTTATGCCTTTGAATGCAGCAAATGCAAGAAGTATTCTAATAGCCTCAGGTCTGGCTACAGGTGCAAAAGTTTTAGTAAAGTCTATACCTTCTTGCTGGTTATAGCCTTGTGCTACAAGTCTAGCTTTGTTCTTGAAGACTTTTCCATCTTTATTAAGTTTGTTTCTGAATACCTATTTTGTTCCAATAATGCTTTTATGTTTGGGTGTGGGGACCAGTGTCCATACTTTGTTCCTTTTGAACTGATTTAATTTTTCTTGCATGGCAATAATCCAATTAGTATCTTTCAAAGCTTTTGTAATGTTCTTTGGTTCCATTTATAAAACTAGAGCAATTGATGATTGGTTTTAAAGACTTGATCTGGTCCTAACTCCAGCTTCTCGATATCCAATAATGAGGTCTAAAGGATGGTATGCCTTGAACTTCCAGTCTCTTTGAATTTTGATTCATCAGATGATTGATTCTACTCAAGCTCTTTTTCATTTCAGTCGGTTTTAATTGACTAGGGTCTGTTTCCTTTATTTCAAGCTCAGGTTCTTATTGTAAAGTACCTACATCATCAGAATCTAGATCTGCCAGTCTCCTGTCAGTTTTTTGAAGATCATTGAATCTTACATGCATAGATTTCTCAATGGTTTTAGTTCGAGTATTGAATACTATATAAAACTTTGATGTGGTTGAATATCCCATAAATATTCTTTTGTCACACTTAGAATCAAATTATCCTAGATAATCCTTAGTGTTTAGAATATAGCAAGTGTATCCAAAAGGGTGAAAATATGAAATGTTGGGTTTCCTTCCTTTCCACAATTCATAAGGAGTCTTATTCAGTATTGGTTTAATATTGATTTTGTTTTGAATATAATAAGAAGTACTCATAGCTTATGCCCGTAAATATTTTAGAAGGTTATTTTCACAGAGCATAGTTTTGGCCATTTCCTGTAGAGATCTATTTTTCCTTTCCATAACACCATTTTGTTAGGGTGTTCTTGGAGAAGAAAAACTATGATTTATACCAGACTTGTAGAATCTTTTGAAAATTTCATTTTCAAATTCTCTGTCATGATCACTTTTTATTGTATCAATACAAATTGCTTTCTTATTCTGGATTTTCCTACAGAAAATCTTAAATACTTTTATAGACCCATCCTTGTGAGTTAGAAAGTATACCCATGTCATTCTTGTGTAATCATCAATAACGACGAAACCATACTTCTTTCCTGCCAGACTTTGTACTTAGGATGGACCAAATAAATCTAAATGTAAGAGTTGCAGAGGTCTGGTGGTAGAAATAACATCCCTGTTTTTAAAAGATGATTTATGTTGTTTCCCTGTCTAGCACGCTTCACAAGGTAAAGAGTTGTTAAAAGAAATCTTTAGGAATCTTTTAACAAGACCTTTTCTGTGAAGTTTTGAAATATGTTTTATACTTATATGACCAAGCTTTTTATGCCAGATCCACCTTTCTTCTGAATTGGAAAATAACCATGTTACATTCTGATCATTTAGTTCATTCAAGTCAACCTTGTAAAGATTGTGATGTCTGTTTGCATTAAAAAGTGTGGTTCTATCATGATTGATGATAGTACACTTATTTTTTTCAAAGGAGACCTTGTACCCATTGTCACAAAATTGACTAATGCTTAGTAGGTTATGTCTCAGACCTTCAACAAGAAATACATTTTCAATAACAGGTGAAGGAATTTTACCAACTCTACCAAACCCAATGATTCCTCCATTCTGGTTGTTAGCCAAGGCCTCGATACTCAAGAGGGGGGTGAATTGAGTATTTTAAATTTTTACGTGGAATCCCTTTCAAAATAGTTCTTAGTACACAAATGATGTAATATAAAAGATGTAATAATTATGAAGCACATATCATACTAAAATATTTTGAGTTGAAGAGACAATATTCAAGAATTGATTTTAATAAACAAGGCAAGTTATTAGTTTAGGAAATTCTTGAAATACTTGGCATGCAATAATTAATTCCAATATAAATTTAACTTTACCAATTTCTAATAAATTAATTTAGCATAATTAATTTACCAAGTTATTAACAATAATATTCTACTCACTTAAACAATAGTTAAATCCAATAATATTTGAGTCAATTAATTCAAGGATTTAATATAAGCAATTTTACCAAACCAATTAGATATAAATATTTTAGTATGCAAATTAAATTCTCAATAATAAAGGAGTTTAAGGGAAGAGAGAATTTACAAACCGATATAACGAGTTCTACCACCTCGGTGTACGTCTTGCCTTCAAGCAACCCACTTGAAGCATTTCCACTATTGAGAATTTGAGATTACAAGCTTTGAGCAATTGTCTCCTAGTGTCCCACACTTAAGAACCCAATCCTCACAAGCAACGGGCAACCCACCCAATCTCACAATCTCTCAATAACCTAAAGGTTGAACCCCAACCTTTGTGACCACTGAACCTAGAGTGAATACCTTGGTGTTTTTGGTGTTTGGTTTACAAGAACTTTTCTCTCTCACTAGAGTAGATATACAACTTGAAGCTCTCACAAAATAATAATAACTCTCACAGAAAGGGTATACAAATTTAAGAACACTCAAATATTTTTCTCTCTATCAAGAGGAATATGTAAATTATATAACCAAGAGAGAAATAGAACGTAAAAGAGGAGGAAGAAGAAACAAAGGAAATTACTTCTTTGTGTTTTTGGGACAAATTGCAACCTTGGCCTTCCTTCTATTTATAGGTGTTCAACAGCATGGTTCCGTTGCCAACAAATGCATAATAAATTGCAACTTGCATTGTGGAGCATGGCTTTGTGAATTGATAATTCCATTTGATACAGTGGAGCATGGTTCTTCAAATATACAATTGTAGTGTGATCCATAATGCGATGCAAGGTTGGCACACTTTGAATTTCACATTCCAGAACTATTTGAACTAAATAAATTAATTCATTTCCCAAATGAATAGATTCATTTAGTATAATTTTGCATCAGAATTGAAATGAATAGATTTGAGGACCAAATGAATAGATTCATACGTGATTTTTGACCCTTCCAGACGTATGAATCGATTCAGGCTCTATGTGAATCGATTCATTGCTCAAAAGAACACTTTCCTGGGCTTTTCAAACTATGGGAATCGATTCATGTATAGTTGGAATGGATTCATGCATTACAAAATCACATTCTGGGCTATTGTCTTCGTGTGAATCGATTCATGGGTTGTAGGAATCAATTCATGCTTATAAAAATGTAATCCTGGGCCATTGAAACCGTGTGAATCGATTCATTTCACTATGCCTTGCATAATGAATCGATTCATGCACCTGTTGCATGAATTCTGGCACTTTGTTTCACCCTTTTTGATATTTGTTCAATCTTGGCTCCAATCCTTTGATCCTTAGGCACTTTGATGATTATATTTTACTTGTGTTAGACCTCTATAAATGCCTTGAATCATTTCATTAGAATTCATCAATTTTCCATCATCAAACATAATTAATTTGTCCGTGATAGTTTATGTTTGATCTTGATTGTTCATTTGTTGTGTCATTATCAAAACCTATATCAACATATAAATACACTAGTTTCCTCCAAAGGTGATCTTTCCACCTTTAAACTGTTCTAGGTCTAGGAACATAGACCTTTTTTTTGTCATCTGATGTGAGCATCCACTGTCTAGATACCAGTGCTGAGGCTTTGTCTTTGTCTTTAAGCATATCTACAGATGGAATAATTATTGATTTTGGTAACCATATTCTCTTGGGTCTAGCAATTTTTTCATTTCTTCTTTTCCTTTTCCTGCAGTCATTGATTAAGTGACCATGCCTCTTACAATAGTTACACTTAACATGTTTTTGAATCTTTGAAGTAAATGAAGAACATGAAGGTTGCTTGAAATCATTTTCTTCTACATATCCCAGACCTGGCCTTTTTTGATTACCATGGGATTTTCCCAATAGTATGTTCAAATTTCAGTACTATTTACAAAATTTTCTCAGGTCTGAGGTAAGAGAACTAACTCGCTTTTGTAATTTAATGATTTCTTCATTCTGAGAGTTACAACAAACTTTGGATTTTTCAAAATCAATTGTCAAAATAGTATTTTCTTTTCTTAGTCTACTTAGCTCTTCCAAATATATCCTCTTATTTTCTTTTATTTCTTTCAAGGCATTTTTGTCAAGGTTTTCTTCCTTTAGTTTTGAAATTTGATTTTCAAAATCAATAACAGTGTTAACATGTTGTGAACACCTCTTTTGGTCCGGTCCAAGTGGAATGAATCTTTTTTATACTGAATTCTAATTCAGAATGGTCAAATTCGAGTAGAATGGCTCCAAAATAATCAGAACCGAGCGAAATAACTCAGAATGAAGTGAAATACAGTCCTGTTGGAGGCAAATCCGAATGGAATGACTCAAAATGATCAAATCCGAGTAGGATGACTCAGATTAAAGCATTTCCGAGTGAAATACAGCCCTGGTGGAAATAAATCCGAGTGGAAAAACTCAAAAAATGGTCAAATCCGAGTCAAAATGAAGAAAATCCAAGTGGAATGGCCCAAAATAGCAAATCCGAGTAAGATGACTCTGATAGAAGCATTTATGAGTGAAATATAGCCCTGTTGAACAAAAATCCGAGTGGAATGTGCGCCTGTTGGGGTAAATCCGAGTAAAATTACTCAGAATAGATCAAATAGGAGTGAAATATACCCCTGTTGGAGTAAATCCGAGTGAAATTACTCAGAATGGGTCAGTTCTGAGTGAAATGCTTCACTGATGAAGGTGAATAGGAGTGGAATGACTCCCTGTTAGAGCCATTCTGAGTGATGAATAGCTGAGTCTATTGGAGGATGATTGCTGAGAAGGATTGCTTTCTAATTGCATCTAATCCGAGGGAAGAAATGCTAAATCCGAGTGAGTGCTTTCTGATTGCTACTGATCTGAGTGAAAACAAGTCTGAGCAAAGGAAAATCCGACTCAGAGTGTAATTGGAAGGACAAATTTTGATTGGGGAAAGCTTTTCCGAGTGAAAATACCAAGTCTCCAAGTCTTGAGTGGGAAGCAACCCCTTTCCGAGTGAAAATGCTAAGTTCCGACTGATCCTGTGCCGAATGGTCAATCTTCAATCGGTTCCCGGGTGACAACAACCAAATGAAATGATTTCTGAATGAGTGTGTGCAAAGTCTCTCCGAGTGGTTCAGGAGATACCGATTGATGAAACTGAGTTTTTAATTCTGATTGAAGCATGAAGCCGACTCCGAGTGAGTTGGGAAACAGTCATGTGTTTCCGAGCAATCCAAGACTCGGATTTGTGAAGAACTTCTAAGAAAGTGCATCAAATAGCTGATTTCCGAGTGAAATTCCAATGTCTGAGTGGAAAATAGGTAGATTCCGAGTGAGAAAATTCAAATTTCCAATTTCTGAGTGCAAGGAAGGAAGGTTCCGAGTGAAAATGTCCAAGTTCCATTCTGATTAAGAGCTCCCAAGGTCAGTTCCGAGTAAATTCTTCAAGCAGTGAAGTTCTGTGTCACCTTTGAAGAAATTTCGAGTGAATGCTTCACACAGAGATGAGACCCGAGCAAAATACATCCGACTGAAAAGAATTCTGAGTGTTGCCTCTTCAATCGGAAGCGAGAGTTGCTTCTTCAATCGGAACCGAGTGAAGTATTTTTAGTCAGCACCGAGTGAGTCCTTTCACTCAATTTTCGAGCCATATTTAAACATCACCGAGCTTATTTTCACCCAAATCTGACTCACCATTCTCACCCAGATTCCGAGTCACTTTTTACCAATTCCGTGTCATTCCTTTCTCACCCACTCCCAAATGACCACTCTCACTCAAATCCGAGCCCTTTTTAAACCGATTCCCTCTCATCCCTCCTCAAGCCTTACTTCAAACCATCACCGAGCCACTTTTCAGTCGTTCCTGAGTCATCTTTCACCTATCTCTGAGTCATCCTTTAAACAATTACCGAGCTACTTCTCACCTAATTCTGAGGCCTTTTAAACCCAATTCTGAGTCATTATGCAACCAAGTCATTATGCAACCATTTCAGTCGGTTCTGAGTCACTTGTCACTCGGTTCCGATTGAATGTCTCACAGCTCCTCCCAGAAGAATTCTCACTCAGAAAAGAGTATTTTTCACTCAGCTTTCTATGGAAAATGTTTCATTCCACTCGGAATTGACTCCCAATATGGACGAATACTGATTGGGAGGCTGATCCGAGCCATCCTCACTCAAATTTCTACTATTTTCTCTCAGATTTCTACCATCCTCTCTCGGATTGCACATGCTGACCTGGATTCCACCACCCAAGTGGATCCAGGAATCCTGCAGGTGGCTGGCAGACAAGGGGTGTAACATCCCAATTTCGAAGTTACATATCGAATGAGAATAAAACGTTAAGAAGTGAATACAAGTAGGGAATTAATTGTTAATTGTAATCAACATATCTTAAGAAATAATGACAAGTTAATTAGGCTTAGTTGGTGAAAGGTGGCTGCTTGCGATTGGCGAAATGTGTGAGTGAACTGTGACTCATAACTTCCCATCCCACTTTCTTTCTTCGCATGCGCATATATGCATACCCTGTACCACCGTGGATACCCATCCCTTCCACTACTGCATACTCTCTTTTCTTCTTCTTCGTTCTCGTTCTCCTTCTCTTCCCCTGTTTTTCTCTTCGTTCTGAAGATCGCGACGACAGTGTTGAAGGAAGATCAGAGTCCCCTCCAACTGGTGGAAGACGACCACTGAGGCAGAGGAAGAACAACTTCTCATCCCCGAGCCACATTTCAGAGTGCGACGGTGCGAAGAAGAGCTGAACGAGTAGTGTCGGACCAAACGTTGAGAGCAGGAGAACTTCTTGGGTTCCTTTCAGTAGGTAGGGGGCGCTTGCATGTCAAATGCATGATCCATGAACGGTACTGGGTGAATGTATTGCTTTAAGTGCGTGTGCATGTGTGTGATGATTGAATAATGTGCATGGTTGTTGATTCTGAATCCTGTGTGTAAGATGGTAGTTGTACAATGATTGCATGTGACCCAGACGATGATAATATAGCCTATTAATCTTGTTATAGACGAATGAATTGCATGGTCCTACCTCTGTTAACACTGTAAGAGCATGAATGTGTGATTGTTGGTTGATTCGTTAGATGACGTTACCTTGATTGTCCGATTGCTGTGCATGTTGTTATGGTTGGCAAAGTAAATATGAGGACTGTGTTGAATTTATTCCTACTACGATGGTTTCGAAGGAGGCACCAGTTGAATAATGATACGTGCTGGTGAATGCATTAGCTGCATGCGTAAGAATGGGGTGACCCGTGGAAGGTCAAGAGCCCCGAGAGAATGACTTCCAGCTGCAGACCTTGGCTAGATCCTGAAGGGGCTCATGGTAGCCGTAGGAGCTAGAGAGGAGTCTCGAGACGCCAATGGGAGGCCGGTACCACATGGAAAGAGCCGAAGGGCGAGGGGCCAGAGAAGGGGGAACTGTAACTGAAAGTCATCCCTCGAGTCGGATCCGCAGACATGCATGTAGATAAGAGGTCGATTGGAGTAGTGCGCATAGTATGTGTCGAGTGTTATGAATGATTTCTTAATGTATGGATGCATGTGTACGTGTGAATAAAGATATATTTGTGTAGTATGTATGATATTGACATTATTCCGATTGCATGATCTTAGTTTATCCTGAACATAGCTGAGTGAAAGTAAGTGTGCGTGCTGACACTGTTACCGAGTCTTTGATTGTCACTTTACATGTGAAAGCTCACCCCTGCAGTGGCTATATTTTTCAGTGAATATCCCTCGGAATGAAGGATGAAGAAGAGACCGGGCGTAAAGTGGAGGAGCCGAGCGCTATGAAATATATGTGTATATGTAAATATTATGTGTAAGGTCTTGTCAAGCCTTGGCCGGCTCGTATTCTGATTTTAATCCCTATATCAGAACTTGAACGCTTTCAGGTAGTAAAGACGTGTTAATGCGTTGTAATATTTGAAAACCTTTATGTATATATATATGTTGTGTTATTCTATACTGTAGGTGATGCCTAAGTGGTAAATATGGGTGTGTAAGTATACTTTCCGAGTATAGGAGATCAGTGTGACTATGAGCAGGAGTGGAGCTAAGTTATTGTGGGAGAAAAGTGAGTCAATGAGTCATTCCGAGTGATGAGGGGTTGAATAATCTGAGCGATTGAGGTCGCATAGCCTGGAATAGGAGTTGACTGGAACCCCGTGAGTAAAAATCGTGAAACGCCCCGAGTAAAGGATAATCAGCGGTTTCCGAGTGAGTAGTTCACCGACCAGAGAGAGACACCTAAGATTCTAAGTGGACCCAACGTGATAGATTAGCAAGTGGCTAAAGGACCCGAGTAAGTCCTGGCTTAGTAGGAAAACTAGAACAGAAAATAATATGGTTACCGAGTGAGAAGTAAGTAGGATACCCTGAGTAGCGAAATGGACGTGGGAGTTATTCCGAGTGAGAAGCCCCCACAGATTCCGAGTGAATACACCGAGTGATTCCGAGTGAGTGAGGATTGGTATTCTGAGTGGTTGGGTTTTCAAATAAGTCCGAGTGGAACTTAACTACCTACTTCCCCGAGTGAATGAATGTCTCAGTTTTCCGAGTGATTCAATGCCGAGTGTGGCTTCTCGCTTCAGTGAGTGATTCCTCGCTCAGCGAGTATGTTGTTTTGGAAGGCTTTCGTATTCGGTTTCGCTTAAGCGAATGGGACGTTCGCCCGAGCGAGTTGGGACGTCTCGCTCAGGCGGATGTGGGTCTCGCTTGAGCGAGGGTACGTTGTTTGGTGGTTCGCTCAGGCGCCGATGTGCTTCCGTGTGAATGGTTTTATTCCCTTGCCTTCTTCCTCCTTTTCTATGCCATTTGACCTGTGGTTATTCGTGAAAATTTTCTTTTCTTTCCCCTTTTTTTTGGGTTTATCATTTGTTAAAATTAGGGTGTCACAAGGGGCGGAAGTGGAGGAATTAAAAATTCACACCAGCCACTGTCCCCCACTACCGGGACCGAGTAGAAGCCTGAGCTGGCATTCCACTCGGAGTGGAAGCCTAAGCTGGCTTTCCACTCGGAGTGGAAGCCTGAGCTGGCTTTCCACTTGAAAAAGCCTATAAATAGAGGGATGAAGCTTTGAAACAGAGGGATTCATTAAGTGAGAAAACTCTGCTTGAATTCACCCTCATCCTCTCTCTCACACACACTGTCCAGCCCCCTTCCAGCCACCAAACACCCTCCAACTCCCTCCTTTTACCCTCTCCAACAGCCCCACTCCTCCTTCTCCTCACCAAACCGACCTCCCCAACTCCCTTTTACCAATCCGACCTCCTACACACCATCCCAATTCCCTTCTCCTCAAACCCACATCAACCGTCCTTCTTCCTTAAAACCACCAACACCGTCCAGCCTTCCCCTCAAGTCCACCAAATCTGACCTCTTCACTCCTTACTCCAAACACTGTCTCTCACCAAACCGACCTCCCAACTCCCTTTTACCACTCCGTCCTCACCACTCGGTACCGTTCTCCTCTCAACTCCTACACCGTCCCTCTTCTTACTCAGTCTCACTCGGTATTCACTCCTCACTCGGTAATCTACTACTTTCACTCGGTATTTCCTATTTCCACTCAGTTTTACCATTTTTTTTACTCGGTTTTCCTCGTTCTCACTCGGTTTTCTACTTTTATCACTCGGTATTTCATTTTTTACTCGGTTTCTTCCATTTCCACTTGGTTTTTTTCCATTTTCACTCGGTTTTTCCCTCTTTCTCACTCGGTTTTCTCTTATTCCCCTCAGTTTTCGCTCATTTTTCCCTCTGTTTTCTAAACCTACTGTTTCCCTTTCTCTTTTGTAACTTCTGCTACCTTCCCCTTTCGGTTCATAGTAAAAATATAATAAAGGGAAATAAATGCTTCCTATGTTTTCTTTCAAATCTAAATAAAAATAAAAAAAAAGGGGAAACAAATCATTTTTAAATAGTGTCGTACGGGAGCACTCCTGTCTACACAACCTCTTTAGGATTCATACACGTGCGAAGAACTTTGCCTTGTACGAGTTCCCCACCTCAGTAACATCCATCATCATCTCCCAAGTCTTTTCCTAAAAGAAAAACACTCAGAACTACGTAACCCTGATTTCTTGATAATTTAAGAATACGTAGGAGCAGGACCTCAACTCCTGTCGGGCCCATCTTTCTTATTTCTTTTTATTGATTTATTTCCTCGCTTTCATGTTTCTTTCATAAATGTTCTTTTTTGGTCGCTTCCGTGAAAATCAATTTAGACGTGACGTCTTGTTGATTTTCCCCTAGTTTTTGCTCAAGCCTCGCCATAATTCATAGGGAAGGGATACTTAGGACGAGACGTCCCGCTTATCTCTTTCCTATCCCTGTTTTTTTTATTCGAGAATGTCTAATTTAGGCATGACGCCTTATTAGCATTCTCTTCCCCTCTCTGTCTCATATCGAAGTCGAGTTTAATTCAGATGAAACGTCCCATTGACCTCGCTTCGACATTCTATGTTTGTACAGTTCTCTCACTCCATTCTGTCGTTTTTAAATAAAAAATACAACAATAAAAGGGAAGAAATAAACCATCTTTTGTAAGGCTATTTATGTTGCACATTTTCAATCTTGGTACTGTTTTTGACAGGCGACGTAGGGTGCTAATACCTTCCCTACTCGTAACCGACTCCCGAACTTGAATCTCAATTTTTAACCAGTGCTTTACCAAACTTAGTTTTTTCCAATGTTTTTCCTATGGATAAAAACGTTGGTGGCGACTCCCTGTTTCATCCTAAACTTTCTTTCTTTCTCATCGCGCCGTCACGATCCAGGTTGTGACAGATGGCGACTCCACTGGGGACACTTAAGAGAGTCAGGCCAGTTTCATTGAAAGCGCATGTTCTTTTTATATAGCCGTTGTTATCTCGGATTTCTTCCCCTTGTTTTATTTTCTGTCGATCGTTGTGAATGTTTGTTCTTGTTTTGATTGTATCTTGTTATTTGTTTCATTGTCTATGTTTTGCATGTTTCTTGAACCCTGGGGTAGAGGACCATGTTACTTTTCTGCAATCATTGAACCCTAGGGTAGACGACTTTGTATATTTGTTCTGTGTTTGTTCTTTATGCAGAATGAGGTAAGGTAAAAGGTATTGAATGCCCTTTCACACACTACACTCACAAATTACTCGCACACACTTATGAGTGGCACCCTATACCCGGGCCCCAAATGAAACTTAAGTTAGGAGGGGTTGGTATACAGAATCGTATAGGATGTACTTCCTATCTGGTGATCGTGAGAACCCCAACTAGAGTTTGACCTCTTGTGACATACGCACCTAGTGGTTCCCCACTGTTGCGTCCCTGTCATGGTAGGATCTTGGCTCTAGTGACCTTCTAGAAGTCTAGTATAAGCCACCCGGTGTGGAGAGTCACTTTTAGATAAGCCCTAGGGTCCAGAGAAAACCTTCAACAAAACCTGACTTAGGCCACGAAAGGGCAAACTTTACTTTACCTTATGTCATTTTCACTTTCCTGTTATCAAAAAGGGATTATCTATCATCCAAAGATTCGCTTAGTCTTGGAAAATCTTTAGAACACACAAGTATTCTTCGGGTGAATGGATGATCCTCTCTTTTTTGTCATGTATCTCTAAGTCCGAAGTCATAGGTTCTCCTAATCGTCAAAGGAAAAATCCACAAAAAAAATTATACTTCATTTCCCTCTGGTTGAAGTGGCAATGACGATTGGGAAAACCTACGACTTTTAAGCTCGCATGAGTTTTAGAAATCCATGTTCCCCCCATTTTTTTTAACTTGTATCAAATCCCTGGGAGGAACATTGATCTTTAGGACTTGATAATAACTAATTCCATTCTTTGTCTTGATGTTCGCAGGGACGATTCCGAATTTGTTAGTATTTCTAAGACAGTATGGAAATTAACATGGGACACAGTAATTGTGATATAGGGGTGACTGAATTGAAGAAGTTATTGCACCTCAAGGCTAGAAAGGTCAATACTGACAGTTTACAAGCACTAGGGAAAAAACTGAGCTTGACACAAAAGATGACTTTCGCAAGGAAGTATGGGAAGATCCTGAAACTCTTGGAGGTAGACGTCCAAACAGAAGCCATCACAGCTCTGGCACAATTCTATGACCCACCCCTCCGATGTTTCACTTTTCAAGACTTTCAACTGGCACCCTCCATAGAAGAGTTTGAACAAATATTGGGGATGCCAGTGGAAGGACAGATTCCTTATCGCCATTTGGACCATCATGCGTCAGTCACTTCTGTCGCTCGTATTTTGAAGGTTCATCCTGAAATGTTAAAAGGAGTACAAATGAACAGAAACCAGATTCCTGGATTTACTAGGGAATTTCTAGAGAAACACATGCATATCCTGGCAAAGAGGGAAGAATGGGAAGCTTTCATGGATACCTTGGCTCTCACTATCTACAGGGTTGTCTTTTTCCCTAACTTAGACAACTACGTGGATTATAATGCTATAGGTGTTTTCACCGCTCGCAAGCACAGACTGGAAAATCCCGTCACAGCAGTATTGGCCAATGTCTATTGCACCTTGGATTTCTACCATACCCAAAGAGGAAAGAGGATTATTTGCTGTTTGTCTGTTCTGTATGTGTGGCTCATATCCCACACTTTTCATCAACTATGCAAAGCCGAGTGTCCCATCTCTGATTTGAAATTGTGTCAGTTGGCAACGAAGAATGGGTGCGAGTGGGCTAATTACCTTGTGGGCTTTACAGCAGAAAAGGTGAGATGGTGTCCTCAATGGCTAGAAGTTGAGTCCATCATTTATAGTTGTGGAGGATATCTAAATGTTCCTCTAATGGGGACACAAGGTTACATCAATTATAATCTTGTTATTGCTAAGCGGCAATTGGCTTATCCTCTACTTGGGCCATCGGACGAAGCGCTGCTTACTCCTTTCATTTTGTACTATGCGAATGGGAATTACACCTCCACTATTCGGGATATAGCCAATGCCTGGAAGAAGGTCCATAGGATGGGCAAAGAACTGGGAGCGTGAAGCCATGCCATGAGAGTTGAATACTTAGATTGGGTGGTGAACAGAGTCTCCATCGTGAAATTGCCTTTCAAGGGCCCTTCATACCAACCTGTGGACACAGTTCCTCCGCCGTGCATTATGGAGGACAAGGTTACCATATCGCTAAAAGCCCAAATAGAAGAGCTGAAGGTAAGGAATCAAAAACTGGAAGAAGACCTCCTGAAGTGCCAACAAGAGTGCGCCTTCCATAGGAAAGAGAATTCTGAAGGAAGGCATGCTATGGAAGAAATGCGGAAAAAGAGAAAGATTGATGAAGATTACAGAATAAAACAAGATCAGTGCCTTCGGGTGGCCAATTCGTAGTTAAAGATGAAGGGTCAGTAGAGCGATGCTGTGTTGGCCGAAAAACAAATTTTAAAGGACATGCTGGTACAATCCAAGGAGAAGGAAAAAGAGGCTTTAGTGTAGAAAGAGATGTTACAAACCCAGGTCCATAGATTAGAACTACAGCTAGAGAAAGTAATAAATGCTTACGAACAAGAGATAAACACAGAGCATAAAAAAGCCCTTGATGCTGAACGACGTTACCAGGAGACTACACAGGCTCTGAGGGCAGAGTTGGTCCAAAGTGACAAAATCATTCATTCATGGATGGACCGTTTCGCTAAATTGGCTTACCTAGCCAATGGAGTCCTGGAAGATTTTCCCTCAATGTTGGAGCAAGCCGAAGGCATGGTCAATCCCCTGTCCACTCCCAAAGAGATATCATCATTTCTGAGTTATTGCCAGGAAAGACTTTGTAAAATGAGGGCCATGATTGCCCGAGCCAGGAGTGGCTAAAGTTTTGTAATTCGAATCTTTCTAGCAACATTGTATCGTTTAGAAGAATAAAATAATGAAGCTCTTTTCATCTCCACAAGTTTTCTCATGTTAATTTCCAATATACTGTTATACCGAGTACTTTTGAACGCGACGTTCTGGGGAAAGGTTGAGGAATACGTGTCAAATTCGGAATTGTATCCCGCGTATGCCCATTTATTTTTCTTTTATCTTCTTTAACTGTTCCCTTTATTTTTCTAACCCTTCGTCGTGATTCTTTAGACACTACGGGTAAGCATCCCTACGCGACCAGGCTCAGAAAGAAACTCATGGCCGATATAGAACAAGAAAATGAGAATTTGCGAGCTGAGGTTAATCAGTTGAAAGAACAAATGGCTGAAATGGCCAAGATGTTCGAAAGGAGAATCGCAGAAAGGGATTCTTTAGCGGAAGTTGAAAATGCTAGGAAGCAATCTCCCATTCCCCAACACGCTCAAGGTCATGCTGGAGGACCGAGCTCAAACCCTGCAGGGCCTACTGTTACCGTTCGCCTTGGTAAGTCGAACCCTGCCCATGTTCAACAACACACTTTTGTCGATAAAGAAGGGAATGTCATACCCTTCCCATAGTATGGGTTACCCCTGGGCTATTTCCCGCCACTCCAAGAGGAGCCAGATTATCAGGAAACAATCCTTCACACGGCTCAACCAAACATCCCACCTGTTCGGAATCCTCAAACGATTCCGGTCCATACACAGGCTTAACAACCACAAGCTGCCCAAGCCACAGCTGGACACCAAGCCTCAATTCTAAATGAGAGCCCGGCACATGTTGACCGACCAGTCAGGAGTGCTAGTCACTATGTCGTTGCAGGTCCAAGTACTGCCACTGCTGCTACCCAGGAAGGAAGATTAGAGTTCTTGGAAAGGCGTTTAAGGGAAATGGATGGAATGAATCGATTTGGATTAGGCAGTGCTGCATAACTCTGTCTAATTCCCGACGTTGTTATTCCTTCCAAATTTAAAACGCCTGAATTTGATAAGTATCAGGGGCTGACATGTCTGAAAAACCATCTTACCATGTACTGCCGGAAGATGGCTTCGCATGCCTCCAATGACCCTCTGCTCATCCATTGTTTTCAAGATAGTTTGGCTGGAGCGCCTCTGACCTGGTACAACCATCTTAAACGATCTCGTATACGCTGTTGGGAGGATCTGGCAGATGCTTTCATGCAACAGTATAAGTACAATTTGGACATGGCGCCAGATAGAGTACAATTGCAGAACATGTCCAAGAAAGACAATGAGACGTTCAAAGAATACGCCCAACGGTGGTGTGAAGTAGCAACGCAAGTTAACCCACCTCTGTCTGAGAAAGAGGTGATCTTGACATTTATTGACTCACTCCAATCGCCATTCTATGACAAGATGATTGGAAGTATTTTATCCCACTTCTCCGATATCGTCACTAACGGAGAAAGAATAGAGAATGGCCTCCGGACAGGGAAGATCGCCCGAGGTCCAGCTGGGGTTAATGCAGCAAGAAGACCCTCCCATGGGGAAGGAAAGAGAAGAGAGGGAGAGACTAATCTAATCTCCCATAATCAGAGAAGAAACCAGTCGAGGCCACCCACCCCGGTCGCCTTTCCATCAACCTATCATAATACACCACATCCATATGTGGCTGCCGTTCAAACACCACATCCACCACATTTCCACCCACCTGTCATGCGACCGCCTGCACCACTACAGGCACCATATCAACCACCACAAGCGCCGTACCAACAGCCACAAATGAACCCGCCGAATCCAAATTAGAGAAGGCAAAACAATGACCGTGCCCCACCGTAATTTGATCCGATTCCCATCTCTTACACAGAGCTTCTCCCTTACCTCATCGAAAACACGATGGTAGTGTCATGCCCTCTAAAACCACTTCAGCCGCCATATCCTAGAGGGTACGACCCAAATACACGGTATGATTACCACGTTGGTGCACCGGGACATTCTACTGAGAATTACCTGGCACTGAAGTTTAAGGTAAGGGTCCTAATCCGGGCCGACTAGATAAGCTTTAAAGAAGGGAGCCCAAGTGTGACAACCAATCCCCTTCCAAATCATAAAGGACCGGATGTCAACGCCATAGAAGGGGATGAAGAATGCATTTCCAAAATAGAGGACATCCAAATGCCTTTGGAAACAATACACTCCCATATGCTGAAGGTGGGATTAATAGAAGGGTCATGGGATGAAGAGTATAATGACCTCCAGTCTGCAAAGCGAAGGGGCTTCCAGGAAACCCTTCAAAGATTCATGAATGCTCGAGTCATAGAGGTCTGCAGGCACCGTGAAGGACAAATAAATATGGTACAAGGACATGGTAAGGCACGAGTTCCGAAACCCCTGGTTGTATACTATAACAAGGATACGCCAGCGACTTCGGCTCCTGCCAAGACTGTCTTCACGGTAAAGGCACCAACCCCTTTCCCCTTCCAGAGTTCCCACGTTGTGCCATGGAGGTACAATACAGATGTGGTCGTCACCAATCCCGAAGCGATCAACTCCATGCCATCCTCCTCTATTACAAATATAACCGGAGTGGGAAGAATGACACGGAGTGGAAGGGTATATACGCCACCTGAGCCCAAACAAGGCAAGACTACCGGAGAAGGAAAAACTGGGAAAGAAGTAGCCTCTGGCAAAACAAAGGGGGCTGTGACTAAAGAGGAAGCCCAGGAATTTCTGAAGTTTATTCGCCATAGTGACTACCAGGTGTTGGACCAATTGAACCACACCCCTGCAAAAATTTCCCTGTTGTCTTTGCTAATGAGTTCCGAACCACATCGGAACACGTTGATGAAGGTGTTGAGCGAGGCACACGTGAAGCATGATTTACCCGTCAAACAATTCGGGGGCATAGTGGGGCATATCATTGCCAACAATTACTTGACCTTCACAGATGAGGAAGTACCTATTGAAGAAAGAGGGCATAACAAAGCCCTCCATATTTCTGTGAAATATCGGGATTATATCCTGGCAAAAGTACTTGTGGATAATGGATCTTCTCTGAATGTCATACCGAAATCCACGTTGGCAAAACTGCCTTTCGATGGAACATACATGAGACCTAGCTCTATGGTTGTGCGGGCTTTTGATGGGACACGTAGGGAAGTCATTGGAGAAATCGAATTGCCTATACAAGTCAGACCCTGTACTTTCCAAGTACTCTTCCAAGTGATGGATATCGTGCCCGCCTACAGCTGTTTATTAGGGTGACCATGGATCCACTCGGCGGGGGTGGTCCCCTCCACGCTGCATCAAAGACTAAAATTCATCATCAATAACAAGTTGGTGACTGTTTCTGGGGAGGAGGACCTTTTGGTCAGCAAACCCATATCCACTCCATACATCGAGGCCGCCGAGTAAGCCCTTGAAACATCCTTCCAAGCCTTGGAGATTGCCAATGCAACAAGCATTGTAAAGGTGTCTTTCCCCAACGTACCTCTAATGGTGACGCTGAACATGTTGCGGAAAGGGTACCAACCCGGAAAAGGATTAGGGCGGGATTTGGAAGGTAGAACCCAACCGGTGAGTCTCCCAGAAAATAAAAATAGATATGGTTTGGGATATAAGCCCACTGTGACGGATAAGAAAAGGGTTGAAGAGGAAAAGAAGGGGAGGAGAGTTGCTCGCCTTACTGGTCAAGAGATCAACGCTGCGAGAATCCCTATCTACGATCTCTATCAGAGCTTTAAGAGCGCCAGAGTGATATATCCAGATCAAGTTGCCATGGTTGAGAACGAGCCTGACCTCAATGTGGAGCTGGCATATGCTTGCCATCCAGATCAAGAGCTGAGCAATTAGGAAGTCATGGAGTTCCCTACAACCATTAACGTTCTATCAGAGTAATCACTGTATTTCATAATTTGGTGGTCCCCTTGCCATGCCCAAGGCTCTAGGACCCATTTTGTAACAAGGGCAGAACTTATTTATTTTATTTTTGAAAACCAATGAACACATTTTATTTCCCATCACCTCGTCTTTGTGCACTCTATTTTTCTCAAACCTTTCACTTGTTTGTTCTCTTTTCACTTTATAATATAACCCAAATGCAGATCCAAAAATGATTTCCCTGAGAACGATGAAAACCTGGATTTATTTCATGACCCTGTTTATCCAAATGATTGCGTCTACGAGGAAAGTGAGGAAGACTTTGGACCCTCATCTGAATTGACGAGATTGTTGGAACAAGAGGATAAGGAGATCCGCCCACATCAGGAGGAAATTAAAATCATCAACCTTGGAGATGAAGGAGAAGATAAAATGATCAAGATAGGCACTGGCCTGAGCAAAGGCCGACAAGATGAATTGATTGAACTACTCCGGGAATTTCAGGATGTGTTCGCTTGGTCATATCAAGATATGCCAGGGTTGGATAATAGCATAGTGGAACATAGGTTGCCTCTAAAACCAGAGTGTCCACCAATTAAGCAAAAGCTACGGAGAATGAAACTGGAAATGCTTCTCAAGATCAAGGAAGAGGTCAAAAAACAATTCGAAGCCAGTTTCTTGGCTGTAGCCAAATATCCACAATGGGTAGCCAACATAGTCCCGGTCCCCAAGAAGGATGGAAAAGTGCGGATGCGTGTGGACTATCGAGATCTAAACAGGGCCAGCCCTAAGGACGATTTTCCTCTTCCACATATTGACATGTTGTTCGATAACACAGCCCAACACTCCATCTTCTCTTTCATGGATGGTTTCTCTGGGTACAATCAGATTAAAATGGCGCCCGAAGACATGGAAAAAACCATGTTCGTCATGTTGTGGGGTACTTTCTGTTACAAAGTAATGTCCTTTGGTTTGAAGAACGCAGGGGCAACTTATCAGAGAGCAATGGTCACTTTATTCCATGATATGATGCAAAAGGAAATAAAGGTCTATGTGGATGATATCATTGCAAAATCTAGAACCACAGAAGATCATGTCTGCGACTTAAGGAAATTGTTTGAACGGTAGAGAAGGTTTAAGCTTAGATTGAACCCTGCCAAGTGCACGTTTGGCGCAAGGTCAGGCAAACTGTTGGGTTTCATTATAAGCAAGAAAGGAATTGAAGTGGATCCCGACAAGGTCAGGGAAATCCTAGAAATGCCACCTCCTTACACAGAAAAAGAAGTCAGAGGGTTCTTGGGAAGATTAAACTACATCGCTCGATTTATCTCACAATTGACATCGACCTACGAGCCGATCTTCAAGCTACTCCGCAAGAACCAACCGGGGCAATGGAATGAGGACTGCCAAACGGCTTTTGAGAAGATTAAGCAATACTTGAAAGAACCACCAATATTGGTACCACCAACCCCTGGGAGACCACTGATTTTATACATGACGGTACTGGATGAGTCCATGGGCTGCGTATTGGGTCAGCACGATAAAACGGGAAAGAAAGAACATGCCATATATTACCTAAGCAAAAAGTTCACTGATTACGAAATGCGATACTCTGCATTAGAACGAACTTGTTGCGCGTTAGCATGGGCTACGAAGCGTTTAAGGCAATACATGTTGAGTCACACTACCTGGCTAGTCTCTAAGATGGATCCTATCAAGTACATCTTTGAGAAGCCAGCCCTGACTGGAAGGATTGCTCGATGGCAAGTGCTGCTAACTGAGTACGACATAACATATGTCACTCAGAAAGCCATAAAAAGGAGCGCTTTGGCTGACTACCTAGCCCATCAACCCGTAAGTGATTACCAACCAATACCATTCGACTTTCCAGACGAGGATATTTTGGCATTGTCCAACGAAAAAGAAGGCGGTAACAAAGACAAATGGATTTTAAGATTCAATGGAGCTTCTAATGCATTAGGGCACGAAATTGGGGCCATTTTGATTTCGCCAAAAAGAGAATTCATCCCTGTCTGCGCCAGGCTATGTTTCAATTGTACCAACAATGTCGCTGAATATGAGGCGTGCTCCTTAGGGATCCAAGCGGCATTAGATATGAAAGTAAGGACACTGGAAGTCTACAGAGACTCTGCTTTAGTCGTCCACCAGTTAAAAGGTGAATGGGAAACCAGAGATAGCAAGCTTCTCCCCTATCACGCCCACATTATGGAAATGATCAGAGATTTCGAAGAGATTTCTTTCCATCATGTTCCTCGGGAAGATAATCAGATGGCTGACGCTTTGGCCACTCTCGCTTCAATGTTCAAAGTAAACAATGACTATGACGTGCCCCTCATCGAGGTAGAAAGGCGTCATGAGCCCGCATACTGCCAAGTAGTCGAAGAACAATCGGATGGAAAACCTTGGTATCACGATATCAAGAGGTATATCCAGAGGCAAGAATACCCCGACAATGCCACAGAAAACGACAAGAGAACCCTACGACGGCTCGCCATGGGGTTTTTCTTAAATGGAGACGTGCTTTACAAAAGAAACCATGATTCTATCCTTCTTCGCTGTGTTGATACCGCTGAAGAAAATAGAATCATGAGGGATATCCACGAGGGATCTTTCGGAACCCACATCAATGGGCACGCCATGTCAAGGAAAATCTTAAGGGCTGGTTATTTTTGGATGACCATGGAAGCAGACTGCTTCGCCTATGCTCGGAGATGTCATAAGTGCCAAATACATGCTGATCATATTCACGCACCCCCGTTATCTCTAAATGTTTTATCAGTACTATGGCCCTTCTCGATGTGGGGCATGGATGTAATTGGTCCCATTGAACCAAAGGCTTCAAACGGCCATCGTTTCATTTTGGTCGCCATTGATTATTTCACAAAATGGGTGGAAGCAGCTTCATACACTAATGTAACTAAAGGTGTTGTTGTTAAATTCGTCAAGCGTGAGTTGATATGTCGGTACGGCCTACCAAGCCAAATCATCACAGACAATGGTACAAACCTGAACAACAAAATGATGAAAGAGCTTTGTGAGAGCTTTAAGATCTCCCACCATAATTCCTCTCCGTACCGCCCAAAAATGAATGGGGCAGTCGAGGCGGCGAACAAAAATATCAAAAAGATAGTACAGAAGATGGTGGTAACTTACAAAGACTGGAACGAAATGCTTCCTTTTGCTCTACACGGTTATCGTACCTCGGTCCGAACCTCGACTGGGGTAACCCCATTCTCTTTAGTTTATGGCATGAAAGCAGTCCTGCCTTTTGAAGTGGAGATTCCTTCCCTTCGAGTAATCATGGAAGCCAAACTAGTTGAAGCTGAATGGATCCAGACTCGACACGACCAATTAAATCTGATTGATAGTAAAAGACTGACTGCCCTCTGCCATGGTCAGCTATATCAAAGGCGTATGAAGCGAGCGTTTGAAAAGAAAGTACGACCCCGACAGTTCCAAGAAGGAGACTTGGTGCTCAAGAAGGTTTTGTCGATGCATAAAGATCACCGGGGCAAATGGACTCCTAACTACGAAGGGCCTTATATCGTGAAGAAGGCTTTTTCCGGAGGTGCTCTCATACTCGCCAACATGGATGGGGAAGATCTATTGATGCCTATAAACGCGGATGCAGTGAGAAGATACTACGTGTAAAAAAAAAAAAGGGCTCGTTGGGTTGAAAACCTAAAAAGGCGACCTAAGCAAAAGTTAGAGCAATTGGTGGGGTCGAAAGTGGCCCAGACAAATTCACACCTTATAGATTCAACACTGCAACGCCAATTTTTCAAGTCACAGACAAGGGGATGGGTTTAGAGCATCGAAGCCATTGTCGAGTCACGCCCTCGAAAGCAAAATCAGAAGATAAGCAGGAAATCATGGAAAAGACCAGAATCTTGTCGCTCTCAGGAAATCGATGGAGGATCTAAAAGGCCTTCCCTTCCATCCTTGCCATTAATTCCTCACACCTTGTCATATTTTTGCATTATTGGTGTCACCTGTATATATCTGTTGTTCATAAATAAAAAGTTTCCCTTCTTCTCACATGTGTTCATGACTAGAATAAATAAACAAGTTTTGCCTAAAAAAGAATTTCTTAAAAATGAGTTTTTGAGAAGGACGAAAACACAAAGTTATAGGGAATGAAGTGTACACCATTGCCAGATCTTACCTCGGGCAAGCTCAACCAACTCTGTGAAACAACCTCAATGAAGTCAGAAGTAATAATTATTTTGGCCATGAGTTACTTCAACGCCTGTCGCCAAGGAACTACGCCTGTAAGTTTTAAATTAGTTTCACGTTTCTCTGTTAAAGGATAGCCAGGAACCATGATCCCCAAGATGTGTAGTTGCCCAACTCTCTCCTTAGCAGACCTTCGGCATATCCGCAGTAAACCCCAAGTCCATTCTCTTTCACCCAAAGGGACATTACCCCGAATCACCAAAATTTTCTCCCCCAGTAGAACCATAATTGCCAAAAACTACACTTCCCAAATCCTTCCCCAGTGGGACTACACTTCCCAGTCAACCCAAAACTGGGGTATCTCCCCAGATTCTTCTTTCGGTCAAGGGATAGTTTTCCCCAAAGACTCTTTCGATCATGTCAAACCGGGGCATCACCCTAGGTTCGTTCTCATTCATTCAAGGGGCAGTTCTCCAAGCTTCATCCAATCATGTCAAACTGGGGCATCACCCCAGGTTCGTTCTCATTCATTCAAGGGACAATTCTCCAAGCTTCATCCAATCATGTCAAACTGGGGCATCACCCCAGGTTCGTTCTCATTCATTCAAGGGGCAATTCCCCAAGATTCCATCCAATCATGTCAAATTGGGGTATCTCCCCGGGTTTATTCTCTTAGTCAAGGGGCAGTTCCCCGGGATTCCATTAAATACAGTGAAACTTGGGCATCACCCTAGGTTCGTTCTCATTCATTCAAGGGGCAGTTCCCCAAGATTCCATCCAATCATGTCAAACTGGGGCATCTCCCCAGGTTCGTTCTCATTCACTCAAGGGGCAGTTCCCCAAGATTCCTTCAAATCATGTCAAACTAGGGCATATTCCCCCAAGTCTTTACTGTCCAGTCAACGAAGAGGCAACACCCTCACCCTTTACTTTTCTGTTGCCGATCAAATGGCACCTTTTACTTTCCAGTCAACGAAGAGGCAACACCCTCAGCCTTTACTTTCCTGTCGCCGATCAAATGGCACCTTTTACTTTCCAGTCAATGAAGAGGCAACACCCTCACCCTTTACTTTCTTGTCGCCGAACAAATGGCACCTTTTACATTTCCTGTCAACCGAGGGTCAACCCCACCTTTACATTTCCTGCCAACAGTGAGTTAATTCGGACGAGACATCCTGTTAGCTCCCCCAATCTTTACCTTTCCTGTCAACCGAGGGTCAACCTCAACCTTTACATTTCCTGCCAACAGTGAGTTAATTCGGACGAGACGTCCTGTTAGCTCCCCCAATCTTTACCTTTCCTGTCAACCGAGGGTCAACCCCAACCTTTATATTTTCTGTCAACCAAGGGTCAACCCCAACCTTTACATTTCCTGCCAACAGTGACTTAATTCGGACAAGACGTCCTGTTAGCTCCCCCAATTTTTACTTTCCTATCGCCTATCAAATGGCACCCCTTTACTTTCCTGTCGCCGATCAAATGGCACCCCTTTATCTTCCTGTCAACGATCAAATGGCACCTTTACTTTCCTGTCGCCGATCAAATGGCACCCCTTTACTTTCCTGTCGCCGATCAAATGGCACCTTTACTTTCCTGTCGTCGAACAAATGGTATCCTTTTACCTTTCAGTCACCTAAGAAGGCATCCTTTTTCTTCCGGTTGCCGAATGAGGCACCCTTCATCTCCAATCAATTGAGAATAGACACTCAATCTTCTCGCCTCTTGTTAACTGAAAGACAATCCTTCTGCTTCATGTCATTCAAAGGATAATTCCCAGTTAACCACTTCTTGCTAAAAAATTGGAGCACTACCCCACTTCTTGTTCCCAGATTTAGGACAAAAAAAAACAAAACAAAAACAATAAAACAAAAACAAAAACAAAAGAAAAACAAAATGCAAGAGCAAAAAAAAACAAAAAAAACAAAAAAAAAGAAAAATAGAGAAAGAAGAAGAAGAGAAAAGCGAAACGGAAGAGGAAAATGCTCATCTTTAAAGGAGAAAGGTCACACTGACTCGTGATTGCCGACACTATCAGACACCATCAAAAAGTCCCACTTGGCCCCTACATCGGTGTTCATATCTTTACTTCCTTTTCACTTCAAAAACATAGAAGCTTCGTGTTTCTTTTGTGAAAAGAAGTAAAAAGGGGCATCTGTGAACACCTCTTTTGGTCCGGTCCAAGTGGAATGAATCTTTTTTATACTGAATTCTAATTCAGAATGGTCAAATTCGAGTAGAATGGCTCCAAAATAATCAGAACCGAGCGAAATAACTCAGAATGAAGTGAAATACAACCCTATTGGAGGCAAATCCGATTGGAATGACTCAAAATGATCAAATCCGAGTAGGATGACTCAGATTAAAGCATTTCTGAGTGAAATACAGCCCTGGTGGAAATAAATTCAAGTGGAAAAACTTAAAAAATGGTCAAATCCGAGTTAAAATGAAGAAAATCCGAGTAGAATGGCCCAAAATAGCATATCCGAGTAAGATGACTCTGATAGAAGCATTTAGGAGTAAAATATAGCCCTGTTGAACAAAAATCTGAGTAGAATATGCGCCTGTTGGGGTAAATCTGAGTAAAATTACTCAGAATAGATCAAATAGGAGTGAAATATACCCTTGTTGGAGTAAATCCGAGTGAAATTACTCAGAATGGGTCAGTTCCGAGTGAAATGCTTCACTGATGAAGGTGAATAGGAGTGGAATGACTCCCTGTCAGAGCCATTCCGAGTGATGAATAGCTGACTCTATTGGAGGATAATTGCTGAGAAGGATTGCTTTCTAATTGCATCTAATCCGAGGGAAGAAATGCTAAATCCGAGTGAGTGCTTTCTGATTGCTACTGATCTGAGTGAAAACAAGTCTGAGCGAAGGAAAATCTGACTCAGAGTGTAATTGGAAGGACAAATTTTGATTGGGGGAAGCTTTTCTGAGTGAAAATACCAAGTCTCCAAGTCTTGAGTGGGAAGCAAGCCCTTTTCCGAGTGAAAATGCTAAGTTCTGACTGATCCTGTGCTGAATGGTCAATCTTCAATCGGTTCTCGGGTGACAACAACCAAATGAAATGATTTCTGAATGAGTGTGTGCAAAGTCTCTCTGAGTGGTTCAGGAGATACCGATTGATGAAACTGAGTTTTTTAATTCTGATTGAAGCATGAAGCCGACTCCGAGTGAGTTGGGAAACAGTCATGTGTTTTCGAGCAATCCAAGACTCAGATTTGTGAAGAACTTCTAAGAAAGTGCATCAAATAGCTGATTTCCGAGTGAAATTCCAATGTCTGAGTGGAAAATAGGTAGATTCCGAGTGAGAAAATTCAAATTTCCAATTTCTGAGTGCAAGGAAGGAAGGTTCCGAGTGAAAATGTCCAAGTTCTATTCTGATTAAGAGCTCCCAAGGTCAGTTCCGAGTAAATTCTTCAAGCGGTGAAGTTCTGTGTCACCTTTGAAGAAATTTCGAGTGAATGCTTCACACAGAGATGAGACCCGAGCAAAATACATCCGACTGAAAAGAATTCCGAGTGTTGCCTCTTCAATCGGAACCGAGAGTTTCTTCTTCAATCGGAACCGAGTGAAGTATTTTCAGTCAGCACCGAGTGAGTCCTTTCACTCAATTTCTGAGCCATATTTAAACATCACCGAGCTCATTTTCACCCAAATCTGACTCACCATTCTCACCCGGATTCCGAGTCACTTTTTACCAATTCCGTGTCATTCCTTTCTCACCCACTCCCAAATGACCACTCTCACTCAAATCCGAGCCCTTTTCAAACCGATTCCCTCTCATCCCTCCTCAAGCCTTACTTCAAACCATCACCGAGCCACTTTTCAGTCGTTCCCGAGTCATCTTTCACCTATCTCCGAGTCATCCTTTAAACAATTACCGAGCTACTTCTCACCTAATTCTGAGGCCTTGTAAACCCAATTCTGAGTCATTATGCAACCATTTCAGTCAGTTCCGAGTCACTTGTCACTCAGTTTCGATTGAATGTCTCACAGCTCCTCCCAGAAGAATTCTTACTCGGAAAAGAGTATTTTTCACTCGGCTTTCTATGGGAAATGCTTCATTCCACTCAGAATTGACTCCCAATATGGACGAATACTGATTGGGAGGCTGATCCGAGCCATCCTCACTCAGATTTTTACTATTTTCTCTCAGATTTCTACCATCCTCTCCCGGATTGCACATACTGACCTGGATTCCACCACCCAAGTGGATCCAGGAATCCTGCAGGTGGCTGGCAGACAAGGGGTGTAACATCCCAATTTCAAAGTTACATATCGAATGAGAATAAAACGTTAAGAAGTGAATACAAGTAGGGAATTAATTGTTAATTGTAATCAACATATCTTAAGAAATAATGACAAGTTAATTAGGCTTAGTTGGTGAAAGGTGGCTGCTTGCAATTGGCGAAATGTGTGAGTGGACTGTGACTCATAACTTCCCATCCCACTTTCTTTCTTCGCATGCGTATATATGCATACCCTGTACCACCGTGGATACCCATCCCTTCCACTACTGCATACTCTCTTTTCTTCTTCTTCGTTCTCGTTCTCCTTCTCTTCCCCTGTTTTGCTCTTCGTTCTGAAGATCGCGACGACAGTGTTGAAGGAAGATCAGAGTCCCCTCCAACTGGTGGAAGACGACCACTGAGGTAGAGGAAGAACAACTTCTCATCCCCGAGCCACATTTCAGAGTGCGACGGTGCGAAGAAGAGCTGAACGAGTAGTGTCGGACCAAACGTTGAGAGCAAGAGAACTTCTTGGGTTCCTTTCAGTAGGTAGGGGGCGCTTGCATGTCAAATGCATGATCCACGAACGGTACTGGGTGAATGTATTGCTTTAAGTGTGTGTGCATGTGTGTGATGATTGAATAATGTGCATGGTTGTTGATTCTGAATCCTGTGTGTAAGATGGTAGTTGTACAATGATTGCATATGACCCAGTTGATCTTGTTATAGATGAATGAATTGCATGGTCCTACCTCTGTTAACACTGTAAGAGCATGAATGTGTGATTGTTGGTTGATTCGTTAGATGACGTTACCTTGATTGTCCGATTGTTGTGCATGTTGTTATGGTTGGCAAAGTAAATATGAGGACTGTGTTGAATTTATTCCTACTACGATGGTTTCGAAAGAGGCACCAGTTGAATAATGATGCGTGCTGGTGAATGCATTAGCTGCATGCGTAAGAATGGGGTGACCCGTGGAAGGTCAAGAGCCCCGAGAGAATGACTTCCAGCTGCAGACCTTGGCTAGATCCTGAAGGGGCTCATGGTAGCCGTAGGAGCTAGAGAGGAGTCTCGAGACGCCAATGGGAGGCCGGTACCACATGGAAAGAGCCGAAGGGCGAGGGGCCAGAGAAGGGGGAACTGTAACTGAAAGTCATCCCTCGAGTCGGATCCGCAGACATGCATGTAGATAAGAGGTCAATTGGAGTAGTGCGCATAGTATGTGTTGAGTGTTATGAATGATTTCTTAATGTATGGATGCATGTGTACGTGTGAATAAAGATATATTTGTGTAGTATGTATGATATTGACATTATTCTGATTGCATGATCTTAGTTTATCCTGAACATAGCTGAGTGAAAGTAAGTGTGCGTGCTGACACTGTTACCGAGTCTTTGATTGTCACTTTACATGTGAAAGCTCACCCCTGCAGTGGCTACATTTTTCAGTGAATATCCCTCGGAATGAAGGATGAAGAAGAGACCGGGCGTAAAGTGGAGGAGCCGAGCGCTATGAAATATATGTGTATATGTAAATATTATGTGTAAGGTCTTGTCAAGCCTTGGCCGGCTCGTATTCTGATTTTAATCCCTATATCAGAACTTGAAGGCTTTCAGGTAGTAAAGACGTGTTAATGCGTTATAATATTTGAAAACCTTTATGTATATATATATATATATGTTGTGTTATTCTATGCTGTAGGTGATGCCTAAGTGGTAAATATGGGTGTGTAAGTATACTTTCCGAGTATAGGACATCAGTGTGACTATGAGCAGGAGTGGAGCTAAGTTATTGTGGGAGAAAAGCGAGTCAATGAGTCATTCCGAGTGATGAGGGGTTGAATAATCTGAGCGATTGAGGTCGCATAGCCTGGAATAGGAGTTGACTGGAACCCCGTGAGTAAAAATCGTGAAACGCCCCGAGTAAAGGATAATCAGTGGTTTCCGAGTGAGTAGTTCACCGACCAGAGAGAGACACCTAAGATTCTAAGTGGACCCAACGTGATAGATTAGCAAGTGGCTAAAGGACCCGAGTAAGTCCTGGCTTAGTAGGAAAACTAGAACAGAAAATAATATGGTTACCGAGTGAGAAGTAAGTAAGATACCCTGAGTAGCGAAATGGACGTGGGAGTTATTCCGAGTGAGGAGCCCCCACAGATTCCGAGTGAATACACCGAGTGATTCCGAGTGAGTGAGGATTGGTATTCCGAGTGGTTGGGTTTTCGAATAAGTCCGAGTGGAACTTAACTACTTACTTCCCCGAGTGAATGAATGTCTCGGTTTTCCGAGTGATTCAATGCCGAGTGTGGCTTCTCGCTTCAGCGAGTGATTCCTCGCTCAGCGAGTATGTTGTTTTGGAAGGCTTTCGTATTCGGTTTCGCTTAAGCGAATGGGATGTTCGCCCGAGCGAGTTGGGACGTCTCGCTCAGGCAGATGTGGGTCTCGCTTGAGCGAGGGTACGTTGTTTGGTGGTTCGCTCAGGCGCCGATGGTGCTTCTGTGTGAATGGTTTTATTCCCTTGCCTTCTTCCTCATTTTCTATGTCGTTTGACCTGTGGTTATTCGTGAAAATTTTCTTTTCTTTCCCCTATTTTTTTTTGGGTTTATCATTTGTTAAAATTAGGGTGTCACAAGGGGCGGAAGTGGAGGAATTAAAAATTCGCACCAGCCACTGTCCCCCACTACCAGGACCGAGTGGAAGCCTGAGCTGGCATTCCACTTGGAGTGGAAGCCTAAGCTGGCTTTCCACTCGGAGTGGAAGCCTGAGCTGGCTTTCCACTCGAAAAAGCCTATAAATAGAGGGATGAAGCTTTGAAACAGAGGGATTCATTAAGTGAGAAAACTCTGCTTGAATTCACCCTCATCCTCTCTCTCTCACACACTGTCCAGCCCCATTCCAGCCACCAAACACCCTCCAACTCCCTCCTCTTACCCTCTCTAACAGCCCCACTCCTCCTTCTCCTCACCAAACCGACCTCCCCAACTCCCTTTTACCAATCCGACCTCCTACACACCGTCCCAATTCCCTTCTCCTCAAACCCACATCAACCGTCCTTCTTCCTTAAAACCACCAACACCGTCCAGCCTTCCCCTCAAGTCCACCAAATCTGACCTCTTCACTCCTTACTCCAAGCACTGTCCCTCACCAAACTGACCTCCCAACTCCCTTTTACCACTCTGTCCTCACCACTCGGTACCGTTCTCCTCTCAACTCCAACACCGTCCCTCTTCTCACTTAGTCTCACTCGGTATTCACTCCTCACTCGGTAATCTACTACTTTCACTCGGTATTTCCTATTTCCACTCGGTTTTAAAATTTTTTTTACTCGGTTTTCCTCGTCCTCACTCGGTTTTCTACTTTTATCACTCGGTATTTCATTTTTTACTCGGTTTCTTCCATTTCCACTTGGTTTTTTTCCATTTTCACTCGGTTTTTCCCTCTTTCTTACTCGGTTTTCTTTTATTCCCCTCAGTTTTCGCTCATTTTTCCCTCTATTTTCTGAACCTACTGTTTCCCTTTCTCTTTTGTAACTTCTGCTACCTTCCCCTTTCGCTTCATAGTAAAAATATAATAAAGGGAAATAAATGCTTCCTATGTTTTCTTTCAAATCTAAATAAAAATCAAAAAAAAAGGGAAACAAATCATTTTTAAATAGTGTCGCACGGGAGCACTCCTGTCTACACAACCTCTTTAGGATTCGTACACGTGCGAAGAACTTCGCCTTGTACGAGTTCCCCACCTCAGTAACATCTATCATCATCTCCCAAGTCTTTTCCTAAAAGAAAAACACTCAGAACTACGTAACCCTGATTTCTTGATAATTCAAGAATACGTAGGAGCAGGACCTCAACTCCTGTCGGGCCCATCTTTCTTATTTCTTTTTATTGATTTATTTCCTCGCTTTCTTGTTTCTTTCATAAATGTTCTTTTTTGGTCGCTTCCGTGAAAATCAATTTAGACGTGACGTCTTGTTGATTTCCCCCTAGTTTTTGCTCAAGCCTCGCCATAATTCATAGGGAAGGGATACTTAGGACGAGACGTCCCGCTTATCTCTTTCCTATCCCTGTTTTTTTTATTCGAGAATGTCTAATTTAGGCATGACGCCTTATTAGCATTCTCTTCCCCTCTCTGTCTCATATCAAAGTTGAGTTTAATTCAGATGAAACGTCCCATTGACCTCGCTTCGACATTCTATGTTTGTACAGTTCTCTCACTCCATTCTGTCATTTTTAAATAAAAAATACAACAATAAAAGGGAAGAAATAAACCATCTTTTGTAAGGCTATTTATGTTGCACATTTTTAATCTTGGTACTGTTTTTGACAGGCGACGTAGGGTGCTAATACCTTCCCTACTCGTAACCGACTCCCGAACTTGAATCTCAATTTTTAACCAGTGCTTTACTGAACTTAGTTTTTTCCAATGTTTTTTCTATGGATAAAAACGTTGGTGGCGACTCCCTGTTTCATCCTAAACTTTCTTTCTTTCTTGTCGTACCGTCGCGATCCAGGTTGCGATAGATGGCGACTCCACTGGGGACACTTAAGAGAGTCAGGCCAGTTTGATTGAAAGCGCATGTTCTTTTTATATAGCCATTGTTATCTTGGATTTCTTCCCCTTGTTTTATTTTCTGTCGATCGTTGTGAATGTTTGTTCTTGTTTTGATTGTATCTTGTTATTTGTTTCGTTGTCTATATTTTGCATGTTTCTTAAACCCTAGGGTAGAGGACCATGTTACTTTTCTGCAATCATTGAACCCTAGGGTAGACGACTTTGTATATTTGTTCTGTGTTTGTTCTTTATGCAGAATGAGGTAAGGTAAAAGGTATTGAATGCCCTTTCACACACTACACTCACAAATTACTCGCACATACTTATGAGTGGCACCCTATACCCGGGCCCCAAATGAAACTTAAGTTAGGAGGGGTTGGTATACAGAATCGTATAGGATGTACTTCCTATCCGGTGATCGTGAGAACCCCAACTAGAGTTTGACCTCTTGTGACATACGCACCTAGTGGTTCCCCACTGTTGCGTCCCTGTCATGGTAGGATCTTGGCTCTAGTGACCTTCTAGAAGTCTAGTATAAGCCACCCGGTGTGGAGAGTCACTTTTAGATAAGCCCTAGGGTCCAGAGAAAACCTTCAACAAAACCTGACTTAGGCCACGAAAGGGCAAACTTTACTTTACCTTATGTCATTTTCACTTTCCTGTTATCAAAAAGGGATTATCTATCATCTAAAGATTCGCTTAGTCTTGGAAAATCTTTGGAACACACAAGTATTCTTCGGGTGAATGGATGATCCTCTCTTTTTTGTCATGTATCTCTAAGTCTGAAGTCATAGGTTCTCCTAATCGTCAAAGGAAAAATCCACAAAAAAATTATACTTCATTTCCCTCTGGTTGAAGTGGCAATGACGATTGGGAAAACCTACGACTTTTGAGCTCGCATGAGTTTTAGAAATCCATGTTCCCCCCATTTTTTTTAACTTGTATCAAATCCCTGGGAGGAACATTGATCTTTAGGACTTGATAATAACTAATTCCATTCTTTGTCTTGATGTTCGTAAGGACGATTCCGAATTTGTTAGTATTTCTAAGACAGTATGGAAATTAACATGGGACACAGTAATTGTGATATAGGGGTGACTGAATTGAAGAAGTTATTACACCTCAAGGCTAGAAAGGTCAATACTGACAGTTTACAAGCACTAGGGAAAAAACTGAGCTTGACACAAAATATGACTTTCGTAAGGAAGTATGGGAAGATCCTGAAACTCTTGGAGGTAGACGTCCAAACAGAAGCCATCACAGCTCTGGCACAATTCTATGACCCACCCCTCCGATGTTTCACTTTTCAAGACTTTCAACTGGCACCCTCCATAGAAGAGTTTGAACAAATATTAGGGATGCCAGTGGAAGGACAGATTCCTTATCGCCATTTGGACCATCATGCGTCAGTCACTTCTGTCGCTCGTATTTTGAAGGTCCATCCTGAAATGTTAAAAGGAGTACAAATGAACAGAAACCAGATTCCAGGATTTACTAGGGAATTTCTAGAGAAACACATGCATGTCCTGGCAGAGAGGGAAGAATGGGAAGCTTTCATGGATACCTTGGCTCTCACTATCTACAGGGTTGTCTTATTCCCTAACTTAGACAACTACGTGGATTATGATGCTATAGGTGTTTTCACCGCTCGCAAGCACAGACTGGAAAATGCCGTCACAGCAGTATTGGCCAATGTCTATTGCACCTTGGATTTCTGCCATACCCAAGGAGGAAAGAGGATTATTTGTTGTTTGTCTGTTCTGTATGTGTGGCTCACATCCTACGCTTTTCATCAACTATGCAAAGCCGAGTGTCCCATCTCTGATTTGAAATTATGTCAGTTGGCAACGAAGAATGGGCGCGAGTGGGCTAATCACCTTGTGGGCTTTACAGCAGAAAAGGTGAGATGGTGTCCTCAATGGCTAGAAGTTGAGTCCATCATTTATAATTGTGGAGGATATCTAAATGTTCCTCTAATGGGGACACAAGGTTACATCAATTATAATCCTGTTATTGCTAAGCGGCAGTTGGCTTATCCTCTACTTGGGCCGCCGGACGAAGTGCTGCTTACTCCTTTCGTTTTGTACTATGCGAATGGGAATTACACCTCCACTATTCGGGATATAGCCAATGCCTGGAAGAAGGTCCATAGGATGGGCAAAGAACTGGGAGTGCGAAGCCATGCCGTGAGAGTTGAATACTTAGATTGGGTTGTGAACAGAGTCTCCATCGTGAAATTGCCTTTCAAGGGCCCTTCATACCAACCTATGGACACAGTTCCTCCGCCGTGCATTATGGAGGACAAGGTTACCATATCGCTAAAAGCCCAAATAGAAGAGCTGAAGGCAAGGAATCAAAAACTGGAAGAAGACCTCCTGAAGTGCCAACAAAAGTGCGCCTTCCATAGGAAAGAGAATTCTGAAGGAAGGCATGCTATGGAAGAAATGTAAAAAAAGAGAAAGACTGATGAAGATTACAGAATAAAACAAGATCAGTGCCTTCGGGCGGCCAAGTCGTAGTTAAAGATGAAGGGTCAGTAGAGCGATGCTGTGTTGGCCGAAAAACAAATTTTAAAGGACATGCTGGTACAATCCCAAGAGAAGGAAAATGAGGCTTTAGTGCAGAAAGAGATGTTACAAACCCAGGTCCATAAATTAGAACTACAGCTAGAGAAAGTAATAAATGCTTGCGAACAAGAGATAATCACAGAGCATAAAAAAGCCCTTGATGCTGAACGACGTTGCCAGGAGACTACACAGGCTCTGAGGGCAGAGTTGGCCCAAAGTGACGAAATCATTCATTCATGGATGGACCGTTTCGCTAAATTGGCTTACCTAGCCAATGGAGTCCTGGAAGATTTTCCCTCAATGTTGGAGCAAGCCGAAGGCATGGTCAATCCCCTGTCCACTCCCAAAGAGATATCATCATTTCTGAGCTATTGCCAGGAAAGACTTTGTAAAATAAGGGCCATGATTGCCCGAGCCAGGAGTGGCTAAAGTTTTGTAATCCGAATCTTTCTAGCAACATTGTATCGTTTGGAAGAATAAAATAATGAAGCTCTTTTCATCTCCATAAGTTGTCTCATGTTAATTTCGAATATACTGTTATACCGAGTACTTTTGAACGCGACGTTCTGGGGAAAGGTTGAGGAATACGTGTCAAATTCGGAATTGTATCCCGCGTATGCCCATTTATTTTTCTTTTATCTTCTTTAACTGTTCCCTTTATTTTTCTAACCATTCGTCGTGATTCTTTAGACACTACGGGTAAGCATCCCTACGCGACCAGGCTCAGAAAGAAACTCATGGCCGATATAGAACAAGAAAATGAGAATTTGCGAGTTGAGGTTAATCAGTTGAAAGAACAAATGGCTGAAATGGCCAAGATGTTCAAAAGGAGAATCACAGAAAGGGATTCTTTAGCGGAAGTTGAAAATGCTAGGCAGCAATCTCCCATTCCCCAACACGCTCAAGGTCATGCTGGAGGACCGAGCTCAAACCCTGCAGGGCCTACTGTTACCGTTCGCCTTGGTAAGTCGAACCCTGCCCATGTTCAACAACACACTTTTGTCGATAAAGAAGGGAATGTCATACCCTTCCCATAGTATGGGTTACCCCCGGGCTATTTCCCGCCACTCCAAAAGGAGCCAGATTATCAGGAAACAATCCTTCACGTGGCTCAACCAAACATCCTACCTGTTCGGAATCCTCAAACGATTCCGGTCCATACACAGGCTGAACAACCACAAGCTGCCCAAGCCACAGCTGGACACCAAGCCTCAATTCTAAATGAGAGCCCGGCACATGTTGACCGACCAGTCAGGAGTGCTAGTCACTATGTCGTTGCAGGTCCAAGTACTGCCACTGCTGCTACCCAGGAAGGAAGATTAGAGTTCTTGGAAAGGCGTTTAAGGGAAATGGATGGAATGAATCGATTTGGATTAGGCAGTGCTGCACAACTCTGTCTAATTCCCGACGTTGTTATTCCTTCCAAATTCAAAACGCCTGAATTTGATAAGTATCAGGGGCTGACATGTCTGAAAAACCATCTTACCATGTACTGTCGGAAGATGGCTTCGCATGCCTCCAATGACCCTCTGCTCATCCATTGTTTTCAAGATAGTTTGGCTGGAGCGCCTCTGACCTGGTACAACCATCTTAAACGATCTCGTATACGCTGTTGGGAGGATCTGGCAGATGCTTTCATGCAACAGTATAAGTACAATTTGGACATGGCGCCAGATAGAGTACAATTGCAGAACATGTCCAAGAAAGACAATGAGACGTTCAAAGAATACGCCCAACGGTGGCGTGAAGTAGCAGTGCAAGTTGACCCACCTCTGCCTGAGAAAGAGGTGATCTCGACATTTATTGACACACTCCAATCACCATTCTATGACAAGATGATTGGAAGTATTTCATCCCACTTCTCCGATATCGTCACTATCGGAGAAAGAATAGAGAATGGCCTCCGGACAGGGAAGATCGCCCGAGGTCCAGCTGGGGTTAATGCAACAAGAAGACCCTCCCATGTGGAAGGAAAGAGAAGAGAGGGAGAGACTAATCTCTTCTCCCATAATCAGAGAAGAAACCAGCCGAGGCCACCCACCCCGGTCGCCTTTCCATCAACCTATCATAATACACCACATCCATATGTGGCTGCCGTTCAAACACCACATCCACCACATTTCCACCCACCTGTCATGCGATCGCCTGCACCACTACAGGCACCATATCAACCACCACAAGCACCGTACCAACAGCCATAAATGAACCCGCTGAATCCAAATCAGAGAAGGCAAAACAATGACCGTGCCCCACCGTAATTTGATCCGATTCCCATCTCTTACACAGAGCTTCTCCCTTACCTCATCGAAAACACGATGGTAGTGCCATGCCCTCTAAAACCACTTCAGCCGCCATATCCTAGAGGGTACGACCCAAATGCACGGTGTGATTACCACGCTGGTGCACCAGGACATTCTACTGAGAATTGCCTGGCACTGAAGTTTAAGGTAAGGGTCCTAATCCGGGCCGACTAGATAAGCTTTAAAGAAGGGAGCCCAAGTGTGACAACCAATCCCCTTCCAAATCATAAAGGACCGGATGTCAACGCCATAGAAGGGGATGAAGAATGCATTTCCAAAATAGAGGACATCCAAATGCCTTTGGAAACAATATGTTAAACAAGTGGCCTCAATTACTCAAGAGGGGGGGTGAATTGAGTATTAAAAATTTTACTATGAATGCTTTTGAATTGATTCTTTAGTTACTATGTTTATTGAAGAAGATAAGCTTAATGGCAAGTGAACACAAATTATGCACAAGTCAAGATAATAAGTACTTAAAAGGTCTAGGTAATAATCAAGATATAGAATCAAATTAACCACAAAGAAATTTATGAGACTTTTAGAAAGATTAATAAAAGAGTGTTACTTAAAGTCAAGTTCAACAATGTTAATCAAAATAGTTTGTAACTTAGTATAACATGCACTTAGTCTAAGTTAATAAAACAATGAATCAAGCAAGCAACTTAAGTACACAAATTAAATGAGTTTAGGGAAGAGAGATTTGCAAACCGATATATACGAGTTCCACCACGCCGGTGTACGTCTCGCCTCTAAGCAACCCACTTAGAGGATTTCCACTATTGTAGATTAGAGATACACTTTGAGCAATTGCGACTTCCTAGTGTCCCACACTCAAGAATCCAATCCTCACAAGTACAAGGGCACCCCATCCAATCTCTCAATCTTACAATTACAAGGTTGAAACCCAACCCAAAGCTTCTAAGGTGTTTGGTGTTTGGGTATACAAGGAAACTCTCTCAATAGAGTGGATATACAACTTTAAAGCTTACACAAGATAATAACTCTCAAGGAGAGGATATGCAAATTACGTATACAATATAATTTCCCACAAATTAACTCTTAAGAAATATACCAATCAAAGATTAAAGAGAGTAAGTAAAAGAGCAAGAGAATGGAGGGGGAAGAAAGCAAATGGAAATGCTTCAAATGCTTGGTGTAAGTTTTGCCTTCAACTCCTTCTCTATTTATAGGCTCCATGAGGCATGGCATGTGTAATATTTAATTCCTTGGGAGCTTGAAGTGTTAGGCATGTGTGTCTCCATTCAACTTGGCATTCCAATTCCAATAAACCTTTTAGTGTCTCCAAGAGAATATGGCATGTGCATCAAGAAGCATGTTTGTCCAATATTTAATTTAATTGTATTTTCAATGGGACACATGCATGTGGAGAGGGACAAGTCATGGAACATTGCCTAGGACTCTTCAAATTGAGTGAACCGAAGGAAACATTGAGTCTGCGCATGATTTTGTTCCTGACAGCATGTTGAATCGATTCAGGCAAGGAAAGAATCGATTCATTCACTTTGATTTGCACATTTTGGACCACTGTGACCGTGTGAATCGATTCACACTTTGGTTGAATCGATTCAGCCCTGATAAAAGTACATTTTGAGCACTTGAAACCGTATGAATCGATTCATACTTAACTTGAATCGATTCATGCACCTGATACTTGAATTCTAGTGCATTTTTCACCTCTTTTTGGAACCCTTTTGTATATACTTTGGTTCCTTTGATTCTTAGGCATTTTGATGATCAATTCTCACTTGTTTTGAGCTTCTTTAAATGCCTTTAACATATGTCCTTAATTATTCATCAAATTTAAACATCAAACATAATTAATTGCATGATAACATCCTTGATACTTCTCCATTTGTTATGTCATTATCAAAACCTACATCAACATAAAAATACATTCTCCCCCTTTTTGATGATGACAACAAATGTTTGTCTCTTGGGATGTTAGTATCACAATAATTCAAATATGTAAGAAAGACTCCCCCTTTGACATGCAATTTGTTATCATATATTTATGATATTATAGGCACAAGTATTTAAGGAGCATTTAAAGATAAAAGGTGTCTCCCCCTTAATATATGTTCTCTCCTTCTTAATCATCTCCCCCTTAATTATTTCAACACTTTAAAAATCTCTCACCTTTTACAAGATATTTTTATGCCATCTAGATAGTGTATATCTTCTCCCCCTTTCTTATATATTTCTCTCCCCCTTTAAATGTATGTATTTCTCTCCCCCTTTGGCATCATCAAAACAGATTTCCTTATTTGATAAACATATACAACTTAAAGGTAGATGCATACATTTTGAAGTAAGATGGCAATGCAACATTCATCACGAAATCATTCAAGGCATATAGGCACATAATGTCTCATGGGAATCAATTCATCTAGCTATTTTTACGCGAGTTTGAAGAATCATGTTACTAGATGGTTGTTTTGTGAGGGATATATACAATGATTTATATTTTGCAAGTTGCCAATGATTTTGTTGCACAAGAAAGTCAAGAAAATCAAAGGTTATTTGCCATTTATTTTTGAGAACCATGTTGTATATAGGAGATTATCTTTGTGTCAAAATATGTTTAAAATAAATGGGGACTCCACGGGGTCTTAAAATAAGACAAGAGATTTGTAGAGCATTAAGTTGATTATTGGAAATGTGAGTATAAATTTTCTTTAAGAATTTGTATGTATATCACAAAGTAAGGTATTATGTTCAAGGAAATGAAAATTTTATGAAAAAGATGAGTTGGAAATCTTCAAGTTAAAGATTTGCAAAATTTTGTTCAAAGAGTAAGAAAGTGTGATAAAATAAATCAATTAGGAAATTTCCAAAATTCCTAACTCCCTTCTAATATTTATAAATTGGTCTTTTGGAAGGGGTTTTGTAAAAATGTCCGCCAATTGTTTTGAAGTTTCAACATATTCAAGTACACAATCTCCTTTCAAAACATGGTCTCTTATGAAGTGATGTCTTATTTCAATGTGTTTGGTCCTAGAATGCATGAGCGGATTCTTAGATATATTTATTGCACTAGTGTTATCACATTTAATGGGGACTTTATCCAAGGTAATACCAAAATCAAGAAGTTGTTGTCTCATCCAAAGAATTTGAGCACAACAACTACCGGCTGCTACATATTCTGCCTCAGCCGTTGACAATGCAACACTTGCTTGTTTCTTGCTATGCCAAGAAACAAGAGAACTACCAAGTAAATTACATGTGCCACTAGTACTTTTTTTATCAAGTTTACAACCCGCAAAGTCAGAATCAGAATATCCTAAAAGATTACATTCAACACCTTTGGGATACCACAAACCAACATTTTGAGTACCCACAAGATATTTCAAAATTCTTTTTACAGCAGTTAAGTGTGATTCTTTAGGACATGCTTGATATCTAGCACACATGCATACCGTAAACATAATATCGGGTCTACTAGCAGTTAAATAAAGTAACGATCCTATCATTCCTCGATACTTAGTTATTTCAACGTCCTTACCCTTTTCGTCTTTATCTAGATAGCAAGATGTGCTCATTGGTGTTGCTATTTCGTTTGCCTTATCCATTTCAAATCGTTTAAGTAATTCTTTACAATATTTTGTTTGACTAATAAAAGTTCCTTCATTTGTTTGTTTAATTTGTAATCCTAGGAAAAAGGTGAGTTCTCCCATCATGGACATTTCAAATTCTTTTTGCATAAATTTAGCAAACTCTTGACAAAGACTTTCATTTGTAGCACCAAATATTATGTCATCAATATAAACTTGTACCAAAAGAATGTCATGGTTTTTACGCTTTATAAATAGTGTAGTATCAACCTTATCTCTTTCGAAAAAGAAATTTGCTAAGTCTTTCATACCAAGCTCTTGGAGCTTGTTTCAAACCGTATAAAGCTTTTCTCAATTTAAAAACATGATTTAGAAATTTATGATTTTCAAAACTGGGAGGTTGATCTACATAAACTTCTTCTTGAATGTAGCCATTTAAAAAGGTGCTTTTGACATCCATTTGATAAAGTTTAAAATCCATACAACAAGCAAAAGCTAATAATAATCTAATGGCTTTTAATCTAGCTACGGGAGCATACGTTTCTTCATAGTCTATTCCTTCTTCTTGATTATATCCCTTAGCAACTAGCCTAGCTTTGTTTCTAGTTATTATTCCGTTTTCATCTAGTTTGTTCCTAAAAACCCATTTGGTGCCTATTATTTGATGGTCATTGGGTCTTGGAACAAGTTCCAAACTTCATTTCTTTCAAATTGGTTTAATTCTTCTTGCATGGCCAACATCCAATGTTCATCAATAATGGCTTCATCAATATTTTTGGGTTCAATTTGAGATACAAAAGCTAAGTGATTGCATGCATTTCTAATGGCATTTCGAGTACTTACCCCTTTGGTTATTTCTCCAATGATTTTGTCCAAGGGATGGTCCTTTAAGGTTACCCAATCTTGTTGTTTATCAAGTTGTGTTGTACTTCCTTCATTGTTGGCTTCTTCTTTATCTTCCAAGTTCATTTCTTAGAAGGTACCTACAAGATCATCAAGTTCCTTTCTCAGAGGATTTTGGTTAAGTTCATCAAATTTAACATGTATATATGGACTCTTCAATTGTATAGGTTCGTTTGTTAAAGAGTCTATATGCTTTACTAGTAGATGAATAACCTAGAAAAATTGCTTCATCAGATTTTGCATCAAATTTGCCAAGATTTTTCTTTCTATTGTTTAAGACAAAGCATTTGCATCCAAAAATGTAAAAGTAAGAAATATTTGGTTTTCGTCCTTTATAAAGTTCATAGGGGGTTTTCTTTAATATAGGCCTTATTAAACAACAATTCATAACATGGCAAGCGGTGTTCACCGCATCGGCCCAAAAATGTTTTGGAATATTAGCTTCATTCAATATAGTTCTTGCAAGCTCCGTTAAAGATCGATTTTTCCTTTCAACTACTCTATTTTGTTGTAGAGTTCTTGGAGCCGAAAAATTATGTTCAATGCCAAACTTTTCACAAAATTTTTCAAAAGATTGGTTTTCAAATTCTCCCCCATGGTCCGTTCGAATGGATGTTATTTTTAAATTTTGTTCATTTTGGATGACCTTGGCAAGTTTCTTAAATGCTTGATATGCTTCATGTTTATGAGTAAGAAACAATGTCCATGTATATCTAGAGTAATCATCCACAATCACAAGACCA
This sequence comes from Clitoria ternatea, assembly GCA_037962975.1. Classification (NCBI taxonomy): domain Eukaryota; kingdom Viridiplantae; phylum Streptophyta; class Magnoliopsida; order Fabales; family Fabaceae; genus Clitoria; species Clitoria ternatea. The sequence goes on along the minus strand of CM075673.1, from coordinate 19,475,952 downwards.
TAATAGTTTCCACCAAAACTTTTGATTTTCGAAGGTCCAAATAAATCCATATGTAAGAGTTGTAAAGGTCTAGTTATTGAAACAATATTTTTTGCTTGAAAAGAACTTTACTTGTTTTCCTTTTTGACAAGCGTCATAAAATTTATTTTCAAATTTCAATTTTGGTAAACCAATAACTAAATCTTTTGAAACAAGTTTATTTAAATGGTCTACATGAATGTGAGCAATTCTTCTATGCCAAAGCCATGATTCATCCTCTTTAGTTATAAAGCATTGTACATCATTTGAAGCAAGGCAATCTAGATTAATCATGTAAATGTTATCTACTCTTTAACCAACGAACTTTATCTCCTTGTTTAGTTTATTTTCAATTATGCAACCATTTGATTCAAAAATAATTTTATAGCCCTTATCACATAATTGACTAATACTAAGCAAGTTGTGTTTTAGTCCTTCAACATATAATACATCATTTATGGAGGTGGAAGAACTTTTACCAACATTTCCGATTCCAAGTATTCTTCCCTTTGTGTTATCTCCATAGGTAACAAATCCTTTGTTTCGTGGAGTAAGTGATATAAACTTACTTTTATCTCCCGTCATATGTTTAGAACACCCACTATCCAAGTACCAATGGGTGTTACTTGCCTTAAAACATACCTATAAAACAATTCAAGTTAGAGAGCTTGGTACTGATAAATCAATTTTAATACACTTATTATAGTTTTACACTTGGGGTTTATTATATAATTACTATGTTTAATAATAGTATTTTAATTAAGTTTTATGTTGTTTAGTTAAATTGAAGTATTATGTATATATGTTTCAATTTTCGTTTTTTTGTATGTGTCTTGAGTATCTTGCCTTATTTTGGCCATAACTTGAGCTTTTGTAATCCAAATGGGCTAATCTTGGAGCCCATGGAAAGCTAAGACAGAGGGATACATCATGATGATCAAATTTGGTTATTTTACATCTGGAAAAAATAAAGAAATGGAGCTTGAATCAATCAGCCCTCATATGTCCCACCAGCATTGACATTGTTCACCAAAATACACATATCTGGAGCTCTAGGTGTCCAAATGACCTCATTCTTGCGCCAAATTCTCAATAAGACAGAGATCTACAACTTTCATGTTGAAGGTTTTCAAAATTCGGCCATCTAGAAGGTCATATTGGACTCGCAAGATGGAGAAGATAAAGAGGAGAATGCATTTCAACACCTACCATTATCTTCTTTTGAATTATTGTAATTTCAAGCCCACCAATGTTGAAAAAATGCATTAATAATCAGAAAATGAATGTATAGTATCATCATATCTTGCCTATAAATAGATGCTTGAAGTTGTAAGGAAGATACACAAGAAATACATAAGAAATACATGCTTTAGTTTCCATTATAATTCTATATCTTCGTTTTAGCTTCTTAAGTTTTAGTTCTTTCTTTTGCTTTATCTCATTGTTCTATATTCCATCCTTCAAGTTATGGTTTTCATTTCCCTTCCTCAATATCAAGTAAGTTAATTTTATTATTTGTTATTTACTTTTATAATCAAAGTTTTAGTAAATTTAATATTAGCTTTCATTGTTAAAAATTATCATGGAAGCTTAATCTTTTAAAATCAACTCAAGGAATTTAATTTTTCTTTATGTTAACTTTGAGTTCTTGCTCTTAATATTTTGATTAAAGATAATTACTTTTCTTTGTTTCTCAAGCACTTATAATGGTAGATTATTTAAGTGTATAACCGATTGGTATATAATTAAACAATCTATAATCTAAACTGATGTTGGTTGGTTAATCAATAATCAATTTGAGAACAAAGATTAAGTTACTAAATAAGAGATTTCTATTTAGTTTCTTAACTCAATCAAATTATGGTCTTAAAGTTATTTTAGTAATTAATAAGAATATATCGATTGATTATTCTTATTAGTTCATTAATTCAATTCTAGAAGATTTTCTAGAATATAATCATTTAGGGATTTCAAATGATTCAAGATTGAGAAATTAATTATATTTAATCATATTTGTGAACAATGATTAGTTAACTAAAGATTTATTAATTCCTTGGGTTGGTTGTTTCTAAATTTGATTATTCCTACTCATAAATTTACTTTTTGCACTATCATATAATCACTTAATTTTCCTTTCAAGATCAACACAAACCCCCCCTTTATTATAACTAAATTGAGTGTAACTAATTGAACTAAGGTCCTCGAGAGACGACTAAGGTTGTTCACCTTATACTATATTAATTTAACTTTTTATTTGACCCGACAACGACAGCGTGTCAAATTTGGTGCCGTTGCCGGGGACCTTTGGTCCTAATTATTTACATTCAATTATCTAATCTATTTTATATTTTTTTTTGTAGGTATATCGAAGATATTAAGGTTTGGTTGAATGTGAGCATATAAAAAATAAAAAAAAATCCACTTTATTATATTCGTATTCATTTTCTAGTAATCTCATTTTCAACCATTGAAAAAAAATATAAATATAAAAAAAATCTTTGAATTTTTAAATATATGTTCTAAGCATTTCATAATTAAAATGATAACTTTTTCCTTTTATTACATAGTTACAGTATTTTGTTACAATATATGTAGATGTATTGTGCATGACTAGATCTAATCCCGAGACACTATATTCTTTTGATCCTGAAATAGATAGAACATTTCATCAATTAGTTAGATCATCTAAGAAACTATTAGACAATAATAATAATAATAATAATAATAATAATAATAATATTCTAGCTAATAGCATAAATAGTGAAACTAAACCTTCAACTTCTGAGTATTTGCATAACATGGCTGAAAAGACATTAAAAGAACTAGCTACACCAGATGTCACTAATCAAACATCATGCATCTTATATCCTGAGGAAGATGTTCCTTTTGTGCTTAAAACTGGTTTAGTTCATTTGTTACCAAAGTTTCATGGTCGTGCAGGTGAAGATCCTCATAAACACTTAAAAGCATTTCATATCCTTTGCTCTACCATGAAACCTGAAGGGGTTTCAGAAGAACATGTAAAACTTAAAGCTTTTCCTTTCTCCCTAGCAGATATCGCTGAGGATTGGTTATTTTACCTTCCTCCAAGCTCTATTACAAGTTGGGATGACCTAAAGAAAATGTTTCTTGAAAAATTTTTCCCCGCTTCAAGAACTTCCTCAATTAGAAAAGAAATATGTGGTATCCGGCAACATGACCGGGAAAATCTTTATGAATACTGGGAAAGATTTAAAAGATTGTGTGCTAGTTGTCCCCACCACCAAATTACAGACCAACTTCTCATACAATATTTCTATGAAGGTCTTAATCCAATGGATAGAACTTTAGTTGATGCAGCTAGTGGTGGTGCTTTGCAAAATAAAACTACAAATGCAGCAAAAACTTTAATTGAGAATATGGCTGCTAATGCTCAACAACATGCCACCAGAAATAATTCTGTAGTAATTAGAGGAGTCAATGAAATTGAAACTACTAATGATGGAGATAAAAAATGGGAAAGTAAATTTGCTGAACTAGCAACACTTATGAAGAATATTATTGTGTCTCAAAAACAACAACCTGCAACCCCTGCTAAGGTATGTTCTATCTGTACTTCATCAGATCATTATACCGATTGTTGTCCTTCACTGCAGGAAGCTAAAATTCCCGATGAAAATCCTCAAGTATGTGCTGCCAACTTATACAATAACAGACCGCCACAACAACAAAATAATTATGATCTTTCTTCTAACAGATATAATCCTAGTTGGAGGAATCACCCTAATTTAAGATGGGGTAATTCCTCACAACAACCTCATGCACCTTTTCAGGCAAATACTGGACCAAGCAGATCATATCAACCTCCTCATGTACAACAACAAGCTACACAAATAGCTACACCTTCCACTGAGAAATCAAATTTGGAGGAATTGATAAAGCAAATGTCAGTAGATAATCTGAACTTCCAAAAAAGAACTGAGGCTACAATTCAGACTCTTGAAAATCAGATTGGTCAATTGGCTACATCTTTAAACCATTTGCAGTCTCAAGGTTCAGATAAGTTGCCCACTCAGACAATTGTCAATCCTAAAAATGTAAGTGCAATTACTTTAAGATCTGGTAAAGCTATCCATGGACCAGAAAAACAACAACAAACTGAAAATACTATTGTCACAAAAAAACATGCAGAAGAAGTTTTAGATAGTTCAAGTAATAATAGTAATGATATATCTCTTACAAATCCTCCTTCTGCAGCTGGTCCTGATAAGCAACATATCCCTCTTCCATTTCCACAAAGACAAAAATCTATACAAAATAAGAAAATGGATGAGAAGATCTTGGAAACATTTAGAAAAGTAGAGGTAAATATACCTTTATTAGAAGCCATCAAGCAAATCCCAAGATATGCCAAATTCCTTAAAGAACTATGCACTAATAAAAGAAGACTAAAAGGCAATGAAAGGATTAATATAAGTAGAAATGTGTCTGCATTAATTGAAAAACCTTTGTCACATATACCAGAAAAATGTAAAGACCCTGGGACGTTTACCATTCCATGCATAATAGGCAATAACAAATTTGAAAATGCCATGCTAGACTTAGGTGCATCTATTAATGTTATGCCTATGACTGTATTTACTTTACTTTCCCTTGGACCTTTGCAAACTACAGGTGTGGTTATACAATTAGCAAATCGAAGCTCTGCACATCCTGCAGGAATTATTGAAGATGTCCTTGTTAAAGTTAATGATTTAATTTTTCCTGCAGATTTTTATGTTCTAGATATGGAAAGTGAGAATTCCACCAATAAAGCTCCAATAATTTTAGGTAGACCATTCTTAAAAACAGCTAGAACAAAGATAGATGTGCATGCAGGAACACTTTCTATGGAATTTGGAGATAGTGTGGTTAGATTCAACATTTTAGATGCTATGAAGCATCCTACTGAGGATCATTCTGTTTTTCAAATTGACTTAATAACTGATTTAGTTGAGGATAATATTATTAAGTTGTCTGATGATGTTAATTTTCCTGTATTGTCTGATTTTTATGATTCATTTGTTTGTGATTCATGCATGGATTCTCATCAATGCAATGTGTGTGCTGAAATTGAGAAATATTTACTTAATGATAATAATGATCCAAACTTCCTTAAAACAGAAAATATAGTTCTAGATGTTGTTTCAAAAGAATCAGAGTGTGATAATTTAATTAAAGTAGTTACAAATACATCTGATTATGTTGAAGTACAAGTTGCTGAGACAAATTCAACCAAGTTGATTCCTTCAATAATGCAGCCTCCTATGTTAGAGTTAAAACCTCTTCCTGAACATTTAAAGTATGCATATTTAGAGGAAGATAAGAATCTTCCAGTGATTATTTCTAACAAATTAAATGTTGATCAAGAAACAAGGTTATTGCAGATTATTAAGAAGCATAAGAAAGCAATTGGTTGGACTTTGGCAGATATCCCAGGTATTAGCCCTTCCATGTGTATGCATAGAATTCTATTAGAGGAAGAAGTTAAACCAGTAAGGCAACCACAAAGAAGACTTAATCCTCAGATCCTTGATGTAGTTAAAAAAGAGGTAACAAAATTATTACAAGCTGGCATTATTTACCCTATATCAGATAGCACTTGGGTCAGCCCTGTACAAGTGGTTCCCAAGAAGTCTGGAATCACAGTGGTTAAAAATGAAAATGATGAACTAATTCCTACCAGAATCCAAAATAGTTGGCGAGTATGCATTGATTATAGGAAACTTAACAAAGCAACTCGAAAGGATCACTTTCCTTTACCTTTCATTGATCAAATGTTGGAACGACTGGCAGGTAAGTCACATTACTGCTTTCTAGATGGATTTTCAGGTTACTTCCAAATTTATATTGCACCAGAAGATCAAGAAAAAACAACATTTACATGTCCTTTTGGCACTTTTGCTTATAGGAGGATGCCTTTTGGCTTATGCAATGCCCCTGGTACCTTTCAACGATGCATGATTAGTATCTTTGCTGATTTTCTTGAAAATTGCATAGAAGTATTTATGGATGATTTCACAGTATATGGTTCATCATTTGATGCTTGCTTAAATAGTCTAGATAAAGTATTACATAGATGCATTGAAACTAACCTTGTTCTTAATTATGAGAAATGTCACTTCATGGTAGAAGAAGGAATAGTTTTAGGCCATGTGATATCTAAAAAAGGCATAGAAGTAGATCCTGCAAAAATTACTGTAATTTCTCAATTACCTTATCCCTCTTGTGTGCGAGATATTCGTTCTTTTCTTGGTCATGCAGGTTTTTATAGAAGGTTTATAAAAAACTTCAGTAAGATAGCCCTTCCGTTGTCTAACTTACTACAAAAAAATATAACATTTGACTTTAATGACAAATGTAAAGAGGCTTTTGATTGCTTAAAGAAAGCTTTAACTACCACTCCTATCATTCAGGCACCAGATTGGTCACTTCCATTTGAACTTATGTGTGATGCATCAAATTATGCATTAGGAGTTGTTCTTGCTCAAAGAGTAGGTAAAGTACAACATGTTATTTACTATGCCTCACGAACTTTGGATACTGCATAAATAAACTATACTACCACAGAAAAAGAACTACTTGCTATTGTGTTTGCACTTGACAAATTTAGATCTTATTTGCTCGGTTCAAAAGTAGTTGTATTTTCAGATCATGCAGCATTAAAGTTCCTTTTAAAGAAACCAGATGCAAAACCAAGATTGATCAGGTGGATGTTGTTGCTCCAAGAATTTGACATTGAAATTAGGGATAAAATTGGAGCAGAAAATTTGGTGGCTGATCACTTAAGCAGAATTGAAAAAGAACTTGACCCAATTTCCATTAAAGATGATTTTCCTGATGAACAACTTATGGGAATACATGATTCCACTCCATGGTTTGCTGATTTGGTAAACTACTTAGTTGCTTCTGTTACTCCTATACATGCATCTAAACAACAAATAATAAAACTAAAAAGTGATTCTAAATACTATGTTTGGGATGATCCTTACTTATGGAAACTTTGTAGTGATCAAATCATTAGAAGGTGTGTACCTGAAAATGAAATTCATTCCATTCTTACATTTTGTCATACATATGCATGTGGAGGACATTTTGGACCTCAATGTACAGCAAGGAAAGTATTAGAATCTGGTTTGTATTGGCCAACAATTTTTCATGATGCATATACGTTTTGTAAATCTTGCGAACGATGTCAAAGAATGGGAAACATATCTCGTAGAAATGAGATTGAATCAATCAGCCCTCATATGTCCCACCAACATTGACATTGTTCACCAAAATACACATATCTGGAGCTCTAGGTGTCCAAATGACCTCATTCTTGCGCCAAATTCTCAATAAGACAGAGATATACAACTTTCATGTTGAAGGTTTTCAAAATTCGGCCATCTAGAAGGTCATATTGGACTCGCAAGATGGAGAAGATAAAGAGGAGAATGCATTTCAACACCTACCATTATCTTCTTTTGAATTATTGTAATTTCAAGCCCACCAATGTTGAAAAAATGCATTAATAATCAGAAAATGAATGTATAGTATCATCATATCTTGCCTATAAATAGATGCTTGAAGTTGTAAGGAAGATACACAAGAAATACATAAGAAATACATGCTTTAGTTTCCATTATAATTCTATATCTTTGTTTTAGCTTCTTAAGTTTTAGTTCTTTCTTTTGCTTTATCTCCTTGTTCTATATTCCATCCTTCAAGTTATGGTTTTCATTTCCCTTCCTCAATATCAAGTAAGTTAATTTTATTATTTGTTATTTACTTTTATAATCAAAGTTTTAGTAAATTTAATATTAGCTTTCATTGTTAAAAATTATCATGGAAGCTTAATCTTTTAAAATCAACTCAAGGAATTTAATTTTTCTTTATGTTAACTTTGAGTTCTTGCTCTTAATATTTTGATTAAAGATAATTACTTTTCTTTGTTTCTCAAGCACTTATAATGGTAGATTATTTAAGTGTATAACCGATTGGTATATAATTAAACAATCTATAATCTAAACTGATGTTGGTTGGTTAATCAATAATCAATTTGAGAATAAAGATTAAGTTACTAAATAAGAGATTTCTATTTAGTTTCTTAACTCAATCAAATTATGGTCTTAAAGTTATTTTAGTAATTAATAAGAATATATCGATTGATTATTCTTATTAGTTCATTAATTCAATTCTAGAAGATTTTCTAGAATATAATCATTTAGGGATTTCAAATGATTCAAGATTGAGAAATTAATTATATTTAATCATATTTGTGAACAATGATTAGTTAACTAAAGATTTATTAATTCCTTGGGTTGGTTGTTTCTAAATTTGATTATTCCTACTCATAAATTTACTTTTTGCACTATCATATAATCACTTAATTTTCCTTTCAAGATCAACACAAACCCCCCCTTTATTATAACTAAATTGAGTGTAACTAATTGAACTAAGGTCCTCGAGAGACGACTAAGGTTGTTCACCTTATACTATATTAATTTAACTTTTTATTTGACCCGACAACGACAGCGTGTCAGTACCCATTTTATGTTGGGTCCTTGTAGGTTAGTTTGTGAAAATGTTCCCTTAGGAACCCGTACTTTTCTCACTACTTTTGGTCCTAATCTTCTAACATTGCAATTATAAGAGTTATGACCTTTAAGACCACAATGATTACATTTTACAAAAGGTGTAGATGATTTACAAGGTGGCACAAAGAAATTTTTGTAATGTTTATCTTTCTTATGAGCATGTGATCCTTGATTATAACCTAGTCCCATTTTGTTAAACATACAACGTTGTTTTCCAAGAAGTGCATTTAAGTTATCTCTACCGTTGGTGAATTTCTCAAGCGTTGTGTTTAAGTCTAATACTTTCTTTTCAAGTATATCACATTTCCTAGCAAATTCACAAGGCTTAGTTTTAGAGCATGCTTGATCATTTATATTGTCTCTACCACTTGTAAACTTTTCTAGAGTTTTATTCAAGTCCAAAACCTTAGTTTCTAGCATATCACATTTCTTTACAAACTCACAAGGTTTGGTCCTAGAGCATGTTTGAACATTTGCTAACTCTTCTTTTAAAGATTCATTTTCTTTACAAACTTCCATGAGATGCATTTCTAGAGTATTACTTGTTTTTCTAGATAATTTAAGCTTATTAGAGACTTTTGTAAATTTATCATACAAATCTTCAAGAGCATCAAGTAATTCATCCTTATCTAAGTCATGAAAGTTTACCTCATTTTCTTCATCTTGGTGATTGGCCATGAGACAAAGGTTTGCTTCTTCATTCTCTGATTCATCCGAGCTATTTATCTTGTTTTCATCCCATGCAATATATGCTCTTCTTCTTTCTTTTCTTTCTTTGTTTTTCTTCTTTAGATTTGGACAATCCATTTTGAAGTGTCCTTCCTTTCCACACTTAAAACAAGTAGGTGAAGTAGAATTTTCTTTAAGTTTAGATTTCTTACCTTGTGGTTTGAAGTTCCTTTGGAAGCGCTTGCTCTTCATTAGCTTTCCAAACCGTTTCATAAATAGGCTTAGTTCTTCATCCTCATCAACTTCACTCTCGGTTTCATCTTCAACCATTGAAGTAGCTTTGAGAGCTAATCCTTTCTTCTTTGATGTCTTTTCTTCTTCTTCCGCTTGTCTTAGATCTTTCAACTCTTGTTCTTGCTCTTGTAATTTACCAAACAAGGTTGCAAGAGACATCTCATTTATGGTGGGAGATTGCTTGATGGCCGTAACAAGAGGTTGCCACTCCCTAGTAAGACTTTTTAACACTTTATGAATGAGCTCTTTGTTAGAGTAAGATTTGCCAAGAGTAATGAGATGATTAATGATCAAAGTAAACCTTTTTTGAAGATCTAAAATAGCTTCATTAGGATTCATCCTAAAACTTTCATATTGGCTAGTTAAAGTGCTAATTTTTGAATCCTTAACATCACTAGTTCCTTCATGAGTTATTTGAAGGGTGTCCCACATTTCTTTAGCCGTTTTACATGTTATTACTCTAAAGAATTCATCGGGACCTAAAGCTGAAGTAATAAGAGTTTTTGCCTTATAATTATATCGCACTTTCTTTTCTTCTTCACTAGACCAATTGTCCATAGGCTTTTCAACTTGTTTATCATCCACAATATGCATAGGTATAAAGGGACCATTTTCAATAGCATTCCACACTCTTAAATCCATTGATTGCACAAAAATTTTCATTCTTGCTTTCCAAAAAGCATAACCCTCACCATTAAAAGCGGGAGGTCGATTTGTAGCACCACCCTCGGGAAACATGTTATATGAGGTTGAGGCCATTTGTTCTCTTGAAGCCGTTAAGCTTGATTTTCCAAGAGTCAAGCTCTGATACCACTTGTTAACCAAGTGGCCTCAATTACTCAAGAGGGGGGGTGAATTGAGTATTAAAAATTTTACTATGAATGCTTTTGAAATTGATTCTTTAGTTACTATGTTTATTGAAGAAGATAAGCTTAATGGCAAGTGAACACAAATTATGCACAAGTCAAGATAATAAGTACTTAAAAGGTCTAGGTAATAATCAAGATATAGAATCAAATTAACCACAAAGAAATTTATGAGACTTTTAGAAAGATTAATAAAAGAGTGTTACTTAAAGTCAAGTTCAACAATGTTAATCAAAATAGTTTGTAACTTAGTATAACATGCACTTAGTCCAAGTTAATAAAACAATGAATCAAGCAAGCAACTTAAGTACACAAATTAAATGAGTTTAGGGAAGAGAGATTTGCAAACCAATATATACGAGTTCCACCACGCCGGTGTACGTCTCGCCTCTAAGCAACCCACTTAGAGGATTTCCACTATTGTAGATTAGAGATACACTTTGAGCAATTGCGACTTCCTAGTGTCCCACACTCAAGAATCCAATCCTCACAAGTACAAGGGCACCCCACCCAATCTCTCAATCTCACAATTACAAGGTTGAAACCCAACCCAAAGCTTCTAAGGTGTTTGGTGTTTGAGTATACAAGGAAACTCTCTCAATAGAGTGGATATACAACTTTAAAGCTTACACAAGATAATAACTCTCAAGGAGAGGATATGCAAATTACGTATACAATATAACTTCCCACAAATTAACTCTTAAGAAATATACCAATCAAAGATTAAAGAGAGTAAGTAAAAGAGCAAGAGAATGGAGGGGGAAGAAAGCAAATGGAAATGCTTCAAATGCTTGGTGTAAGTTTTGCCTTCAACTCCTTCTCTATTTATAGGCTCCATGAGGCATGGCATGTATAATATTTAATTCCTTGGGAGCTTGAAGTGTTAGGCATGTGTGTCTCCATTCAACTTGGCATTCCAATTCCAATAAACCTTTTAGTGTCTCCAAGAGAATATGGCATGTGCATCAAGAAGCATGTTTGTCCAATATTTAATTTAATTGTATTTTCAATGGGACACATGCATGTGGAGAGGGACAAGTCATGGAAAATTGCCTAGGACTCTTCAAATTGAGTGAACCGAAGGAAACATTGAGTCTGCGCATGATTTTGTTCCTGACAGCATGTTGAATCGATTCAGGCAAGGAAAGAATCGATTCATTCACTTTGATTTGCACATTTTGGACCACTGTGACCGTGTGAATCGATTCACACTTTGGTTGAATCGATTCAGCCCTGATAAAAGTACATTTTGAGCACTTGAAACCATATGAATCGATTCATACTTACCTTGAATCGATTCATGCACCTGATACTTGAATTCTAGTGTATTTTTCACCTCTTTTTGGAACCCTTTTGCATATACTTTGGTTCCTTTGATTCTTAGGCATTTTGATGATCAATTATCACTTGTTTTGAGCTTCTTTAAATGCCTTTAACATATGTCCTTAATTATTCATCAAATTTAAACATCAAACATAATTAATTGCATGATAACATCCTTGATACTTCTCCATTTGTTATGTCATTATCAAAACCTACATCAACATAAAAATACACAATACACTCCCATATGCTGAAGGTGGGATTAATAGAAGGGTCATGGGATGAAGAGTATAATGACCTCCAGTCTGCAAAGCGAAGGGGCTTCCAGGAAACCCTTCAAAGACTCATGAATGCTTGAGTCATAGAGGTCTACAGGCACCGTGAAGGACAAATAAATATGGTACAAGGACATGGTAAGGCACGAGTTCCAAAACCCCTGGTTGTATACTATAACAAGGATACGCCAGCGACTTCGGCTCCTGCCAAGACTGTCTTCACGGTAAAGGCACCAACCCCGTTCCCCTTCCAGAGTTCCCACGCTGTGCCATGGAGGTACAATACAGATGTGGTCGTCACCAATCCCGAAGCGATCAAATCCATGCCATCCTCCTCTATTACAAATATAACCGGAGTGGGAAGAATGACACGGAGTGGAAGGGTATATACGCCACCTGAGCCCAAACAAGGCAAGACTACTGGAGAAGGAAAAACTGGGAAAGAAGTAGCCTCTGGCGAAACAAAGGGGGCTGTGACTGAAGAGGAAGCCCAGGAATTTCTGAAGTTTATTCGCCATAGTGACTACCAGGTGTTGGACCAATTGAACCACACCCCTGCAAAAATTTCCCTGTTGTCTTTGCTAATGAGTTCCGAACCACATCGGAACACGTTGATGAAGGTGTTAAGCGAGGCACACGTGAAGCATGATTTACCCGTCAAACAATTCGGGGGCATAGTGGGGCATATCATTGCCAACAATTACTTGACCTTCACAGATGAGGAAGTACCTATTGAAGAAAGAGGGCACAACAAAGCCCTCCATATTTCTGTGAAATGTCGGGATTATATCCTAGCAAAAGTACTTGTGGATAATGGATCTTCTCTGAATGTCATGCCGAAATCCACGTTGGCAAAACTGCCTTTCGATGGAACATACATGAGACCTAGCTCTATAGTTGTGCGGGCTTTTGATAGGACACGTAGGGAAGTCATTGGAGAAATCAAATTGCCTATACAAGTCAGACCCTGTACTTTCCAAGTACTCTTCTAAGTGATGGATATCGTGCCCGCCTACAGCTGTCTATTAGGGTGACCATGGATCCACTCGGCGGGGGTGGTCCCCTCCATGCTGCATCAAAGACTAAAATTCATCATCAATAACAAGTTGGTGACTGTTTCTGGGGAGGAGGACCTTTTAGTCAGCAAACCCATATCCACTCCATACATCGAGGCCGCCGAGGAAGCCCTCGAAACATCCTTCCAAGCCTTGGAGATTGCCAATGCAACAAGCATTGTAAAGGTGTCTTTCCCCAACGTACCTCTAATGGTGACGCTGAACATGTTGTGGAAAGGGTACCAACCCAGAAAAGGATTAGGGCGGGATTTAAAAGGTAGAACCCAACTGGTGAGTCTCCTAGAAAATAAAAACAGATATGGTTTGGGATATAAGCCCACTATGACGGATAAGAAAAGGGTTGAAGAGGAAAAAAAGGGGAAGAGAGTTGCTCGCCTTACTGGTCAAGAGATCAACACTGCGAGAATCCCTATCTGCGATCTCTATCAGAGCTTTAAGAGCGCCGGAGTGATATATCCGGATCAAGTTGCCATGGTTGAGAAGGAGCCTAACCTCAATGTGGAGCTAGCATATGCTTGCCATCCAGATCAAGAACTGAGCAATTAGGAAGTCATGGAGTTCCCTACAACCATTAACGTTCTATCAGAGTAATCACTGTATTTCATAATTTGGTGGTCCCCTTGCCATGCCCAAGGCTCTAGGACCCATTTTGTAACAAGGGCAGAACTTGTTTATTTTATTTTTGAAAACCAATGAACACATTTTATTTCCCATCACCTCGTCTTTGTGCACTCTATTTTTCTCAAACCTTTCACTTGTTTGTTCTCTTTTCACTTTATAATATAACCCAAATGCAGATCCAAAAATGATTTCCCTGAGAATGACAAAAACCTGGATTTATTTCATGACCCTGTTTATCCAAATGATTGCGTCTACGAGGAAAGTGAGGAAGACTTTGGACCCTCATTTGAATTGACGAGATTGTTGGAACAAGAGGATAAGGAGATCCGCCCACATCAGGAGGAAATTAAAATCATCAACCTTGGAGATGAAGGAGAAGATAAAATGATCAAGATAGGCACCGGCCTGAGCAAAGGCCGACAAGATGAATTGATTGAACTACTCCGGGAATTTCAGGATGTGTTCGCTTGGTCATATCAAGATATGCCAGGGTTGGATAACAGCATAGTGGAACATAGGTTGCCTCTGAAACCAGAGTGTCCACCAATTAAGTAAAAGCTACGGAGAATGAAACCGAAAATGCTTCTCAAGATCAAGGAAGAGGTCAAAAAACAATTCGAAGCTGGTTTCTTGGCCGTAGCCAAATATCCACAATGGGTAGCCAACATAGTCCCGGTCCCCAAGAAGGATGGAAAAGTGCGGATGCGTGTGGACTATCGAGATCTAAACAGGGCCAGCCCTAAGGACGATTTTCCTCTTCCATATATTGACATATTGGTCGATAACACAGCCCAACACTCCATCTTCTCTTTCATGGATGGTTTCTCTAGGTACAATCAGATTAAAATGGCGCCTGAAGACATGGAAAAAACCACGTTCGTCATGTTGTGGGGTACTTTCTGTTACAAAGTAATGTCCTTTGGTTTGAAGAACGCAGGGGCAACTTATCAGAGAGCAATGGTCACTTTATTCCACGATATGATGCACAAGGAAATAAAGGTCTATGTGGATGATATCATTGCAAAATCCAGAACCGCGGAAGATCATGTCCGCGACTTAAGGAAATTGTTTGAACGGTAGAGAAGGTTTAAGATAAGATTTAACCCTGCCAAGTGCACGTTTGGCGTAAGGTCAGGCAAACTGTTGGGTTTCATTATAAGCAAGAAAGGAATTGAAGTGGATCCCGACAAGGTCAGGGCAATCCTAGAAATGCCACCTCCTTGCACAGAAAAAGAAGTCAGAGGGTTCTTGGGAAGATTAAACTACATCGCTCGATTTATCTCACAATTGACATCGACCTGCGAGCCGATCTTCAAGCTACTCCGCAAGAACCAACCGGGGCAATGGAATGAGGACTGCCAAATGGCTTTTGAGAAGATTAAGCAATACTTGAAAGAACCATCAATATTGGTACCACCAACCCCTGGGAGACCACTGATTTTATACATGACGGTACTGGATGAGTCCATGGGCTGCGTATTGGGTCAGCACGATAAAACGGGAAAGAAAGAACATGCCATATATTACCTAAGCAAAAAGTTCACTGATTGCGAAATGCGATACTCCGCATTAGAACGAACTTGTTGCGCGTTAGCATGGGCTGCAAAGCGTTTAAGGCAATACATGTTGAGTCACACTACCTGGCTAGTCTCTAAGATGGATCCTATCAAGTACATCTTTGAGAAGCCAGCCCTAACTGAAAGGATTGCTCGATGGCAAGTGCTGCTAACTGAGTACGACATAACATATGTCACTCAGAAAGCCATAAAAGGGAGCGCTTTGGCTGACTACCTAGCCCATCAACCCGTAAGTGATTACCAACCAATACCATTCGACTTCCCAAACGAGGATATTTTGGCATTGTCTAACGAAAAAGAAGGCGGTAACAAAGACAAATGGATTTTAAGATTCAATGGAGCTTCTAATGCTTTAGGGCACGAAATTGGGGCCATTTTGATTTTACCAAAAAGAGAATTCATCCCTGTCTGCGCCAGGCTATGTTTCAATTGTACCAACAATGTCGCTGAATATGAGGCGTGCTCCTTAGGGATCCAAGCGGCATTAGATATGAAAGTAAGGACATTGGAAGTCTACGGAGACTCTGCTTTAGTCGTCCACCAGTTAAAAGGTGAATGGGAAACCAGAGATAGCAAGCTTCTCCCCTATCACGCCCACATTATGGAAATGATCAGAGATTTCGAAGAGATTTCTTTCCATCATGTTCCTCGGGAAGATAATCAGATGGCTGACGCTTTGGCCACTCTCGCTTCAATGTTCAAAGTAAACAATGACTATGACGTGCCCCTCATCGAGGTAGAAAGGCGTCATGAGCCCGCATACTGCCAAGTAGTCGAAGAACAATCGGATGGAAAACCTTGGTATCACGATATCAAGAGGTATATCCAGAGGCAAGAATACCCTGACAATGCCACAGAAAACGACAAGAGAACCCTGCGACGGCTCGCCATGGGGTTTTTCTTAAATGGAGACGTACTTTACAAAAGAAACCATGATTCTATCCTTCTTTACTGTGTTGATACTGCTGAAGCAAATAGAATCATGAGGGATATCCACGAGGGATCTTTCGGAACCCACATCAATGGGCACGCCATGTCAAGGAAAATCTTAAGGGCTGGTTATTTTTGGATGACCATGGAAGCAGACTGCTTCGCCTATGCTTGGAGATGTCATAAGTGCCAAATATATGCTGATCATATTCACACACCCCCGTCATCTCTAAATGTTTTGTCAACACTATGGCCCTTCTCGATGTGGGGCATGGATGTAATTGGTCCCATTGAACCAAAGGCTTCAAACGGCCATCGTTTCATTTTGGTCGCCATTGATTATTTCACAAAATGGGTGGAAGCAGCTTCATACACTAATGTAACCAAAGGTGTTGTTGTTAAATTCGTCAAGCATGAGTTGATATGTCGTTATGGCCTACCGAGCCAAATCATCACAGACAATGGTACAAACCTGAACAACAAAATGATGAAGGAGCTTTGTGAGAGCTTTAAGATCTCCCACCATAATTCCTCTCCGTACCGCCCAAAAATGAATGGGGCAGTCGAGGCGGCGAACAAAAATATCAAAAACATAGTACAGAAGATGGTGGTAACTTACAAAGACTGGAACGAAATGCTTCCCTTTGCTCTACACGGTTATCGTACCTCGGTCCGAACCTCGACTGGGGCAACCCCATTCTCTTTAGTTTATGGCATGGAAGCAGTCCTACCTTTTGAAGTGGAGATTCCTTCCCTCCGAGTAATCATGGAAGCCAAACTAGTTGAAGCTGAATGGATCCAGACTCGACATGACCAATTAAATCTAATTGATAATAAAAGACTGACTACCCTCTGCCATGGTCAGCTATATCAAAGACCTATGAAGCGAGCGTTTGAAAAGAAAGTACGACCCCGACAGTTCCAAGAAGGAGACTTGGTGCTCAAGAAGGTTTTGTCGATGCATAAAGATCACCGGGGCAAATGGACTCCTAACTACGAAGGGCCTTATATCGTGAAGAAGGCTTTTTCCGGAGGTGCTCTCATACTCGCCAACATGGATGGGGAAGATCTATTGATGCCTATAAACGCAGATGCAGTGAGAAGATACTACGTGTAAAAAAAAAGAGGGCTCGCTGGGTTGAAAACCTAAAAAGGCGACCTAAGCAAAAGTTAGAGCAATTGGTGGGGTCGAAAGCGGCCCAGACAAATTCACACCTTATAGATTCAACACTGCAACGCCAATTTTTCAAGTCACAGGTAAGGGGATGGGTTTAGGGCATCGAAGCCATTGTCGAGTCACGCCCTCGAAAGCAAAATCAGAAGATAAGCAGGAAATCATGGAAAAGACTAGAATCTTGTCGCTCTCAGGAAATCGATGGAGGATCTAAAAGGCCTTCCCTTCCATCCTTGCCATCAATTCCTCACACCTTGTCATATTTTTGCATTATTGGTGTCACCTGTATATATCTGTTGTTCATAAATAAAAATTTTCCCTTCTTCTCACATGTGTTCATGACTAGAATAAATAAACAAGTTTTGCCTAAAAAAGAATTTCTTAAAAATGAGTTTTTGAGAAGGACGAAAACACAAAGTTATAGGGAACGAAGTGTACACCATTGCCAGATCTTACCTCGGGCAAGCTCAACCAACTCTGCGAAACAACCTCAATGAAGTCAGAAGTAATAATTATTTTGGCCATGAGTTACTTCAACGCCTGTCGCCAAGGAACTACGGCTGTAAGTTTATAATTAGTTTCACGTTTCTCTGTTAAAGGATAGCCAGGAACCATGATCCCCAAGATGTGTAGTTGCCCAACTCTCTCCTTAGCAGACCTTCGGCATATCCGCAGTAAACCCCAAGTCCATTCTCTTTCACCCAAAGGGACATTACCCCGAATCACCAAAATTTTCTCCCCCAGTAGAACCATAATTGCCAAAAACTATACTTCCCAAATCCTTCCCCAGTGGGACTACACTTCCCAGTCAACCCAAAACAGGGGCATCTCCCCAGATTCTTCTTTCGGTCAAGGGATAGTTTTCCCCAAAGACTCTTTCGATCATGTCAAACCGGGGCATCACCCTAGGTTCGTTCTCATTCATTCAAGGGGCAGTTCTCCAAGCTTCATCCAATCATGTCAAACTGGGGCATCACCCCAGGTTCGTTCTCATTCATTCAAGGGACAATTCTCTAAGCTTCATCCAATCATGTCAAACTGGGGCATCACCCCAGGTTCGTTCTCATTCATTCAAGGGGCAATTCCCCAAGATTCCATCAATCATGTCAAACTGGGGCATCTCCCCGGGTTTATTCTCTTAGTCAAGGGGCAGTTCCCCGGGATTCCATTAAATATAGTAAAACTGGGGCATCACCCTAGGTTCGTTCTCATTCATTCAAGGGGCAGTTCCCTAAGATTCCATCCAATCATGTCAAACTGGGGCATCTCCCCAGGTTCGTTCTCATTCACTCAAGGGGCAGTTCCCTAAGATTCCTTCAAATCATGTCAAACTAGGGCATATTCCCCCAAGTCTTTACTGTCCAGTCAACGAAGAGGCAACACCCTCACCCTTTACTTTTCTGTTGCCGATCAAATGGCACCTTTTACTTTTCAGTCAACGAAGAGGCAACACCCTCAGCCTTTACTTTCCTGTCGCCGATCAAATGGCACCTTTTACTTTCCAATCAACGAAGAGGCAACACCCTCACCCTTTACTTTCTTGTCGCCGAACAAATGGCACCTTTTACATTTCCTGTCAACCGAGGGTCAACCCCACCTTTACATTTCCTGCCAATAGTGAGTTAATTCGGACGAGACGTCCTGTTAGCTCCCCCAATCTTTACCTTTCCTGTCAACCGAGGGTCAACCTCAACCTTTACATTTCCTGCCAACAGTGAGTTAATTCGGACGAGACGTCCTGTTAGCTCCCCCAATCTTTACCTTTCCTGTTAACCGAGGGTCAACCCCAACCTTTACATTTTCTGTCAACCAAGGGTCAACCCCAACCTTTACATTTCCTGCCAACAGTGAGTTAATTCGGACGAGACGTCCTGTTAGCTCCCCCAATCTTTACTTTCCTATCACCGATCAAATGGCACCCCTTTACTTTCCTGTCGCCGATCAAATGGCACCCCTTTATCTTCCTGTCACCGATCAAATGGCACATTTACTTTCCTGTCGCCGATCAAATGGCACCCCTTTACTTTCCTGTCGCCGATCAAATGGCACCTTTACTTTCCTGTCGCCGAACAAATGGCATCCTTTTACCTTTCAGTCGCCTAAGAAGGCATCCTTTTTCTTCCGGTCGCCGAATGAGGCACCCTTCATCTCCAATCAATTGAGAATAGACACTCAATCCTCTCACCTCTTGTTAACTGAAAGACAATCCTTCTGCTTCATGTCATTCAAAGGATAATTCCCAGTTAACCACTTCTTGCTAAAAAATTGGAGCACTGCCCCACTTTTTGTTCCCAGATTTAGGACAAAAAAAACAAAACAAAAACAACAAAACAAAAACAAAAACAAAAAAAAACAAAATGCAAGAGCAAAAAAAAGAAAAAAAAAGAAAAAAAAAGAAAAATAGAGAAAGAAGAAGAAGAGAAAAGCGAAACGGAAGAGGAAAATGCTCGTCTTTAAAGGAGAAAGGTCATACTGACTCGTGATTGCCGACACTATCAGACGCCATTAAAAAGTCCCACTTGGCCCCTACATCGATGTTCATATCTTTACTTCCTTTTCACTTCAAAAACACAGAAGCTTCGTGTTTCTTTTGTGAAAAGAAGTAAAGAGGACATCTGTGAACACCTCTTTTGGTCCGGTCCAAGTGGAATAAATCTTTTTTATACTGAATTCTAATTCAGAATGGTCAAATTCGAGTAGAATGGCTCTAAAATAATCAGAACCGAGCGAAATAACTCAGAATGAAGTGAAATACAACCCTGTTGGAGGCAAATCCAATTGGAATGACTCAAAATGATCAAATCCGAGTAGGATGACTCAGATTAAAGCATTTCTGAGTGAAATACAGCCCTGGTGGAAATAAATTCGAGTGGAAAAACTCAAAAAATGGTCAAATCCGAGTTAAAATGAAGAAAATCAGAGTGGAATGGCCCAAAATAGCATATCCGAGTAAGATGACTCTGATAGAAGCATTTAGGAGTGAAATATAGCCCTGTTGAACAAAAATCCGAGTAGAATATGTGCCTGTTGGGGTAAATCCGAGTAAAATTACTCAGAATGGATCAAATAGGAGTAAAATATACCCCTGTTGGAGTAAATCCGAGTGAAATTACTCAGAATGGGTCAGTTCCGAGTGAAATGCTTCACTGATGAAGGTGAATAGGAGTGGAATGACTCCCTGTCAGAGCCATTCCGAGTGATGAATAGCTGACTCTATTGGAGGATAATTGCTGAGAAGGATTGCTTTCTAATTGCATCTAATCCGAGGGAAGAAATGCTAAATCCGAGTGAGTGCTTTCTGATTGCTACTGATCTGAGTGAAAACAAGTCTGAGCGAAGGAAAATCCGACTCAGAGTGTAATTGGAAGGACAAATTTTGATTGGGGGAAGCTTTTCCGAGTGAAAATACCAAGTCTCCAAGTCTTGAGTGGGAAGCAAGCCCTTTTCTAAGTGAAAATGCTAAGTTCCGACTGATCCTGTGCTGAATGGTCAATCTTCAATCGGTTCCCGGGTGACAACAACCAAATGAAATGATTTCTGAATGAGTGTGTGCAAAGTCTCTCCGAGTGGTTCAGGAGATACCGATTGATGAAACTGAGTTTTTAATTCTGATTGAAGCATGAAGCCAACTCCGAGTGAGTTGGGAAACAGTCATGTGTTTCCGAGCAATCCAAGACTCGGATTTGTGAAGAACTTCTAAGAAAATGCATCAAATAGCTGATTTCCGAGTGAAATTCCAATGTCTGAGTGGAAAATAGGTAGATTTCGAGTGAGAAAATTCAAATTTCCAATTTCTGAGTGCAAGGAAGGAAGGTTCCGAGTGAAAATGTCCAAGTTCCATTCTGATTAAGAGCTCCCAAGGTCAGTTCCGAGTAAATTCTTCAAGCGGTGAAGTTCTGTGTCACCTTTGAAGAAATTCCGAGTGAATGCTTCACACAGAGATGAGACCCGAGCAAAATACATCCGACTGAAAAGAATTCCGAGTGTTGCCTCTTCAATCGGAACCGAGAGTTGCTTCTTCAATCGGAACCGAGTGAAGTATTTTCAGTCAGCACCGAGTGAGTCCTTTCACTCAATTTCCGAGCCATATTTAAACATCACCGAGCTCATTTTCACCCAAATCTGACTCACCATTCTCACCCGGATTCCGAGTCACTTTTTACCAATTCTGTGTCATTCCTTTCTCACCCACTCCCAAATGACCACTCTCACTCAAATCCGAGCCCTTTTCAAACCGATTCCCTCTCATCCCTCCTCAAGCCTTACTTCAAACCATCACCGAGCCACTTTTCAGTCGTTCCCGAGTCATCTTTCACCTATCTCCGAGTCATCCTTTAAATAATTACCGAGCTACTTCTCACCTAATTCTGAGGCCTTTTAAACCCAATTCTGAGTCATTATGCAACCATTTCAGTTGGTTCCGAGTCACTTGTCACTCGGTTCCGATTGAATGTCTCACAGCTCCTCCCAGAAGAATTCTCACTCGGAAAAGAGTATTTTTCACTCGGCTTTCTATGGGAAATGCTTCATTCCACTCGGAATTGACTCCCAATATGGACGAATACTGATTGGGAGGCTGATCCGAGCCATCCTCACTCGGATTTCTACTATTTTCTCTCAGATTTCTACCATCCTCTCTCGGATTGCACATGCTGACCTGGATTCCACCACCCAAGTGGATCCAGGAATCCTGTAGGTGGCTGGCAGACAAGGGGCGGAAGTGGACGAATTAAAAATTCGCACCAGCCACTATCCCCCACTACCAGGACCGAGTGGAAGCCTGAGCTGGCATTCCACTTGGAGTGGAAGCCTAAGCTGGCTTTCCACTCGGAGTGGAAGCCTGAGCTGGCTTTCCACTCGAAAAAGCCTATAAATAGAGGGATGAAGCTTTGAAACAGAGGGATTCATTAAGTGAGAAAACTCTGCTTGAATTCACCCTCATCCTCTCTCTCTCACACACTGTCCAGCCCCATTCCAGCCACCAAACACCCTCCACCTCCCTCCTCTTACCCTTTCCAACAGCCCCACTCCTCCTTCTCCTCACCAAACCGACCTCCCCAACTCCCTTTTACCAATCCGACCTCCTACACACCGTCCCAATTCCCTTCTCCTCAAACCCACATCAACCGTCCTTCTTCCTTAAAACCACCAACACCGTCCAGCCTTCCCCTCAAGTCCACCAAATCTGACCTCTTCACTCCTTACTCCAAGCACTGTCCCTCACCAAACTGACCTCCCAACTCCCTTTTACCACTCCGTCCTCACCACTCGGTACCGTTCTCCTCTCAACTCTAACACCGTCCCTCTTCTCACTCAGTCTCACTCGGTATTCACTCCTCACTCGGTAATCTACTACTTTCACTCGGTATTTCCTATTTCCACTCGGTTTTACCATTTTTTTACTCGGTTTTCCTCGTCCTCACTCGGTTTTCTGCTTTTATCACTCGGTATTTCATTTTTTACTCGGTTTCTTCCATTTCCACTCGGTTTTTGTTCCATTTTCACTCGGTTTTTCCCTCTTTCTCACTCGGTTTTCTCTTCTTCCCCTCAGTTTTCGCTCATTTTTCCCTCTGTTTTCCGAACCTACTGTTTCTCTTTCTCTTTTGTAACTTCTGCTACCTTCCCCTTTTGCTTCATAGTAAAAATATAATAAAGGGAAATAAATGCTTCCTACGTTTTCTTTCAAATCTAAATTAAAAAAAAAAGGGGAAACAAAATAGTTTTAAATAGTGTCGTACGGGAGCACTCCCGTCTACACAACCTCTTTAGGATTCGTACACGTGCGAAGAACTTCGCCTTGTACGAGTTTCCCACCTCAGTAACATCCATCATCATCTCCCAAGTCTTTTCCTAAAAGAAAAACACTCAGAACTACATAACCCTGATTTCTTGATAATTCAAGAATACGTAGGAGCAGGACCGCAACTCCTGTTGGGCCCATCTTTCTTATTTCTTTTTATTGATTTATTTCCTCGCTTTCATGTTTCTTTCATAAATGTTCTTTTTTGGTCGCTTCCGTGAAAATCAATTTAGACGTGACGTCTTATTGATTTCCCCCTAGTTTTTGCTCAAGCCTCGCCATAATTCATAGGGAAGGGATACTTAGGACGAGACATCCCGCTTATCTCTTTCCTATCCCTGTTTTTTTATTCGAGAATGTCTAATTTAGGCGTGACGCCTTATTAGCATTCTCTTCCCCTCTCTGTCTCATATCGAAGTCGAGTTTAATTTGGATGAAACGTCCCATTGACCTCGCTTTGACATTCTATGTTTGTACAGTTCTCTCACTCCATTCTGTTGTTTTTAAATAAAAAATACAACAATAAAAGGGAAGAAATAAACCATCTTTTGTAAGGCTATTTATGTTGCGCATTTTCAATCTTGGTACTATTTTTGACAGGCGATGTAGGGTGCTAATACCTTCCCTACTCGTAACCGACTCCCAAACTTGAATCTCAATTTTTAACCAGTGCTTTACTGAACTTAGTTTTTTCCAATGTTTTTCCTATGGATAAAAACGTTGGTGGCGACTCCCTGTTTCATCCTAAACTTTCTTTCTTTCTCGCCGCGCCGTCGCGATCTTGGTTGTGACATATGTTTCATTTTCAGTTTCAAAATTTGAAATTCTTCAAAAGTTTTGAGAAATCATTAAACAATAAATCATAGTTTTGTTTCAGTTCAGAATAATTTACATCTTCAGTATCTGAATCACTAGAGCTAGCTTCAGATTCTGATTCCTCATTTTCCTTGAGACAGATTTATACAGATTCTGTCTCTCCTTTAAACTCTTCAAAATTTGATAATTTATCGTCATCCTATGTTATCAACCCTTTTGTGTTTTGAAAAACCTCTTCTTCTCCTTTTTCTTATCTTTATTTAGGAGAGGACATTCTGCTTTCATATGACCTAGTTTTTTACAGTTGAAACATTTAAGGACAAACTTGTCAGTGTTAAATTTCAATTGACTTTTACCTTTGTAATTTTTCTTTTGGAATTTGTCAGGTCTGAACTTCTTTTTCAATAGTATATGGAATCCCTAGGTTACAAGAGCTAATTCCTCATCAGTGTCAGCTCCTGATGCTTTAGAATCTTAATCAAAACTTGAAGACTCCTCAGCCTTCAAAGCTTTTCCTTTTCTATTTGACTCATTAGACTTCAAGGCAATGTTTTTTGAGGATGGAGGTTTATTGACCTCCTTATACTTTAGCTTTAGCTTATGCACTTTGAGAACTCCAAGCAAGTCATCCAAAGAAAAAGTGCTTAGATCTTTAGCTTCTTCCAATGTAGAACATTTTACATCGAACCTTTCAGGCAAGCTTCCAAGAAGTTTTACATTGATGTCTTCTACGAAGGGAGTAGTACCAAGAGCTTTGAGTTGATTGAGTAGAGTTTGGAATCTTCTAAATATTTGATCTACAGACTCATATTCCTCTATCTTAAAGGTATCATACTGTTTAGTTAAAAGTATCTTCTTAGATCTTTTGACATTGGATGTGCCTCTGTAATTACGTTTGAGGGCATCCCAGACTTCTATAGCTGTCTTATAGCTAAATACTTTATTGTACTCAGATTTGTTGAGAGCACAAGTAAGAAGAAATCTAGCTTTGGCATTTATCTCCATCTTTTTGATCTCACTGGTTGACCATTCATCTTCTAATTTAGGCTTTTCTTCTTCATCAGTAGGAGTATCATAATCTCCATTAATAATTACAACCCATAGACTATACTGGGTGGATTTTATGAACATTTCCATTCTATCCTTCTAGTAAGGATAGGCTTCTCCAAAGAAAGTTGGAGGCCTGTTGATTAAGGAACCTTCTATGGTCAGAAGATTACTTTGAGAAGCTGCCATGGATCTTTAACCTTTTCACTCAGAGGAGTGATCAACCCAAAAGGACAAGCTCTGATACATATTAATGGTTCAGAGTTGGACTTAGAAGGGGATTGAATAAGTCATAGACTCTTTTACGGAAATTTGAACCAAATAAGTAATCAAAATTATAGAAGAACAAGGAAAAAGCAAGCAACATGGAGAATTTATACTAGTTCACTTCCAACACAAGCTACGTCTAGTCCTTTCTAACTTGAAGGATTTCCACTATTGTAAAAGCTCCTTTACAATAACAACACCAGACTAGTGCCATAAGTATTCTTGACTCCAGCCATTTCTGGCTTAAACCCAAGTATTCTTTCAACAAGCCACTCCTGGCTCAAACCTAAGTATTCTTTGAAAAGCCTCTTCAGGCCAACGGTGTTTGCCACACTAACAAATTCTGGCAACACACCAGACTTTACAAATTGTTTATGAAAGAAAGATTAACTCTTAAAACTTAGTGTATGACCAGATATACAAATGGAATTGTACACTAAGTTTTGACATGAGACCAAGGTCTGCCAGAGGTTGAACAAGCAAAGGTCTTTGTCTTACAAGAGAAGAATGAACACAAAGAGAATTTTAACTTAAGAGAAATATTGAATGATTGCTTCATAAGTTCTCTATCCTTTAAGTTCCATTTTTCTTGGTATATATATATATATATATATATATAGAAGTTGGAGGATATGATCGTTGCTGCTTCTTGAAATGAGATATAGTCATGAGAAATTCTTTGAAGGTATTTGCCTTAAGCTTTTGGGTACCAGACCCTGGTGTAGAAACGGGTTTAGGGGTCTGGTAGTAGGCTTCTTTAGTTCTTTCATGAAATTAGCTTAACATACATTTCCAATGCATAAAGCATTCTTATTTTGTATCTTGATTGAGCAAAAAATTAGAAGTCAATGCTAAAAAAGCTTTCTGAGATATCCTGACATTATTTCTTAATATGCTCAGTTTTCTCTGATTATACGCAAAGGTAGGTACGCTACATTTACTGTTGAGCTTGATTTTGTTCCTTGCGTTCTTTGATGATAAGCATGTATATGTGATAAGTGCATAAATCTTAATGCATCACTTAAATAGAATTAAGAACGTTGAGTATAGATCTACAATCTTTTGAGTGAAAATGTTCCAACTTCAGCAACATGCTTCTACTAGACTTTGGGTAATCCTACTAAACTTTAGGAATGTTGGTACTCCCTCTTTGTTTCATAGTGTAAGACTTGTATCTTGAAACATTTAGGCAAACAAATTAGTCATAAAAAGTACAGACTTCACTTACTAACGAAAATTCTTGATATGTGATATTAACAAATTTGAGGGTACTAAAAACTGGGGTCTGGTCTAAGATAACTTAAGAAAATTCCTTTCATCCAGACTTTTCTTCAACAAAGTTTCATCAGATTTCTCCAAGAAAGGGGAAAGATTTTCTCCAATGATAAATTTTTAACAAAATTTAAAGGCTAATGCCCATGAAAATATGACAAAGCCGAGCGGTTAAATTTTTGCATGATATTTTGCGACCATGCTAAGAAAGGCAATGTAAGGTTGTCCTTAAAGTTTCATCAAATTTCTCCAAATAAAGAGGCAAATTTTCTCTCACGATAAATTTTTACCCAAATTTGAAGGCTAATGTCCATAAAAATATAACAAAATTGAGCGGTTGAATTTTTGTATGATTTTTACGGCCATTCTTAGAAAGGCATTGTATGGGGACCCCTGAATTTTCATGAAATTTCTACAAGAAAAAGGGGTAGATTTTCTCCAACGATGAATTTTTAGCCAAATTTGAAGGCTAATACCCACAAAAATATGACAACACCGAGCAATTGAATTTTTGCATGTTTTTTTTGTGACCATGCTTAGAATAGCATTATGGGGTTGTGCACAAAGTTTCATCAGATTTCTCCAGGGGAAGGGGTAGATTTTATCAAACGATGAATTTTTAACCAAATTTGAAGGTAATGCCCATGAAAATATGACTAAACCGAGCGGTTGAAGTTTTGCATATTTTTTGTGACCATGCTTAGAAAGGCAATGTAAGCTTGTCCCTAACGTTTGATTAGATTTCTCCGATAGAAGGGGCAGGTTTTCTCCAATGACAATTTTTTAACCAAATTTGAAAGCTAATGCCTACGAAAATATAACGAAACTGAGCAGTTGAATTTTTGTATGATTCTTTGTAGATATTCTAAGATAGGCTTTCTAAGCTTGTCCCTAAAGTTGCATCAGGTTTCTCCAAAAGAAGGGTGTAGATTTTCTCCAACGATGAATGTCTAGCCAAATTGAAAGGCTAATAATGCCCATGAAAATATGACAAAATTGAGTGATTAAATTTTTGCACCCTTTTTTTATGGCCATGCTTACAAAGGAATTATGGGTTTGTCAATGAAGTTTCATTAGATTTCTCTAAGGGAGAAGGCAGATTTTCTCCAACGATGAAATTTTAATAAATTTTGAAGTTTAATACCCATGCAAATATGACAACACCGAGCGATTGAATTTTTGAATGAGCTTTTTCAGCCATGCTAAGAAAGGCATTGTAAGGTTATCCTTGAAGCTTCATTATATTTCTCCAAATGAAGGGACCGATTTTCTACAACGATGAAGTTTTACGCAAAGTTGAAGGCTAATGCCAACGAAAATATGACAAACTGAGCAATTAAAATTTTGCATGATTTGTTATGGCAATTCTTGGAAAGGATTTGGAAGGTTGCCCCTGAAGTTTCATCAAATTTCTACATGAAAAAGGGTAGATTTTCTCCAATGATAAATTTTTAGCCAAATTTGAAGGCTAATACCGACGAAAATATGACAAAACCGAGCGGTTAAATTTTTGCGTGATTTTTTATAGTCATGCTAAGAAAGACATTATAAGGTTATCCTTGAAGTTCTATCAGAGTTCTCCAAATAAAGGGGTAGATTTTTTCCAACGATGAATTTTTACTCTGTTTGAAGGCATTCCCATGAAAATATGAAAAAACTATGCGGTTGAATTTTTGCATGAATTTTTGTGGCCATTCTTAGAAAGGCATTGTAAGGTTTCCCTTGAAGTTTCATCAAATTTCTACAAGAAAAGGTGTAAATTTTCTCCAACGATAAATTGTTAGTCAAATTTTAAGGTAGCCCATGAAAATATGATAAAACCGAGCGGTTAATTTTTTGCATGACTTTTTGCAGCCATGCATAGAAAGGCATTGTAAGGTGTCCCTAAAGTTTGATCAGATTTCTCTAAAAGAAAGGGTATATTTTATTCAACCATGAATTTTTAACCAAATTTGAAGGCTAATAATTCCCACAAAAATATGACAAAATAAAACGGTTGAATTTTTACATGATTTTTTATGGCCTTGCTTAGAAAGGCAATGTGGGGTTGTCCATGAAGTTTCATCAGATTTCTCTAAGCGAAGGGGGAGATTTTCTCCATTGATGAACTTTTACCCAAATTTGAAGGTTAATGCCCACAAAAATATGAAAAAACCGAGCGATTGATTTTTGGCATGATTTTTTGCAGGTATGCTTAGAAAGACATTGTAACATTGTCGATGAAGTGTCATCAGATTTCTCCAAGGGAATAGGCAGATTTTCTCTATCGATGAAGTTTTAGCCAAATTTGAAGGCTAATACCCACGAAAATGACAAAGCTGAGCGGTTGAATATTCGCATGTTTTTTGCTACCATGCTTAGAAAAAAAATTGTAAGGTTATCCATGAAGTTTCTTAGATTTCTCCAATGAAGGGGAAAATTTTTCCAACGATGAATTTTTACATAAATCTGAAGGCTAATGCCCATGAAAATATGACAAAACTGAGGAGTTGAATTTTTGCATGTTTTGTTGTGCTATTCTTAGAAAGGCATTCTAAGATTGGCCCTGAAACTTTAGCAAATTTCTACAAGAAAAGGGATAAGATTTTATCCAATGATGAATTTTTAGCCAAATTTAAAGGCTAATGCGCACGAAGATATGACAAAATTGGGCATTTTTGCATTATTTTTTACGGCTATGGTTAGAATGACATTGTGGGGTTGTCAATGTAGTTTCATCATATTTCTCCAGGAGAAGGGACAAATTTTTTTAAACGATGAATTTCTAGCCAAATTTGAAGGTAATGCAAATGAAATTTGACTAAACCGAGCAGTTGAATTTTTGCATGAATTTTTTAGACCATGCTTAGAAAGGCACTATAAGGTTGTCTCTGAAGTTCAACTAGATTTCTCCAATGAAAGAGGCATATTTTCCCCAACAATGATTTTTTACCAAATTTGAAGGCATTGCCCACAAAAATATGACAAAAGATAGCATTTGAATTTTACATAATTTTTTACGGTCATGCTTAGATAGTCTTCGTAAGCCTATCCCTAAAGTTTCATCAAATTTCTCCAAAAGAAGGGTGCAGATTTTCTCCAATGATAAATTTTTAACCAAATTGAAAGGCTAATAATGCCCATGAAAATATGACAAAATCGAGCATTGAATTTTTACACCTATTTTTTCAGCCATGCTTAAAAAGGCATTTTGGGTTTGTTAATGAAGTTTCATCAGATTTCTACAAGGGAAAGGGCAGATTTTCTCCAATGATGAAATTTTAGCCAAATTTGAAGGCTAATACCAATGAAAATATGACAACGAGCGGTTGAATTCTTGCATGATTTTTTGCGACCATGCTCTAAAAGGCATTGTAGGGTTGTCCTTGAAGTTTCATCATATTTCTCCATATGAAGCGGTGAATTTTCTGCAACGATGAATTTTTATGTAAATTTAAAGCCTATGCCCACAAAAATATGACAACATTGAGCGGTTGAATTTTTTTATGATTTTTTATGGCCATTCTTAAAAGGCGTTGTAAGGTTGCCTCTGAACTTTCACCAAATTTCTATAAGAAAAGGGCAAATTTTCTCCTATGACAAATTTTTAGCCAAATTTGAAGGCTAATGCCCATAAAAATATGACAAAACCAAGCGACTGAATTTTTGCATGATTTTCCACGGCCATGCTAAGAAAGGCGTTGTAAGGTTGTCCTTGAAGTTTTATCTAATTTCTCCAAATGAAGGGGTAATTTTTCTCGAACGATGAATTTTTACGCCTAGAAAATATGACAAAATTAAGCGGTTGAATTTTTGGATATTTTTTGTGGCCATTCTTAGAAATGCAATGTATGGTTGCCCTTGAAGTTTGATGAAATTTCTATAAGAAAAAGGGTAGATTTTCGCCAACGATCAATTTTTAGTCAAATTTTAAGGCTAATGCCCACGAAAATATGACAAAACTGAGCGGTTGAATTTTTGCTTGATTATTTGTGACCATGTTTAGTATGGCATTGTGAGGTTGTCCATGAAGTTTCATCCGATTTCTGAAGGGAAAGAGGCAGATTTTCTCCAATGATAAACTTTTAGCCAAATTTGAAGGCTAATGCCCATGAAAATATGACAAAATCGAGCGGTTGAGTTTTTGCATGATTTTTGGAGGCTGATAGGTGTCTAGTTTGCATTAGTTTTAGGGTTCTTGTGTTATCATTTTTAGTTTATTTGTTAGTTTTCCCCCTTAATCCCATTGATTTTTTTTATTCCGTACATGCGACTCAGGTGTCTATATTTTGCAGGAAATACTTTGTTATAGGTTCATAAACGAGGAAACAAGGGGCATTTGATGAAGCATCGGATGGACGCAAAGGATTTAAGACTTCAAAAGCATAAAAATAAAGCCTTGTAGACCCTTGGAATGCACTATAGAGAAAGGATACATCAAAAAGGGCACTCTGAGAGCATCTTGGTAGAGTTAAGAAAAACCCACTGCCAGTGGATTCAGTAACACCCCGAATTTTTAAAATAGAAAGTTAAATTAAGAAAATAAATATTGAATAATTAGATGTGGATTGATTGATATCCCAAAATGCTAGATATAGTTTAAATAAGATTTTCAGAAACTGTTAGTGAGTTATTGTGATCGGATAAGTTAAAAACTGACCCAGATAAAATATGGGTGTCGATCAAGTATCTCCGATTGAGATGCCGTTGGTCAGGGCTGTAGATAAAATTGTTGGGAATCCAAATATGTATTCGGAATAATTTTTAGAATAAGTATTGAGCCCGAACAGTGAGCCTATTTATTTAAAAATGGAAGATTTCAAGTGAAAGATGAAAAATTAAAATAAAACCTCATTATTTTTCACTCTCACTCCCGTAACTCTCTTCTTCCCCATGCAAACACATTCCTTCCTCTTCTTCTTCTCATTATTTCCCTTCATCCTTCTCTTAGAACCCTAAACTAAAAGGAGATACCCTTCCCTCCTCCATTGTTGTTCTTCAAGAAGCTCAAGAAAAGCTTGGAGCTTGGGGCCTCTTCTTTCCTTCTTCTCTTATTTTCGTGTGGATCTTCTCCTCTTTTGCACACCCACTTCTTTCTTATCTTGAGGTAAGATTATTACCATTTTCCATGTATATAAACATATAGTTGTAGTTTTGGTGTTAAGAAAACATTAAATGTATGTGGGTTGTTGAGGGAAGCTTTAAAAGTGGGAACCCTAGGATGGGTTGACATAAATACAAGCTTATGAATAATTAATGAGGTAGTTGTAATTATGGTGGGAGAAGAACGAGGTTAATGAGTATTTATGAAGGTTGGTGGGTCTGGTGGAAACCCTAATTTTGAATTTTGGGGGGAAATGTATAATGTAGAAGAGTATAGCATTTATTGAAGGGGTTAGCATTTGTTGATGGGAAGAGTGTTATAAATGAATAGGTATTGACATTAAATGATGATTAGAGATGGTGGTTGGAAAACATAAATAAAAACCCACTTGGTGTGGGTTAATTATAAGTGTGGCAAATGGGATAACCTAACAAATTAGGTTGTAGCCCTTGATAATAATGAATGGTGATTTAAGGGAAGGAATTCCCGAAGCCTAAGTAAGCAAATGAACAAACCTATAATAACTTCTACATGATAATAATCATGTGTACATAGATATGTATGTGTATATTGAAATGGACTTTGAATGAATAATTGATGTGGTCCTATGATGATTGATGTAGGACTTGATAACACGGGTGAAGCGGGAACCTCAAACCCAAAAGTATACTTCTCTTAAGGTAGGAGAGGGGTGTATTTTCTAAATGCATGAGAATCGTGATGATAATGTATGTATTAATGTAATATGGCATGTTTTCTTGGATGAGTATGATATCATGTGTATGTAATGAGAATTGTGTTTGGTGTTTTGAAATGATTGTCTATATGATAAAGCCTAAATGGGGCTATGAATGGCATATTATGTGATGATGTACTATTGATTCCAGATATGACATGATAAGCATCTAAAATCTTTGGTTGGAATGGTTCCTAGATATAAGGATTGATGTTTATGTATGAATTTATGGATAATAGTGTGGTTGAGTATGAATGTACCCTAGATGAGAGAGTGAGATAATCCTAATAAGGTTGAGGCATGCATGAGCATTGCATACATGGCATAGCATGCATATCACGATGATGTTGATAAGTGGTTGTGATCACTTGACGTTGGAAATATAAAAAGGGCTTGCGAGTTCCTGTGATTATTGGACCGGTGGTTGCGATCACCTGGTGTTTGAAATGAAAGGCCCTGCGGGACCATTGAGATTGAGTGCCCATGGTTGCGATCATGAGGCGGGAGTACCCCTTGCGAGGCGGGAAACCTTTATGAAATGTTGAACGTAGTTGCGATCACGAGAAAACACCTTGCGAGGCTGCTAGAGGGAGTACCCCTTGCGAGGCAGGAAACCCATGAATATGAATGAATGATTATGGTGGTTGCGATCACCCGTGGAAATGTAAATTGGATCCGTGCATATGCATTTTAAACACTAGCATGTGCATTAGCAATAAAAGCATGGAATAAAGTGATACCCTGTTGATGAGGTTATGTGGGGAGTAGGTGGAACCCCCTTTCTTTGAATTACTAACTTTGATTGTGATATTGATTGATGTGATCTTGAGTAATTTGATGGATATATATATTTAAATGAAATTGATAAATGAATAATTTGGTGTTGAATGAACTTTCTTTGAGGAAGGAATGTTTGTATTGCATTCATGCATAGATTGTCTGAATTGTTGGATTTTCGTCATTGAGAAAGTATACTCACTCTCCATGTGGTATATCTTTTTAGCTCTTGTGTTGTAGGGCTGTACATGGAGCTTTGTGTGGAGGAGAAGTGTGAAGGAAGCCTATTTTGGGTAAAGAATGCCTTGGCCGGCAATATTTTGACTTTGGTATGTGGAAATTTTGTAATGTATATAGTATGTTGCATATTTTGTATATTCAATAGCAATATAAACAATTGTGTGGATAATACATAGACAATGATGCTTATAGAAGGTCATGTGGGAAAATAAGAGTCTGAAGTTTAAAGCTCATTTTCATTTATGACCTTAGCTTGGTTTGGATGTTGGAAATGAAGTTTGGATATGATGAAATTTATGAATGAAAGATGGTTTATATGAAAGATTGCAATTATTAGATTATGCTATGTGGTAAGTTTGATTGGGATGGAATCCATGGATTAGAAGGTGAATTATGAGTAAGATAGGTTGGAACATGTTTTAAATACTATATAGGATAAATGAGATGTGATGAAATTAAGTGATTTGCAGTAAAATGAGTTTTGGTATGATGTGTTAATTGATCCATTTGTTTTCTGCGTTTTCGTTGATAATCTCGCTCAAGCGAGATGGATTCTTGCTCAAGCGAGAATCCCTCCTGTATAGTATTTGGTCACTGGACAATTCTTGCTTAGGCGAGAGTGGGTCTCGCTCAAGCGAGATTGTCCTAGCATCAGTGTTTTGGTTTCTGGACCATTCTCGCCCATGCGAGAGCGTGTCTCGCTCAAGCGAGATGGCCCTGGTATCAGGGTTTGGTCTCTGGAAGATTTTTGCTTCGGTGAGGAGGGTCTCGCCTGAGCGAGTGTTGGGCAATTTAGTTACTGGCCGAATTCCACTTGAGTGAATGGCCTTGAGGATGGTGCTCGCTCAAGCGAGCGAGCGTAGGTTTGGTTCGGGATAAATTTTACTCACGCTCGCTGGCTCCGCCCAAGCGAATCTCGTGTATCTCGCTCAAGCGAGTTGGGGCTCGCTCAAGCGAGTTGGCCCCTGATTCTCCTTTGGTCTTCTCGCTCAGCGTGTGGGGTTGCTCGCCCAAGCGCCCTATATGGGACTCGCTCAAGCGAGTTGGGTTCTCGCTTGAGCGAGGGACGCCCTGATTGCCCAAAATGAAATGCTCAAATTATTTTCTTTCTTCTTCACATTAAATCTAGACCCTGCATTATCAATTGAATACTTTGGGC
This sequence comes from Clitoria ternatea, assembly GCA_037962975.1. NCBI lineage: Eukaryota > Viridiplantae > Streptophyta > Magnoliopsida > Fabales > Fabaceae > Clitoria > Clitoria ternatea. Next base: position 19,441,332 of record CM075673.1, on the reverse strand, counting down.
ATAAAAATTGGACTTCTTAATTTTAAAAGTGGATGACCTCTTTAAACCTAATTACATAACATTAACTTACTCAAATCCTTCCGCTGTTTTTAATTGAGGAATTCTTTAATGTCACTCCTCTTAACTTACCTTCTCATATTTTCACATATGAGATGGGTCTCTGATAGATCCAGGGTAGTGAAAGATAACTTCATCTCTTGTGATTTCTTATCTTAATGCTATTTAAATCGTGAAAAATTTACCCTTATTTTTTTTGGGGGGGGGGTCATAGATTCCACTAACTTGAGCCAAAATATGTAAAAATAGAGACAGAAAAATCCACTGGCCGTGGTTCTTGCTGTTTGGAAATCCACTGCTAGTGGGTTTTTCCCACTGGCTGTGGATCTTGCTGCCTGGAACCCAGAATTGAAGGCTTTTGGACCCCTGTCACGATCCATTGGCGGTGGGTTTTTCCTACGGCCAGTGGATTTGGCACGTTCTGTAATTTTCTTGTTTTTAGGAGCGGTTTCTGGGCATAACAAAAGGGGGCACTCATTGGAAACATAGACGGAGACTTTAGGCACTTTTTAGGATAGAAAATTAAGAGCTTTCCCAGGGGATTTAAGAGGAGATTTAAGGACCAACACCAAGGGAACATCGGATCACAACGTTTTGGGTGAAGATTTAGAAGACAAAAGTGAGAGCTTTTCTTATATTTTCAGAATCCTTATTTTGTATTTGGGTTTTCTCCTATGTTAGGATTTGAATTTATGGCTTGTTGCTTTGTAATTAATTCTATGATGAACTGGACCCCTTCTCTTGGGATTAAGGGGATAATATGCATATGTATTGAATTGACTGTTTTCATTTTCTCCCTTTTATGAAATTTATATTTTCTATTCAATTTCATGAATGCTTAATGCTTCTACAAGACTTCGAGAGGAGCGTAGTTTATTCCAAATGATGTAGGCTACAAGAGTAGGTATATTGTTTGAAAGCATGAAATTGAACCTAGGATCTTAGGTATTGCAAAAGTATGCAAGATCTTTTGAGGGTTAATCGATTTTCACAAAACGTAATGGACTTAGTTTACAAATCGAAAGTGGTTCTTTGGAAATTAGGTAAATTAGTAAGGCTTCAAGAGAAGGCTGCTAATTACATTAGGAAAATCTACCTTAGAAACTAAATTTTATGATTGGGGAAGTGAATTGCATAAAATTAGATACTGGCATATGAACCTCTTCACTCCCAAGAGTTTTCCTTTGATTGATTCTTAGAAAGCAATTAATTTCCATTCTAAAAAGGCATTAAGTTTTATTTCTATTTTTAGTTTGATTTAAAGTAATCCTTCTTTTAATTAAACCAATTTACCTGGATAATCAAATCATAGTAAACCGGTACTTGGGCACAATCCCTGTGGAGAACGATAATCTTTTATTTTACTTCGATACCCCGTGTGCTTACGGTTAGCTATCAGAGGCCATGTTTAGAATGGCTTTGAAAGGTTATCCCTAAAGTTTCATCAGATTTCTCTAAAGAAAGGGTGCATATTTTCTTCAATGATGAATTTTTTATCAAATTTGAAGGCTAATAATGCTCATGAAAATATGACAAAATCGAGCGGTTAAATTTTTACACCTATTTTTTACAACCATGCTTACACAGGCATTGTGGGGTTGCCATGAAGTTTCATCAGATTTCTCCAAAGAAAGAGTATATTTTCTCCAACAATAAGTTTTTACCCAAATTTAAAGGCTAATTCTCAAGAAAATATGACAAAACCGAGCGGTTGAATTTTTGCATGACTTTTGACGGCCATTCTTAAAAAGGCCTTGTGAAGTTTCATCATATTTCTCCAAGGGACGGTGTGGATTTTCTCCACACTAAAAGAAAACAAGTTAATAACGGAGGTTTTTTAAAGGAGGTTTTAAAAACCTCTGTTAATAAGTTTACATTGAGGTATTTTTCCTAACCTCCTTAAATGAATTTTTATAATATAGTTTTGTAATTTATTTAACGGAGGTTATTAAAAACCTCCTCAATTTTCATATATTTTATATAGATAATTCCTCTAATTTTTCATATAAGTCTTTATTCTAGCGTTTTAAAAAATAAAACATATATTTCAAGTATTCCATCCTTTTTGACAAAAACTTTTCCCTCCAATTTAAAATTAAGAGGTGAAATGTTTCACATGTGAATCCCTTTTATCTCCAAAAACTAATTCCCTCCCTATCTCTCAAAATTTCCTAAAATTCCCTTTCAAAACCCTCTTCCCCCAAATTCCCTCTTCCTTACTATTGAAACCCTCAACCCCTCCTCTTACGACTCACACTGCCTTCCCCCTTCATTATCCATGACAAAGATACCCATTACAGCCACCACAAAAAATACAAGCCTTCCCTACTTTGTCCAAGTCTATAATTAACCGAGCATCAGCTTAAGCTCGAGCGCTCGCACCCTGTTCCTATAGATGCGGTTGCAGTTTTATGGCACAGTTAGAAGGGATTTGGATCTTTGATTAAGTGATGGTTTGAAAGGGGTTCTAGTGTATGGGTCACAGAGGTGGTGAAGGTTGATAGCAGTGTTGCAGTTGAAGTCTCACGGTGACACATCAAACGAAGAATAGGCCCAATGGGGCTTATTACTAGTTGAAGATGATGCTGACTAGAGGCGCTCCGGTGGTGTTCCCATGGTCATGTGATGAAGAAGATCAGAGAGGGAGAACCTTTCCCTTTGTTTTAGTTATGTTTTTTTTACTCTATTTCATTTTTTATGTAATGAAAAAACAAATTGATGTTGTGTCAAGGGAAAAAGGAAACCTTGCACCGTATCACCTAGCTGATTCATTCTGCTTGGAACCCTTGCACCGTTTCTAGCACGTCGTGGGAAAATGGAAAACCTTGCACCGTTCAGTTGGAAGCCTTGCACCCTTCACAATTGGTTCTTTAAGGTTTGGTGAGCAGAGTTTTTTTTTTTTTTTTATCTTCAAGTAACTTCGATTGTGCAACCACATACGAAGAAATCCAGTTTTAAGGGATTTGGTTTCTAATCGCCATTATGCAACTATATGAGCAACTCCGTTTTCTTGTCTTCTGTTCCAGGTAAACCTAATCATTTGAAAACCTTCTTTCAACTTCATAATATCTGAAAAATATATAAATTAAAATGTTAAATGTACAAGTAGAGTTTAGATCATAGTTTCTTTGTACAGTCAGTTTAAATTATTACACTAATTGGTCTCAGAATTAGATTTGAAATCTCACATACAATTTTAGGATTATGATTAGGAATTAGTATTAGGTTCCTTTGCCTTTTTTTATTAAGTTATTATAATAATTATTGATTCAAAGTCCTCACTTATGTCTTTGTTTTGGTAATCTTTAAAGTCCTTTAATTTGGTAATCTTCTTGAGATTTTGCTTTTGTAATTCTACAGCTTCATTCATAGCTAGACCTATAGCTACATTAGTAATGTTCCTTTTATGGCCAATGAGATTTCACCTAACTACAAGGGTAGTAGTCTCTCCTTCTACTAGGCCATCTTTAACCATTTTATTTTAAAGATGCTTATGCTTACAAGTTTAAGAAATCTTCTAGTAATAGTCAAGATCCTTTTATTAATATTGGTGCACTTGAAGCTCTTGAGGTATTGAATTTTATTTTGTTTGTTTTTGGTTGTGGCTTGTGAATACTTCTATCTGCATAATTCCTTTGTTGTTTTTGTTAACATTTTAGCTTGAATTGGATAAGTGAGGTTGGAATGTAAAATTTGAGATTGTACGCCATTTATGGGTCCCTGTGCCTAATCCAATAAAGTCCACCACCGCCAAAGCCTTATCAGATACAGACTTTGGCATGCCGAAGATCATGGCCACTGGGATACTAATTGGCGGTGTGTTATTTGTTTTAGGTGTGATTGAGTTGATGCAACTTGTGTATAGGTTGATTCCCTTGTGTGTTGTGAGGGGGATTTAACTAGCATAAGGCTTTTCATTTGCTTTCACAGCAGTTAAGTATTTGAGGAAAAACCAAGACTTGCCAAAGTCCAAGGCTTTGGATGATAGGCATTGGTTTGGGTTGGATAGGTTAGTTTTGGCCATTGTTTGTTTTGGTTTCATTCTAATTGTGAATAAGGCTGGTATGAAGAGTAGAGGGTGTTATGATGTTATGGGAAATGATGATGATTTGGGCGGTGGCTAAAGGAGGGATGATCATGATAAGTGTGAAAGAAATAGGACTAGTAGAGTAAGGAAAATTATTTTCTCACTATCTTTTGTATTTTATGTGTTTATGTGGGGTGTTGTTTTGGCATTTATAAGGAGGCATAAAGTAGTGCATGAGATAAAGTTTAGACCTTCTTTAATTGATATGGTGAAATTCTCTAAGCATGCATAGAAGAAAGGTTTTGTGAAGGGTACATAAAGAAAATATGAAATGAAAGAAAATAAGGGCTTTAACTTGGTTTACTGTTATCATACAAATTAATATTATGTCAATTATTATTACTGTCTATACTATTACTTCTACTTGGTTTATCATGTGGATGATGATGGGTCTTAATTCTTCTTCATTAGCAATCTAATACATTCAAGTTCCTCTTCCATTTTTTCTCATTTTTCATACTTATTTGTGGTATTCTACTTGGATGTTCTTGTTTCATCTTTATTTTACCATTTATTATTTTCTAGTAACTTCTATTTTCATTCAAATACAACTTCTACCTCAAGAACCTTTTGTCGTTAAAAGGGCTATCAACCATTTCTTACATATATCTTCCTCTCCGATCTAGTCAATTATGAGAGTTGGGTTTTGTATTTTGATTTGTGTCAATTTTTAATGTTTATAATTAGAATGAACTTAAGTAATTGGATTTCACTTTATAATGCATTCATTACAACAAGAATAATGAATTACTGAATATATGTATATATATTATCATACAAGTATCAGGCAAAGTTCATTTACCAGCTTCATGTTTTTCTTGGATTTTTGGTTTTGAAAACCCTAGCGTTTGGGATATTTATTTTATTAGCTGATGTTGTTTAAGTATGTTGTTTGTGCCTGAAATCTCGTAACAGATTTCTTTTTGTAATTTGATTTATTTCATAAGCATGACAATGACTTACAGTTACTGACGTATGATCTGTTCATTTGATTTTCATGCAAAATATAACGCCCAAGAATGCACATAAGTAATATTATGTTAAGATTCAGATATAACTCATGTTAGCTTAATTAATAGCATGTTATGTTTCTGTTAGCCTAGGGCTGAAATTTAATTTTTTCATGTATATGCATCCTGCTTTCCTTTGTATAATCTCAATATTAGTAATAATCCACTAAGATTTAGTTCCTCTTTTTCTCTCTCTCTCTCTCTCTGTCATATTATAATAATAATTATATTTTCTTTCATAATTTAATAAAGAGTTGGAAGAGCTAGGATCAATAACAGATATGCACCTTAAAGAGTCTGAAGCATTTGGAAAAATTAGTGGGCTTGAGAAGATTTAGTATCCTGAGATTGAAAAGGTATAATTAAGCATGTAATTCGTACTTCATTTTATAGTTTTAGTTTCATCATTGTTTTCTGTCCCTAAAATTTTGATGTGTTTATTGATATATGTACAATCGCAATCAGTTGAGGATGTTGGTTTGGGTACATTTTGACCTTGTTTATAAGAGCTTTTAATTATGCTTATCTATTGTAATAAAAGCATTAGGTGCAAATGAAGCGTTTTGCTCTTGTTTGTATGAGTTTATCAAAACAACTTTTGGAATGTAGATAACTTAGTTTGGGCTTACTTTGATGCTGATGATAGAATTTAAAGCTTTTGAAAAATGAAAGAGTTATGAAAGCTCAATACAACTTGGGTGGAGGCTCTTTTTATAATAAGTTATGACTATATTAACTTTAACTAACTACACAAATGGTTATTTATCTTCAAGTTTTTGTTTAAACTTTTGTAAGATCCCTTAAATTTGTTATGTTTATTTACTGATTGACATTGTTGTTTTGCGGTTTAAAATGTGTGAGCCACAATTGCTATTTACAAGAGAAGATCAATGATGAGTATTAGGTGAACATGTATGTTATGTCACTGATTGATGATTGATCTGTTATTATTGTTTTCCAATTTTGTACTACAATCTTGATAGGTTGTATCTTATTTTGACTCCGCCTTTCATGCATAGTATCCTAGATAACCTTCCTCTAGTTGTTCCTTTAAAACAGAATGATCAGGATTCTAGTGTTTAAAAGCCTGGTTTCTATGTTGGACTGAAAGGGTAACATAATGGAGTATGATTATTGTTTTATAGAACCATGATTATTGATAAGGATATCAAGTGGTTTATTTTCTTACTTTGTTTGAATGCATAAAGCAAGGAGGAAAAGTATTTTATCCACAACTATTTGGCATTTACTGTGAAGTACCATAAAGACATTGAAACTGAATCCACACTATGGGCTTAAGATTAGGAACTTTTTTTTGTTTTATAGGTTTAGGATTTTGGTCCAATTGGAATAATCAATAAATTTAAATATTTAGTACATAATCTTAATTATCGATTATTTTATGAAAATTATATTTCTGCTATTTATCTTTTAAGCTTATCACTTATTTTAAAAAAGTAAAATTGGTTTTGGTGTTAAAAACTAGTTAGGACCTGTTTCCTTACCTATTGAGGAAACTGGTAACTTGGGATAGTTGTTTCCAAATCCAAACTGAAGTGGTTCAAAACTTGTTTTAAAGTCAGATAAAATTGATCTGGTTCTAAATTGGTTAAATGTAATCCAAACAAGTTCAATTCAGTTCTTCATTGTGATGACTTTTGGCTCAGCTGAACCGTATTTTAGGTTTGTGTTGGTTCATATTTAATTATGTTACATGGTACATATTTGCAAGTGCCGATAACTTTTGCTTAATTCATGTCAGCCCTGTTCCTGTTTTAAATGTTGTTGGTGAATAGCTAATGTGTAACATCCTGGTTTAGATTTAATTACCGATTAAGGTTAATTACATGATTAAGATTTATTGATTGAATAATAATATGTGGCCAGACAAAATTACACATATGCCCTTGGTGGTCTAAGAGGAGCTTCGGTCCTCTCTCCCTCTCTCCCTCGTGATTCCTACGCTGATGGGATGGGAGATGAATGTGATGTGACTTCTGATTGAGAAGAAGAGCTGGTACAGGGCAATGTGATGATAATGGCTTCAGATTTACGTCCTCAACCACTCCCTGCTCATTACATTTTGGGTACATTGAGAACCACTCTTCCGTTCTCTCTACAACTTCTTGGAGCCTCTGCTTCTTCTTCGTGGCTGTTTTTCTTCTTTATCTTCTTCTTCCACTCAACACTGAGTAGAACCGAGTAAGAACACGAAGTGGAACAGCGTGGTAGAGAGAACTGGGTGGTGCTGTGTGACTTGGAGGCTAGGATCCTCCATTGTTCTGCCTGAATGTTGATGGGTGCTTGGAAGCATGGAGTCCTTCATTGTTGGTAAGGACTGACTGTACGAGTGTGAGAGCAGCCTTGGAATCCTCCACTGGACCGAGTGAGAGGACTGCGTGTGCCTTGGAGGCTTGGAACTCTCCACTGGTTGCATGGAGAGCATGGAGTGTCATGGAGGCAGAGCTGTTCGAGAGTGAGTGGCTCGTTGTTCCTCCAAAGCAGAGTACTGTGCTGACTTCGTGGTGATGCAAGCTCAGGGAGCTTCTGGAATCTTCATTCCAAGTAAGGGGGGCTAATTTACATCTCAAATGTATGGTTTATGGACGGGTTTCGGGTGGTTTTGCTTTACTGTGTTGAGCCATGTTTGAAATATGTTGATTGATATGTTGTAGTTGAGTATTGGTGCATGAAACACCCGGTTTTGTGATCATTGTGGTTTGCGTGATGTTGTTATGATTCCGTCCATGAGATGTATGATGATAAATATGAAATGCTGAGTGAATGCATGGAAATGTTGGCTTTTAATGTTAATGCCGAGTGGATCTCATGAAATAGCATGTGATGCTTGTTGTAAATGATAATTCCGAGTGGATGGCATTGTGATTGCCGAGTGCATGAGATGTGGGTCGGTTATGTTAATTCCCGTTTGAGATTTTATATTAAAAAGCATGTGAATTGCCAAGTGCATGTGATTGCCGAGTGCATGTATTGTGTTATTGCTATGTCGATCCCTGTTTATGAATAATAATGATAAAATGCATGGGACGTATGTTATTGATATTTGAATGCCGAGTGCATATGTGTGGAGAACATATTGAAAGACCTTGGGTTGGACTCAAGGCAATGCTGAGTGCATTGGCGTTGGACGCCTGATGAATAAACCGTATGCATCTGATTAGCCATTGGAAATGCCGAGTGCATTGGCGTTGGACGCCTGATGAATAAGACCGTATGCATCTGATTCGCCACTGGAAATGCTTGGAGCATATAGCGTTGGACGCTTAATACCGATCGACAATCAGATGAATATGTGTTGAAAATATATTGAAAACCTCGGGTTGGACTCGAGGCAGTGCCGAGTGCACTAAGCGTTAGACGCTTAAAGACCTTGGGTTGGACTCAAGGCAAGCCTACCGGGTTGGACTTGGGGCTGCCCGTAACACTTCCGTTGTCGCTTGGAGTGACTGTGTTACATGTGAGGGCAAACAGTTTGGTACCATAAAACGGCCGAATCCACTAAATTTCCAACTTTTTCACCATTAAGAGAATATCAGTCAATGAAAGGCTTCAAAGAAAAATTTTCATTTTTAGGCTCAAAAGGGGCAACTAGGGGTCAAATTATGTAAAAATTCTAAGGCTTAAGAATAAGGCCTAATTGTGCCTTTATCATCCTAAGACATACAATCAAAAACCATTTTGAATCGGTTGAAAAACAAGTTTTAGAATATTAATGACTATGAGATTCACTCAATCAAGAAAATATAGGTTTGAATATGTGTTATAAATTACCCATTTTGGCTTAAGTCTAACCATGGAAAGTCTTTTCAAAGAAAATTTTAATCACATAAAGTTCATTTAGACATTGATTTGGCATTTAAACAATCAAATTTTGAAAATTTTACTCAAAATTTTGGGGTCCTTAGATACTTTAGCCTTGTGTTCAAAGTAAATTAATTATACAATCATGGTAAATTACAAGATTACAAACAAAACAAGGAAAACACATATGCATGAAAAATATAACAATCACACAACGTAAACAAAATAGTTAAGTTTTCTTATCTACCACCCCAAACCAGAATTTGACATTGTCCTCAATATTAAAATGGATGATAAAAGGATAAGAAAACTTACCTGTAGTAACCCCAAACCAGCATTTGACATAGTTGGTTTTTTTTTATTTTAAAGCTCAAAATGAAATAGTAACTTTTTATAGGGTTACCTCCCTATCAGTGCTAAGTTTTAAGTCTTTAGCCAGACTTCTCACCGTTTGGATTTACTCATCAGGAGCATCAAACAAGTCCAAGTCACTTGCTTGTTGTATTGGTTGACCTGTTAAGGAGTGTTTTGCTCTCTGTCCATTTACCCTAAATGTACCAGATTTCTCGCTCCATAGTTCGACAGCTCCAAAGGGAAAGACCTTTGTTACCTTGAATGGTCCCGACCATCGGGATCTCAGTTTACCTGAAAAAAGCTTCAATCTGGAATTAAATAGTAAAACCATATCACCTGGATTAAATGTTCTCCGTTGGATGTGACGATCATGCCATTGTTTGGTTTTTTCTTTATAAATTCTGGCATTTTCGTATGCATCTAAACGGAGTTCTTCAAGCTCATTTAATTCCAACAATCTTTGTTCACCTGCAGCCTTATGATCAAAGTTAAGAGTTTTAACAGCCCAAAAAGATTTATATTCTAACTCAACAGGTAAATGACAGGGCTTCCCATATACTAGCTTAAAAGGTGTGGTTCCAATGGGAGTTTTGTATGCGGTTCGATACACCCATAAGGAATCATCTAACTTAATAGACCAATCCTTACGTGATGTATTCACCACTTTTTGAAGAATGTTTTTAATTTCCCGATTGGATACCTCAACTTGTCCACTAGTTTGTGGGTGATAAGGTGTAGCAACCTTATGTCTAACTCCATATTTCTTTAGAAGGGTCTGAAAAGTTTTCTCAATAAAATGAGACCCTCCATCACTTATAACACATTTTGGGACCCCAAACCTTAGAAATATTATTTTCTTAAAAAGTTTAATAACAGTCTTAGCATCAGAATGGGGTGAAGCAATGACTTCCACCCATTTTGACACATAGTCAACTGCCACTAATATGAACTGATTTCCAAAAGAGGAAGGAAAAGGTCCCATAAAATCAACACCCCATACATCAAACAATTCAACTTCTAAATTGATGTTCAATGGCATTTCATGTCTGTTACCAATGTTACCTGTTCTTTGGAAAGCATCACAAGTTAGAACATACTTACGTACATCCTTAAAAATATTTGGCCAATAGAACCCAGCTTGCAATATTTTAGCAACTGTCTTAGAGGTACTCATGTGCCCTTCACAGGAAAGAGAATGGCAATGATCCAAGATAGCATGGACCTCATCTTGTGAAACACACCTCCGAATCAAACCATCTGTATATTGCTTGAATAGGAGTGGTTCATCCCAATAGTAGTGTTTAACATCTGTAAAAAACTTTTTTCTTTACTGAAAGCTAAGATCAGGAGGTAAGATACCACATGCAAGAAAATTTACAAAATCAGCATACCAAGGAACACGTTGGATACTAAGACTCAAGAGTTGTTCATCCGGAAAAGATTCATTAATGGGAATATTATCTGTTTCTTCTTTTTCAGATGTTAACCTAGACAGGTGGTCAGCGACCATGTTCTCGGTACCCTTCTTATCCTTAATTTCCAAGTCAAATTCTTGCAATATTAGAATCCACCTAATTAACCTCGGCTTTGCTTCCTTTTTATTCAATAGATACTTAATGGCAGAGTGATCAGTGTAAACAATAACATGTGAACCCACCAAGTAAGATCTAAATTTATCAAAAGCAAAGACAATAGCTAGCAGTTCTTTTTCAGTTGTGGCATAATTTACCTGAGCATCATCTAGCGTCCGGCTGGCATAATGAATTACATGGAGCTTTTTATCCTTTCGTTGCCCCAACACAGCCCCCACTACGTAATCACTTGCATCGCACATCAACTCAAACGGGAGTTTCCAATCAGGTGGTTGCACGATGGGGGCAGAGATTAGAGCTTGCTTAATCCTGAAAAAAGCTTCCATACAAGATAAATCAAAATTGAAAGGCACATCCTTACCCAGAAGAGTTGTAAGAGGCTTTGTGATCATAGAGAAATCTTTAATGAACCGACAGTAAAACCCTGCATGTCCAAGAAAACTCTGAATACCTTTCACATTTGTAGGTGGAGGCAATTTTTCAATCACTTCCACTTTAGCCTTATCAACTTCTATACCTCTCTCAGACACCAGGTGTCCAAGAACTATGCCTTCTCTTACCATAAAATGGCATTTTTCCCAGTTTAAGACCAGATTGGTCTCTTCACAACGCTGCAAGACTTGGCACAAATTTGTTAAACAGTTATTAAAATCCAAACTATACACTGAAAAATCATCCATAAAGACTTCCATCATATTTTCAATAAGGTCAGAAAAAATTGCTTGCATACACCTTTGAAAAGTCGCAGGTGCATTACACAAACTAAAAGGCATACGCCTATAAGCATAAGTCCCATAAGGGCAAGTGAAGGTAGTATTTTCTAGATCAGATGGATGAATGGGAATTTGATGAAAACTTGAATACCCATCCAAATAACAGAAATAAGAGTGTTTCGCAAGTCTTTCAAGCATCTGATCAATAAAAGGGAGAGGAAAATGATCTTTTTTCGTGGCGCTATTTAACTTCCTATAATTAATGCACATGCGCCAACCAGAGATAATCCTAGTAGGAATCAAGTTATGTTTATCATTTTCAATCACAGTTATTCCCCTCTTTTTAGGCACCACATGAATAGGACTTACCCATTTACTACTATCAACAGGATATATGACTCTAGCATCAAGCAATTTCAAAATTTCCTTTTTAACCACTTCTTGCATTTTTGGATTTAATCTCCTAAGTGGTTCTATTGTGGGCCTACTTTCATCTTCTATAGTAATCCTATGCATACAAAGAGAAGGGCTAATCTCTTTGATATCATCCATTGTATAACCTATTACCTTTCTATACAACCTAAGTTGTTTCAAAAGTATTTCAGTTTCACATGGATTCAATTCAGCATTAACAATCACAGGATATGTGGAATTAGGACCAAGAAACTCATACCTTAAAGAAGCTGGTAAAGGTTTTAATTCCACATTGGGGCTTAACACTTTGTCACCTATGACCTCAGTATCATGTTTTAGTGGGGCCTCAGAGCAATCAGATGTTTTTGTCAGCTCAATCATGAAAATAGTTTCAAGTGGGTCATTAGGAAGGGTTACTTCTTTTACCACTTGTTCAACAAAATCCACACTACAGCAAACATCATTATAAGGTTTTTCTAAAACATTTTTCAAGTTAAAATCAACCTTTTGATCTCCAACAGTTAGAGACAACTTACCATTCTTGACATCGATCACAGCACCTACAGTTGCTAAAAATGGTCTGCCTAAAATAATAGGAATCAAAGAATCTTCATCCATTTCAAGCACAACAAAGTCAGCAGGTATAAAAAATTTTCCTACCTTAATAGGAACATCCTCTAAAATTCCTACAGGATATTTTACAGATCTATCAGCCAATTGTAAAGACATCCTAGTAGGTTTCAGGTCACCCAATCCTAACTTTTCAGCAACAGATAATGGCATTAAACTCACACTCGCTCCTAAATCACACAATGATGACCACTGCGTCGTCGCCTCCTGGGATGGTTGGGCCGAAATCATCGTCTGTAAATAAGACCTCCGGCACTGTTATACCGTCCCTGAAAGGGCGGTTATCTCTGTGCTTTCGTTGTATAGATAAAATCATCCGATGGTGATTCTTACGAGCAATAATTGACGCCCCTCCTTCAACAAATCCTCCAGTGATCATATCGATCACCTCACATCGACCTTGCCTTTGCTGCTGGGGCATACCGTCCTGCTAAGCGCCTTCACTGATTGCCACTCCCTTTTATTTCTCAGTGGCTGTGAATCTCTTGACCGGATTACGGCTGTTATCGCCCTCGTCATCATGATCTCTTCCTCTCTTCTCCATCCTGTCTGGTTTAACTAAGGACTTCTCCTTAAATAAGTATTGCTTCAACTTTCCCTCCCTGATGAGGGTCTCCACCACGTTCTTCAAGGTCTTGTATTCATCTGTGGTATGGCCGACCTATTCATGGAAAGCGCAATATTTTTGAGAGTTACCAGGTCTTTTCATTGGAGGAGGCTTCCTTATCCTATAAACATTGAGCGTGGGCCAGCCAACTTCCCTCAAAATTTGAGAATGCCTGGAGTTCAGCGGGGCGTAGTTGCTGAAAGAGGCTACATGCCTGTCCCGCTGTTGAGGTTGGGTGCTCATGAAATCGTCTCTCTGGGCATGCTTCTCTGGCCTCACCCTCTCCTTATCTCTCCGCGGTTGATGTGAAGGCATTGAGGGTTTCAATCTAGCTGTTGTTGCCTCCAAATACATCTCTATGCCCACATACTTCGAAGCTTTCCTCCGAAACTCCTCAAAAGTTGTCGGAGGACTCTTCACCAGGGATAAGGCAAAGGCTGATCTCGGTTGTAAAGCTTCAACAACAATATAAAGTTGAATGGCCTCCGTGAGGTTAGGCACCAAAGCATCCTCCTTATAAAACCTCCTCAAAAACTTCTTAAGAGTTTCGTTCTCTCCTTGCCTGATCTGGGCCAAGGTATGAGAAGTCCTAGGAACATCTCTAGAAATAACGAAATGGCTCTCAAACGCAGCTGCCATTTCCTCCTAGGAATTTATCGAACCTGAGGGTAAACTCTTGAACCAGCTAAGAGCTTCCTCCGTCAAGGTTCTTGGGAACATTCTGCATATTACATCTTCATCTGCTCCAAAATACATGGCCTCAAACACGTAAGCATCAAGGTACTTAGTAGGATTTGTCTCCCCATTATACTTTCTGATCGAGAGTGGCTGGGTGGTTTGCAAATGCTTTGGGATGAGTACGCTTGTGAGCCTCCTTGAGAAAGGAATGTTGAGTCTATACGTTCCAGATGTTACCACCGCCTGCTCCTTCCTTCTTCCACTGACTCTATCTCCAAAGTCCTGTGTTTGTTCCCTCTCCTCATAGGTGGGAATCTTTGAATATTGGAGAGTAATAGACTTCTCTCTCGCTAACGTGTGGTGAGTCTCCTCAGCCTTAGACATCACTTTTTCCACTGTCACCCTTTTCTCCCTTCTCAACTCCATCAACTCCTCCCTGAGTTGCCTTATAACTTCATCTCGAGGATCGGGGGTTGCAACTGGTACCATCCTTCTCGAGTGGGTCACAGGAGATTCGAAAACGAGTCTCTTACCAGCCTACTGATGGGTCACATCCTCCATGTGACACTTGACAAAATCGCGTCCATCTTCCTCCATGGCTAACTACTGAACTTCTGTGAAAAGTGGGAATAACTCTATCAAGTCCCACTGGGCGTGCCAATGAACTGGTCTGTACCGGGGTTGAGGATCCGGTGTGGGAACCCGCCATAAAAGTTGACTATTTAAATATTTGTATACTGGTACAATGGGTATCCGATATTATAATCCGATCTCTCAGTGGGAGAAACCGGTCTTATTGTCCTAGAGATCCTTCACACCAGAGTTTCGCGTTGTTAGGAGCGAAAGGTGGTGCCACCTGCGAAGATTCTCCAACGCTCAAGTTAGTAGAGTAAATGAGAACTCAGAGAACACTTAAGCGATGCAATAGTTTGATAAGAGCAAGAACAACGTAACCTTGCATGCGTTGGAGAATATGCTATTTATAGTTGAACGTGAAAAATGAATCGTTGAGTGTAAATGGGCCCAGAAGCTCTGATGCCGTGTGCTACGTATCAATCAGAGTAGTTCAATGTTCAGTATGTGACAGAGGGTAGGTCTATGATCAGTGTACGATTCTGATACAGGAATGGGGATAATCCACCTTTTCCGTATATCACGCCTGTAATTGTACTTTGCACCTTTCAGTGAGTGATATAGACATATTCCGCTGTGCAGGGTATCTATCCTGATAAGTAATGACTCCACTTATCTTATCGGGGCACTGAGGCAAACGGTTATACGTGACGGAAGAACGAGAACAGATCAAGTATCCGGTATGATCGGTGAGGGAAGGACTCTTAACGTGGTGTTTCTACAGTACGGATATTGACCTGTGATACTGGTTGTCCTTCCAGTGCAGCCAAGGTGACGTCTCATCATAGGGGCCGGTATCCAGACTGGATCAGTTAGTGTTAAGTTCATTTTATTTTTATCATATATTATTATTATTATTATTATTATTATTATTTTACTTAGCATACAATAATAATAACTATATTAATAAAAATAAAAACAATTTTGATAAATTGATAATATAAATAATAACAATATACTAAGATTAATAATAATAGTAATATTACAAAATAACTAAATAAATAAACAATTGAATAAATAAATAAATAAATATTATATATATGACATTTGCGGTGATAACCGTTATATACATATAGAAAAAAACAAAATAGCAATAGTATAATAAAATAAATAAATAAATAAAAATAACCAAATAACATAATAAAATAAAATAAACACTAACAGTAAAAAATAAACAAATAAATAATATAAACATATACTATACGAATATATAAATAGAATATAACAAATATATAAAAGTTTAAAGAATGAATAATAACTATAACCTGAATAAATAAAAAATTAAAATTAACAAAATAAATAAATATGAATAGAATATTTAAAATAATAATAACAAAATAATAAAATAACAAAATAAATAAAATAATAATAGGATTTACATGAAGAAATAACAGAATTAAATAAAATTAACAAAACCAAATAAAAATATATGACAAATTACTCAAGCAATTAACGCTAAATAAGATAAATGAATGAAGTTAAAAAAATATTCTAACAGGTGATATATAGGCGTAAGGAAGAAAGAAAAAAAATTAAGATTCTTATTGTGCAGTTGAGTTGTGCAACACGAGAGGAAGGAAAAAATTTGTTACAGTGAAAGTGAAGGCTCTCCACCCTTTACATAGACGAATTTTATTTTTATATATTTTTTGTGCTTATCCTGAGGAATTTAGAAAAGAAAAAAATGGTATTTTTATGAGATAAATTTTATGCCTAAATTTTTTTATGAATCCTCAGGATGTACTTAAGAGATTAAATTTAAGTTTTTAATAATTTTTTACTCTAAATATGTCAAATACTAAATGTTTAACTACCCATTTTTATAAGTTCATTGGTTTTCTTTACTAACCAAACGATCTCTAAATTTTACGAAAATTTAAACTTAAGCTCACATGCATGAACCTAAACTCCCTATCAAGTTTCAAAATTTTTTGATAACATTTCCTATACTGGTTTAGACCGAAGCGGCTCTATTTTGGACCATTTTCACTTATCTCTAAAATTATCCAAAAATCCTACAAAATCCTATAAATTACAATGATCAATCAACTCTAAAGAACCTTAAGCTAATTTTATCAAAATTATAAATTATAATTTTCATTACAATTTTATCCTTTTATATATAAAAAAATTATAAATCTTCAGGATGTTACAATCATCGTCATCATCATCATCTCATTCACTGGAAGTCATCCATCCCTGGGTACAACGTTTCCACACTAGAGCAATCAGAGCCCACCAAGTCCTCCATACATCATATCACATCACTAGGTACCAAGGACTCACAAGTCCTACATATAAATATGGATCCATCTCATCTTATTATTCATACCTCATAATAATGAGACTTGGTTCTACACAATCATAGTTACACTCCATCTTTAGTCAAAGTACATTAGGCTTGCCATAGACTGTCCGACGTCGGGCGCGAATCCGAGCCATTAGATGCTCGACACAATCGTACTCCCAAGATTCTGCCTGGGGATCGAACACGAATGTTCTCCAACGTGCCTTGGTGTATGCTCTAGTTTTCACAAGAATCCTTTTCATGATGCAACATGTATGTTTTAGTTCTCTTTATTACTTTTGACCCCTGGGTATCTACGTGTTTCCTGCCTCGTAATTTTTGTCCTCAAGTTATTAGGTCCTACCTATTTTTTGGACATTGTGGGTTATTTTATTTTTATTTAGAAAATATCTTGACTATGCCTTAGCTAAAATACGTTTAGATTGAAGAGTAAATAATGTGTTTCTTATTTTATCTCTCATAACTGAAATAATAGTAATTTGAAAGGGTGTTTAATTTAAGAAGTAAAATGGTACTTGACCGTTACTTATAATAATAATAATAATAATAATAATAATAATAATAATAATAATAATAATAATAATAATAATAATAACAACGAGAATAATAATAATAGTAATAATAATAAGGAAACAGAGCCAACCATTATAATATAGATAAGCATAAATGAAATAAAAGGAAAATTAATGCGGAGAATAAGGCGACAAGGTCAACCATTACATTCAGAAATATAAATAACAAAAATTAAGTAAAGAAAAATTGCTGAGAATAAGGCGGTAGAGCCGACCATTATATTCAATAGAATAAATGACAGAATTAAATATAAGAAAAAGCCAGGAGCGGTGGCAGAGCTGACCATTATGCTCAATAATACAAGTAACAGAAATTGAATAAAAGAAAACTACTAAGAGTGGCAGCAGAGTCGACCATTATGCTCGATAGTAAATAATAATAATAATAATAATAATAATAATAATAATAATAATAATAATAATAATAATAATAATAATAATAATAATAATAATAATAATAATAATAACAACAGTAATAGCGGTGATATAAGTGGTGGCGGTAATAATATTTTCTTGATTTATCATTTCCTTAGGTATCAGGGTTAATGTGTCATGTAACACCCTAAAATTTTAAAATAAAGGATTAATTAAGGAGATAATATTAAATAATTATATTTGGGTTATTTAATGTTCCAAAATATTGAGAATAAATAAATTAAGATTTTTGGGAATTGTTTATAATTTATTAGAACCAGATAAGCTGAAAATGAGCCCGATTGAAATATTGGTGTCAGACCAAGTATCTCCGATTGGGATGATATTGGTCAGGGTTGTTAAGGATATTATTGGGAATCTGAATCTGTATTCGGAATAATTTTTGGATAAAGTATTAAGCCTGAACAAAGATCCTGTTTGTCATAAAACGATGAATCTTTAAAGAAAGATTAAAAATAAAGCCAAATGGCCCATTTTTCTCTTCTTATTCCCGTCAGCTTCTTGGTCCCTCTTAACAAACACCTTGCTTCTTCTTCTTCTCTATTCTCCTCCTTCATTTCCTCTTCTACTTCTCTTCAAAAACCCTAAGCAAAAAGGGTGGTGGCTCTCTTCTCCTCTCCCATTTTCGTTCTTGAAGGACCTTAGAGCTTGAAGTCTCACCCTCATTTCTCCTTATTTTCGTGTGGCTTTATTTCCCTTTGGAAAACCCACCCCCTTCTTCTCTTAAGGTAAACTCTTGCTATTCCTCAAAAGTATGAACTATGGGTTTTGGGTTTTGATGTTGGGAAAGTGATTTAATGGGTGTTGTTGGGTTTTAGATAAACCCTAACCCTATAATTTAGGGGAAATGCAAAATATGAGTGAAGAAGCATTTATTGTGTTAGATAATTGTTATTGGTGAGGTGAAATGATGTTATTAATGGTGAATGGCCATTAATGAAGCTTAATAATTGATGATGGTGGTTAGGAACCATTAATGTGGGAACCCATTAATGGGTTTGACATTAAAAGTGCATAATAATAAATGTAGGCGCCTAACCCATGGTGGTTATGGTAGAATGAATGAAATAAATGGGACTTGAGAGTTAAGATGCTGGAAGACACCAAGTAAATGAATATAAACATTAAACCAAGGTGGTTGAATAGAAAATAATTGTGTGATATATTGTGATGTAGTAAATAACCCCAGTGATGAGGTAGAATCATCAAACCACATTGATTACTACTTCTCGAGGTAGGAGGGGGTAACTATTCTAAATGCATGATTTCATCCATTGATGATGTGAAAATATGTATATATGATTGTGCTCAATGATTGCTTATAAGGATGATGTAAGAACTTCTTGATATGAGTGTATTTAGAATGACTGATGTTATGTGGCTGGTATTTAGGATGATGAATATGATATTAAACTGGTCCGAGCCAGAGTCAACGATCTGATATGGACCAGCCATGAGAGTCAATGAATGACTAAGGTTTTATATCAGTGCTGTATGTATCCGGTATCCTAGTGAGAGAAGACTAGTCTTGATGTTCTGAAGATCCTTCACACTGACCTTACACGTTGAAGTGGGAGACAAGTGTGGCTTGAGAGATAGAGAATGCATCTTTCAGGGGAATGTTCCTGACACCAGTAATGGGAATAAGCGCTATTACCTAAGCCACTTACGATTATCCCTTACGTCTCTGATATGGAGAATGGATTCCATCTGATATGCGAGGTGTTAATACGGATATACCGGCATGGGAGATCGCCTATACGGTCTTATCAGTCTAAAGTTTTACCTGCTGAGTCAGTATTGCACACAGAATGGATGAAGTGATATCTGTACTTTGGTATCGGTATTGAGACCGGATCAAATATTATGTTGAATATGTTGATGAAATATGTCATGATGGTTTGAGACCATGTTTTGAATTGAAATCAATGATGTGAAATATCCTTATTATATATATATGCATTGATAAAAATGATTGCCACTAACTGCCGATGTGTGTGAGTTCCAATGAGAATTGGTAAAGATTGAGAATACTGAAATCCACTAAGTGGTAGTAGTAAATGGACGCGTGATTGAGTGGCATTTAGGATACACAGTGTCAGAGTGCATTGATTGGCATTTGCATCCATGGCATATTATTCACTACTTATATAGAATGTTAAGGGTTCCAATAGGCAGGCCCAGTGGGAGGGCGACCCAGTGCATGAGTATACAGTTATTGTTCCCTAGTGATTCAGGGAATCATGAAGCTGCCCTTAGTTTAGTGACGAGGCACCCTATATGGCAGGCCCTGTGGGAGGGCAGCTCTGTGATGAGCAGTTTACCTTGGTGTCCGACGGGACACGACTCCCTTGATGTGTGTTCGGGGGAGGCCCATAGCACTATGGAAAGTAAGGCCATAATGTTGATCTGTAAGTCACGGGGTGACTAATGCTACAGATGGGCGAGAATGGTTTGGTACCAGTAAAAGTATGATGTTGTAAGCATGCATGAATTGAGATATATGTGTACATATTTTACTACTGCAGTAGGGGCATAGTAGCACACCTATGCTTGTCCCACATTTAATATGTTGTTATGTCCCACAGTCGGATCCGCATTTGAAATTGATTCCTTTGTGCATATGCATTAGCTTTAAGAGCATTTGCATATAGCCGGAGGTATGCCCAGTTGATAGCCCGGGGTGACGATGGATGATTGTTAAATAGAGGGAAAGTAAGCCGAGGTACTAACATTAAAAGTATGATGATTATTGAGAATGTTAGGGATATATTATATATGATATTGCCTTGTGAATATACTTAATTGGATATGTACTATGCTGAGATAGAATGATGTATCATGTGTGTGAAGCTTATGATGTTTTCTTGAAAAATGAATATAATGCACACATGTATAAATATCATCATAATGTATGACTTTGGTACATTTGGATTATGTTACTCACCTCCTAGTTGCCATTTTAAGCTTGATGTAGGTGTGATGTAAAATCCTACTCTTTTAGAGGTCGAGGATTGATAAAGGTAAATGCGGAAGGAATATGGGTGAGCCTTGGCCGGCATATATGTATTCATTTTGTATAGCATATGGTGTGTATATGCTTATTTTGAAATTAATTTAATGATAGTTGATTTTGGAGGTCATGTAGGAAAATTAGACCGTATTTGTATGGCTAATTTTCATTAATGACCTTGATAATGTATAAATAATAATATTATTGTTAAATTTTATTTCTATCATTTAACAAATCGATGAGGCATTTTTCATCCTCTTTTTGGCATATATTTTAATAACTCTAAAATTTAATTACTTCTTCTGCTTTTCTCTTGTGATGGTCTCAAGTCCGGTCGTCTAAGGAGCACTCTGATACCTTCTCACATCTTCATATATGAGATAGGTTATTAAATGATCCAGGGTAATTACTTGGCATTATATATATTGAATTTCTTCTACTTATAATCAATTCAAATCTCAAAAAATTTACCCCTATTTTTGGGCCGGGGTGTTACATGTTGAGGATAAATATGACGATATGAATGATAATCCACACTTCAAAATAACTATTACCAATGTTTAGACATAACCGGAATTGACATAAAAAAGGCCACGTGCTCGTCCATCCTTATATCCCCATTTATCACGTCTTTCAAAACTTATTCACTAGAATCCATATAGGCACTCATAGTTCTTAATATTTCACAGTTCAATACCCAATATGTCCACTTAATCATCATGATTAGTAATAGCCAACACAGCCAATTAATCATATTAGTAGTAGTAGTATTAGTAGTAGTGGTAAGAATAATAATAGCTGTGATATAAGTGGTGGCTGTAATAATATTTTCTTGATTTATCATTTACTTAGGTATCGGGGTTAACGTGTTGAGGACAAATATGACGAAATGAATGATAATTTGCACTTTAAAATAACTATTACCGACATTTAGACATAACATGAATTGACACAATAAAGGCCACGTGCCCGTCCATCCTTATATCCTCATTTATCACGTATGGGAAAGTTATGAGTTTTCTCATAAATTAATGCAATTTAACAGGATTAAATAACAGGTTTTCAGAGTACAAATTCTTGGTTCATCAGATTGGAGATGATAGGTCATGAATTAGGGTTCGAGACTAGAAATAGAGATTGTTAGGATTTTCATAACGAAGAAACTAAGACGATAATTGCTTGATTCTAATATCATATGAGAAAGTTAGGCTAAAAACACTAAAAATGTTTGAGCCGAACTCAGGGGTCCCGATTTAACTAAATAGTTTTTCTAAGAAACGAAGTTGATGGGGTCCGAATTAGAGCTTAGGCTCTTCAGGAGAAGTGTTTGAATTATTAAAACGCTCCATTAGGGGCTGTGCGTGCTATGATCAGACATCACAAAGTGTATAAATGAATAACTAAAGACCTCTTTTCAATATAAAATAGATGTGCAGGAACTGACCTGATTCTTCCTCGTTTTACATCAACGATGGTACTAGTCTAACTAGTTTATTATACAGGTACTAGATGTAGGATCAGATAGTCAATTCTTGACTACCCATGGGTCTTTTATTTACCCTCCCTAATATTATCTTATTATTCATTGTTAAGTATAACCTGGTATTTATTATTATATATGCTTTTTATCTCTTTTATTAGGTTTTCTCAACCCAATTACATTATTCTTCTTGTGAAAAAGGTGTTTGCCCTGATTATCACTTACAGAACTCTTATAATTGAAAACTTTCGAGTTAAGATTGCTTACCGAAAATAGGGATGTTACAAATTTCTCCAACAATGAATTTTTTAACCAAATTTAAAGACCCATGAAAATATGACAAAATCGAGCGGTTGAATTTTTGCATGATTTATTGTGGCATGCCTGAAGTTCTATTAGGTTTCTCCAAGGGAAGGGGCAAATTTCTCCTACGATGAATTTTTAGCCAAATTTAAAGACTAATACCTACGAAAATATGAGAAAACTGAGTGGTTGAATTTTTGCAGGAAATTTTACGGCCATGCTTAAAAATACATTGTAAGGTTGTCTCTGAAAATTCATCAGATTTCTCTAAGGGAATGAGTAGATTTTCTCCAACGATGAATTTTTAGTCTAATTTGAGGGCGATGCCCATGAAAATATGACACAATCGAGCGGTTGAATATTTGCATGAATTTTTGCGGCCATACTTAGAATGACATTGTAAGGTTGTGCATGAAGTTTCATAAGATTTTTCTAAGGGAGGTGGCAGATTTTCTCCAATGATAAATTTTTAGCCAAATTTAAAGGCTAATGACCACGTAAATATGACAAAATCGAGCGGTTAAATTTTTACATGATTTTTTATGGCCTTGCTTAGAAAGGCTTTGTAAGGTTGTCCCTTAAGTTTCATCAGATTTCTTCAAGGAAAGGCGGATTTTCTCTAACGAAGAATTTTTAGCCATATTTGAAGGCTATTACCCATGAAAATGACTAAATCGAACGGTTGAATTTTTGCATGTTTTTTACGGTCATGCTTAGAAATGCATTGTAAGGTTGTCCCTAAAGTTTTATGAGATTTCTCTAAATGAAGTGGCAGATTTTATCAAACGATGAATTTTTAGTCAAATTTAAAGGCATTACCCACAGAAATATTACAAAACTGAGTAGTTGAATTTTTGCATGATTGTTTGTGACCCTGCTTAGAAAGGCTTTGTAAGGTTGTCCGTGAAGTTTTATTAGATGTCTCCAAGGGAAAGGGCAGATTTTCTCCAACGATGAATTTTTAACCAAATTTAAAGGAAAATACCCATGAAAATATGACAAAACCGAGCCATTCAATTTTTGCATAAGTTTTTGCAGTCATGCTTAGAAAGGCATTGTAAGGTTGTCCTTGAAGTTTCATTAGATTTCTCCAAAGGAAGGGGTAGATTTTCTACACCGATGAATTTTTACCAAATTTGAAGACTAATGCAGATGAAAATATGACAAAATGAGCAGTTGAATTTTTACATGATTTTTTACGGCCATGCTTACAAAGGCATTGTGGGGTTGTCCATTAAGTTTCACTAGATTTCTCTAAGGGAAGAGGTGGATTTTCTCTAATGATGAATTTTTAGCCACATTCGAAGCGTACAAATGCCTAGGAAAATATAAGAAAATCGAGCGGTTGAATTTTTGCATGATCTTTTTTGGCCATGCTTGGAAAGGCATTGTGGGGTTGTCCATGATATTTCATCAAATTTCTCTAAAGGAAGGGACAAATTTTCTCTAACATTGAGTTTTTACCCAATTTTAAAGGTATTCCCACGAAAAACATCAAAAAATTGAGCGGTTGAATTTTTTCATGATTTTTTCCAGCCATGCTTTGAAAGGCATCATGGGGTTGTCCATGAAGTTTCATCAGATTTCTGTACGAGAAGGGGTAGATTTTCTTCAATGATGAAGTTTTAGCCAAATTTAAAGGCTAATGACAATGAAAATATGACATAATTGAATTTTTGCATGATTTTTTATGACCATGCTTAGAATGGTATTGTAAGGTTGTCCATGAAGTTTTATCAGATTTATCCAAAGGAAGGGGTAAATATTCTCCAATGGTAAATTTTTAACCAAATTAGAAGGTTAATGCCCATGAAAATATGATAAAACTGAGTAAATAAATTTTTATATTATTTTTTGTGGCCATTCTTAGAAAGACATTGTGGGGGTTTTCCATGAACTTTCATCAGATTTCTCTATGGGAAGAGGCATATTTTCTCCAATGGTGGATTTTTAACCAAATTAGAAGGTTAATGCCCACGAAAATATGATAAAACTGACTAAATGAATTTTTGCGGCCATTCTTAGAAAGACATTGGGGGTTGTCCATGAACTTTCATCAAATTTCTATAAAGGAAGTGGTAGATTTTCTCCAACGATGAATTTTTAGCCAAATTTAAAACCTAATAATGGCCATAAAATTATAACAAAATCGAGCAGTTAAACTTTTGCATAATTTTTTTTGGCCATGCTTAGAAAGGCATTGTGGGGTTGTCCATGATGGTTCATCAGATTTCTCCAAAGGAAGGGACAAATTTTCCCCAACGATGAATTTTTACCCAAATTTGAAGGCTAAGCCCACAAAAATATGACAAAACCGAGCGGTTGAGTTTTTCATGATTTTTTGTAGCCATGGTTAAAAAGGAATTGTAAGGTTCTCCCTGAAGTTTCATCAGATTTCTCCAAAGGAAAGGGTAGGTTTTCTTCAACGATCAATTTTTAGCCAAATATGAAGGTTAATACCTACGAAAATTTGACAAAACCAAGCTGTTGAATTTTTGCATGAGTTTTTATGGCCATGCTTAGACAGACATTGTAAGGTTGTCCCTGAAGTTTCATCAGATTTCTCCAAATGAACAGGCAGATTTTCTCCAATGATGAATTTTTACCCAAATTTGAAGGCTAGCCCAAGAAAATATGACAAAAATAACCAGTTGAATTTTTGCATGATTTTTTGCGGCAATGCTTAGAAAGGCTTTGGAAGGTTGTCTCTGAAGTTTCATCAAATTTCTCCAAGGGAAAGGGCGTATATTTCTCCAACGATGAATTTTTACCCGAATTTAAAGGCTAAATACCGACAAAACTTTGACAAATTGAGATATTGTAAGGCTGTCCTTGAATTTACATTAGATTTCTCCAAGGGAAGGGACAAATTTTTTTCAACGATGAATTTTTAGTCAGATTTAAAGCCCACAAAAATATGATAAAACCGAGCGGTTGAGTTTTTGTATGATTTTTTACGATCATGAAAGGCATTTTAATGTTGTCCTTGAAGTTTCATCAGATTTCTCAAAAGGAAGGGTCAGATTTTCTCCAACGATGAATATTTAGCCAAATTTAAAGGCTAATATTTCCCACAAAAATATGACAAAGTCGACCGGTTAAAATTTTATGTGATTTTTTTAATGCAAGGCTTAGAAAGGCTTTGTGGGGTTGTAAGGTTGTCCCTGAAGTCTCTTCAGATTTCTCCAAGAGAAGGGGCAGATTTTTTCCAACGATGAATTTTTAGCCAAATTTGAAACCTAATACCTATGAAAATTTAACAAAACCGAGCGGTAAAATTTTTACATGATTTTTTGTAGCCTGACTTAAAAAGGCATTGTAAAGTTATCCCTGAATTTTCATTAGATTTCTCCAAAGGTAAGGGCAGATTTTCTTCAACGAAAAATTTTAACCCAAATTTTAAGGCTTATAATGCCCACGAAAATATGACAAAATCAAGTGGTTAGGTTGTTGCATGATTTTTTATGGCCATGCTTAGAAAGGCATTGTGCGGTTGTCCCTAAAGTTTCATCAGGTTTCTCCAAGGGAAGGGGCAGATCTTCTCCAACGATGAATTTTGAACAAAATTTAAAGGCTAATGCCCAGGAAAGTATGACAAAATCGAGCGGTTGAATTTTAATATGATATTTTACGGCCATGCTTAGAAAGGCATGGTAAGGTTTTCCCTAAAGTTTCATAAGTTTCTCCAAGGGAAGGGACATATTTTCTCCAACGATGTATTTTTAGCCAAATTTGAAGGCTAATAATGCTCAAGAAAATATGACAAAACCAAGCGGTTGAAATTTTTCATAATTTTTACGGCCATGCTTAGGAAGGCATTGTATGGTTGTTCCTGAAGTTTCATCACATATTTACAAATGAAGGGATACATTTTCTCCAACGATGAATATTTATTGAAATTTGAAGGCTAATGCCATGAAAATATGACAAAACTGAGCAGTTGAATTTTTGCATGATATTTAGTGACCATGCTTAGAAAGGCTTTGCCAGGTTGTCTCTAAAGTTTGATCAAATCTCTCCAAGAAAAGGGGCAGATTTTCTCTGATGGTAAATTTTTAGCCAAATTTGAAGGCATTACCCACCAAAATATGATAAATCTAAGAGGTTAAATTTTTGCATAGTTTTTTGTAACCATATTTCAAAAGGCATTGTAAGGTTTTGCCTGAAGTTTCATTAAATTTCTCCAAATGAAGGGGTAGATTTTCTCCAACAAATAATTTTTATCCAAATTTGAAGCTAATGCCCATGAAAAGATGACAAGCGGTTGAATTTTTACATGATTTTTTCGGCCATGCTTAAAAAGGCATTGTAGGGTTATACTTGAAGTTTCATTAGATTCCCTAAGGGAAAGGGCGAATTTTCTCCAACGATTATTTCCCCAAGGGTATCCCTAAAGTTTCATCAAATTTCTCCAAGGAAAGGGGCAGATTTTCTCCAACTTGAATTTTTAGCCAAATTTGAAGGCTAATGCCCCCCGAAAATATAATAAAACCGAGCGGTTGAATTTTTGTTTATTTTTTATGGCGATGCTCAGAAAGACATTATAAGGTTGTCCCAAAAATTTCATTAGATTTCTCCAAATAAAAGGGCAGATTTTCTCCAACGATGAATTTTTAGCCAAATTTGAAGGCTAATGCCCACGAAAATATGACAAAATTGAATGATTTAATTTTTGCATGATTTTTTATGGCTTTTCTTAGAATGTCATTGTAAGGTTATCTCTAAAGTTTCATCAAACTTCTCTGAGGAAAGGGGCAAATTTTCTCCAACGATGAATTTTTAGCCAAATTTAAAGGTATTACCCATGAAAATATGTTAATTATTTTAAAAGCTGCCTTATGAGTTATGAGTTATTTATTACACTTGAATTATAGTTTTTAATTATATTTTTTACTTTTTATTGTCAATATATGCATTAAGAATGGTTTTTAATTAGTATTGTGTTTTTTTTGTGTTTTTCTACATATATATGTGATTATTTATTTATGTGTTTGTTCCCAGCGATATAACATGCGATCCCAGCTTTAGGGTTAGCCGTGATGCTCCATGATTTTCGATTGACTACTATGGTAATAACAATAATCAAATATTCTCCTAGACTCCAACTAGCTACAACTAGGTATATGAATTGGTTGAGTCCATTAGGCTCTATCAACAAATAATTTTTTAGTATAAATATTTAGATTGAATGGTTTCTTGTAATGTTTTAAGGTTTTCCTCTACATTTTTCTCACTGGAGTGTCTATTTCTTTTATTTTAATCTTTTTAAACAACCAAACTATCATTGACATGCTCTGCCCTCTTTATTACCAATGGGTGTTAGTTGCTCTACTTGGAATGGGATACATTTGGTCATAATCTTATCTTTGTTGTATGCTCACCGTTTTATTGTAGCTTTCTTATCTTTGCTTCACTTATTGTTTTTGCTCTTGTTGGCACTTCTTTGCCAACCTACCATGCCAACAACTACTGTGAAACTTGTTTACAAAACCTTCACTACCACCAAATTTTTTGAGAAAGAATTGAAATTAATTGTCTGGTATCATTACATCCAACTTGCTAGTATGTGATTTGATTGAGCGAATACACTTCATGGAAGCTCCCTGCTTTATTCACGAGAAACATTACATTGCTTTATTTCTAGTTTTGAAATCCTGTTTTTCATATATTATGTGTGCTGAATGCTTACAGTCTTAAATTGAGGAGGGAAACCTAACTTATTGAATGACTTCTATACTAGTTTTTAGTTCTGTCATTTTTCATTCATTGGTACTACTTTTTTGGGATTTTTTATTTTGCCCCATCTTTTATTCATTGTTACAGCTATTGCCACAGTGGTAACTATTGTTGAAATTTTGAAAAATAATGGGCTCGCTGTTGAAAAGAGTGCGACACTATCTCTATTTCTTTTCATCATAGAAAATGACCCCTCTCCCCTCTTGTTTTTTTACTTTCTTTCTGATTTTCATATGGTTGAATATCTATACAGAAATCATGACATCAACAGTTGACATAAAGGATAATTCTAGTGGTAGACCTATCCAAAAGGCAAAGGTAATAATAGAAAGAAGTTCCTTCTTACTCCATAACTGGAATGTGAGGCTGGAGCCTATGTGGCTTTGGGTTGTATGCACGGTAGTTAGAATTTCAATATAAAGGGTAAAATCTTATGATTTAGGAGACCTCTTACTATCTAAAATTCCAGATCTAGTTAAATATCTTATTTGGAAGTAAATTCCATCAAGAAGTTGATTTTAGCAAAAAAAATATCTTAAATTTTTACAATTCCATGATTCATGACCTGAGTCATTTACCAAGTGTTTTTAGTATACAAATATGAACTATTATGACCTGAGGCATTTATTTGTTCTTTGGTGTCCAGTGTTGGAGAAAATGGCCACTGATGTAGGGTGTTGATGAGGTTTATTATTATGCAAGTTAATTTAAGTGTCTTTAGTAGACTTATTGAATATGAATTACAGTTCATATGGGTTTATAAATTTATTTACATATATAAATTTAAATGCATATAACCATATAGATTTTCATCATTATCTTTGTGTGTGTTTGTGTCATGTCTTATTAACTTGGATTGTTGTTGTGGATAATATCCATATGAGATGAAGGGTATTGAAAGAATACGGTAAATGTTGGTAGATAGTGATAGAATATCCGTTTTACAGTTCTTTATCACCCTTAGCTTGAAGGTCTGGAGGCAAGGAAAATCAAGTTTACCATTTATTCTAGGACAAAAAGGTATATGATTTCATCAACATTAAGAAAGCATTGGTTAAGGAATCAAACTTAAAATGATGCATAATCACATTGTTTGGATAATTGTTATTTACTCTCTAGACTTGTTTCGTTACTTCGCAGCATTATCAGGGTTTCTTATTTAGAAGAACTTCCAAAGCTACTCATTAGTAGAATTTCTATTTTGACTAACACTATCCTTATGGTTGCGCCTCATTTATTTGCTATACTTATTTACTTATTCGGATACAGGTGAAGAACATCTTTCCAAATGGAATCATGTTATTATAAGGTAGCTCAATCCCTTGACTTTCAACCTGTTTAATTATATTTTGGTCTTTTAAATTTGATAGTTCTACTAACTATCCCGGTTAGATTGTCCTAATTTTGGTCAAAGTCCTTTATGAATGGAATTCTTCTTTGTAGTTTGGCTATGCTTTGCTTTTATTTGTATGAACTTATCTTGGCGGGAATCCTCACCCAAGAAATTGAAGCCATTCACCGACACTGCATGATGTGATAATCAAGGTTAAGCTAGCCTATAAAAAACCACGGGTATACTTTATTTTTCTGTGAATTAAAATAAGATTATAAGCCAATTCAGCCTAGTAGTATTAACTTTTGAAAGTAGGTCAGTGAAGTGGTAATCTCTTATTACAATTACATAGTTTCTATACTCTTGATTACATGGCACTTGCATATAGATTTTTCCAGATGAAATGTGGTACCAACTACTAAGAGCACAAGCATCAACATTACTCTAAAGTCCCTTCCTTAGGTCTCATGTTGATTCAGTGGTCATTGATATTGATTGATTGTATCCCGAGCATATGATCACAACCTTTTGTGATTGATGCCACTGTAAAGAATAACTTATGCTATACTTTGCCAGGATATGAATTAAAGGCGTTATCTAGTCTCCCTATGTCATCTGTGACATACATTTAATATGTTTATTTTCTATAAAGAAAAAAATTGGGTTTTATCTATTAAGCGGAACTAATTTTTCCCATAATATGTTACTAACCAATTAAATCCCATTGTTCTATAGGCTAGTAATATTTTTACATGAAAATATGATTATTAATTATCCACATGTAAATGTTTTATTTTTTCTTTATGGATCATAATCATTATGTTTTGTCTCAGTACATTTTAGTTGCATCTTCCGAAGGGTATAGTTTTTATGATCCACTAGTGTCGTGGACGGGGTCAGTCCGTGTGAGCTTGAGTCAAGTACAATCCAATGGATCTAAAACATAAATTCGGATATTGTTGCTCTAAATGGGTGCTTGACTGGTAGAAATGAAAACATTTGGGTTAACTACAGCTTTTATTTTTTTAACTTACTAGTACTTTAGTTAATGTACAATTTGTTTTTAATACTTTAGTTAAGTTTGGATTATCCTTAGTAGATAATCAATTTTTATTAAATGTCTATTTGTTTATTAAATCCTCAGTTAGTGTGAAACATGTTTTACCATCCTTTAGCTTAACTTAAATAGGGATTTTCATATAAAAAAATTTGTAGTCTATGTAACATCCGTGATTTTAAATAATGGGAAAATAAATAAAATATGTTTTGGGTTTAAGATAATAATAAATAAAGGAAGGAAATGGAAAATAGAATTTTAAATGAAATTTCAAGGAAAATAGAATCAGGGGCCCTGACGCGTAGCGTGGATGTGGCGCGTAGCGTGGATGTGGCGCGTAGCGTCAGGTGCAAATTAGTGAGCTAACGCGTAGCGTCAGCGTCGCGAATCAGAATTAAAAGCTGAAACAGAAACAGACCCGAGACATTCAAAAATCTATTTCCTTTCTTCCTTTTCTTTTTTCTTAAGCGATGGAGGCCTAATTCAAGAGGATTGATGGTGGATTCTTGAAGGGAATCACATTTATGGCATCGGGGAAGTGAGGTAAGCTCTTGGAGTCCTTTAATTTCATAGTTTCTTTTCACTCATTCTCAGTTTCTCTTTCTTTACCCGAAGTTAACATGTGTATTGGGAGTTTAATTCTTGAATTTAACAGACGTTTGAGGCATAAATGAGGACCTTGAAGTGAGGTGTAATTAAAGTATATTCTGAAGTAGGGATCAGAGCCCGTTCGGCATCATGGGTCTTGGGAAACGAGGATCGAAAATAGAAATGGTGAGTTTTGATAACTTAAGATTGAAGTTCAGAGTTATTTAAGGATTATGAGTTGTGGTTCTGGTAGTTATAATATTTATTGAAGCTTCGTTAAATTTTATTTGAGTTTTAGGGATTTCAGAAAGGAACCCGCAATCGATTGGAAGATTTGGAAAGCTCAAAATCAAGGTAAGGAGGTGTGCTGGGTTAAGGGTAATTTAGAAATTTGTTTGCGCCGTTGGCGACTAGGAAAAAGGGTATATTATAGCTATTGTAAATGCGTTAATCGAGTTTAGACATTACCTATATGAAGGGTAGAGAATAAGAAGGTAAGGATTATTATAATCTTTATAAGTGAACATATAAAGTGAGTACGTCGATGCATAATGATTAAAGGAATTTTAGAATATGATAGCTTGTATGGAATAAGAAAGTGAATAAAATGAAATAAGATGACATAAAATAGCTATACGGTAAATTATGAAATGAAGTGAACCTAAGTGGGTGATATAAGATGTATGTATATGTATGGTAAGTATGTAAGGATTAAATAATATGAAATATGACAAATGAGGAATTGAGAATATATGAAAGATACTAATGAGCTGATAAGACTATGTGAGTGGGTGAGAGATTTCAAATTATAATAATAATTGTATTATAAGCGGTATAAAGATGACGACAATAACTAAGAGAATTGATGTTGAGAGCTATGATAGGATTGATGGTTAAATAAAAGAAACTGGTAATAGTGATAAACAATATTAATGTGCTGAATGAAATTGAATTCTATGATGCTTGTGAGTTAAGATGTATGTTGTGAGTAGTATAACATTGATGTTGATTGTATCATTGTTATATTTGCTGATTAAGGATTATGACTATTTTATGATGAATTATGGATAAGACGAGTATAGAAGTATTAAACGTGACTTAGGAAGATTGGATTGTGTGGCCACCCCTCGAGGTGAGTATATATCAACTTTTGATATTATACCTGAGATTGAGGATGTTTAACAATATTAAGATAAGTTGTGATAGTATGTTGATCATGTGATATGTGTTGTATGATGTGGTATATTCGGTAATTGAGATAATGAGATATTACATTGTATATATGATAAGATGATTTATGAGTATGAACTATCATAAGCATTTAATATGTGTGATATGGAATTATATTGACGGGCTTGACAAGTCGGTCGCCCTATGTTTTGAGCACATGTCAGTTTCTGGCAGTTGTATATAATGTTTATAATCGTATACCATGATGCAGGACATATGATATGTGAGTATGTGGTATGGGATGGCCAACGGTATGTATATCCCTCGTTTTCTGGCTCCCATGGTCTTTGTGCCCAGTTGAGCTACCCAGTGGTCAA
The DNA here is from genome assembly GCA_037962975.1 of Clitoria ternatea. Taxonomy (NCBI): domain Eukaryota; kingdom Viridiplantae; phylum Streptophyta; class Magnoliopsida; order Fabales; family Fabaceae; genus Clitoria; species Clitoria ternatea. Next base: position 19,408,363 of record CM075673.1, on the reverse strand, counting down.
TTCGGACCCAGTGGTTGAGGTGGAGAGCCAAGTTGGGTTCACGGGATGTCAAGTTGGACTCCTAGCTGAAGGCCAGTCCTTTAGTATGCGGATACTAAGCGTCATGTTATCTATGTGAGAGTCTGTTTTACACTCCTTGGCTTATTTATATGCTTATGATGACGATTGTAATAGTATATAATGATTGAGCTATTAGAATGTATGTAATGTGTGATGTTGGTCATCGGATAAGAATGAACATAGGAGCTTGAGGCTAAACAATGTGTTGGTTTATGTGTAAGGGAAGTGTGGTAATGAAAAGGTAGCAAGGAACACTGTTGATAAAAATAGAATGTAGCTATAAGATTATCCTTTTCCAGTTTTAATGTTTATTTCTGTATTAATCCTTAATTCCAGTCACTGACCCCCTGTATTGTGGTTTAGTGACCGTTTGCAGGTATGGATACATACCGCGGAGGTGAGAGCTAAATGAGGCCAGGACGATATGGAAAATAGAAGAAGAAATACTTAATTATATATTGGTTGTTGATTTGTAAGGTGTTGAGACCTGTCGGGTTGCGGGACCCCCGAAAAGCATCAATAGGTTCCTTAGGATATTTAGAAGTTGTGTGTATTGGCCTTAGGCTATTTGGAACCCATTTAGGGTGCTTGGTGCAAGGGCTTTGCACCAAGATGGTTTAAACTGTATTTCACGCATAACTTGCGCATAGGTTGGAATTTTGGCGAACGGATGGCGCCAACAGTTCTGGAATGGGGAAAATTATGGCCCGTGAAGTTTTGTGGCAATCAGATCTAAAACGGGCCAATTGGGTAGGTTAGAAGTTGGCCGTGTGGCCTAAAATATGTATCAGCACCTGTTGCTACTACTCTCATGCCCACGCTACGCGTGAGGCTGATGCGTAGCGTGAGTTGTGCAGCTTGGGCTGACGCTATGAGTGGGGCGGGCGCGCAACGTCGGGCCCCTATTTCAGGTTTTTGAGTTCTTTCAACTTAATTGGGTTTTGGGAGTTTGAGACGCCATACAATTATTATTTTGGACATGTTTAGTGAAAATAATTAATATTTTAAATTAAGACCTAATTAAATTTAATTAAATACAAAAAATTTATTATTAAATTAATTAAACAGGTAGAAATAAATATAAATTGATGTAGGATGTCACAATCTAAACCTCAATCATCAAGTCATAAATGAAAATAATTTGTAATAGGAAAGTTAACTCTATCATGTATTTGAATATTTCTAACTTATATACTTTCCTTGTAGGTATGTAATTTTAATGATTTAATATATATATATATATCTTATGTGATTATAATGATTATTAAACTTGTAAAATATCTAGTAAAAGATTATTTTGATTTAATATAAGATTTCAAGTTTGAATCTAGAGTGTAATTACTTACAATTTAATAAGGTTATGTTAAAACCTAGTAGAAAGAATTTAGTCAGTATATGCAATTTTATCAATTTTAATTTGGGTAAAACGTAATTCGAATCTAATAATTTTTGTGAAGAGAAATTAAATATTTACTATTTAAACTTAAACTAATATTTGTACTAGTTGATATATAAAATTATAGTTGACGGCAATTATTTTTAGTAAACATTTTAGTTTAAATCAATTATAAATGAATTTTATATTTTTTAACATATCCATTTTTCTCACTAAAATATTTCAAAACCTGAAACCCCGACCTCCCACCCCAAAACCTAAAGCAAAACCTTAAACTTTAAATCCGAAACTCGAAACTTGAAACCTTAAAGCCCAAATCTAAAATTCAAAACTTAAAAACTCCAAGCCAAATCCCCGACCCCCAATCCATAAACCTGAAACCCAAACGTCAAATCCCAAAACGCAAACCCTAAACCCTAAACACCAAATCTGAAATCCAAAACCCAAAACCCCAATGCTCAAACCTCATACCCTAAACATGATATTTGAAACCCCTAAACTCAAAAACTGAAACCCAAACCTAAAATCCAAAGCACCTAACCTTGAACCTCATACCCCAGTCCCAAAACTTGAAACCTTTGACCCAAAATCCAAAACGTGAAACCTCAAAGCATAACCCCAAAACCAAATCTCAAACCCCAAACTCTAAACCCTAAATTTGAAACCATAAAGCTTAAACCCTAAACATTAAACCTAAAAGCCTAAAGCCCAAACTTGAAATTTGAAACATGAAACCCTAAATCCCATACTTAAACCCAAATCCTAAACCACGAACCCTAAACTATAAACCCAAAAACCAAAACCCCAAAGATCGAACCTGAAACCCTGAAGCTTTAACCTCAAACCCCCAACCCCAAATCCCCAACCCTAAACCCCAAATCCCCAACCCCAAACCCCAAACCCCAAACCCAAACACCAAACTCCCAAACCCCAAAAAACCCATCAAACCTGAAACCATAAGCCCCCCCCAAACCTCAAACTCCAAATCTTAAATCCCAAACCTCAAACCCTAAACATGAAACCCAAAACCTGAAACTTGAAACTTAAAACCCCAAGTCTCAAAGCCCTAACCCAAAATCTAAAATAAACTCCAAACCCCAAACCCTAAACTACTATTTATGATTAAACTATTAAACTATGTATATTATAATATTACACATGTGACATCTTATGACTTTTTCTATAGTTAATATGCTAAATTGGTGTGGATATACTTGTATTCTATTCTAAACTGATTAGTTGATAATCTTAAGTAAATTTTATTATAAGTTCTTGGGTTTCTAAAACTATAATTAACTTGAAGGCTTGACATTTAAGGCAACGCTCTATAATTTTAATTGTCGAAACTAAACTCAAAAGACATTTTGACATCTCTTATTTATTGGCTCTATTTATTTGTTGTTGTTAATGTAAACACCTCTTTTTGTCTGGCTAATTTGTCTTGATAACGAACAATACCACAAAGAACAATTGAAGACTTAAGATCAAACATACGCAAGAACACAATTTAATTATGTTTGAAATTTGAGGAACACGAAGGATTTAAGTCAAAGCACTTACAAAAGATTAAAATAAGTGAAAATAGTTCATCCAAGTGCCAAAGGACCAAAGGAACCAAGCCATAAGCTATCACATCTTAAAATGGTGAAACAAAGCATGGAAAATCAACAAACAGCCATATGAATCGATTCAACATGTGTGTGAATTGATTCATGCATAAAGCAGCTCCAAGATTTCAATTTCAAATGGCTTGAATCGATTTAGAGCCCGCCTGAATTGATTTATGCGTGAATTTAGCCCAAAATCATGAAAAATTAAGAATGAATCGATTCATTTTGGTCCTGAATCCATTCATACATGTGTTACTTGCCAAAATCATATGAAAATCAAGCTTAAATCTATTCATATACTTCTTGAATCTATTCATATACAATTAAATGTCAAAATACACTAAATGAATCTATTCATTTAGTTGAAAGTTGAATTTTGAATTTGAAATTTGAATTCTGAATTTAAAATTTAAATTCTGAAGAAACATCTTTTTCATTAATTACGGAAAGTAAGCCAGGAAGCATGAATCAGGAAACATGGAGCACTAAGAAGACAAGCACTACGCAAATCATGGATCAGTGGAGAATTTTAAATTGAAAGCCTTGCCTTTTAGTGTGCTATAAATAGAGAGCAAGTGAAGCATCCACGGGGACACTATCAAAGGGAAGCAGTGTCTCTTTAATTTCCATTTCTCTTCCTTCATTCTTCCACACACACCAATAGAGAGAAACATTTCCTCTTCTGTTTCCATTTTCTCCTTCTCTGTTCTTCTATTTGGCAAGTAACCTTCTTTATTTCTTTTATTTATATATATTTACCAAGGTTAATTTTCTCAAGAACTACGTGACTCTGATTACTCGAAAGCTCGAGAATACGTAGTAGCGGAAATCAATTCCTACCAGGCTCACTTTCACTTTCTTTTTATATTTGTTTCACCTCGATTAAATTTATATTATTGTTGCTTAATTTTAAAATTGTTTTATCATGAGAAGGTTAATTTAGAAGAGACATCTTGTTAATCTTTTCAATTTTTCAATATGTCGTTATTCTTTAAATAATAATATTTTAAAAAAAGTTAATTTAGATGAGACATCTTGTTGATCCTCTCGTGTCTTCAATGTATTCCTTTTTTCTTATAAAAAGTGAGATTAATTTAGATAAGACGTCCTGTTAATCTCCAGTTTTGTTAATCAACTTTATTTTACCTTATTCTATTTTATTTTATTCTACTCGTTAAATTTTTGTTTACAAATTAAGGTTAATTTGTGGGATGTCCTATTAATCTTTACTTTCACTTTGTTTTCTTCTTTCTTACTATCATTATTCGGTCAAATTTCTTACTGTCACTATTTTGTCATTTCTTATTATCACTGTTTAATCAAGTTGTTCAATTTAAGATTAATTTGGATGAGACGTCCTATTAATATTATTTCGAAACTTCCTCATCTATTTTGTTTGTTCCTTTTCTAAAGAAGCTAAAATAATTTAGGGCTACTTATAATGCGTGCTATCAATTTGAGGTAACCATTTTATAACAGACATTTGTGAGGTGCTAATACCTTCCTCACCTGTAACTCGACTCTCGAACTTGAAATTTCATTCTTTATTGACCAGTGCTTTAACAAAGGTTTTTCTGGTATTTTTCCTTAAAAATATTGGTAGCGACTCCCTGTTTTTCAAAAGGATTTCAAAACCTGTTTTATTATTTTTCGAGGGTCGGCCGTGCCACCGCGATCCCGGTCACGACAATTAATTTAAATACGAAAAACCTTTCTTGTGTTTGTTTTTCTAACTACAAACCATGACATAAAGTTATTGTTTATTAATCATTAATTTACTTATTTGATCATTAGTATGTTCTGTGATATTTTTACTAAGAAATTAATAGTGAAAGTTGAGTTACTCATGCTTGTTCTCTCAAAAGAATTTTTATTTAAATGGTAATAACAAGTAATTTCACTATTTAGTTTTACTCAATATTTTACAAACTCAACTAGTGATTGAATTAGTCAAGTCATTGACTTACGATTTAGTGGTTGAGAGTGTTAAGAAAGTAGCACAATAAAAAAACAAATTTTAATAAAATCATTTTTTTAAAAAATTATAAATAAAGTTTAGGATTTGGGTTTTAAGGTTTTTTAGGGAATATGGTTGTTTAAGGTTTTGGGACTAGGATAGGGTTCGATTAGGGTTTGGTAAGGGATTAGAGTACCTATTACCTTGACTTTTAAATTGATCAATTATCTACCTATCTGTTACCAATTACAAGGTACCAACTAGTGCCTACAACTTGCAATCTGCTACCTGTAACCTTTTATCTGTAACCTATAACCTGTTACTTGTTACTTGTTACATGCAAATCTACTACCTGCTACCTGCTACCTACTACTTGCTACCTACTACTTGCTACCTACTACCTACTACATGTAACCTGCTACCTGCTACCTGTTACCTGTTACCTACTACCTGCTACCTGTTACCTGCTACTTGTTACCTGCTACGTGCTACCTGTAACCCACTACCTGCTACTTACTACCTGCTACCTGTTTACCTGAAAGCTGCTAACTACTACTTGTAACGTGCTACCTGTGACTTGCTACCTGCTATCCTCTACCAGCTACCCGTTACCTGTTAACCTACTACCCGCTACCTACTACCCCTACCTGTTACTTTCTTTCTGTAACCTGTTACTCGTTACCTGTTACTTTCTACCTATAACCTGCTATCTGCTACCTGCTAACCTGCAACCTGCTACCTACTACTTGTTACTTGCTACCTGTTACCTATAACCTGGCACTTGTTAACCTATTACTTGTTACTTGTTATCTTCTACCTGATGTCTCTGCTACTTGCTACCTATAACCTCCTACCTATAACTTGCTACCTACTACCTGTAACCTGTTACCTGCTACCTATAACCTGTTACCTGTTACATGCTACATGCTACTTACTACCTGCTACCTTCTACCTATTACCTGTAACCTACTACCTATTAACCTGAAAGTTGATACCTACTACCTACTACCTGTAACTTGTAACCTGCTAGCTGCAACTTGTAACCTACTACCTGTAACATGCTACCTGTTAACCTACTACATATTATTCACTACCTGTTACCTGCTACCTGCAACCTGCTTCCTGTTAACCTGTTACCTGTTACCTGTTACTTATTACCTGTAACCTACTACCTACAACCTGCTACCTACAACTCGTTACCTACTACCTGCTACCTGCAACTTGCTACTTACAACCTACATCCTATAAGTATTGCTATACAAAATCATGCAAACCTGTTACCTGTTACCCGCTACCCTCTACTTGTTACCTGTTTACCTACAACCTGGTACCTATAACTTGCTACCTGCTAACTTGTAACCTACTACCTGCTACTTGCTACCTACAATCTGCTACCTATTATCTGTTACCTGTTACTTGCAACCTACCACTTGTTAACCTGCTACCTGTACCTGCTACCTACTACCCTCCTACCTACTACTTGTTACCTCTTACTTGCTACCTGTAACCTACTACTTGCAACCTGCAACCTATAAGCATTGCTACAAAAGAACCACGCATAAACCTAAGCTCCAGTTAATATTTTTCATTTACTAGGATTTTACACTAAATATCATTATTTTAAAAAACTTTACCCCTTCCCTTAGAAAAAACTAATGAAACTTTGTCATACAATGCCTTTCTAAGCATGGGCACAAAAAATTATATAAAAATTCAATCGTTCGATTTCGTTAAATTTTTTTGTAGGCATACCCTTTAAATTTGACTAAAAATTTATCATTGGAGAAAAATTATGAAACTTATGACAAAACCGAGTGGTTGAATTTTTGCATGATTTTTTACGGTAAAGCTTAGAAAGCCATTATAGGGTTTTCCATGATGTTTCATCAGATTTCTCTAAGGGAAGAGATAGATTTTCACGAATGATGAATTTTTAGACAAATTTAAGCCTAATGCCCACGAAAAATAACAAAACCAAGTAATTGAATTTTGAATATATTTTTACAGTCATGCTTAGAATTGCATTATAAGGTGGTCCCTAAAGTTTCATTAGATTTCTCTAAAAGAAAGAGTAGATTTTCTCCAACGATTAATTTTTAACCAAATTTGAAGGTTATGCCCAAGAAAATATGACAAAATTGAGCTTTTGAATTTTTTCATGATCTTTTGTGGTAATGCTTAGAAAGGAATTGTAAGGTTTTCCCTGACGTTTCATTAAATTTCTCCAAGGGAAGGGCCAGATTTTCTCCAACAATGAATTTTTAGCCAAATTTTAAGACGTATACCCATGAAAATATGAAAAAATCAAACGGTTGAATTTTTGCATATTTTTTTGGGCCATGCTTAGAAAGCCATTGTAAGGTTTTTCATGAAGTTTAATCAGATTTCTCAAAGGGAAGGTGTAGATTTTCTCCAACGATGAATTTTTAGCCAAATTTAAAGAGTAGTACCCAAAACAATATGACAAAACTGAGTGGTTAAACTTTTGCATCCATTTTTGTAGCCATGCTTAGAAAGTCATTATAGGATTCCCATGAAATTTCATTAGATTTCTCCAAGGGAAGGACCAGCTTTTCCCTAAAGATGAATATTTAGACAAATTTAAAGGCTAATGGCCACGAAAATATGAAAAAACTAAGCAGTTAAATTTTACCATGATTTTTTACAATGATGCTTAGAATGACCGTGTATGGTTGTCCTTGAAGTTTCATCAGATTTCTCTAAGGAAAGGTGCAGATTTTCTCCAATGATGAAATCTTAGCCTAATTTGAAGGCTAATGCCCATGAAAATATGACAACATCGAGCAGTTGAATTTTGGCATGCTTTTTTGCTACCCTGTTTAGAAAGGCATTGTAAGGTTGTCCCTGAAGTTTCATCAGATTTCTCCAAGAGAAAGGGAGAAGTTTCTCCAATGATGAGTTTTTAGCCAAATTTGAAAGCTAATGCCCATGAAAATATGACAAAATCTAGTAGTTAAATTTTTGCATAATTTTTTGCGGCTATGCTTAGAAAGGCATTGCAAGGTTGTCCCTAAGGTTTCATCGGATTTCTCCAAGGGAAGGGGCAGATTTCTCTCCAACGATGAATTTTTATCCAAAATTGAAGGTTGCACACGAAAATATGACAAAATCAAGCGGTTGAATTATTGAATGACTTTTTGCGGCCATGTTTAGAAAGGGATTGTAAGGTTGTCCCTTAAATTTCATCAAATTTCTCCAAGGGAAGGGGTAGCTATTCTCGATTGATAAATTTTTAGCCAAATTTGAAGGCTAATACGCATGAAAATATTAAAGAATCGAGCGATTGATTTTTTGCATGATCCTTTGTAACCATGCTTAGAAAGGAATTGTAAGGTTGTCCCTGAAGTTTCATTAGATTTCTCCAAAAGAAGGGTCAGATTTTCTCCAACGATGAATTTTTAGCCAAATTTGAAGACTTATGCCCGCAAAAATATGACAAAACCGAACGGTTGAATTTTTATATGATTTTTTATGACTATGCTTAGAAAGGTATTGTAAGATTGTCTCTGAAGTTTAATCATATTTCTCTAAGGAAAGGGGTGAATTTTCTTCAACGATGAATTTTTAGCCAAATTTGATGACGAATAACCATGAAAATATGAAAAACAGAGAGGTTGAGTTTTTGCATAATTTTTTGCGGCCATGCTTAGAACGACATTTGAAGGTTGTCCTTGACGTTTCATCAGATTTCTCAAAGGGAATGGACAGATTTTTGTAACACCCTCGGTTAACTAGGACGATCCCTTCTGCTGGGTCATCCTACTTAACTAAGAGGTCACAAGTTATTACAAAAAGTTAGGAAATTTATTTTGTACAAGTAAAATAATGGTAGTATTAAATAATTTACATATTCATTCATAAACTTTAAGTAATTGTACTTTTAACAGAATGTGGAACACAAGCACCCTTAAATATATACAATCATCCTTGGTCTTGTTATTTATTTAAGTATATATATAACTCTATACATCCTACTTTATTGAGCGCTCCTAGTTGGTTTGACTTACTGTTGTTCCTCGTATTCTAGTTCCTGGTTTCCTAGCCTTTTGTTATTATTAAGCAGAAAATAGTGGGTATATACTCCAGACCCTGAGGGTTCTCGGTATGGGCATACCCAATCAACAGATAACTTATATGAATAATCCACACAACACATTTACAACCTATAGCAATCAACAATACTATAATGGAATGCATGAGTCTTTTTTATTATGAATTATTTAGAGTTTAAGTCCTATGATACATATGGGCCCAATAAACCAATCCATCATCATCATCGTCATCCTCCTTCTCCTCCTCCTCCTCATCATCATCATCATTATCTCATTCACTAGAAGTCATCCTACTCAGGTTGTCCCTAGGCATAAAGTTTCCATACTAGACCAATTGGAGCCCACCAAGTTTAACAATCCTCATTTTGTGTGTTAGGTCCTTGAGGCCAATTGTTTTGATTTTATGATAATTTTATGTGCACTGATGTCCAGGCTGCGACCAACTTACTTGAGTTTGATGATTAAGTTATATCTTAGAAGATTTTTGTGAACATGAGGTGAATACCTTGCTTTAATATGTGAATAATAGAGATAATTAGGGTACTAATAATAATGTGTTTGATAATACTCCAAATAATAAAGATTTATCAATTAAAACGTTAGTGATCTAATAGAAATATTTAAGTATTTTATTTAAGTATTTTAAGTTATTAAACTGTGTAACTTCCCCGATCTTGACCACACGATTGTCCGAGGGACTTGAGTCAATTATTTGTTACCCCAAAACATCCTTCACATTGTTCCTAACAATTTTTATGAAGGGCTCGATGCCCGTTTCCAACCAACCAAGCCTAAAAACGTTAATTTTAAGTTACCCACGCAAGTTAAAATGCTCATATGTACGTATTTTGGATGTAATTTCCTCCCCCTTTATTGGATTTGAGTCATTCTTGTCCCAAAACCTCCGTATAAAATTTATCTACAAGTTTGATATTGACCATGAAGACCAATTATCATCCCATAAATCTCAGAATTTAAAATACTACATTAATTCTTGTTTTTCCAGCAACAGCTTGCAGTAGGTTCAGTATTTTTCACATATCTCTCTCGTATGACCATAAAATTGAACGATTTATTCACTAAATTTTTCCTAACTCAATTCTCTACAATTTTAATGAAGAACACAAAACCCAAATCTCTACCAATTGTTCCCAGAAAATTAATCTTTGCAAGGAACAAAATCCCATCACAGCCCTACACTAGTTTCGTAGTTGGGCCATAACTCCTTCATTTCTTAATGGAATATTTTGTGCCATATACCGAATTAAAGATAACAAAGAGATATAGAATTTTTTGTTTGGCCCATTTTCAAATTCAGCCTAGAAGACCCCTTAAATTCACAAGCAATCTATTGCCTCTGTACTTGACACATCAGCCTTTGCATGGAAATTGACCAATTAAATCACACCACCACCTTGCCACTTGTTTAGACCACGCTAAGTCCTTCTCTACCACTGTACAAGGTGAACATGACACATAGCACTTGCATGAAGAAATTTTAACATATCCCTTTTGCACTCTCTTGGTCGTGAATCCCATAGCCACCAAGGGAGAACACATGTAATTTTCATCTTTCACTTGCTCCCTTGCTTTTCTTCATTTTCCTTCAACTTAGGAAAAAATTCCAGCAACCTTTTTCTTTAATTTCTCATGCTTCCTTCATCCAAATCATCATCATCCACTTATCATCATCCATCCCAAATCACCACACCACCCTTCCTAACCTCCAAAAATTCAAGATACCACCTTCTAATATCAAACCTTCTCCTTAAACCACCACCAAATAATAACATTTTTCCTTCCTATTCCACCACCATATGGACGTTAAAATTACCACCTTCCAAGCCTCCATTTTCCTTCTCCTTGATGAAGAAAACTATGAAGGTTTAGAAGCAAGCTTTGGAGTCCTTGTCACCTTTCTTGGAGGGCAAAAATTTGGTGGTAAGGGGGAGTACATAGCTCATCTTAGATCCATAAAATAATGTATGCATGGTGAGGTATAAGTGTTCCTTAGCACTTATACCTTGATATCTCCTTAAAGATCTTGGTTTTTATGGTTAAATCTTGAAAGTTTCTTTGAAAGAAATGAGATCTTTAAGTGGTATTATGGTTGCACCAAAATTTTGTTAAATTCTTTAAATTTCAAAATTTTAATTATGAAGTTACTAACTTGTGAATTTTGTTGCTGTAGAATTTTTGTTGTAACTGTGTGCATGTGATGAACTTATTTAATAACGTGTTCTTGGTTTAAATTGGTGACTTGTGACATTGATAATATTTTTAGGGGTCTAAAATATTTTAAAATAAGTTCTTATGACTAAGAATGGATTCTTATTGCTGCTGGAAAATTTTTTTTAGTTAGTTAAACAAATTAACGTTAATGGATCCTAACATATAAACTTGCGAAAAATGAATTTAATGGTTAAGATTTGGTTGCATGGCTAAATCTTTAAATTTTTGTGCTAAAAATGAGTTTTTGAATATTTACTAAATTCTAAAATTTTATTAAAAATAAGGGAAAAATTGGTTTATAGTTATGGTAATTACGCTATACGCTTTAAACTTGGAAAAAAGATATTTTAGGAACATTTAAGAATTTATCCTCGATGAAATTTTTGGATGTGGGAGCTGCTGTATTGTGAATGGTTATACTTTATTTGATGATAAAGTTTTTGGTAAATGTGATGATTAATATCATGAGTTTAGGCGCGAACATTAAACTTAGAAACGGTGAAAATGCGTTTTTATGAAATGGAAGAATTTGGAAAAACTATTTTGGGGGAGTATTTTATGGTATGAAAAATGAATTTTGAGCATAAGAAAAATACCCAAATGAGAAAAATTGATTGGGAGAATTTCCGACGTCCGATTTATCCTTAAAACGTGATTTTATAAACGTTTAAACGATGGATTTTGGCACTTAGTGACCTTTTCATGTAGGGGCTGTATCTGGGCAGAATTAATATTTAAAATGAGATGCCCCAAAAATACAGGGAATTTTTCGCATTTATCAATCATTAATAAATCGAATAATTAGGGTGGTGAAGCTTTTAACTCAACGCCTGGATCTATGAGAAACCGCTCCCATATATGAAGATATGAGAGGGTAAATTAAAAGATGATTTTACAATAAATTTCTAATTAAAAACAACGGAAGAATTTATTAATTTTGATGTTGCATGATTAAAATTAAAGAGAACGTATTTCATGTAGTGCAGAGATTTATAATATGCCCCAAAATACTCTTAAGATGATGCAAGAAAAGGGTTTAATGCAAGGGAGATTTAATCATTTGAAATAAAATAAAATTTGTGCATCAGGGAGCTGCTCGCTCAAGCGAGCACCACATTCGCTTGAGCGAGACAGCATAGGAGCGCTTGAGAGAAACAAGGAACAGCTGAGCGAAGAAAAGATTAAGCATCAGGGGCTCCTCTCGCTTGAGTGAGCCCCACCTCGCTTGAGCGAGACTCGAAGAGTACCCTTGAGCGAGCCAACAGGACGCTTGAGCGAGAGAGAGGTATTTGCTTCAGGGGCCAATCTCGCTTAGGCGAGTTACATCTCGCTTGAGCGAGATTGCTCCAGCAACGTTGGGGACTTATTGCACGATTTTTGCTTGGGCGAGGCAAGGCCCGCCGAGGCAAAAATCATCCAGTGTCCAATTCCTTTCCTCTCGCTTGAGCGATTACCAAGCCAGGACCATTTCGCTTGAGCGAAAATGGTCTAGTGACTAATCACTGATCCTAGTTCAATCTCGCTTGGGCGGAAAAGCCATTCGCTCGGGTGAATTTTGGCCAGTGGCCACAACAATGATGCAGGAGGATCTCGCTCGAGCGAGGTCACCACTCGCTTAAGTGAGTTATGCAGAAAACGGGCAAACATGAGATTTTCATGCAACTGAACATACCAAATAACATTTATTGCTATTATAGCCTATTCTAATGCATTACTCATATTCTATTATGCATTTGGGAGTTTATCCACTCTTTCATACATATTAATTCAACTCCCTTTCATTCATTTCATTGCATTTAAATCATTCTCATAACATCTTTATCAAATACCATAAATTATAAAACACATCATTCATTCATAAGAATTCATCATCAACTAACTTCATAACTCATCATCTTACATCATGTGGGTCAATGATGAAAATCGGCCACAACACCAAGGTCCAATTTTCCTACATGACCCTAAAAAATCATCATCTACAATCTAGATAATAAAATAAGCATACATATACACTATATGCTATACAAAAATCTAGATTTGCCGGCCAAGGTACTTCCTATACAACTATTTACCTCCTCAACAAAATACACTTCAAAATGTCAACTCTTCCCATAATTGCCCTACATCACAAGTCTAAAGTGACAACATGGGAGAGTGAGTCATACATTCCAAAAGAATGAATAGGAATACCATGTGATTATGTACATATGCATCAAACATGTAAACTTTGCATACACACATCATTCACCATCTCATTCCTCATTACATCATTATCATGCACATACTACGACGACATTTTAAATCAAGCAAGGTATACAAGTATATACATAATCAAGTCCTACAACATTGGACTGTTACACAATACATCATTTTACTCAAATTATTATTTGGTATTTATATCTTCATGTTGTCTTAACATATTATATCATCTTCAATTTATCCATCATCATAACTCATCTCCTTTGGCATACTTCCTTGCTATATGTAAATGCTCTTAAGCTAATGCATATGCACAATGGAATATATTAATAATTGCAGATCTGACTGTGGGAATATAAACACCAATTGTGGGACTCAAGTATGATCATCTAACCATACCCCTACTACAGTAGTAAAATATGTACACTTATTCTTAAGTTTGCATGCATTCACCAATTGTTTTACTGGTACCAAACCGCATCGCCCATCTTGGTCATTTTCACCATGACCGCGGTATACAACATATTCGACATATGGTGTTGTGGGCCGGCCAAATATCAAATCATGGAAGCTATTAGGATGGAAATGGGCTAGACCAGGCCGGGCTTTGAAAGGCCTAAGCCTGGCCTACATCAAATTTTTAAGGCTTGAGCCTGACCTATTAGCCTGTCATAGGCTTTTTTTAAGGCCTGTTTTGGCCTGTTTGAAGACCTGACCTGTTTAAAAGCCTGTTTAAAAGGCCTGTTTATAGTGAAACTTTTAAAATGCCAAAACCAACCTAAAAAAATTCTGTTCTATTCCCTCCTAATTTTTTTTAATTGTAAATTTGTAATATTAATTTATATTATATAAATGTAAATATCTAATATATATATATATATATTATTTTATGTTATAAATATTATATATATAACTAATTAACAATTAATCTAATTAAATAGGCCGGTCTGTTGGGCTTCAAAGGCTTTTTAGAAAGCCTGTGGCCTGATCTGTTTAGCTAAAAAGACCTTTTTAAAAGCCTAAGCCTGGCCTTCTAGTAACATCCTAGATTTTAAAGAAAATAAATTTATTGGATAATGATAACTAATTATTTATAGTCAAATAATTATGGGAGATTTCGTTAGACATTAGAGGTGAATTATCGGTAAACCGAGATTTACCGGAACCGGATGATTTAACAGATGATGTGGGACCTACTTAACTTAATTAGATGTTTGATGGGTCTAGGATGTTTAGAAAATTATTGTGGTTACGGTGGTATAGTTAGAATAATTCTTAGTGTTAAGGAAAGAATTAATTGGACTCAACATATGTTATTAATCGGGGAAAATACGAGCCAGAATGGAATTAAATGAAAATGAAAATTTCCTCTTCCTCTTTCCTCTTAAGCGTGTGACCATTCCCTCTTCTTCTACTTTCTTTTGCATATTGGGTAAAGGGAAATTATTGACCAATGGTAAAAGCAAATTGGTGCACTCTTTTGTCCATTGGGTAATACCCAATTTACACTAAAATCCCTCTCTTTTTCTCCCTATCACCGTGCGTCACTCTTCTTCTTCCCTATATCTCTAATTTTTCTTCTTCTCCTTTTCCCTCTCTACCAAAATTGTGGCCTCCCCCTTTGACACCCATTCTCCATCAAAATTTTTTTTTTACTTAAGCTTGGATTTATGAACATCAAGTGGGACATGGGAGCTTTGCTTGGAACATCTTCTTCTTCCTCTCTCCCTATTTTTGTTTTGGACATTAGCATGGGCTTGAGGTAAAGGTTCTTGCCTCATTATTGTTTTACTTGTGGTCTTGTATTGATTAAGCTTAAAATATTAATGTTTGAGGTTATGCATGTTGAGGGAAATGTTAAAACCCTAGGCTTGAATGGTTTGGGAAATGATTGTTGATTTTGGTTTTTTAGTGATAAATGGATGAGGGTTATTGTTTCTATGATGAATCATAGGAAATAGTGGATATTAATAGTTGTTGGGGTGATTTTAGAGAAAACCCTAAGTGTTGATGATTTGAGGATTTTAGCCAAGTTGATGATTTTGATGATTATGGATGTCTTAGAATGGAGTATATGAGAGGAATGGATTTTTAGAATCATTAAGATTGATTAATGAGGTTGATGATATTTGCATGTGAGTAGATATGATGATTTGAGGAGTAAATCTTGAGAATAGGTAAATGATAAGCAATGTTGAGTGATGTTATTGGTGATAACAATAATGGTGGATGACCATTGATAATGGATACTTGACTTGATAAAGTCTTAGGCCATGATAAATACCATAAGGGTTTATTGATTAGTGATGGATTAAGAGAGTCCATGGTGACTTAAGTTGAAATTGGATGCATTGTGGATAAATGATGTGATCTTATGGTTGTTAGAGTTGTTTAGCTCTTTTGAAACCTAGAGAATCTTGGATTTGGGAAAGGAATTCCCGAAGCCTAACATAAAAGGGTGAATTGGTGTTTAAACAAGTTTAGGAATTGATAATGGGTTTTGAGTGATAATGCTTTGTGATAGTATATTAATAGCATGTATATGTATATGTTGTGATAGGATTATGTTCGGATGATGACACGAAACGATCGAGGCAATCAGAGCATTGAGATTTCGGTTCTTCTCTCGAGGTAGGAGAGGAGTTTACATTTCAATTGCATGAGTGATTAATTGTTAATTATGTTTATATGTGAACTCATGCAATGCCTTGCCATGATTGTATTGTATGTTTGAGCTGCTAAAGTGATGAATGATGGCTTGGCTTATGTTGATTGTTATAAAAATATATGTGTATATGATGTTAATGATAAGTGTTTGATAGTCCCTTGGATGGACATGAACTAAATAATGGTGAAAATCTATGAATGAATGAGTTAAACAAAGTGTAGAGGATTGTTCTGAGATGAGTGGTGTAGTGATGGGAAGTGTCTTAAAGCCTTCATTATATAGTTGATGAATTAGGATTTAAAATAGTGATGTGTAGATTGTTGAACCAAGCCCTAAGTACATGACTTAATATGTGAGAAAGGTTAGTTTAGGCCAATTTTATGTTATGGGGATATTAGCCTTTAGAAAGAAGTAAAGAACTTGAGTTTTTGGGCGTGTAAGGCGAATCTCGCTCAAGTGAGATGGGACCTCACTCAGGTGAGAGTCCCTTGCATCAGAGAATTGGCCTCTGGCCCAATCTCGCTCAGGCGAGAAGAAGTCTCGCTCAGGCGAGACGTATGCGACATAGTTGAGGTAGCCACTGGACAAATCTCGCTCAAGCGGGCGTAGCCGCGCTTGAGCAAGCGAGAAGGGAAGATTGGTTCTGGATAAATCTCGCTTAAGCGAATGATGAGGTGTATTGTAGCTCGCCCAAGCGAGCGAGCCTAAAATATGGCACTGGATAATTTTCGCTCAAGCGAGCACGAGTCACTTGAGCGAGCGAGGGACCTGATGCTTCATGATTGTCTCGCTTAAGCGAGTGACTAATTGAATGGGAGTCTCGCTCAAGCGAGCGAGCGTAGACACGCCCCTAGGAGCTTCTCCCTTACGCGCGCAGGGCTCGCCCAAGCGAGCCTGGTCTGTCTCACTCAAGCGGAGGTGAATCTCGTTTGAGCGAGTTTCCACCAGAATGGGATTTGTTCTATTTTATTTATGGAGAGCTTATGTTGGTCCCTTTTCCTTTAGTATTATGAGATAATTAAGAGATGATATAAGGGGTATGCCATGATGATATGGCATGGTGATATAATTACCACCAAGGATGAAATAACAAAAGGATGATGAAGAGAACATGAGGATAGAATTATGAGATGTACCCTTAGGTGATTTTGAAACCAATAAGAGGATAAATAAATGACATAGTAAGAGTTATAAATTGATGAATTAGAGAAACATATGACATTGAATAATGATAGATAATGATGTTGAGTACTTTCTTGGACAAAGAGGTGTATTTTGTTATTGATGAATTGTTGTGTACCATTGTGTGTGATACAAGTGTGATCTTGTATGTGTGGTAATATTGATGAATACGATGTGATGTTGTATGCCTTTGTAGAAGATTGCAAATATTGGCTTGCATGTATGGAATGAAATATATATATAAATATGTTGAGATGTAATGCCACATATAAATTTGAAAACAATGGTTAAGAAACCAACGATGATGAAATCCACTAAGGTGTATAGTGGTGTTGGTGGTTATGATGATGATGTTTGATGAGTGGCATTTAGGATGCACAGAGTGAGAACGCATTTGATTTGCATTACATTGTATCCATGACATATCATAACGGTCGATGTTGGAACGTTAGGGGAATTCCCTTGGCCGACCCAGTAGGAGGGTGGCTTAGTGCACGAGCAATATGTTGTTTCCCCTGTGACTTAGTGTATAAGTCACGAAGCCGCCCATGTATTGCTACGGGGAGCTACATGTGGCCGACCCTTGTGGGGGGTGGCTCTTGATGAGCAGGTGACTCTGGTGGTCCTTGGGATCACAGCCGCTATGATTTGATATCTGGCCGGCCCGCAACACCATATGTTTAATATGTTGTATACCGCGGTCATGATGAAAATGACTAGGTGTTGCAAAATGGGCGATGCAGTTTGGTACCAGTAAAAATATGGTGAGTATGCATGCATTATGATATATGTGTACACATTTTACTACTGTAGTAGGGGCATGGTATGTGATCATGCTTAAACCCACAATTTGGTGTTTATTTCCCACAATCAGATCCGCATTTGTTGTCTATTCCATTGTGCATATGCATTATCCATAAGAGCATTTGCATATAGCATGGAGATATGCCAGAATATAATGATGATCAATGATGTTTAAGATGGGGGTATGGTGTTGATGAGATGGGTAATTAAATACCTAAAAAGACCACATATGATTAATAAATGATATGAACATATCTAAAACGATGTTGAATATGACGATATATGTGTTATGACCCATTATAATATTTGGCATGATTGATTATGATTGATGATTATGATGATAGCCCATGGTGGCTTTGAGATAAGACCTGAATGGTCAATATTAATGATGTTGGCCCATCGTGGTGTTGTGATAGATGTGTGTATGTAATTGCTTTGCTATGAGTTAATGAATGAATACATAATATGTATATTGTTGAAACGAATAGATTATGATGATTGTTAATGTGTTTAGCAAAGCATACATGATGTTGATTTACATATGCACATAATTTCAATTGTATTCATATCGTCATTTGAAATGTATAACTCACTCTCCCATGTGGTCTACTTTTTAGTATTAATGCAAGGATGTCATGGGAAGAGAATATTTTTAAAGAAAAGCTTTTGTGAAGGTAAAATAGTGGTAATGGAATGCCATGGTAGGCAACAATTTGTAACTTATTGAATTGTGAATGAATGTATATGATAGTGTAAGTAATTATAGATATTGGTGGAAGTATTGTAAATGGATAGACATGTGAGTGATACATTGATATTTGGAGTATTGGGATACATACCCATTTGATGAATATAAGGACATCAGACATGTAGCCCATTTTGGGAATATATAAATGTTGATGATACTTGATATTGAGGTTGAATTGAGTGTGGTGAAATATAGAATATGAATGTTGGAGATGTATGATGTATGAACATATAGCAAAATATATGTATGTACCTTAGGCAATGCATGTTTATGATTTACGTGTAAGTTTGGATGTGGCCTAAATGGGCTTGTGTTGTATGTTTGCATGCTTTGCCGAGCCTTTTCTCATATCTTCATATATGGGACTAGGCGTATGCCCGGTATACACATTCTTCTTCCGCTGTAAACTCTGTTATTTTGTATACCATTGTAGGCAAATTATTTAACGATCCAGTTATATTTTATTAAATCTCACTCTCTAGTTTTCTATGATTTGGGTCTGGATGTAATCGTAGTCGTGTTTTGGAAATATCTCAAACGTGAAAAATTTATTCGCATTTTTATTAATAAATTATCTTGATTACATCGGGATTTGAGTCCGAAAAATCGGGGGTGTTATACTTCTAGCCCGATAAGCCTGGCCTATGTAAGCTTTAAAAGAGCCGGGCCATAGGCCCCCGATGGACGACTTGGGCCATTTCCATCCCTAGCGGCTGTGATGTATTTTTATGTTGATGTAGGTTTTGATAATGACACAACAAATGGAGAAATATCAAGAATGTTATCAAGCAATTAATTATGTTTGATGTGGAATCTAAAATGGTTGATGTTTAAATTTGATGAATAATCAAGGACATATGTTAAAGGCATTTAAAGAAGCTCAAAACAAGTGAGAATTGATCATCAAAGTGCCTAAGAATCAAAGGAACCAAAGTATATGCAAAAGGGTCCAAAAGGGGATGAAAAATGCACCAAAATTGGAGAATCAGGTGCATGAATCGATTCAAGCATAATGTGAATCGATTCATACAAATCAAGTGGCCCAGAATGTGAAAATCAAGTGCATGAATCGATTCTTCCCTTGCATGAATCGATTCATATGAAAACAAAGCACCCAGGATGTGATTTTTCAAGGCCTGAATCGATTCATGATGCTGTCAGGAACAAAATCATATGCAGAATGAATGTTCTCCTTTGGTTGAATCAAATTGGAAGACCCAAGGCAATGTTCCATGCTTTGTCCCTCTCCACATGCATGTGTCTTATTGGAAATGCAATTAATTTGAATTTAGACAAACATGCTTCTTGATGCACATGCCATGTTCTTCTTGGAGACACTAAAAGTCTTATTGGAATTGGAATGCCAAGTTGAATGGAGACATGCATGCCTAACATTTCAAGCTCCCAAGGAATTTAATATTACAAAATCCATGTTTTTGGAGCCTATAAATAGAGAAGAAGTTGAAGGCAAAACTTACACCAAGCATTTGAAGCATTACCATTTGCTTTCTTCCCCCTCAATTCTCTTGCTCTTCTTCTTGCTCTCTTTATTCTTGATTGGTATATTTATTGAAGTTATTTTTTGAGAGTTAACTTGTGGGGAAATTATATTGTGTACTTAACTTGCATATCCTCTCATTTGAAGAGTTATTATCTTGTGTAAGCTTTAACTTGTATATCCACTCTATTGAGAGAGTTTCCTTGTATACTCAAACACCAAACACCTTAGAAGCTTTGGGTTGGGTTTCAACCTTGTAATTGTGAGATTGAGAGATTGGGTGGAGTGCCCTTGTACTTGTGAGGATTGGATTCTTGAGTATGGGACACTAGGAAGTCGCAATTGCTCAAAGTGTATCTCTAATCTACAATAGTGGAAATCCTCTAAGTGGGTTACTTAGAGGCGAGACGTACACCGGTGTGGTGGAACTCGTATACATCGGTTTGCAAATCTCTCTTCCCTAAGCTCATTTAATTTGTGCACTTAACTTGTTTGCTTAATTCATTGTTTCATTAATTTGACTAAGTGCATGATACATTAAGTTGAAAACTATTTTTGAATAACATTGTTGAACTTGGACTTAAGCAACACCCTTGAATTAATCTTTCTAAAGTCCTATAAATTGCTTTGTAACTAAATTGATTCATTATCTAAACTCTTTAAGTGGTTATTAGTTTGTCTTGTGTAAAATTTGTTGTTACTTGCTATCTAGTTTATTATCTTAAATAAACATAGTAACAAAAGAAACAATTTCTAGAGCATTCCAAAGAAAATTTTTAATACTCAATTCACCCCCCTCTTGAGTAATTGAGGCCACTTGGTTAACAAGTGGTATCAGAGCTTGACTCTTGGTAGATCAAGCTTAACGACTTCAAGAGAATAAATGGCCTCAACCTCATATAACATGTTTCCCGAGGGTGGTGCTACAAATCGACCTCCCGCTTTTAATGGTGAGGGTTACGCTTTTTGGAAAGCAAGAATGAAAATTTTTGTACAATCAATCGACTTGAAAGTATGGAATGCTATTGAAAATGGTCCTTTTGTACCTATGCATAATGTTAATGATAAACAAGTTGAAAAACATATGGATGAGTGGACTAGTGAGGAAGAGAAGAAAGTACAATATAATTACAAAGCAAAAAATCTTATCACTTCAGCCTTAGGTCCCGATGAGTTCTTTAGAATAATTACATGTAATTCTGCTAAGGAAATGTGGGATACCCTTCAAGTAACTCATGAAGGAACTAATGATGTTAAGGATTCAAAAATTAGCACTTTAACTAGCCAATATGAAAGCTTTAGAATGAATCCAAATGAATCTATTCTAGAACTCCAAAAGAGATTTACTTTGATCATTAATCATCTTATTACTCTTTGCAAATCTTACACTAACAAGGAGCTTATCCACAAAGCTTTAAAAAGTCTTACTAGGGAATGGCAACCTCTTGTTACGGCCATTAAGCAATCTCCCAACATAAATGAAATGTCTCTTGCCACTTTGTTTGGGAAACTACAAGAACAAGAACAAGAGTTGAAAGACTTAAAACAAGCAGAGGAAGAAGAAAAAGTCTCGAAGAAGAAAGGGCTAGCTATCAAAGCTACATTAATCATTGAAGAAGATTCTGAGAGTGAAGTTGATGAGGATGAAGAGCTAGGACTATTTGTGAAGCCTTTTGGAAGGCTCATGAGAAACAAAAAATTCCAAAAGGGCTTCTCTTCTAAAGGTAAAAAATTCATTCCTAAAGAAAATTCTACTTCACCTACTTGTTTTGAATGTGGTAAGGAAGGACACTTCAAGATGGATTGTCCAAACCTAAAGAAGAAAACAAAGACAAAAGAACTAAGAGAAGATCATATATAGCATGGTATGAAAATGAGATAAGTAGCTCGGATGAATCAGAGAATGAAGAAGCAAACCTTTGTCTCATGGCCAATCACCAAGATGAAGAAGATGAGGTAAACTTTCATGACTTAGATAAGGATGAATTACTTGATGCCCTTGAAGATCTGTATGATAAATTTACAAAAGTCTCTAATAAGCTTAAATTATCTAGAAAAACAAGTGATACTCTAGAAATGCATCTCATGGAAGTTTGTAAAGAAAATGAATCTTTAAAAGAAGAGTTAGAAAATATCCAAGCATGCTCTAAAGTTAAACCTTGTGAATTTGCTAAGAAATATGATATGCTTAAAAAGAAAGTGTTAGACTTAAACATAACGCTTGAAAAATTCACCAACGATAGAGATAACTTAAATGCACTTCTTGGAAAACAACGTTGTATGTTTAACAAAACGGGACTAGGTTATAATCAAGGATCACATGCTCACAAGAAGGATAAACATTACAAAAAATTTCTTTGTGCCACCTAGTAAATCATCTACACCTTTTGTGAAATGTAATCATTGTGGTCTTAAAGGTCATAACTCTTATAATTGCAATGTTAGAAGATTAGGACCAAAAGTAGTGAGAAAAGTATGGGTTCCTAAGGGAACATTTTCACAAACTAACCTACAAGGACCCAACATAAAATGGGTACCAAACTTTCTAACTTGAATTGTTTTGTAGGTATGTTTTAAGGCAAGTAACACCCATTGGTACTTGGATAGTGGGTGTTCTAAACATATGACGGGAGATAAAAATAATTTTATATCACTTACCCCACGAAACAAAGGATTTGTTACTTATGGAGATAACACAAAGGGAAGAATACTTGGAATCGGAAATGTTGGTAAAAATTCTTCCACCTCCATAAATGATGTATTATATGTTGAAGGACTAAAACGCAACTTGCTTAGTATTAGTCAATTATGTGATAAGGGCTATAAAATTGTTTTTGAATCAAATGGCTGCATAATTGAAAATAAGCTAAACAAGGAAATAAAGTTCGTTGGTCAAAGAGTAGATAACATTTACATGATTAATCTAGACTGTCTTGCTTCAAATAATGTGCAATGCTTTATAACTAAAGAGGATGAATCATGGCTATGGCATAGAAGAATTGCTCACATTCATGTAGACCATTTAAATAAACTTGTTTCAAAAGATTTAGTTATTGGTTTACCAAAATTAAAATTTGAAAATAAATTTTGTGACGCTTGTCAAAAAGGAAAACAAGTAAAAGCTTCTTTTCAAGCAAAAAATATTGTTTCAACAACTAGACCTTTACAACTTTTACATATGGATTTATTTGGACCTTCAAAAATCAAAAGTTTTGGTGGAAACTATTATGGTCTTGTGATTGTGGATGATTATTCTAGATATACATGGACATCATTTCTCACTCATAAACATGAAGCATATCATGCATTTAAGAAACTTGCCAAGATCATCCAAAATGAACAAAATTTGAAAATAGCATCCATTCGAACGGATCATGGGGGAGAATTTGAAAACCAATCTTTTGAAAAGTTTTGTGAAAAGTTTGGCATTGAACATAATTTTTTGGCTCCAAGAACTCCACAACAAAATGGAGTAGTTGAAAGGAAAAATCGATCTTTAGCGGAGCTCGCAAGAACTATGTTGAATGAAAATAATATTTCAAAACACTTTTGGGCCGATGCGGTAAATACCGCTTGCCATGTGATGAATCGTTGTTTGATAAGGCCTATATTAAAGAAAACCCCCTACGAGCTTTATAGAGGAAGAAAACCAAATATTTCCTATTTTCATATATTTGGATGCAAATGTTTTGTGTTGAACAATGAAAAGGAAAATCTCGGCAAATTCGATGCAAAATCTGATGAAGCAATTTTCTTAGGTTATTCATCTACAAGTAAAGCATATAGACTCTTTAACAAATAAACTTATACAATTGAAGAGTCCATACATGTTAAATTTGATGAACTTAACCAAAATCCTCCGAGAAAGGAAGTTGATGATCTTGTAGGTACCTTCCAAGAAATGAACTTGGAAAACAAAGAAGAAGCCAACAATGAAGGAGCTACAACACAACTTGATAAACAACAAGATTGGGTAACCTTAAAGGACCATCCTTTGGACAAAATCATTGGAGAAATAACCAAAGGGGTAAGTACTTGAAATGCCATTAGAAATACATGCAATCACTTAGCTTTTGTATCTCAAATTGAACCAAAAAATATTGATGAAGCCATTATTGATGAACATTAGATGTTGCCCATGCAAGAAGAATTGAATCAATTTGAAAGAAATAAAGTTTGGAAACTTGTGCCAAGACCCAATGACCATCTAATATTAGGCACCAAATGGGTTTTTAGAAATAAGTTAGATGAAAATGGCATAATAACAAGAAATAAAGCTAGACTAGTTACAAAGGGATATAATCAAGAAGAGGGAATAGATTATGAAGAAACGTATGCTCCTGTAGCTAGGTTAGAAGCCATTAGATTATTGTTAGCTTTTGCATGTTGCATGGATTTTAAACTTTATCAAATGGATGTCAAAAGCGCTTTTCTAAACGGCTTTATACAAGAAGAAGTTTATGTAGATCAACCTCCCGGTTTTGAAAATCATAAATTTCCAAATCATGTCTTTAAGTTGAGAAAAGCTCTATACGGTTTGAAACAAGCTCCAAGAGCTTGGTATGAAAGACTTAGTAAATTCCTTTTAGAAAATAATTTTGAAAGAGGAAAAGTTGATACTACACTATTTATAAAATGCAAAAATAATGACATTCTTTTGGTACAAGTTTATGTTGATGATATAGTATTTGGTGCTACTAATGAAAATCTTTGTCAAGAATTCACCAAGATTATGCAAGATGAGTTTGAAATGTCCATGATGGGAGAACTCACCTTCTTCCTTGGATTACAAATAAAACAAACAAATGAAGGAACGTTTATTAGTCAAACAAAGTATTGTAAAGAACTACTCAAAAGGTTGGAAATGGACAAGGCAAACGAAATAGCTACACCCATGAGTACATCTTGCTACTTAGACAAAGATGAAAAGGGCAAGGACGTTGAAATAACTAAATACCGAGGTATGATTGGTTCCTTACTCTATTTAACAGCTAGTAGGCCTGATATTATGTTTGCTGTATGCATGTGTGCTAGATATCAAGCATGTCCTAAAGAATCACATCTCACCGTCGTAAAAAGAATTTTGAAATATCTTGTGGGTACTCAAAATGTTGGTTTATGGTATCCCAAAGGCGTTGAATATAATCTTTTAGGATATTCTAATTCTGACTTTGCGGGATGTAAACTTGATAGAAAAAGTACTAGTGGAACATGTCATTTACTTGGTAGTTCCCTTGTTTCTTGGCATAGCAAGAAACAAGTAAGTGTTGCTTTATCGACAGCTGAGGCAGAATATGTAGCAGCTGGTAATTGTTGTTCTCAAATCCTTTGGATGAGACAACAACTTCTTGATTTTGGTGTTGTTTTAAACAAAGTACCCATTAAATGTGACAACACTAGCGCAATAAATATCTCTAAAAATCCGGTCATGCATTCTAGGACTAAGCATATTGAAATAAGACATCACTTTATAAGAGACCATGTTTTGAAAGGAGATTGTGTACTTGAATATGTTGAAACTTCAAAACAATTGGCGGATATTTTTACAAAACCCCTTCCAAAAGAACAATTTATAAATATTAGAAGGGAATTAGGAATTTTGGAAATTGATTAAGTTGACTTATCTTTTATCACACGTTCTCTTACACTTTGAACATAATTTTTGAAAATCTTTTACTTAAAGATTTTTTAAAAAAATTTTTTTTTTGAACATAGTGCTTTACTTTATGAAATACATACAAATTTTAATAACTGTATACTCACACTCTTAATAAACTATATTAATGCTCCATAAATCTTTGTCTTCTTAAGTCTCCATATGACATAAATCATTTTATAAGAGACTTCAAGTTTGAAATTTGAATTCAAAATTTTCAAATTCAAAATTTGAATTCAAAATTCAAATTTGCACTCAAAACAAAAACCAAACATGTGCTACTCCTTGTACTTCTTATCCTCGTAACTCTAAGTGTCAATTAGGAAGCTTTAACAAGGCTAAATGACAAAAGTTGATTCCCCAAGCACAAGATTCCCTTTCACGTGACTTAAGCTTTGAAATTGCGCAAAATACAAAGCTTGAATCGATTCATCCTAGTAGTGAATCGATTCACACGAGAGACAGTGGGCAAATTCAGTGGTTCCAGTAAATTGAATCGATTCAAATAGGAAAGAATTGATTCACATGGGTTCTCTTGGCCTCTCTCATACGTTTTTGCTATAAATATAGGCACATCTTCTTACTTTCTTCACCCATTCTTCACTCTTGTCCTATAATTCTCTTGCTTCCTCTCTAAACATTCCTCCTTCATCACTTCTAACTCATGGCTTCCTCTTCAAATCCAAGAAGAAAAAGGAGAGCCAACATTGCTGAGTCCTCCGCTCCTCAAGTCTCTAATCTTTCTCGACTTTTTGATACTCAAAAGGAGCTTCAAAGGTATCTAGAAAAATTCTCTGAAAAAGCTCTTATACCCCCTCATTGGCTTGACCTTCAATTATTCAATGAGCATGAGTTTGATTTCTTTGAAAATCTTAAACTATTAAATCTTGTTGAATTTACCACTCTTCAAGAACCTTTCATTTATCCTAAACTTATTAGAGCCTTTTACTCCACTCTTCGAATTGTCAATAACCGTTTAATAGCCAAAGTAAAAGGAGTCACTATCTCTCTTGATGATCATATCCTTCACATTGTTGGTCGACTTCCACTTAGCAATCTAAACTTCAATGGAAGGAAACCGATTCTCGAATGGAATTATAATCCCTTGGAAGCTAGAACTTTTCTTAGCCTTTTCTCCTCTTCAAGCACCGTGGGTCATATGGACATTGAGCATCGTCTTCTTCACTATTGCTTGGTAAAAATCCTCCTTCCCAAAGGAAGCAACAATGCATGAGTAAGTGAAAGTCAAATGCTTATTATTTGGGCAATGTTACATAAAAAAACATAAATTGGATAGCCCTTATAAAACAACACATGATTGATGCACCAAAGCTAACCCGCCTTCCCTATGCGGTATTGATTATCAAACTCCTTCGACATTTTCAAGTGGATTTTTCAAATGAAGTAAAGGAGTTAGTTGGCACAAAAGGGCAAATTGGTAGTCAACATCTCACTACAATAGGATGGGTTCATCAAGATAACCTATGGCATTATTCTCCCAAGTATAGCTCCGGTGAAGATGAGGAACCTCTTGAGCAAGAGGAACAAGCACAACAAGCACCATCACCTATTCCGCAAGTTTCTCTATCTAATGAAGAACTTCTAGCAAGGCTCACAAATCATTTTGATGAACGTTTTGATTGCTTGGAGAATAATATGAATGTCCGCTTCAACCAAATGGAAGATGCTATGACCACTCAATACAATGAAATCAATCAAAAATTTTCTGAGTTCAAATTCTTCAATCCATAAGCTAGAATTTGCAGTATTTCTTTTGTTTAGTACTCTATGTTTTTAATCTTAATCCCAATTTTCATTGCTTTCATGATTGCTAACTTTCTTGAGTTTTTGATGATGTCAAAGGGGGAGAGAATATATT
The DNA here is from genome assembly GCA_037962975.1 of Clitoria ternatea. NCBI lineage: Eukaryota > Viridiplantae > Streptophyta > Magnoliopsida > Fabales > Fabaceae > Clitoria > Clitoria ternatea. The sequence continues at coordinate 19,380,401 of CM075673.1, read as the reverse complement.
TATCTCACAAAGGGGGAGAAATCTTTTCAATGTAATTTTTTTTATGACATATGTTGAATGATTAAGGGGGAGATAGTTAAATTACATGTTTAAAAGGGAATTTTACTATACTCACATGACTTCTTATCTCAAAGATTCTCTTCTTAACTTGTGCCTATGATGTCATAAATATATGGTATAAAATTACATGTGATAGGGGGAGTTATTCTTGCAATATATTTGAACTATTATGATACTAACACCCCAAGAGACAAGCATTTGTTGTCATCATCAAAAAAGGGGAGAATGTATTTTTATGTTGATGTAGGTTTTGATAATGACACTACAAATGGAGAAATATCAAGAATGTTATCAAGCAATTAAGTATGTTTGATGTGGAATCTAAAATGGTTGATGTTTAAATTTGATGAATAATCAAGGACATATGTTAAAGGCATTTAAAGAAGCTCAAAACAAGTGAGAATTGATCATCAAAGTGCCTAAGAATCAAAGGAACCAAAGTATATGCAAAAGGGTCCAAAAGGGGATGAAAAATGCACCAAAATTGGAGAATCAGGTGCATGAATCGATTCAAGCATAATGTGAATCGATTCATACGAATCAAGTGGCCCAGAATGTGAAAATCAAGTGCATGAATCGATTCTTCCCTTGCCTGAATCGATTCATACGAAAACAAAGCACCCAGGATGTGATTTTTCAAAGCCTGAATCGATTCATGATGCTGTCAGGAACAAAATCATATGCAGAATGAATGTTCTTCTTCAGTTGAATCAAATTGGAAGACCCAAGGCAATGTTCCATGCTTTGTCCCTCTCTACATGCATGTGTCTTATTGGAAATGCAATTAATTTAAATTTAGACAAACATGCTTCTTGATGCACATACCATGTTCTTCTTGGAGACACTAAAAGTCTTATTGGAATTGGAATGCCAAGTTGAATGGAGACATGCATGCCTAACATTTCAAGCTCCCAAGGAATTTAATATTGCAAAATCCATGCCATTGGAGCCTATAAATAGAGAAGGAGTTGAAGGCAAAACTTACACCAAGCATTTGAAGCATTACCATTTGCTTTCTTCTCCCTCAATTCTCTTGCTCTTCTTCTTGCTCTCTTTATTCTTGATTGGTATATTTATTGAAGTTATTTTTTGAGAGTTAACTTCTGGGAAAATTATATTGTGTACTTAACTTGCATATCCTCTCATTTGAAGAGTTATTATCTTGTGTAAGCTTTAACTTGTATATCCACTCTATTGAGAGAGTTTCCTTGTATACTCAAACACCAAACACCTTAGAAGCTTTGGGTTGGGTTTCAACCTTGTAATTGTGAGATTGAGAGATTGGGTGGGGTGCCCTTGTACTTGTAAGGATTGGATTCTTGAGTGTGGGACACTAGGAAGTCACAATTGCTCAAAGTGTATCTCTAATCTACAATAGTGAAAATCCTCTAAGTGGGTTGCTTAGAGGCGAGATGTACACCGGCGTGGTGGAACTCGTATACATCGGTTTGCAAATCTCTCTTCCCTAAACTCATTTAATTTGTGCACTTAACTTGTTTGCTTAATTCATTGTTTCATTAATTTGACTAAGTGCATGATACATTAAGTTGAAAACTATTTTTGAATAACATTGTTGAACTTGGACTTAAGCAATACCTTTGAATTAATCTTTCTAAAGTCCTATAAATTGCTTTGTAACTAAATTGATTCATTATCTAAACTCTTTAAGTGGTTATTAGTTTGTCTTGTGTAAAATTTGTTGTTACTTGCTATCTAGTTTATTATCTTAAATAAACATAGTAACAAAAGAAACAATTTCAAGAGCATTCCAAAGAAAATTTTTAATACTCAATTCACCCCCCTCTTGAGTAATTGAGGCCACTTGGTTAACATGTGATCCCAAGGACCACCGGGGTCACCTGCTCATCGAGAGCCACCCCCCACAAGGGTCGGCCACATGTAGCTCCCCGTAGCAATACATGGGCGGCTTCATGACTTACACACCGAGTCACAAGGGAAAATAAAATTGCTCGTGCACCGAGCCACCCTCCCACTGGGTCGGCTGAGGGAACTCCCCTAATGTTCCAACAACGATGGCTATGCAGTATGCCATGGATAGAAATGCAAATCATATGTATTTCTCACTCTATGCATCCTATACATTCCACTCATCATACATCATCATCATCATCACCAACATCACCATAAGGCTTTTAGTGGATTCAATATTATTGGTTATTCGTATTAGTTTAAATATTTATGGGGCGTTGTTACTGTTTCTAATTCATATCATTTACTTTCATCATCAATACAAAGACTCCAAAATTTATCTATTGTTGCAACCTGGATCGCGACGGCGCGGCGAGAAAGAAAAAACTGCCGGTTGTGAAACAGGGAGTTGTAACATCCCGAATTTTACAAAATGAATAATTGATGAGACTAAATAATAAATAATTTAATGTGAGGTGTTATGTGACCCAAAAAAAAATATTGGGATGGTGAAATTGAGATTTATTGAGGATATTTATAAATTGTTGGGACTTAAAGAGTTAAAATTTTACCCGGTTAAAATATGAGTGTCGGACCAAGTATCTCCGATTGAGATGCCAATTGTCAGGGCTGTAGATAAAATTGTTGGGAATCTAAATATATTTTCAGAATAAATTTTAGATAATGTATTGAGCCCGAACGGAGAGCCTGTTTGTTATAAAACGGAAAGATTTTAAAGAAAGGAAGGAAATTTAAAAATAAAAACTCTCCCCTTCTCTTCTTCTCACGTTGGGCCCTCTTTCTCAAAAAGGGAAAATATCTTTCTTCTTCTTCATCTCTCATTCCTTTTTTCCTTCTCCACTTCTTCTTCTCTTCAAAACCTAAGCCATATGATGTTGTCTTCTTTCTTCACCATTTTTACTTGGGGAAGCTTGAAGAAAGCCATTGGAGGTTAGAACTCTCCTCTTTTTCTCTTCAAATTTTGTATGGCCACCTCTCCTTTGGAAGATCATGGTTGCTTCTTGGTTGAGGTAAGCTCCTCATCATCTTTCAAGAGTTTATGCCCTAGGTTTTGGATTTTTAATGTATAAGAGAGCATTAAATGTGTAAGGATTGATGGGAGAAGTATTAATTATGAAAACCCTAGGTGGGATAGTCATTGAGGATTGCTATTGATGTTGATAATGAATGAAATATAATATTGCTAGTCTTGAGATGTTTGAAATAAGGCATAAAGGTAGTTAGAATTGATGATTGTGGATTTTGGGAAGATTAGAATTGATTAATTGTGGTGATGATGGGGTTTTGATGGAACCCTAACTTTGACGAAGTGAGGATGTGTAGAATATGAGTAGGAAGTATGTTTTATTGTAATAGAGAATAATATTAATGATGAAAGATAACTAATTATGATGATTAATGTGTAAGTTGTTGTTTATAATGATGGATAAGTATAGTAAAGCCAAATTTTATAGAAAGAAACTCATGGGTGAGTGCTGTTAGGAATTGTGCAAGAATGAATGTTAATATTATGGTTACGGTATGGTGATGGATAAATAACTTGGAAGAGTAGTTGATAAAGTCTTAGACCATAACATGTACCATTTAGAATATATGGATAGTGAAGATTGGTTTGAGCTAAGATAACTCATGTTGAGCTCAAGGTGATGATAATGGTATTTGGATGATTGATGTAATGTAGAAATGCATTTTAGATGTGGGATGAAATATATGTTTTAAGAATTGAGAATTTATATGGATGATTGGCATTGAATGTGATAGCCATTGTGATGGTATTAGTGATAAGTTTGAGGTTTATGCATAATTGAAGAACTCATAGAGTCAAATAGAGTTTTATGTGATTTTGATGGCTTGGGTTAGTCCCAATAGCTTCTATGTGTAGTTTATGACTTGTAGAAATTGAAATGGGCCAATTCCATTGAGAATTGACCCTTGAAGTGCCCAAAAACATTTTAAATCGGGTAAAACACAATTATGTGCATAAGTCTCTCAATTTTAAGAAATTTTGAGTGAGGCTGGTGGCCACACGTCACAAATAATATATTTTAGCTTGTGACAAATTTTGATGGTCATTGGATTTGAATTGAATGAGATTGGGTGATTGGAAGTTGAAATTTTGGTGTTGTTCTGCATAAAAACAGCAGCAGGGCTGTCTTGAATCGATTCAAGACCCTTTGAATCGATTCAAGAGGTGCTGTTTTCACTATTTTGGGCTCCAGGGGTGTTTGAATCGATTCATACGAGTTTGAATCGATTCAAGGCCCTCTGTTTGTCAAAAATTGAGATTTTGGGACGCTTGAATCAATTCATACGAACCTGAATCGATTTAGAGCCCTGTTATGGCCACTGTTGTGCTGTTTTTCCAACTGGTCTGTTTTCCTTGCTGTTTTTGGCCCGTTTGGGCATCTTAATGACACTTTTGGCCTCTGAGTTCTTCATGAAAGTTGTAGATAATTGTGTTACGGAGGTGTGAGAATTGGTCTCACATTAATTGTAGTTTTCTAACTCTCATTAGGAGAAAAATACCGAACCGATTGTGTTGAAAAATTCAAGTTTAAGGGGGTTTTGAACCCAACTTTTTATGGTGGCCAAATTGGGACTAATAGGTGATATTTGTGACATGTCCCACTATTCTTAAGACTAAAAGTAAGCTTTCTTCATGTCTTAATGTTGAAATTTATCATGGGCTCATTATTGCCCAAAACCCCCTTTTAGTATGTAAAAACGAGAAAATTCACTAAGGGTACATGTGTGGTGTGTCATAGTGGTGATTGAGGAATGGCTTAAGGCCTTGGCAAGGTATGTGTATACCTACGTTATGTTATGAATATATACATGCTACACCACTATGGATATATATTGTGAATCATGATGGAAAGTAAGTGATATGGTTACATGACACACCTTGAGTGATGACGAAAGTAAAGAGGGGACAATTGAATAGAAATGAGTGTATAAATTAATGGATTTGAAATGGTGGCAAAGATGATTGCTAAATATATACTTTTGAAATACCATGTTGTTTTCCATGCATGGATTAATGTGAGAATGATATTGTGGCTATTGAGATGCCAAGTATATGAATGATATGCCTTAAGGGGCTTTGTAAATGATTGTATGTTATTCATTGAAAGTGCCAAATTAAAATATATCCCTATAAGAGAGGATGAGATATCCTTGCGAGGTTGATTGGCATATGCAGTATTGTATTTTTCATATATGGCATGGTATAATCTTGAAATATGGTTGCGATCACAATATAATCACTTTGCGAGGTGCCACGAAGGGTAAATCCTGGAGTGAAGAGGACGTTGTCCTGTTGTTGTTGAATAATATAGAAAATATCACCTTGAGGGGTGCCACGACGGGTAAATCCCGGAGTGAAGATGATGTTGATCATAATGTTAAATATATCACCTTGCGGGGTGCCACGAAGGGTGTATCCCTGAGTGATGATAGTATTTTGATAATTATTATGAAGCGAATCACCTTGCGGGGTGCCACAAAGGGTGTATCCCTGTGTGAAGATACTATTGCATGAATTATTATTGAAATGAATATATCACCTTGCGGGGTGCCACGAAGGGCGTATCCCTGAGCGAAGAGGACGTTGTCCTATTGTTGTGAATAATATTGAATATATCACCTTGCGGGGTGCCACAAAGGGTGTATCCCTGAGTGAAGATGCTATTGCATGAATTATTATTGAAATGAATATATCACCTTGCGGGGTGCCACGAAGGGTAAAACCCTGAGTGAAGAGGACGTTGTCCTGTTGTTGTTGAATAATATGGAATATATCACCTTGCGGGGTGCCACGATGGGTAAATCCCAGAGTGAAGATGATGATGATCATATTGTTGAATTTAACACCTTGCGGGGTGCCACGAAGGGCATAGCCCTGAGTGATGATGATATTGTGTTATTTATCGTAATGAATCACCTTGCGGGGTGCCATGAGGGGTGTGTCCCTGAGTGATGACAGTATTGTTATAATTATTATGAAATGTATCACCTTGCGGGGTGCCACTAAGGGTATATCCCAAAGTGAAGAGGACGTGATCCTACTGATATTGAATTATTGCGAACTAAATCACCTTGCGGGGCGCCACGAGGGGTGTATTCCTGAGTGATGATGATATTGTGTTATATATGGAAATAATTCACCTTGCGGGGTGCCACGAAGGGTTTATCCCGGAGTGACGATAATGACATGAATGATGAATTTAACACCTTGCGGGGTGCCATGCAGGGTATGTCCTTGAGTGATGACAATGATATGATGGATGAATAAATTCACCTTGCGGGGTGCCACGACGGGTATGACCCGAAGTGATGATAATAGTTTGAGTGATAAATAATTCACCTTGCGGGGTGCCACGAAGGGTGTATCCCTGAGTGATGATGGTATTATGTTATTTATTATGAAATGAAACACCTTGCGGGGTGCCACGAAGGGCGTAGGCCTGAGTGATGATGACATTGATGTATATATGGAAATAATTCACCTTGCGGGGTGCCACGACGGGTATGACCCGAAGTGATGATAATAGTTTGAGTGATAAATAATTCACCTTGCGTGGTGCCACGAAGGGTGAAACCCTGAGTGATGATATTATTATTAGAATTATTGGGAATAAATATTATGGTGGTTGCGATCACCCATGGATATGAAATTAGATTTATTGTATATTTAAGAATGAATGACCACGAATGATGAGAAACCCCTTACGAGGAGGTGCATAAGTAAAACTTAAATAAATTGATGATGATAAGGATTATGAATGCCCTTGTTGATAAGTGGCAAAATGATTTGGGTATATGATTATGTATGTAATATACTTATTTATGATATGAGTTGTGATTCATGAGGCTTATATGCTTATTATTATGATGAGTAGTTAATGAATTATAATTTTGATAATTTAATAGCAAAGCACACATGAAGTTTGTATGCATATACACATAATCACAATATATATTATTCATCATTTTGAATGTATATTTGAATGTATAACTCACTCTCCCATGTGGTCTCCTTTTTGGCATTGTGATGCAGGTTACCATGGGATGATTTTGAAGTTAAAGATCAAGTTTTGGTGAAGGTAAATAGTGGTAGAGGGAATGCCTTGGCCGGCATCATTTATGAATTATTATTTATTAGAATCATAAAATGTATAATTTATCTATAATGATATAGACGTTTTAATGAATTTGTACATGTATATAAATATAGTTATACCTTAGGCTTTGCGTACTCAGGTTGATGATTGTCTAATAGGCTCATGATATGTCATTGCATGCTAGCCTAGCCTTTTCTCATATCGTCATATATGGGACTAGACGTGTGCCCGGTATACATATTCTTTCGCTGTAAACTTTATTATTTTTGTATACCACTATGGGGCATTATTCTATCGATCCAGCTTTAGGGTTATTTAATCTCACTCTTGGGTTTTCTGTGATTTGGGTCTTGATGTGATCATGGTGAAGTCTTGGAAATATTTTCAAACGCGAAAAATTTATTCGCATTTTCATTAATTATGATGATCACATCAGGATTCAAGTACAGAAAATCCGGGGTGTTATAGGAGTCGCCACCAACGTTTTTATCCATAGGAAAAACATTGGGAAAAAACTAAGTTCAGTGAAAGCACTGGTTTAAAAAATGAGATTCAAGTTCAGGAGTCGGTTACGAGTAGGGAAGGTATTAGCACCCTACATCGCCTGTCAGAAACAGTACCAAGATTGAAAGCGCAATATAAATAGCCTTAAATAAAACATGGTTTCTTCCTTTTTTGTATTTTTATCTAAAAATGACGGAATGGAGTAAGAGAGCTGTACAAACATAGAATGTCAAAGCGAGGTCAACGGGACATTTCTTCCGAATTAAACTCGACTTTGATATGAGACAGAAAGGGAGGAAAAGAATGCTAATAAGACATCATGCCTAAATTAGACATCCTCGAATAAAAAAGGGACAGGGATAGGAAAGAGATAAGCAGGACGTCTCGTCCTAAGTATCCCTTCCCTATGAATTGTGGCGAGGCTTGAACAAAAACTAGGGGGAAATCAACAAGACGTCACGTCTAAATTGATTTTCAAGGAAGCGACAAAAAAAGAACATTTATGAAAGAAACACGAAAGTGAGGAAATAAATCAGTAAAAAGAAACAAGAAAGATGGGCCCGACAGGAGTTGAGGTCCTGCTCCTACGTATTCTTGAATTATCAAGAAATCAGGGTTACGTAGTTCTGAGTGTTTTTCTTTTAGGAAAAGATTGGGAAAATGTTGATGGGTATCATTTTGGTGAGGAATCCATACAAGACGAAGTTCTTCGCACGTGTACGGGTCCTATAGAGGTTGTGTAGATGGAAGTATTTTTCGTACGACACTGACTAAAAATGATTTTTTTTCTTTTTTTTTTTGATTTTATTTAGATTTGAAAGAGAACACAGGAAACATCCATTTCCCTTTATTATTATTTTTTTAAAACTACGAAGCAAAAGAGGGATGGTATCAGAAGCTATAAGAGAGAAAGAGAAATAGTAAATTCAGAAAAGAGAGGGAAAAATGAGCAAAAACCGAGTGGGAGAAGAGAAAACCGAGTGAGAAAAAGGGAAAACCGAGTAAAAATGAAAAAAACCGAGTGAAAAAATAGAATACCAAGTGAAAAATTAAATACCGAGTGAAAAGTGGAATACCGAGTGATGGAGTAAGAGACTGCAGAGTGGGTCAAAAACTGACTGAAGGTGGAAGAGACCGACCGAGTGAGAAAGGGACCGCCGAGGGAGAAAGGCAGTGAGGGGTTGAGAGGCGTTTGAAGGTATTTAGAGGGAAAGAGAAGGGTGTTGGACGGTGTGGAATTGGTGCAGGGTCTGGATAGTGTAAGGATTTGGGAGACGTTGGGACGGTATGGAGTTGGTATAGGGTCTGGACGGTGTAAGGATTTGGGAGATGTTGGGACGGTGTAAAGGACTTAGGAGGTGTTGGAACGGTGTGGTGGCTTTAGGAGGTGGACTGGAACAGAATCGGTGTGGTGGATTTAGGAGAACGGTGCGGAGAGGGACAGTGTGGGTGAGAGAGGACAATATTGAGAAGGACGGTTGGGTGTTAGAGCTATTCGGTGTAGGGAGAGAGAGAGGACGGAGGTGAACTCAGGCAGAGTTTTCTTGCAGGGAGAGAAAATCCTACCCCTTGAGCCTCTTCAGCTGGGGTATTTATAGGGGTTGAAGACATGAGCTGAGTGTCTAGGACAGCTCAATTTCCATTCAGTGGAGGCAGCCTGGCCACTAACCGATAGTGGGGGGACAGCGGCTGGTAGGGAATTTTTAATTTCTCCACTTCCGCCCCCTGTCTGCCACTTTTAGAAAGTGCGATTCCAGGTCAGTGCGCATAAACATCCGGGCTCATCCTTCCATTGTCAAGTTTGTGACATCGGCCATTAAAGACCGGTTAGATAGAATTCCAATAACTGGTCTGATGTGATCTCTTTGGAACCTAGACCGGTGTCACATTTACACTAGTCGGACCTTTTCAATGTTTGGGGTACCATGGGATCGGTGTTCTTCCCCGTGGCCCGGATCCACTGCCTCAGTCAGCATCCATCCTTAGTGGGAGATAATCCGAGTGGAAAAAGTGTAAAAGACCGAGTGAGGCATTCAATCGGAACCGATTGAAACATACATTCGGAACTGATTGAAAGTGATTCACTCGGAACTGATTGAAGAGTGATTGGGAACCAATTGAAAGGTGAGTGATTCACTCGGAACTGATTGAAGAGTGATTCGGAACCGATTGAAAGGTGAGTGATTCAGTCGGAACTGATGGAAGAATGATTCAGAACCGATTAAAACGTGAGTGAGTCTGAACCGATTGAAACGTGAGTGATTTACTCGGAACTGATTGAAGAGTGATTGGGAACTGTTTGAAAGGTGAGTGATTCACTCGGAACTGATTGAAGAGTGATTTGGAACTGATTAAAAGGTGAGTGAGTCTGAACCGATTGAAACGTGAGTGATTCACTCGAAACTGATTGAAAACCTGCTTCTATCACATGTGATCCACTCAGGATTGGCAAGTTTTTATTCAAATGATTCAATCGGCATCCTTAAAATGTTTCACTCGGCTATGTTTCTGGACTTGAACCACTCGGAGAAAACTTGCTCGGATTTGTTGCTTGGGAGTAATTCAGTCGACCCTCCCTTCACTCCTTGAAGTGATCCACCCAGACACATTCACTCGGGAGTCTGACTTGCTTTTCACTCTAAAATTTGGAATTTGAGAGAGTCTGCCCAGATATTCATTCTCAGCCTTTCTGCGCTCAGAATCAGTCCACTCGAGATTATCTCACTCGGAGAAAACCTTCCCTTGGACTCAACCTACTCGGAAATGGTTGAAAGGTGTCTCACTCGGTGCTGACTGAAGAATGGTCCCTATTCACGCTTGAGCATGTTAAACTTCGCTCGGGCGAACACATTCCAGCAGCTAATATTATGCCTCTCGCTTGAGCGGGATCCCTTCGCTTAAACGAGATTATGGCCTCCAATGTTCTCGCTCGAGCGTAGCCAGAGCCGCTTGAGCCAAAGACCTTTGTTTAATCGGACTTGCTTCACTCGGCGTTACTTTGTCCGGAAATGGCACTGCTTGTAGCATTCAATCGGAATTGGCTAGGTGATTCACTTGGAGATTGTTTGCTCAGAAGTGGAATTGCTTGATGCATTTAAATAGAGTTTATTCAATCGAAATTACTTTGCTCAGAAGTAATTCAATCAGAACGGCTTCAATCGGCAATTATCCATTCGGATGTACTCATTCAGGAGTCGGTCTCGGAACGGTTTCAATCAGAATTTGGAACTTTTGAGAGAGTTTACTCAGAGCCTTTTCTCTGTTCAGAGGCAACTTACTTGGAAGCAGCTCACTTGGGAATGACTCGATTGGAGACATTCTACTCAGAAATTATCAATCGGTCCCATGGAACTTGACTCAGAGCCTTCTTTTAGTTCGAAAGTAACTCCCACACTTGAAGTCCACTCGAAAACTTATCATTCTGAGACATCCCACTCGGAAACTGCACTCGGACACAACTGACTAGTATTTTCACTCGGAAACAACCCTTTTCACTCGAAAATAACCATTTTCACTCAGAAATAGCCATTTTCACTCGGAAATAGCCATTTTTTCATTCAAAAATATTATAGCTAGAAGGATTAGTTAAAATTGAAGCTCAGTCCTTTCTCCGAGATGCTTTCCACTTGTGTCGGACCGAAAGAGGTGTTCACAGATGCCCCTCTTTACTTGTTTTTCACAAAAGAAACACGAAGCTTCTGTGTTTCTGAAGCGAAAAGGAAGTAAAGATATGAACACCGATGTAGGAGCCAAGTGGGACCTTTTGATCGGTATAGCGTCTGACGGTGCTGGCAATCATGAGTTGTTGTGACCTTTTCCTCTTTTCCACATCTGTCTCTCCTTTTTTCTCTTTTTTTGTTTTTGTTTTTGTTTTTTTTTGTTTTTGTTTTTTTTGTTTTTTTTTGTTTTTTTTTGTTTTTTTTGTTTTTTTGTTTTTTTGTTTTTTTTTGAGTTCTGAATGAACCGGGAAAAATTCTTTCAATTAACAGGAGGTGAGAAGATCGGGATCGACCTCCGGTAGATTAGAAGGTAAAGGGTGCCTGCATAGGCGACTGGAAAATAAAGGGTGCCTGAATAGGCGACTGGAAAGTAAAGGGTGCCTGAATAGGTGAATGGAAACTAAAGGGTGCCTGAATAGGTGAATAGAAAGTAAAAGGTGCCTGAATAGGCGACTGGAAAGTAAAGGGTGCCTGAATAGGCGAATGGAAAGTAAAGGGTGCCTGAATAGGCGAATGAAAATTAAAGGGTGCCTGAATAGGCGAACGGAAAGTAAAAGGTGTCTGAATAGGCGAATGGAAAGTAAAGGGTGCCTGAATAGGCGAATGAAAAGTAAAGGGTACCTGAATAGGCGACTGGAAAGTAAAGGGTGCCTGAATAGGCGAATGAAAAGTAAAGGGTGCCTGAATAGGTGACTGGAAAGTAAAGGGTGCCTGAATAGGCGAATGGAAAGTAAAGTGTGCCTGAATAGGCGAATGGAAAGTAAAGGGTGCCTGAATAGGTGAATGGAAAGTAAAGGGTGCCTGAATAGGCGAATGGAAAGTAAAGGGTGCCTGAATAGGCGACTGGAAAGTAAAGGGTGTCTAAATAGGCGACTGGAAAGTAAAGGGTGCCTGAATAGGCGAATGAAAAGTAAAGGGTGCCTGAATAGGCGAATGGAAATGCAGAGATTGGAGGAGCTAACAGGACGTCTCATCCGAATTAACTCACTAGACTTAAAGGCTCATGGTGATGCCCCAGTTTGACATGACTGAAGGTTCTTGGGGAATTGCCCCTTGACTAGAATAGGAGAAACCTGGGGAGATGCCCCAGTTTGACATGATTTGAAGGAGTCTTTGAGGAATGGCTCCTTGAATGAAAGAGAGTGAACTTGGGGTGATGCCCCAATTTGACATATTTTGAAGGAACCTTGGGGAATTACCCCCTTGACTGAATAGATCTGGGGTGATGCCCTATTTTAAGGTGATTTGAAGGTTGTTGGGGAACTACCCCTTGAATGAACAAAAGAAATCTGGGGAGATGCCCCTGTTTGAGTTGTTTAGGAAATGTATTTCTACTAGGGAAGGATTGATGGTTCAGGGTGCTACCTCTTTGGGTGAAAGAGAATGAACCTGGGGTGATGCCCCAGTTTGATTTGTCTGGGAAGTGTAGTTCCACTGGAGAAGGATTGATGGCTCGAGCATCGCCCCTTGATTGGGAAGGGAAAATCTGGGGTCCACCTGGTATGTGTGGATTTACTGAGAGAAATGTGTTGGGCCCTTTGGGGAGAGTTCTTCTAAGCCTGATTAGAAAATATTCTTATTAGTGGGAGAAGATGATCTGAATTGTAGGCTCACTGGGGAGAGTTTGGTGATTCTACTGGGGGAAAGTTTTGCTGGAAACTATCCTTGGGCTTGGGAAGGAGATACGCTTGACTGTCAGAATGTATTAGGTAGAATCCTTGGAAGGGAGTTTGAAAAAGTGTCAGCTTTGGCAGTTGAGGAAAAGACTTCGAGAGGTGCCAACTTTGGCGATTTGGAAGGGATTCTGAAGAGTGTCAACTTTGGGGGTTGAAGAAGAGATTTTTTTTGAAAAATGCCAATTTCGGCGATTTGGGGAAAGAATTCTGAGAAGTGCCAACTTTGGCGATTAAGGAGAAGACTTTGAGAGGTGCCAGCTTTAGCGATTTGAGGAAGGAGTTCTGAGAAGTGCCAACTTTGGCGATTAAGGAGAAGACTTGAAAGATTCTAGTTTTGGCAGCTGCGGTTCCATTGAGGAAAAGGACTTGATTGAGGCGTTAATGCTTGACATGACTGTCCGTTGTAATAACCTACAGAAAAAAGGGTAAGTAGTGCAAAGATACATTCAAAAACTGGGTAGGTCCTATGAAACCGTGACCCTTAGGATAACTTATGGACAAAGGAGAATCAAAGAGGCGATCATAGCTTTAAAGCGCGTGCCTGGCTGAGTCTTTGTGATGATTGTCTAAGACGAGGTCAAGAAGTCGGAGCGTCTTGTCCCTTACAACTTTAAATGTTCACCATTCTTTCATTTTATTTTTATAAAAACATAATGTTTTATCAGATCAATGCAATTCAGAACACATATCGAAAAAAAGGATTCATGTATGTCAAACAAAATACAGAGAATGGACAACGGGGAAAATAAATGGGATGGAATGAAGTTACATAGGACAGGTCAAGGCCGGGAGAAACAGGGAAGGTTTAAGGATCCTCCAGTGAATTCCTGAGACTAGTGAAAACCTTAACCCCACGTCATGATCTCAAGTACATCATTCAACTCTGCCTTTGAGAGGGTAGTTTGACCATGGTCCACATGCCTCAGTTTGCACGTTTTGCATTGGAAACTTTAGTTACTCTGCCAAAATCTCGACCCTAATTATTACCTCAGCCACCTTTTCATGTTTTCGACTCACCGTGTTGCTCTAACGTTTGCCTAGGCCGCCCTTTCAGGTTTTCAGCCTAGCGAGCTTTTCATGTGTTTTTCTCTTCTTGTTTATTTTTGGCTGCATCCTTTACAGTAAAAGGTTAAAACTGATTACACTCCAGTTGAATCTGCCCAGCCTTTCCAAATTTAGTTTGATCCTTTGGGGAACTGATGTCACTTCAAATAGGAGACTCCACTCCTATGCCATGTACCCAAGGAAATATTGGTGAGTCTTTTGGCATCAATGAGAGGGGATTACTTCGAGTCATCATTTTGGCCTTTATTTTCTTTTTTTTTTGATTTTTTTTGTTTCCCCTTCTTTGTTTGTTTTGTTTTGTTTTTTATCCCCTCGATGATGCAATGACTCAATCTGATAGACTATTTCCTTGGTTACATGGGCATGAGGAATGACGTACCCTTTAAGGTTGAGGTGTTGTTGACGACAAGAATGCAAGTTCTTGACCTATCGACATTTATTCCCCCAATACAGAAAATGGCAGCTTGCTTGATGATCTGGACGTAACCAGCTTTCCACGCTTGGTATGTGCATTGGACTTCAAGCTTGACTCTATTTTTCATTTTTCATTTTTTTTGTATTTTTTTGTGTTTTTTTCCAGCAAAGTCTTCCTCAATTGTGTCTACATTTATAGGCATAAGCAATTTTCCCCTATTTATGGTGGCAACTATTGAGGTTTCCTTAAATAACTGGCCTAACACTTGTCCAATTCGGGAGTTAGCCATGTTGTCATTCTATAGATTCCTTCCACGTCCTGAAACAAAATTTCTAATGCCTTCTAATAGATTGCCCCCGTGATTCCTTCAATTGTTCTTGACTTAGGGGTATTCTTTAACCTTTTGTTCTAACAATCTTGTTAACTTGTGTGGTGGCTCACAGGTTTCCCTTACCTTCTTCGTCGGCATAGTCGACTGGGTAATCAAAATCGTGAAGCGTGATTGTGATTTCACTAGTCTCAAGAGGATCATTTTTGGATCTGCAATTTAGTGTGTTATGGCAAAATAAAGAAGAGAAAGGAAAAGCAAGTTAAAGAGAATGAGTCAAAAGCAAGGATAAAGGGATGAGAATTTTTTTGAATTTCGATACGCATTTATTGATTGACTGGTAAAACAAGTTTTTTTTTCCGCCCTTATTACATGAAAAATCCCAAAGCCTTAGGCATAGCAGAGGGATAAATAAGACTTTGAGGCAACGGCAAATTATTTTGGTGAATCATTTAAAATCGAAGGGAGTTCGACAGCCTCCCTATTACTGAGCTCTTGGTCCAGCGGGCAAGCGATCACCAAATCAGTATTATCATCAAAACCATCTTCATTATCGGCCACCATGGAATTAACTTCTGAACCTCCATGATTGGGTAGGGGATTTGTGGTCACGTTAGGGCTTCCTTCCTGAAAATTAATCCAGTCGACTTTAATCAAATCTCTCACTTTATATTTCAAAGCCATACAATTTTCTGTAGAATGCCCTGGTGCCCCAGCATGGTAATCATAAT
Source organism: Clitoria ternatea (assembly GCA_037962975.1). Taxonomy (NCBI): domain Eukaryota; kingdom Viridiplantae; phylum Streptophyta; class Magnoliopsida; order Fabales; family Fabaceae; genus Clitoria; species Clitoria ternatea. Next base: position 19,364,830 of record CM075673.1, on the reverse strand, counting down.
GAGCGTTTGGGTCATACCCCCTTGGGTAAGGAGGTTGCAACGGCCTCATGTGGCATGGAGCTATCAGACCCTTTTGAACGAGGATTGGTAAAAGTTCGGTATATGTTATGGGAATTGGATCGAACTGCACAAGGGTGCGCTCATTGTTGGAATTCCTTGTGTTTTGATTATGATCAGGTGGTCGAATCGCTTGTTGCAGATGATTGTATGGCATGGGTTGCGGCATTGGTGCTCTTGCCATAGGCGGACGGAAGTGGGGAGTATAAGCTGTCGGGCCCTGAGTGGCAGTGGCCACATAAGGGTTGGGAGCTTGAATCATGGTAGGGGCGAATGGTCTCAGCGGAGCTGTCTTTTGATTAGAAGAGATGGAATTAGTTTCTCCATCCCTTCTCCCAGGCGCCGGCTTTCTTGTCATGCTTGCCCCAGATGGGCCCTGAGTGATCTTTCCTGTTCGTATTCCACTCTCTACCCTTTCCCCAATAGTCATGATGTCAGAAAAGTTGGCTGAAACACTACCAATCATCTTGCCATAGAAAGGTGATGGGAGTGTGTGAATAAACATTGCGATTATCTCTTTTTTCGATAATGGGGGGTCCACTTATGCCGCTGTTTCTCTCTAGCGTTGGGCATACTCCTTAAACGTTTCACTATCCCTCTTCACCATATTTTGTAATTGAACCCTGTTGGGTGCCATATCCATATTATACTTGTATTGCCTAAGAAAGGCATCTGCCAGGTCCTTTCAACAGCGAATATGGTTTCGTTCAAGGTGAGCATACCATGTAAGAGCGGCCCCCGCCAGACTATCTTGGAAGCAGTGGATCAACAATTGGTCGTTAGAAGAATAAGATGCCATCTTTCGACAGTACATCATGAGATGGTTCTTTGGACAAGTCATTCCCCGATACTTGTCGAAGTAAGGCATTTTGAATTTGGGCGGGAGGACAACATCTGTGACTAGGCATAGCTTAGAAGCATCTATCAGTCCAAAACCTCCAGCGCCTTCTATCATTCTCAAACGCTCTTCTAAGATTTCTGTCTTTTCCTTTTGGGGAGCTGCCACCGTGCTATGACCGGCTACTGGGTTCATCATGCGGGTTGTATCTTGGAGATTGGTCATATAGGGGGTTGCGTATCCGTATGGATAGCCGAGTGGCTGGTTGAAAGGAGGCAACGTATCGGACTGGTTCATTAGGCCTGTATTTGGTGAAGAACCTTGGGGTTGGGCCATAGCTTGTACGGCATAAGTCGGCTGGATCATCTGGGCTCGTGTGTTTTGGGCTTGTGCATTGTAGGTTGGCTGGGCCGTCGGGGCCTGTGTGTTTTGGGTTTGGTAGGCTTGTGGGTCATGGGCTTGCGTGTTTTTGGTTTGGTGGAGTGGTGGCATGTTTGGCTGGATGGGGTATGAAGCGTGAGGATTCATCGCTTGCTGGTCGTGGGTGTCTTGCTGGTTAGCGAGCGGGGGATAGTACCCCGGTGGTAGGCCATAAAGTGGAAAAGGTACTAGGTTGCCGTCAGGACCGACAAATGTATGCTGTTGTGCATAAGACTGACTGTAAGGTGGTTGGGCCTCCATGGTAGGGTTAGGTCTTCCGACATGAATGGTGAGAGGGGGTGTCGTTGTGTTAGGGAGTTGGGTTCTTGCTGGGTCAGAACCAAGGGGGGGTGGCACGGTGGCAGGCTGCTGTTGGGCGTCCTCAATACCTGCAGAGGAGCCTCCTTCTGTGAGTTTCTTTTCTAAAAGTTTGGTTAACTCCGCCACTCACTCTTTCAACTGATCGAACTCAATTCTAAAGTCTCCGTCAACAGCTTCTGCCTCAGCCATGAGTTTCCTTTGGAGCCGGTTCTGGTAAGGATGCCTACCCGTAATGCCTGTGTCTTTTTTTTAAAAAAAAAACAAAAATGTTAGGTGGAAATAGAAAGAAGGAGAATGTCGTGGGAAGCAATTACAGGCTTTGGCGAATATCCTTTGACTGTTCCTTAGAACTTATCATTCAAAAGTACTAGGTATGGTAAACATGGAAATTAATATGGGATAATTGTGAAGACAGAAGAAATCTTTCATCCTGAGGCGGGAGCCTCAAGCTCAAACATTTTCTTTGGGCAGTTACAACCCTCATTTCTTAAGTTTAATTCCATGTTAATTTCCATAGATACTCAAAGGGTATTCGTTAAGTTTTGAATAGCCTTCCACGAAATAAGAATAAGAAATTAGTTGATGTCATGTTTTGGAATCGGTACTTCCCCATTGTTTTAACATAAAATAATTTTTCTTGGGGAAACAATGAATACCAAGGGTCCAAGTCGCAATAGTCAAAAAAATTTTAATCGTCATCGACGCCCCTGCTGGAGCGGAAATAAAGTTATATTTTTTTTATTTTTTGACGATTAGGAAAATCTATGACTCAGGACTCAGAGGTACACGACCAAAAGAGGATTATCTATTCACCCGAAGAATATTGTGTGTTTCAAAATGAGTCATTATTTTAAAAACTAAGCAAATTTGCGGGTGGTAGATAATTCATTTTTTTTTGGATAAAAGGGAAAGCAAAAATGACGTAAGGTAAAGTAAAGTTTGCCCTTTAGGTCGAGTTTTGTTGAAAGTCTTTTCTAGGCCCTATGGCTTGTCTAAAAGTGACTCTCCACACCGGGTGGCTTCCTATAGGCATCTAGAAGGTCACCAGAGCCAAGATCCTAACCATGACAGGGACGCAAACAGTGGGGAATCCACTAGGTGCGTATATCATGAGAGGTCGAACTCTGGTTGAGGTTCTCACGAACACCGGATAGGAAGTACATCCCATACGATTCCGTTACCAACCTCTCCTAACTTAAGCTTCATTTGGGGCCCGGGTATAGGGCGCCACTCATAGGTGTGTGCAAGTAATTGTGAGTGTAGTGTGTGGAAGGGCAGTCCATACCTTTTACCTTACCCCATTCTGCACAAAGAACAAACACAAAACAAATATACAAAGTCGTCTACCCTAGGGTTCAATGATTGCGGAAAAGTAACATGGTCTTCTACCCTAGGGTTCAACAAACATGCAAAACATAGACCACTAAACAAATAACGAGACACAATTAAAACAAGAACAAACATTCACAATAATCAACAGAAAATAAAACAAGGGGAAGAAATCCGAGATAACAAAGGCTATATAAAAAGAACATGCGCTTTCAATCAAACTGGCCTGACTCTCTTAAGTGTCCCCAGTGGAGTCGCCATCTGTCGCAACCTGGATCGCGATAGTGCGGCGAGAAAGAAAAAACTGCCGGTTGTGAAACAGGGAGTCGCCACCAACGTTTTTATCCATAGGAAAAACATTGGGAAAAAACTAAGTTCAGTGAAAGCACTGGTTTAAAAAATGAGATTCAAGTTCGGGAGTCGGTTACGAGTAGGGAAGGTATTAGCACCCTACATCGCCTGTCAGAAATAGTACCAAGATTGAAAGCGCAATATAAATAGCCTTAAATAAAACATGGTTTCTTCCTTTTTTGTATTTTTATCTAAAAACGACGGAATGAAGTAAGAGAACTGTACAAACATAGATTGTCGAAGCGAGGTCAACGGGACATTTCATCCGAATTAAACTCGACTTCGATATGAGACAGAAAGGGAGGAAGAGAATGCTAATAAGACGTCATGCCTAAATTAGACATCCTCAAATAAAAAAGGGACAGGGATAGGAAAGAGATAAGCAGGACGTCTCGTCCTAAGTATCCCTTCCCTATGAATTGTGGTGAGGCTTGAACAAAAACTAGGGGAAATCAACAAGACGTCACGTCTAAATTGATTTTCACGGAAGCGACAAAAAAAGAACATTTATGAAAGAAACATGAAAGTGAGGAAATAAATCAGTAAAAAGAAACAAGAAAGATGGGCCCGATAGGAGTTGAGGTCCTGCTTCTACGTATTCTTGAATTATCAAGAAATCAGGGTTACGTAGGTCTGAGTGTTTTTCTTTTAGGAAAAGATTGGGAAAATGTTGATGGGTATCATTTTGGTGAGGAATCCATACAAGACGAAGTTCTTCGCACGTGTACGGGTCCTATAGAGGTTGTGTAGACGGAAGTATTTTTCGTACGACACTGACTAAAAATGATTTTTTTTCTTTTTTTTTTGATTTTATTTAGATTTGAAAGAAAACACAGGAAACATCCATTTCCCTTTATTATTATTTTTTTTAAACTACGAAGCAAAAGAGGGAGGGTAGCATAAGCTACAAGAGAGAAAGAGAAATAGTAAATTCGGAAAAGAAAGGGAAAAATGAGCGAAAACCGAGTGGGAGAAGAGAAAACCGAGTGAGAAAAAGGGAAAACCGAGTAAAAATGAAAAAAACCGAGTTAAAAAATAGAATACCGAGTGAAAAATTAAATACCGAGTGAAAAGTGGAATACCGAGTGATGGAGTAAGAGACTGCAGAGTGGGTCAGAAACTGACTGAAGGTGGAAGAGACCGATCGAGTGAGAAAGGGACCGACCGAGGGAGAAAGGCAGTGGGGGGTTGAGAGGAGTTTGAAGGTATTTAGAGGGAAAGAGAAGGGTGTTGGACGGTATGGAATTGGTGCAGGGTCTGAATGGTGTAAGGATTTGGGAGACGTTGGGACGGTATGGAGTTGGTATAGGGTCTGGACGGTGTAAGGATTTGGGAGATGTTAGGATGGTGTAAAGGACTTAGGAGGTGTTGGAACGGTGTGGTGGATTTAGGAGGTGGACTTGAACAGAATCGGTGTGGTGGATTTAGGAGAACGGTGCGGAGAGGGACAGTGTGGGTGAGAGGGGACGATGCTGAGAAGGACGGTTGGGTGTTGGAGCTGTTCGGTGTAGGGTGAGAGAGGACGAAGGTGAACTCAGGCAGAGTTTTCTTGTAGGGAGAGAAAATCCAACCCCTTGAGCCTCTTCAGCTGGGGCATTTATAGGGGTTGAAGACATGGGCTGAGTGTCTGGGACAACTCAATTTCCATTCAGTGGAGGCAGCCTGGCCACTAACCAATAGTGGAGGGACAGTGGCTGGTGGGGAATTTTTAATTTCTCCACTTCCGCCCCCTGTCTGCCACTTTTAGAAAGTGCGATTCCAGGTCAGTGCGCATAAACATCCGGGCTCATCCTTCCGTTGTCAGGTTTGTGACATCAGCCATTAAAGACCGGTTAGATGGAATTCCAATAACTGGTCCGATGTGATCTCTTTGGAACCTGGACCGGTGTCACATTTACACTAGTCAGACCTTTTCAATGTTTGGGGTACCATGGGATCGGTGTTCTTCCCCGTGGCCCGGATCCACTGCCTCAGTCAGCATCCATCCTTAGTGGGAGATAATCCAAGTGGAAAAAGTGTAAAAGACCGAGTGAGGCATTCAATCGGAACCGATTGAAACATACATTCGGAACTGATTGAAAAGTGATTTACTCGGAACTGATTGAAGAGTGATTGGGAACCGATTGAAAGGTGAGTGATTCACTCAAAACTGATTGAAGAGTGATTCGGAACCGATTGAAAGGTGAGTGATTCACTCGAAACTGATGGAAGAGTGATTCAGAACCGATTGAAACGTGAGTGAGTCTGAACCGATTGAAACGTGAGTGATTCACTCGGAACTAATTAAAGAGTGATTGGGAACTCTTTGAAGGGTGAGTGATTCACTCGAAACTGATTGAAGAGTGATTCGGAACCGATTGAAAGGTGAGTGAGTCTGAACCGATTGAAACTTGAGTGATTCACTCGGAACTAATTGAAAACCTGCTTCTATCACATGCGATCTACTCAGGATTGGCAAGTTTTTATTCAAATAATCCAATAGGCATCCTCAAAATGTTTCACTCGGCTATGTTTCTGGAATTGAACCAGTCAGAGAAAACTTGCTCGGATTTGTTGCTTGGGAGTAATTCAGTCGACCCTTCCTTCACTCCTTGAAGTGATCCACCGAACACATTCACTCGGGAGTCTGACTTGCTTTTCACTCAGAAATTTGGAATTTGAGAGAGTCTGCCCAGATATTCATTCTCAGCCTTTCTGCGCTCGGAATCAGTCCACTCGAGATTATCTCACTCGGAGAAAACCTTCCCTCGGACTCAACCTACTCGGAAATGGTTGAAAGGTGTCTCACTCGGTGCTGACTGAAGAATGGTCCCTATTCACACTTGAGCGTGTTAAACTTTGCTCGGGCGAACACATTCCAGCAGCTAATATTATGCCTCTCGCTTGAGCGAGACCCCTTCGCTTAAGCGAGATTATGGCCTCCAATGTTCTCACTCGAACGTAGCCAGAGCCGCTTGAGCCAAAGACCTTTGTTTAATCGGACTTGCTTCACTCGGCGTTACTTTGTCCGGAAATGGCACTGCTTGTAGCATTCAATCGGAATTGGCTAGGTGATTCACTTGGAGATTGTTTGCTCGGAAGTGGAATTGCTTGATGCATTTAAATGGAGTTTATTCGATCAGAATTGCTTTGCTCAGAAGTAATTCAATCAGAACGGCTTCAATCGGCAATTATCTATTCGGATGTACTCATTCAGGAGTGGGTCTCGGAACGGTTTCAATCAGAATTTGGAACTTTTGAGAGAGTTTACTCAGAGCCTTTTCTCTGTTCAGAGGCAACTTCCTTGGAAGCAGCTCACTCGAGAATGACTCGATCGGAGACATTCTACTCGGAAATTTTCAATCGGTCCCATGGAACTTGACTCAGAGCCTTCTTTTAGTTCGAAAGTAACTCCCACACTTGAAGTCCACTCGGAAACTTGTCATTTTGAGACATCCCAGTCGAAAACTACATTCGGACACGGCTGACTAGTATTTTCACTCGGAAACAACCCTTTTCACTCGTAAATAACCATTTTCACTCAGAAATAGCCATTTTTTCATTCAGAAATATTATAGCCAGAAGGATTAGTTAAAATTGAAGCTCAGTCCTTTCTCCGAGATGCTTTCCACTTGTGTTGGACCGAAAGAGGTGTTAACATCTATTAAACATCATCATCATTCATCATACAACTACGGTGGACATGTATATCATCATATAAAAATCAACAATTCACGCCACCATCCAACACACCAAGATTATTCTAAATGCATCAAGCACATTGCCAAAATATATCGTTAACATCATTCTCAACATTATATATCACTCCAAGCAAGGCAAGCATGCATCTCAATACATATGGCAATCATATACCATTCAAATTCATGCATTTAGAACATAAGACTCCTCTCCTACCTCAAGAGAAGAATTCCGAGCGATACGACATACCCGCCTTATCGTTCGGAATGGGTCCTACATTAATGTACATGTAAAACCTCAGTCAATCAACTATTCCAAACACAAGTTCAATTCTAATTGACTATTATTACATCTACTACTCATAACATGCTTAGAACATGTTATAAACATCATTTTCATCATTTATTAGGCTTCGGGAATTCCTTCCCACCAAGCCACATTCATTAAATTCAAGGGGTACCCACAATAATAGCCCAACATTCACACAATCTCATTTATCAACACCTATACCTATCAATGACATGCATTCCCTCTTAAAATACACTCTTGGACAACCATTATTCACTTTCCTCCAATTTCTCATAACTAGGGTTTCCACCAAGGTCCAACCATTCATTAAAGCATCATCTTTCTCCATCTCTTCCCAGCATAAATGCATCTACCATCATTAACCCCTCATTAAAACCTCACATTTATGGCTACCCACCTTAGGGCTCAAGTTTTAAATGCTTGTAATAAATACCCATTCACATGCATGAATCCCCAACCTTAAAAACTCATAACCACATCATTATCTCATCCAAAAATAGGTAAAAGAGGCTTACCTCACCCAAAAACAAAATGGGTTCCAAGAGGGAGGAAAAGCCACACGAAAATGGAGAAGAAGAGGAAGAAAACTTCAGCTTCTATGGCCTCCCATGAAGCTCCAACAAAACGAGAATGGAAGGGGAAATGGGTCACCTTCGGCTTGGGGTTTAAGAAGAAGAGATAAGAGATGAAGAGGAAATGGATAGAAGAAGAAATGAATGTTTTTCTCTAATCCTCTCAGCAGCCAACGAAAGAAATAAGAGGAAGAATGGGTTTTGGCTCTATATTTTACTCCTCCATTAAAACCCTATCGTTTTATGACCAACAGGACCTCCGTTCGGGCTCAATAATTTATCTAAAAATTATTCCGAGTATATATTCGGACTCCCAATATTATTCTTAATAGCCCTGACCAATATCATCTTATTCAGAGATACTTGGTCCCACACCCATATCTCAACCGGGCTTATTTTCAGCTTTTCCCGGTCTCAATAAATCACCAACAGCCCCCAAAAATCTTAATTTAATTATTTCCAATATGTTGGGACATTAAATAATTTACATTCAATTTGTCAATATTTATTTTCCTTGATTTAATCCTCTATTTTAAAATTTTGGGATGTTACAATCCACCCCACTAAAAAGAAAATTTCGTTCTCGAAATTTAACTTACCGGATTTGAACACATCGGGATATCGTCCTCTGATGTCATCTTCACATTCCCACGTGAGCGTCTCCATATTTCCGTGTTTCCAAGCGACCTTCACCAAAGGTACCAACTTGTTCCGCAATCTCTTCACGGAATGTTCGACGACGTGAATAGAAACAGGAAAAATAGATAAGTCATCACGTATATCAACATCGTCCATAGGAATCACATGTAGAGGATCATAAACATATTTCCTCAACTATGACACATGGAACACGTTGTGTAGGTTAGCAAGATGCAGAGGGAGTGCAATTCGATAAGCAACGTCGCCAATCCGCTCTAATACCTCATACGGTCCAATAAACCTAGGGCTTAACTTTCCACTTTTTAACGCCCTTCCAATCCCTTTATCATGCGAGACCTTCAAAAATACATGATCACCCACTTGAAACTCAAGTGGCTTATGCCTCTTGTCATAATAACTCTTATGTCTATCTTGAGCAATCTTCATATTTTCTTATATCTTTCTAATCTACTCAGTAGTCTCTTGAACAATCTCCAGCCCTAAGGCCAAATTCTCACCAACCTCAAGCCAACACAAAGGGGTTCTACACTTCCTTCCATACAACGCTTCATATGGGGCCACACCAATACTAGAATGGAAGCTGTTATCATAGGTAAACTCAATTAAAGGTAAGTATTTCACCCATGAACCACCATGTTCTAAAACATATGCACGTAACAAATCCTCAAGACTCTGAATAGTGCTCTCGGATTGTCCGTCTGTCTGAGGGTGATAAGCTGAGCTCAACTTCAATTTAGAGCCCATGGCCTCATGTAGGCTTCCCTAAAATTGAGAAGTAAAGCGTGGGTCTCTATCAGAAATGATACTAGAGGGCACACCATACAACCTCACTATTTCCTTGATGTATAACTATGCTAGATCCTCTAAGGAACTCTTCATGCTAATTGGTAGAAAGTGCGCACTCTTCGTTAAACGATCTACAATCACCCAAATTTCGTCATAGTTGGACCTCGTCCTAGGTAGACCGGACACAAAGTCCGTAGCAATAGCATCCTATTTCCAGACAGGGATCTCCAAAGGTCTCAAATAACCAGATGGTCTTTGATGCTCGACCTTCGCCTTCTGACAAACAAGGAAAGATGCCACGAAGTTTGCCACATCACGCTTCATACCAGGCCACCAAAAATTCTTCTTCAAGTCTTGATACATCTTGGTAGAACTAGGATGAATGCTCAATACGCTTTTGTGAGCTTCTTCAAGTACACATTTCCTTAGGTCACCACTTGAGGGAACATAAATTCTGCCTTTCACACGCTAAATGCCATCTTGACCTTCCACTAGGAACAAATTCTTCCCTTTCTCTTGGGTTTTCTTCATCTCAATCAAATACTCATCATTCAGTTGTTGTACCTTCACATATTCAAGAAACTCATTTGTGACTTTCAATATTTCAAGCGACATTTTCTTGGAAGTATAGGTCTCTACGCCCATATTCAAATTTCTAAACTATTCAATCAACTCTATTTCTTTCACCATCATCATAGAGATATGCAACGATTTTCGGCTCAAAGCGTCTGCAACCACATTGGCCTTTCTAGGGTGATACCTCAACTCAAACTCATAATCTTTTAGAAATTCCATCCATCATCGTTGGCACATATTTAGTTCCTTTTGGTCAAACAAATACTTAAGGCTTTTGTCATCACTAAAGACCACAAACTTAGAACCATACAAGTGTCGCCACAACTTCAAAGCAAACACCACCGCCGCCAATTCTAGATCGTGTGTGGGATAATTAACCTCATGCGGTCATAACTGTCACGACGCATAGGCTATCACATGCTCATACTGCATCAACACACAACCCAGACCATGCATAGACGCTTCACAATACACCACAAAATCAGCTGTCAAGTCTGGCAATGCTAACACCGGTACGGTAGTAAGTCTTAACTTCAACTCTTGGAAGCTTTCTTCATATTCATGGGTCCACACAAATGGTTGATTCTTACAGGTCAACTTCGTCAATGGCAGAGCTAAGCAAGAAAATCCTTCAATAAACCTCCGGTAATAACCAATAAGACCAAGAAAATTTCTTATCTCCATTACGAACGTCAGTCTTTCCCATGCCATTACAGCTTCAACTTTTGATCTATCCATTGCAACTCCATCACCAGAAATCACATGACCAAGAAAAGAGATCCCACTCATCCAGAATTTGAGTTTATCATACAATTCTTTCTCTTGAAGAATGGTCAATACAAGACGAAGATGTCTTTCATGCTCTTTATGACTCTTAGAGTATACCAGAATATCATCAATAAACACCACGACGAATTGATCAAGATACTCCTGAAAAATGTGATTCATGTAGTCCATGAAAATCACAGGAGCATTCGTTACTCCAAATGGCATCACTACGTACTCATAGTGTCCATATCACATTCGGAAAGCAGTTTTCGGGATATCTTCAGTCTTCACCCGAATTTGGTGATATCCGAAACGTAAGTCAATTTTAGAGAATACAACAACACCCTTCAACTGATCTAAAAGATCATCAATTCGAGGAAGAGGATATCTGTTCTTAATAGTTAGCTTGTTGAGTTGACGATAGTCAACATACAATCTCATGCTTCCATCCTTCTTTTTCACCAATAACACAGGAGCATCCCAAGGAGACACACTTGGGTGAATAAACTCCTGCTGGAGTAATTCCTCGACTTGCTTCTTCAGCTCAGTCAACTCCATAGGGGACATCCTATAAGGAGCTCTAAAAATAAGCTCAGCGCCAGGAATGAGGTCAATAGCAAATTCCACTTCTCGTGGAGGAGGTAATCCAGGAATCTCGTCCGGAAACACATCGGGAAATTCTGAAACAATAGGAATTTCACAAGGTTGGGACGTACCATCCCCATCAACCAAATAGAACATCATAAAATACAGGGAGATACCTTGCACATTAAAGCCTTTAGCATTTGAAGTCGGGAAGATCACCGTCTTATTATGACAATCTACCAAGACTTTGTTGGTGGACAACCAATCCATGCCTAGAATAATTTCCAGGTCTTTCATAAGCAAACAGACGAGGGATACGACAAACTTCCAACCCTCAAGGTTCATCTTGACATTCTCACATCGAGTCACTGATCTTAAACAAGTACCGGTCGGTGTAGTCACCAATATGAAACCCTTCATCATACACACAGGCACCCACAAACGCCTCACATAATCTTCAAAAATAAATGAGTGCGTAGCACCAGAATCAAAGATAACTTTTACCGAAACACCAAGAATTTCACACTCACCACGGACAAGATCTTCAGCTTGCATGGCTTCCTCACCAGTAACTGTAAACACTCTACCAGCAGCTTGTAGTTGATCACCACCATTGCGGTCTCCATTCCACCATGGCCATTACCTCGATCATTGCCGTTTCTTCCACCATTATAATTTCCACCACGACCACCATTATAGCCATCATTTTGACTATTACCATTTCCACGGCCATGGCCTCCAAAACCCCACGGCCTCCACGGTTAGCATCATAATTCATGCGGTTAGGAATGTAAACATTAGCACCTCTTATGTTCAATGGGCAATTGGGGTGAATATGTCTGGGTTGATTGCATTGGTAGCACACCACATCATCTCGTGGACAATCATGCGGCAAATGGTTGGCACCATATTTGTAGCAGGTTAGGCCTTGGACATTTCCATGACCTTGGTTACTACCACCGTAACCACCTCTAAAAGCACCACGTCCTCTTATACTGGAGGGTCCACCATGAAGGAATTTCTTCTTAAAATGCCCTTGCTTCTTGAAGTTAGAAAATTGGCCTTTCAACTCAGGCTCATGCTTTCCATGACTCGAAGGAGCCACATCGTCTTCTTCATATATGCGACACTTATTCATAAATGTTGGAAAGCTTCGTATCTCTTGATGTCGGATAGCCCGTTTGATCTCGGGCCTCAATCCATTTTCAAACTTCACACATTTCGATGCCTCAGTACCCTTTTGTTGATAAGGCGGATAAAATGCACATAGCTCCTCAAACTTGGAGGCATACTCCTCCACTGTCATACCGCCTTGCTTAAGTTCCATAAACTCAAGCTCTTTCTTGCTTCTGTAGCTATTCAGGAAATACTTCTTCAAGAACTCCACTTTAAAGTTAACCAAGGGAATATCAGCGGATATCATGCGTCCCCTAGTAAGACACCACCAAGCCTCAGCCTCATCGCGGATCATAAAGACCGCATACTCTATCTTTTGCACTTCAAAACAGTCGAAGCTAGCATAAATTCTTTCCAGATCATTAATCCAAGCATACGCATCTTCCGGCTTATAACCTCTATGAAATTCTGAAGGTTTCCTCTTGAGAAATAAATTAAGACCTTGGGAGCCTTGTCCCATATTCAGTTGGCCTTGTCTTTCCAAGAGATCGGCAAATCGATTCCAGGTATTTGCCATAGTAGCAGCCTCACGATTCGGTCTACCAGCCATATTTCAAGCCTATATGTTAAAACATGGCTCACATATGAGTAAACTAGACCAAACAATAACCTTTCAACTTATAAATGTAATGGTCTTAGCACTTATAAGCCTATCATGTACTACATCACATAATCATATTATTTTCAATACATGATCACATCATATTCATCATTAGAGGTAAATAGTGTAAGGACTCTTGGCTGGACTCAACAACTCCAAACACCAATCTCAATTCAATAACAATAGTCACAATTCAACCAAATAATCCATAAATCGATCAATCATAGCTCATATAATTCATTCATAGGCAACAATTACATGAACAACATCAATCATGATCGTATCAAGAGCAACCAATGCTCTGATACCAGGTTGAGACGCCCTGAAAATACAGGGAATTTTTCACGTTTATCAATCATTAATAAATCAAATAATTAGGGTGGTGAAGCTTTTAACTCAACGCCTGGATCTATGAGAAACTGCTCCCATATATGAAGATATGAGAGGGTAAATTATAAGATGATTTTATAATAAATTTCTAATTAAAAACAGAGGAAGAATTTATTAATTTTGATGTTGCATGATTGAAATTAAAGAGAAGGTATTTCATGTAGTGCAGAGATTTATAATATGCCCCAAAATACTCTTAAGATGATGCAAGAAAAAGGGTCAATGCAAGGGAGATTTAATCATTTGAAATAAAATAAAATTTGTTTATCAGGGAGCTACTCGCTCAAGCGAGCACCATATTCGCTTGAGCGAGCAAGCATAGGCACGCTTAAGCGAAACAAGGAAAGGCTGAGCGAAGAAAAGATTAAGCATCAGGGGCTCCTCTCGCTTGAGCAAGCCCCAACTTGCTTGAGCGAGATTCGAAGAGTACCCTTGAGCGAGCCAACAGGACGCTTGAGCGAGAGAGAGGTATTTGCTTCAGGGGCCAATCTCGCTTAGGCGAGTTACATCTCGCTTGAGCGAGATTGCTCTAGCAACGTTGGGGACTTATTGCCCGATTTTTACTTGGGTGAGGCAAGGCCTGCCTGGGCGAAAATCATCTAGTGTCCAATTCCTTTCCTCTCACTTGAGCAATTACCAAGCCAGGACCATTTCGCTTGAGCGAAAATGGTCCATGACCAACCACTGATCCCAATTCAATCTCGCTTGGGCGAGAAAGCCATTCGCTTGGGCGAATTTTGGCCAGTGGCCACAACACTGATGCAAGAGGATCTCGCTTGAGCGAGTTATGTAGAAAATGGGAAACATGAGATTTTCATGCAACTTAACATACCAAATAACATTTATTGCTATTATAGCCTATTCTAATGCATTACTCATATTCTATTATGTATTTGGGAGTCTATCCACCCTTTCATACATATTAAATGCAACTTCTTTTCATTCATTACATAGCATTTAAATCATTCTCACAACATCTTCATCAAATACCATAAATTATAAAATACATCATTTATTCATAAGAATTCATCATCAACTAACTTCATAGCTCATCATCTTACATCATGTGGGGCAATGATGAAAATCGGCCACAAACTCAAAGGTCTGATTTTCCTATATGACCCTTAAAAATCATCATCTACAATCTAGATAACAAAATAAGCATACATATACACTATATGCTATACAAAAATCTAGATTTTACCGGCTAAGGCACTTTCTATACAACTATTTACCTCCTCAACAAAATACACTTCAAAATGTCCACTCTTCCTACAATTGCCCTACATCACAAGTCTAAAATGGACAACATAGGAGAGTGAGTCATACATTCCAAAAGAATGAATAGGAAAACCATGTCATTATTGTATTTATATGTTGATGTACATTTTAATAATGACACAACAAATAAAGAGATATTAAGGATGTTATGCAAAGCGATTACTTGAATCATGAAGCTCAAACAAAACGGGTCTAAGATTCAAGAGTTAAATGCATAAGGATTGATGAACAAAAAAGGACTTGAGTCAAGGCATTTATAGAAATCTTAAATAAGTGATAATAATCTTCCATGTGTCAAAGAATAAAAGGAATCAAGAATAATGAACAAAAACACATCAAAAGACCCAAAACGCATTAGAATAATAAAAAATACAAGGAAACAGGTCTAAGATTGCAACGAATCGATTCAGCATACTAAAAGAATCGATTCATACCTATTAAAAGCTCTAGGAATCGATTCACAAGCAGAGCAATCGATTCATAGCATCAAGGAATCGATTCACAGCTACAGGACTCGATTCATCACAGTGAAATACCCCAGGAATCGATTCAATGACTGAAGGAATCGATTCATGCTATTGGGAATCGATTCCCCTTGCCAGGAATCGATTCATTCACTGTTTTTGATGAAAAAATAGCCTGGAATAATCGATTCGTCACTGGAATCATGCGCTGAATCATGGAAATTATCAGTACGTGTTTTCAGAAACTCAACTCTAATGCATCCTCTCTCAAGACTCTCTAATTGAAACGGCGTTGCATTTATTGAGGCAGGCAATTGCACTTCTCAAGTCAGGAAACATGGATTGTTGGCAAATTAAGTCTTCCAATGCATAAATTAAGGAATCAGTGGAAATTAGTTTTTTGCAGCAAGTCTCATGGAACTCCTATAAATAGAGAAAAGATGGAAGGTGTAACATCCCAAAAATTTCAATCTCATGTATAATCATCTTTAATCTAGATCATTAATGATATTATCCAGTTATATTAACTTTCTACATAAGTTTGGCTGTGAATTGAAGCTTCTTTTGATTCGTTCAAGTAGTTTTCTATAGTATTAACCTCTGGTAGCACTCTGATTGGAAGGTTACTGAGTAAAATATTAGTGAGCAAGAAATTCCGAGTGAAGTTTGAAATTCTGAGTAAAGGTTATGTTTTTGAGTGACCGAGAGAAATTCCAAGTGAAGGTTATATTTCCGAGTGAGGTATGACCAAGAGAAACACTTTCGAGTGGAGTCCTAGCCTCGGAGACATTTTGAGTGAAGTATGTTCGAGAGAACCACTTCTGGGTGAAAGGTCCCAGTGACTTGTCTTCAAATGACTCATTTCCGAGTCAAACATCTTCGAATGACTCGTTTTTGAGTCAAACATCTTTGAGTGACTTGTTTCTGAGTCAAACGCCTTTGAGTGCCTCATTTACAAATAAAACATCTCCGAGTGAAATGTTTCTGAGAGAAGTACTTCCAACCGAAGAAAAGCTGATTTTGAATGAGTACTTCTCGGACCAAGATGTGTCTGAGTAGTGAATTCCGAGTGGGTTAGCTCAGAGTTGAAGTGTAACTTTCCCAAATAGGGTATCTCTGAGTGTGACACTGCCGTGGGGGATTTCACCGAGTGAGACATTTCCAAGTGGGATAAAACCAAGTGAGATTCCGATTTCCGCGTGATAAGGGACCGATTGAAATATATCGAGTGTTATTTTCAAGGGAAATACTTCGGAAGTGAAAGGTTAATTTTGAATAAGTACGATTCTGAGCGAATACTTTTCGGGGGTACGTAAATATCCGAGTGATGAACCCCTTCATTCTACTCATGCTCGGATGTCTTAAAGTTGCCGAGAGCTTGTGCTCGGGTCCGCCCTAGAAATTACCTTTGAATCCGAGTGAAATTCCCAAGTGGAAAGATTTCCGAGAGGACTGAACAACTCCGAATGATCTTTTAGTGGTAAGATTTCCGAGATACAACCCCGAATGATCTCTGTTGTAAGATTTCAGAGTGACTTAGCTCCGAATGATCTTTCGGTTATATGATTTCTGAGTGATTCACTTCTGAGAGAAGTATTTTCGAGTGAATACTGACTTCGAATAAGTACTTTTCAGTCAGATATATCCGATTGGATGATTGCCGAGTGAATCAATTCTGAATAAAAAGTGACCGACTTTGAAAAGAACACTTCCGGACAGAGATATCCGAGTGAGATATTTGTGAAGGAGACCGGGTGAGACATTTTCGAGTGAGTCATTTCCTGAGGAGGGAAAGGTTATATCCAAGTGTTTCAACCAGAAACATGTCCGAGCAAATTCCCTTCCGAGTGGAGCAGTTTTGAACTGGGACTCTGATGAATTCTTCTCGGAATGACCCGGTAGAGTTCCAGTCGGTAAATATACTGACTGATAAAGTTCCAGTCGGCAAATATCCCCAAAATACTGAACCAGTGTCAGAATTAATCTTTTACACCAATCATGTCGTTTTGTACATATTTTAATATATTTACTTCAATCATACAAAGCTCCAGTAGGTAGGCGGCGGTAAAGGACAACAATACAGCTCACTTTCTTATCTAAAACCTTTATTATTTCCATAATTAATTCACCTAACCTCCAGTCACAAAAAAACTTGTCTCCCACTTGTCTTGTACATTATTAAATCAATACCACACCTTTTCCAAGTCTGAATTCTGAGAACAAACCAAAAATTAGTAAAGTCTCTCTTTCTCTTTTCCTTCTCTACGAACAAGTCACTCTTGGTTTGAAGTAAGGACAGTAAGAAGAGAATGTTTTTCAATCAATCTAAGACCCTTTATCAAGGTAAGAGGGGATAGGGTTGTGAATAATTATGGAATGGGTAGAATTGTATGCTGTTCTAGGATTTTCCAGAATTATTTTCGTAACTTGTTGCTCAATTTTGAAGCTGAAAACATGTGAATTTGATTCTGACTTCTTCATCAAAGTTGTAGATCTTTTTGTTATGTGAAATTTTGAGACTTGAACCAACTGATTTGGATATGTATAGCATGAGTTATAGCCAAAATACTACAACATGTCTATTTAGAATACGTATCTTCTATTTTGTGTATATATTAATATTCTGGGAATTATACATTCGTTTTTAGACTTTGATGTCTTCACAAAAGTTGTAGATATTTATGTTATGGATCTATAGAAAGTGGTTTCAAGTTAAAAGGATATTTGTAGCTCTAGTTATGTGAAAACCCGAGTGCTGGGAGTCGATTTTTGAGGGATTTTGAGTCTTGTTGAACGAGAGGGTATAAGCTTGGCTCTGGTAGTTTTTCACCTAGGCGAGGAGGTCTCGCCCAACCGAGTCGGTATGGAATTCGGTTCTCGACGATTTTTGCACATGCTCGCTGGCTTCGCCCAAGCGAGGCTTGTGTGTCTCGTTCAAGCGAGTCGGAATTTGCTTGAGCGAGATCGACCCCTGATGCATAATCACTCCTTTTGCTCAGCTTTTCTTTACTTCGCTCAAGTGTGCCCACGCTGGCTCGCTCAAGCGGATGGGTCTCACTTGAGCGAGGGACACCCTGTTGCTCTTTTTGTCTTGATTTCAACTCATTTCATTTTCCTTACAATAAAAGTACATTCATGCAATATTTTAAAGGAATTCTGGACTCTGTATGACTCATGGAATTTCATGAGGTCCTTTCTCTTAAAGTTTATTTTCGCAACATTTAATTTGATTAATTCTTCCGCTGATTTTAACTCGGAAAATTATCATAAAATTAATCTTTTAATTTCACCCTCTCATATCTTCATATATGGGAGTGGTTCATCATCGATCCAGGTACTGTGTCAAAAATGTTTCAGCACTTATTTTCTTTCATCGAATTTATGATTTATAAAAACTTGAAAAAGTTACCTCTATTTTTGGGGTGTCTCATTATGGTTGTTTTACTAACGTATGTTGCTGTTGTAAAATGTTGAAACTTACCTATAATGGTTATTATGGATGAAAATGATATTTTTCATATGAGTAATGATCTATTATTGAATTATTGAGGGATTATTGATTATTGATTATTATGGATGTTAATGAGTGTCTTATACATGACATACAGTATATATATATATATTGTCATGAATAATTATGAATGACTAAATTAATGTATACATGAATGCCTTGTGGTTTATTGAGATATGTTGTTGAAACAGTAAATCCATGATTTTAAAAATTATTATATGTGATGTGTCCTCTGAGGACTTGTGGTTTTCCAAGTGATTATGGAAATATTGATATCATGGTATGTTAAATCGATAAAGAGAATTAATGGCATTCATGCATCATAAGCATTTAGACGCACCATGGAATTTAGGGGTTCCATGATTGCCTACCCTGGTGGGGGGTTACTCTATGATGAGTTAAAGCCCTATTTTCGCAGGAGCCATGAGGGTGTAGGGATTCATGGTTATGCAAATTCCTACTTGTGCACTTATTTTTACAGGAGCCATGAGGGTGTAGGGATTCATGGTTATGCAAATTCCTACTTGTGTACTTATTTTCGCAGGAGCCATGAGGGTGTAGGGATTCATGGTTATGCAAATTCCTACTTGTGCACTTATTTTTGCAGGAGCCATGAGGGTGTAGGGATTCATGGTTATGCAAATTCCTACTTGTGTACTTATTTTCGCAGGAGCCATAAGGGTGTAGGGATTTATAGTTATGCAAATTCCTACTGGTGTCTCTATGAGACTTTTTACTGTAGTATTCCCACCAAACCAAAATGGATCCAGCATGACATCATTTGACTAAGTTAAAGATTTATTAAATATAAATGAACTTGTTTGGCATATTCATCATATCATTATGGTTTGTTGATTGTGTTTGTGCAATTTTACTTATTTTATATTTATTCTATATTCTGTCTCACTCTTACATTAATTTTTACAGTGCATGCTACATAGAATGATGAGTGATGCCATTAATGAAGCTTTATAATTTATTGCTTGGACTTTGGCTTCATTTAAAAATTTAATGGGTTGTAAAAATTATTATGTACCATGTACTGTAATCTTCTCTATTGTTTCCGCTATATAAATGTTTTATGATTTAATTGTTCACGACTAGTAAGCATGATATTCCACATTTATCAACTTTTACGTGACTTCAAAATTTAAATTACGAGTTTCAAAATGATTCTTTAAACGCAAAAAATTTATTCGGGAAAAATTTTATGGACGTCAAAGAAGGCAGAAGCATACTTTGCAAGCAACGAAATTCCCTTGCTTTCCTTCTTGCTCTCTCTGTTTCTCTCATTGCTCTCTATTTCTCAATTGCTCTCTTTTTATTATTTGGCAAATTATTTTGAGAGTGAGTTTTGTGAGCAAAATTATTTTTAAGAGCTAACCTTGAATATTATTTCTTGAGAAAGAAAAATCATTTTGAGTGCTAAAATTTGCATATTATTTTCTAAGAAAGGAAAATAATTTTTGTGTGCTAAATTTGCATATTCTTTCTTAGAAAGAAAAATATTCTCAAGTGCTTTAATTTGTATATCCACTCTTTGGAGAGTTATCTTTGTACTCCTAAACACCAAAAATTCTAGAGGTTTGGGTTGGGGTTTCAACCTTGTAATTGTGAGATTGAAAGATTGGGTGGGGTGCCCTTGTACTTGTGAGAATTGGGTTCTTGAGTGTGGGACACTAGGAAGCCGCGATTGCTCAAAGTTGTATCTCTAATCTCCAATAGTGGAAATCCTCTAAGTGGGTTACTTAGAGGTGAGACGTACACCGGTGTGGTGGAACTCGTATATATTGGTTTGCGAATCTCTCTTCCCTATACTCATTTAATTTGTGCATGTAAAATTGGTTGCTAATATTTGTGTTTATATTAATAAAGCAACTTTATTAATTTACTTGTTAAAATCAAAGTGTGTGTTCTTTTAATTTGATAAAATTTGTAAATCACTTGGATTAAAATTGTTAAAGTTATTTAAGTAATATTTTTGAATTAATTATTACTTTCTAAGTGTTCAAAATAGTGTATTGATTAATTTGATATTCTTAATTGTTATCTTGAATATTACTTAAGTGAATTTACTTGCCATATATTAAGTGCTTATTATTTTGTCTTGTGTATAAATTGTTATTGCTTGTGATTAATTTTATCATCTTTAATAAGCATAATAATTAAAGAATCAATTTCAAAAGCATTCCATGTAAAATTTTTAATACTCAATTCATCCCCCCTCTTGAGTAATATAGGCCACTTGGTTAACAAGTGGTATCAGAGCTTGACTCTTGGTAGATCAAGCTTAACAGCTTCAAGAGAACGAATGACCTCAAATTCTCTAAACCTTTTTCCCGAGGGTGGTGCCACAAATAGACCTCCCGCTTTCAATGGTGAGGGTTACGCTTTTTGGAAAGAAATGATGAAAATTTTTGTGTAATCAATTGATTTGAGAGTATGGAATGCTATTGAAAATGGTCCTTTTATACCTATGCACATTGTTGATAATAAACAAATAGAAAAACCTATGGATGATTGGACGAGTGAGGAAGAAAAGAAAGTGCAATATAATTACAAAGCAAAAAATCTTATCACCTTAGCCTTGGGTCCCGATGAAATCTTTAGAGTAGTTACATGTAAATCTGCTAATGATATGTGGGATACCCTTCAAATAACTCATGAAGGAACCAGTGATGTTAAGGATTCTAAGATTAGTACTTTAACTAGTCAATATGAAAGTTTTAGAATGAATTCCAATGAATCTATTTTAGAACTTCAAAAGAGATTTACTTTGATTGTTAATCATGTTATTACTCTTGGTAAATCTTACACTAACAAGGAACTTATCCACAAAGTTCTAAAAAGTCTTACTAGGAAATGGCAACCTCTTGTTACTGCCATCAAGAAATCTCCCAATATATATGATATGTCCCTTGCCACATTGTTTGGTAAGCTACAAGAACAAGAACAAGAATTAAAATACTTGAAAATGGCGGAGGAAGAAGAAAAGTCTTCCAAGAAGAAGGGGCTAGCTCTTAAGGCCACCTCTATTAAAGAAGAAAAATCTAAAAGTGATCAAGAAGATGATGATGATGAGTTAGGCCTATTTGTGAGGCGGTTTGGAAGGCTCATGAGAAACAAAAGATTCCAAAAGGGCTTCACTTCTAAAGGTAAGAAATTCATTCCTAAAGATAATAATTCCTGACCAACTTGTTTTGAATGCGGAAAAGAAGGACATTTTAAGGTGGACTGTCCAAATCTCAAAAAGACAAACAAGGATCAGAAAGGAAAAAGGAGAGCATACATAGCATGGGATGACAATGAAGTGAGTAGTTCGGACGAATCGAAGAATGAAGAAGCAAACCTCTGTCTCATGGCCAACCATCATGACGAAGACGATGAGGTAAACCTCCATGATTTAGATAAAGATGAATTGCTTGATGTATTTGATGAATTGTATGACAAGTTTGTTAAACTCTCTAGTAAGTATAAATTATCTAGAAAAACCATAGAAACTCTTGAAACACATCTTATTGAACAGGTAAAAGAAAATGAGATTTTCAAAAAGGAAGTAGTAAATGTTCAAGCATGCTCTAAGACTAAACCTTGTGAATTTGCAAAGGAATGTGACATACTTGAAAAGAAAGTGTTAGACTTAAACAAGACAGTTGAGAAATTTACTAACGGTAGAGATAATTTAAATGCACTTCTTGGAAAACAACGTTGTATGTTTGATAAAACTGGATTAGGATTCAACTCAGGATCTAGCATTTACAAGAAAGAGAAACACTACAACAATTTCTTTGTACCACCTAGTAAATCATCTTCACCCTTTATAAAGTGTAATTATTGTGGTTTCAAAGGACATAGTGCTTTTAATTGCAATGTTAGAAAACTAGGGCCAAAGGTTGTGAGAAAAGTATGGGTTCCTAAAGGAACATTACCTCAAACCAACCTACAAGGACCCAACATAAAATAGGTACCAAGTTCTCTAACTTGACATGTTTTGTAGGTATACTTTAAAGCAAATAACACCCATTGATATTTGGATAGCGGGTGTTCAAAACATATGATGGGAGATAAAAGTAAGTTCATTTCATTTACTACATGAAATAAAGGATTTGTTACATATGAAGACAACACGAAGGGAAGAATTCTAGGAATCGAGAATGTTGGTAAAAATTCTTCCACTTCTATAAATGATGTTTTATATGTTGAAGGACTCAAACATAACTTACTTAGCATTAGTCAATTATGTGACAAGGGCTATAAAATTGTTTTTGAATCAAACTATTGCATAATTGAAAATAAGCTAAACAAAGAAATAAAATTCGTTGGTCAAAGAGTTGATAATATTTATATGATTAATCTTGATTGTCTTGATTCAAATGATGTATAATGCTTCATAACTAAAGAGGATGAATCATGGTTATGGCATAGAAGAATTGCTCACATTCATGTAGACCATTTAAACAAACTTGTTTCAAAAGATTTAGTAATTGGTTTACCAAAATTGAAATTTGAAAATAAATTCTGTGACGTGTGTCAAAAGGGAAAACAAGTAAAGGTTTCTTTTCAAGCAAAAAATATTGTTTCAACAAATAGACCTTTACAGCTTTTACATATGGATTTATTTGGACCTTCAAAAATTAAAAGTTTTGGCGGAAATTATTATGGTCTTGTAATTATGGATGATTATTCTAGGTATACATGGACATTGTTTCTTACTCATAAACATGAAGCATATCATGCATTTAAGAAACTTGCCAAGATCATCCAAAAGGAACAAATTTTGAAAATAGCATCCATTCGAACGGATCATGGGAGAGAATTTGAAAATCAATCTTTTGAAAAATTTTATGAAAAATTTAGCATTGAACATAATTTTTCGGCTCTAAAAACTCCACAACAAAATGGAGTAGTTGAAAGGAAAAATTGATCTTTAGCGGAGCTCGCTAGAACTATGTTGAATGAAAGTAATATTGTGAAACACTTTTGGGATGATGCAGTAAATACTGCTTGCCATGTTATGAATCGATGTTTGATAAGGCCTATATTAAAGAAAACCCCCTATAAGCTTTATAAAGGAAGAAAACCAAATATTTCTTATTTTCATGTATTTGGATGCAAATGCTTTGTTTTGAACAATGGAAGGGATAATCTCGGCAAATTCGATGCAAAATCTGATGAAGCAATATTCTTAGGTTATTTATCTACTAGTAAAGCATATCGACTCTTTAACAAACGAACTTGTACACCCGAAGAGTCTATACACTTCAAATTTGATGAACTTAACCAAAATCCTCCGAGAAAAGAAATTGATGATTTTGTAGGTACCTTCCAAGAAATGAGCTTGGAAGATGAAGAAGAAAACAAAAATGAAGAAGATACAACACAAAATGATAAACCTCAACAAAAAGAGTGGATCACCATAAAGAATCACCCGTTGGACAATGTCATAGGTGAAATAACAAAAGGTGTAAGTACTTGAAATGCTATTAGAAATGCATGCAATCATTTAGCCTTTGTATCACAAATAGAACCCAAAGATATAAATGAGGCTATTATTGATGAACATTGGATGTTGGCCATGCAAGAGGAATTGAATCAATTTGAAAGAAATAAAGTTTGGGAACTTGTGCCAAAACCTAATGATCATCAAATAATAGGTACTAAATGGGTTTTTAGAAACAAGCTAGATGAAAATGGAATAATAACAAGAAATAAAGCTAGATTAGTTGCTAAAGGATATAATCAAGAAGAGGGAATAGACTATGAAGAAACGTATGCTCCTATAGCTAGGCTAGAAGCCATAAGATTACTATTAGCTTTTGCTTGTTGTATGGACATTAAGCTTTATCAAATGGATGTTAAAAGTACTTTTCTAAATGGGTATATTCAAGAAGAAATTTATGTAGACCAACCTCCCAGTTTTGAAAATCACAAATTTCCAAACCATGTTTTTAAATTGAGAAAAGCTTTATATGGTTTGAAACAAGCTCCAAGAGCTTGGTATGAAAGACTTAGTAAGTTTCTTTTAGAAAATAAATTTGAAAGAGGAAAGGTTGATACTACACTATTTATAAAACGCAAAAATGATGACATTTTTTTGGTACAAGTTTATGTTGATGACATAATATTTGGTGCTACTAATGAAATTCTTTGTCAAGAGTTTGCTAAGATTATGCAAGATGAATTCGAAATGTCGATGATGGGAGAACTTACCTTCTTCCTTGGACTACAAATTAAGCAAACTCAAGAAGGGACTTTTATTAGTCAAACAAAATACTGCAAAGAATTACTTAAAAAATTCGAAATGGATAAAGTAAATGAAATAGCCACGCCCATGAGTACATCTTGCTACTTAGACAAAGATGAGAAGGGTAAGGACGTTGAAATAACTAAATACTGAGGTATGATAGGTTCCTTACTTTACTTAACAGCTAGTAGACCCGATATTATGTTTGCTATATGTATGTGTGCCGGATATCAAGCATGTCCTAAAGAATCATATCTCACTGCCGTAAAAAGAGTTTTGAAATATCTTGTGGGTACTTAAAATGTTGGTTTATGGTATCCCAAAGGCGTTGAATGTAATCTTTTAGGATATTCTGATTCTGACTTTGCTGGCTGTAAACTTGATAGAAAGAGTACTAGTGGCACATGTCATTTACTTGGTAGTTCCCTTATTTCTTGGCATAGCAAGAAGCAAGTAAATGTTGTTTTATCAACAGCTGAGGCAGAATATGTTGCAGCTGGTACTTGTTGTGCTCAAATTCTTTGGATGAGACAACAACTTCTTAACTTTGGTGTTGTTTTAAATAAAGTGCCTATTAAATGTGATAACACTAGCACCATAAATATATCCAAAAATCCTGTCATGCACTCTAGGACTAAACATATTGAGATAAGACATCATTTTTATAAGAGACCATGTTTTGAAAGGAGATTGTGTTCTTGAATATGTTAAAACTTTAAAATAATTGGCGGATATTTTTACTAAACCCCTTCTGAAAGAACAATTTATAAATATTAGAAGGGAATTAGGAATTTTGGAAATTGTTTAATTGATTTATTTTTATCACATTTTCTTACTCTTTGAACATAGTTTTGCAAATCTTTAACTAAAAGATTTTAACTTATCTCTTTCATAAAATTCTCACATAGTAATTTACTTTGTGATATATGGTCAAATCTTTTCATTAAAAAGCCAATTACATTTTCAATAATCATGTTAATGCTTCATAAATCTCTTGTCTCATTGAGTTCCCGGGTAGTCCCTACTTAATTAAACATATTTTTGACACCAAATAATCTCCTATACACCACATGGATCTCAAATACAAAATGTCAAATGACCTTTGATTTTCTTGACTCTCTCGTGCAATAAAAATCATTGGCAAATTGCAAAATTTTAATCATTGTATAACCCCTCACAAAACACCCTTCTAGTAACATTATTCTTCAAACCTGCGCTAAAACAGCTAGATGAATCGATTCCCATGAGACTTTGCTTAGATAAATGAGGAAAAAATATCATTATGCTTGCCTACATGCTTTGAATTACTCTGTGATATATGTTGCATGTTTTAGGGGGAGTTTTATATGGAAATGGTATCTATCTCTATAAGATGTATCTGTTTTAAAGTGGTATATATTCTTAAATGTTTTTGATGATGTCAAAGGGGGAGAAAATAAATATATACATTCTAAGTGGCATAAAGTATCTTACAAAGGGGGAGAGAATATCATGGTGTTATAATGCTTAAGGGAGAGATAAAAATCTAGAATCAACATCTATTTCTATCCTTGTTGAAATTGCATGATTAAGGGGGAACCTTATAATAATTTTTTTTTACAACAAGTGATATCCAAATACATGTGTAAATGATACAGTGGTATTCAATTTTATGTATGACATATGTATAAGATGTGCTATCAAATTATATGTGTAAGAGGGAGTCATTTATGCCATATATATGAACTGTTATGAAACTAACACCCCGAGAGATGAACATTTGTTGTCATCATCAAAAAGGGGGAGAATGTATTTATATGTTAATGTAGGTTTGATAATGACACAAAAAATGAAGAGATATTAAGGATGTTATACAAAGCGATTAATTGAATCATGAAGCTCAAACAAAACGGGTCAAAAATTCAAGAGTTAAATGCATAAGGATTGATGAACAACAAAGGACTTGAGTCAAAGCATTTATAGAAATCTTAAACTAGTGATAATAATCTTCTATGTGTCAAAGAATGAAAGGAATCAAGAACCACGTATCAGAATACATAAAAAATGCAAGGAAACCGGTCCAAGATTACAAGGAATCGATTCACCATACCAAAGGAATCGATTCATACCTATTAAAAGCTCTAGGAATCGACTCACAAGCAGAGGAATCTATACACAGCATCAAGAATCGATTCACAGCTGCAGGAATCGATTCATCACAGTGAAATACCCCAGGAATTAATTCAATGACTGAAGGAGTCGATTCATGCTATTGGGAATCGATTCCCCTTACCAGGAATCGATTCATTCACTATTTTTTATGAAAAAAAAGCCTGGAGGAATCAATTTGTCACTAGAATCATGCGCTGAATCATGGAAATTATTAGTACGCGTTTTCAGAAACTCAACTCTGTTGAATCCTCTCTTGAGACTCGCTAATTGAAACGGCGTTACATTTATTGAGGCAGATAATTGCACTTCTCAAGTCAGGAAACATGGATTGCTGAAAAATTAAGTCTTCCAATGTATAAATTAAGGAATTGGTGGAAATTATTTTTTGGCAGTAAGTCTCCTGGAACTCCTATAAATAGAGAAGAGATGGAAGGCAGAAGCATACCTTGCAAGCAACGAAATTCCCTTGCTTTCCTTCTTGCTCTCTCTGTTTCTCCCATTGCTCTCTGTTTCTCAATTGCTCTCTCTTTTTATTATTTGGCAAATTATTTTGAGAGTGAGTTTTGTGAGCAAAATTATTTTTAAGAGCTAAACTTGAATATTATTTCTTGAGAAAGAAAAATCATTTTGAGTGGTAAAATTTGCATATTATTTTCTAAGAGAGGAAAATAATTTTTGTGTGCTAAATTTGCATATTCTTTCTTAGAAAGGAAAATATTCTCAAGTGCTTTAATTTGTATATCCACTCTTTGGAGAGTTATCTTTGTACTCCTAAACACCAAAAATTCTAGAGGTTTGGGTTGAGGTTTCAACCTTGTAATTGTGAGATTGAGAGATTGGGTGGGGTGCCATTGTACTTGTGAGAATTGGGTTCTTGAGTGTGGGACACTAGGAAGCCGCAATTGCTCTAAGTAGTATCTCTAATCTCCAATAGTGGAAATCCTTTAAGTGGGTTACTTAGAGGCGAGACGTACACCGGTATGGTGGAACTCGTATATATCGGTTTGCAAATCTCTCTTCCCTTACCACTAAAAAAACACCTGTTAGCGACGGAAGGAATTGGTCGCTAATCCATGGCATGACCGTCGCTAAAACCATTAGCGACGACATCTCAGACGGGACAGAGGACGTCGCTAAAACCCTCGTCAAAAACACATCAGCGACCACATACATGCCGTCGCTACCATATTGACGGCGTAACGCCGTCGCTAAAATCGTCTCTGCCCCAATAACTCCAGCCGTCGCTAAGTGTTGCCATACAGCGACCTCAAAACCCCATCGCTACTAGCAGCCACCAGCGACCACCATACACCGTCGCTATGGGTACTCATGTAGCGACCACGTGATCCGTCGCTATGGGTACTCATATAGCGACCACCATTCTTACAATACAACGACCATTGAGGTCCGTCGCTGTTTTTAACAATACAGCAACCACAATATTCCGTCGCTAGTAGTATTCATGTAGCAACGACAACATCCGTCGCTAGTGTTAATAATTCAGCGACGGTAGCGGACCGTCGCTAACTCGAATTTTTAAATTTTTTTAAAATTGGTTCAATATTGACTTGTTTTGTTAATTTAACTTTAAAAATATATTAATATTTTGCATTTTATATTGGCTGATAAAATTTTATAATTAAATTTAAATAATTTTTTTAAAATATTAAATTATTATTAAAAACAAAATAATAGATTAAATTAATTTATCAAATAGGTTGAATTATTAATGATAGGTACAATAAGGCTTTTTGATTTGAATGTAATTACCAATAAATATTGACATAATAAATAAAGAATGACAAAATAAATACTGAATGAAATATAACATAACTAAAAATCAAATATACAATGTGTATAAATAATAAAAATACAATCATGGTGGTGGGGGATCCTGGGGTGGTGGTGGGGGCGCCTGGGAAGTGGGGGGAGGTAGCCTCGCCATCAACTGCATCAGTAGCTCCTGCTGCTGAGCAAGTTGCCAACGAGTCTCCGCGTGCTGCTCCTCGGCCCGCTGTCGGTCCGCCTTGGCCTTCTGTCGGTCCGCCTCGGCCCGCTCCAACAACAACTGCCTCTGACGTCGCTCCTCCTGTAGCTCATCGTTCAGGTTTTGAATTACCTGAACGACCTCAGTCGGAAGACCAGAGGAAGACGAAGAGGAAGGGGTCTTCCCCTTTTTCGCCAGCTGCGTGCCGACTCCACCCAATCCAAATACCCTCCCTTTCTTGTTCACACCGCCAACAGCCTCCATATGGATGGCGTTGTCGTCAGAACAAGATAGGGTGGGAGGAACCTCCCCTTCAGGAGTGGAAGCCACCAGGTCCGCCTCCTTCTCGACCCTTCTGGCCTGATACGCCTCCTGTAAATTCAAAAACAACGATAGGATTAGTAAACTGATTTGTAAATTATAAGCATGTGTCAGTTAAAAGTAAATACCGCTAGATCCGTAGTCTTCTGGTTTACCCATGCACCGGCTTTGTTCTTCTTGGTCATTTGCATGACCTCAAACAAAGAAGGCTCCTGGTGCTCCCTCAGCTCCTGTGGTGGACAAAAAACATTGAGATTATTATTTGTAAACATGTAAGACGAATCATAATAGAAATGTTTAACATAAATATACTTACAAATCTTTTCTTGTGCTCGAGGGTTGAAATGCTACCCCCAGTGTAAACCGAGGCTGCAGCATCGGCGGCTCTGTTGGCCCTGTTCCGAGCACTCGCCTGCTGGAACGGGACCCCGCCCCACTTCTGGACCATCCCGTCCCAATGGTCCTCCGGGATCCAACGAGGGCGCTCACCCTTGTCCCTCACCTTCCAAAGGGTACTCTTGATGATTTTGGAGGTCTTTGTGGCAAAGACCTTCCTAATCTCATCAATCATACCCTCCGCCCACTAGTAGTCATGCTGTAAAATGAAATGAGAAATCAAAATTAATAAGAGGTCTATTTTACAAATCAAGTCACAACAAATGAACTAGGAACTTACTGAGAAGGTGTCAAACCACCTATCTTGCACAACCTTCCCAGCATCTGTCCAAGATATATATGGACCATCCCACTGGGCCTTTAAAACCTTAGTAATCGCTTTGGTTGTGCGACTACTATCAACAAAGCTGTGATGACAACAATTATGTTAGGAGTAAAACAACACACAATGTAGGGAGACTCCCAAAATTTCGGTAGAGTCTCCCCTGTAAATATAACATTTCCAAGTTTTTGGTTTAGTTACCCTGTTACAAATAGAAGAGTGCCCAGTACAATTCAATCTATACAAGTACTAATTAAAGTAACATCCAATAAACCAACAAGTCTTTCCACTAAAGTTTAATATAAAGTATCATACAAATAACATAAAAGTATTTGAGGTTTAGTCACTTACTCATCTCCGGCCGGCACAGGTACCAACATGGGCAGAGGGGATGCCGGAGGTGGGGTCACCTGATGGCCATGGTCCTCCAAGCCAGCAGCTCCAGGACTCTGCTCTGGGGTGGTCAGTCGGGGTGATGGGGTGGTCTGCTATGGTGGTGGTGGTGGTGGTGATGGAGTGCTCTGCTGTAGTGGTGATGGAGTAGTCTGCTGTCCTGGGGTGGGAGTCCCCTGCCGGGATGTTGGGGTCCTGGACCCACCACCCCTACTGAAGGGCAGTCGACGTCCCGTCATCTGTGGATAAAATCATGAAAAGAAAGGTTAGTCTTAGGATATATATAAACCTATGTAACATTTTATTTAACGTCTACATACTCCGTGTCTGTTTCAGTTTCAAATTCCCCCTCAGTTTCAGTGTCACTGTGGTTATCTGTTTGAACAAGTTCATCAGTATCCAAATCAGCTCTAGACCGTTTTGATCGAGAGACAAGGTCCTTGTCAATGTGTTCACCCCCTGTAGTGGCGAGTGTCTTATCTATTATGACTGGATCAATGTTGAACAACAAATCGGCATCGTTGAGCTCGTGTGGTGCAAGCTGATAAGCGTCATCGACCTTCTCCGAGACATTGTCAGTGATTTGACTTCGGGCCTTGGCCTTGATTACTGCATACCAGTCTCGATGTCCTCCCAGGAAGTCGGTGTAATAAACCTGCTCAGCTTGTTGGGCAAAAATGAATGGATCAAACCCTTTATATCTACCATTCTTCTTGACCTCAACTAAGCCGTAGTTGTTGTCAACCTTTGTTCCAACACCGATTGTGTTGTCGAACCAATCACATTTGAATAGAACAATATCTCTTCTTAGTCGTCCAGAGAATGAAACTTCAACAATCTCTGTCAGCACTCCATAAAAGTCTTCTTCCAACTGACCGGCGGTGCCTTTAACACAAACCCCGTAGTTATGGGTGCGCATCCCTTCACTCCATTGAAGAATATTAAACTTGTAGCCATTTACGTAGTAAATAGGCCATTTTTTAACAGTTTTCACCGGCCCCCAAGAAAGGGCTTGGAGTAAAGAATCTTCAATATGGTTGTTAGGGTCTTGTATCTATGTACAACATAACAAGTAGGTCATCGTTAGATAATGGGAGTTAGAAGCAAATAGGCTTAAAAACACTTGGTATACGGGTCTTACATGTTGCGCGAACTAACCAACGAACTTGGATGATACCTCACTATGAATTTGGTCATCAGTTAAATCATTTTGCTCAAGTTTTAGCATATCTGTGTATAAGCTATTGAAAGGAAACAAATAAGTTTAATATAAAAGCTACGTTAAGAATGTATAATATAACTTCTATGACTTACTCAATAAAGGGTTCCACTTCTGGGCAATTTAGAAGAATGTACAAGTGAGCCGCCTTTCGATCTTTCTCATCAATGTAACATTTTGTGAGCCTGCCCCCCGGGTGACCAGGATAGTTGAAAATCGATGTTTGTTGATCAAACCCTGTGCGGCTGGCTACCCCAAGATTGTGGGGAATTCTACTCATTCTAGTTTCTATCTCCGTCGGAAAATAGAAAGAAGCAAAGGTTGTCATTTCTTCGACTAAGTATGCCTCACAAATTGATGCTTCAACGCAGGCTTTGTTTGATACTTTATCTTTTAAAGAGCGTAAGAATCTTCAACATCATTAACAAGATAGTGATAAGTTAGAAAATACTATTATAAGAAGTGTTTGCAAGGAAATTAAAGAGTTCACCAAGCATTCACCTTTCGAATGGATACATCCAACGATACTGCACTGGGCCACCAACCAAGGCCTCGTACGGTAGATGGATAGGCAAATGCTCCATGGAGTCAAAAAAACTTGGTGGGAAAATCTGCTCCAACTTACAAATCAATACCGGGATAGTTTCTTCCATCTTCACAAGTTTCTCCATAGTCAACGAAGTAGCCGTCAACTCCTTAAAGAAGTGACTCAACTCCACTCAACTCCTTATTAATTGGTATTGGATGGAACCCTAGTTACGGTTTTTAATACTTATCTTTGAGAAAAAGCGAATTATAGCTACAGTTAGAATCTGAAAAGTGACCAATATAAAAGTAATATATCTTATTTTTCTCTTCAAAACGGTATGTGGCACGCGAAAGTTTGACAACTGGAGTAAGAGTTATGCCAGAAACAAGGAAAACTGCTTCCTAGGGCTCCAAAATTATTTTAACTTGCAAATATAGGTTCACCGTGAAAAATCCTTTGAGAATAAGCTCTTGGGCTCTGCATAAAAGTTGTAGAGATTTTTGATACATAGCCAGGAAAAATAAAAGAAAGTGATTTTGACATCATATGAGAGAGATATTTACGTTTTTCTGTCCCTGAAAAGCTTGGCTTTTAAGGGATGATCGAGCAAGAACTTGCTTTCAAGTTCTTCATGAGAATTGTAGAGGGGTTTGATATAAGAATAATAAAATTTCAATGAACTAATTCTAAGCTTGTATGGGAAAGTTATGGTTTATCTCATAAACTAATGTAATTTAACGGGATTAAATAATGGGTTTTCGGAGTACAAATTCTTGGTTTATTAGATTTAGGATGATGGGTCATAAATCAGGGTTCAAGACTAGAAATAGAGATTCTTAGGCTTTTCATAACGAAGAAACCAAGACGATAATTGCAAGATTCTGATTTCATATAAGAAAGTTAGGCTAAAAACACTAAAAGTGTTTGAGCTGAACTTAGGGGTCCCGATTTAATTGAATTGTTTTTCTCAGAAACAAAGTCGATGGGGTCCGAATTTGAGTTTGGGCTCTTTAGGAGAAGTGTTTGAATTACCAAAATGCTTTATTAGGGATTGTCCATGCTGGGATCGGACATCACAAAGTGTATAAATGAATAACCGAGGACCTCTTTTCGGTATAAAATAGATGTGCAGGAACTGACCTGATTCTTCCTCGTTTTACGTGAATGGTGGTACTAGTCTAACTAGTTTATTATATAGGTACTAGATGTGGGATCGGATAGTCAATTCTTGACTACCCATGGGGTCTTTTATTTACCCTCCCTAATATTATCTTATTATTTATTGTTAAGTATAACCCTGTATTTATTATTATATATGCTTTCTATCTCTTTTATTGGGTTTTCTCAACCCAATTACATTATTCTTTTTATGAAAAAAGGTCTCTACCCTAATTATCACTTATAGAACTCTCATAATTAAAAACTTTCGAGGTTAAGACTACTTACTAAAAACAAGAATGTTACAATTTTCTCTGATGATAAATTTTTTAATCAAATTTGAAGACTAATACCCATGAAAATATGACAAAATTGAGTGGTTGAATTTTTGCATGATTTATTACAACCATGCTTAGAGAGGCGTGCTAAGGTTGTCCATGAAGTTGTAACAGATTTCTCTAAGGAAAGAGGCAGATTTTCTCTAATGATGAATTTTTAGCCAAATTTGAAGGGTAATATCCACGAAAATATGACAAAACTGAGTGGGTGAATTTTTGCATGATATTTTGCGGCCATGCTTAGAAATACATTGTAAGGTTGTCCCTAAAGTTTCATCAGATTTCTTCTAGGGGGCGAATTTTCTCCAACGATGAATTTTTAGCCACATTTTACCCATGAAAATGACAAAATCGAGCGGTTGAATTTTTATATGATTTTTTACGACCATGCTTAGAAAGGCATTGTCAGGTTGTCCTTAAAGTATGATTAGATTTCTCTAAATGAAGGGGAAGATTTTGTCCAACGATGAATTTTTAGATAAATTTAAAAGGCATTACCCATGAAAATATGAGACAACTGAGCAGTTGAATTTATGTATGATTGATTATGACCATGCTTAGGAAGGCTTTGTAAGGTTGTCCTTGAAGTTTTATTAGATGTCTCCAAGGGAAGGGGTAGATTTTGTCCAACGATAAATGTTTAACCCAATTTAAAGGCAAATGCCCATGAAAATATGACAAAACCGTGTCGTTGAATTTTTGATTGAGTTTTTGCGGTCATGCTTAGAAAGGCATCGTATGGTTTTCCTTGAAGTTTCTTTAGATTTCTCCAAGGGAAAGGGTAGATTTATGTTTGAAAATTCTCTCAGGTAACAAAAGCTTGTATGTCAAAGTTTTGATAATGACAACGCAACCATTTGAAGAATCATGACAAGGAAAATGAATTTCATGAAGTATCAAAGTGCTAGAATAATAAGAATAAACCTCTGGGAAGATCAAAATAATAAAGAGCAAAGAGATTACAAATTAAATCAAGAATCAAACATGAATTTGACATAGTTTAATCGATTACACCACTGTCATAATCGATTACCTTGACTTTGGAAGGAACATAATCGATTGCAGCAAATAAGCTAATTGATTATGATGCTGCATAACAAGAATTAAAAGTATCATGTATAATCTATAATCGATTACAAGGTTGGGATAATCGATTACACTGATTTTTGAATTCACCTAATCGATTAAAGAAAGGAGGACAATCGATTACAATGTTGCAGTAAATGGTATAAAGTATCAGGTATTTTGACTAATCGATTACAAGGCATGACTAATCAATTACAGAGGTTCTGTTTGATGCATAGTTGATTATATGAGTTACTTAATTGATTACAGTGTTGTTTACAGGAATTAAATACATCAGGTATAATGCTTAATTGATTACACTGACATAATCGATTACAGTAAAAGACATAATTGATTACACAGCTACTGGACACTTAAATTAATGGAATACAGTGAAGCATAATCAATTACAGCTTGAGGAGTAATCGATTACACTAGTGCCAGAATTTAGGGAACATGACTTTTAAGTGTAGATCCAGCTAAATTCTCCACAAAAGCTTCAAAGCCCATGATGTGAAACGGCTCTAAAGCCTCCAAAGCTCCTCTCCAAGGCCTATAAATGCACCATCCATTCAAGCTACTCAAGCAATCAAGGGGAAATCATTCATAACTTGTACTTGTGCCTTGTGAGTTCATTTTCTATGTATAGTTTCATTATTCTGAAACTTTGAGCTTGAAATTACATATTCTTTTTTCTCTTAGAGAGTCATTAGAATTTGAAAGAGCTATTCAATTTATGTATCCACTCTATTTAGAGAGTTATTTGCTTGTAAACATAAACACCAAACACAAAGTTTCACTCTAGTTTTGAGTGGTCACAAAGGTTTGGGTTCAACCTTTAGGTATTGAGAGATTGTGAGATTAGGTAGGGTGCCCTTTTGCTTGTGAGAATTGGGTTCTTGAGTGTGGGCCACTAGAAGACAATTGCTCAAAGGTTGTATCTCAAATCATCAATAGTGGAATCCTTCAAGTGGGTTGCTTGAAGGCAAGACGTACACCGGGTTAGTGGAACTCATTAAATTGGTTTACATTTCTCTCTACCTTGAACTCTTTATACAACTGTGCATATAAATTGTTTGTTAAAATGCCTATGAGACACCCCAAATCGTAGGGGTAAATTTTTCACGATTTAACGAGGAAATAATTTAGTAAAAGAAAGCATCGCGGAATAAGTTTTCAACAAGTAACCCTGGATCTTTTAAAGAAACCCATCCTATATGTGAAGATATGAGAGGGTGTATAACTTTAAAACAAGAGTTCTATTTAGATAATCAATCACATAATCTTCAACAAGAATAGTTGAAATATACGTTAATTCAAGAAGCACAAATGATTATGAAATGTGGTTCAAGGATACTTCAATTGATTTCTAAAATTAGGAATTATATATGAATATTTAGTCTTAGAATTTAGTGGGACATGTCACAAATATCACCTATTAGTCCCAAATTGAAAGTCATAAAAAGGTTGGTTTTAAACCCTCTTAAACTTTAATTTTCCAACACAGTGGGTTCGGTATTTTATGCCTCATGAGAGTTTGAAAACTCCAATTGAGGTAAGACCAATTTTCATACCTCCGTAACATAATTATCTATAACTTTCATGAAGAAGTCGGAGGCCAAAAACATCACTAAGTTACCCAAACGGGCCAAAAACAGTAAGAAAAACAGAGCAGTTAGAAATTTTCTGACAATGGAGAAACCCACTGGCCGTGGGAAATTCCCACTGGCCGTGGATCCTACTGTCTGGACCACCCAAAACGATCATTTTTCCCCTGTTTTGAGGTAGAACGATCCACTGGCAGTGGGAAAAACCCACTGGCCGTGGATCCCGCTGCCCAATGCCTAGAAATTCAAATTTCCCAAAACAGAGAAACCCACTGGCCGTGGGAAAAACCCACTGCCAGTGGAATCCTCTGCTGCAAGTACCATTCTGCAGCTTTTTGACCCTTTTAACTTTTGCCAACTTCTAGACACCCTATCTCTTTCATTTTAAATTCAATGATCATCAAAATTTGACACAAGCTAAAATATATTGTTTGTGATGTGTGGCCACCAGCCGCACTCAAAAATTCTCAGAAACGAGGGAGATATGCGCAAAAGTGCGTTCTACCCATTTTGAGGCACTTTTATGCAACTCAAGGGTCTTTTCTCTATAAAATTGGGCCATTCCACTTCCAACAAGTCACAATTAATATGTTTAAGCTAATGAAACCACTACCCACTACTTAAAACTTATAAAACGCATTTTGACCCTACTAGTTCCTTACTTATGCATGACAACCATGAAATATCTTCAATTATGCAGCACATAAAGTCATCATTCGCAATTCTCATTATTCGTTCACCAAATTGAGTCAAGTTCAACCATTCATCATTCAAACAAGTATCTATACAATACATTCATTATAGTTACATCTCTTGGGTCATAGATAAAAATTGATCATAAACTAAGATCCAACTTTCCTCTATGACCACCAAAATCATCTATCACCTGAAAATTTCCAAAACAAGCATTCATTACATTTCTTGCTACACAAAATTTAGATATTATCGGCCAAGGCACTTCCTATTCCATATTTACCTTCTTCAAACTCGGCCTCCAAAATGGTAGGATTTAAGTCATACCTACACCAACTTTAAAAATAACAACGGGGAGGTGAGTAACATAATCCAAATGAATTAAAGTCATACATTATGATGAAATACATGTATACTTGCCCAAATGGCAATCATTACACCACATCATACATCATACATAATACACCTCCTAACCTCAAGTATACATTCACAATTCCATTCATTTGGATTGCCAAACACATACATAGGGTTAGTATCCAATTCTCTCCCCTTTCAATTCTCATTTATCCATTGCCACCATGGGCTTTCAACTAGGCATATCTCCAGCTATATGCAAATGCTCTTAAAGCTAATGCATATGCACAAGAATTTCTCATCAAACAATGCGGATCTGACTGTGGGAAAAATACAACATTAATTCAATTGTGGGACAAGCATAGGTGTGCTACTATGCCCCTACTGCAGTAAAAAAAATTATGTACACATATATCTCTTTATGCATGCTTATATTCTCATAATTTTTACTGGTACCAAACCACTATCGCCTATTTGTAGTACTAGTCACCCTGTGACTTGCGGATCAACATTGTGGCCTCAATTACCACAAGTGCTACGGGCCCCTCCCGAACACACATCGAGAGAGTCGTGTCCCGTCGGATACCGAGGTAAACTCGCTCACCATAGAGCCGCCCGCCCACTGGGCCCGCCACATAGGGTGCCTCATCACCAAACTATGGACAGCCTCGTGACTCATACACCGAGTCACAGGGGAAAGCCACAATACGCTTGTGCACTGAGCCGCCCTCCCACTAGGCCTGCCTAGTGGAACCCCCTAAATTCCACATAGACAGCGATGATATGCCATGGATGCAATGCAAACACAAATCAAATGCATCCTAGATACCACTCCACCTTCAATCATTCACCACCACCACTTGGTGGATTTCAATATTCTCATCATTCTCATCCAATTCCAATTCTCTTTTGAACTTATTCACATCAATAGTTAGTGGCATACACATTCAATAAATCATACACACATCTTTGGGATATTCACATCATAATTCCAATTCACACATGGTTTCAAACCATCATCATACTTCATCAACATAGTATCATCACCACATCACAATATTATCCTAAACACAATGCCACATAACAATCATCATTCTAAATGCATTCAAATCATAACATCACCACATCATCCATTCAAACAATCATCAAGTAATCATATATACATATTTTCACATCATCAATGGATGAAATCATGCATTTAGAATAGTTACCCCCTCCTACCTCAAGTGAAGTAGTGATCAACGCGGTTTGATGGTCCCGCCTCGTCAATGGGGTCACTTCCTACATCACAACACATTATACAAT
This sequence comes from Clitoria ternatea, assembly GCA_037962975.1. NCBI lineage: Eukaryota > Viridiplantae > Streptophyta > Magnoliopsida > Fabales > Fabaceae > Clitoria > Clitoria ternatea. Next base: position 19,326,075 of record CM075673.1, on the reverse strand, counting down.
CAATTTTCTACTTACCCATTAAGACTTAAATACTTATATATATATATCAATAACTTGATGTTTGCGTTATTTTAACTCTCAAACCTCTTTTATTTCATTTTATCCACCTTAACCACCATGGGTTAGGTGCCACCATATATTGTTATGCACTCAACAACCAAACCCTTTCATGGGTTTCTCTATTAAGAACTTCCACCAATAAAATACCATCACCAATGACCCTTATTCATCATAACTCACATTTATTACCAACAATAAATGCTCATCAACCTCCATTATACATTTCCCCCAAATTTATGAAGTTAGGGTTTCATAAAAATTCCAACCACCTTCATAAATACTCTTCTCCTTCCAACCATAAATGTATCCACTTCATTACTCCCAAAAGAAACCTTACTCTCATAGAAAACCCACCTTAAAGCTCATGCATTAAATGCTCTCCTCAAAAACATCCATACACATGCATGGCTTCCAAACTCATAAATGCCATATACCCATAACCAAAACCTTAGCAAAAATGATTATACATACCTCAAACCCAAAAACAAAGTGGGTTCTAGGAGGGAGGAGAACACCACACGAAAATGAGGAGGAGAAGGAGAGAAAACTGCAGCTCACTAACCTCCTTCAAGTTCCACCAAACGAAAATAAGAAGAAGTGGAAGGTGAGACCAAAATGCTAGGGTTTTTGGAGGAGGAAAAGAGAGAATGGAGAAGATGATGATGAAGAGGAGAAGAAGTGAAGTGTTATGACCAACACCTTCAGCAATCCCATGTGAATAGAGAAAGGAAAATGGGGTTTTTGATTTATTTTAATTCCCATTCATTAAAACTTCATCGTTTTATAACCAACAGGTTCTCAGTTTAGGCTTAATACATCATCTGAAAATTATTCCGAATACATATTCGGATTCCTGATAATATTCTCAATATCCCTGACCAATATCATCTCATTCCGAGATACTTGGTCCGACACCCGTATCTCAACCGGGCTTAATTTCAGCTTAACCAATCTCCATAATTTTCTAACAGTCTTTAAAATTATCAATTTAATTATTCTCAATAGTTTGGGACATTAAATACTCCATATGCCAATTTTTAATATTTATTCCAGTAATTAATTCTCTATTTTAAAATTCAGGATGTTACAGCCTGAGCTGAATGTTTGAATTGAAGTTGTTGTTCAAGTGAAACTTAACTCTGCATGCCAAGTGTTTGATAATTTGCTTGAATCAATATTTGGTGAAGTTCTTAAAAACTAGAATTTGCTATAACTTGCCAAGTATCTAGAACATTGTTTCCTATCAACTCTTGTGTGATACTTACTTGATTGCTATCATTTATCTCATGCACACAAGTTGTTTGAGAAATTGAATGAGCTGAATCTTTATTGGAAACATCATATTATTGATGAAATAAATCTAAGCACACCAACTGTCTGATGAATTGCCTAAACCAATAACTTGACTTGTTTATCACACATAAGGTTGAATATTGTCACTGTACATCAAGTGTTTCATAGTGTGACATGCGCATAAAAGTTATTGTCTCTTTATCATTACATCATTTGTATATTACTAACCATTTTCAAAGGGGATTCTACATAAAAGTTTGAAACACTCAATTCACCCCCCTTGAGTGGTGAGGCCTTGGTTAACAAGTGGTATCAGAGCTTGACTCTTGCCACAAGGCTTAACAGCTGTAGGAGATCAAGATGGCCTCTAGCTCTTATGATGCATTCCCGTAAAATGGCACACTAAATAGACCTCCAATCTTCAATGGCAAAGACTATGTTATTTGGAAAGAAAGGATGAAAATCTTTATCCAATCCTATGATCTTAAGGTATGGAATGCCATTCAATTTGGTTTTTTCATTCCTAAATACATTGTTGATAATGTAGAGTATATAAAACCCATGAACTCATGGACTAGTGAAGAAGAAAGAATGGTACAATCTAATTGTAAAGCCAAAATCCTTATAACATTAGAATTAGGACCTAATGAAGTTTTTAGAGTTATTAATTGTGACAATGTTAAAGAAATATGGGACACTCTTGAAATAATTTATGAAAATGCTAATGATGATAAAAATGCAAGGATTAGTACTCTTTATAGTCAAAATAAAGGCTTTAATTTGAGTCCAGAAGAAAAGCTCAATAAATCGGAAGAAGAAATTGCATGCCTAATGACAAAGCACTCCAAAGATGATGAGGTATGTTCTTTAAATACATTTAGTGATAATGATTATGATGAAATTGATAAAGATGAATTGTTAGAAGCATTTGGACAATTGCATGACAAATTTGTGTCAATTTCAAAGAAGTATGCATATTCAAAACAAACCATTTTGAAACTCAAAAATGAGTTGCTTGATGCTCAAAATAATGAATTGATAGCCTCAAGTGTCACTCTTAGGAGTTGTAATGATAATAAGGATTGTATGCTTGTTGATAAACATATGCTTCTTGAAAAAGAAAATGAATAACTAAAAGAAGTACTTAGGAAGCTCACAAATAGTCAAACATATCTAAGTGCACCTCTTGAAGATCAAAAACATACACTTGATAGAAGGGTAATAGGTCATTACAAGAACCCTTTTGCACTCTTCAAAGAAAAACCTAAACCCATTCTAAAATGTACAAACCATGAAAGAAAGGGGCATTCAATGTCTAATTGTTTTAAAAGAGGCACATAGAACATAATAGGAGTCATTACAAGTCTAAAGTGCCTTACTCTTTGGATGAAACATGTTTTTATTATGGAACATATGGTCATATATCATTTAATTGCTTTATAAAGAAATCCCGTCAAAAGTGTACATGAAAGGTATGGATTCCGAAAACAAACTTGAAATCCTAAACTTACAAGGAAGGACCCAGCTCTCAAAGGGTACCTTAAAATTTTGAAATCTTGTAGGCAAACTTCAAAGCAACAACTTCTCATTGATGGATGACCAAAACTCATGGCCTAAGGAGATATCAAGTATCTCAATCTCCACTCCAAAACACAAAGGAGAATAATAAAGCAAGCCAAGATTATGATGACTCATCATACATCTAAAAGGTGAAAGCATCCCATGATTTAAGGCTAACAAAAATCCTTGAGAAAGGAAATTGATGTTTTTGAAGGTGCCACTCAAAACAAGGAGATGAACAAGAAGCTTCAATGTGACTCACACAAATTGGATTGCACCAAGACAAAATCCAATGCACAACACTAAAGGTGATACAACAAAAAAGTGTAAGTACTTGTCTTATAATTAATGTCAGTGCTTGCTTAAAATGAGTTTTGATGTGTGAAGATCTAACTTGATATGTAAGCTTGAATGATATGAAGTTTTGAGATGGATGAGTGAATAACTTTAAAACTCCTTAAATTTATAAAAAAAACTTAGGATCAATAATGTATGTGCATAATGATTGGTGATGAGTTTGATGAATGATTGCTTAAATAATGATGATCAATTTCATGATATATTTGATTAATGTTGTTTGTGCATAAACATATGTATTAAAAGGATAAAGAATCCATGAATTTCAAGTTCTTATGCATTAAGATAAAACAACAGGGATTTGAATTGGTTCTACTGCTCAAAAATGTAATTCAAAGAGAAACAGTAAGCCTTGAATCAATTCATATGTGTATTTTTGCTTATATACATGTTGTTTCACATTAAAATCAACCATTCATCAACTCTTCTCAATTCCTTATAAAATCCTTCATAGATACATGAAATAGTTGATATTATTTGAGCTTAAAAGATAGTTAAGTAAGTGGTGTTCATAAACCTTGAGAAGTGATCTTATACATCCATGTGTGTTAGAAAGGTTTGATACATCGAAATGCTGATAAGTGAAATCTTGATGTTTAAATTCAATGTCTTGATGATGCATGATCTTGATTATGAAAAGAAATTTAAAACTATGCAACATTGATCTTGAAAACATGTATTGAACAATAATATCAAGAATGATGTGTGCTTTCATGTTAATCATTGATATCAAAGAGCTGCAATTGGAAAATATATAAGTGATATCATACATAACATCTAGTATATGTCATAGCATAGCAAGTGGTATGATAACAAATGATAATGAATGATGTCCTTCTAAGCATGAATCAAGTATTACTCATCATAACAAGTAGCATCATGTCAAATATATGATTACATGAGTATATAACTTGCATTACAGCTGCACTATAACCATGATATGCTTCTGTGACTTATCTCTAAGTGCTGTAAATGATCTATGCCAAATGTATTCTCTTGTATAATCATATACTTTTGATAAATGACATATGTGCTCTAGGTAAATGCTTGACTAGACCTATATGTAACATCATAGGCATAAGTTAAGAAGAGAATATTTGAGATAATAAGGTCATATGGAAAAGAGTAGATATATTGGCATATGTTCTAATACAAATGCATGAGTAAGTCAACAAGTTGTATTAATCATTCCACCTTTGCTTTGATACCTAGATATAAGTGAAATTGCATTAATAAGTGGTATAGACAATGAACTAGAAATAAATAGACCATGTATTGTTAAAAAAAATCTTCTCTGTTATTGTTTTGATACTTTGGAATATTTCATTATAACAATTCTTTAAAATAGGTGATATCCATTGAAAGAGAAAGATTATTATGCTTGATTATTACCATTGCCTATGTTGAAATTAGTGTTTACTCTACCACTATGCTCTGTGAATTATATGAATTATGTTAACAAGTGGTATGAATAACAAATTATACAAGCCATATTACTTACAATCATTTAGCTTTTGTGTTGAATCTAGGCTCATAAATGAAATGATTGCTAGAAGCTAGATTAGAATCAATATTGGCATTTGAAACAAATTTCCAAAACATGATCTTAAACTTAGAAGAGCATTATATGGTTTAAAACCAACTTCAAGAGCTTGGTATGAAAGTTTGAGTAAATCATTTTTAGAAAAAAAAATTTGGAAATCATACTGCATTAAAAACCTACAATTCGTACAAATTCATGTGGATTTAGTGCTACTAATGAAATGCTTTGCAAAGAGTTTGCTAAGGTTATGTAGGATGATTCTAAATTGCCAATGTTGGGAGAACTCTCTCCTCGAACTACCAAACTAAGCAAACAAATAATGGAACCTTCATTAGTAAATATTGTAAAGAATTGCTCAAGAAGTGCAACATGGACAAAGCAAAATGCCACACCATGTATTTGGACAAGGTTGAAAAAAAGGGATATAAAAATTGTAAAATTCCAAGGTATTGATCGAATCCTTACTCTACTTAACTCTTGGTAGACCGAATATCATGTTTGTTGTGTGTGATCATGTGATTAATCATGTTGAAACCTTTTGGCAAATTAGTATATGTGATCACTAAATCCCTTGGAAAAGAAATTCTTAATAAACATCAAAGAAGGAATTAGAAGTCTTAAGAATATCTAAATTGCATTAATGTCAATGCTTATTCATATATAATTGGTATCATGCGTGGTTGAATGATTCATGAGCTTACTTGATGAATGTTGTGCTTGATTATTCACTCAAAATGTTAACATGTGAGTATAGCATCAATTAAATCTATAATTGGTATCAGACTCTATCAAATTGGTATAATTGGTTTCACAAGTGGTATATTTTTTACAAGTGGTATCAATTACAAATATTAAGGGGGAGCATACACATGAGTCTTTATCTTTGATTAACTTCTCTATGTTATGATTATAGCACTTACTCTCCTATATGCTTACTTGGAAGAATATCTTTATGTTTTTGATAATGCCAAAGGGGGAGAAGAAAAGTGAAATATTTAAGGGAAGAAGAATTAAGAATCATAAGAAAAGGATCATATATGTGTGTTTATTTGAGAAAATCATGTGGTGCTTACTATATTTGAAAGTAATATCAATTGCATGATTAATACAATTGGCATAAGTTACAAGATTAAGGGGGAGAATAACACTTAAACAATGTTGACATAATGAAATTAACTAGTATCCATTACATCACAAAGGGGGAGAAAAAGTAAAAGTTCATCAAATCAAATCTTCAAGTGGTTAATAAAAGCTCTAAGAACTTCCATTGTTAAAAATAGTATACAAATTGAACACTTTCATGATTCTTAATATTATGCATGAACTCTTTAAGAAAGGGGGAGAAAATTTATCTGGACTAACACCCTTATAAGATGAACACTGTTTGTCATCATCAAAAAGGGGGAGAATGTGTTTAAAAATTATCTCAGGTAACAAAAGCTTGTATGTCAAAGTTTTAATAATGACAAAGCAACCATTTGAAGAATCATGACAAGGAAAATGAATTTCATGAAGTGACAAAGTGCTAGAATAATGGGAATAAACCTCTGGGAAGATCAAAATAAAGAAGAGCAAAAAGCTTATAAATCAAATCAAGAATCAGACCTGAATTTGACATAGTGTAATTGATTACACCACTGTCACAATTAATTACATAGACTCTGGAAGGAACATAATCGATTACAGCAAATAAGCTAATCGATTATGATGTTGCTTAACAAGAATTAAAAGTATCAGGTATAATCTATAATCGACTACAAGGTTAGGATAATCGATTACACTGATTCTGGAATGCACCTAATCGATTACAAAAAGGAGGACAATCGATTACAATGTTGCAGTAAATGGTATAAAGTATGAGGTATTTTGACTAATCTATTACAAGGCATGACTAATCGATTACAGAGGTTCTGTTTGATGTATAATCGATTATATGAGTTGCATAATTGATTATAGTGCTGCTTACAGGAATTAAATGCATCAAGTATAATGCTTAATCGATTATAAGAGTATGATATAATCGATTACAGTAAAAGACATAATCGATTACACAGCTACTGGACACTTAAATTAATGGAATACAACAAAGCATAATCGATTACAGCTCGGGGAGTAATCGATTACACTAGTGCCAGAATTTAGGGAACGTGACTTTTAAGTGCAGATCCAGCTCACTTCTCCATAAAATCTTCAAAGCCCATGATGTGAAATGGCTCTAAAGCCTCTAAAGCTCCTCTCCAAGGCCTATAAATGCACCATTCATTCAAGCTACTCAAGCAATCAAGGGGAAATCATTCATAGCTTGTACTTGTGCCTTGTGAGTTCATTTTTTATGTATAGTTTCATTATTCTGAAACTTTGAGCTTGAAATTGCATATTCTCTCTTCTCTTAGAGAGTCATTAGAATTTGAGAGAGCTATTCAATTTATGTATCCACTCTATTGAGAGAGTTATTTGCTTGTAAACATAAACACCAAACATAAAGTTTCACTCTAGTTTTGAGTGGTCACAAAGGTTTAGGTTCAACCTTTGGGTATTTAAAGATTGTGAGATTGGGTGGGGTGCCCTTTTGCTTGTGAGAATTGGGTTCTTAAGTGTCATGTATAATCTATAATCGATTACAAGGTTGGGATAATCATAAGCTAATTGATTATGATGCTGCATAACAAGAATTAAAAGTATCATGTATAATCTATAATCGATTACAAGGTTGGGATAATCGATTACACTGATTTTTGAATTCACCTAATCGATTAAAGAAAGGAGGACAATCGATTACAATGTTGCAGTAAATGGTATAAAATATCAGGTATTTTGACTAATCAATTACAAGGCATGACTAATCAATTACAGAGGTTCTGTTTGATGTATAGTCGATTATATGAGTTACTTAATTGATTATAGTGCTGTTTACAGGAATTAAATACATCAGGTATAATGCTTAATTGATTACACTAACATAATCGATTACAGTAAAAGACATAATTGATTACACAGCTACTGGACACTTAAATTAATGGAATACAGTGAAGCATAATCAATTACAGCTTGAGGAGTAATCGATTACACTAGTGCCAGAATTTAGGGAACATGACTTTTAAGTGTAGATCCAGCTAAATTCTCCACAAAAGCTTCAAAGCCCATGATGTGAAACGGCTCTAAAGCCTCCAAAGCTCCTCTCCAAGGCCTATAAATGCACCATCCATTCAAGCTACTCAAGCAATCAAGGGGAAATCATTCATAACTTGTACTTGTGCCTTGTGAGTTCATTTTCTATGTATAGTTTCATTATTCTGAAACTTTGAGCTTGAAATTACATATTCTTTTTTCTCTTAGAGAGTCATTAGAATTTGAAAGAGCTATTCAATTTATGTATCCACTCTATTTAGAGAGTTATTTGCTTGTAAACATAAACACCAAACACAAAGTTTCACTCTAGTTTTGAGTGGTCACAAAGGTTTGGGTTCAACCTTTAGGTATTGAGAGATTGTGAGATTGGGTGGGGTGCCCTTTTGCTTGTGAGAATTGGGTTCTTGAGTGTGGGACACTAGAAGACAATTGCTCAAAGCTTGTATCTCAAATCATCAATAGTGGAATCCTTCAAGTGGGTTGCTTGAAGGCGAGACGTACACCGGGTTAGTGAAACTCGTTAAATTGGTTTGCATTTCTCTCTACCTTGAACTCTTTATACAACTACACATATAAATGGTTTGCTGAAATGCATGAGCTGAATATTTGAATTGAAGTTGTTGTTCAAGTGAAACTTAACTCTGCATGCCAAGTGTTTGATAATTTTCTTGAATCAATATTTGGTGAAGTTCTTAAAAACTGGAATTTGCTATAACTTGCCAAGTATCTAGAACATTGTTTCCTATCAACTCTTGTGTGATACTTACTTGATTGCTATCATTTATCTCATGCACACAAGCTGTTTGAGAAATTGAATGAGCTGAATCTTTATAGGAAACATCATATTATTGATGAAATAAATCTAAGCACGCCAACTGTTAGATGAATCTAAGGCTGAATATTGTCACTACACATCAAGTGTTTCATAGTGTGATATGTGCATAAAAGTTATTGTCTCTTCATCATTGCATCATTTATATATTACTAACCATTTTCAAAGGGGATTTCGCGTAAAATTTTGAAACACTCAATTCACCCCCCTCTTGAGTGTTGAGGCCTTGGTTAACAAGATTTTCTACATCGATGAATTTTTGTGAAATTTAAAGACTAATGCACACGAAAATATAACAAAATTGAGAAAATGAATTTGTGCATGATTTTTTACGGCTATACTTAGAAAGGAATTATGGGGTTGACCATTAAGTTTCACTAGATTTCTCCAAGAGAAGAGGTGGATTTTCTCTAACGATGAATTTTTATCCAAATTTGAAGGCTAATAATGCCCAAGAAAATATAAGAAAATTAAGCAGTTGAATTTTTGCATTATTTTTTTGGCCATACTTAGAAAGACATTGTGGGGTTGTCCATGATAATATCATCTGATTTCTCCAAAGGAATGGTAGATTTTCTCCAACAAAGAATTTTTACCTAAATTTGAAGGCATTCCCATGAAAATATCACAAAACCGAGCGGTTGAATTTTTTCCTGATTTTTTTTGGCCATGCTTAGAAAGGCCTTATAGGGTTGTCCATGAAATTTCATCAAATTTCTATAAGGAAAAGGGTAGATTTTCTCCAACGATTAATTTTTAGCTAAATTTGAAGGTTAAACCCAAGAAAATAGACAAAACTGAGTTGTATTTTTGCATTTTTTTATGGCCATGCTTTGACAGGCATTGTAAGGTTGTCCTTGGATTTTCATCAGATTTCTCCAAATGAAAGGGAAGATTTTTTCTAACAATGAATTTTTACTAAAATTTGCAGGCTAGCCCACAAAAATACGACAAAACAAAGCAGTTGAATTTTTGCATATTTTTTACGGTCATGCTTAGAAAGGCATTATAAGGTTGTCTCCGAAGTTTCTTCAAATTTCTCTAAGGGAAGGGGCGTATTTCCTCCAACAATGAATTTTTACCTAAATTTAAGGGCTAATGTCGATGAAAATTTGACAAAATTGAGGCATTTTAAGGTTATCCCCGAAGTTTCATCAGATTCCTCCAAGGGAGGGAGAGATTTTCTCCAACGATAAATTTTAAGCCAAATTTGAAGGCTAATGCCCATAAAAATATGACAAATCCAAGCAGTTAAACTTTTGCATGATTTTTTACGGCCATGCATAAAAAGGCATTTTAAGGTGATCCCTAAAGCTTCATTAGATTTCTTCAAGGGAAGCGTCAGATTTTATTTAACGATGAATTTTTAGCCAAATTTGAAGGCTAATAATGCCCACGAAGATATGACAAAACCGAGCGGCTAAAATTTTACGTGATTTTTTTAGGCAATGCTTATAAAGGCTTTGTGGGGTTGTCCTTGAAGTTGCATCAGTTTTCTCCAAAGGAAGGGGCATATTTTCTCCTACAAAAATTTTTTAGCTAAATTTGAAAGCTAATGCCCACGAAAATATAACAAAATCGAGCGGTTGAATTTTTACATGATTTTTTACTGCCATTCTTAAAAAGGCAATGTAAGGTTATCCCTGAAGTTTCATCGGATTTCTCTAAATGAAGGGGCAGATTTTATCCAGCGATGAATTTTAACACAAATTTAAAGGCTGATAATGCCCATGAAAATATGATGAAACCGAGTGGTTAAGTTTTTGCATGTTTTTTTTACGGTCATGCTTAGAAAAGCATTGTACGGTTGTCCCTAAAGTTTCATCATATTTCTCCGAGGAAAGGGGCAGATTTTTTCCAATGATGAATTTTTAACTAAATTTAAAGGCTAATGCCCAGAAAGTATGAAATAATCAAGTGATTGAATTTTTGCATGATAATTTGTGGCCATGCTTAGAAAGGCATAGTAAGGTGTTCCCTGAAGTTTCATCAGATTTCTCCAAGGAAAGGGGTAGACTTTGTCCAACGATGCATTTTTAGCCAAATTTAAAGACTAACAATGCCCATGGAAAAAAGACAAAACTGAGAGGTTGAATTTTTGGATGATTTTTTATGGCTATGCTTAGAATGACATTATAAGGTTGTTCCTGAAGTTTCATCAAATTTCTCTAAATGAAGGGGCACATTTTCTCCAACGGTGAATTTTCATTCAAATTTGAAGGCCCACGAAAATATGACAAAACTGAGCGGTTGAATTTTTGCATGATTTTTAATTGCAATGCTTAGTAAGGTTTTGTAAGGTTGTCCCTGAAGTTTCATGAAATTTCTTCAAGAAAATGGGCAGATTTGGTCCAACGATGAATTTTTAGTCATATTTGAAGGCAATACCCACCAAAATATGATAAATTTAAGCGGTTGAATTTTTGCATGATTTTTTGTGACTCTTTCAAAACACATTGTAAGGTTTTCCCTGAAGTTTCATCGAACCTCGACAAATGAAGGGGCACATTTTCTCCAACGATAAATTTTTATCAAAATTTGAAGGCTAAGAGGCCCACGAAAATATGACAAAATCGAGCGGTTGAATTTTTGCATGATTTTTTTCCATGCTTAGAAAGTCATTGTAAGGTTATCCCTGAAGTTTCATCCGATTTCTCCAAGGGAAGCGGCAAATTATCTTTAACGATGAATTTTTAGCCAAATTTAAAGGCTAATAATGCCCATGAAAATGTGACAAAATCAAGCGGTTGAATTTTTGCATGATTTTTTACGGCCATGCTTAGAAAGGAATTGAATGGTTGTCTCTGAAGTTTCATTATATTTCTCCAAGGGAAGGGGTAGGTTTTCTCCAATGATGATTTTTTAGCCAATTTTGAAGGCTAATGCTCACAAAAACATGACAAAACTGAGAAGTTAAAATTTTGCATGATTTTTGACATCTATTCTTAGAAAGGCTTTGTAAGGTTGTCCCTTAAGTTTCATCAGATTTCTCTAAATGAAGGGTAGATTTTCTCCAACGATGAGTTTTTAGCCAAATTTGAAGGTATTATTAACCCACAAAAATATGACAAAATGGAATGGTTGAATTTTTACATGATTTTTTACGGCCATGCTTAGAAAGACTTTCTAAGGTTATCCCTTAAATTTCATTAAATTTCTCCAAGAAAATGGGTAAATTTTTTCCAACAATGAATTTTTAGCCAAATTTAAAGGCATTACCCACCAAAATATGATAAATTTGAGCAGTTAAATTTTTGCATAATTTTTTATGACCATGCTTAAAAAGACATTGTAAGGTTGTTCCTGAAGTTTCATTAGATTTTTACAAATAAAAGGGTAGATTTTCTCCAACGATGAATATTTATCCAAATTTAAAGGCTAATATGCCCACGAAAATATGACAAAACTAAGCGGTTAGATTTTTACATGATTTTTTGCGGCCATGCTTAGAAAGGCATTGTAAGGTTATCCTTGAAGTTTCATCAGATTTCTCCAAAGGTTGGGGAAAATTTTCTCCAACGATGAATTTTTAGCCTAATTTGAAGGCTAATAATGCCCACGAAAATATGACAAAACCGAAGTGTTAAATTTTTACATGATTTTTTACGGCCATGCTTAGAAAGGTGTTGCAAGGTTGTCTCTAAAGTTTCATCATATTTCTCCAAGGAAAGGCATAGTTTCTCCAACGATGAATTTTTAGCCAAATTTGAAGGCTATGCCCATAAAAATATCACAAAACCGAGCAGTTGAATTTTTGCATGATCTTTTACGTCCATGCTTAGAAAGGCTTTGTAAGGTTGTCCTTCAGTTTGATCATATTTCTCCAAATGAAGGGCAGATTTTCTCCAACGATAAATTTTTAGCCAAATTTGAAGGTTAATGCCCACGAAAATATGACAAAATGGAACGGGTTAATTTTTGAATGATTTTTTGTGGCCTTGCTTAGAATGACATTGTAAGGTTATCCCTAAAGTTTCATCAAATTTCTCCAAGGAAAGGGGGAGATTTTCTCCAACAATGAATTTTTAGCCAAATTTGAAGGCATTACCAACGAAAATATGTCAATGATTTTAAAAGCTGCCTTGTGAGTTATGAGTTCTTTATTACACTTGAATTATAGTTGTTAACTATATTTTTGACTTTTGATTGTCAATATATGCATTAAGAATGGTTTTTAATTAGTATTGTGTTCTTTTTACGTTTTTTACATATATATATATATATGATTATTTGTTTGTGTTTTATCCCTGTGATAGTAGCAAATAGCGTCCGTGATCCGCTCCGTGACGTCACGATCCCAGCTTTAGGGTTGGCTGTGAAGCTCCACAATTTTCGATTGACTACTATGGTGATGACAATAATCAAATATTCTCCCAGACTCTGACTAGGTACAGTTGGGTATATGAAATGGTTGAGTACATTGGGCTCTATCAACAAATAATTTTTTAGTATAAATATTTAGATTGAATGGTTTCTTGTAATATTTTAAGGTTTTCCTCTATATTTTTCTCACTGGAGTGTCTATTCCTTTTATTTTAAACTTTTCAAACGACTAAACCATCATTGATATGTCTCTGCCATCTTTATTACCAATGGGTGTTAGTTGCTCTACTTGGAATAGGATACATTTGGTCATAATCTTATCTTTGTTGTATGCTCACTATTTTACTATAGCTTTCTTATCTTTGCTTCACTTATTGTTTTTGCTCTTGCCGGCACTTCATTGGCAACCTGCCAGGCCAACAACTATTATGAAACTTGTTGGCATAACCTTCACTACAATGGAATTTTCTTAAGAAAGAATTACAATTAGTTTTCCGGTATCTTTACATCCAACTTGCTATTATGCGATTCGATTGAGCAAACACACTTCATGGAAGCTCCTTACTTTATTCAAGAGAAACATTATATTGGTCTATTTCCAGTTTTAAAATCCTGTTTTTTACATCTTATACGTGCTGAATGTAATCGAATATATATTTTGAATGGCAAGTATCAAACCTGTAAAAACTTATTCACGTTTGTATTTCTTTACTGCATCTGATTTTCATATCTTTGATCTTCATGACCCCAGGTTGGCATGTGTGCAACTTTTGTGAGAAGAATGATTACTACATGTGCTATGCATGTAAATTTTCTTTGTGCAAAAGGATGCATAAAAATGTTGTTATTTAATGTCTTAAGGGAAATAAGGGTTTTTGTGAGACATGCATGAGAACTATAATGTTGATTCAATAGAATAAACAGGGAAACAATGTGGTATAGCTTCCTTCACTATCTCCTTCTCTAGTCATATCTCTTAGTATAGGCATTAAATGATCTCTATATGTGATACAAATGTTGTATTTTTTCGGAATTGGAAAAAGTACTGTATTGCAATTTATAATTACAATCCTAAATTTAGGAGGTAAACCCAACTTATTGAATGACCTCTATAATAGTTTTTAGTTCTGTAATTTTTCTTTCCTTGGTATTATTTTTTTGTGATTTTTGATTTTGCCCCCTATTTTTTTCATTGTTAGAGCTATTGCCACAGTGGTAATTGTTGCTGAAATTTTGAAAAACAATGGGCTCAATGTTGAAAAGAGTGCGATGCTATCTCTGTTTCTTTTCATCCTAGAAAATGACCCCTCTCCCCTCTTGTTTTTTTACCTTCTTTCTGATTTTCATAGGGTTGAATATTTATACAGAAATCATGACATCAACAATTGACATAAAGGATAATTCTAGTGGTAGACCTGTTCAAAAGTCAAAGGTAAGAATATAAGGAAGTTCCTTCTTACTCCAAAACTAGAATGTGAGGCTGGAGCCTATGTGGCTTTGGGTTGTGTGCTTGGTAGTTAGAATTTCAATATAAAGGGTAAAATCTTATGATTTAGGAGACCTCTTACTATCTAAAATTCTAGATCCGGTTAAATATCTTAGTTGGAAGTAACTTCCATCAACAAGTTGATTTTAGCAAAAAAAAAAAATCTTAAATTTTTACAATTCTATGATTCATGACCTGAGCCATTTATCAAGTGTTTTTAGTATACGAGTATGAACTATTATGACCTAAGGCATTTATTTGTTCTTTGGTGTCCAGCATTGGAGAAAATGGCCATTGATTTTTGGGGCGTTGATGGAGTTTATTATTATGCAAGTTAATTTAAGTGTTTTTAGTAGACTTATGGAATATGAATTACAGTTCATATGGGTTTATAATTTTATATACATATATAGATTTAAATGCATATAACCATATAGATTTCCCTCATTATCTTTATATATGTTTGTGTCATGTCTTGTTAACTTGGATTGTCGTTGTGGATAATATCCATATGAGATAGAGGGTATTGAAAGAATTAATACAGTAAATATTGGTAGATATGATAGAATACATGCTTTACTGTTCTTTAGCACCTTTAGCTTGAAGGTCTAGAGGCAAGGAAAATCAAGTTTACCATTTGTTCTAGGACAAGAAGGTATATGATTTCATCAGCATTAAGAAAGCATTGGTCAAGGAATCGAGCTTTTAAAGATGCATAATTGAATTATTTGGATAATTGTTATTTACTCTCTAGACTTGTTTCCTTACTTCGTAACATTATCAGGGTTTCTTATTTAGAAGAACCTCCCAAGCTACTCATTAGTAGAATTTCTATTTTGACTAACACTATCCTTATAATTGTGCCTTATTTATTTTCTATACTTATTTACTTATTCGGATGCAAGTGAAGAACATCTTTCCAAATGGAATCAGTGTTATTATAAGGTAGCTTAATCCCTTGACTTTTAACCTCTTTAATTATATTTTGGTCTTTTAAATTTAATAATTGTTCTTCTAGCTATCCAGGTTAGATTGTCCTAATTTTGGTCTGAATCCTTTATGAATGGAATTCTTGTTTGTAGTTTGGCTATGCTCTAATTTTTTTTGTATGTGCTTATCTCTAGCGGGAATCTCCACCTAAGAAATTGAAGCCATTGACCTACACTGCATGATGAGATAGTCAAGGTTAAGCTAACCTATAAAAAGCCATGGGTATAATTTATTTTTCTATGAATTGAAATAAGATTTTAAGCCAATTTAGCCTAGTCGTATTGGCTTTTGAAGGTAGGTCAGTGAAAGTGGGTCAGTAAAGGCGTTATCCAGTCTCCCTAGGTCGTCTGTGACATACATTAAAACTGTTTATTTTTTAAAAAGAAAAAATTGGGCTTTATCTATTAAACGGAACTCATTTTTCCCATAATATGTTACTAACCAATTAAATCCCATTGTTCTATACGCTAGTAATATTTTTAGATGAAAATATGATTATTAATTATCCACATGTATATGTTTTATTTTTTCTTTATGGATCATAATCATTATGTTTTGTCTCAGTACATTTTAGTTGCATCTTCTGAAGGGCATAGTTTCTATGATCCACCAGTGTCGTGGACGGGGTCAGTCCCTATGACCTTGAGTCAAGTACAATCCAATGGATGTAAAACATAAATTAGGGTCTTGTTACTCCAAATGGGTGCTTGACTGGTAGAAATAAAAACATTTGGGTTAACTACACCTTTTATTTTTTTAACTTACTAATACTTGACATTAGGAAGCTACAATTGCTCAAAGCTTGTATCTCCAATCTTTAATAGTGGAATTTTTCAAGTGGTTTGCTTGAAGGCTAGACGTAAACCACAAGTGGATGTGGTGGAACTAGTATATTGGTCTGCAATCTTCACTTCTTTGAATTCCTTTACATTCGTGCACATTAACTGTTTGATAAATTGCTTAGACTAAAACCTTGCTAAGATTATCACATTCAAGTTGAGATTCATTCCTGCACACCAACTGTTTGATATATTATTGCATGCTTATTTTGGTGTAATGATTGCTTGTTTATCATCATTCTTACTTGCACGGGATTAATTATGAAAACAAAATCAATTTCAAAGGCATTCTAAACAAAAGTTTTAAATACTCAATTCACCCCCTCTTGAGTAGTAAGGCATCTTAGTCCCCAAACACAAATCCCAAACCCCGAACTCTAAACCATAAATCTAAAACCCTAAACCCTAAACCTAAAACTCAAAACTTGAAAGCCCAAAGCCTAAACCCGAAATTTGAAACTTGAAACCCTAAATCCCATACTTAAACCCAAACCTAAACCACAAACCCTAAACTATAAACCCAAAAACCAAAACCCCAAAGCTCAAACTTGAAACCCCGAAGCCTTTACCTCAAATCCCAAACCCCAAACCCCAAACCCCAAATCTCAAACCTCAAACCCTAAACCCCCAAATCCCCAACCCCAAACCCCAAAACCCAAACCCTAGACCTTAAACCCCCCAAACCTAAAACCCTAAGCCCCACCCAAACCTTAAACTCCAAATCTTAAATCTCAAACCTCAAACCCTAAACATGAAACCTAAAACCTGAAACTTGAAACTTGAAACTTAAAACCCTAAGTCCCAAACCCCTAACCCAAAATCTAAAACCCTAAACCATAAACCCCAAACCCCAAACCCTAAACTATTCTTTATGATTAAACTATTAAAGTAAGTATATTATGATATTAAACCTATGACATCTTGTGACTTTTTCTATAGTTGATATACTAAATTAATGTAGATATACTTGTATTTTATTCTAAACTGATTGGTTGATAATCTTAAGTAAATTTTATTAGAAGTTCTTGGGTTTCTGATGCTATAAGTAACTTGAAGGCTTGACATCTAAGTCAATGCTCTATAAATTTTAATAGCTGAAACTAAACTCAAAAGACATTTTGACATCTCTTATTTATTGGCTTGATTTATTTGTTGTTGTTAAGTTGAATAGGAAAAATCTTTCTTGCATTTGTTTTTCCAACTACAAATCATGACACAAAGTTTTTGTTTATTATTAATTAATTTACTCCTTTGATCACTAGTACATTCTATAATATTTTTATTAAGAAATTAATAGTGAAAGTTGAGTTACTCTGGCCTGTTCTCTCAAAAAAATTGTACTTAAATGGTAATAACAAACAATTTCACTATTTAGTTTTACTTAACATTTACAAACTCAACTAGTAATTGAATTGGGCAAGTCATTGATTTGCAATTTAGTGGTTGGGAGTGTTAATAAAGTAATAGAATAAAAAATAAATTTTAATAAAATCTTTTTTTCAAAAAAACTTTATAAATAAAGTTTAGGATTTAGGTTTTAAGGTTTTTTAGGGAATAGGGTTGTTTAGGGTTTTGGAACTAGGATAGGGTTTGTAACACCCTCAGTTAACTAGGATAATCCCTTCCACTAGATTATCCTGGTCAACTGAGAGGTTACGAGTTTTTAGAAAAATGTGGAAGTTTTTTTTTGTACAAAGAAACTTGGTGGAACAGATACATCGGATATACAATGTAATCATATATAATGCATGGTCATAACAGTAACTGTACAAACTGAAAGTAAAAGGACACACAGGCTCCGATGAATGAAAATAAAGTATAACCTATTCTATTCGTCCACGGTCCGAGAAGTGTCTAGCTGCTCCTTATTTTGAAGTTTGTCTTTATCCCCACGATGTCTAGAAAAGTAGCGTAAGGGTGAGTCTTCACCTCCATAGCAATCGGGAAGGTGCCTTATCAACATCTGCCTCAAATACAATACAAATAATCCAGGATCGAGTCCTACCCACTCACTTTCTGGTTCCTAAGATACATTCTAAGTTATCTCACCACTTTTGATCTTAGCTAATCATCCCCATTTTCCCATTCATTTCCCAAGGTTACAAAGTTCTTCAAAGTCATACTTAAGTAATAAACAGTCACAATTTCAGTGTAATGATGCAATGCATGAGTTCATTTTGTTATTTCCATTCTCTTTATTAGTCATCATGATGCATGTTGGCCCATCTCCTCCTCAACAATCTCATATATAATATCCATATGCACAACAATGCCACCCTTATCTCCCCTGCCCAACTAGAGCGACTGGAGCTCTGCTCGTTCTGGTTTTCACAAATGGGTAAGGACTTACAGTCTATTCATTATAATGGCCAATCACACATCTCCACAGAACGGGCACTCCATGGTCATAGAAAATCCCGCCTCTTATCGAAGTATACCAGAGTTTGCCATGGGCTGTCCGGTGACGGGTGCGAATCCGATGTCACTTGGAATTCCCGCCTCCGGTTATACTCCCTAGACTGCCCTTGGGTATCGAGGCGCTGACAGATTCTTCAGTGTACCCATCACTGTATGCTCTAGGGGATTATTCCAATATCCCTCTTTAACTTCCATATATGATGCATACAATACACAATTTTCTTATCACTAGTCGTCGGTAGGGTCCCCTCAATGACTTCATTTCATTTCTAACGTCGGGTCTATTTCAATTAATTCTTTCTTTGTTTTCTCAAAATTTCCCAATCCATAATAGTCTTACCCGACACTTAGAAATGAAACAAGATTTCACATTTTCCAGAAAACTACAGGGTATATTGGCGCTACAACGCTCATCATCAAATTAGATCCGATCTAATCTTATTACATCATTTTTGAAATTTATTCATCTCAAGATCTCTACCAAGACATTTCTTCATTCATTCTTTTCTTAATTATTTTAACATACTCATTCAATGTATCATACAAGTGCACATTCATCCATCACTTAATTTATCATGCCACATTCATCATGTACTTTCATCACAACGTTCATCACGTATTTAGCACATGTATATCTATGTGTCACACAACATACATCAGCATAATATATTTATGAAATATTCCACTCAATTAACACATTCATAATCATACATCAACATATCACATCAATAATTATACAGGAATACCATGACATGTACAACAATGCGTGCCTTGAATTTTACTATTTATGAGCATGATGTGAACGACATATTTATCGGTGTTAAATTTGACGTGCTAGTCTTTATGTCGGGTTATTACTAGACATTTTAAGTTATTTATCAGTTCAAGCTGCTTTTCGAGGGATTTGGGTTCTCTTGAACTATTCATGTTCCTTTTTATTTAATCAAGTAGATTTGATTTATTTTGTTATTTAATTCCCTAATGTCCAATTATGAATTCTTAGGCTATCTTCAAGTGACCTCATTGTCTATTCTATTTTATCAATCTAATTTAGGCTTTATTTGTTGAATAACTTTTTTTGGTCACTAAACGGTGTACTAATCGTTTATGTTCCAGTAGCGTTTTGGTGATGTTTTTCTTTAAGATTAACAATCTTGTAACTCTTTACTTCATTTCTACTATTCTTAACTATATTAACTAAATTATTCCCTTAACTGCATTCTTTTGATTAACTAAATTTATTTCCTCTATGAATGTCCATTAGCTATTTAGAAATCTAGGTACTACCTTGACTTTGATATCACAAACTAAGTCCATTATTACTTAGTTATTAAAAGTTACTATTTAATTAATAGATCCAGTCTTAGTATGTCAGAATAAAATTCCTTTTGTCCTAACTTAATCTCTTACATCCCAATAGTGATATCTTTCTTAATTATAATTTCACTAGATTCTATAATTCCTTTCTTTAATGACTAATTCAATTAGTTCATTTCTTTAACTACGTTTCTTTAATTATTAAATTCCATTTGCTCATCGTTGCTCATTTGTCATGAAAGGTCTAGGTACCTCTTTTAATTTAGGCGTCATAACTTAGTCCAATATCACTTGGTTACCACTTGATTTGATAAATCCTATAAAAAGTCTACATCTAGTGTACCCAAATATTTCCTTACTTTACTAGTAAATTTTCAATAGGTAATAAACTTCCTTTAATCTTTTCTCCTAGTTTTAATGGTTATTTAAATTTCTTACTCATAATATCATTCTTTTTAAACTTTATTCATCTTGAATAATCCTCTCTAAATTAATCTATTAGAAACATTCTTTATAACTTACTCTACATCAAATCCTAGTTATCCATTTCTTTTTATTCTTGATTCATTTAACCTATTAAAATAGATAACCCCGTAAACTTTATTTTCCCAATTTAGTTTCTTTAACCGAATTTAACTTGTTTACTAGAATTCTTAAGGTTATTATTTATTTCTATCTAAGTGGTCACAAAAGTGGTTGCTAAAAATTTTGTCACTAACAACTTCTTAGAACTCCTAACATTTATTATACTAAAACTTCACTTGTTTTATTTTCTTTACTTAACTCATAAATGTCATTTGAGCCTAAGTTATAGAAATCCTTAATAAGGTTCTTTCAAGTAAAATTTTCTATCTAAAAGAAATTTCCAATTTGTTATTTAACTTACTATCACATATTTTTCTTTGGAATTCTTACCTTATTAAAACTTAATACTACTTGTTATAACTTAGTAAAAGAAAATATTTTAATCGCCCCAACGGTAAATTTTCTCGAAGGTACGCAATATTCCTAAAATGACTTCGGCAACGTATAAACGGTAAATTAAATTTCTAATGGCGTGGCTTACCGGGGAAATTAAATTACAAATTAAATAACATCACTATGAATTAAATTAATTAATACAACCACATTGAACGAAACTGAGCCCACTTGAACGCTAAATTTTCTAAATTTCATTTCATTTTAATACCGATCGCAATAAAATTTCTTTGAGCACACAAACATCGAATTATGCCATGAAAATACATATTTCTTAAAAATGTGATAGTCTTAACCATTAGTTATGAAAAATTTCACAGTTTACAATTTTACTATTGGATCGCGATGAAACTTGAAATGGTGGTTCCCAGATATTAAGGTGACATTATGGAACAATTTAAAACATAATCAAGCGAGGCAAAGCCTCCCCTTACCTCATGAAATCATGGCTGTCTGGAACAGGAGGAGGTTTCGACGCTCCGATCATCGCCCACTTTGTCCCGATCACTTCCGATCGAGCTTGGTTATGCTCAGAACCTTAGGAAATCAACACACAATGGTTTTTCATGCCTTTATCAATCATGTCCAGCAAAGGAAAAAACACAAACAGCCATGCATTTGATCATTTTAAAAGAACTTTTTACCAAAAACTTGTTGTTTACTTCGGGTCCTTCGTCGTTCATCGCCAATCGTTCTTAGAATCTTTAAAAACTAACATGCATCATTAGACAAAGAAAGAGGGCCATGGTTTTTAGTCAAAATCAACCTTGCATGTCGCTGGAAATTTAAAGAAATTTAAAGGAAGTAAGAATTATTAGATAAATCGCATAAGCTCACTAATAAGTGTTGATTAAGCATTGATTTCATGACTTATTTGAACTAATTTTGTAAAGACTTGAGCTAAATTGATGAATTATTAAAGGAAGTGAGCATGAAACTTTTAAGTAGTGATGGATAGGTGTATAAAAGAAAAATAATGTTAAAACTCTTGGAAAGTTACAGGAAATTCAACAGGAAAGCAAGGCAAGCTTAAGCTTGAGCAGGCAAGCTTAAGCGTGAAAGATCAAGCTTAAGCTTGAGCAGGCAAGCTTAAGCGTGAAAGGGCAAGCTTAAGCGTGAAAGAGCAAGCTCAAGCGTGATCGGGAGCGTTTGAAAACAGCAAGCTTAAGCTTGAAGCTTGAACAAGTTGTAGAGCATCAGGACCTCTCACGCTTGAGCGTGAACACTAGGCGCTTAAGCGTGGAATGATAAAAATGGAAGCCTAAGCGTGGATTAAGCATGGGCAAGCGTGAAGTTGGACAAGGAAGGCCACGCTTGAGCGTGGCTGCAGTGGTTTAAGCGTGAAACATTTAATGAGTATCAGGACCCTTCACGCTTGAGCGTGACCATCAAGCTCAAGCGTGACTCATACAGCATGGGTCTCTTAATTCTTTATTCACCAATGATGCGATGCCAATTCACCCACTTCCTTGTGTTTCTACAAGTCTCTGAAAGATGCTGCATGGGTTCTACGCAAGTGGGCATGGGAAGCTAGAGCACAACCTCTATAAATCAAGTTGCAAACAACATCAAATTCATCCCCTGTATTTCCCTCACAATCCAACCTCTTCCATTATTTTCTGTATTTTGAAGGTGAAAATGAAAAGCATGAGTAACTAAACTCCCTTATGGGATTGGTTGTAATCCATTCAACACTGAAGTAATGTTGTTGTAAGTTTTTATTTAGTAATGAGATTTGATAAGTTTCTGTATTTCCTTCTGCGTTTAATACCTGAAAGTACTTGATCACTATTTTCTTGTTTTAAGTTTTCTCAAGTATGCTGGGAAGTGAGTTTTGAAAGCAGATCTGAAAGAAATACTTATTGTGAGTAGGTAGCCAGGGATGGCGTCTAACGCAATAAACATCAAAACAATCGATCGATAATGCTGGGATGATTTCAAATTGACTGAGGGATCAGTGGTTTGAAATCATTCTTATGAATTTTGTAGTCGAGGGATCGATACAAATGACTGTGATTGTGACGTAGAAATTATCTTTTCGATTTACTTATATAAAAACTTATGCAGCTTACAGAAGGTGAAGATGTGATGAAGCCAATCCCTGTCTTACAAAATTGATTTCTCTCAAAAACCATTCACTGTATCTTTTGCAAATTTTATTAGTTATTCACTTTTCCATTCAACATCATTCACAACAAAACAAAACAAGAACCTCCTATCTAATCAATTCAAAACTAAGACTTGCATTCTAACATCTCCCCAGTGGAACGACAACTATACTGTATTACAACTTCTGTGTTTAAACTTGGCACAAGCACTCCATTGAGTTCATATTATACAAACTTGATTCTCTTTCATTGAACTCTTCATTCCAATATATGAAAAAAAACATCATCAAGTTATGGCGCCGCAGCCGGGGAGGTGATTTAAGTTTGAATATTTAGCATTGAATTGACAAGACAGTGTAAATAAATTTGTTTTCAATTTGCTTTTATTTTTTTTAGTAACCTTGCTACTTTGAGTACTTGATTTATGATCTTGAGAGGACAGGGTACAAAAGAACAACTTACATTTGATCCAGAGATAGACAGGTTCCTCAAGAAAATCAAGAAAGCCAAACAGAACTTCCAAGCAGGACAAACATCCTCTCATACAATGGATGTCAACAGCAACAATCAAAATCCACCAAGGAGAACACTTGGAGATTACACCCTGCAACAAGGACCTAGACACTACTCAAGCATTGCTATACAAAATACAATCAGGGCTATAGAAATGAAACCTGCCTTCCTTAGTTTAATTAGTTCCCATCAATTCCATGGAATGTCCAGTGAGGATCCATACACTCACTTGGCCACATTCTATGAATTAGTAGGAACAATGGGCTTTGAACAGGAAGTAATTGAAGCAGCGTATCTAAGATTGTTTCCTTTTTCTCTTGTAGGTAAAAGCAAAGAATGGCTCCAGTCATACCCAAATCAAAGCCTGAACAGCTGGGACACAGTGGAGAAGAAATTCCTACACAGATTTTTCCCACCATCTAGATTTATCAAGCTAAATCAGATATTACAACATTTAAACAAAGCCATGATGAACCCTTTTGTGAAGCATGGGAATGTTTCAAATCACTGCTAAGAAAATGCCTAAACCATGGACTTGAAGATATTGCACAGCTTAATATTTTTTACAGTGGTTTAAGGGCTGACACTAAAATGATTTTAGATGCAGCAGCAAGAGGAACAATGATGACAGTGGATGCTGACCAAGCCATAAGGATAATAGAAGCTTTATCCTCAACAGACTACCAAGCTCAACATGATCGTCAGCAAGTTCAAAAGAAATGAGTCCTTGACTTAAACACCACAGATGCCATTTTAGCACAGAATAAAATTCTGACCCAACAATTAGAAGCATTGACTAAAAAGATATCCAATCTTCTACAACAATTACATGTAGTACAATCATCACAACCAGGGCAACAACAAATGCCTGCAACATGTAACTTTTGTGGAGGAGATCATCTCAATGAGAACTGTGGCTCACAAGAAGCAACTGTATACTTCATGAACAACCAAGGAAGGTCTGGTAATTTCAATTCAAATTTTTCTAACCAACCATTTCAGGGATGGAGAAGTAACCAAAACCAAGGCCAAGGATGGAAGCAAGAGCCCAGCTCTTCAAATAAACCATATCAAAATAATGGTCCTTCTTTGGTGGAGAGAACTTATAGATTAGAGGACACCTTGGAAAAATTTATGCAAACTTCTTTAGCAAGTCAAAAGAACAATGAGGCATCACTCAGGAATTTGGAAACACAATTGGGACAACTAGCCCGACAGCTTGCTGAGAAACAGAAGCCTCGGTATGGAGCAAACACTGAAATAAATCCAATAGAGCATTGTAAGGCTGTGACCACACTGACTAAGGAAACAACTGAGGAAGAAGATGGACATGATGCTATCACCCCTGAAGCAGTACCTCATAACACCAGAGATCCAGGGAGTTTTTCTATTCCTGTCACTATTGGAAATCTTTCAAAAAGTAAAGCTTTATTAGATCTTGGTGCTAGTGTAAATTTGATGCCATTATCCACACTTAAAAGTATAGGGGATTTTTCAGTAAAGCCAACAAACATAACCTTAAAAATGGTAGATCAATCAATAAAACCCCTTATGGTATTGCTGAAAATATTGAGGTCAAAGTTGATAAATTTGAATTTCATGAGAACTTTGTTGTCATAGATATGGAGGAAAATTCTAAAGTCCCTCTAATACTGGGGAGACCATTCTTGAAAGCAGACAAAGTCATCATAGATGTGGATGACAGAAGAGTAAAAATTCGAGTGCAGAAAGAAGAAGCCAACTTTGTTATTGATGAAACAAATAAATACTCAGAAGGTGCACTTGAAAATCTTAATGGAAAAAAGTCAAGGCCTGACTTAGGAAAGGAGGTGGAAAAACTCAATACTCTTATCCACCAGCTCCATGACCCATATTGAAAAATCTATCAGGCGTCAAGCTAAAGACTATAAACAAACGCTTATTGGGAGGCAACCCAATCTTTTACATTTTCTTTTCTTATTTTGTTGATGTCAATTTAATAATCTGTGTGTTATGTTTTCATACTTTTGATTTTTAGGATAACTCACCTCATCGTTCAAACTTCAAATGCTAAGTGTCAAAGAAAAAGGACAAAGGACAAACACCACGCTCAAGCGTGGATTTCCCCGCTTAAGTGGGAGACTTCCATTCCAAATGCTGCATTAAGTTCACTTGAGCGAATAATGTCAAGACTTAAGTGAAAGAAGAAATAAGTATCAGGGGGTAAGCTCGCCCAAGCGCACATTGATACGCTCAAGCGTGGGACTTTTTCTGTATCAGTAGCATACACGCTCAAGCGAGTGATAGAGCGCTTAAGCGCCACTTCTAAATCTCAGTCACGCTTAAGCGTGAATCATCCAGGCTCAAGCGCCTCACTTGGTGATGGTTCATATGCAAGAAAGCCACCCCGACCATGCTCAAGCGTAATTACCCACGCTTAAAGCCTAAAGTCTCTCTGCTCAAGTAGCATGCTTAAGCGCAGGGACAAGCATGGAAATCAGGTACCAATCTTGCATATACCACGCTCAAGCGAACTTGGAGCGCTCAAGCGAAACATTTTTCTAATCTCACGCTTAAGCGTGAAGTTTGAAGCCCATGTTGCTTGGCCTGGGGACAGGCCTCCTTTCTTAGGGGGGAGTGGCACCTCACAGGCTGGACCAGGACCTTCGTCACAGGTACCTCCAGTGAGAGAGGAAGACACAGAAGAAGCTGATGAGTGATGAATTTTTTTTTTCGCTTTGTCAATTATTATCGCTTTGCAATTTTTCAAGTTTTAAATTTTTATTGCTTGCTTTACTAACATGTTTTGGTTTTTGTTTGAATTCTCTGCAGTAGTTTGATTTATATCTTATGGTGTGAATTTATTTATTTTTGAATATCATTAGGGTTATGTGTTATGATTGAATGAATATATGCTTGAAGCTGAAAACATTTTTGAAAACCCAACCAAGAACCATTTTTGGAACAAGACAAGATTCTGAGTAACAAATTTTAAGATAGTAAAATTATTTTGAAATGGAAAATAGCTGATTTAAGAACCATGAAAATAAAATAAGCTAGTGAATCTGTTTACATACTTGAACCTTTTTCTGTTAGAGTATTAGAGTAGGCCTATAAACCTGGTGAGAAATGAGCAATTAAAACACTAAGAGCCTCATTTGAATTTGTTAAAATTGGCATTGACTGATTTTCTAATTAACCTTTTTCTTAAGAAATAAGCAAGGAAATGATAAGGCAATTTTGAAAACACAGTTAGCCGAGAGCTAAAAAGCTTCCCTGATAAAAATATCCTATTCTTTGGTAGCCTATTTTGAGCCATAAAAAAAAATTTCTTCTACCCTGAGCTAAGTATAAAAGCAAAAATCCTACCTTACTTGCATGTTCATCTTGAAAAAGAGCATAAAATATTTTTTTCAAAAAGTGATGAAACAAATAGAGGCAGAAAAAGAAAATGCAGAAAGAAAAATAGTAAGCTCTCTAAAAATGTATAAAAGAGCTGGAGGAAAACAAACAAAAATACTGAAGTTTAAATTCAAAGAAGAAGCCTTCTAAATTGTTAAATAAATTAACTAAAAGTACTTATGCTCTTCTTTGTACATGCAATTTGAAATCCAAGAAAAACCAAAAATTCTTGTTAACCCAGCCTCATTACAACCTTAAAAGACCTTTTGATCCTTGCTGTTCATTTGAATTTTGGTTTTACTAGAAATGACGGGCAATGTTAACTGAGCAGTTCTAATGATGGATGAGTGAAACAGGCACCTGGAGAGAATTAATGAGAAGCTCCTTATTCTTACAGCAAGTGGTTACTTATTTTCTGAAAGATTCATTGGTGCATTGCATTTCAAAGAAATGGGTATTAAGGATGTTATTTGCCTAAAAAAAGTTAAACTGTGATTACTGTCTTAAAAATTTTGTTTACAACTGAATCCTCATGAAAGATTAAATCCAAAGTTCTTTTGCTTAAGGACAAGCAAAAATCTAGGTTGGGGAGAGTTTGATAAGTGTTGATTAAGCATTGATTTCATGCCTTATTTGAACTAATTTTGTAAAGACTTGAGCTAAATTGATGAATTATTAAAGGAAGTGAGCATGAAACTTTTAAGTAGTGATGGATAGGTGTATCAAAGAAAAATAGTGTTAAAACTCTTGGAAAGTTGCAGGAAATTCAACAGGAAAGCAAGGCAAGCTTAAGCTTGAGCAGGCAAGCTTAAGCGTGAAAGGGCAAGCTTAAGCGTGAAAGGGCAAGCTTAAGTGTGAAAGAGCAAGCTCAAGCATGATCGGGAGTGTTTGAAAACAGCAAGCTTAAGCTTGAAGCTTGAACAAGTTGTAGAGCATCAGGACCTCTCACGCTTGAGCGTGAACACTAGGCGCTTAAGCGTGGAATGATAAAAATGGAAGCCTAAGCGTGGATTAAGCGTGGGAAAGTGTGAAGTTGGACAAGGAAGGCCACGCTTGAGCGTGGCTGTAGTGGTTTAAGCGTGAAACATTTAATGAGTATCAGGACCCTTCACGCTTGAGCGTGACCATCAAGCTCAAGCGTGACTCATACAGCATGGGTTTCTTAATTCTTTATTCACCAATGATGCGATGCCAACTCACCCACTTTCTTGTGTTTCTACAAGTCTTTGAAAGATGCTGCATGGGTTCTACGCAAGTGGGCATGGGAAGCTAGAGCACAACCTCTATAAATCAAGCTGCAAACAACATCAGATTCATCCCCTGTATTTCCCTCACAATCTAACCTCTTCCATTATTTTCTGTATTTTGAAGGTGAAAATGAAAAGCATAAGTAACTAAACTCCCTTATGGGATTGGCTGTAATCCATTCAACACTGAAGTAATGTTGTTGTAAGTTTTTATTTAGTAATGAGATTTGATAAGTTTCTGTATTTCCTTCTGCGTTTAATTCCTGAAAGTACTTGATCACTATTTTCTTGTTTTAAGTTTTCTCAAGTATGCTGGGAAGTAACTTTTGAAAACAGATCTGAAAGAAATACTTATTGTGAGTAGGTAGCCAGGGATGGCGTCTAACGCAATAAACGTCAAAACAATTGATCGATAATGTTGGGATGATTTCAAAGTGACTGAGGGATCAGCGGTTTGAAATCATTCTTATGAATTTTGTAGTCGAGGGATCGATACAAATGACTGTGATTGTGACGTAGAAATTATCTTTTCGATTTACTTATATAAAAACTTATGCAGCTTACAGAAGGTGAAGATGTGATAAAGCCAATCCCTGTTTACAAAATTGATTTCTCTCAAAAACCATTCACTGTATCTTTTGCAAATTTTATTAGTTATTCACTTTTCCATTCAACATCATTCATAACAAAACAAAACAAGAACCTCCTGTCTAATCAATTCAAAACTAAGACTTGCATTCTAACATCTCCCCAGTGGAACGACAACTATACTGTATTACAACTTCTGTGTTTAAACTTGGCACAAGCATTCTATTGAGTTCATATTATACAAACTTGATTCTCTTTCATTGAACTCTTCATTCCAATATATGAAAAAAAAATCATCACTCACCTTGAAGGCCAAAGTGGTGGCCACGGCCTGGTGGATGGTGGAGGGCAGCGTGGTGGCTGGATAAAAAGGAAGAATGTTGTATTAGGAAGTGGAAAGCTTACTGGAAAAGAGGAAGTGAAAGGAATGCTATCTTTGTAAGGAAAAGAATGAATAATTTTGGACAATTTTGGTAAATTATAAAAAGGAATGTGGTTTTGGGTGAGGTCACGATTACTTCAAGGAAAGGAAAGTTGAGCATGTTATAAAATTTAATCTTGTATAATGCCAATTTGTTATGTCAAGGAGTAGAGAAATTAAATGATATTATGGATGAGAGTAATTCATGGTGCATAAACATATATAAGTATTCGGCTATTTGTTTGTTAAGTTTTTTTTGTGGCAAGGAAATTGGGCTTTCTAATTTTGCAAGTAAAAGGCATGAACATGTCTAAGGAATGGAGCAGAGAACATGACTATATTGGTGGGTGGTTATGTCATGGAGTTAAGATGGCATGGTATGGTATGCAAAATTATGGTGGTATAGTCATAGGATGATAGCATGGCATATGGTGTCTCCTTATAAGACAAGTTACTAGAGCTTGATGAGGAAGGAGTTAGCTGTGTGTTGACACATGGGAGGGCTGGTGGCAAGCTGAATTGATGCATGGAGGGAGGGGTTAACATGTGGTAAACTTGCTGAACAAGAGGTGAGGTTGAGTGGGACAAGTGGCTATTGATGTTGTAAGCTTATTGGATCATGTTGCATGGAGGCTGAGGTATCCAGTTCTGGGGTGTCATCTTTTGCAGGCTTTTTGGGGCCTCTCTTGGCCGAATTTGAAAATGGGCCGAACATAAAAATTCTAGATATTTTTGTTATATTTAATTTGGTATATGACATAAAAATGTACATTAAGAAATGAAGGAGTTATGGCCCAAATACGAAACTAGTGCAGGGCTATGATGGGATTTTTCTTCCTTCCAAAGATTAATTTTCTGGGCAAACTTAGTAGGGATTTGGGCTTTATGTTCTTCATCAAAGTTGTGTAAATTTAAGAAATATTTGGTAAAGGAATCATTCAATTTCATGGTCATATGAGAGAGATATGTGGAAAATACTTCACCTAGTACAAGCTGTTGCTGGAGAAACGTGAATCAGTATAGTATTTTAAATTCTGGGATTTATGGAATAAGAATTGGCTTTCAAGCCCTTCAAGAAGTTTGTAGATATTTCTTTCCTCTTTAATTTTATATATCATTTACGATGATCCAAATTCTTTACCTCGAGATATACCCGATTTACGATAGGGCACTCCAGAAGCTTCCTGGATCAATTAGGGTCTTAGAAATAAATTCACCATTAATTATCCTTTAGGAATTTAACTTCATGCCTTTCATGAAAATTGTAAAAGTCTACGATAAGGATCCAAAGAAAAAGAATAGAGTGATTCAAGAACTGGACAAAGGAGATACATGAATTTTATTGAAATCTGCTAGCATAGTGATGAAACAGTCAAGGGGTCACAAAGACTTATTAAACTATACAAATCTAGAAGGATTTAACTTTTTATGTCTTCATAGAAAACATAGATAATTTTGTTAAGGAGATTTTTACACCAAGTTTGTTCAAATCGAAGGTCGTATGAGAAATTTATGAATTTTTTCTGAACTATGCGTAGAGAAAAACATCCAAACGTTGGAATTTTGAGATGAATATACTTAATTTTTGATTTTGGGGTTGATAGAGTGAGAATCGAAGTTTTGGGATAGAAACGGAGATTGAAGATCTTTGCAAAACGAAGAAATTGAAAACAAAATTATTCGATTCTAAGATGGTATGAAAAATCTAGGTCCAAAACACCAAAGGTATTCATGTCGAGTTTTAAAGCGATTTATGAGGAAATCAACTTATTGAAAAACAGGGATGATAGAGTCTGAATC
The DNA here is from genome assembly GCA_037962975.1 of Clitoria ternatea. Lineage (NCBI taxonomy): Eukaryota > Viridiplantae > Streptophyta > Magnoliopsida > Fabales > Fabaceae > Clitoria > Clitoria ternatea. Next base: position 19,294,892 of record CM075673.1, on the reverse strand, counting down.
AAGCTTCGTTTCTCTTAGGAAAAATTTATTAAACATCAAAATAAGTCACCAGAGACTGACCGTGTCACCACCGGATATCCCGAGGTATATGAACAGTTAAACATAGAAGACGCCAAAGGTTCTGATTGAGCTTATCAGGCCAAGTTAGACACCCTTGATTCTTCACAGAGGGATTCTAACAGGACTAGTATCCCTGCTGGATCGCTAGTCTTCGGTCGAACGATCAGAGTCTGACCTCAGGCTAGGTCCCACAATTCAAATATGAGGAACTGAGTGGTATTATATTAAATATAATTATCAAATAAATAAATAATTTAATATATATAATTTCAAAATAAATTATCATAATTATTTATCTGTTAAATATTGTTGACAAAAAATAATTATCAAATAAATATAATTACAAATTAATTTGTACCCGAAATAATCATCGTTACTTATTATTTCTAATTAAACAGCGTTGTAGAATGTTATTTATTATTTTCTTATTTCTGCTCTTCTCACTCATTACATTCTCTCGGTATTCTTATATTTTAGATTAAACTTTGCTTCTCTCTATTTTCAATTCTAACTGTTTGGGGAATAGGCCGAAGCCTCGAGCTTCTTACCAAGGTTGTTACAGGGTTCAATTAGGGTTTTGTAAGGGATTATGGTACCTATTTTCTTGACTTTTAAATTGATCAATAATCCACTTATATGTTTCTAATTACAAGGTACCAACTGGTACCTATAACCTGCAACCTACAATCTGCTACTTATAACCTACTACCTGTAACTTGTAACCTACTACTTGTTATCTACAAACATGCTACCTGCTACCTACAAACCTGCTACCTGCTACCTGTAAACCTGCTACCTGCTACCTTCTACCTATTACCTACTACCTACAACCTGCTACTTGCTACCTATAACCTGCTACCTACTACCTACTACCTGCTACCTGTTACCTACAACCTGCTACCTACAACCTGCTACCTACTGTCTGCTACCTACTACCTGCTACCTTCTACCTACTACCTACTACCTGCTACCTTCTACCTGCTACATGCAACCTACTACTTTCAACCTGTAACCTATAAGCATTGTTATAAAAAACCACGTAAAAATTTGAGCTCTGGATAATATTTTTCATTTACTAGGATTTTACACTAAATATTACTATTTTAAAAAAAGTTGCCCCTTCCCTTAGAGAAAACTAATGAAACTTATGACATTAGAGAAACTATACAATGCCTTTCTAAGCATAGCCACAAAAATTCATCTAAAAATTTAACAGTTCAGTTTTGTCATATTTTTCATATGTATACCCTTTAAATTTGACTACAAATTTGTCATTGGAGAAAATTATAAAACTTATGACAAAACCAAGGAGTTAAATTTTTGCATATTTTTTATGGCCATTCTTAGAAAGCCATTATAGGGTTTTCCATGATGTTTCATCAAATTTCTCCAAAGGAAGGCGATAGATTTTCGCTAACGAAAATATGACAAAACTAAGTGATTAAATTTTTGCATGATTTTTTGTAGTCATGCTTAGAATTACATTGTAAGGTGGTCCCTGAATATTTATCAGATTTCTCTAAAGAAAAAAGTAGATTTTCTCCAATGATTAATTTTTAGCCAAATTTGAAGGCTAATACCTATAAAAATATAGCAAAACTGAGCGGTTGAATTTTTGCATGATTTTTTATGGCCATGTTTAGAAACACATTGTAAGGTTATCCCTGAATATTTATCAGATTTCTCCAAAGGAAAAAGTGGATTTTCTCCAATGATTAATTTTTAGCCAAATTTGAAGGCTAATACCCATGAAAATATAGCAAAACTGTGTGGTTAAATTTTTGCATGATTTTTTGTGTCCATGTTTAAAAACGCATTGTAAGGTTATCCCTTAAATTTCATCAAATAGCTCCAAGGGAAAATGTAGCTTTTCTCTGATGATGAATTTTTAGCCAAATTTAAAGGCTAATATCTTTAAAATTATGACAAAATCGAGTGGTTGAACTTTTGTATGACCTTTTGTGATTATGCTTAGAAAGGAATTGTAAGGTTGTCCCTGAAGTTTCATCATCTTTCGTCAAGGGAAGAGGTAGATTTTTCAGCCATGCTTGGAAAGCCATTGTAAGGTTTTCCCTAAAGTTTAATCAGATTTCTCGAAGGGAAATGGTAGATTTTCTCAAACGATAAATTTTTAACCAAATTTAAAGGCTAATGCCCAACAGAATATGACAAAACTAAGCAGTTCAATTTTTATGGCCATGCTTAGAAATCCATTGTGGGATTCCCATGAAGTTTTATCAGATTTCTCTAAAGGAAAGAGCAGATTTTCTCAAACGATGAATTTTTAATTAAATTTGAAGTCTAATGCCCACAAAAATATGACAAAATTGAGCGGTTATATTTTTGCATGATTTTTTGCGTGATGCTTGGAATGGCCGTGTAAGGTTGTCCCTGAAGTTTCATTAGATTTCTCCAAGGGAAGGTGTAGATTTTCTCCAACGATGAAATCTTAGCCTAATTTGAAGGCTAATGCCCACAAAAATATGACAAAACCGAACGGTTGAATTCTGGCATGATTTTTTACTGTCATGCTTAGAAAGGCATTGTAAGGTTGTCCTTGGAGTTTCATTAGATTTCTACAAAGGGAAGGGTAGAGTTTCTCCAATGATGAGTTTTTCACCAAATTTGATGCCCATAAAAATGTGACAAAATCGAACGGTTGAATTTTGCATGATATTTTACAGCCATGCTTAGAAAGGCATTGTAAGGTTGTCCGTGAAGTTTCATCAGATTTCTCCAAGGGAAGGGGCAGATTTTCTCCAACGATGAATTTTTAGGCAAAATTGAAGACGAATACCGATGAAAATATGACAAAATCGAGGGGTTGAGTTATTGTATGATTTTTTACAACCATGCTTAAAAACACATTATGGGGTAATCCATGAACTTTCACCAGATTTCTCCAAGGTAAGAGGCAGATTTTCTCCAATAATGAATTTTTAGCCAAATTTGAAAGTTTATAATGCCCAGAAAAATATAACAAAATCGAGCAGTTGAACTTTTGCATGATTTTTTTCGGCCATGCTTAGAAAGGCATTGTGAGGTTGCCCATGATATTTCATCAGATTTCTCCAAGGGAAATGGCAGATTTTCTACAACGATGATTTTTACCAAAATTTGAAGGCACTCATGAAAATATGACAAAACAGAGTGGTTGAATTTTTTCATGATTTTTTACAGCCATGGTTAGAAATGCATTATAAGGTTATCCCTGAAGTTTCATCAGATTTCTCTAAGGAAAGGGGCGGGTTTTCTCCAACAATGAATTATTACCCAAATTTGAAAATTAATGCCCACGAAAATATAAAAAAACCAAGCAGTTGCATTTTTCATGATTTTTTTTGCCATTCTTAAAAGGCATTGTAACGTTGTCCCTGAAGTATCATCAGATTTCTCCAAAGGAAGAGGTAGATTTTGTCCAACGATGAATTTTAACCCAAATTTGAAGGCTAATAATGCCCACGTAAATATGACAAAATCGAGTGGTTGAGTTTTTGCATGATTTTTTACAACTATGCTTAGAAAGGCATTGTGTGATTGTTCCTAAAGTTTCATCAGATTACTACAAGGAAAGGGGTGAATTTTTTCCAATGATGAATTTTTAACCAAATTTGAAGGCTAATGCCCAGGAAAGTATGACAAAATTGAGAGATTGAAATTTTGCATTATATTTTGTGGCCATGCTTAGAAAGGCATGGTAAGGTTGTCCCTGATGTTTCATCAGATTTCTCCAAGGGAAGGGGTAGATTTTCTCCAATATTGCATTTTTACCCAAATTTGAAGACTAATAATGCCCATGAAAATATGACAAAACCAAGCGATTAAATTTTTACATATTTTTTACGACCATGCTTAGAAAGGCTTTGTAAGGTTACTCCTGAAGTTTCATAACATTTCTCCATATGAGGGGTCGTATTTTCTCCAACGATGAATTTTTATTCACATTTGAAGACTAATGCCACGAAAATAAGACAAATTTGAGCGGTTTAAATTTTGCATGATTTTTTATGGTCATGCTTAGAAAGGCTTTGTAAGGTTTTCCCTAAAGTTACATCAAATTTCACCAAGAAAATTGAGAAATTTTCTCCAACGATGAATTTTTAGCCAAATTTGAAGGCATTACCACCAAAATATGATAAATCCGAGTGGTTGAATTTTTGGATAATTTTTTGTGACCATCCTTCAAAAGGTATTGTAAGGTTGTCCCTAAAGTTTCATCAAATTTCTCCAAGTAAAAGGCCATATTTTCACCAACGATGAAGTTTTAGCCAAATTTCAAGACTAATAATGCCAACGAAAATATGACAAAACTAAGCGGTTGAATTTTTGCATGATTTGTAATGTTGTCTTTAAAGTTTCATCAGATTTCTCTAAGGGAAGAGGCAGAATTTCTCCAACAATAATATTTAAGCCAAATTTGAAGGATGCGCACGAAAATATGCAAGACCGAGCTGTTGAATTTTTGCATGATCTTTTGTGGCCATGCTTAGAAAGGAATTGTAAGGTTGTCCATAAAGTTTCATCAAGATTTCACTAAGGAAGGGGTAGATTTTCTCCAAAGATGAATTTTTAGCCCAATTTTTAGGCTAATACTCACAAAAATATGACAAAATCGAGCAGTTGAATTTTTACATGATATTTTATGGCCATGCTTAGAAAGGAATTGTAAGGTTGTCCCTGAAGTTTCATCAGATTTCTCCAGGGCAAGGGGTAGATTTTCTCCAATGAAGAATTTTTAGCCAAATTTGAAGACGACCCCACAAAAATATGTCAAAATTGAACAATTAAATTTTTGCATTATTTTTTTGGCCATGCTTAAAAATGCATTACAATGTTGTCTCTAAAGTTTCATCAGATTTCTCTAAGAGAAGAGACAGATTTTCTCTAATAATAATATTTAAGCCAAATTTGAAGGCTAATATGCATGAAAATATGATAAAATTGAGCTATTGAATTTTTACATGATCTTTTATGACCATGCTTAGAAAGGAATTGTAAGGTTATCCCTAAAGTTTCATCAAATTTCACCAAGGGAAGGGGCAGATTTTCTCCAAAGATGAATTTTTAGCTAAATTTGAAGGCTAATACCCACGAAAATATGACGAAATTGAGCAGTTGAATTTTCATATGATCTTTTGTAGCCATGCTTAGAAAGGAATTGTAAGGTTGTCCCTAAAGTTTCATTAGGTTTCTTCAAGGCAAGGAGCAAATTTTCTCCAACGAAGAATTTTTAGCCAAATTTGAAGACGAGCCCATGAAAATTTGACAAAATCGAGCAGTTGAATTTTTGCATATTTTTTTCGGCCATGCTAAAAAAGTCGTTGTATATTTTCCATGAAGTTTAATCAAATTTGTCGAAGGGAGGGGGTAGATTTTCTCCAACGATAAATTTTTAACCAAATTTAAAGGCTAATGCCCAACACAATATGAAAAAACTGAGCGCTTAAATTTTCACATCAATTTTTGGGGCCAAGATTAGAAAGCCATTATGGGATTCCCATGAAGTTTTAATAGATTTCTCCAAGGGAAGGAGTAGAATTTCTCCAACGATGAATTTTTAACCAAAATTAAAGCCCATAAAAATATGATGAAACTGAGAAATTAAATTTTTGCATCATTTTTTACGGTGATGCTTAGATTGGCCGTGTAAGGTTATCCCTAAAGTTTTATCAGATTTCTTGAAGGAAAGGTGCAGATTTTCTCAAACAAAGAAATTTTAGCCTAATTTGAAGGCAACCCACGAAAATACGAAAAAATCGAGCGGTTGAATTTTTGCTTGATTTTTTACTGCCATGCTTAGAAAGGAATTGTAAGGTTGTCCGTGAAGTTTCATCAGATTTCTCCAAGGGAAGGGGCGAAGTTTCTCCAACGATGAGTTTTTAGCCAAATTTGAAACCCAAAGCCCATGAAAATATGACAAAACTGAGTAGTTGAATTTTTGCATATTTTTTACGGCCATGCTTAGAAAGGCATTGTAAGGTTGTCCCTGAGGTTTCATCAGATTTCTCAAAGGGAAGAGGCATATTTTCTCTAATGAATAATTTTTAGCCTAAATTAAAAGCTAATGCATACGAAAATATGACAAAACCAAGTTGTTGAATTAAATGATTTTTTACGGCCATGTTTAGAAAGGCATTGTAAGGTTGTTCGTGAAGTTTCATCAGATTTCTCCAAATGAATGAGTAGATTTTCCCAACCGATTAATTTTTAGCCAAATTTGAAGGCTATATTACCCATGAAAATATAACAAAATCAAGCGATTGAATTTTTTCATGATTTTTTATGGCCATGTTTAGAAAGGCATTGTAAGGTTGTCTCTGAAATTTCATCAGATTTCTCTAAGGGAAGTGGCAGATTTTCTGCAACGATGAATTTTTAGCCAAATTTGAAGTCCCAAGAAAATATGACAAAACCGAGCGGTTGAATTTTTACATAATCTTTTGGGACCATACTTAGAAAGGAATTGTAAGGTTGTCCCTGAAGTTTCATCAGATTTCTACAAGGGAAAGGGCAGATTTTCTCCAACAATAAATTTTTACCCAAATATAAAGACTAATAGCCCACGAAAATATGATAAAAATAAACGGTTGAATTTTTGCATATTTTTTATGACTATGCTTAGAAAGGCATTGCAATATTGTCCCTGAAACTTCATTAGATTTCTTCAAAGAAAGGGGCGAATTTTCTCAATGATGAATTTTTAGCCAAATTTGAAGATGAATACCCTTGAAAATATGACAAAATTGAGGGGTTGAGTTTTTGCATGATTTTTACGGCCATGCTTAGAAGGGAATTTGAAGGTTGTTGTTAACCTGGCGATAGCATCTGAACCGTTCATTTCCACCACCGGGTTGTTAATTGGCAAGCGCACCAATCGTTTGTAGTTTTCAAAATTTAGATATCGTTCCACTTGGATTGAAAGTCCAATAACAACACTAATTTTCTATTCACTATGGTAAATGTGAATAAAGTTATAGACAAAAGAATGATTTATATACAATTTATACAATATTCATAGGATAGCATGATTGAGTAGTTCATGAGCTAAAAAGAAAATAAAAATCTATCTAAAAAGTTAAGTTGCAATCTAGAATAGGTAAGATACTTGAGATAAACACAGATAAACAAATTATGTTGGAAATTGGATCCCTAATCTAGAATAACAATAAGGAACTCAAGACATGCATATTTAATCATCAAGTTTCATGTCATTGCAGCTTAAAATCATTATAACCGATCCCTCGTGATATAAATTCTAAGAATTCACCATAAAGTCCGATCCCTCATGAGCTTTCTCAGTAAAAACTTGCATTAAGACCTGGCCTTATGGCAACAATGGTTAACAACCCCTATAGAATTGAGATACCAAGGGTATTCCAGCTTTTACTTTCGTCAAAACAAGTTTCAATACGGTATGAACAATCATTCTCCCGTTTGACATTCATACTAATAAAATAAGTTTCAATACACATGAAAATCATTCTCCCGTTTAACGTTTATATTAATAAAAGGTTGAAATACTAACATGGACTTGAATCATAAACATGCAGAGGTCGAATTCACAACATTATACTCAATAGATTAGTTCACCAATTCTAACATAAACAAATTAGCTACACATGGTGAAAGTAAAAACAACACTTACAGAGTTTGACATTATGAAGACGATGGGAACTTCACGATACAACGATCACAATACACCAAAACACACTCAAGTATCTAGAAAACTATTCTAGAACTACAACTCACAAAAGAAGTACTCAAAGTCGAGCACAAAGAGAGAAAAGAAGAGAAGTGAATGAGAATGGGATGGGATGGGATGGAATGCCTAGAATGGTGTTGGATGGCCCTATTTATTGGGCTGAGCAAGGGTGCTGACGCTATGCATCAGTGTGACACACCCCTGACTTAGCCTCCATTAAACACTTGATAATGGCCACTTAAAATTATTAAATTTGATCATGCCTGGCCACATGAACATGTTTCCACCGAGTTTTGGCCTTTCATGCTGAGTGGGGTGGCCCTTGGTGCTGAGTGGAGTACCCATTATTGGGTCCAAGTGGAGTGGTTGGCCAAAGTGGAGGTGGAGACCACGCAGCACTGACGCTACGTATGGCTGTGACGCGTAGTGTCAGCATCAAAAATAGCTGTTGATGCTACGCGTGGGATGAGGCTACGCGTCAGCTCCTCCAGTGTAATTTTCTCTTGATTTCTTAACTTTTTCACTGCAAAACTAGAGAAAATTGATCAAGGGCAGATTATTTCCAACAACATCCATTTATTGAATTCAAAGCCTAATTTTCTAACAAATTAAACTAATTTTTATAATTTTTGTGAAATTTTTATTAAAAGATTTATTGTAAATTTGAGGACTAACAAATACCCCCAACTTGAGACATTGCTCGTCCTCGAGCAAGAGAGAAAAATAAAAAATAAAAATTTGAAATCAAATTTTTGAGTTAGTCCGAGAATTTACCACAAAAAGTAATTACATAATTTACCATTTTGAAATAATCAATTATAGACATCTAATATAACAAAGGTTTAATGATAAAATTCTTTATAATATTTTATTAGCATACCAAGCATAATTTCAGGCTTACCTCTCCAAGTGTTTATCTCAATGCAATTGGTAACCTGTTTCACTCAATCAATCATAAAATCAAATGAATTTAATTTTGATTTACATCTAATCAATGGTTGGTTATACAGAGTTAATTCAGAAATCACAAGGTCTTTTCACAAGTTGTAATGAGGCTTGGCTTACAAGAATCAATGGTTTTTCTTGGAATTCAAAAACCTGAAATCATAAAAGAGCATTTTATAACTTTTAGGCTTTCTCTTGACCCAAACTTCTCATTTTCTTTTATTAATGAAAAATAAATATCCCCAACTTGATTCTTTTCACTATTTTTGACTTTTCTTTTTCATACTTTATTTTTTTTGAAAAGAATCAAGTTGCTTATTTTCATTCCCCATTTTTGTAAGAACACTAAAGATATTTTTTATTTATTTTAACTGCTCTTTTAATTAATCAAGTATAGGGAACGGTTATAACAAATTTAGGTTTTAAGGGTACCAAAGAATTTATTTTAGGCTCAAATTGGCTTTCAAAGGATAAAGTAATTTTTACCAAGGTAAGCTGTTTGGCCCAAGATTTCTTTTCACCAATAAATAGGCCTTGATCATTTTCCCGAATTCTCTGTACAACAACACAAATCAAAGATTAAAGCAAAATCAATTCGAATAAAATTATGTCGATTAAACCCTCAAGTGTTTAACAAGATCTCTCATTTCACCGGGTTTTTGAAATTTGCTTGATAGTTAATAAACTTATTATAATTAAATTTATCAAAATCCCTAAGTTATAAAAGAATCAATAATTGATTTTACAAAATTGGTTTTATTGTGTAAAAAATATTAAGTAAATAAATTAACTTTCTAACAAAAATTTGATTATTTATTAAAAGAAAATTTATTTATTTATTTTAATTTTTTTATATAATTTAAAATAAACAAATAATAAAATGGGTTGCCTCCCATTAAGCGCTAGGTTTAGTGTCTCCAGCCTGACATTCCTGCATTTCAAGGGTCAGTTAAAAGATAACTGGTGGTAATTTTGTTAATTTCACCACCCAAATATAGTTTCAACCTTTGCCCATTTACCATCCAACTTCTTTTGGAAGTTGGATCTTTAATTTCCACTGCTCTATATGGTTTGACTTCTTTAATCAAAAATGGGCCTGACCATTTTGATTTCAATTTTCCAGGAAACAATTTTAATCTTGAATTGAACAATAAAACTTGCTGACCTGGTGTGAAGTGTCTTTTCTTTAACTTTTTATCATGGTAAGCTTTCACCTTACTTTTGTAGCATCTAGATGATTCATAGGCATTGTTCCTCATTTCCTCTAATTCGAGTAGCTGTAACTTCCGTTTGTCTGCTGCTACATTTTGATCAAAATTGTGAAATTTTAAAGCCCAATATGCTTTATGTTCCATTTCAACTAGAAGGTGACATGATTTTCCATAAATCATCTAGAAAGGAGAAAGACCAATTGGTGTTTTAAATGCAGTTTTGTATGCCCAGAGTGCATCATCAAGTTTTTGTGACCCATCCTTTCTAGAAGATGACACAGTTTTCTCCAGAATTCTTTTCACTTCACGATTTAAAATCTCTACTTGTCCGTTGGTTTGTGGATGATATGTTGTGGCTATCTTATGCTTTACTCCATAATGTTGTAATACTTTCTGAAGAATTTTATTACAAAAGTGTGAACCACCATCACTCATTAAAGTTCTTGGTGTCCCAAATCTGCAAAAAATATTTTTCTTCAAAAAATTCACAACAGTTTTAGTGTCAGCATTAGTGGTAGCAATTGCTTCCACCCATTTTGAAACATAATCAACTGCCAAAAGAATGTATTGATTTGAGTATGAGTTAGGAAAAGGTCCCATGAAGTCAATTCCCCAACAATCAAATACCTCAACTTCTTGTATATTTGTGAGAGGCATTTCTTGCCTTCTTCCAACATTACCTGTTCTTTGGCAATTATCACAAAATTGAACAAATAAGTGAGCATCTTTAAAAAGAGAGGGCCAGTATAAACCTGATTGGAGAACTTTTGCAGCTGTTCTTTCATCATTAAAGTGTCCTCCATATGGTGATTTATGACAATGCCACAACACATCTTTTACTTCCCAGTCAGGCACACAACGTCGTAACAAATTATCCGCTCTAATTTTGAATAAATGAGGGTCATCCCAAACAAAATATCTTGCATCTCTAAAGAATTTTTTTCTTTGTTGCCAAGTCAAATCATTTGGAAGAACTCCTGCTGCTTTGAAATTGGCCATGTCAGCAAACCATGGCCGTTGTGTTATTTTGAAAAGTTTTTCATCGGGAAATTCTTCCAAAATTTCTTTTTCTTTGGCAGTAACCTCATTATTCATTAATCTAGAAAGATGGTCAGCTACCATATTTTCACTACCCTTTTTATCTTTGATTTCAAGATCATATTCTTGAAGGAGCAAAATCCATCTGATTAATCGAGGTTTTGAATCAGATTTAGTTAAAAGATACTTGATTGCAGCATGATCAGTAAAAACAATTATTTTTGAGCCAATCAAGTAAGATCGAAATTTTTCTAAAGCATATACTATGGCTAGTAATTCTTTTTCAGTTGTTGCATAATTTATTTGATTTTCATTCAAAACTTTACTAGCATAATGTATGACTTTAAAAACTTTTTTGTATCTTTGACCTAAAACTGCTCCAACAGCATAATCACTTGCATCGCACATAAGTTCAAAGGGTAGATTCCAATTAGGAGCAACAATTACAGGGGCAGAAACCAATTTTTCTTTCAAGGAATTAAAAGCTTTAAGACATGCTTCATCAAATTTGAATTCAACATCTTTATTTAGAAGGTTTGATAAAGGTTTTGCAATTTTTAAAAAATCTTGAATAAACCTCCTATAAAATCTAGCATGTCCTAGAAAGTTTCTAATACCTTTTACATTTACAGGAGGTGGGAGTTTAGAAATTACCTCTATTTTGGCTTGGTCAACTTCAATGCCTCTAGAAGAAATTTTATGACCAAGTACAATTCCTTCTTTTACCATGAAGTGACATTTCTCCCAATTAAGCACCAAATTTGTCTCAATACACCGCTTTAGTATGGTGTCCAGGTTGGATAGACATGTTTCAAATGAATTCCCAAAAACTGAGAAGTCATCCATGAAAATCTCAATGCTCTTTTCAATTAAATCTGCAAAAATAGCAAACATGCATCTTTGAAAAGTAGCAGGTGCGTTACATAATCCAAATGGCATTTTTCGGTAAGCAAATATGCCAAAAGGACATGTAAAGGCAGTTTTCTCCTGATCAAGAGGGTCAACAGCAATTTGATTATATCCAGAATAACCATCAAGAAAGCAATAATATTCTTGTCCAGATAATCTTTCAAGCATTTGATCCATAAAAGGCAATGGAAAATGATCTTTTCTTGTTGCTTGATTTAATTTTCTATAATCAATGCACATTCTCCAACTGGTGACAGTTCTTGTAGGAATTAGTTCATTTTTTTCATTAACAATTACTGTCTACCACCTTTTTTTGGAATAACTTGAACAGGACTTACCCATGCAATATCAGAAATAGGATAAATAATACCTGCTTTTAGCAATTTTAGAACCTCCTTTTTGGTTACCTCTTTCAAAGTTGGGTTGAGGCATCTTTGAGATTGAGCAATAGGTTTGAAATTATCTTTCAACAAGATTTTGTGCATGCAGTATGATGGACTTATACCTTTCAAATCTTCAAGTGTCCACCCAATTGCTTCTTGATTCCTCTTCAATACTTCCACCAGTTTTTCTTCCTCTGTTTTACTTAACAGATTACTGATTTTAAATTACCTTCTTTCAAAAAGATGTATTTTAGATTGGAAGGTAACACTTTTAGTTTAGGTTTTTGGATTTCTTCAACAGGTGATTCTTGAATTTCTTCAATCTTTCTTGATTCAAAGGAAATTTCTTTCCCTTGATCGAATTCTTTAAGATACCTTTCAATCTGTTTATCCTCTTCTTCATTCAAAAATTCAACAGAGTTAGTCAATAACTTATTTAATGGGTCAGAAATAGTCATACCTTTTGATAAGCAAAGATAAGTTTCATCAAGGATGTCCACTTTGAAACAGTCTTGCTTCGGGCTAGGATGTTTCATTGCTTTGAAGACATCAAAATTTACTTCCTCATCGTGCACCCTTACTGCGAGCTTCCCGTTGTCCACATCAATCAGTACTCGAGCAGTTTTCATGAATAGTCTTCCAAGACTCAGAGGAACATCAGCATCTTCCTCCATGTCTAATATCACAAAATCCACAGGGAAGTAGAATTTATCAACCTTTACAAGCACATCTTCTATAATCCCATAAGGTCTCTTGATGGATTTATCAGCTAATTGTAGAGTCATCCTTATTTGTTGCGGATCAAGGTCACCAATGCGCTTCATCATACTTAGGGGCATTAGATTGATGCTAGCCCCTAAATCTAATAAAGCCTTTCCGATATTTACTCCGCCAATAGAGACAGGAATAGTGAATTTGCCAGGATCTTTAGATTTTTCTAGCATCTTGTATTGTAAAATAGCGCTGCAACTTGCTTCAAGTTCTACTATCTCCTCATCATACTTCCTTTTCTTTGTAAGCAGTTTTTTCATAAACTTAGCATATGTAGGCATTTGTTCTAATGCCTCAGAAAAAGGAATGTTTATGTGTAACTGCTTAAAAATTTCAAGGAATCTCTTATATTCCTTTTCTTTATCTTTTTTTGATGGTGGATGAGGATAAGGTAAATCCTGGACAGGAGGTGTCTGTCCCAAATACTGATTTTTTTGATTTTTTTTCTTTTTCTTTTATTTCATCTTTTTCTTTATTTTTTTCGCTTTCTTTTTCTTCTTCTTTTCTTTTTTTTCTTTTTCTTTTTCTTTTTCTTTTTCTTTTTTTTCACAGCTCATACCTACAGTTTTACCACTTCTTGTAAAAATAGCCTTACATTGTTCTTTCACTTTGAATTCCTTGATGTTGGCTACTTCTTTTACTAGCTGACTCAACTGTTGATCTGATGCTTTACGTGCAGCCTTAATTGTCTCCATGTATTGCATCAATTGTTGAATACTTTCTTCGGTCTTTGTCAGTCTAGTATTGTAATCACCTTGATTGTTGAAGGGTCTAGCATTTTGCCTCCAACCATAGTTTTGGTTTTGCCTTCCCTGCAGGTAATTGTTAGAAAAAGAATTTACAAGAGGATTTAGAGAATTACCTGTAGGTAACCTCTGATGAATCAAGGAATTAGCTTGTTCTTGTTCATTCTTGTCAAGAACATAGTAACCACATGGTTGTTCACTCATACAATACTCACATTGTTTTAATTGAGCAGGAAGTTATGGTGGTACATGGGTAACTTGAAGTTTTCCAAGTTGTTTACTCATTGCCTCAATTTGTTGTATTAACAATTTTTGTTGAATTAACACTGTATCATTTACTCCTTGTTCAAGTATACCTTGTACATTACCTCTTTCTGGTTTAGCTTGATGGTCACTAATGGACATTGATTCCAATATCTCAATAGCTTCCTCCACAGTTTTGTTCATTAAAGAACCACCTGCACAAGCATCTAACATCATCTTGAACCGAGGTAATAAACCTTGGTAAACGATCCTTACCTTTTCGGCATCGTCCAGATTGTGGTTTGGACACTTTCTCAAGAGTGCCTTGAATCATTCCCATGTCTCTCCTAATGATTCATCATTATTTTGAGAAAAAAAATGTATGGCTGTCATTGCTTCAAAATATTTTGAAGGAGAATAAAATCTTTCCAAAAATTTTCTTTCAACATCAGACTAGTTTGCAAAACTACCCGGTGGACAAGATTTAAACCATTCTTTTGCTTTACCAATCAATGAAAAAGGAAAAAGTCTCATGTAAACAGACTCTTCTTGATTGGGTTCAAAACCAATTGTGCTGCATAACTCATAAAAAATAGTTAAATGTTCATATGGTTCTTCATGATTTAAACCAGCAAATTGATTGTTTTGAATAATATTTAAAGTAGCAGGTTTAATCTCCACTGGAACAACAGGTCCTTGAAACATTCCCGAAACTCAGGGTGGACCATTAATAGCAGCAAACTGTCCCAATGTTCTCCTTTCAGCAGCCATGTTTAAATTTTTAAAATTTTTAGAAGTAGAAGAAGATTTAGTTTGTGTTTTAGATTTTAAAGACTTGATTTTCTTTACAAACTTTTCTATCTCAGGATCAAAATAAATTTTACCTGCGGTAGATCGAGTTTGCATACACAAACTAGACAAAGAAAGTTAGTGTAACAATAAGTGAAAGTAAATAAAAAATTTTAACTAAGGTAAAAAAATATTTACCACGGTAATTAAAAATTTACTACTTTACTGAAACAATTCAATCCCTGGCGACGGCGCCAGAAAACTTGTTAACCGGGCGATAGCGTCTGAACCGTTCATTTCCACCACCGGGTTGTTAATTGGCAAGCGCACCAATCGTTTGTAGTTTTCAAAATTTAGATATCGTTCCACTGGGATTGAAAGTCCAATAACAACAGTAATTTTCTATTCACTATGGTAAATGTGAAGAAAGTTATAGACAAAAGAATGATTTATATACAATTTATACAATATTCATAGGATAGCATGATTGAGTAGTTCATGAGCTAAAAAGAAAATAAAAATCTATCGAAAAAGTTGAGTTACAATCTAGAATAGGTAAGATACTTGAGATAAACACAGATAAACAAATTATGTTGGAAATTGGATCCCTAATCTAGAATAACAATGAGGAACTCAAGACATGCATATTTAATCATCAAGTTTCATGTCATTGCAGCTTAAAAATCATTATAATCGATTCCTCGTGATATAAATTCTAAGAATTCACCGTAAAGTTCGATCCCTCGTGAGCTTTCTCAGTAAAAACTTGCATTAAGACCTGGCCTTATGGCAACAATGGTTAAAAACCCCTATAGAATTGAGATACCAAGAGTATTCCAGCTTTTACTTTTGTCAAAACAAGTTTCTATACAGCATGAATAATCATTCTCCCGTTTGACATTCATACTAATAAAACAAGTTTCAATACACATGAAAATCATTCTCCCGTTTGACGTTCATATTAATAAAAGGTTGAAATACTAACATGGACTTGAATCATAAACATGCAGAGGTCGAATTCACAACATTATACTTAATAGATTAGTTCACTAATTCCAACATAAACAAATTAGCTACACATGGTGAAAGTAAAAACAACACTTACAGAGTTTGACATTACGAAGGCGATGGGAACTTCACGATACAATGATCATAATACACCAAAACACACTCAAGTATCTAGAAAACTATTCTAGAACTACAACTCACAAAAGAAGTACTCAAAGTCGAGCACAAAGAGAGAAAAGAAGAGAAGTGAATGAGAATGGGATGGGATGGGATGGAATACCTAGAATGGTGTTGGATGGCCCTATTTATAGGGCTGAGCAAGGGTGCTGACGCTACGCGTCACACCCCTGACTTAGCCTCCATTAAACACTTGATAATGGCCACTTCAAATTATTAAATTTGATCATGCCTGGCCACATGAACATGTTTCCACCGAGTTTTGGCCTTTCATGCTGAGTAGGGTGGCCCTTGGTGCTGAGTGTAGTGCCCATTATTGGGTCCAAGTGGAGTGGTTGGCCAAAGTGGAGGTGGTGACCACACAGCACTGACGCTACGCATGGCTGTGACATATAGCGTCAGCATCAAAAATAGCTGTTGATGCTACACGTGGGATGAGGCTTCACGTCAGCTCCTCCAGTGTAATTTTCTCTTGATTTCTTAACTTTTTCACTGCAAAACTAGAGAAAATTGATCAAGGGCAGATTATTTCCAACAACATCCATTTATTGAATTCAAAGCCTAATTTTCTAACAAATTAAACTAATTTTTATAATTTTTGTGAAATTTTTATTAAAAGATTTATTGTAAATTTGAGGACTAACAGTTGTCTTTGAGGTTTCATTAGATTTCTCAAAGGGAAGGGGCAAATTTTTATGACACCCATGGTTAACTAGGACAAACCCTTCTTCATGGTAATCCTACTTAACTTAGAGGTCATAAGTTATTAGAAAAAGTTAGGAAATCTTTTTTGTACAAGTAAAAGAATAGCAGATCAGTGAAAGTGAGTATTAAATAATTTACATAGTTATTAATAAACTGTAAGTAATTGTACTCTTAATAGAATGGGGAACACAGGAACCCTTAAATATATTCAATCATCCTTGGTCTTGTTATTTAATTAAGTATATATATAACTCTATACATCCTACTTTATTGAGTGCTCACAGTTGGTCTGACTTACTGTTGTTCCTTGTATTCCAGTTCCTGGGTTCCTAGCGCTTCTGTTATTATTAAGCAAAAAAGGATGGGTATATACTCCAGACCCCGAGGGTTCCCGGTGCGGGCATACCCAGTCAACAGCTAACTTAATATGAACAATCCAAAGAACACATTTACAACCTATAGCAATCAAAAATACTATCATGGAATGCATGAGTCAGGTTTATCATGAATTATCTAGAGTTTAAGTCTCATGATGCATGTAGGCCCAATAAACCAATCCATCATCATCAACATCATCATCATCATCATCATCATCATCATCATCATTATCTCATTCACTAGAAGTCGTTCTACTCAAGCTGTCCCTAGGCACAATGTTTCCACACTAGAGTGATCAAAGCCCACTACGTCCTCCACACATCATATCACATCACTAGGTAGCAAGGACTCACAGGTCCTACATATAAATATGGATCCATATCATCTCATTATTCATATCTCATAATAATGCGACTTAGCTCTACACAATCAAACTTACACTCTGTCTTTAGTCGAAGTACATTAGGCTTGCCACGGACTGTCCGGCATTAGGCGTAAATCTAAGCCATTGGATGCTTGACGCAATCATACTCCCAATAATACAACTAACAAATTGAATAAAAGAAAACTACTAAGAGCAGCAGCGGAGTTGACCATTATGCTCGATAGTAAATAATAATAATAATAATAATAATAATAATAATAATAATAATAATAATAATAATAATAATAATAATAACAACAGTGATATAAGTGGTGGCGGTAATAATATTTTCTTGATTTATCATTTCATTAGGTATCAAGGTTAACATGTTGAGGAAAAATATGACGATATGAATGATAATCCACACTTTAAAATAACTATTACTGACGTTTAGACATAACCTGAATTGACATAAAAAAGGCCACGTGCCCGTCCATCCTTATATCCCTATTTATCACATCTTTCAAAACTTATTCACTGGAATCCATATTGACACTCATAGTTCTTAATATTTTCACAATTCAATACCCAATATGTCCACTTAATCATCACGATTAGTAATAGCCAACACAGCTAATTAATCATATTAATAGTAATATTAATAGTAATAATAATAATAGCAGTGATATAAGTGGTGGCGGTAATAATATTTTCTTGATTTATCATTTCCTTAGGTATTAGTGTGTTGAGGACAAATATGATGAAATGAATGATAATGCACACTTCAAAATAACTATTACTGACATTTAGATATAACCTGAATTGACATAATAAAGGTCACGTGCCCGTCTATCCTTGTATCCCCATTTATCATGTTTTTCGAAACTTATTCACTGAAATCCATATAGACACCCATAGCTCTTAATATTTTCACAGTTCAATACCCCCTTACCTGAGGTGTCATATTTTCCTTATACTAGATGAAGGGCGAAAACTCAACTTTCTATCCGTAGCTCCGATCGACGATCCATCTTCGCCATTGGACTTTACACAATGATGAGAGCCTGGATCCAGTGACATGCAAATGATCGAACGGAGGGAGGGGTGGTGGTTGCCCGTGGTGGTGGAGGGTGGCTAGAGGCAACTAAAATTTAAAATGATCAGTAGAAATCAAAGAAAACGATGATTGGAGGTCGCCAGGATAAAGAACAATGGATTTCGGAGGTTGTGGCGGTCATGGGTGGTTATGGAGGGCGCGATTCAGTGGTTCATGGTGGTTTTAAATGGTGGAAGTGGTGGAGGTTGGAGGTAACTAGAGGTGGTTTTGGTGAAGAACGGAGGTGGTTTGGGAGGTGGTGGCCAACGTTAATAAAGGAAAGGGAGGGAGAGGGTTGCATGATGGAGAAGAAGAAGTGGTGGTATAGCTTATTGAAGAAGGGGTGATGTCCTATTTATAGGAAAATCCAACCGTCGGATCTAGATTTAATTGGTATCGGATGGAATCCTAGTTATGATTTTTAATACATATCTTTGAGAAAACATTACTTATAGCTACAGTTAGAATTTGAAAAAGTAACCAACATAAAAGTTATAGATCTCATTTTTCTCTTTGAAACAGTGTATGGGACGTGAAAATCTAACATCTGGAGCAAGAGTTATGCCTAAAACAAGGAAAACTACTTCCTAGGGCTTCAAAATTATTTTAACTTGGAAAGATGGGTTCACTGTGAAAAATTCTTTGAGAATAAGCTCTTGGGCTCTACATAAAATTTGTAGAGATTTTTGATGCAAAGCCATGAAAAAAAGAACAAAGTAGTTTTGACATCGTATGAGAGAGATATTCATGTTTTACCGTGGCTTGGCTGTTGAGTTATGAAAATTACTTTTCCCTGAAAAGCTTGACTTTTAGGGGATGATCAAGCAAGAACTAGCTTTTGAGTTCTTCATGAGAATTGTAGAGGGGTTTGATATAAGAATAAAAAATTACAATGAACTAATTCTAAGCTTGTATGGGAAACTTATGATTTTTCTGATAAATTAAAGTAATTTAACAAGATTAAATAATAGGTTTTTAGAGTACAAATTCTTGGTTCATCAAATAGGATCATAGGTCGTGAATTAGGGTTCAAGACTAAAAAAAGAGATTGTTAGGCTTTTCATAACGAAGAAACCAAGATGAGAATTGCTTGATTTTGATATCATATGAGAAAGTTAGGCTCAAAACATACAAGTGTTTGAGTCAAACTCAGGGGTCCCGATTTAATTGAATAGTTTTTCTAAGAAACGAAGTTGATGGTGTTCGAATTAGAGTTTGGGCTCTTTAGGAAAAGTGTTTGAATTACCAACATGCTTCATTAGGGACTATCTGTGCTGGGATCGAACATCACGAAGTCTACAAATGAATAACCAAGGACCTCTTTTTGGTATAAAATAGATGTGCAGGAACTGACCCGATTCTTCCTCATTTTACGTTAATGATGGTACTAGTCTAACTAGTTTATTATACAGGTACTAGATGTGTTGGGGTCTTTTATTTACCCTCGCTAGTATTATCTTATTATTTATTTTTAAGTATAACCCTGTATTTATTATTATATATGCTTTCTATCTCCTTTATTGGGTTTTCTCAACCCAATTACATTATTCTCTTATGAAAAAAGGTCTCTGCCCTGATTATCACTTACATAACTCTCATACTTGAAAACTTTCAAGGTTAAGACTGCTTACTGAAAATAGAGATGTTATAATTTTCTTCAACAATGAATTTTTTAACCAAATTTGAAGACTAACACCATGAAATTATGAGAAAACCAAGCAGTTGAATTTTTGCATAATTTATTACGACCATACTTAGAAAGGCATTGAAAGGATGTCCCTGAAGTTATATTAAATTTCTCCAAGGGAATGAGTGAATTTTCTCCAATGATAAATTTTTAGCCAAATTTGAAGGCTAATAATACCCATGAAAATATGACAAAACTGAGTGGTTGAATTTTTGCATGATATTTTACGACCATGCTTAGAAATACATTGTAAGGTTGTCTCTGAAGTTTCATCAAATTTCTCAAAGGGAAGAGGTAGATTTTCTCTAACGATGAATTTTGAGCCTAATTTGAGGGCTAATGCCCACGAAAATATGACAAAACTGAGCAGTTAAAATTTTGCATGGTTTTTTACGGCCATGCTTAGAAAGGCATTGTAAGATTTTCCCTGGATTTTTATCAGATTTCTCTAAATGAAGGGGCAGATTTTTTTCAACGATGATTTTTTAGCCAAATTTAAAGGCATTACCCACGAAAATATGACAAAACTGAACAGTTGAGTTTTTGCATGATTGTTTGTGACCATGCTTAGAAAGGCTTTGTAAGGTTGTCCCTGAAGTTTTATTAGTTGTCTCCAAGGGAAGGGGCATATTTTCTTTATCGATGAATTTTTAACCAAATTTAGAAGCAAATGCCCACGAAAATATGACAAAACCGAGACATTGAATTTTTGCATGAGTTTTTACGGTTATACTTAAAAAGGCATTATAAAGTTTTTCTTGAAGTTTCATTAGATTTCTCCTAGGGAACGGGCAGATTTTCAACAACGATAAACTTTTAGCCAAATTTAAAGACTGATACACACGAAAATATGACAAAACCGAACGGTTGAATTTTTACATGGTTTTTTATGGCCATGCTTAGAAAGGCATTATGGGGTTGTCCATTAAGTTTCACCAGATTTCTCTAAGGGAAGAGGTGGATTTTCTCCAACGATGAGTTTTTAACCAAATTTAAAGGCTAATAATGCCAAAAAATATAAGAAAATCGACCGATTAAATTTTTTCATGAATTTTTTGGCCATGCTTAGAAAGGCATTGTGCGGTTATCCATAATGTTTCATCATATTTCTCCCAGGGAAGGGACAGATTCTCTCAAACGTTGAATTTTTATTGAAATTTGAAGGCATTCCCACGAAAATATCACAAAATCGAGAGGTTGAAGCTTTTCATGATTTTTTCCGGCCATGCTTAGAAAGGCATTATGGGGTTGTCCAAGAAGTTTCATTATATTTCTATAAGGGAAGGGGTAGATTTTCTCCAACGATGAATTTTTACCCAAATTTGAAGGCTAGCCAATGAAAATATGACAAAACTGAGTGGTTGAGTTTTTGCATGATTTTTTGTGGCCATGCTTAGAACATTATAAAGTCGTCCATGAAGTTTCATTAGATTTCTCCAATAGAAGGGTTAGATTTTCTCCAACGATGAAGTTTTAACCAAATTAGAAGGTTAATACCCACGGAAATAAGATAAAACTGACCGAATGAATTTTTGCATGATTTTTTACGGCCATGCTTTGAAAGACATTGTGGGGTGTTCCATAAAATTTCATCAGATTTCTCTAAGGGAAGAGGCAGTTTTTCTTAAACGATGATTTTTTAGCCAAATTTGAAAGCTAATAATGCCCACAAAAATATAACAAAATCAAGCAGTTGAACTTTTGCATTATTTTTTCCGGCCATTCTTAGAAAGGCATTGTGGGGTTGTCCATGATGTTTCGTCAAATTTCTCCAAGGGAAGGGGTAGATTTTCTCCAACGATAAATTTTTAGCCAAATTTGAAGGTTAACACCCATGAAAATATGACAAAACTGAGCTCTTGATTAATGCATGATTTTTTATGGCCATGCTTAGACAGACATTGTAAGGTTGTCCCTAAAGTTTTATCAGATTTCTCCAAATGAACGGGCAGATTTTCTACAACAATGAAATTTTACCCAAATTTGAAGGCTAGCCCATGAAAGTACGATAAAACTAAGCGGTTGAATTTTTGCATGATTTTTTGCGGTCATGCTTGCATTGTAAGGTGTTCTCCAAAGTTTCATCAGATTTCTCCAAGGGAAAGGGTGTATTTTTTCCAACGATGAATTTTTACCCATATTTGAAGGCTAATGCCAATGAAAAATTTATAAAACCGAGGCATTGTTAGGTTGTCCCTAAAGTTTCACCAAATCTCTCCAAGGCAAGGGGCAGGTTTTTTCCCATGATCAATTTTTAGCCAAATTTAAAGGCTAATACCCACAAAAATATGACTATGTCGAGCGGTTGAATTTTTACATATTTTTTCGGCCATGCTTAGAAAGGCATTTTAAGGTTTTCCTTGAAGTTTCATTAGATTTCTCCATGGGAAGGGTCAGATTTTCTCCTATGATGAATTTTTAGCCAAATTTAAAGACTAATAATGCCCATGAAAATATGACAAAACCAAGCGGTTAAAATTTTACGTGGTTTTTTGAGGCAATGCTTAGAAAGGCTTTATAGAGTTTTCCTTGAAGTTGCATTCAATTTCTCCAAGGGAAGGGGCAGATTTCCTCCAACGATGAATTTTTAGCCAAATTTGAATTTTTGCATTTTTTTTGCAGCCATGCTTAAAAAGGCATTATAAGGTTGTCCCTGAAGTTTCATCAGATTTGTTCAAAAGAAAGGGCAGATTTTCTTCAACAATAAATTTTAACCCAAATTTAAAGGTAAATAATACCCCGTAAATATGACAAAATTGAGTGGTTGAGTTTTTGCATGCTCATTTACGGCCAAGCTTAGAAAGGCATAGTTCAATTGTCCCTAAAGTTTCATCAAATTTCTCTTAGGGAAGGGGCAGATTTTCTCCCACAATGAATTTTTAACCAATTTGGAAGGCTAACGTCAAGGGAAGTATTACAATATCGATCGGTTGAAATTTTTCATGATATTTTGCGGCCATGCTTAGAAAGGCATGGTAAGGTTGTCCCTAGAGTTTCATCAGATTTCTCTAAGGGAAGGGGTAGATGTTCTCCAAGGGAAAGGAAAGATTTTCTCCAACGATGCATTTTTAGCCAAATTTAAAGGCTAATAGTGCCCATGAAAATATGACAAAACCGAGCGGTTGAATTACTGCATGATTTTTTGGAGCCATGCTTAGAAAGGCATTCTAAGGTTGCACTTGAAGTTTCATCACATTTCTCCAAATGAGAGGGCATATTTTCTCCAACGATCAACTTTTATTCAAAACTGAGTGGTTGAATTTTTGCATGATTTTTTGTGGGCATGCTTAGAAAGGCTTTGTAAGGTTGTCCCTAAAGTTACATCAAATTTCTCCTAGAAAACATGTAGATTTGCTCCAACAATGAATTTTTAACCAAATTTGAAGGCATTATCCACCAAAAAATGATAAATCCCAGCGATTGAATTTTTGCATAATTTTTTGTGACAATCCTTCAAAAGGTATTATAAGGTTGTCCCTGAAGTTTCATCAGATTTCTCCAAATGAAGGGGCAGATTTTCTCCAACGATGAATTTGTAGCCAAATTTGAAGTTTAATAATGCCCATGAAAATATGACAAAATTGAGCGGTTGAATGTTAGCATGATTTTTTACGGTCATGCTTAGAAAGGCATTATAATATTTTCTCTGAAGTTTCATCATATTTCTCCAATGAAAAGGGTAGATTTTCTCGAACGATGAATTTTTAGCCACATTTGAAGGCTAATGCCCATGAAAATATGACAAAACTCAGCGATTGAATTTTTGTATGATTTTTTACGGCCAAGCTTAAAAAGGCATTGTAAGGTTGTCCCTTAAGTTTCATCATATTTCTCCAAATGAATGATAGATTTTCTCTAATGATGAATTTTTAGCCAAATTTGAAGCCCTTGAAAATATGACATAACTGAGCGGTTGGATTTTTGTATGATTTTTTGAGGCCATGCTTAGAACAGCTTTGTAAGGTTGTCCCTAAAGTTTCATCAAATTTCTCCAAGAAAATGGACAATTTTTTTCTGACAATGAATGTTTAGCCAAATTTGAAAGCATTACCCACCAAAATATGTCAATAATTTTTAAAGTTGCCTTATGAGTTATGTGTTATTTATTACACTTGAATTATAGTTCTTTAATTATATTTTTGACTTTTGATTGTCAATATATGCATTAAGAATGGTTTTTAATTAGTATTATGTGTTTTTTTATGTTTTTCTACATATATATGTGATTATTTGTTTATGTGTTTCATCGCCGCGATAGTAGTAAATAGCGTCCATGATCTGCTCTGTGATGCCACGATCCTGACTTTGGGGTTGGCCGTGATGCTCGATGATTTTCGATTGACTACTATGGTGATGAGAACAATCAAATATTCTCCCATTGAATTTTCTTGAGAAAGAATTGAAATTAGTTTTCTGGTATCTTTACATCCAACTTGCTAGTCTATGATTTGATTGAGCGAATACACTTCATGGAAGCTCCCTACTTTATTCAAGAGAAACATTACATTGCTTTATTTCTAGTTTTGAAATCCTATTTTTCACATCTTATGCGTGCTGAATGCAATTGAATATATATTTTAAATGCCAAGTATCAAACCTGCAAAAATGTATTCACGTTTGTATTGCTTTACCGCCTCTAACTTTCCACATCTTTGATCTTCATGACCCCAGGTTAGCATGTGTGCACCATCTGTGAGAAGAATACATACTATATATGCTATACATGTACATTTTCTTTGTGCAAAAGGATGCATAAAAAATGTTGTTATTTTATGTCTTAGGAGAAACAAGGGTTTTTATGATACATGCATGAGAACTATAATGTTGATTGAATAGAATAAGCAAGGAAACAATATGGTATAGCTTCCTTCACTATCTCTTTCTCTAGTCATATCTCTTAGTAGGCATTAAATGATCTCTATATGTGATGCAAATGTTGTAATTTTTTCAGGAATTAGAAAAAGTATTGTATTATAATTTATAATTACAGTCCTAAATTGAGGAGGGAAACCCAACTTATTGAATGGCTTCTATACTAGTTTTTAGTTCTGTCATTTTTCTTTCCTTGGTACTATTTTTTGTGATTTTTTATTTTGCCCCCTCTTTTTTTCATTGTTACAGTTATTGCCATAGTGGTAACGATTGCTGAAATTTTAAAAAACAATGGGCTCGCTATTGAAAAGAGTGCGATGCTATCTCTATTTCTTTTCATCCTAGAAAATGACCCTTCTCCCCTTTTTTTTTTTTACTTTCTTTCTAATTTTCGTATTGTTGAATATTTATACAGAAATCATGACATCAACAGTTGACATAAAGGATAGTTCCAGTGGTAGACCTGTCTAAAAGGCAAAGGTAAGAATAGAAGCAAGTTCTTTCTTACTCCAGAACTAGAATGTGAGGCTGGAGCCTATGTGGCTTTTTGGTTGTGTGTATGGTAGTTAGAATTTCAATATAAAGGGTAAAATCTTATGATTTAGAAGACCTCTTACAATCTAAAATTCTAGATTCGGTTAAATATCTTATTTGGAAGTAAATTCCATCAAGAAGTTAATTTTACCAAAAAAAAACTTAAAATTTTACAATTCTATGATTCATGACCTGAGCTATTTATCAAGTGTTTTTAGTATACAAATATGAACTATTATGACCAGAGGCATTTATTTGTTCTTTGGTGTCCAGCGTTGGAGAAAATGGCCACTGATGTGGGGTGTTGATAGGGTTTATTATTATGCAAGTTAATTTAAGTGTCTTTAGTAGACTTATAGAATATGAATTACAGTTTGTATGGGTTTATAATTGTATATACATATATGAATTTAAATGCATGTAACCATGTAGATTTCCCTCATTATCTTTATGTGTGTTTGTGTCATGTCTTGCTAACTTGGATTGTCATTGTGGATAATATCCATATGAGTTGGAAGGTATCGAAAGAATATGGTAAATGTTGGTAGATAGTGATAGAATACCTGCTTTACTGTTCTTTAGCACCCTTAGCTTGAAGGTATGAAGGCAAGGAAAATCAAGTTTACCATTTATTCTAGGACAAGAATGTATATTTCATCAGCATTAAGAAAGCATTAGTCAATGAATCAAACTTAAAAAGATGCATAATTGCATTGTTTGGATAATTGTTATTTACTCTCTGGATTTGTTTCCTTATTTTGCAGCATTATCAGGGTTTCTTATTTGGAAGAACTTCCAAAGCTACTCATTAGTAGAATTTGTATTTTGACTAACACTATCCTTATGGTTGTGCCTCATTTATTTGTTATACTTATTTACTTATTCGAATGCAGGTGAAGAACATCTTTCCAAATGGAATCGGTGTTATTATAAGGTAGCTCAATCCCTTGACTTTGAACCTATTTAATTATATTTTGGTCTTTCAAATTTCATAATTGTTCTTCTAGCTATCCAGGTTAGATTATCCTAATTTTGGTCTGAATCCTTTATGAATGAAATTCTTGTTTACAGTTTAGCCATGCTCTACTTTTATTTGTATATGCTTATCTCTGGCGGGAATCCGCACCCAAGAAATTGAAGCCATTGACCGACACTACATGATGAGATAGTCAAGGTTATGCTAGCCTATAAAAAACCACGCTTATAATTTATATTTTCTATGAATTGAAATAAGATTGTAAGCCAATTCAGCCTAGTAGTATTGTCTTTTGAAAGTAGGTCAGTGAAGTGGTGATCTCTTGTTACAGTTATATAGTTTCTATACTCTTGATTACATGGCACTTGCATATAGATTTTTCTAGATGAAATATGGTACAACTACTAAGAGCACATGCATCAACATTACTCTAAAGTCCCTTCCTGAGGTCCTAATGTTTTAGTGGTCATTGATATTGATTGATTATATCCCAAGCATATGATCACCACCTTTTGTGATTGATGTCGTTAGAAAGAATAACTTATGCTATACTTTACCAGGATATGAAGTAAATGCGTTATCCAGTCTTCCTAGGTCATCTGTGACATTCATTTAATCTGTTTATTTTTTAAAAAGAAAAAATTGGGCTTTATCTATCAAGCGAAACTCATTTTTCCCATAATACGTTACTAACCAATTAAATCCCATTGTTCTATAGGATAGTAATATTTCTAGATGAAAATATGATTACTAATTATCCATATGTAATGTTTCATTTTTTCTTTATGAATCATAATCATTATGTTTTTTCTCAATATATTTTAGTTGCATCTTCCAAAGGGCATAGTTTTTATGATCCACCAGTGTCATGGACGGGGTCAATCCCTATGAGCTTGAGTCAAGTACGACCTAATGGATCTAAAACATAAATTAGGGTCTTGTTGCTCCAAATGAGTGCTTGACAGGTAGAAATAAAAATATTTGGGTTAACTATACCTTTTATTTTTTTAACTTACTAGTACTTTAGTTAATGTACAGTTTGTTTTTAATACTTTAGTTAAGTTTGGATTATCCTCAGTAGATAATCGATTTTTATTAAATGTCTATTTGTTTATTAAATCCTCAGTTGGTGTGAACCATGTTTTACCATCCTTTAGCTTAACTTAAATGGGGATTTTCATATAAAAAAATATGTAGTCTAAACCTCATTCATCAAATCATAAATTTTGTTTGTTAACTTTAGTTATATTTTTAACCAAAATAATGCTAAATAGAATTTCAATTTTAAAATTTATAAATGAAAATAATTTCTAATAAGAAAGTTAACTCTATCATGTATGTGAATATTTCTAACTTATATACTTTCCGTGTAAGTATGTATGTAATTTTAATGATTTAATGTATATATCTTGTGTGATTTTAATGATTATTAAACTTGTTGATCCAGTCTGGATACCAGTCCCCAAAGTTATGATGTCAGAATGACTTCATAAGAGGGAAACCGGTGTCACAGTTCAGGCAATGCCACACTGGATATCCGATATCCCTTCATCCGCTCTTATCTCATCAGACCTTCTATTCATTCTCTCTATAACGGATACTTCACTCGTTCTCACTGCACGTCTATATAACTGTTTGCCTCAGGATCACTGTGAGATAAGAGTTCCTTATAACTTATCAGCGAAGATACCCTGCATAGCGGAATATGTCAATGTCAATTACCTCAGAGAGTAAGTACATGTGTCAGCGAAATATGCGGAAAGGTGATTATCCTCCATCCTAATCATAGGATCGTACTCTGATAATTGACCTACCCCCCTGACACATTCTGAGTACTGAGCCACTTTGATTGACACACTTCACACGCTATCAGAACCAATGGGCCCACTTGCATCCAACGATTCATTTCCTACGTTCAACTATAAATAGCATGATCTAAAACACATGCAAGGTTACGTTGTCCTAACTCACTCTTTACTATTGTATTTCTCAAGTATCCACTGAGTTCATACACTCTTCTGACTTGAGCGTCGGAGAATCATTGCAGGTGGCACCATCTTTCACCCTCTCACAATGTGAATCGTTAGTGTGAAGGATCTCTGGGACAACAAGACCGGTTTCTCCCACTGAGAGGTCGGATTACAACACCGGATACCCACTATACCGATGTGCAAACCCTAAAACACCTGAACTCTTGTGACTGGTCCCACACCGGATCCTAGACCCCGGTTCGGACCAGTTTATTGGCACGCCCGGTGGGACTCGTTAGAGTTATTCCCACTTTTCGTAGAAGTTTGGTGGTCAGAATGGAAGGTAATGGACGTGATTTTGTTGATGGTCATGTGGAGGATGTGACCCACCAACAGACTGGAAGGAGACTCGTCTTTGAGTCTCCTGTTACCAACGCTCGAAAGATGGTACAAGTAGTGACTCCTGACCCTCGTGATGAGGTTATTAGACAGCTCAGGGAGGAGCTGATGGAGTTGAGGCGGGAGAAAAGAGGAGCTGGGGATAGGGTAACGTCCCATGCAGAGGATGCTCACCATGCATCAGCGAGGGATAGATCTACAACCCTCCAGTATTCGAAAATCCCTACGTATGAGGAGAGAGAGCAGACCCAAGACTCTGGTGATAGAGTCAGTACCAGGAGAAGGGAGTAGGTAGTGGTAACTTGTGGGACTTACAAGCTCAACGTTCCTTTCTCAAGGAGACTCATGAGTATTGTCATCCCAAAACACTTGCAAACAACTCAGCCGCTGTCAATCGGAAAATATAATGGAGAAACTGATCCCACTAAGCATCTAGATGCTTATGTTTATGAAGCCATGTATCTAGGGGCAGATGAAGATGTCATATGTAGGATGTTCCTAAGAACACTGACGGAGGAGGCTCTCAGCTGGTTCAAGAGCTTTCCCTTAGGATCCATAGATTCTTAGGAGGAGATGGCGGCTACGTTTGAAAGCCATTTTGTCATCTCCAGAGACATTCCAAGAACTTCTCACACCTTGGCCTAGATAAGGCAAGGAGAGACTGAAACTCTCAAGGAGTTCTTGAAGAGGTTTTACAAGGAAGCTGCCTTGGTCCCTAACCTCACGGAGGCCATACAGCTCTATATTGTAGTGGAAGCTTTGCAACCTGGATCTGCATTCGCCTTATCTTTGGTAAAGAGCCCCCCAAGAACCTTCGAGGAGTTTCAAAGAAAAGCTTCCAAGTACGTGGGCATAGAAATGCATCTGGAGGCTATAGCAGCAAGAATGAAGCCCCCTGTACCCTCTCAACAGCCAGGAAGGGAGAAGGAGAGGGTTAGGCCAGAAAAGCACACCTTTAGGGAGGACTTTGTAAGTGTCCGACCTCATCACCGAGATAGGCGTGTCTCGTCTTTTAGCAACTACGCTCCTCTGAATGCCAGGCACTCCCAAATCACGAGGGAGGTTGGTTGGCCAACGCTCAGTGTTTTCGGTATAAGGAAGCCACCCCTAGTCAAGAGGATTGGTAACCCACGGAAATATTATGCTTTTCATGAACAAACGGGTCACCACACAGACGAGTGTAAAGCATTGAAGAACACTGTGGAGACCCTCATTAGAGAGGGAAAGCTGAAGTAATATCTGTTCAGAGAAAAGTCTTTGGACGAACCTGACAGAATGGACAAAAAGGGGAGAGATCCAGATGATGAGGGTGATAATAGTCGTAACCCAGTGAGAAGATTTACTGCGGCTGAAAAGCAAAAAGGAGTGGTGATTACTGAAGGAGCCCAGTAGGACAATATGCCTCAGCAGCAGAGGCAAGGTAGACGTGAGGTGATTGAGATGATCGCTGGAGGATTTGTAGGTGGTGGAGCATCCATCACAGCCAGGAAGAATCACCATCGTATGATTCTATCAGTACAGGGCAAACCAAGAGATAACCCCCCTTTCAGGGACGGTGTGGCAGCCCCAATAGTGTTATTTATTGATGATGATTTTGGCCCAACGATCCCAGGAGGAGACGATGCAGTGGTAATCATAGCCGTCATCGCTAACAAGGATGTGAAGAGGATCCTCGTTGACCAGGGAAGTTCTTGCGATGTAATTTTTTATAACTGTTTCAAAAGAATGAGTTTTAATGATGCAGATCTGCAGCCTTACACGTAGAGCTGGGTAAACGGGTCAGGGACCGCGGGCCGGCCCGTTTAAATATTCCTTATGCGGGTTACGGGTCCAAAAAAATTGGACCATTTAGAAAGTGGGCTCACGGGCTGAGACCGCATAACCCGTGGGTTAAAACAGGTCCAGCCCGCGGGTTCGCGAGTCAACCCGTGGGCCAATTAAAAATAAAAATATATTAAAATAATTTTAAAATAGAAAGAAAAAACACTAAGTAAAAAAGATAAACCTAAGTTTCATTTTCCCCCTCTTCTTCGTCTTTACTGTGCCGCCCAGCTCTCTTTCTTTTCTTCACGCACTGCAGCGTCCCACCACTTCACGAATCACGTTCGTTCCCACCACTGCAGCAGCGTCCCACCACTTCACGTCTTTGAAACTTTGGGCAGATTGAAACATCACTCGTAACTCCTTTCTTGTGAGTGATTTCAATTTTTCATTCTCTAATAGTTAATAGCACATTACTCTCTCTATTTAGTTAGTGGCTGTGTAGGTTTTGTTAGACAATTTCATGAATTTAGATTAGTGTTTTGATTGCTGAAAATGCTTATACAAAAACAAAATCTAAAGCTGAATTTTGCTTATTAAATTTAGTTTTTTTATTGCTGCATATTACCTTTAATTTCTGCACATTTAGTGTTTTGATTGCTGAAATGACACATGAGCAAAGTGAAACTGAGTCTGAATTTTTCTTGCTGAAACTTAAACTGCACATTAACTTCAATTTTTGCATATTTAGTGCTTTGATTGTTGAAACTGTACATGAGCAAAGTGAAATTGAAGTTGAATTTTGCCTGCTGAAACTGCATAAGAATTTAAGGGTTGTTTTGATACAAATATTTTATGGGCTGTTATGA
The DNA here is from genome assembly GCA_037962975.1 of Clitoria ternatea. Lineage (NCBI taxonomy): Eukaryota > Viridiplantae > Streptophyta > Magnoliopsida > Fabales > Fabaceae > Clitoria > Clitoria ternatea. Next base: position 19,263,299 of record CM075673.1, on the reverse strand, counting down.
TCATTTCGTTTGGGATTTATAATTTATAAATGTATAGAATTAAGTATAGAAAAACAATTTGTGTAATTCACTTTACTTTTCTCGTGTGCAGTAACATGATAGCTATATTTTTTTGTCAAATTCTTATTATAAAGTAACTTGATGGCATTCTAAAGTTTTATTGGTGGCTATATTTTTTTTTTCAAATTCTTGCTATAAAGTTTGATTATTTGTTTTATAAAGTAACTTGATGGCATTCTAAAGTTTTATTGGTGGCTATATTTTTTTCAAATTCTTGCTATAAAGTTTTATTATTTGTTTTATAAAATAACTTGATGGTAATCTAAAGTTTGATTATTTGTTTTATAAACATTTACTATAAAAAACAATTTTTGTTTCAGTTTGATTTGATGAGTATGGAAGAAGAGTACGACTTGACTTTAAATGAGAGTGTTACTGTTGGACAAGAAAATGTCCAACTTCAAGAGGCTCTTGGTAGTGATCTTCCTAAAACAAGTGATATGGATGATAAAGAAACAAAAACAAAAGGTAAAAGAGCTAGAAATCTATCATCAACTGTGTGGAATTATTTTGACAAAGTTGTAATAGATGATAAAGAAAAAGCACAATGTAAAGGTTGTGGTTTTGCATTTGCTGCTGGTGGTAATAAATATGGAACATCAACCTTGAGTCACCATGTTGCAAAGTGTACTAAATTATCTAGCTTTAAAGAGTCTCCATGTGGTAAGCTCATTCTTAATCATCAAGCTAAATTAGTAGCTAAGAAAGTGGATCAAGGTGTAATTCGGGATATGATTGCAATGGCTATAATTGAGCATGATCTTCCTTTTTCTTTTGTTGAATATAGAAGAGTAAGAGAGTTGTTGAAGTACTTAAATCCTGATGCCAAGGTTTATTCTAGGCGTGTTGTTACAATGGATGTGATTGATAAATATAGTACTGAAAAGGCAAAATTGATGGCTATAATGTCTCGTAGCCCAAGTAGAATTTGTTTAACATCTGATGTGTGGACTTCTTGTACTACTGAGGGTTATATTTCTTTGACTGCTCATTTTGTGGATGAAAATTGGAAACTCAATAGTAAAATTTTAAACTTCTCTCCTTTCCCTCCTCCACATTCAGGGGTTGAGTTAGCTAGGAAAGTGTTTGATTTTTTACAAACGGGACTTACTGAAAGGGTTTTTTCTTTGACATTGGACAATGCAAGTGCTAATGACAACATGCAAGAAATGTTGAAAGAAAGACTTCTTTTACAAAAAGATGGTTTGTTGTATGGTGGTGAATTCTTTCACATTCGTTGTTGTGCTCATATATTGAATCTCATTGTGCAAGAAGGGTTAAAAGTAGCTAGTACAGCTGTGAACCAAATTAGGGAGAGTATAAAATATGTGAAAGGTTCTGAGGGAAGAATGAAGGTTTTTAAAAATTGTATTCACCAAATTGGTGGTGTTGACACTAATGTTGGATTGCGTTTGGATGTGTCGACTAGATGGAACTCTACTTTTATGATGCTTGAGAGTGCTTTGCCATATCGACGTGTCTTTACTTCATTTTGCTTGTATGATAGGAACTACAAATGTTGTCCAACAAATGAGGATTGGGAAAGGGGTAAAAAAATGTGTGAATTTTTACGGCCCTTTTATGAGATCACTTGCTTGATAAGTGGATCAAGTTACCCAACTTCCAATTTATATTTCATGCAAGTGTGGAAGATTGAGTGTCTTTTATTTGAAAATTCAAACAATGGTGATGATGTGATTAGGGAGATGGCAACTAGAATGAAAGTTAAATTTGACAAGTATTGGAGTGATTATAGTGTTGTCCTTGCTCTTGCCAATGTACTTGATCCTCGGATGAAGTTTACTTTCTTAGAGTTTTTCTATAAAAAGCTTGGCCTTGATCCCATAACTTGTCAAGCAAAGATAAATGTTGTAAGACATAAGTTGTATGCTTTGTTTAGTGAGTATTCCAAGAAATCAAATAAAGGGTCATCATCTACTACTTCTCTATCTCAAGCTTTTGTTGAAAGGAATTTTGGTGAAGGAGTTTCTCATTCTCCAATTCATGGTGGTGGTGTCATGGATGTAAGTGTATATTTTTTATTTTTATGATTTTGTTTGATATTGATTTTCAATATTTTAATTAACAATTATGGTTTTGTATTTTGATAGGAATTCATTGAATATGAAAATCAAACAATGGATGCAATTGGTAAGTCACAATTGGATATCTATTTGGATGATCCAAAACTTCCATCAAAGTATCATTCAAATCTTGATGTTTTGCAATATTGGAAGGAGAATAAGATTCGATTTCCAGAACTTTCATTGATGGCATGTGATATCCTTAGTATTCCTATTACAACTGTGGCTTCGGAGTCGGCATTTAGTATTGGCTCCCGTGTTTTGAACAAATATAGAAGTTCTTTGCTTCCTGAAAATGTTCAAGCTCTAATATGTGCAAGAAATTGGTTGATTGGTTTTGATGCACAAGGTAAATAACTAAACATAAATTTCAAAATGTATTAATTATTTTTGTGATATTTAAGATATAAACTTTTTAATTAAATTCATTGTTTTGGGTTGTAGGAACTAATGATGAATCTAGCATTTTGGTTGAGACAAAGGATGATGACAAATCCAAAGTTTCTTCAAATGATGTCAATGTTGGTGAAGAATAAGCATATTTGTTGAAGCATAATGACTCTTTATTTGAATCATGTATTTTGTAATTGTATTTGGAGTTTTTAAGACATTGGTGATAATATTAATTATTATCATGCATTTGGAACTTATTTCTTATGTTTAAGGTTTATATTTGGATGATACAAGTGTTAAAATTAAAATTTCATGACTTTATTCTATGAATCATGATTGGATTTTTTAGATTTTGGATTTTTTATTCAAAGAAATCAAAAAAAGGCCTAAAGAAATCTTATATGCGGGTTGGCCCGCGGGTTGGCGGTCCTGTTGCGAGCCCAAAAATCTTGACCCATTTAGAAAGCGGGTTTCGCGGGCCAGCCCGTCGCGGTGCGGGCTTATGCGGGCCAGCCCGTCGCGGTGCGGGCCAACCCGTATACCCACGCAAGAGCTCACAGCGTTTAATGGGGCCAAGCAACCCATTAAAGGGTACCTTGACACCCTGATTTCTTTTGAAGGAGAGCCTGGTGCAAGAACGGTCAAATCAAGAATTCTAGTGATTGATGTGGAATCTCCCTACAACGGGATCATAGGCCGCCCTACCCTGAATGCAATGGAAGCGATTGTGTCCACTCCTCACCTCTTGATTAAATTCATTGACAAGGCCAACAGTGTGTCTTCCCTTTGCAGTGATCAGGAGATGGCTCGGTACTGTTACAACCTAAGCCTCAACATGGTTAAATTAGAAGCATTAAACAAGAAGAGGAAACTAAACGACGGGGGAACAGCGGCTGGGTCTGTCAGTCTAATTGACTTGGACCCAAGGGCGGAATTGAAGATCGACCCTCTCAACCCCTCAAAGCCCACACCGGATGGTGGTTCCAGGGACGTCCTCTTAGGGGATTCCCCAGAGAAGGTCACACATATTAATGATAATCTGGAGGCAGGCATGGAGCAATGTTTGTTGGCTCTTTTGTAAGAATTTAAAGACCTTTTCACATGGACAGCAGCAGACATGCCTGGGATGGACCCTGATTTCTGTTGCCACAAACTCGCTGTGTACCCAGAAACGAGACCGATGGCCCAGAAGAAAAGGAGGTTGGGACCGGAGAAGCAGAAGGCAGCGTGTGAGCAAACAGAGGAACTGTTGAATGCTGGTTTTATAAGGGAGATTCTCTATTCATCCTGGCTTTCTAATGTAGTGATGGTGCAGAAAGCTAATGGCAAATGGAGGATGTGCACAGATTATGTAGACCTCAACCGGTGTTGCCCCAAGGATCCATATCCCCTTCCAAACATCGATCGTATGGTGGATGATTCTTCTGGTTATCAGTACCTCAGTTTCATGGATGCTTATTCTGGGTACAACCAAATCCCGATGTGGGAAGGAGATCAAGAAAAAACGGCCTTTGTTAATGACCGTGGTGTTTTCTGCTACACCGTAATGCCATTCAGATTGAAGAACGCCGGTGCTACCTACCAGCGTATGATTAATCAAGTATTCGAAGGAATGCATACTAAGCTGGTGGAGGTGTATATTGATGATATCATAGCAAAGACTCCTGCTGGAGAAGATCACATCGAAGACCTGCGTCAAGTTTTTTCTCGGTTGAGACAGTACAACATGAGGCTGAACCCATTGAAGTGCACTTTCACAGTCCCAGCTGGGAAATTTTTGGGCTTCATGCTGACCCAGCGGGGTATCGAGGCCAACCCTGGGAAGTGTCAAGCAATTCTGGACATGCAGAGCCCTAAGAATCTGAGGGAGGTCCAATCGCTGAATAGGAAAGTGGCCACTCTTGATAGGGAATCCCTAAGCATGAGCAGCGGAAAGGTAAAAGGGATTCCATAGGATTTGCAAGGTTCCGTGTTTCAAAGCACAAAACAATTTCGAATTATTTTAGGTTACCTCTTGAAGAACTCCGAAGCAGTCGTAGCCTCGTCCTTTAGGGGTCCATACGAGCACTCCCACCAGAATCGCAACACTTGCCAACTGCTAGGTTGACGGCGTGTAGCTCTTGTAACTTTTTGCGAATTTGTGTCTCACTTGAGTGAACGGCCTATGAGCATCTTATGCTCTATTTATAGGCTTAGGTTTGACCTAATTTATTCTCTCTAAAAGTGGGCTCCTTACTCATTCCAAATGAGTTAGGCCCAATAGCTTTATTTTAGTCCAACTAAAATAAGACAACATTTTCTGATGGGCTTACTCTATGTGTGTGACCCTATAGGTAAAATACCCGGTCATATTAATAATAAACTATTTTATTAATAATATAAAATAAGAGCAGCATCTAGCAATGCATCATTATGTCCGAATATTATTATCAACATAACCTATAAGTGATAATTATTTAATACGTTTATTCCTTTTGTCACGATATCCTAATTGGGCCCAAGGCATGGTCGCGTCATCCTTGTACGGCCCAATTTATTTTACTTGATACCGGAGTAGACTGGATCCGAATAAATATCTAATATTTATTTTTTCTAGCATGGCCATGCGTTTTCTTAGTCTTACTCCATCAAGTGGCCTATGGATATCACTCCTGTCACATAGGAGAGACAAATCCCATCTACATCACTCACATCCCTCTGCATAATTTGTTCATTGCCTAATCACAACCTTTATAGTCCTCTTGTTACAGAAGACGTTTAATTGTATTAAAACAATAAACTCCTCATGTAGGAATCGTAATGACTTCAGGTCGAAGGACTACATATACCATTATCACATTGAGAATCGTTTATGACAATCATGTAACGATCCATGCAACGTTCTCATGGTGGGTCTGTCCAGTACATCATTACTCTTAATGTGTACCCGTGTGAAGACTCGATATCATCTATATCTATGATCTGTGAGATCAGGTCATCAGTACACTCACACACTAGTCTCAGTGTATTTACATGTCCCCATGTAAATACTTAACTAGGGACATTTTAGGAATAATTTTTATATGACCTATTACTCCAAGGATAAATATGTTTAAAACAATTTTAAACTGAAATATTTATTCTATTGATAAGTAGAAAAATGATACAAATGAAAAAGCATAAAAGCTCATAGTGCATACACCAACAGCTCTAGCCTGATTCATGCCCAAGATAGTGCAAAGATCCCTCCCCCTGTATAAGGCGTTGAAGAAACACAAGAGTTTTGAATGGGGAGAGGAGCAAGAACAAGCTTTCCAGCAGCTCAAGGCCGTACTTTCAAGTCCACCAATTTTGGTAAAGCCTGACCCTGGCGAGACTTTGATTTTATACTTGGCGATTTCCGATGAGGCTTTAGGTGTGGCTCTGGTTAAAGAAACTCCAGAGGGTCAGAGGCCGGTGTATTTTACCAGCAAGACGTTCCAGGGGGCGGAAGGAAGGTATCAGAAGATAGAAAAGGCCGCTCTAGCAGTGGTGTGAGCTTCACGACGGTTAAGGCCATCTTTTCATGCGCACCCAGTATTAGTGAGAATGGATCTGCCTCTCCGTTCAGTGCTCAGCAAACCGGATCTTGCTGGAAGAATGATCAAGTGGTCCATAGAGCTGTCTGAGTTTGAAATTTCTTATGAGCCTCGAGGAGCCATTAAGGCGCAAGTATTGGCAGATTTTGTAGTGGAGATGACAGGGTCGGATCTGGCCACACCTCGAGCACATTGGACCATTTATGTGGATGGATCATCAAATAGTAAAGGCTGTGGAGCTGGTGTTGTGGTGGAAAGTGATGATGGTGTGCACTTAGAGATTTCCCTCTAGTTTAATTTCAAGACCTCCAATAATCAAGATGAATATGAAGCATGCTTGGCCGGCCTCTGAGCGGTAATTGACATCGGAGCGTCAGCAATTACATTGTGTAGCGATTCACAGCTGGTGATTTCATAAATTCAAGGGGAATATCAAGTCCGAGAGCCACAACTTCAACTCTATTTGAATTGCGTGAATGAATTGAAGGGGAGATTCGACGTTTTAGAGTTCAAGCACGTACCTAGAGAGGAAAATACCAGAGTGGACATCTTGTCAAGGCTTGCAAGTACAAAGCAGCCTGGTAGCACAACGATGGTGGTTCAAAGTACTCTGACATCACCTAGCATCCCTTTGTTCCCTTCTCTGAATGCTATAATGGTAAACTATCCTTATGAGAACTCTTGGGTCATCCCCTATATCCGTTATCTGGCAGATGGACAACTCCCTACTGACGAGAAGGAGAGAAGACGAGTAAAAAGAGAGCTGCCCTACTTTACCATGGTTGATGGTGTTCTTTACAAAAGAGGATTCTCTGTCCCATACCTCCTGTGTTTGAGAGAAGACGAGGTACAAGCAGTGCTGGAGGAAGTACCTGAGGGGCAATGTGGGCACCATGCTGGGGGTCAAAGCTTAATGAGGAAGGTCCTCAGAGCTGGATATTGGTGGCCCATAGTGAAACAAGACTCAGCAGATTTTGTGAAGAAGTGTGACACTTGTCAAAGATTCTCTAATCTTCATCACACACCGGCCCAAGAACTCTCTTCATCCGTTGTGCCCTGGCCGTTCTACCAATGGGGCCTTGATATCCTGGGTCCGTTCCCCACTACGCCAGGAGGTATCAAATATTTAACTGTGGGGGTAGACTACTTCACCAAATGGATTGAGGCCGAGCCAGTGGTGCACATCACCTCTGCAAGGACAAGGCGCTTCGTGTATGAAAACATTATAGCTCGATTCGGTGTCCCAGGGCGGATTGTAACTGATAACGGCATACAGTTCACTGATAAAAAGTTTACAGACTTGCTTGAAGGACTGGCGATAGTCTAAATATTTTCATCTGTTAAGCATCCCCAGACGAACGGCCAAGCAGAAGTAGCCAATCGAGAGGTGCTGAAGGGGCTGAAGAAGCGTCTTGGAGAAGCGAAGGGAGGTTGGATCGATCAATTGTGCCATGTTTTATGGGCATACCGTACCACACCACACTCTTCCACTAATGAATCCCTATACCGGTTGACCTACGGGGTCGAGGCGATGATCCCAATAGAGCTACAGACCAGATCGGCTCAAGTGGAGTATTTCTCAGCTGAGGACAACAATGCCAATCTGGCATCAGAGCTGGACGTTCTCCATGAACTAAGGGAAGGAGCTTTTGTTAGAGACCAGGCAATAAAGGCGAAGGCAGCCCTTCAGTACAACAAGCGTGTCCAATTCAGAGCGTTCAACACTGGTGATCTTGTGTTAAGGAAGGCAAGTGTGGGGAATAAATTTGCGCATCAAGGAAAGCTAGCGCCAACTTGGGAAGGCCCCTACAAAGTTTTGGAGGTGACTGGAAAGGGATCATACCGGCTGGAGGAACTTGATGGGACTCAAATCTGTAACAAATAGAATACCCAGAACTTACGTATTTATTACAGCTAGTTGGTAAGATGGCATGTACTCTTTTTCCTTACTTGAGTTTTTTCCCATTGGGTTTTCTCAAGAAGGTTTTAACGAAGCATGACCCCAACTACGCTTTCTTTGTAATATACTTTCAATCTTAATGAGAATGCAGTTTATAACTCTATCACTCTCACTTTTCTGGTATGTTGTGATTTATAGCTATAGTCTATTACACATATTCCCTAGGATGGATGATCTCAATCACTTATTCTATGGTTCGATGATACAACTCCTGGCGTGGACAATTCCCATTATTATCCTTATGATGGAAGTCTTTGAAGACTCAATCCGTACTCTTACGATTGGGATGAAGACCCCTCAGGACGGATGATCTCAATCACCAATTCTATGTATTGACGATGTAACTCCTTGAGGGATGAATGAAGACCCTCAGGACAGATGATCTCAATCACCAATTCTGTGTATTGACGATGTAACTCCTTGAGGGATGAATGAAGACCCTCAGGACGGATGATCTCAATCACCAATTCTGTGTATTGACGATGTAACTCCTCGAGGGGGAAATGGGTTGTAGGATTAAACCGAACCCCATTTTGAAGGCCCAGATCGTAGGATTGCATCGAACTTTGGGTACGGTTAGTAAGATCGAACCGAACACTGGATGAAGGCTTGGATTGTAGGATTGCACCAAACTCCAAGTATGGCTAGTAGGATCGAACCGAACACCATTTGAAGACTTGGGCGCAGTAAGCTGGTTCATCTAGAAAACCACGCTGAACCCCGAGTAACGGGTGCAGTAGGTTCAGGATTAATCCTGATCCAAACCCCGTCTTGAAGGCCCAGATTGTAGGATTGCACTAAACTCTGGGTACGGTTAGTAGGATCGAATCAAACACCGTGTGAAGACTTGAGTTGTAGGATCAAACCGAATCTCAAGAGAAGGGAGTAAAAAACTTAGCCTTTTTCAATATCGTATCGAAGTCATACCGAACTACAAATATAATTTCCTTCCTCATCTCCGAAGCATTCATCGCGGGGCGGCTGAACGCAAATATGGCCGTTCTATATCTTCGAGATCGGATGAACTTTTCAAATTTTCAAAGAAGTTAAAGGTAACTTTTACAACGAAATTTCAATTCCTAAGATACTTATACTTGGGGATAGGGCATACTTTAACTTATTTGTTGCTTGTTTGTTATCATTTCTTATCTTAATCTGAGGTGATAAACATGCTTTAAACAGCAAGATAGCTAAACAAGAGCGGATTTGCAAAGTATTGAAAAAATTAAAGTATTGTGCATATCATTAAGTTATCTGGCAATCATATACTTGTCATAAATGATAGAAGAGAAACAAAAGCAAATTTTATTTCTGGAAAGGAGAAGTTGTACAGGTTTCAAAGTATTAAAAACTGGAGCTGATCCCAGTACACAGCTATAAATGAAAGCATAAAATCAGGAAGCAGGTGGTTGATCCTCCGAGGTGGGCACTTCCGTCCTCCCTCCTTCAGCTCCCTCTGTCTGAGCCTTATCCGCTCCGATCTCAGCTTCAGTTTGGGCACCTCCTTGTGTTTCACCTTCAGGGCCAGGACTGGACGGTGTTGGCTCCATACTTTGACCCTCTGGAAGTGGAGGCAGTTCGTAAAGAGCTTCACGAGGATCATGGTACGAGCCGTCCTTCTTCACTTCGACAAGTTTCCCTCCGTGGAATTCATAGAACGGATCCAATCCGTACAGATTAAGCTTCACGTCAGGGTTGCGGTAAAAAACTTGATGAAGTGCCAGGCCAAAGGATTCGTAAGCCACTTTTTTACATATTTCCAAGGCTTTTGCAGCCTTGGCCTTAGCAGCAGATAATTTCTTTTGAAGTTTGGCAAAATCCTCCTCCGACAGCCCAGTGCTCGTACTCCCCTTCCTCAGCTCTTCGATCTGGGCCTGCATCTCCTTCTGAAGGATCTTGCACTCCCCTTGGCTTTTATTGTGGCCGGCCTCTATTGTTTTGAGATCGTCAGCAAGCTTGGCCGATCTCTTCTTCTCTAATTGCAGCTCTTCCTCAAGCAGGGGGATGGACTTATTTTGTTGCTGAAGCTCATTGACTTGCCGTTCTAAAGCCTTGTTAGTGAAGTGAAGCTGGCTTATTTCTTCAGTCTTCTTTTGCAGCGTCTCCTTGGCCTTAGTCAATTCACTCAGCACCCCTCTGTGAGTTTCAGCCTGCTTGGTCGCCCAGGCCTCCCTAACGGCGATATCGGCCTCGAGCTTCTCAACCTGTTCCATATAATCTGCCTTCTCACTCAAGGAGCCCAAGAGGCCGGATAGCTCATCCAGCTGCCAACGGCCGGCCTCGCAAGCACTTCGAACTCCAGCAGCGTCAAGAGAGGGGCGGAGGCAATACCTTGCTTTGGGAAGAGTGGCAGGTATGGACCCCTGGAACCAGAGGTATGGGGACAGGAAAGACTCATTGGGGGGATCCATTGCCGAGAGAGGACCATTCCCCGAGTTCAGTCCAGACGTGGTTTGTGACACAGGGGCGGTTGAGTTAGACACAGGTTTCTTTCCCTTGTCCTTTTTTAACCCAGATTCCTCCAGGGTCTTTTGGCGTTACTTTACGGGGTCACCAGAGGGGGGCTTCTCCAGATCCACTGTCTTGACCAGGTGCCTCTTCTTCTTTTTCTTTTCTGGGACGGCCTCTTCATCGCCCTGCCCAGCGGTCTCTGTTTGACCCTCCGGTTCCTACTCATCAAGGAGGGGGACCTCGTCTCCCACTGCGGAAGTCAGAGGAATGGTTGGAGCCTTGGTGGCGTTGCTCTTAGCTTGAATTTCGTTCTCCTCCGAGGAGGAGTCATCATCAGCCAGCATAGTCCTTAGAGACAACATCTCTGGACAGGCTTTTTGACAGGGCCCGCAAGCGCACGGGTTTTGTCGCGTAATATATAAGATTATCGTTCTCCACAGGGACTGTTTTCAAAGTACCGGCATATCAAAATTTGATTATCCACACAATTCTCTTTCAATTTTTTTTGGTATTTGTAAAAAATAAAAATTAACAGTAAAAAAAAAATTTTACCTTACAGTAAAAAAAATAAAAATTTACCGTGGGTGAAAAACAGAGTAGAGAGTATCTTGGGATTCCGGGGGTTTAAGATATTATTCCACGTTGACAATTTCAACTTTTTATAAACAAAAATCAAATTAAGTTTTCCAAGGCGAATTTTCCAAAAGCATATTAATATTTTCCTCTCGGATTCCTATTAATGTACCTAACTTACAGAAAGCGCTGCCTAATCCTAAGAAAGGCCCATTATCGTTTTATGAAAATCCCGTTTTTACTTCCTCAAAAGAATTTTGATTACTTTCACGGTTTTACCGAGGTCACAAAAAGCATCTCAAAAATCTTAGGTTTAGTTCAAAGCTTTCCGGTAAAAATAAATCTCTCGATTCTATTTATTACCTAAACTTACTAATATACCTGCAAGTATACAGTTTTATCATTTAGGTTCTTGTTAGGAATCACTAAAAGCATTAAGTAAAATTTGAACTAAATGGAAAACAGAAATTTATTTACTTTTAAGTCAAAATAACATCAACGTAAAATATTATCGTACCCCCGTTTTCCCAAGATAAAAATTTAGTTACACATGATACGGTATAAATTCATACATATAATGAAAAGGAAATACAACATACAATTCATGGTAAATAAAACTTACGGGTTTCTCCAAAAGCCCAGTAAATTTTCCACCGTAAATCTTTGTTCCGGATCCCTCCACCGTATACAAATTTAACCGCTCAATTTCACTGTCCTCTCAATTCTTATTTCACAAAATAAAAATACAATACAAAGAAATAAAATTCCACACTACACGCACACTGTTTTTCTTTTGTTTAATTTTCTGACTCACTCTCTGCACAAAATTCTCTCTGCTACTGTCCTCTTCTCACTGCAAAAACTGACCTCTGTATTTTCTGCTGAACATTCCATTTATACTGCTGCAGGTAAGAATATTTTATTCTTTCTTCCAAGGCCAGCCATCTCACTTTGTTTCCTCTTTTTCCTTGGCAATGCTAAAACAGATGGGAACCCATTCTCTTGTACCTTTCACGCTGGAATTTTGCACCAAGGGAGCATCATGGTCATGTATCATTGTTACAAATTCATGAGCTGAATTTTAAGTGCTTTGTTGTTTTGCTCTTTTGCTGTTTTGCTGTCAGCTTTTTGTCAAATCCATTGCTGTTTGCTTTTTGTTAAATCCATTGCTGTTTATTGTTTTGTCATTGTTGTCCCAATTTCAGCATGGTTTCACGTTGGCAAGGGGGGGCTGTTTCTTGGCTGATTTTTCTTCACTTTAATGTAAGCAAATGGACTCCAAATTCTGCACTACAAAACCGTGAGAGTGCTTTGCCAATTGGAAAATCATTGCTGAATTTTTTAAACAAAAAGCCTTGCATAATGGGGTGGTTGTAACTAAGCATCTCTTGCAATTTTGGAGGCTTGTTTCCTTTGAAAAACATGGTGGGGTATCTTCTTGAAATTATGAAGAATAACTTTGCATAATGGACCATGGTGCCTTGATTAAAAAATTGCAAATTTCTTGCCTTTGAATTGTCAAAACCGTGAGCCATTTTGCTGTTGTTGTTTGCTGTTTGTTCCATAAAAAAAATCAGCACATGGTTCTCTTTTCTTCTAATTTTGACCGTGTGACTTTTGGGTGAAAGGAGATGATTTGTTGCCTTTTAAAAAATCTACACAAATGGACCATTTTGAAGGCACTTAACGTGAAAGCTAAAAGAGGAAGTGACTCAAGTTTATTTTTCATTTAAAGACACAAACAAATTAATTTAAATGGGATGTTTTAAAAATTAATTTTTATAGAAGTGGAATTATGATTTAAGTTCTTGAAAATTTTGAAATACTAAATTTTAGCACTAATCCATAATTATTCCACCTCTAAAAAAAATACTTTTTAAACGTTCCATTTTAGATTAATTCATACAAAACACAACACTTGAACAAAAACAGTAAAAAGAAAATAGAAACCATGAAATTTGGGAAAATATGATACTTGGACAATGATAGTGAATTTAAAGCGGAAATCATGAAAATCGGAGGAAATAATACAGTAACAACAGAAAATGTAAACAATTTAAACAGTGAAAAATAGTGTTCTAAAGCACTTATCAAAATACCCCAAACCAGAACATTGCTTGTCCTCAAGCAATCACCATATTCACACAATAAGAAACAGAAAACACTTAGCTTAGTAAATTAGGGAACCCGAAACAGAGAAATTGATTTATTCAAATGCCAAAATTAAATTTCTTATGTGAATAAATTTTCATTGTCAAGACAAAGGATACTCTTCTCTCAATTTTCACTCAATGTGTTTCATAGTTTGTGTATCACTCAAATCATCATAGTCGAAAATATTACCATAAGCTTGTTGATCAACCAGAAACTCCACAGTTTAGATAGAAAGCATGTCAAAGTCTAAAGGTCTTTCAAAGGGTAGTAACGGGGCCATGGTCGTATTTTTATGGTAGGAATTTCAAGAAAAATGGAGTACAAAAGGGCTTAAACAGTCATGAATGATTCAAACTTCCATCATAATTTCAGAAACTAACAGAGCAAAGTTTTGAATTTTTATGGACTTTTTGTAATTCATTCAATATCATCCTTTTGATTTTCTTTTTCACTTTAGCTGTCTTTTTACATTTCATCCCATCATATTTTTCTTAAGTCCTTTGATTTTTCAAGTTGCTCCACTTAATTTCTATCTTTTTCACCATTAAGAGAATATTAGTCAATGAAAGGTTTCAAAGAAAAATTTTCACTTTCAGGCTCAAAAGGGGCAACTAGAGGTCAAATTGTGCAAAAATTCTGAGGCTTAAGAATAAGACCTAATTGTGCCTTTATCATTCTAAGACATACAATCAAAAACCATTTTGAATCGGTTGAAAAACAAGTTCTAGAATATTAATGACTATGAGATTCACTCAATCAAGAAAATATGGGTTTTGAAAATTTGTTTGATAGATAACCCATTTTGGCTCAAGTCTCACCATGGAAAGTCCTTTCAAAGAAAATTTTAATCACATAAGGTTCATTTAGACATTGATTTGGCATTTAAACAATCAAATTTTGAAAAATTTTACTCAAAATTTTGGGATCCTTGGATACTTTAGCTTTGTGTTTAAAGTTAATTTATCATGCAATCATGGTAAATTACAAGATTACAAACAAAATAAGGAAAACACACATGTAAAATAAAATAACAATCACACAATGTAAACAAAACAGTTAAGTTTTCTTACCTACCACCCCAAACCAGAATTTGACATTGTCCTCAATGTTAAAATGGATGATAAAAGGTAAAGAAAACTTACCTGGAGTAACCCCAAACCGGGATTTGGCTTAGTTTTTGTTTTGTTTTCTTTTTTTTTCTTTTTTTTTCTTTTTTTTTTTTTTTTCAAATTCAAAATAAAACAACAAATTTTTATAGGGTTACCTCCCTATCAGTGCTAAGTTTTAAGTCTTCAGCCAGACTTTTCACCATTTGGATTTATTCATCAGGAGCATCAAACAAGTCTAAGTCACTTGCTTGTTGTATTGGTTGACCTGTCAAGTAGTGCTTTACTCTCTGTCCATTTACCTTAAATGTACCAGATTTCTCACTCCATAACTCGACAGCTCCAAAGGGAAAGACCTTTGTTACCTTGAATGGTCCTGACCATCGGGATCTCAGTTTACCTGGAAAAAGCTTCAATCTGGAATTAAACAGTAAAACCATATCACCTGGATTGAATGTTCTCCGTAGGATGTGACGATCATGCCATTGTTTAGTTTTTTCTTTATAAATTCTGGCATTTTCGTATGCATCTAAACGGAGCTCTTCAAGCTCATTTAATTCCAACAACCTACGTTCACCTGCAGCTTTATGATCAAAGTTAAGAGTTTTAACAGCCCAGAAAGACTTATATTCCAGCTCAACAGGTAAATGGCAAGGCTTCCCATAAACTAGCTTAAACGGTGTGGTTCCAATGGGAGTTTTGTATGCGGTTCTATAAGCCCATAAAGAATCATCTAACTTAATAGACCAATCTTTACGTGACGTATTAACCACTTTTTGAAGAATGTTTTTAATTTCCCGATTGGATACCTCAACTTGTCCACTAGTTTGTGGGTGATAAGGTGTAGCAACCTTATGCCTAACTCCATATTTCTTTAGAAGGGTCTGAAAAGTTTTCTCAATAAAATGAGACCCTCCATCACTTATAACACATTTTGGGACCCCAAACCTTGGAAATATTATTTTCTTGAAAAGTTTAATAACAGTCTTAGCATCAGAATGGGGTGAAGCAATGGCTTCCACCCATTTTGACACATAGTCAACTGCTACTAATATGAACTGATTTCCAAAAGAGGAAGGAAAAGGTCCCATAAAATCAATACCCCATACATCAAACAATTCAACTTCTAAAATGGTATTCAATGGCATTTCATGTCTCTTACCAATGTTACCTGTTCTTTGGCACGCATCACAAGTTAGAACATACTTACGTACATCCTTAAAAATATGTGGCCAATAAAACCCAGCTTGTAATATTTTAGCTGCTGTCTTGGAGGTGCTCATGTGCCCTCCACAGGAAAGAGAATGACAATGGTTCAAAATATCATGGACCTCATCTTGTGAAACGCACCTTCGAATCAAACCATCAGCACATTGCTTGAATAGGAGGGGTTCATCCCAATAATAATGTTTGACATCTGCATAAAACTTTTTCCTTTGCTGAAAGCTAAGGTCAGGAGGTAAAATACCACATGCAAGAAAATTTACAAAATCAGCATACCAAGGAACACGTTGGATACTAAGATTCAAGAGTTGTTCATCCGGAAAAGATTCATTGATAGGAATATTATCTATTTCTTCTTTTTCGGATGTCAATCTAGACAAGTGGTCAGCGACCGGATTCTCAGTACCCTTCTTGTCCTTAATTTCTAAGTCAAATTCTTGCAATATTAGAATCCACCTAATCAGCCTAGGTTTTGCTTCCTTTTTATTCAATAGATACTTAATGGCAGAGTGATCAGTGTAAACAATAACATGTGAACCCACCAAATAAGATCTAAATTTATCAAAAGCAAAGACAATGGCTAACAGTTCCTTCTCAGTTGTGGCATAATTTATTTGAGCATCATCCAGCGTCCGGCTGGCATAATGAATTACATGAAGCTTCTTGTCCTTCCGTTGCCCAAGAACAGCCCCCACTGCGTAATCACTCGCATCACACATCAATTCGAATGGGAGTTCCCAATCAGGGGGTTGTACGATGGGGGCAGAGATTAGAGCTTGCTTAATCCTGCAGAAAGCTTCCATACAAGATGAATCAAAATTGAAAGGCACATCCTTACCTAGAAGAGTTGTAAGAGGCTTTGTGATTTTGGAGAAATCTTTAATGAACCGACGGTAAAACCCTGCATGTCCAAGAAAACTCCGAATACCTTTCACATTTGTTGGTGGGGGCAATTTTTCAATTACTTCCACCTTAGCCTTATCAACTTCTATACCTCTCTCAGACACCAAATGTCCAAGAACTATTCCTTCTCTTACCATAAAATGGCATTTTTCCCAGTTCAAGACCAGATTGGTCTCTTCACAACGCTGCAAGACTTGGCACAAATTTGTTAAACAGTTATCAAAATCCAAACCATACACTGAAAAATCATCCATAAAGACTTCCATCACATTTTCAATAAGGTCAGAAAAAATTGCTTGCATACACCTTTGAAAAGTCGCAGGTGCATTACACAGACCAAAAGGCATACGCCTATAAGCATAAGTCCCATAAGGGCAAGTGAAGGTAGTCTTTTCTTGATCAGATGGATGAATGGGAATTTGATGAAAACCTGAATACCCATCCAAATAACAGAAATAAGAGTGTTTTGCAAGTCTTTCAAGCATCTGATCAATAAAAGGGAGAGGAAAATGATCTTTTTTCGTGGCGCTATTTAACTTCCTGTAATCAATGCACATGCGCCAACCAGAGACAATCCTAGTAGGAATCAAGTTATGTTTATCATTTTCAATCACAGTTATTCCCCCTTTTTTAGGCACCACATGGACAGGACTTACCCATTTACTACTATCAACAGGATATATCACTCCAGCATCAAGCAATTTTAAAATTTCCTTTTTAACCACTTCTTGCATTTTTGGATTTAATCTCCTAAGTGGTTCTACTGTGGGCCTACTTTCATCTTCTACAGTAATCCTGTGCATACAAAGAGAAGGGCTAATTCCTTTGATGTCGTCCATTGTATAACCTATTACCTTTCTATACAACCTAAGTTGTTTCAAAAGTTTTTCAGTTTCACATGGATTCAATTCAGCATTAACAATCACAGGATATGTGGAATTAGGACCAAGAAACTCATACCTTAATGAAGCTGGTAAAGGTTTTAATTCCACATTGGGGCTTACCACTTTGTTACCCATGACCTCAGTATCATGTTCTAGTGGAGCCTCAGAGCAATCAGATGTTCCTGCAGGCTCAATCATGAAAATAGTTTCAAGTGGGTCATTAGGAAGGGTTTCTTCCTTTACCACTTGTTCAACAGAATCCACACTACAGCAAACATCATTATTAAAAGGTTTTTCTAAAGCATTTTTCAAGTTAAAATCAACCTTTTGGTCTCCAACAGTCAGAGACAACTTACCATTCTTGACGTCGATCACAGCACCTGCAGTTGCTAAAAATGGTCGTCCTAAAATAATAGGAATCAAAGAATCTTCGTCCATTTCTAGCACAACAAAGTCAGCAGGTATAAAAAATTTTCCTACTTTAATAGGAACATCCTCTAAAATTCCTACTGGATATTTGACAGATCTATCAGCCAACTGTAAAGACATCCTAGTAGGTTTTAGCTCACCCAATCCTAACTTTTCAGCAACAGATAATGGCATTAAACTCACACTCGCTCCTAAATCACATAATGCTTTATCTATATTCATGTCACCAATCATACAAGGAATAGAGAAACTACCTGGATCTTGGAGCTTAGGTGGAAGTTTCCTTTGAATTAGAGCACTGCACTCCTCAGTAAGTGCCACTGTACCATCTTCCTCCAGTCTTCTTTTGTTGGACAAAATGTCCTTCAGGAACTTCGCATATGTAGGCATTTGCTGCAAAGCATCTGTGAAGGGAATATTGATATACAATTTCTTTAAAACATCAAGAAACTTACCAAATTGTTTGTCCAATTTTGCTTTAGCCAAGCGCTGAGGAAATGGAATAGGAGGTTGATATGGCTTAACCTTCTCCTTCTTTTCTTGTGGTTTCTCTTCTTCAATCACTGGATGAGATGAAGATTCATCCACTTTCTTCTCCTCCTTTGTAGTCTTGCCAACGGGCCCATCATATTGAGTACCACTCCTAAGAGTGATAGCCATGGTATGGTTAGACGGTCCAGCTTCAGGTTTTCCAGGAAATGTACCTGGTGCTCTTTGAGAGTAGGAGGCTTGTTGGGCGATTTGATTCTCTAATATTTTGTTATGGGTGGCAAGAGAATCCACCTTTGAAGCTAAGTTCTTTATTGCATCAGAGAATTCATCATTTTGTTTAAGTTGAGTAGCTACAAATGTCTCCATCAAGGACTCTAGCTTTGATTTTTGTGGAATATAGGGTCCTTGTTGGGGTTTGTAGTTACTCTGATTACCTTGGAATGGCCTGTTTTGGAAGCCAGGTGGACCTTGTGGAGGTCTGTAGTTACTCTGATAATTTCCACCATAGTTTCCAATAGCATCTACTTGATGCATTTCAGGTTCTTGATTAAGGGTCATTGCTAAATGGCAATTCGTAGCTCCATGTCCTGAAACACCACAAACTTCACAAACAACCTTAGCAGTACCTGTTGACCCTATCTTATCAAGTTTTAATGTTAATGCTTCAACTTGGGCAGAAAGTAGGGAAAGAGCATCAACAGAGTACTTACCTGGTGTTTTAGCAGGTAATCCTCTCTCAGAATTCCATTGGTGGGTGTTTTGGGCTATCTCCTCAATCAGGTTCTGGGCTTCATCCACATTTTTGCTCATGAAGGCTCCTCCAGCTGCAGCATCCAAAGAGATCTTTTGCATGGAAGTTAGTCCATTATAGAAAATATGGACTGTCAACCACCTCTCTATCCCATGGTGAGGACATTCTCTCAGCATCTCCTTGTATCTCTCCCAGGCTTCATACAAGGATTCATCATCTTTTTGTGAAAAATTAATTATTTGTTTTCTTAACAAATCAGTTTTATTTCTTGGGTACCACTTATTGATGAAAGCACTGGATAGTTGTTCCCAAGTTGTGATGGATCCTTCAGGAAGAGAGTATAACCACGCCCTCGCTTTATCTCTTAAGGAGAAAGGGAAAAGTCTCAAGCGAATGGCATCATTGGTGGCTCCATTCATTTTCAAGGTGTCACAGTATTCAAGAAAGATTTGAAGATGAAGATTTGGATCTTCGGAGGGTAATCCTCTGAATTGGTTCTGCTGAACCATAGAGAGTAGTGAAGGCTTCAATTCAAAATTGTTAGCCTCCACTGTGGGTCTAAGGATGCTAGATCCTCTTCCGTTTGTACTTGGAGCAGCAAAATCTCTTAAGGCTCTGTTTTGGTCTGCCATTTGTTTTTCTTTTTCTTGTTTTTGTTGTTTTTGTTGTTTTCTTAAAGCTCTAAGGGTACGTTCTATCTCAGGGTCAAATCCTAAGTTTAGATCGACACTACGGCTTCGTCGCATAAAAAGAAAATAAAAGACAAATAAAACAAATAATCACAAAAAATAAAAAAAATAAAAAATAAAACAGCAACAGATACGCAAAATAATAAACAAAATACAAGATTACAAACAAAATAAAATAAACAATAAAAATACAGAATAAGATATTAAAATAAAAATACAGAAAAAGAAATAAATGAAACAAATAACATAAAAGAAAAAGAAAACAATAATAAACAAATACAAAGAACAGAACAATATCAAGAAAAATATCACACTAATTATACAACAGTAAAGTAAAATAGAATAACAAAATTTAAGAACAAAATAAAATAACAGAACAATTAATTAGAAATTCAAAAATAGTAACAGTAAAAGAAAAAGGAACAGAATACAAAATACAAAATACAAAATAACCAAATAAAATAAACACTAAAAACAAACAAATATACAAAAAGAAGTAATTCAAACAAATAGAGCAAAATAAAAATAAAAAGAAATATTAACAAGTATGATCTAATCGAATTTCAATACTGCCGATATTTGAGGGACAACAGTCCCCGGCAACGGCGCCAAAAACTTGACAGGGCCCGCAAGCGCACGGGTTTTGTCGCGTAATATATAAGATTATCGTTCTCCACAGGGACTGTTTTCAAAGTACCGGCATATCAAAATTTGATTATCCACACAATTCTCTTTCAATTTTTTTTGGTATTTGTAAAAAATAAAAATTAACAGTAAAAAAAAAATTTTACCTTACAGTAAAAAAAATAAAAATTTACCGTGGGTGAAAAACAGAGTAGAGAGTATCTTGGGATTCCGGGGGTTTAAGATATTATTCCACGTTGACAATTTCAACTTTTTATAAACAAAAATCAAATTAAGTTTTCCAAGGCGAATTTTCCAAAAGCCAATTAATATTTTCCTCTCGGATTCCTATTAATGTACCTAACTTACAGAAAGCGCTGCTTAATCCTAAGAAAGGCCCATTATCGTTTTATGAAAATCCCGTTTTTACTTCCTCAAAAGAATTTTGATTACTTTCACGGTTTTACCGAGGTCACAAAAAGCATCTCAAAAATCTTAGGTTTAGTTCAAAGCTTTCCGGTAAAAATAAATCTCTCGATTCTATTTATTACCTAAACTTACTAATATACCTGCAAGTATACAGTTTTATCATTTAGGTTCTTGTTAGGAATCACTAAAAGCATTAAGTAAAATTTGAACTAAATGGAAAACAGAAATTTATTTACTTTTAAGTCAAAATAACATCAACGTAAAATATTATCGTACCCCCGTTTTCCCAAGATAAAAATTTAGTTACACATGATACGGTATAAATTCATACATATAATGAAAAGGAAATACAACATACAATTCATGGTAAATAAAACTTACGGGTTTCTCCAAAAGCCCAGTAAATTTTCCACCGTAAATCTTTGTTCCGGATCCCTCCACCGTATACAAATTTAACCGCTCAATTTCACTGTCCTCTCAATTCTTATTTCACAAAATAAAAATACAATACAAAGAAATAAAATTCCACACTACACGCACACTGTTTTTCTTTTGTTTAATTTTCTGACTCACTCTCTGCACAAAATTCTCTCTGCTACTGTCCTCTTCTCACTGCAAAAACTGACCTCTGTATTTTCTGCTGAACATTCCATTTATACTGCTGCAGGTAAGAATATTTTATTCTTTCTTCCAAGGCCAGCCATCTCACTTTGTTTCCTCTTTTTCCTTGGCAATGCTAAAACAGATGGGAACCCATTCTCTTGTACCTTTCACGCTGGAATTTTGCACCAAGGGAGCATCATGGTCATGTATCATTGTTACAAATTCATGAGCTGAATTTTAAGTGCTTTGTTGTTTTGCTCTTTTGCTGTTTTGCTGTCAGCTTTTTGTCAAATCCATTGCTGTTTGCTTTTTGTTAAATCCATTGCTGTTTATTGTTTTGTCATTGTTGTCCCAATTTCAGCATGGTTTCACGTTGGCAAGGGGGGGCTGTTTCTTGGCTGATTTTTCTTCACTTTAATGTAAGCAAATGGACTCCAAATTCTGCACTACAAAACCGTGAGAGTGCTTTGCCAATTGGAAAATCATTGCTGAATTTTTTAAACAAAAAGCCTTGCATAATGGGGTGGTTGTAACTAAGCATCTCTTGCAATTTTGGAGGCTTGTTTCCTTTGAAAAACATGGTGGGGTATCTTCTTGAAATTATGAAGAATAACTTTGCATAATGGACCATGGTGCCTTGATTAAAAAATTGCAAATTTCTTGCCTTTGAATTGTCAAAACCGTGAGCCATTTTGCTGTTGTTGTTTGCTGTTTGTTCCATAAAAAAAATCAGCACATGGTTCTCTTTTCTTCTAATTTTGACCGTGTGACTTTTGGGTGAAAGGAGATGATTTGTTGCCTTTTAAAAAATCTACACAAATGGACCATTTTGAAGGCACTTAACGTGAAAGCTAAAAGAGGAAGTGACTCAAGTTTATTTTTCATTTAAAGACACAAACAAATTAATTTAAATGGGATGTTTTAAAAATTAATTTTTATAGAAGTGGAATTATGATTTAAGTTCTTGAAAATTTTGAAATACTAAATTTTAGCACTAATCCATAATTATTCCACCTCTAAAAAAAATACTTTTTAAACGTTCTATTTTAGATTAATTCATACAAAACACAACACTTGAACAAAAACAGTAAAAAGAAAATAGAAACCATGAAATTTGGGAAAATATGATACTTGGACAATGATAGTGAATTTAAAGCGGAAATCATGAAAATCGGAGGAAATAATACAGTAACAACAGAAAATGTAAACAATTTAAACAGTGAAAAATAGTGTTCTAAAGCACTTATCACTTTTTCGATTTGTTCTGTAAAACAAGGAAAATTGAGTTAACATATGAGAAGAAAATAATCAGAGCAGAATAAATGCATAGCATGACTATAGTAGGAACGGATATTACGGAGGTAGGTAGTTCAGACATCGCTATCCGCCAGGAGGAGCCTGCAAGAAAATCCTTTGAGGGTCCTCGAGGCCGTCTACATAGCGCTCAATACCTCAACGGAGTGAGAGGAAAGCTCACCCTCATCAGTATAGTAAGCACGGCTCAGCAGTAGAAAGTGCTCGTGCGTCCAACTGAGAGGAAATTTGGTGAATCCTTCCTTGTTGCGCCAGAAGACCGGCTTGTTGGGTTGAATACGGACCCGCGTATAATAATGTTTAAAAGAACGTCCGTCCACCTTAGCGGATTCAGTGTAGGACTTGAAGCTTACCATCCTTGGGTCACAACGGAGTGTTATGAACCCAAAACTGCCCTTCTTGTTGGCACGGCGGACCACCTGGCAGTAATAAAATAATTTGGCCACAGTGGCGGTGAAGTTGAAATGCTCTCCCAGAATTTCACGAGCGCGAACCAAGCCCCAGCCGTTGGGGTGCAGTTGGGTTAGAGCACAGTCGAGGAAGCGCAAGACGGCCATTTGAAATTCCGTCATGGGGAAGCGGACTCCCAATTTTTGAAACACGAAGTCATACATGTAGACCGACCTCTCGTCTGGGACGATGTGACAAACCCTTTCAGATAGACGGGGTGCAACAGCAACATAGCGTCCTTTATACTTTTTATCTAAGTAAATCTTGCAGTGGAGAGTGACAGGGCGTTCTTCTTCACTCGCATGATGTGAGGGGATTTCCAAAAATTCCTCCTCAACCCAGCAGTACGGCCTCTCCCTATTCAGTTTTTCCTAATTCAGCCAGTGTGCCACGACGTTGACACACCCTTCAGTAGTACGAAGAATCATCGTTTTACCAGACCCAGGGATCTCCATGGTCTTTGATGCACGATGGAACGCGTATGTGCTGTGGTAGAAAGCAACATCGTCAGAGAGATAACCTTCGTTACTTGACCCTTCATCAGAGCTGCTGGTAGCCCTCGAGTCAAGGGGAACCTCAGAGCGGCGTTGAGTAGAAGACTCTCGTGAGGAAGAAGTTTCAACTCTCTCTGAGCGACGAAGCCCAGCCACAGGAAGATTCACTGGAATCCTTCCACCACAGTGGCTAGAGGGGGCGCGAGAGCTCAAACTCCCCCTGTTTGAGGTACCAGCGTTGCCTGTTCTAGGGCGCATGGTCAAAGTAGAATGAATAAAATTATAGGGAGGCAAAGGAAAAGGAGGTTACCTAAAAGAGAGAAGAACTTTGTGAAGGTTGAAGGCGGCAAAGAAATCTACAGAAATTTGAGCAGAGGTTCACTAAGCTTGTAGACAGAGATGAATTCCAAAACTCGTTAAGTGTCCCTTTTATAGGTAACGAAGAAGCACAGTGCTCTGTTGAAAGTCACGACGTTTACTTTAAAATGCAACCTTTTGAATTCAAACGACTTCGTCGTTTCGTAACAATAAAGCACAAAAATGGTAACGTTTCAGTAAATGTTTTTACGAAATGGGCCTTCATCAGTTGAAATCCAGGCCCAATAAGCCCAATCGACGGTTACATCCCTACGAAGTAATGGCTCGTGTGTAAAAAGACGCATTTAATGTCCAATCATTTCAGACGCATTTAATGCACCCCAACCACTCTTCAAATACCAAAAGTTTTGATTTCCAAAAACTCTTGGGATTTCCCTCATTATGATACACTGTCTGAATCTGTTGTATATAGCACGAGAAGAACGGTAACTCAGTTGGCAGAACGGATATTAAAGAGTTTTCAGAAGGAATTTCCAAAACGTTCCACCGGCATCCAGACCTCTCCAAGGCTGTATAGCTCATATGAGCAACTTAACAGTCCCTCACACAAGCTAGGGGACAAATAATCCGGTCTGGATACTGGTCCCTAAAGTTATGACATCAGAATGACTTCATAAGAGGGAAACTGGTGCCACAGTTCAGGCAGTGCCACACCGGATATCCGATATCCCTTCATCCGCTCTTATCTCATCAGACGTTCTATTCATTCTCTCTACAATGGATACTTCACTCGTTCTCACTGCACGTCTATATAACTGTTTGCCTCAGGATCACTGTGAGATAAGAGTTCCTTATAACTTATCAGCGAAGATACCCTGCATAGCGGAATGTGTCAATGTCAATTACCTCAAATATTAAGTACATATGACAGCGAAATATATGGAAAGGTGATTATCCTCTATCCTAATCACAGGATCGTACTCTGATAATTGACCTACCCCCTGACACATTTTGAGTACTGAGCCACTTTGATTGACACACTTCACACGCTATCAGAACCAATGGGCCCACTTGCATCCAACAATTTATTTCCTATGTTCAACTATAAATAGTATGATCTAAAACACATGCAAGGTTACGTTGTCCTAACTCACTCTTTACTATTGTATTTCTCGAGTATCCACTGAGTTCATACACTCTTCTGACTTGAGCGTCAGAGAATCATTGCAGGTGGCACCACCTTTCGGCCTCTCACAACGTGAATCGTTAGTGTGAAGGATCTCTGGGACAACAAGACCGGTTTCTCCCACTGAGAGGTCAGATTACAACACCGGATACCCACTATACCGGTGTGCAAACCCTAAAACACCTGAACTCTTGTGACTGGTCCCACACTGGATCCTAGACCCGGGTTCGGACCAGTTCACTTGTAAAATATCAAGTGAAAGATTATTTTGATTTAATATAAGATTTCAAGTTTGAATCTAGAAAGTAATTACTTACAATTTAATAAGGTTATTGTTAAAACTTAGTTGAAAGGTTTTAATCAGTATATGCAATTTCACCCAATTTTAATTTAGGTAAAACGTAATTCGAATCTAATAATTTTTGTGAAGAGAAATTAAATATGTATTGTTTAAACTTAAACTAATATTTGTTCTAGTTGATAAATAAATAGTTAATAACAATTATTTTTAGTAAATATTTTAGTTTAAATCAATCATAAATGAATTTCACATTTTTTAACATATCCATTTCTCACTAAAATATTTCTCACTAAAATATGTTTGTATGATGAAACAGGTTTTGATAATGACAAGCACATAACAAGGTTCAAACATGACCATCAATAATGCATGAGAAATACAACAACAAGCCACGACTCAACACACATAAAGATAGCATTAAAAACTCATGAAGATTGGCAAACAGCAAGCCGTGAATCGATTCAAGCCCTACCATGAATCGATTCATGCGTGAAAGAAATCCAGGACAGCGAAACAGTAAGTTATGAATCGATTCAAAGAGTTGTATGAATCGATTCAAGAACCTGGAAAACATCTCCATGAAGATCAATAGGCTATGAATCAATTCAAGCCATACCATGAATCGATTCATGCGTGAAGAATCTTATTTTCTAGAACCAGTAGCTTATGAATTGATTCAAGAGCATTTATGAATCGATTCATGAGATGGGAAACACCTTTAGACAACACTTTAAATTGAGAAACATTGCCTCATACTCAATAATTTTTGTTAGAACAACTTGCACAACGACTACAACCCTTCCCAACCCTATAAATGGACCACAAATTCAATTCTCAAAGCAAGTGAATAAAGTGAAATCAATAAAGAGGTGAATTACTTATAATCTAGTAAGTTGTATTCTTGTTTGTAGGTTCATTTTCTGTAACTCTGGGTTTTAGATTTCAATATCCTTGTGAGTCGCTACAGTGAGTGTTTCAATTTGTGTATCTACTCTATTAAGAGTTAATCCTTGTAATACCCTTCATAAAACTTACGATTTGAGTTGTGTTAAAGGTTGGGGATCAACCCTTGGGTTTATTGAGAGATCAAGAAATTAGGTAGGTCGCCCTTGTGCTTGTGTGGATTGAGTTCTTGAGTACGGAACACTAGGAAGCTACAATTGCTCAAAGCTTGTATCTCCAATCTTTAATAGTGGAATCCTTCAAGTGGTTTGCTTGAAGGCTAGACGTACACAATAAGTAGATGTGGTGGAACTAGTATATTAGTCTACAATCTTCTCTTCTTTGAACTCCTTTACATTTGTGCACATTAACTGATTGATAAATTGCTTAGACTGAAACCTTGCTAAGATTATCACATTCAAGTTGAGATTCATTCCTGCGCACCAACTGTTTGATATATTGTTGTATACTTATTTTAGTGTAGTGATTGCTTGATTATCATCATTCTTACTTGTATTGGATTAGTTGTGAAATAAAAATCAATTTCAAAGGCATTCCAAACAAAAGTTTTAAATACTCAATTTACCCCCCCGCCCTTGAGTAGTAAGGCATCTTAGTAACAAGTGGTATCAAAGCTAAACTCTTGGTTAATAAAGCTTAACAGCTTCAAGAGATTAAGATGGTCTCTACCTCATAACTTGTTTCCGGATGGTGGTGCAACAAATAGACCTCCAGCTTTCAATGGTGAAAGTTATGCTTTTTGGAAAGAAAGAATGAAAATTTTTGTTCAATCCATTGATTTGAAAATTTGGAATACTATTGAAAATGGTCCTTTTATACCTATGCATACTATAGATGGTAAGGAAGTTGAAAAACTCATGGATGATTGGACTAGTGATGAAGAGAAAAAAGTCCAATACAATTACAAAGCTAAAAATCTCATCACTCTTGCCTTAGGCCCAGATGAGTTCTTTAGAGTTGTAACTTGTAAAACTGCAAAGGAAATATGGGACACTCTTCAAGTCACCTATGGGGGAACTAGTGATGTTACAGATTCAAAAATTAGCACTTTCACTAGTCAATATAAAAGTTTTAGAATGAAATCCGGTGAAACCATTTTAGAACTTCAAAAGAGATTCACTTTGATTATTAATCATCTCATTAATCTTGATAAATCTTTCTTACACTAACAAGAAGCTCATTCATAAAGTGTTAAAAAGTCTTACTAGGGAATGGTAACCTCTTGTCACTGCCATCAAGCAATCTCCTAACATAAATGAGATGTCTATTGCAACATTATTTGGTAAGCTTCAAGAATAAGAGCAAGAACTTACGGATTTGAAAAAATACGGAGGAAGAAGAGAAAACCTCCAAGAAAAAGGCGCTAGCTCTCAAAGCCACATCAATTGATTAGGATAAATTAGAAAGCGATATTAATGAAGATGAAGAGCTAAGCTTGTGTGTGAAGTGCTTTGGAAGACTCATGAGAAATAAAAGATTCCAAAAGAGCTTCTCAAATCAAGGTAAGAAACCTATTTCTGAAAAGAGTAATTCCTCACCTACGTGTTTTGAATTTGGAAAGGAAGGACACTTCAAGGTGGATTGCCCAAAACTTAAAAAGAAGAACAAAGAACAAAAAGGGAGGAGAAGGGCTTACATAGCTTGGGATGAGAACGATGTGAGTCAGACAATGAAGAAGCCAACCTATGTCTCATGGAAAATCACCAAGATGAACAAGAAAAGGTAAACATCCATGACCTAGACAATGAGTTTAACAAAGATGAATTACTTGATGCATTTGAGGATATATATAATAAGTTCATTAAAATTTTAAATAAGTATATGTTATCTAGAAAAACCATTGATACTCTTGAAAAGCATCTTGTTGAAATTAGTAAAGAAAATGAAACTTTGAAAAAGGAAATTGGCGATGTTCAAACTTGCACTAAATCTAGACCATGTGAATTTTTCAAGAAATGTGAAAACCTAGAAGAAAGAGTTTTGGACTTGAACAAGACTCTTGAAAAATTCACAAAAGGTAGAGATCATTTGAATGCCTTGCTTGGAAAACAAAGATGCGTGTTTGACAAAACCGGATAAGGATTCAATGCTTTTAAGAAAGAAAAGTATTACAAGAACTTCTTTGTACCTCGTAGAAAGTCATTATCACCTTTCATAAAATGCAATCACTATGGCATTAAAGGTCATAGTGCTTCAAATTGTAATGTTAGAAAATTAGGACCAAAGGTTGTGAGAAAGGCATAGGTTCCTAAAGGAACATCACCACAAACTAACCTACAAGGACCCAACATAAAATGGGTACCAAAAACTTTGTTTTATAGGTGTGTTTCAGAGCAAGTAACACTTATTGGTATTTGGATAGTGGGTGCTCTAAACACATGACGGGAGACATGAGTAAATTCACATCATTCACTTCTCAAGGAAAAGGTAGTGGCATATATGGAGATAATACTAAAGGAAGGATCCTTGGTATCAGAAATGTTGGTAAAAATTCCTCAACCTCTATCAATGATGTTTTGTATGTTAAAGGACTCAAACACAACTTGTTGAGCATTAGTCAATTATATGATAAAGGATATAGAGTGATATTTGAATCAAATTGTTGCATAATTGAAAATAAGCTAAACAAGAAAGTCAAATTCATTAGTCAAAGAGTCGATAAGATTTACATGATCAATCTTGATTGTTTGTCTTCAAGGGATGTGCAATGCTTCTTGACTAGAGATGATGAATCATGGCTATGGCATAGAAGAATTGCCCACATTCATATTGATCATCTAAATAAACTTGTTTCTAAAGAATTAGTAATTAGTTTACCAAAGCTAAAATTTAAAAATAAACTTTGTGGTGCATGTCAAAAGGTAAAACAAGTAAAGGCATTATTTCAAGCTAAAAATGTTGTTTCAACCAATAGGCCTCTACAACTTTTGTATATGGACCTATTTGGACATTCTAAGATTAAGAGCTTTGGTGGAAATTACTATGGACTTGTGATTATGAATGATTACTCTAGATATACATGGACATTATTCCTAGCACATAAAAATGAAGCATATCATGCATTCAAGAAACTTGTCAAAGTTATCCAAAATGAACAAAATTCAAAAATAGCATCCATTAGAACCGATCATGGGGGAGAATTTGAAAATCAATTCTTTGAAAAGTTTTGTGAAAAATATGGCATAGATCATAATTTTTCTGCTTCTGGAACTCCACAACAAAATGAAGTAGTTGAAAGGAAAAATTGATCTTTAGCAGAGCTAGCATGAACTATGTTGAATGAAAATGTTATTGCAAAACACTTTTGGGCCAATGCGGTAAGTACCGCTTGTCATGTTATGAATATATGTTTAATAAGGCCTATGTTGAAGAAAACCCCCTATGAACTTTACAAGGGAAGAAAACCAAACATCTTTTACTTTCATGTGTTTGGATGCAAATATTTTGTATTAAATAACGGAAAGGATAACCTAGGCAAATTCGATGCAAAATCTGATGAAGCAATCTTTCTTGGTTTTTGTCATCTAGTAGAGCGTATCGAGTCTTTAACAAACAAACTGGTACAATAGACAAGTACATTCTTGTCAAATTTGATGAGATTAACCAAAATCCTTTGAGAAAGGAAAATGTTGATGACCTTGCAGATACTTTTCAAGAAATAACCCTAGAAAACAAGGAAGAAGAAGAAATCAACAATTAAGATAAAAAAGAAGCTTTTCAAAGTGACATACAATATACAAGTACTCAAAAGGAGTGGATTATGTCAAGACATCATCTAATTGACAACGTAATAGGTGATATATCAAAAGGCGTAAGTACTCGTAATGTTATTAGAAATACATGTAATCATTTAGCATTTGTTTCATAAATTGAACCTAAATCCATAGATAAAGTTATTATTGATGAACATTGGATATTGGCAATGCAAGAAGACATAAATCAATTTAAAAGAAATCAAGTTTGAGAACTTGTACCAAGACCTAATAATCATCAAGTAATAGGAACTAAATGGGTATTTAGGAACAAGCTTGATGAAAACAATGTGATAACTAGGAATAAGGCTAGGTTAGTCGCTAAGTGGTATAATCAAGAAGAAGGAATAGACTATGAAAAAACATACGCTTCGGTAGCTAGATTAGAAGCAATTAGATTATTACTGGAAATTTCATGTTGCATGAACTTCAAACTTTACCAAATGGATGTCAAAAGTGTTTTCTTAAATGGTTACATTCAAGAAGAAGTATATGTGAATCAGCCTCCTGGTTTTGAAAACTATAAACATTCAAATTATGTTTTTAAACTTAGTAAAGCATTGTATGGCTTGAAAAAAGCTCCAAGAGCTTGGTATGAAAAGACTAAGTAAATTTCTCTTAGAAAATAAATTTGAAAGAGGAAAGGTTGATACTAGATTATTCATCAAGCATAAGAAAAATGACATATTTTTGGTTCAAGTTTATGTTGATGATATCATATTTGGTGCTACTAATGAATTGCTTTGCAAAGAATTTGCCAAGATTATGCAGAATGAGTTTGAAATGTCAATGATGGGAGAACTCACCTTCTTCCTTGGACTGCAAATCAAGCAAACAAATGAAAGGGCATTCATTAGTCAATCCAAATATTGCAAGGAATTGCTTAAGAAATTTGACATGGACAAGGCAAATGAAATAGCCACACCCATGAGCACATCATGTTATTTGGACAAGGATGAGAAAGGTAAAAATGTTGAAATCATAAAATATTGAGTTATAATCGAATCCTTACTTTACTTAACCGCTAGTAGGCTGGATATCATGTTTGTTGTATGTATGTGTACAAGATTTCAGGCATCTCCCAAAGAATCTCACCTTACGGCTGTTAAACATATAATGAAATATCTTGTTGGAACTCAAAATCTTGGTTTATGGTATTCTAAAGGAGCTGAATGTACAATTGTAGGATATTCTAACTCTAACTTTACAGGATGTAAACTTGATAGGAAAAGTACTAGTTGAACTTGTCACTTGCTTGGTAGCTCTCTTGTGTCTTAGCATAGCAAGAAACAAGTAAGTGTAGCCTTATCTATAGCTTGTGTTTGAATATGCTTTCAGGTTGAATTATTTTGATAATGACAAAAGATATTAAAGAATCAGGCAAAAGGTTCAAAGTATAACTAAAAATAGAATCAGACCTTCAGATTCACGTAACCTAATCGATTACAAGACTCCAACTAATCAATTACAGGTGTTCTGTCCAAGACCTAATCGATTGCAACATCAATAATAATCGATTACACAAGTTCTGTTTATAAGCTAATCGATTGCACACATTGGCATAATCGATTACCAAACTGAATATTTGAATTAAGAGCATCAAGTATACTCCTTAATCGATTGAAAGTATGCAATAATCGATTACCAAGACTCTGGAAGCTCACTAATCGATTACAAGACAAGGACTAATCGATTATGAAAGTTCTGTTTGTACTTTAATCGATTGCATGAAGGCATAATCGATTAGCATGCTACAAAACACAATTAAATGCATCAGGTGCCACTCACAATCGATTACAAGGCACTACATAATCGATTAGCAAGTCTCTGTTTCTAGTCTAATCGATTACACAATAAGACATAATCGATTACCAACTGAATTACACTGAAGATTTCAAAGTGTAATCGATTACAGCTCGAAGCGTAATCGATTACTATCGTGCTAGAAATTGGGGAAAAGCATTTTAAGTGGAAAACCAGCTCATTTCTCCATTCCAACTTAAGTGCCCATACTATGCAATGGCTCTGAAGACTCAAGGGCTCCTCTCCAAGGCCTATAAATGCAAGACTCCTTCAAGCTACTCAATGCAACAAATTCAATCCATCAAAGGGAAATTAAATCTTGAGTCTTATGAGTTCTATTTCTTTGTTTAGTTTTATTTTTCTGAAACTTAGAGATTATATTTGTAAATCCTCTCTAGTAAGAGTTAGAATTTGTGAGAGCTTTTATTTGAATATCAACTCTATTGAGAGAGTACATTATGTGTAAACACAAACATCAAACACTAAAGTTCACTCTAGGTTGAGTGGTTACAAAGGTTGGGGTTCAACCTTTGGGAATATCGAGAGATTGTGAGATTGGGTTGTTAACCAAGTGGCCTCAATTACTCAAGAGGGGGGGTGAATTGAGTATTAAAAATTTTTCTTTGGAATGCTCTTGAAATTGATTCTTTTATTACTATATATATTTAAGATAATAAATTAGATAACAAGAAGCAACAAATTATACACAAGACAAACTAATAACTACTTAAAGAGTTTGAATAATGAATCAATTTAGTTACAAAGCAATTTATAGGACTTTAGAAAGATTGATTCAAAAGAAATGCTTAAGTCCAAGTTCAACAATGTTATTAAAAGAAGGTTTCAACTTAATGTATCATGCACTTAGTCAAATTAATAAAGCAAGGAATTAAGCAAACAAATTAAGTGCACAAATTAAATGAGTTTAGGGAAGAAAGATTTGCAAACCGATGTATACGAGTTCCACCACGCCGGTGTACGTCTCGCCTCTAAGCAACCCACTTAGAGGATTTCCACTATTGTAGATTAGAGATACACTTTGAGCAATTGCAACTTCCTAGTGTCCCACACTCAAGAATCCAATCCTCACAAGTACAAGAGCACCCCACCCAATCTCTCAATCTCACAATTACAAGGTTGAAACCCAACCCAAGATTTCTATGAAGTTTAGTGTTTTAAGTGTACAAGGAAACTCTCTCACTAGAGTGGATATACAAGTTTAAAGCTTACACAAGATAGTAACTCTCAAAGAGAGGATATGCAAGTTAAGTACACAAATATAATTTTTCCACAAATTAACTCTTAAGAAATATACCAATCAAAGAATAAAGAGAGTAAGTAGAAGAGCAAGAGAATGGAGGGGGAAAAAAGCAAATGGAAATGCTTCAAATGCTTGGTGTAAGTTTTGCCTTCAACTCCTTCTCTATTTATAGGCTCCATGAGGCATGGCATGTGTAATATTTAATTCCTTGGGAGCTTGAAGTGTTAGGCATGTGTGTCTCCATTCAACTTGGCATTCCAATTCCAATAAACCTTTTAGTGTCTCCAAGAGAATATGGCATGTGCATCAAGAAGCATGTTTGTCCAATATTTAATTTAATTATATTTTCAATGGGACACATGCATGTGGAGAGGGACAAGTCATGGAACATTGCCTAGGACTCTTCAAATTGAGTGAACCGAAGGAAATTGTAAGTCTGCACATGATTTTTGTTCCTGACAGCATGTTGAATCGATTCAGGCAAGGAAAGAATCGATTCATTCACTTTGATTTGCACATTTTGGACCACTGTGACCGTGTGAATCGATTCACACTTTGGTTGAATCGATTCAGCCCTGATAAAAGTACATTTTGAGCACTTGAAACCGTATGAATCGATTCATAGTTACCTTGAATCGATTCATGCACCTGATACTTGAATTCTAGTGCATTTTTCACCTCTTTTTGGAACCCTTTTGCATATACTTTGGTTCCTTTGATTCTTAGGCATTTTGATGATCAATTCTCACTTGTTTTGAGCTTCTTTAAATGCCTTTAACATATGTCCTTAATTATTCATCAAATTTAAACATCAAACATAATTAATTGCATGATAACATCCTTGATACTTCTCCATTTGTTGTGTCATTATCAAAACCTACATCAACATAAAAATACATTCTCCCCCTTTTTGATGATGACAACAAATGTTTGTCTCTTGGGATGTTAGTATCACAATAATTCAAATATGTAAGAAAGACTCCCCCTTTGACATGCAATTTGTTATCATATATTTATGATATTATAGGCACAAGTATTTAAGGAGCATTTAAAGATAAAAGGTGTCTCCCCCTTAATAAGGTCTCTCCCCCTTAATATATGTTCTCTCCTTCTTAATAATCTCCCCCTTAATTATTTCAACACTTTAAAAATCTCTCACCTTTTACAAGATATTTTTATGCCATCTAGATAGTGTATATCTTCTCCCCCTTTCTTATATATTTCTCTCCCCCTTGAAATGTATGTATTTCTCTCCCCCTTTGGCATCATCAAAAAACAGATTTCCTTATGTGATAAACATATACAACTTAAAGGTAGATGCATACATTTTGAAGTAAGATGGCAATGCAACATTCATCACGAAATCATTCAAGGCATATAGGCACATAATGTCTCATGGGAATCGATTCATCTAGCTATTTTTACGCGAGTTTGAAGAATCATGTTACTAGACGGTTGTTTTGTGAGGGATATATACAATGATTTATATTTTGCAAGTTGCCAATGATTTTGTTGCACAAGAAAGTCAAGAAAATCAAAGGTCATTTGCCATTTATTTTTGAGAACCATGTTGTATATAGGAGATTATCTTTGTGTCAAAATATGTTTTAAATAAATGGGGACTCCACGGGGTCTTAAAATAAGACAAGAGATTTGTAGAGCATTAAGTTGATTATTGGAAATGTGAGTATAAATTTTCTTTAAAAATTTGTATGTATATCACAAAGTAAGGTATTATGTTCAAGGAAATGAAAATTTTATGAAAAAGATGAGTTGGAAATCTTCAAGTTAAAGATTTGCAAAATTTTGTTCAAAGAGTAAGAAAGTGTGATAAAATAAATCAATTAGGAAATTTCCAAAATTCCTAACTCCCTTCTAATATTTATAAATTGGTCTTTTGGAAGGGGTTTTATAAAAATGTCCGCCAATTGTTTTGAAGTTTCAACATATTCAAGTACACAATCTCCTTTCAAAATATGGTCTCTTATGAAGTGATGTCTTATTTCAATGTGTTTGGTCCTAGAATGCATGACCGGATTCTTAGATATATTTATTGCACTAGTGTTATCATATTTAATGGGGACTTTATCCAAGGTAATACCAAAATCAAGAAGTTGTTGTCTCATCCAAAGAATTTGAGCACAACAACTACCGGCTGCCACATATTCTGCCTCAGCCGTTGACAATGCAACACTTGCTTGTTTCTTGCTATGCCAAGAAACAAGGGAACTACCAAGTAAATGACATGTGCCACTAGTACTTTTTCTATCAAGTTTACAACCCGCAAAGTCAGAATCAGAATATCCTAAAAGATTACATTCAACGCCTTTGGGATACCACAAACCAACATTTTGAGTTCCCACAAGATATTTCAAAATCCTTTTTACGGCAGTTAAGTGTGATTCTTTAGGACATGCTTGATATCTAGCACACATGCATACCGCAAACATAATATCGGGTCTACTAGCAGTTAAATAAAGTAAGGATCCTATCATTCCTCGATACTTAGTTATTTCAACGTCCTTACCCTTTTCATCTTTATCTAGATAGCAAGATGTGCTCATTGGTGTTGCTATTTCGTTTGCCTTATCCATTTCAAATCGTTTGAGTAATTCTTTACAATATTTTGTTTGACTAATAAAAGTTCCTTCATTTGTTTGTTTAATTTGTAATCCTAGGAAAAAGGTGAGTTCTCCCATCATGGACATTTCAAATTCTTTTTGCATGAATTTAGCAAACTCTTGACAAAGACTTTCATTTATAGCACCAAAAATTATGTCATCAACATAAACTTGTACCAAAAGAATGTCATGATTTTTACGCCTTATAAATAGTGTAGTGTCAACCTTTCCTCTTTCGAAATTATTTTCTAAAAGAAATTTGCTAAGTCTTTCATACCAAGCTCTTGGAGCTTATTTCAAACCTTATAAGGCTTTTCTCAATTTAAAAACATGATTTGGAAATTTATGATTTTCAAAACCGGGAGGTTGATCTACATAAACTTCTTCTTGAATATAGCCATTTAAAAAAGCGCTTTTGACATCCATTTGATAAAGTTTAAAATCCATACAACAAGCAAAAGCTAATAATAATCTAATGGCTTCTAACCTAGCTACGGGAGTATACGTTTCTTCATAGTCTATTCCTTCTTCTTGATTATACCCCTTAGCAACTAGCCTAGCTTTGTTTCTAGTTATTATTCCATTTTCATCTAGTTTGTTCCTAAAAACCCATTTGGTGCCTATTATTTGATGGTCATTGGGTCTTGGCACAAGTTCCCAAACTTCATTTCTTTCAAATTGGTTTAATTCTTCTTGCATGGCCAACATCCAATGTTCATCAATAATGGCTTCATCAATATTTTTGGGTTCAATTTGAGATACAAAGGCTAAGTGATTGCATGCATTTCTAATGGCATTTCGAGTACTTACCTTTGTCCAAGGGATGGTCCTTTAAGGTTACCCAATCTTGTTGTTTATCAAGTTGTGTTGCACCTCCTTCATTGTTGGCTTCTTCTTTGTCTTCTAAGTTCATTTCTTGGAAGGTACCTACAAGATCATCAACTTCCTTTCTCGGAGGATTTTGGTTAAGTTCATCAAATTTAACATGTATAGACTCTTCAATTGTATAGCTTCGTTTGTTAAAGAGTCTATATGCTTTACTAGTAGATGAATAACCTAGAAAAATTGCTTCATCAAATTTTACATCAAATTTGCCAAGATTTTCCTTTCCATTGTTTAAGACAAAGCATTTGCATCCAAAAATGTGAAAGTAAGAAATATTTGGTTTTCGTCCTTTATAAAGTTGATAGGGGGTTTTCTTTAGTATAGGCCTTATTAAACAACGATTCATAACATGACAAGTGGTGTTCACCGCATCGGCCCAAAAATGTTTTGAAATATTCACTTCATTCAACATAGTTCTTGCAAGCTCCGCTAAAGATCGATTTTTCCTTTCAACTACTCCATTTTGTTGTGGAGTTCTTGGAGCCGAAAAATTATGTTCAATGCCAAACTTTTCACAAAATTTCTCAAAAGATTGGTTTTCAAATTCTCCCCCATGATCCGTTCGAATGGATGCTATTTTTAAATTTTGTTCATTTTGGATGACCTTGGCAAGTTTCTTGAATGCATGATATGCTTCATTTTTATGAGTAAGAAACAATGTCCATGTATATCTAGAGTAATCATCCACAATCACAAGACCATAATAGTTTCCACCAAAACTTTTGATTTTCGAAGGTCCAAATAAATCCATATGTAAAAGTTGTAAAGGTCTTGTTGTTGAAACAATATTTTTTGCTTGAAAAAAAGCCTTTACTTGTTTTCCTTTTTGACAAGCGTCACAAAATTTATTTTCAAATTTTAATTTTGGTAAACCAATAACTAAATCTTTTGAAACAAGTTTATTTAAATGGTCTACATGAATGTGAGCGATTCTTCTATGCCAAAGCCATGATTCATCCTCTTTAGTTATGAAGCATTGTACATCATTTGAAGCAAGGTAATCTAGATTAATCATGTAAATATTATCTACTCTTTGACCAACGAACTTTATTTCCTTGTTTAGTTTGTTTTCAATTATGCAACCATTTGATTCAAAAACGATTTTATAGCCTTTATCACATAATTGACTAATACTAAGCAAGTTGTGTTTTAGTCCTTCAACATATAATACATCATTTATGGAGGTGGAAGAATTTTTACCAATATTTCCGATTCTGAGTATTCTTCCCTTTGTGTTATCTCCATAAGTAACAAATCCTTTATTTCGTGGAGTAAGTGATGTAAACTTACTTTTATCTCCCGTCATATGCTTAGAACACCCACTATCCAAGTACCAATGGGTGTTACTTGCCTTAAAACATACCTACAAAACAATTCAAGTTAGAGAGCTTGGTACCCATTTTATGTTGGGTCCTTGTAGGTTAGTTTGTGAAAATGTTCCTTTAGGAACCCATACTTTTCTCACTACTTTTGGTCCTAATCTTCTAACATTGCAATTATAAGAGTTATGACCTTTAAGACCACAATGATTACATTTTACAAAAGGTGTAGATGATTTACAAGGTTGCACAAAGAAATTTTTGTAATGTTTATCTTTCTTATGAGCATGTGATCCTTGATTATAACCTAGTCCCATTTTGTTAAACATACAACGTTGTTTTCCAAGAAGTGCATTTAAATTATCTCTACCGTTGGTGAATTTTTCAAGCGTTATGTTTAAGTCTAGTACTTTCTTCTCAAGTATATCACATTTCCTAGTAAATTCACAAGGCTTATTCTTGGAGCATGCTTGATCATTTATGTTGTTTTTACCATTTGTAAACTTTTCTAGAGTTTTACTCAAGTCCAACACCTTAGTTTCTAGCATATCACATTTCTTTACAAACTCACAAGGTTTGGTTCTGGAGCATGTTTGAACATTAGCTAACTCTTCTTTTAAAGATTCATTCTCTTTACAAACTTCCATAAGATGCATTTCTAGAGTATTACTAGTTTTTCTAGATAATTTAAGCTTATTAGAGACTTTTGTGAATTTATCATACAAATCATCAAGAGCATCAAGTAATTCATCCTTATCTAAGTCATGAAAGTTTACCTCATTTTCTTCATCTTGGTGATTGGCCATGAGACAAAAGTTTGCTTCTTCATTTTCCGATTCATCCGAACTAGTTATCTCGTTTTCATCCCATGCAATATATGCTCTTCTTCTTTCTTTTCTTTCTTTGTTTTTCTTCTTTAGATTTGGACAATCCATTTTGAAGTGTCCTTCCTTTCCACACTCAAAACAAGTAGGTGAAGTAGAATTTTCTTTAAGTTTAGATTTCTTACCTTGTGGTTTGAAGTTCCTTTGGAAGCACTTGCTCTTCATTAGCTTTCCAAACCGTTTCACAAATAGGCTTAGTTCTTCATCCTCATCAACTTCACTCTCGGTTTCATCTTCAACCATTGAAGTAGCTTTGAGAGCTAATCCTTTCTTCTTTGATGTCCTTTCTTCTTCTTCCGCTTGTCTTAGATCTTTCAACTCTTGTTCTTGCTCTTGTAATTTACCAAACAAGGTTGCAAGAGACATCTCATTTATGGTGGGAGATTGCTTGATGGCCGTAACAAGAGGTTGCCACTCCCTAGTAAGACTTTTTAACACTTTGTGAATGAGCTCTTTGTTAGAATAA
The DNA here is from genome assembly GCA_037962975.1 of Clitoria ternatea. Classification (NCBI taxonomy): domain Eukaryota; kingdom Viridiplantae; phylum Streptophyta; class Magnoliopsida; order Fabales; family Fabaceae; genus Clitoria; species Clitoria ternatea. The sequence goes on along the minus strand of CM075673.1, from coordinate 19,223,916 downwards.
GATTTGCCAAGAGTAATGAGATGATTAATGATCAAAGTAAACCTTTTTTGAAGATCTAAAATAGCTTCATTAGGATTCATCCTAAAACTTTCATATTGGCTAGTTAAAGTGCTAATTTTTGAATCCTTAACATCACTAGTTCCTTCATGAGTTATTTGAAGGGTATCCCACATTTCTTTAGCCGTTTTACATGTTATTACTCTAAAGAATTCATCGGGACCTAAAGCCGAAGTAATAAGATTTTTTGCCTTATAATTATATTGCACTTTCTTTTCTTCTTCACTAGACCAATTGTCCATAGGCTTTTCAACTTGTTTATCATCCACAATATGCATAGGTATAAAGGGACCATTTTCAATAGCATTCCACACTCTTAAATCCATTGATTGCACAAAAATTTTCATTCTTGCTTTCCAAAAAGCATAACCCTCACAATTAAAAGCGGGAGGTCGATTTGTAGCACCACCCTCGGGAAACATGCTATATGAGGTTGAGGCCATTTGTTCTCTTGAAGCCGTTAAGCTTGATTTTCCAAGAGTCAAGCTCTGATACCACTTGTTAACCAAGTGGCCTCAATTACTCAAGAGGGGGGGTGAATTGAGTATTAAAAACTTTTCTTTGGAATGCTCTTGAAATTGATTCTTTTGTTACTATGTATATTTAAGATAATAAATTAGATAACAAGAAGCAACAAATTATACACAAGACAAACTAATAACTACTTAAAGAGTTTGAATAATGAATCAATTTAGTTACAAAGCAATTTATAGGACTTTAGAAAGATTGATTCAAAAGAAATGCTTAAGTCCAAGTTCAACAATGTTATTAAAAGAAGGTTTCAACTTAATGTATCATGCACTTAGTCAAATTAATAAAGCAAGGAATTAAGCAAACAAATTAAGTGCACAAATTAAATGAGTTTAGGGAAGAAAGATTTGCAAACCGATGTATACGAGTTCCACCACGCCGGTGTACGTCTCGCCTCTAAGCAACCCACTTAGAGGATTTCCACTATTGTAGATTAGAGATACACTTTGAGCAATTGCAACTTCCTAGTGTCCCACACTCAAGAATCCAATCCTCACAAGTACAAGGGCACCCCACCCAATCTCTCAATCTCACAATTACAAGGTTGAAACCCAACCCAAGATTTCTATGAAGTTTAGTGTTTTAAGTGTACAAGGAAACTCTCTCACTAGAGTGGATATACAAGTTTAAAGCTTACACAAGATAGTAACTCTCAAAGAGAGGATATGCAAGTTAAGTACACAAATATAATTTTTCCACAAATTAACTCTCAAGAAATATACCAATCAAAGAATAAAGAGAGTAAGTAGAAGAGCAAGAGAATGGAGGGGGAAGAAAGCAAATGGAAATGCTTCAAATGCTTGGTGTAAGTTTTGCCTTCAACTCCTTCTCTATTTATAGGCTCCATGAGGCATGGCATGTGTAATATTTAATTCCTTGGGAGCTTGAAGTGTTAGGCATGTGTGTCTCCATTCAACTTGGCATTCCAATTCCAATAAACCTTTTAGTGTCTCCAAGAGAATATGGCATGTGCATCAAGAAGCATGTTTGTCCAATATTTAATTTAATTGTATTTTCAATGGGACACATGCATGTGGAGAGGGACAAGTCATGGAACATTGCCTAGGACTCTTCAAATTGAGTGAACCGAAGGAAATTGTAAGTCTGCACATGATTTTTGTTCCTGACAGCATGTTGAATCGATTCAGGCAAGGAAAGAATCGATTCATTCACTTTGATTTGCACATTTTGGACCACTGTGACCGTGTGAATCGATTCAAACTTTGGTTGAATCGATTCAGCCCTGATAAAAGTACATTTTGAGCACTTGAAACCGTATGAATCGATTCATACTTACCTTGAATCGATTCATGCACCTGATACTTGAATTCTAGTGCATTTTTCACCTCTTTTTGGAACCCTTTTGCATATACTTTGGTTCCTTTGATTCTTAGGCATTTTGATGATCAATTCTCACTTGTTTTGAGCTTCTTTAAATGCCTTTAACATATGTCCTTAATTATTCATCAAATTTAAACATCAAACATAATTAATTGCATGATAACATCCTTGATACTTCTCCATTTGTTGTGTCATTATCAAAACCTACATCAACATAAAAATACATGGGTGGATTACCCTTGCGCTTGTGAGAATTGGGTTCTTGAGTGTGGGACACTAGGAGACAATTGCTCAAAGCTTGTATCTCAAATCTTCAATAGTAGAATCCTTCAAGTGGGTTGCTTAAAGGCGAGACGTACATCGGGTTGGTGGAACTCGTTAAATTGGTTTGCAAGCTCTTCTCCCTTATCCTCTTGCATTTACATATTGCATCTGGTTGGATTGTTAATATTGATTGCATCTTCACTCTTAAACTTGCTTGAATAACTAGCTTTGAAGTTCTGCATACCAAGTGTTTGATAAATTGCCTTAATAACATTTACCCTTTGTTTTGTATTGTTTCTTGCATTATACTCACTATCTCTTGCACCAACACTTAACTTGTAAAAAAGGAACAAATTTCAAAGGCATTTCAAGAAAAGCTTTAATACTCAATTCACCCCCCTCTTGAGTATTGAGGCCACTTGATTAACACAGCTGAGGCAGAATATGTTGCAGCTGGAAGTTGTTGTACTCAAATCCTTTGGATAAAGCAACAACTTCTAGATTTTGGTATTGCTTTAGACCATGTGCCTCTTAGATGTGATAATATTAGTGCAATAAACATTCTAAAAAATCCTGTCATGCATTCTAGAACCAAATATATTGAGATTTGGCATTATTTCATTAGAGATCATGTCTTAAAAGGTGATTGTGTGCTTGAGCATGTTATAACTTCTAAGTAATTAACGGACATCTTTACAAAACCCCTTGCAAAAGATCAGTTTATTAACATTAGAAGAAAATTAGGAATTCTTGAAATTTCAAATTGCATTTAAAGAGTTCATTCTCACATTTGTTTTAGACTAATTAACTTTGCTATTATTATAAAATTTTGAGTGTCAAAAATTTGAAATGCTTGATCATTTGGGTTTCATGGTAATTTTATTAAGTCTTACAAACTCAAATGTTTTGAATAATTTAGCAATAATGATTCTTTAACATGTTTACATTTTCAACCAGCATAAATGCATCAGGTCCCTAATTTAGTATGCTAGCAGTAGCCAATGAATTGATTCATACATCCATCTGAATTGATTCATTCGTTTGGGATCATTGATCTTCATTGATAGAAGGTCATGAATCGATTCATTCTATAACTTGAATCGACTTATACGAATCCTGATTCAAGCTACTTTAGACAGTAGCTCATGAATCCATTCATCAAGTGCCTTAAATCAATTCATACGTCTTGACACCTCAAACAACAGCTCCTGAATTGATTCATTTGGTCCCCTGAATCGATTCATGCGTAGTTATTTAAGAAAACCCAACAGTTCCACTTTCTTAACGTGTAAAAACTCTCTCTCACTACTTTTACTCCTCTTTCTCTCTAAAAACCTCTCTTGCAACCTTTATTGTTCCCATGGCTTTATCTTCCCACTCACGAAAGAAGAGAAGAACAGATATTGCTGGATTATCTGCCCCTCAAACCTCTGATATCTCACATCTCTTTGACACCCAAAAACAACCATCAAGGTACTTTGAGAGTTTTTCTGAAAAATTAATTGTTGCTCCTCATTGGCTTGATGTAGGATTCTTCCAATCTTATGGATTTTTTTTCCTTGAAATTCTTCAATAGCAACACCTCTTGGAATTTGTGACTCTTGAGGATAATCATATTTATCCCAAATTGATTAGAGCTTTCTACACCACATTGCGCACATCAAATGGTCGATATAATGCCAAAATGAAAGGGGTCACCGTAACTCTTGATGATGTTGTCTTGGACTCAGTTGGAAAGCTTCCTCTCAACAATATGGACTTCTTCAGAAAGGAACCTACCCCTGAATGGAACTATAACCCCATAGTTGCCCGTGAATTCTTAAATTTGACATCTTCCTCTACTAGCACCGCCGGAGAACTTGACATCAACAACCATTTAATCCACTACTGCATGGTAAAAAATTTTCTACCACAAGTAATCACCAATGCTCAGGTCAGTGAAAGTCAAACACTCTTGATATGGGCCATGGTAAACCAAAAAGAAATCAACTAGATCAAACTTGTTCGGCAACATATGCTTGATGCCAAAAATCTAACCCGTCTTCCATATGTTGTTCTTATCATCAAACTCCTTTGACACTTCTAGGTGGATCTCACTAATGAAGTTAAAGAGCTAGTTGGTCCCAAAGGTTAGATCAGTAGTGCCCATCTCACCAAAATGGTCATCCATGGTAGAGATGGTGTTTGGTACCATTCTTCTCATGCTCCACAACGAGATGATGCTGAAGCTCCTACTAAGCCTGCACCCACTGCTGAACCAACACAGCCTATTACACCTTCAACTGAAGAATTGTTTAACAGGCTAACTGCTCACATTGATCACTAATTTGATACACACAACACCCGATTTGATAGGTTGGAGACCAAACTGGATATAAAATATGAAGATCTCGTTCAACAAGTCGCTGCACTTCGTTTCCCTCAACCTTAGATAGACTATTTCTTTTTCTCTGTGTCGGACTATTTTTAGCTTATGCTTTGTGTTTAAGAAATTGATGTTAGTTTTATTTCCTCTATTATGGCAATTACTTATTTCTCTTCCGGATTCCTATGCTTGCTATTTTTTTATGATGTCAAAGGGGGAGAGAATTATATGTTATGCTTTGATATTGAATTATATGATTTGAAAGAATTATACTTTGATGCGTTTCTATATATGCTTTGATATGAAATATGCTTTACGCCTTAATTAATAGCACAGATTAAGGGGGAAGAAAAACACTTAAGAATAAATGGTGTCAATTACATTAATAAGGGGGATTTATTTGATAAGAATGAATCTTTGAATTATTGTGAAAATACCCACCTCCAAGAGATGCACATTGATTGTCATCATCAAAAAGGGGGCGAATGTTTATATGATAAAGCAGGTTTTGATAATGACAAGAACACAACAAGGTTTAAACATGACCATCAATAATGCATGAGAAACACAAGAACAAGCCATGACACAACACACATAAAGATAGCATTAAAAACTCATGAAGATTGACAAACAGCAAGCCATGAATCGATTCAACCCTACCATGAATTGATTCATGCGTGAAAGAAATCCAAGACAGCGAAACAGTAAGTTGTGAATCAATTCAAGGAGTTGTATGAATTGATTCATGAACCTAGAAAACATCTCCATGAAGATCGGTAGGCTATGAATCGATTCAAGCCATGCCATGAATCGATTCATGCGTGAAGAATCTTATGTTCTAGAACCAGTAGCTTATGAATTGATTCAAGAGCATTTATGAGTCAATTCATGAGATGGGGAACACCTTTAGACAACACTTTAAATTAAGAAACATTACCCCATACTCAATAATTTTCATTGGAACAACTTGCACAACGGCTATAAACCTTCCCTGCCCTATAAATGGACCATGAATTCAGCTCTCAGAGAGAGTGAATCAAGTAAAATCAAAAAAAAAGTATGGATAGCTTGTAATCTAGTGAGTTGTATTCTTGTTTGTAGGTTCATTTTCTGCAACTCAAGGTTTTAGATTTCAATATCCTTGTGAGTCGCTACAGTGAGTGCTTCAATTTGTGTATCTACTCTATTAAGAGTTAATCCCTTTGTCAAAGGTTGGGGATTAACCTTTGGGTTTATTAAGAGATTACGAGATTGGGTGGGTTGCCCTTGTGCTTCTGTGGATTGAGTTTTTGAGTATGGGACACTAGTAAGCTACAATTGCTCAAAGCTTGTATATCCAATCTTTAATAGTGGAATCCTTCAAGTGGTTTGCTTGATGGCTAGACGTACACCACAAGTGGATGTGGTAGAACTAGTATTTGGTCTGCAATCTTCCCTTCTTTGAGCTCCCTTACATTTGTACACATTAACTGTTTGATAAATTGCTTAGACTGAAACCTTGCTAAGATTATCACATTCAAGTTGAGATTCACTCCTGCATACCAATTGTTTAATATATTGTTGCATGCTTATTTTGGTGTAATGATTGCTTGATTATCATCATTCTTACTTGCCTGGGATTAATTGTGAAATAAAAATTAATTTCAAAGGCATTCCAAACAAAAGTTTTATATACTCAATTCACCCTTCCCCCTCTTGAGTAATAAGGCATCTTAGTAACAAGCCCCAAACGCAAATCCCAAACCCTAAACTCTAAATCATAAATCTGAAACCATAAACCCTAAACTTGAAACTCGAAACTTGAAAGCCCAAAGCCCAAACCTGAAATTTAAAACTTGAAACCCTAAATCCAACACTTAAACCCAAATCCTAAACCATAAACCCTAGACTATAAACCCAAAAACAAAAACCCCAAAGCTCAAACCTGAAACCCCGAAGCCTTAACCTCAAATCTCAAACCCCAAATCCCTAACCCCAAACCCCAAAACCCAAAACCCAAACCCTAGACCTTAAACACCAAACCTGAAACCCTAAGCCCCCACCCAAACCTCAAACTCCAAATCTTAAATCTCAAACCTAAAACCCTAAACATGAAACCTAAAACCTGAAACTTGAAACTTAAAACCCCAAGTCACGAACCCCTAACCTAAAATCTAAAACCCTAAACCATAAACCCCAAACCCCAAACCCTAAACTACTATTTATGATTAAACTATTAAAGTAAGTATATTATGATATTAAACCTGTGACATCTTTTGACTTTTTCTGTAGTTAATATGTTAAATTGGTATGGATATACTAATATTTTGTTCTAAACTGATTGGTTGATAATCTTAAGTAAATTTTATTAGAAGTTCTTGGGTTTTTGATGCTATAAATAACTTGAAGGCTTGACATCTAAGTCAACGCTCTATAAAATTGAATAGCTGAAACTAAACTCAAAAGATATTTTGACATCTCTTATTTATTGGCTTGATTTATTTGTTGTTGTTAAGTTGAATAGGAAAAACCATTCTTGCGTTTATTTTTCTAACTACAAACCATCACATAAAGTTCTTGTTTATTAATAATTAATTTACTCCTTTGATCACTAGTATGTTCTGTGATGTTTTTATTAAGAAATTAATAGTGAAAGTTGAGTTACTCGTGCTTGTTCTCTCAAAAGAATTTTTACTTAAATGGTAATAACAAACAATTTCACTATTTAGTTTTACTCAATATTTTACAAACTCAACTAGTGATTGAATAGGGCAAGTCATTGATTTGCGGTTTAGTGGTTGAGAGTGTTAAAAAAGTAATACAATAAAAAAATAAATTTTAATAAAATTATTTTTTCAAAAAAATTATAAATAAAGTTTAGGATTTAGGTTTTAAGGTTTTTTAGGGAATAAGGTTGTTTAGGGTTTTGGAACTAAGATGGGGTTCGATTAGGGTTTGGTAAGGGTTCAGGGTACCTATTACCTTGACTTTTAAATTGATCAATAATCCATTTATCTGTTGCCAATTACAAGGTACCAACTGGTACCTACAACCTACAACCTATAATCTACTACCTGTAACCTATAACCTGTAACCTGTAACGTACTATCTGTAACCTGTAACCTACTACCTGTTACCTGTTACCTGCTACCTACAAACCTGCTACCTGCTAACTATTTACAACCTGCTACTTGCTGCCTACTACCTGTAACCTGTTACCCCTTACCTGCTACCTGCTACCTTGTTACCTACTACCTACTACCTCCTACCTGTTACCTGACTTTTGCTACTTGTTTACCTGAAAGCAGCTACCTATAACCTACTACCTGTTAACCTGCTACCTGCTATCCGCTACCCGTTACCTATTACCTATCATTGTTAACTTGCTACCCTCTACCTGTTACCTGTTACCTGTTACCCGTTACCTGCAACCACTACCTAGAACATGCTACCTGTTACCTGTTAATCTGTAACCTGCTACCTGTTACCTATAACTTACAACCTGTTACCTGCTACCTATTACCTATAATTTGCTACCTGTTAACCTACTACCTGCTACCTACTACTTGTTCTCTGTTACCTACTACCTATTACCTATAATCTGCTACCTGTTAAACTACTACCTGCTACCTGCTACTTGTTCTCTGTTACCTGCTACCTGCTACCTATAACTTGCTACCTGCAACCTAACACCTACTACCTGCTACCTGTTACCTACTAGGGATTAGGTACCTATTACCTTGACTTTAAATTGATCCATTATCCACTTATCTATTACCAATTACAAGGTAACAACTGGTACTTACAACCTGTAACCTGAAATCTGCTACCAGTAACCGGTAACCTGCTACTTTTTTCCTGTTACCTGTAACCTGCTACCTGTAAACCTGTTACTTGTTACCTATTACCTGCTACCTATAACCCACTACACGCTACCTACTACCTACTACCTGTAACTTGCTACCTGTTACTTACTACTAATAACCTGCGACCTACTACCTGTTACTTGTAACTTGTTACCTGTTTACCTGAAAGCTGCTACCTGCTACTCGCAATGTGCTACTTGTAACCTACTACCTGTTAACCTGCTACCTGCTATCCGTTACCCACTACTAGCGACCCGTTACTTGTTACCTGTTACCTGTTAACCTGTTACATACTATCTGCTACCTGTTACCTGCTACCTATAACTTGTTACCTGCTACCTACTAACTAGTACCTGTTAGCTGCTACATATAACCTGCTACCTGTTACCTACAACCTACTACCTGTTGATCTACTACCTGCTACCTGTTATCTGCTACCTGCTACCTACTACCTATTATTTATAACCTACTACCTACAAATCAGCTACCTGCTACCTATTACCTGCTACTTGCTACCTACAAACTGCTACCTGTTACCTATTACCTGTAACCTGTAACTTACTACCTGTAAACTTGTAACTTACAACCTGCTACCTACAACCTGCTACCTGTTACATGCTACCTACTACCTACTACATGCTACTAGTTACCTACTACCTACAACCTACAACCTGTTACCTGTTACCTATTACCTGTTACCTGCAACCTGCTGCTACCTGTTTACCTGAAAGCTGCTACTTACTACCTGTTACTTACAACGTGCTACTTGTAACCTCCTACAAGTTAACCTGTTACCTACTATCTGTAACACCCTCTGTTACACCTTAATAAAATATATAAAAATTTGTAATTTTTTTTTAAAAAAAATATGATTGTTAGAAAGAAACTATCGGAATAAATTACATACATTATTTCTGAAATACCTCATAAATATTATTAAAACTTAATAAAGTATTTGTACATTCATCCAAAGAAAATAAACATTAAACATTATAAGAAAGAGAGGAAACTCCATGGCCCAGAAGCAGTTACTTATTAATATTATTTATTCATTGGACCACGGTATTCATACCGAGCTCCCTTTCTAGAACGTGCTATATCTACTGCCGAAATTCTTCAATCCTTCCCTCTGAAGCATCAATTTAGAATATATGAAACAAAAAACACGAAGAAAGGAGTGAGAAATAGAATATAATATTCTCGATTAAGACATAAGCAACAAAGGGTTTTCACAAACCAATACATAATAATATCAATCACAATCACATACACAATCAATTATGTGCATGAATGTTATGCAATATCTTCATCATAACTTACCTATATATGTGGGCCCTTAAATTTTAATTTGCACTGAGCCAACCAGGAGTTTACACTGTTCCATAAGTCCGGATAATAATAATATAAACAGCTCAACTGGCATGGAAACACTTAGAGACTAGTCAGATTGAGAAAGTTTTTATTGTGAAAGTACCCGACACTAGGGAGCTACCCCAGGTCCCCTGAAGTACCCTTTCACACCCTCTCATCCCAAGGCTCGTAATTAAGCCTCCTCTAATGTATCATCGGTTTTTATAATCCGTCCCCAGACAATATCATTTTATTTCACTTTAATAATTCATGATGCATGAACTACTCGCGTATTTAGTTGGTTAAGGCTTTTAGAAACTCAATTATTAAATACCTTAAAAGGTTTACAACATCATTTCTATAAACTATATATTTTCTCAATTCTCTGAATTTCTGTCCCACAGAAATAAATTTGGTACAGTTTTTAATTCTCACTGAAATTGAGTTTCTAAGCCTTAAATATCTTAAAACTTTTTCATATTAAATCTTAACAAGATCAAACTCTCAATTATTTTCAAATATTTTAGTTATTAAGTTGGAAAAATAAAATAATTTTCTTTTAAAAAATTTTATTTTATTAAAAGAGAATAATCTTTAAATCATTAATCGTAAATACTTAAAATTACAAAAAAAAATTTCTTTAATTCAAAATTGAATTATCTTAATTTGTTATAAATTAATTTTCATAAAATGTCTACTTTCTAAAATAAATACTAATTTTTTTATTCTAAATATAAAAATAATTTCTAAGAAGAAATAAAAGATGATAAAAATTTAAAGAGTAAGGTAAGAAATTCTTACTGAATTTTAGCTTTCCGTCATGCTCGTTATATGCTCAAACTCCACATTACAATATCATCAATCAAATATTATCAATCACAGTTAAACATCATCAATCATAAATCAATCATAATCAAATCAATTAAATATCATTAAATACATATCATAATGCAAAATTTAATGATTATTAATCTAGTTGATTTTTTAGTTCCTTTTGTCCATTCCTAGTGTCGCGACCGAGATCGCGGCGGCACGGCCGACTCTCAAAACGATCTTTTGTTTGTGTTCGAAAAGAAAAACAGGGAGTCGCCACCAATATTTTTTTTAGGATAAAATACCGGGAAAACCTTTCGTTAAAGCACTGGTTATAAAAAATGAAATTTCATGTTTGGGAGTCTGATTACAGGTGAGGAAGGTATTAGCACCTCACAACTGTCCGTTATAAAAACGGTTACCTCAATATGATAGCACGCATTATAATTAACCTAATAATTATTTTAACTTCTTCATTAAAAAGAAAATACACGAAATAACAAAAAATATAAGAAAACAAACACGGAATTTTTACATGAGATTAACAGGACGTCTCGTCCAAATTAAACTCGCTCCACCCCTTTTTTAAGAAAAAGAAAAATAAGATTAACAAGACGTCTCGTCCAAATTAATCTCATTCCGCCTTTTTAAGAAAATAGAGAAATAAAAATTACAATAATAACGAGAATAATAATATTCATTACAACCTTTTTGCTAGTCCAAATAGAATGTATGAAGCACTCATTTTTTGTTACATTATTATTACAAACCTAGAAAGGGGTAAAAAAGAAAAGAAAAGAAAAGAACAGTAATTTATTTAAGTAGGAAAATGGAATACCGAGTGAAAAATGTGAAAAACCAAGTGAAAAGGCAAAAACCGAGTGAAAAAGTGGAATGCCGAGTGAGAAAGTGGAATACCGAGTGAAGTAGTGGAATACCGAGTGAAACGTGGGCTGACCGAGGGAGAAGAGGGACGGTATTAGAATTAATAGGAGAGGGACGGTGTTGGTGGGGAGTGAGATCGGTTGGGTGAATTGAGAGAGGTAGATATTTGAGTGATAGGGAATGGGACGGTTTGGGAGCGAGGACAGTTGAGTGAGAGGAGTAAGGACGGTTGAGTGAGAGGAGTGAGGACGGATTGGAGTGAGGAGTTGAGGACGGCTGGGAGGGGCTGTGAGGACGGTTGAGTGAGACAGTACGGTGAAAGAGAGGGTGAGCGTGGAGTGAGAGGGAATGGGACAGTGGAAGGGGGGCTATAAAGTGTAGAGAAGGAGAAGACAGTACAGTAAGGGGAAAGGAGGAAGGGACGGTGTTCAGGTGAAGAGGGCTGTATGGGAGAGGAGAAGGATAAGTGAGATGAAAGGAAGAGGACTGCACGGTGTTGGGTTCTCTCTATGAAGGCTTCCCCCTTTTTTTTCAAGGCTTCAGGATCCTCTCTATTTATAGAGGTCCTGGACGCCCAACATCAGTGGCAAGTCGGTTTTTTTATTATTTTCCTTGCCAGCCGCCCCACTTGACCAGCCGCCCCACTTGGCCAGCCTGGATGGAGTTGGTGGACACAGCTTGCACCCAGGCAGCTATAGGGGTCGGCAGCTAGTCTTTGTCATTTTGTCAGCCGCCCCCCACAAGTTAAAGATCCACTTAGATAGTGGAAATCAAAGTCAGCAAGGGCACTCGGTGGGAATATGGGTCGGATTTTACCTTCTCTCCAAAATCCGAGTGGAAAAAATGAATTTGGTGTACAAGACCGAGTGGAAAAGGTATTGTTTTACAAAAACCGAGTGAAGAATGACTCGAAACCGACTAAAATATTTGGAGTTTGACTCGGAATGGTTGAATAATGACACAGAATTGGATGAAAGATGACTCGAAATTGGGTAAAAATGGCTCGGAAACTGACTGAAGAGGATTCACTCGGTGCTGACTGAAGAAACTTTACTCGGTGCTGACTAAAAAGTCTTCACTCGGTGCTGACTGAAGAGTCTTCACTCGGTGCTGACTGAAGAAGCATCACTCGATGCTGACTGAAGAGTCTTCACTCGGTGTTGACTGAAGATTCTTCACTCGGTATAGCTTCATGTCTTCCTTCATTCGAATGGTTCAATCCTTCTACTTGATTCACTCGGCATGTCAGAAACATTTTGCTCGGTTACTGGTAGATCAGAACCATTCTTTCTTTAACTTCACACTCATTCAGTCGGAATGTTGTCAGCCGGTTTGGAAATGAACTTCAACCCTCTCAGATTCACAATAGGGAGTCGTCCTCGATACCTTGGGAAAATCTGATGACTCAGACAAATTCACTTAGGACCGGCCTTCTTTTAACTCAAATCTTGGAAATTTAGCAATTTTCACTCGGAACCGGCCTTCTTTTCACTCAGAATTGCATATTTCTTACTCAGAAATTAGAATTTGACAATTCACTCGGAATCAGCCTGCTTCTCACTATGAATTGCCTATTTCTTACTCAGAAATTCGAATTTGGCAATCTGACTCAGAATTGGCCTTGTTTTCACTCAGAACTTGGAATTTCACTCGGAATTGGCCTTCTTTCCACTCAGAATTTGGAAACTTGGCAACTTTCACTCGGATCCGGCCTCCTTTCCACTCAGAATTTGGAATTTGGTTCGGAATGATTGTAGTGGGATAGCTTCCACCCGGATTTACCTCTAACAGGGACATATTTCTTCGAGGTCAACCATTTTTCACTTGGAATGGCTTTGATAGGGAAACTTTCACTCGGATTCTCGTCCAACATGAAGTATTCCACTCGGTAATGCTGCATTCTGAGTCATTCCACTCAGTTCTGATCATTTCTGAGTCATTCTACTCGGATTGCATCATTCTGAGTTGGATTTGTTTCAATTAGAAAGGTTCCAGTCGACAATCAGCCCTTCAGATATATTCGCTCGGAAACCGACCTTATTCACTCGGAAATGGGAATACTCCACTCGGAATATACATCAGGTATTAATCTTGCTCGGGCGTGACATGTCTCGCTTGAGCGAACTATCACCCGCTTGGGCGAAAACAGGCCAGGCACCGTGTCTCACTCGAAAATGATCATTCCGAGTCCCTTCACTCGGAAATGATCATTTCCGAGTCATTTTTTTTTAATTTTTTGATTTTTTTTGATTTTTTTATATTTTTTTGAACTCTTTGTTCTTTTTCCTTTTTCTTTTTTTTTCTTTCTTTTTTTCTTTTTTTTTCTTTTCTTTCTTCTTTTTTTTTACTGGTATTCTTTTCACTTGTGGATCAACCGGACTGAAATAGGTGTTCACAGATGCCCCTCTTTACTTCTTTTCCATGAGAAGAGCATGAAGTTTCTTCTTGCTTTTGAAATAGAAAGGGAGTAAAGACGTGAACACCATTGTCAAAGTATCAGATGAGGGGGAAAACCTAGGAACTAACAGGAAAAGTAAAAGGTGAGGGTGTTGTCTCTCGGTTGACTGAAAAAGTAAAAGGTGAGGGTGTTGCCTCTCGGTTGACTGAAAAAGTAAAAGGTGAGGGTGTTGCCTCTCGGTTGACTAAAAAGTAAAAGGTGAGGGTGTTGCCTCTTGGTTGACTGGAAAAGTAAAAGGTGAGGGTGTTGCCTCTCGGTGAATTGGAACAGTAAAAGGTGAGGGTGTTGCCTCTCGGTTGACTGAAAAAGTAAAAAGTGAGGGTGTTGCCTCTCGGTTGACAGGAAAAGTAGAAGGTGAGGGTGTTGCCTCTCGGTTGTCTGAAAAGTGAAAGGTGAGGGTGTTGCCTCTCGGTGACAGGAAAAGTAAAGGAATGCCATTTGATCGGCGACTGAAAGGTAAAGGGTGAAAATTGGGAGAGCTAACAGGACGTCTCGTCCGAATTAACTCTCTGTACCTAAAAGCTCAGGGTGATGCCCCAGCTTGCCATGACTGAAGCCTTTGACTGAAAAAGAATAAATCTGGGGTGATGCCCCAGTTTGAGATAGTTTGAAAAAATCTTGGGATATTGCCCTTTGTTTGAAAGGAGGAGGCCTGGGGTGATGCCCCAGTTTTGGAAAAAGTGATTTGGGGGTCAACAGGACGTCCCGTCCAAATTAACCATGATCTAGAGCTTTGGGGTGATGCCCCAATTTTGGAGAAGTGATCTGGGGAGATGCCCCTTTTTTGGAAGAGAGATCTGGGGAGATGCCCCAGTCTGGAAGAGAGATCTGGGGGTTAACAGGATGTCTCATCCAAATTAACTGGGATCTAAAGCTTTGGGGTGATGCCCCAATTTTGGAAAAGTGATCTGGGGAGATGCCCCTTTTTTGGAAGAGAGATCTGGGGAGATGCCCCAGTCTGGAAGAGGGATTTGGGGAGATGCCCCAGTTTGAGCTTTTTAGTGAGATGAGCATGATGGGTGCTAGTTTGGTAATGGTGAACTCACTGGGAAATGATAAGTCCTCTTAAGCCTGATCAAAGAAATATCCTGGTTGAGGGAGCTGAGTCCATCTTGTGGTTTTCCTCAAGAGAGATCTTCAGTCTATGTTCTACTAAAGTACGAACAATAGATCTTGCTGAGAGAAAACTTTGGCGAATACCGGCTTTTGGATGATGGATTTGGTGTCCCGTTGACAAAGAGTGAGTTAGTATAAAAAGACTTATAGGTAAATCTTCCCTGGCGACTGGCTTTTTAAGATAACTCATGGATGAAATAGAAACATCCTCTGACTTTTGGCGAGCGTATTTAGCAGAGATAGTTATGCTTATACCAAGCGAATTCTGGCGCTAGGATGCATTTCGTTCCCCATAACTTTACGCTTTGTCGTTTCCAATTTCAAAATTTCTTTTAGGCAAAAACTTGTTTATTCATAAAATTTAGTTATGAACACATGTAGGAAGAAGGGAGACTTTTATTTATAAACATCAGGTATGTAAAGTAGAGATGAAAATAATTTTAAGCACAGAGATATGATAAGATATAGAGAATGGAAGGCAAGTGGAAAGGGGAAGGCTTATATATCCTCTAGTGATCTTCTGAGAGCAATGAGAAACTTGTCCCTTTATCACGACTTTGTGTTCGTCCTCTGATTTTGCTTCTGAGGGAGTAATTTGATAATGACCCTAATACCCGTTTTGACCTCCTTTGTCTTTGGCTTGAAGGGTTTATGTTGCAGAGTCGAGTTTATGGAACCGTCTTTTCAGGTTTTCGGCTCATCTTGCTGCTCTAACTTTTGCCTAGGTCACCTTTTCAGGTTTTCAACCTAGCGAGTTTTTCTTCTTTTTTTTCTTTTTTTTTATTATGCAAAGTATTTCTTCACTGCATCGGCATTTACAGGCATTGGCAGGTCGTCTCCATCCATGTTGGTGAGTATGAGAGCTCCTCCGGAGAAAGCCTTCTTTATAACATATGGTCCTTCGTAATTAGGTGTCCATTTCCCTCAGACGTCTTTTTGAATTGGCAAAATCTTCTTGAGGACCAAATCACCTTCTTGGAACTGTCAGGGGCGCACTTTCTTTTTGTATGCCCGCTTCATACGTCTTTGATACAATTGTCCCTGGCAAAGGGCGGTTAACCTTTTCCCGTCAATCAGATTCAATTGGTCATATTTGGTCTGGACCCATTCAGCTTCTTCCAGTTTGGCTTCCATGATCACCCTAAGGGATGGAATTTCCACTTCAAATGGCAGTACAGCTTCCATTCCGTAGACCAAAGAAAATGGTGTTGCCCCAGTTAAAGTTCGCACTGAGGTTCGGTATCCGTGCAGCACGAAAGGGAGCATTTCATGCCGGTCTTTGTAGGTTACTACCATCTTTTGCACTATTTTCTTGATATTTTTATTAGCTGCCTCAACTGCTCCATTCATTTTTGGACGGTATGGAGAGGAGTTGTGGTGGGAGATTTTAAAGTTCTCGCAAAGCTCCTTCATCATTTTGTTGTTTAGATTTGTACCATTGTCCGTGATGATTTGGTTTGGTAGGCCGTACCGGCATATCAGCTCACACTTGACGAATTTGACCACAACATTTTTTGTCACATTGGTGTACAAAGCTGCCTCTATCCACTTGGTGAAATAACCGATGGCCACTAGAATGAAACGATGACCGTTTGAGGCTTTTGGCTCAATGGGCCTAATTACATCCATACCCCACATTGAAAAAGGCCATGGTGCTGACAAGACATTTAGGGATGAAGGCGGTGCATGAATGTGATCAGCATAAATTTGGCATTTATGATATCTCCGTACGTAAGCAAAACAATCTGCTTCCATAGTCATCCAATAATACCCGGCTCTCAGGATTTTTCTTGACATAGCATGCCCACTTGTATGAGTTTCGAAAGATCCTTCGTGGATATCTTTCATGATTTGGTTTGCCTCAACGGTATCAACACACCGGAGGAGAACAGAATCATAATTCCTCTTGTATAGCACATTACCACTCAATAGGTATCCCATAGCTAGCCTTCTCAAAGTTCATTTGTCATTATCCGTGATGCCCTCAGGGTATTCTTGGCATTGGAGATATCTTTTGATGTCATGATACCAAGGTTTTCCATCTGGCTCTTCTTCTATGACCTGGCAATGGGCAGGTTCTTGTCGTTTCTTTACCTCAATGAGAGGCACTTCGTAATCACTGCTGACTTCGAACATAGCGGCTAGGGTGGCTAAAGCATCAGCCATTTGGTTGTCTTTTCGTGGAACATGATGGAAGGTAATTTCATCGAACTCTTTGATCATTTCTTTGATATGAGCATGATAGGGAACTAGTTTACTGTCTCTAGTTTCCCACTCATCCTTTAGTTGATGGATAACCAAAGCAGAATCTCCATAAACTTCCAGGACCTTTATTCCCATGTTTAGAGCTGCTTGTATTCCTAGAGAACATGCTTCATATTCCGCAACATTATTGGTGCAGTCAAAACATAACCGAATGCAAATAGGGACGAATTCCTTATCAGGTGAGATCAGGATAACTCCAATTCCATGTCCCAGCGCGTTGGACGCCCTATCGAATCTCATGATCCATCTAGTTTCCAGGCCATCTTCTTCTTTAGAAAGAGCCAAGATATCCTCATCTGGGAAATCATGTCGCATTGGTTGGTAAGCCTCAATGGGTTGGTGTGCCAAGTAATCTGCTAGCGCACTCCCTTTAATTGCCTTTTGGGTGACATATATTATGTCGTATTCTGTTAGTAACACTTGCCAACGGGCAATCCTCCCAGTCAAAGCAGGTTTTTCAAAGATATACTTGATGGGATCCATCTTAGACACCAGCCAAGTAGTATGATTGAGCATGTATTGCAGTAAGCGTCGGGCAGCCCAGGCCAATGCACAACATGTTCTTTCAAGAGATGAATACCTCATCTCGCATTCAGTAAATCTCTTGCTCAAATAGTAGATGGCGCATTCCTTCCTCCCAATCTCATCATGTTGACCTAATACGCATCCCATGGATTCATTCAGCACGGTCAGGTATAGGATTAGTGGTCTCCGATGAACAGGTGGCACCAAGACTGGTGGCTCCAGTAAGTACTGCTTTATCTTTTCAAATGCAATCTGACAATCCTCATTCCACTGTCCAGGCTGATTCTTGCGAAGCAATTTGAAAATTGGCTCACAGGTTGCTGTCATTTGGGAAATGAATCGGGCAATGTAATTCAATCTTCCCAGGAATCCTCGGACTTCTTTTTCAGTACGAGGAGGAGGCATTTCCAGAATTGCCTTGACTTTTTCAGGATCAACTTCTCTCATTCATAATGAATCCTAACAATTTTCTGGATCTTGTGCCAAAAGTGCACTTGGCGGGATTCAATCTAAGCTTGAATTTTCTTAACCTTTTGAAAAGTTTTCTCAAGTCAGCAACGTGTTCTTCTTCAGATCTGGACTTGGCAATTATGTCATCCACGTAGACTTCTATTTCCTTATGCATCATGTCATAGAAGAGAGTCACCATTGCCATTTGATAGGTGGCTCCTGCATTCTTCAGTCCAAAGGACATTACCTTATAACAAAAGGTGCCCCATAGAGTGATGAACATGGTCTTTTCCATATCTTCTGGTGCCATCTTGATCTGATTATATCCTGAAAATCCATCCATAAATGAGAAGATGGAGTGCTGGGCTGTGTTATCAACCAGTATGTCAATCTGAGGTAAAGGAAAATCATCCTTAGGACTCGCCCGATTCAAGTCTCGGTAGTCCACACACATTCTTACTTTCCCATCTTTCTTTGGAACGGGAACTATGTTGGCTACCCATTGCGGATACTTAGCTACGGCTAAGAAACCAGCATCAAATTGTTTCTTGACTTCTTCTTTAATCTTAAGAAGCATCTCTGGTTTCATTCGTCGTCACTTTTGCTTGATCGGTGGATATTCCGGCTTTAAAGGCAACTTGTGTTCCACAATGTTATTATCCAGACCCGGCATATCTTGATACGACCATGCAAAAATTTCTCAAAATTCCCGGAGCAGTTTAATCAACTCATTCTGCCGTTGTTCGCTCAAGAGGGTCCCTATCTTGACTTCTTTATTTTCCCCTTCATTTCCCAGGTTAATGGTCTCAATCTTTTCCTGATGAGGCTGGATTTCCTTATCTTCCTGTTCCATTAGCCTTGTCAATTCGGGTGAAGGTTCAAAGTCTTCCTCACTATCCTCATAGGCGTAATCATTTGGATTATCAGAGTCATGAAATAGAATCGAGTTCTCATTACTCTCAGAAGAATCGCTTTCAGATCTGTATTTGGCGTTATATTATAATGAATGAAAACAAAGAAAGACAAGCAAATGGAAGGTTTAAAAGAAAGAGATTGAACAAAGATGAGGTATGAAATTGGACTGCATTCATTTAATTTAATAAACAAGCAAGTTTTTCCCTTTATTACAAAATGGATCCCAAAGCCTTTGGCATAGCAAAGGGATCGGCAAGTTTTGAAAACAACAACAATTACTTTGACTGAGGGTTGATAGTTATGGGGAACTCCATGATTTCCTAGTTGTCCAGTTTTTGACCGGGTAAGTAAGCATGCACCAATTCCATATCACAACTGGGCCCGTCTCCAATCATGGCCACTTGACCTGGATATATAATTCCGGCGCTCCTGAAGCTTTGATAGAGGTCACAGATAGGGATTCTAGCAATGTCGAATTCCTGACCGGTAAGGCGAGCAATCCTTCTCTCCCTTCTTTCTTCTCCTACCCTTTTTCTATCAGCTGCTGTAGGCTTGTATCCCAGACCGTATTTGTCCTTGTTTTCTAGAAGGCATATAGGTTGGGTTCTTCCTTCCAATTCTCGTCCTAACCCTTTCCCCAGCTTGTATCCTTTTCTCAACATTGTCTTTGCAACCATCAGAGGCACGTTTCGGAAGGATGTCTTTGTAATGCTCGTTGCATTGGCCACCTCTAAAGCCTAAAATGAGGTTTCGAGGGCTTCCTCGGTCACTTCAATATATGGGGTGTTGGTAGGCTTACTGACTAACAAGTCCTCTTCTCCAGAGACAATTACTAACTTGTTGTCAATGATGAATTTCAACTTTTGATGCAGAGTGGAAGGGACTACCCCAGCCGAATGGATCCACGGCCGTCCCAGCAAACAAATGTATGCGGGCGTAATATCCATGACTTGAAAAAGGATTTGAAAGGTGCATGGCCCAACTTGTATAGGCAATTCAATTTCTCTCATAACTTCTCAGCGAGTTCCGTCAAAAGCCCGGACTACCATGGAACTGGGTCTCATATGGGTCCCATCAAAAGGCAACTTTGCCAATGTAGATTTTGGCATTATGTTCAGGGACGATCCATTGTCAACAAGCACCTTCTCCATGATATGATCTTGGCATTTTACGGAGATATGAAGGGCTTTATTGTGCCCTCTTCCTTCTACCGGTGTCTCATCATCCATAAAAGTTAGATAGTTGTTGGCCACAATGTGTCCCACTATGCCTTCAAACTTATCTATTGGCAAATCATGTTTCACATGTGCCTCACTCAAAACCTTCATCAGTGTGTTCCGGTATGGTTCGGAACTCATTAGCAAAGACAACAGAGAAATTTTTGCCGGGGTGTGGTTCAGTTGGTCCAACACCTGGTAGTCACTATGGCGAATGAATCTTAGAAATTCTTGGGCCTCCTCTTCAGTTATAGCCTTCTTTGCTTCACCAGAGGTTTCTCCCTTCCCAGGTCTAACATCCCCTATGGCTTTGTCAAGTTTTGGTTCTGGGGGAGCATATACCCTTCCACTCCGGGTGACGCCCCCAATTCTAGCAATATTTGTGACAGGGGATGATGGCGTAGGCTCAACTGCCTCAGAACTAGTAACAACCACATCAGTGCCATACTTCCATGGCACAGCTCATGAATCCTTGTAAGGGAACGGGGTTGGTGCATTCACCGTGATGACAATTTTAGCAGGAGTCGAAGCCACAGGTGTATTTTTGTTGTAAAATATGACTAGAGGCTTTGGGGCTCGAACTCGGCTTTGCTCTTGTATCATATTTATTCTGCCTTCACGATGCCGACAAACTTCTACGACATGACTGTCCATAAGTCCCTGAAGGGTTTTTTGGAAGTCCCTTCATTTTGCAGACTGGAGGTCATTGCACTTTTCATCCCATGATCCTTCTATCAATCCCATCTTAAGCATATGGGAGTGAATCATTTCCAATGGCATTTGGATGTCCTGAACCTTGGAAACACATTCCTCATCTCTTTCCATAGCGTTAATACCTAGTCTCCCATGGTTAGGCAGAGGATTGGTGGTCACATTTGGGCTTCCCTCTTTGAAGCTTATCCAATCAGCTCTGATTAAATCCCTTACCTTAAATTTTAGTGCCAGGCAGTTCTCGGTGGAATGCCCCGGTGCACCGGTATGGTAATCACACCGCGCATTCGGGTCATACCCTCTGGGATAAGGTGGCTGAAGTGGCTTTAGAGGGCAAGGTGCCACCAATGTGTTTTCGATAAGATGGGGAAGAAGCTCGGTGTAGGTCATGGGAATTGGATCAAATTGTACTTGAGTGCGGTCATTATTTTGTCTTCTCAGATTTGGATTTGGTGGGTTCATTTGTTGTGGCTGATATGGTGCTTATGGTGGTACAGGTGGTCGCATGACAGGTGGTCGGAAATGTGGTGGGTTCGAATTTCGAATTGCAGCCATATATGGTGTGGCGCATTACGATAAGTTGACGGAAAGGTGATGGGGGTAGGTGATCTGGGCTGGTTCCTTCCTTGATTGTGAGAGACCAGGTTAGTCTCTCCCTCTCTTCTTTTACCTTCTCCAAGTGAAGGTTTTCTTGCTGCTCCAACCCCAGGTGGGCCACGAGTAATTTTCCCAGTCCTCAGGCCATTCTCTATTCTTTCTCCGATAGTGATGATGTCGGAGAAATGGGAGGAAATGCTTCCAATCATCTTATCGTAGAAGGGTGACTAGAGTGTATCAATAAATGTAGAAATTACCTCTTTCTCTGATAGAGGTGGGTTAACCTGCGCTGCTACTTCTCGCCACCGTTGGGCGTACTCTTTAAACGTCTCGCTATCCTTTTTAGTCATGTTTTGCAATTGTACTCTATCTGGTGCCATATCCAGATTGTACTTGTACTGTTGCATGAAAACATCTGCCAGATCTTCCCAACAGCGTATATGAGATCGTTCAAGGTGATTGTACCAGGTCAGAGGTGCTCCTGCCAAGCTATCCTGGAAACAATGAATGAGCAGAGGGTCATTGGAAGCATGAGAGGCCATCTTCCAGCAGTACATGGTAAGATGGTTTTTCGGACAGGTTAGCCCTCGATATTTGTCAAATTCTGGCATTTTGAATTTGGGGGGAATGACAACATCAGAAATCAGACAGAGTTGTGCAGCACTGCCCATTCCAAACCTGTTCGTTCTTTCTATTTCTCTTAGCCGCCTTTCCAGGAACTCTAACCTTCCCTCCTGGGTAGCAGCAGCAGCACTTGGACCTGCGGCAACATGATGACTAGTACCCCTAACTGGTTGGTTGACATGTGCCAAATTTGCATTAGGCATTGAGATGGGGGGTCTGGCTACTGCTTGAGCAGCTTGTGGTTGCGTGGCTTATGTATGGATTGGAATCGTTTGAGGATCCCGAACGGGCGGAGCATTTGGCTGAGCCATATGAAGGATTGTTTCCTGATAATCAGGCTCTTCTTGGAGTGGTGGGAAATAGCCAGGTGGCAATCCATATGGAGGAAAAGGTATGGCATTACCTTCTTCATCTATGTAAATAGGTTGTTGGGTATCTGCAGGGTTTGATTTCCTAATGTGAATAGTTAGGGGAGGCGCAGTAGGGTTTGAGCTTGGCCCCCCAGCAGGACCCTGAGTGTGTTGGGGATTGGATGGTCGTTGTCTGGCGTTTTTGACACCTACTGAAGAATCCCCTTCTGTGACTCTCCTTTCAAGAAGCTTGGCCATTTCAGCCATCTGCTCTTTCAACTGATTGACTTCAGCTCTCAAGTTCTCATTCTCTTGTTCCATTTCAGCCATGAGTCTTGTATTAAGCCTAGTCGTGTAAGAATGTCTACCCGTTATGTCTGGGAATTCAACAAGAAATTGTTAAAAGGAAAACATTAAATAAAAGCAGTAAAAGAAAAACAAATGGTACGTGAAGCGATCACAGAACTTGGCCAGTATCCTTCGACCTTTTTCAGAAACACTTTCAAAGGTGATAAGTGGAAATTAACATGAGATAGTTGTGGAAACAAGAGATTCTTTCTTTCTGAATTCTAATAATACATTACTGCTGCCAGTCTATTTTTATGCAGAAAAAGTAAATCAGCCATTCCTAGCTCGAGCAATCATGGCCCTCATTTTACAAATCCTTTCTCTACAGTAATCAATGAAAGTCACAATTTCTCTTGGGGTGTTAAGAGGATTAACCATCCCTTTAGCTTGCTTATATAGGTGCGGGAGGTCTTCCAGAACTCCATTAGCCAAATACACCAAGTGGGCGAAGCGATTCATCCATGAATGAATATTTTCATTTTGCTGTGTTAGTTCATCTTTCAAAATACGGATAGCTTCACCACATTCTTGTTCAACATCCATTGCGCGCCATCGCTCGCCATTTATCTCATGTTGGCAAGCTTCTACCACCTTATCAAGCTGATGCTCCAAACGACTAACTTGTAATTGCAGAAGCTCTTTTTGCATCAAGGCATTTTGCTCGCGCTCTTTAGCTTTTGCCAACATATCCCTTAAGAGTTGCTTTTCAGTCAACATGGTATCCCTTTGCTTGTTCTTCACTTTTAGTTGAGTATTAGCCGTTCAGAGGCATTGACTCTGTTTCCTCAGGTAATCCCTTTCGATCTTTCTCTTTTTTCCAATCTCCTTGATGGTTTGCTGGTTTTCTAAATTCTCCCTTTTCTGAAGGGCACATTCTTGTTGAGATATCAGCAAGTCTTTTTCTAGCTCCTTGTTTTTGGCAATTAGTTCTTTTATCTTGGCTCTCATTGCCTCCTCTTCAAGGGTGGGAGAGGTAACATGTGTGCTTGTTGAGAGATAGGAAGGATTCTTGAAAGGCAGCTTGACAATGGAAACTCTATTTAGGACCCATTGGTAGTATTCTTCCTTCACGGCGTGGCTTCGAGTTCCTAGTTCTTTCCCTTGTCTGTGGACTTTCTTCCATGCATTTGCTATATCCCGAATAACAGAGGTATAATCTCCTTCTGAGTAATAAATGATGAAAGAAGTAAGGGATTCTCCATCGGGTGGCCCAAGTAAGGGATAAGCTAGCTGACGTTTGGCTACGATAGGGTTGTAATTAATTCATCCCTGAGTGCCCATGAGAGGAACATTCAGATAGTTTCCACAATGGTGAATTATGGTGTCAACCTTCAGCCATTGCGGATACCACCTTGCTTTATCAGTCGTGAGCCCTACCAGGTGATTGGCCCATTCACGCCCATTCTTTACTACTAATTGACATAACTTCAGATCTGAGATAGGACATTCAACTTTACTGACTTGATGGAAGACATGTGATGTAAGCCATACATATAGAGCAGGTAAACAGCAAATGATTCTCTTTCCTCGTTGTGTATAGCAGAAGTCCATGGTACAGTATGTATTTGCCAAGATAGCAGTGACAGAATTTTCAAACTTGAACTTATGGGCAAGGAAAACCCCAATAGCATCATAATCCACGTAATTATCAATATTAGGGAATAAGATAACACCATAAATGGTGAGATCCAAGGTATCCATGAAGGTTTCCCAATCTCCTTTCTCAACTAGCAGGTGCATGTGCTTCTCAAAATATTCTTGGTCAAATCCCAGGATCTGATTTCTATTCAGTTGTGTATTTCTTAACACTTTTGGGTGAATTTTTAGGACATTGGCGATGGTAGCAATATTCGCCTGACGTCCAAGATGGTGGTAAGGCATTTGTCCTTCTAATGACATCCCCAGAATTTGTTCAAACTCTTCAACAGACGGAGCCAATTGAAAGTCTCGAAACGTGAAACAACGGAGAGGTGGGTCATAGAACTGAATCAAAGCAGTAATTGCTTTGACTTGTACCTCCACTTCTAGCAACTTTAGAATCCTCCCATATTTCTTTGAGAAAACCATTTTCTGATTCATGTCCAATTTCTTTCCCAAGGCTTGCAAACTGGCTGTATCGACTTTTCTAGCCTTAACATGCAGTAATTTTTTCAACTCAGGTACATTTTTACCATAACTATCCGATCTCATGTTAATTTCCATATTTCACTCAGAGGTACTGGCTAAGTTCTTGATAGCTTCCTGTAAGAACATGAAGAAAAGAAAAATCAGTCATTGGGAACTGACATGTTTTGCAAATTGATACTCCCCTAGTATTTTTCTTGAAAACAATTTTGTACTCAGGGAAGTTACAATTTGACAAAACTTGGCAATAAATCTAAGACCATGTGAGCTATGGATTTTCTGATCATTGTCAAATGATTTTTTTTACTTTTTTTTTGTACTCTTTTTTTTTATGATGATTCAGAAAATTCATAACTCAAGACCCCAAGACTTAAGCAAATATAAAAGGAAAGGACCACTTGCCCATTAAAGGATCACTGGTTAAAAGTAAGTCATTTTTTTTTGAAAAAGTAATCCACTAAATAGGCAAGTGGCCCTTTAATTTGGATCAGAAGGAAGGTGAGAACGAGAAAAGGTATAAGTAAAGTTTGCCCCTTTGTGTCTTAAGTCAGGTTTTTCTGGAAGTCTCCTAATGGTTCTAAGGTTTTTTCTATCAGTGATACCTCACATTAGGTGGCTTATTCTAAACTTTCTAAAGGTCACTAGAGCCAAGATCCTACTCATGATGTTGACCACAAATAGTAGGAACTCTACTAGGTGTAGGCATTATGAATAAGTCGAACTCTAGCTGAGATTCTCACGGTAACCAGATAGGAAGTACATCCCAAATGGCTCCGCTACCAACCTCCCCTAATCTTAAGTTTCATTTGGGCCTAGGTATAGGGTCCCACTCAAAAGTGTATGCAAATTGTGAGTGTAGTGTGTGAAAGAGGCATCCAATACCTGTACCTTACTCATCCTGCACATAGAACAAACACAGAGCAACAAAATAAAGTCGTCTAACCTAGGGTTCAATGATCACACAAATATTAACAGAACATAAATAATAGAATACAAATAAAACAGGAAGCAAAGAAAAATAAAATAAAGGGAGAAGTCAAATAATTAATATGCTAATTAAAACATGCTCTATCAAATTGACTGGCTTGACTCTCTAAGTCCCCAGTGGAGTCACCATCTGTCGCAACCGGGATCGCGGCGGCATGGCCGACTCTCAAAATGATCTTTCGTTTGTGTTCGAAAAGAAAAACAGGGAGTCGCCACCAATATTTTTTTTAGGATAAAATACCGGGAAAACCTTTCGTTAAAGCACTGGTTATAAAAAATGAAATTCCATGTTCGGGAGTCTGATTACAGGTGAGGAAGGTATTAGCACCTCACAATTGTCCGTTATAAAAACAGTTACCCCAATATGATAGCACGCATTATAATTAACCTAATAATTATTTTAACTTCTTCATTAAAAAGAAAATACACGAAATGACAAAAAATATAAGAAAACAAACACGGAATTTTTACATGAGATTAACAGGACGTCTCGTCCAAATTAAACTCGCTCCACCCCTTTTTTAAGAAAAAGAAAAAGGAGATTAACAAGACGTCTCGTCCAAATTAATCTCATTCCGCCTTTTTAAGAAAATAGAGAAATAAAAATTACAATAATAACGAGAATAATAATATTCATTACAACCTTTTTGCTAGTCCAAATAGAATGTATGAAGCACTCATTTTTTGTTACATAATTATTACAAACCTAGAAAGGGGTAAAAAAGAAAAGAAAAGAAAATAACAGCAATTTATTTAAGTAGGAAAATGGAATACTGAGTGAAAAATGTGAAAAACCGAGTGAAAAGGCAAAAACCGAGTGAAAAAGTGGAATGCCGAGTGAGAAAGTGGAATACCGAGTGAAGTAGTGGAATACCGAGTGAAACGTAGGCTGACCGAGGGAGAAGAGGGACGGTATTGGAATTAATAGGAGAGGGACGGTGTTGGTGGGGAGTGAGATCAGTTGGGTGAATTGAGAGAGGTCGATATTTGAGTGATAGGGAATGGGACGGTTTGGGAGCGAGGACGGTTGAGTGAGAGGAGTGAGGACGGTTGAGTGAGATGAGTGAGGACGGATTGGAGTGAGGAGTTGAGGACGGCTGGGAGGGGCTGTGAGGACGGTTGAGTGAGACAGTACGGTGAAAGAGAGGGTGAGCGTGGAGTGAGAGGGAATGGGACAGTGGAAGGGGGGCTATTGACAGCGCCCGCAAGCGCACGGGTTATGTCGCGTAATATAAAAGATTATCGTTCTCCACAGGGACTGTGTTCAAAGTACCGGCATATTAAAATTTAATTATCCACACAATTGATTTTTAAGGTTTTTGTAAAATAAAACAAAATTAAGTTATACAGAATACAAAAATAAAATTTACTTGACAGTTAAAAATCAGAGTTGAGAGTATCTTGGGATTTCGGGGGATCAAGACTCTATTTTATGTTAATGAATTTTAACTTTTCATAAATAAGAATCAAATTAAGTTTTCCAAGGTGAATTTTCCAAAAGCTAATTAATATGTTCCTCTCGGAATCCTATTAATGTACCTAACCTATGGAAAGCGCTGCTTAATCCTCAGAAAGGCCCAT
This sequence comes from Clitoria ternatea, assembly GCA_037962975.1. NCBI lineage: Eukaryota > Viridiplantae > Streptophyta > Magnoliopsida > Fabales > Fabaceae > Clitoria > Clitoria ternatea. Next base: position 19,196,197 of record CM075673.1, on the reverse strand, counting down.
TATCGTTTTATGAAAATCCCTTTTATTTCCTCAAAAGAATTTTGATTACTTTCACGGTTTTACCGAGGTCACAAAAAGCATCTCAAAAATCTTAGGTTTAGTTCAAAGCTTTCCGGTAAAATAAATCTCTCAATTCTATTTATTACCTAAACTTACTAATATACCCGCAAGTACATAGTTTTATCATTTAGGTTCTTGTTAGGAATCACTAAAAGCATTGAGCATAATTTAAACTAAATAGAAAACAGAAATTTATTTACTTCAAGTCAAAATAACGTTAGCGTAAAATATTATCGTACCCCCGTTATCCCAAGATAAAAGATTTAGTTACACATGATACGGTAAAAATTCATACATATAATGGAAAGGAAATACAACATACTATTCATGGTAGAAATAAAACTTACGGGTTTCTCCAAAAGCCCAGTAAATTTTCCACTGTAAATCTTTGTTCCGGATCCCTCCACCGTATACAAATTCTACCACTCAATTTCACTCTCTCTAAATTACAACAAAGTAAATAAAAATACAAGTAAAATTCTGCCTAAAAATTCTGCACTGCATACGGTTCAGTGGCTAGAAAATCTGATGCAAAATGTGATGCTCAATGTCCAATTTTTCAGCCCATTATATAGCTGATTTTGTCCAACACATTTCCTTAAAACATGGCACATATGCGTTGCTTTTGCATGGCATAATTAATGGCCAATTTCTTTCCTCAATTTCGTGCAATATTCTGGCCAAAAATAATGGAAGTGGAATCCTTGTTTCTTGCATCATTGTAGCCGTGAGTGGGAATGGAAACAATATAATAATTCAAGCAAGTTGGCAAATGGTAATGCATAGCCGTGTGATAAGAGAAGGAAATGGTCAAAGAATGATAAACAAATGAAAGCACTTGGCAATGTGTGGACAATGCTTAGCCGTGAGAATTGGTGAATGAATTGGCAAATAGAACATTAAATAATTGCATTTCCTTTTCTCTTTAAATGCCTAGCCGTGAATGAATATGAAATGGAAGGCATTGGCACATTATTTAAATGAATTATGGTGCATGTGGTATGTAATGCATTTTCGGTGGTAATGGATTGAAATGGTCCAAGGAACATATAATAATTCAATCATGGTGGGACAAGGTCTTAGGTGAAAAGCTTAAAAAAATTGAAAGCAAGTGGTGCCTTGGCTTCTTGTGTTCAACCGTGGAATGCATGAAGAATTTGGAAGGCATTTGCACATTATTTTATTGGTACATGGAGCCAAAGAAGAAACCATTTTTAACACAATTTTCCAGCAGCAAAAACAAATTTTTCAGGGCTGAAAACAGTGGAAAAATAGAGGAAAAACGTGTAGAAACAGCGTGCTGGAAAAACAGTGACAGACAGCAGAAACAGTAGTGGAAACAGCAGCAAAATACAGTGGAAACAGCAGTAGAAACAGTGGAGCTGCTGAAAAATACAGACAGCAGTAAAAATACAGTGAAAACAGTAAAAAAATAAAAATAAAAATATCAATCCATCATATTTTTTAAATTCTCAAAATTGTGTTTTTTAATTATTCCATTTTCATTAATTCATGCAAAATACGATACTTGGACAATGACAGTGAATTTAAAGCGGAAATCATGAAAATCGGAGGAAATAATACAGTAACAATAGAAAATGTAAACAATTTAAACAGTGTTCTAAAACACTTATCAAAATACCCCAAACCAGAACATTGCTTGTCCTCAAGCAATCAACATATTCACAAGACAATATACATAAAACACTTAGCTCAGTAAACTAGGGAACCCAAAACAGAGAAACAGATCTATTCAAATGCCAATTTTAATTCACTTATGTGAATCAATTTTCAATGTCAAGACTTGATATACTCTTCTCACAATTTTCACTCAAGTGTTTCATGGTTTGTGTATCTCTCAAATCATCATAGTCAAAAAACAATTACCATAAGCTTGTTAATAAACCAGAAACTCCACAGTTTAGATAGAAAATATGTCAAAGTCTAAAGGTCTTTCAAAGGTTGTAACGTGGCCTTGGGTTGTATTGTCAAGGTAGGAATTTCAAGAAAAATAGAATACAAAAGGGCTTTAACAATCATGAATGATTCAAATTACCATTATAAATTTAACAGAGCAAATTTTTGAACTTTTATGGACTTATTTGGAATTCATTCAATATCATCTCCTTTTGATTTTCTTTTTCTTTTCCTTGCTTTTCTTTGTATTCAATACATATTTTTCTTAAGTCCTTTTTTTTATTTCTTTGCTCCACTGAGTTTCCAACTTTTTTCACCATCAAGAGAATATCACTCAATGAAAGGCTTTCAAGGAAAAAATTTTCACTTTTAGGCTCAAAAGGGGCAACTAGGGGTCAAATTGTACAAAAATTCTAAGGCTTAAGAATAAGACCTAATTGTGCCTTTATCATCCTAAGACATATAATCAAAAACCATTTTGAATTGGTTGAAAATCAAGTTCTAGAATATTAATGACTATGAGATTCATTCAATCAATAAAATATGGGTTTTGAAAATTTGTTTGATAAATAACCCATTTTGGCTCAAGTTTAACCATGGAAAGTCTTTTCAAAGAAAATTTTAATCACATAAGGTTCATTTAAGCATTGATTTGGCATTTAAACAATCAAATTTTTGAAAATTTTACTCAAAATTTTGGGATCCTTAGATACTTTAGCTTTGTGTTCAAAGTAAATTTATCATGCAATCATGGTAAATTACAAGATTACAAACAAAATAAGGAAAACACACATGCATGAAAAATATAACAATCACATAACAAAACAAAACAGTTAAGTTTTCTTACCTACCACCCCAAACCAGAATTTGACATTGTCCTCAATGTTAAAATGGATGATAAAGGATAAGAAAACTTACCTGTAGTAACCCCAAACCAGCATCTGACATTTTTTTTTTACTTATAATGAAACAACAACTTTTTATAGGGTTACCTCCCTATCAGTGCTAAGTTTTAAGTCTTCAGCCAGACTTCTCACCGTTTGGATTTACTCATCAAGAGCATCAAACAAGTCCAAATCACTTGCTTGTTGTATTGGTTGACCTGTGAAGTAGTGCTTTACTCTCTGTCCATTTACCCTTAATGTACCAGATTTCTCGCTCCATAGTTCGACAGCTCAAAAAGGAAAGACTTTTGTCACCTTGAATGGTCTCGACCATCGGGATCTCAGTTTACCTGGAAAAAGCTTCAATCTGGAATTAAACAGTAAAACCATATCACCTGGATTAAATATTCTCCGTTGGATGTGACGATCATGCCATTGTTTGGTTTTTTCTTTATAAATTCTGGCATTTTCGTATGCATCTAGACGGAGTTCTTCAAGCTCATTTAATTCCAACAATCTTTGTTCACCTACAGCCTTATGATCAAAGTTAAGAGTTTTAACAGCCCAAAAAGACTTATATTCCAGCTCAACAGGTAAATGGCAAGGCTTCCCATAAACTAGCTTAAAAGGTATGGTTCCAATGGGAGTTTTGTATGCGGTTCTATATGCCCATAAAGAATCATCTAACTTAATAGACCAATCTTTACGTGACGTATTAACCACTTTTTGAAGAATGTTTTTAATTTCCCGATTGGATACCTCAACTTGTCCACTAGTTTATGGGTGATAAGGTGTAGCAACCTTATGCCTAACTCCATATTTCTTTAGAAGGGTCTGAAAAGTTTTCTCAATAAAATGAGACCCTCCATCACTTATAACATATTTTGGGACCCCAAACCTTGGAAATATTATTTTCTTGAAAAGTTTAATAACAGTTTTAACATCGGAATGGGGTAAAGCAATGGCTTCCACCCATTTTGACACATAGTCAACTGCCACTAATATGAAGTGATTTCCAAAAGAAGAGGGAAAGGGACCCATAAAATCAACACCCCATACATCAAACAATTCAACTTCTAAAATGGTATTTAATGGCATTTCTTGTCTCTTACCAATGTTACCTGTTCTTTGGCAAGCATCACAAGTTAGAACATACTTACGTACATCCTTAAAAATATTTGGCCAATAGAACCCAGCTTGCAATACTTTAGCGGCTGTTTTAGAGGTGCTCATGTGTCCTCCACAGGAAAGAGAATGGCAATGATCCAAGATAGCATGGACATCATCTTGTGAAACACATCTCCGAATCATACCATCTGCACATTGCTTGAAAAGGAGTGGTTCATCCCAATAATAATGCTTGACATCTGCATAAAACTTTTTCCTTTGCTGAAAGCTAAGATCAGGAGGTAAGATACCACATGCAAGAAAATTTACAAAATCAGCATACCAAGGAACACGTTGGATACTAAGATTCAAGAGTTGTTCATCTGAAAAAGATTCATTGATGGGAATATTATCTGTTTGTTCTTTTTCAGATGTCAACCTAGATAGGTGGTCAGCGACCAAGTTCTCGGTACCCTTCTTGTCCTTAATTTCCAAGTAAATTCTTGCAATATTAGAATCCACATAATTAATATAGGCTTTGCTTCCTTTTTATTCAATAGATACTTAATGGCAGAGTGGTCAGTGTAAACAGTAACATGTGAACCTACCAAGTAAGATCTAAATTTATCAAAAGCAAAGACAATAGCTAACGGTTCTTTTTCAGTTGTGGCATAATTTACCTGAGCATCATCTAGCGTCCGGCTGGCATAATGAATTACATGGAGCTTTTTATCCTTTCTTTGCCCCAAAACATCCCCCACTGCGTAATCACTCGTATCGCACATCAACTCAAACGGGAGTTTCTAATCAGGTGGTTACACAATGGGGGCAGAGATTAGAGCTTGCTTAATCCTGCAAAAAGCTTCCATACAAGATGAATCAAAATTGAAAGGCACATCCTTACCCAGAAGAGTTGTAAGAGGCTTTGTGATCTTGGAGAAATCTTTAATGAACCTACGGTAAAACCCTGCATGTCCAAGAAAACTCCAAATACCTTTCACATTTGTGGGTGGAGGCAATTTTTCAATTACTTCCACTTTAGCCTTATCAACTTCTATACCTCTCTCAGACACCAGGTGTCCAAGAACTATGCCTTCTCTTACCATAAAATGGCATTTTTCCCAATTTATAACCAAATTGGTTTCTTCACAACGCTGCAAGACTTGGCACAAATTTGTTAAACAATTATCAAAATCCAAACCATGCACTGAAAAATCATCCATAAAGACTTCCATCACATTTTCAATAAGATCAGAAAAATTGCTTGCATACACCTTTGAAAAGTCGTAGGTGCATTACATAAACCAAAAGGCATACGTCTATAAGCATAAGTCCCATAAGGGCAAGTGAAGGTAGTCTTTTCTTGATCAGATGGATGAATGGGAATTTGATGAAAACCTGAATACCCATCCAAATAACAGAAATAAGAGTGTTTCGCAAGTCTTTCAAGCATCTGATCAATAAAAGGGAGGGGAAAATGATCTTTTTTCATGGCGCTATTTAACTTCCTATAATCAATGCACATGCGCCAACCAGAGACAATTCTAGTAGGAATCAAGTTATGTTTATCATTTTCAATCACAGTTATTCCCCCCTTTTTAGGCACCACATGGACAGGACTTACCCATTTACTACTATCAACAGGATATATGACTCCAGCATCAAGCAATTTCAAAATTTCCTTTTTAACCACTTCTTGTATTTTTGGATTTAATCTCCTAAGTGGTTCTACTGTGGGCCTACTTTCATCTTCTACAGTAATCCTGTGCATACAAAGAGAAGGGCTAATCCCTTTGATATCATCCATTGTATAACCTATTACCTTTCTATACAACCTAAGTTGTTTCAAAAGCTTTTCAGTTTCACATGGATTTAATTCAGCATTGATAATCACAGGATATGTGGAATTAGGACCAAGAAATTCATACCTTAATGAAGCTGGTAAAGGTTTTAATCACATTGGGGCTTACCACTTTGTCACACATGACCTCAGTATCATGTGGGGCCTCAGAGCAATCAGATGTTTCTGTCAGCTCAATCATGAAAACAGTTTCAAGTGGGTCATTAGGAAGGGTTGTTTCCTTTACCACTTGTTCGACAAAATCCACAGTACAGCAAACATCATTATAAGGTTTTTCTAAAACATTTTTCAAGTTGAAATCAACCTTTTGGTCTCCAACAGTTAGAGACAACTTACCATTCTTGACATCGATCACAGCACCTGCAGTTGCTAAAAATGGTCTGCCTAAAATAATAGGAATCAAAGAATCTTCGTCTATTTCAAGCACAACAAAGTCAGCAGGTATAAAAAATTTTCCTATCTTAATAGGAACATCCTCTAAAATTCCTACAGGATATTTTACAGATCTATCAGCCAATTGTAAAGACATCCTAGTAGGTTTTAGTTCACCCAATCCTAACTTTTCAGCAACAGATAATGGCATTAAACTCACACTCACTCCTAAATCACACAATGTTTTATCTATATTCATGTCACCAATCATGCAAGGAATAGAGAAACTACCTGGATCTTGGAGCTTGGGTGGAAGTTTCTTTTGAATTAGAGCACTGTACTCTTCAGTAAGTGCAACTGTACCATCTTCCTCCAGTCTTCTTTTGTTGGACAGAATGTCCTTCAGGAACTTTGCATATGTGGGCATTTGCTGCAAAGCATCTGTAAAAGGAATATTAATATACAATTTCTTTAAAACATCAAGGAACTTACCAAATTGTTTGTCCAACTTTGCTTTGGCTAAGCACTGAGGAAATGGAATGGGAGGGTGATATGGCTTAACCTCCTCCTTCTTTTCTTGTGGTTTCTCTTCTTCAATTACTGGATGAGATGAAGATTCATCTACTTTCTTTTCCTCCTTTGCAGTCTTGTCTACTGGCCCATCGTATTGAGTACCACTCCTAAGAGTGACAGCCATGGTTTGGTTAGATGGTCCAGCCTCTAGTTTCCCAGGAAATGTTCCCGGTGCTCTTTGAGAATAGGAGGCTTGTTGGGTAATTTGATTTTCCAGTATTTTGTTGTGAGTGGCAAGAGAGTCCAATTTTGAAGCCAAGTTTTTTATTACATCAGAGAATTCATCATTTTGTTTAAGTTGAGTAGCTACAAATGTCTCCATCAAGGATTCTAGCTTTGATTTTTGTGGAATATAGGTTCCTTGTTGAGGTTTGTAGTTACTTTGGAATTGAGGTGGCCTATTTTGGAAGCCAGGTGGACCTTGTGGAGGTCTGTAGTTACCTTGATAATTTCCACCATAGTTTCCAATAGCATCCACCTGATGCATTTCTTGTTCTTGATTAGGGGTCATTGCTAAATGGCAATTTGTAGCTCCATGTCCTGAAACACCACAAACTTCACAAACAATATTAGTAGCACCTGTTGACCCTATTTTATCAAGTTTTAATGTTAATGCTTCAACTTTGGCAGAAAGTAGTGAAAGAGCATCAACAGAATACTTACCTGGTGTTTTAGCAGGTAATCCTCTTTCAGAGTTCCACTGGTGAGTGTTTTGAGCTATTTTCTCAATCAGGTTCTTAGCTTCATCAACATTTTTACTCATGAAGGCTCCTCCAGCTGCAGCATCTAAAGAGATCTTTTGTGTGGAAGTTAGTCCATTATAGAAAATATGGATTGTCAACCACCTTTCTATCCCATGGTGAGGACATTCTCTCAGCATCTCCCTGTATCTTTCCCAGGCTTCATACAAGGATTCATCATCTTTTTATGAAAAATTGATGATTTGTTTTCTCAGCACATCATTCTTGTTCCTTGGGTACCATTTATTGATAAAAGCACTGGACAATTGTTCCCAAGTCGTGATGGATCCTTCAGGAAGAGAGTATAACCACGCTCTCGCTTTATCTCTTAAGGAGAAAGGGAAAAGTCTTAAGCGAATGGCATCATTGGTAGCTTCGTTCATCTTCAGGGTGTCACAGTATTCAAGAAAGATTTGAAGGTGAAGATTTGGATCTTCGGAGGTAATCCTCCGAATTGGTTTTGTTGAACCATTGAGAGTAGTGAAGGCTTCAATTCAAAATTATTAGCCTCCACTGTGGGTCTAAGGATGCTGGATCCTCTTCCATTTGTACTTGGAGCGGCAAAATCTCTTAAGGGTCTATGTTGGTCTGCCATTTGTTTTTCTTTTTGTTCTTTCTGTTGTTTTTGTTGTTTTCTCAAAGCTCTAAGGGTACGTTCTATCTCAGGGCCAAATCCTAAGTTTAGATCGACACTACGGCTTCGTCGCATAAATAGAAAATAAATGACAAATAAAACAAATAATTACAAAAATAAAACAACAATAGATACACAGAATATAGAACAAAATTACAAAGAAAATAAAAATAAAAATAACAATAAAAATATTAACAAGTATGATCTAATCAAATTCTAATATTGCCGATATTTGAGGGACAACAGTCCCCGGCAACGGCGCCAAAAACTTGACAGGGCCCGCAAGCGCACGAGTTATGTCGCGTAATATAAAAGATTATCGTTCTCCACAGGGACTGTGTTCAAAGTACCGGTATATTAAAATTTAATTATCCACACAATTGATTTTTAAGGTTTTTGTAAAATAAAACAAAATTAAGTTGCACGGAATACAAAAATAAAATTTACTTGACACTTAAAAATCAGAGTTGAGAGTATCTTGGGATTTCGGGGGATCAAGACTCTATTTTATGTTAATGAATTTTAACTTTTCATAAATAAGAATCAAATTAAGTTTTCCAAGGTGAATTTTCCAAAAGCTAATTAATATGTTCCTCTCGGAATCCTATTAATGTACCTAACCTATGGAAAGCGCTGCTTAATCCTCGGAAAGGCCCATTATCGTTTTATGAAAATCCCTTTTATTTCCTCAAAAGAATTTTGATTACTTTCACGGTTTTACCGAGGTCACAAAAAGCATCTCAAAAATCTTAGGTTTAGTTCAAAGCTTTCTGGTAAAAATAAATCTCTCAATTCTATTTATTACCTAAACTTACTAATATACCCGCAAGTACACAGTTTTATCATTTAGGTTCTTGTTAGGAATCACTAAAAGCATTGAGCATAATTTAAACTAAATAGAAAACAGAAATTTATTTACTTCAAGTCAAAATAATGTTAGCGTAAAATATTATCGTACCCCCGTTATCCCAAGATAAAAGATTTAGTTACACATGATACGGTAAAAATTCATACATATAATGGAAAGGAAATACAACATACTATTCATAGTAGAAATAAAACTTACGGGTTTCTCCAAAAGCCCAGTAAATTTTCCACCGTAAATCTTTGTTCCGGATCCCTCCACCGTATACAAATTCTACCACTCAATTTCACTCTCTCTAAATTACAACAAAGTAAATAAAAATACAAGTAAAATTCTGCCTAAAAATTCTGCACTGCACATGGTTTAGTGGCTGGAAAATCTGATGCAACATGTGATGCTCAATGTCCAATTTTTCAGCCCATTATATAGCTGATTTTGTCCAACACATTTCCTTAAAACATGGCACATATGCGTTGCTTTTGCATGGCATAATTAATGGCCAATTTCTTTCCTCAATTTCGTGCAATATTTTGGCCAAAAATAATGGAAGTGGAATCCTTGTTTCTTGCATCATTGTAGCCGTGAGTGGGAATGGAAACAATATAATAATTCAAGCAAGTTGGCAAATGGTAATGCATAGCCGTGTGATAAGAGAAGGAAATGGTCAAAGAATGATAAACAAATGAAAGCACTTGGCAATGTGTGGACAATGCTTAGCCGTGAGAATTGGTGAATGAATTGGCAAATGGAACATTAAATAATTGCATTGCCTTTTCTCTTTAAATGCCTAGCCGTGAATGAATATGAAATGGAAGGCATTGGCACATTATTTAAATGAATTATGGTGCATGTGGTATGTAATGCATTTTCGGTGGTAATGGATTGAAATGGTCCAAGGAACATATAATAATTCAATCATGGTGGGACAAGGTCTTAGGTGAAAAGCTTAAAAAAATTGAAAGCAAGTGGTGCCTTGGCTTCTTGTGTTCAATCGTGGAATGCATGAAGAATTTGGAAGGCATTTGCACATTATTTTATTGGTACATGGAGCCAAAGAAGAAACCATTTTTAACACAATTTTCCAGCAGCAAAAACCAATTTTTCAGGGCTGAAAACAGTGGAAAAATAGAGGAAAAAGTGCAGAAACAGAGTGCTAGAAAAACAGTGACAGACAGCAGAAACAGTAGTGGAAACAGCAGCAAAATACAGTGGAAACAGTAGTAGAAACAGTGGAGCTGCTGAAAAATACAGACAGCAGTAAAAATACAGTGAAAACAGTAAAAAAAATAAAAATAAAAATATCAATCCATCATATTTTTCAAATTCTCAAAATTGTGTTTTTTAATTTTTCCATTTTCATTAATTCATGCAAAATACTATACTTGGACAATGACAGTGAATTTAAAGCGGAAATCATGAAAATCGGAGGAAATAATACAGTAACAACAGAAAATGTAAACAATTTAAACAGTGAAAAACAGTGTTCTAAAACACTTATCAGCTATGAAGTGTAGAGAAGGAGAAGAAAGTACAGTAAGGGGAAAGGAGGAAGGGACGGTGTTCAGGTGAAGGGGGCTGTATGGGAGAGGAGAAGGACAAGTGAGATGAAAGGAAGAGGACTACACGGTGCTGGGTTCTCTCTATGAAGGCTTCCCCCTTTTTTTTTCAAGGATTTAGGATCCTCTTTATTTATAGAGGTCCTGGACGCCCAACATCAGTGGCAAGTGGGTTTTTTTATTATTTTCCTTGCCAGCCGCCCCACTTGACCAGCCGCCCCACTTGGCCAGCCTGGATGGAGTTGGTGGACACAGCTTGCACCCAGGCAGCTATAGGGGTCAACAGCTAGTCTTTGTCATTTTGTCATCCGCCCCCCACAAGTCAAAGATCCACTTGGATAGTGGAAATCCAAGTCAGCAAGGGCACTCGGTGGGAATATGGGTCGGATTTTACCTTCTCTCCAAAATCCGAGTGGAAAAAATGAATTTGGTGCACGAGACCGAGTGGAAAAGGTGTTGTTTTACAAAAACCGAGTGAAGAATGACTCAGAACCGACTGAAATGTTTGGAGTTTGACTCGAAATGGTTGAATAATGACACGGAATTGGATGAAAGATGACTCGAAATTGGGTAAAAATGGCTCGGAAACTGACTGAAGAGGATTCACTCGGTGCTGACTGAAGAAACTTCACTCGGTACTGACTGAAAAGTCTTCACTCGGTGCTGACTGAAGAAGCATCACTCAGTGCTGACTGAAGAGTCTTCACTCGGTGCTGACTGAAGAAGCATCACTCGGTGCTGACTGAAGAGTCTTCACTCGGTGTTGATTGAAGATTCTTCACTCGGTATAGCTTCATGTCTTCCTTCATTCGAATGGTTCAATCCTTCTGCTTGATTCACTCAGCATGTCAGAAATATTTTGCTCGGTTGCTGGTAGATCAGAACCATTCTTTCTTTAACTTCACACTCATTCAGTCAGAATGTTGTCAGCTGGTTTGGAAATGAACTTCAACCCTCTCGGATTCACAATGGGGAGTCGTCCTCGATACCTTGGGAAGATCTGATGACTCGGACAAATTCACTCGGGACCGGCCTTCTTTTAACTCAGATCTTGGAAATTTAGCAATTTTCACTCGGAACCGGCCTTCTTTTCACTCAGAATTGCATATTTCTTACTCAGAAATTGGAATTTGACAATTCACTCGGAATCAGCCTGCTTCTCACTCAGAATTGCCTATTTCTTACTCAGAAATTCGAATTTGGCCTTGTTTTCACTCAGAACTTGGAATTTCACTCGGAATTGGCCTTCTTTCCACTCAGAATTTGGAAACTTGGCAACTTTCACTCGGATCCGGCCTCCTTTCCACTCAGAATTTGGAATTTGGTTCGAAATGATTGCAGTGGGACAGCTTCCACCCGGATTTACCTCTAACAGGGACATATTTCTTCAAGGTCAACCATTTTTCACTCGGAATGGCTTTGATAGGGAAACTTTCACTCGGATTCTCGTCCAACATGAAGTATTCCACTCGGCAATGCTGCATTCTGAGTCATTCCACTCAGTTCTGATCATTTCTGAGTCATTCTACTCGGATTGCATCATTCTGAGTCGGATTTGTTTCAATTAGGAAAGGTTCCAGTAGCCAATCAGCCCTTCAGATGTATTCGCTCGGAAACCGACCTTATTCACTCGGAAATGGGAATACTCCACTCGGAATATACATCAGGTATTAATCTTGCTCGGGCGTGACATGTCTCGCTTGAGCGAACTATCACCCGCTTGGGCGAAAACAGGCCAGGCACCGTGTCTCACTCGGAAATGATCATTCCGAGTCCCTTCACTCGGAAATGATCATTTCCGAGTCATTTTTTTTTAATTTTTTTGATTTTTTTTTATTTTTTTATATTTTTTTTGAACTCTTTGTTCTTTTTCCTTTTTTTTTCTTTTTTTCTTCTTTCTTTTTTTATTTTTTTTCTTTTCTTTCTTCTCTTTTTTTTTTTTACTGGTATTCTTTTCACTTGTGGATCGACCGGACTGAAATAGATGTTCACACCTAGCATAGGTATATGTAGGTCTATATAATCCGGTCCTTGCATAGGTATTGTTCAGTCCATATGGGTCATAATGGTCCAAGTCTTTGCATAGGTATAGTCCAGTCCATATAGGTCATAATGGTCCAAGTCCTTGCATAGGTATGTTAGAGTTAGTTAAACCGGATATTTAATTTAAAATTTATTAAAAATTTTAAGTTAAAAAGTTAATATTTTAAAATAATAATATTATTAAATTTAAAAGCAGTAGGGGACTCCTCCCATTATTCTTATGTCTTTTCATATTATACTCTTATCTCACTCCCCCTTACCTTGAATTGTTACCCAAAAGAGATTTGCTTTACGCCTCCAATTTCTAGAAATATTAATACCAATCTTATTTCAGTATAGGCATAAGATGAAGATTATTACTACTTAAAACAGAAATGGTAAATTTTGAATAGTGAATAGTGAATAGTAAATCGTGAATAGTAATAGTAAATAGTAAAACGTGAATAGTAACAATGAATAGTAAATAGTAAATAGTAACAGTAAATAGTAAAACATGAATAGTAATGGTAAATAGTAAATCATAAATAGTAACGATAAATAGTAATAATAAATAGTAATTTACTATTTGTATAGTAATTTACTATTGAAATAGTAAATTACTATTGAAATAGTATTTTACTATGTAGAATAGTAACTTAAAATAATATTATTTCCAGTACAATAATAGATTTCTAAAAACGATATAAAAATAGCCCTAAAAAATATAAAAGTGAAGTATTCGTACCTTAGAATTTTAGCAGAACCTTCTTCCAAAAAAAATTACTTCTCTCTCTCACTTCTACCACTATCTCACTAGCACTACTATATTAAGAAAACTTAATCTGAAATTGTGAATTCTAAAGAAGAATTCCTTCGGTATTTATAAAAAAAAAAATTACTATGCATTCCATTATTTTAATATAAAAATACTATGTATTTTTGAATTTTTTATTCCTGGTTACTGTGCATCTTTTGAAAATTTCGTACATGCACAGTGTTTTGCATAGTAACTGTCGGCAGAATTATTAAGTCAAATAGTAACCTTTCACTCGGTATATTTTAAATATTCAAAATGAGTCCTTTTTGAAATTTAGCGATATTATATCAGTCCTCACTAATTTTATAATAAGTAATATAAAGCTAAAACTTTAAAAATCTAAAATTTTCTGTTAATAAAAATTTATTGATACGTTTTTAATTTTTTAACGATTAGAAAAAATTAAGATTTTTCTCAAACCGATAATTTTTAGATAAGTCTACTTGAAATGGATTTTAGAAAATTTTCTTATAATTTAAATTCACTTTCTTATAAATATTTTTAATTTAAGTCACTTATATGAATTTAAAATTATTTAAAAAATATTATTTTTAAAAAAAATTCCAAAATTCCAAAAAATTCCAAAAAATCATAAATAATACGTAGATTAAAAAGTTCTAAAGAACCATAATTTAATTCCTTCAAAATTTCAATATAAAAATAAAAATAGGGGTGTTACAATATCCGCTACCTACTACCTGCTACCTGTTACCTGTTAACATGTTACTTGTTATTTGCTACCCGCTACCTGTTACCTACAACCTATTACCTACAACCTGGTACCTACTAACTTGTACCTGTTAGCTGTTACCTGCAAGTTACTACCTGTTACCTACAACCTGTTACCTGTTAACCTACTACCTGCTACCTGTTATCAGCTACCTGTAAACCAGCTACCTGCTACCTATTACCTGCTACGTGTTACCTATAACCTGCTACTTGCTACCTGCTACCTATTACTTATAACTTGTAACCTACTACCTACTACCTGTAACCTGCAACCTGCTACCCGCTACCTGCTACCTATTACCTGCTACCTACTACCTTCTACCTTTTACATATAAGCTACTACTTGTTTACCTGAAAGCTGATACCTACTACCTGCTACTTGTTACTTGCAACCTGTTACCTATAACCTGCTATGTAACATCCCGAATTTTAAAATAGAGAATTAATTACCGGAATAAATATTAGAAATTGGTATATAGAATAATTTAATGTCCCAAACTATTAAAAATAATCAAATTGATAATTTTGGGAACTGTTAGAAAATTATGGAGACCGGTTAAGCTGAAATTAAGCCCGGTTGAGATATGGGTGTCGGACCAAGTATCTCGGAATGAGATGATATTGGTCAGGGCTGTTGAGAAAATTATTGGGAATCCGAATATGTATTCGGAATAATTTTCAGATGATGTATCGAGCCCGAACGGAGAACCTGTTAGTTGTAAAACGATGGGGTTTTAATGAATGGGAATTAAAATAAATCAAAAACCCAAATTTTCCTTTCTCTATTCACGTTGGCATGCTGAAAGTGGACATTACACTTCACTTTCTTCTTCTTTCCATCACCATTCTCTTCCTTTCCTCCTCCAAACCCTAACACATTGAGTTCATCTTCCACCTCTCCTTCTCATTTTCGTTGGTGGAGCTTGAAGGAGGCTTGTGGAGCTGCTGTATTCTCCCTCTTTCTCTCCATTTTCGTAGCTTTCTCTCCCTCCATTGAACCCATTTTCATTTTTGGGTTTTGAGGTAAGTATACCCATTTTTGCTAAGGTTTTGGTTATGGGTATATGGCATTTATGTGTTTTGAAACCATGCATGTGTATAGATGTTCTTGAGGAGAGTATTTAATGCAAGAGTTTAATGTGGGTTTGTATGAGAATGAGGTTTCTTTGAGAAGTAATAAAGTGGATGCATTTATGGTTGGAAGGAGAAAAGTATTTATGATGGTTGTTGGAATTTTATGAAACCCTAACTTCATGAATTTGGGGGAAATGTATAATGGAGGTTGATGAACATTTATTGTTGGTAATAAATGTGAGTTATGATGAATAAAGGTCATTGGTGAAGGTAATTTGTTGGTGGAAGTCATTAATGGAGAAACCCATGAAAGGGTTGGTTGTTGAGTACATAATAATAAATGGTGGCACCTAACCCATGGTGGTTATGGTGGATAAAATGAAATAAAAGAGTTTTGAGAGTTATAATAATAAAAACAGAAAGTATTTATTGATATATAAGTATTTGAATCTTAATGAGTAAGTAGAAAATTGATTGTATAATGTATTGTGATGTAGGAAGTGACCCCATTGACGAAGCGGGACCATCAAACCGCGTTGATCACTACTTCACTTGAGGTAGGAAGGGGTAACTTTTCTAAATGCATGATTTCATCCATTGGTGATGTGGAAATATGTATATGTGATTATGTTAATAATTGTTTGAATGGATGATATGATATGTGTGATTTGAATGCATTTAGAATGATGATTGTTATGTGGCATTGTGTTTGGGATAATATTAATGATGTGATGATACCATATTAATGAAGTAGGATGATGGTTTGAAACCATATGTGAATTGAGAATTGTGATGTGAATATCCCAAATATGTGTGTATGAGTTGTGAAATGTGTGTGCCACTAACTATTGATGAGAATAAGTTCAAAAGAGAATTGGGATTGGATAAGAATGATGAGAATATTGAAATCCACCAAGTGGTGGTGGTGAATGATTGAATGTGGAGTGGCATCTAGGATGCATAGTGTGAGGATGCACTTAATTTGCATTTGCATTGCATCCATGGCATATCATAGCTGTCTATGTGGAATATTAGGGGGTTCCACTAGGCGAGCCCAGTGGGAGGGCGGCTCAGTGCACGAGCGTATTGTGATTTTCCCCTGTGACTCGGTGTATGAGTCACGAAGCTGTCCATAGTTTGGTGACGAGGCACCCTATGTGGCGGGCCCAGTGGGCAGGCGGCTCTATGGTGAGCGAGTTTACCTCGGTGTCCGACGGGACACGGCTCTCTCGATGTGTGTTCGGGAGGGGCCTGTAGCACTTGTGGTAGTTGAGGCCACGATGTTGATCCGCAAGTCACAGGGTGACTAGTGCTACAGATGGGCGATAGCGGTTTGGTACCAGTAAAATTATGATGATGTAAGCATGCATGAATTGAGATATATGTGTACACAATTTTTTCTACTACAGTAGGGGCATAGTAGCACACCTATGCTTGTCCCACAATTGAATTGATTTAATGATATATTCTCCCACAGTCGGATCCGCATTGTTTGACGATAAATTCTTGTGCATATGCATTAGCTTTAAGAGTATTTGCATATAGTTGGAGATATGCCTAGTTGAAAGCCCCTAGTGGCAACGGATGATTGAGAATTGAAAGGGGAAAGAGTTGAATACTAACCCGATGTGTATGTTTGGCAATCCAAATGATTGATATCGTGAATGTATACTTGAAATTATAAGATGTATTGTGTATAATGTATGATGTGGTGTAATGATTGCTAATTGTGCAAGTATACATGTATTTCATCATAATGTATGACTTTAATTCATTTGGATTATGTTACTCACCTCTCCGTTGCCATTTTTAAAGTTGATGTAGGTATGACTTAAATCCTACAACTTTTGGAGGCCGAGTATGAAGAAGGTAAAATATGGATAGGAATGCGTAAGCCTTGGCCGGCATGAAATCTGTTTTGTAGAGTATATGAGGTTTATATACTCAATTTTGTAATGTTGATAATTTTGGAGGTCATGGGAGAAAATTGGACATGTTTGTGTAATGACAATTTTCATTCATGACCCAAAAGTTGTAAAGAATGAATCTTGATACTTGTCCTTGACTAATGAATGTATGCTGTGATTTTATGTCATGCTTTGGAGTTGTGAAATGATGTTGGATCCAAATGTATGTAGGGAGTGTATGTGGCATAATGTTGAATTTGGATCATATGCATGAATTAATCTTAGCATGATGATGTTGTTGGTATTTAATTATATGAAAGAATCATGTAGTCTTGTATTGTAACATTACATGAATTTGGTGCATGCATAATATGGTGAAATATGGTCCTAGGTTAGGCCAAAATAGAAGGAGTTAATTTTTATAAGCTAATTCCAAGAGAATCCTCGTTTCTGCTAAGTTTCTGCAGAACTCGCTCAAGCGAGTGACAATCTCGCTCGAGCGAGATTGGTGTGGACTGTGGAATTCGTTTCTGCCCCAAAGTCGCTTAAGCGGACGTGCATTTCACCCAAGCGAGATTGCCACAGAATCAGTGTTTTGATTCTGGACAATTTTCGCCCAGGCGTGAAGGGCAGCGCTCAAGCGAGGGAGAAGGAGAATTGATTCTGGACGATTTTCGCCCAGGCGAGTGGTGCCTCGCCCAAGCGAAAATTGGCCAGAGAGTCCTCAACGTTTCTGGACCAACCTCGCTCAAGCGAGCCTTGGGCCGCTCAAGCGAGATCAACCCCTGATACTCCTTTCCTTCTTTGCTCAAGCGTCTCGCTTCCTTCGCTCAAGCATTCCTTCGTGTCTCGCTCAAGCGAGGCAGGGCTCGCTCAAGCGAGTTGAGCCCTGATACTTATTTCCCTCCCTCGCTCAAGGTCACTCAGCGTTCGCCCAAGCGTGGGTACGCTGGCTCGCTCAAGCGACTTGAGTCACGCTTGAGCGAGTATGCCCCTGATTCTCATTTTGTTATTTTAAATTAAATTTTAAAATGTTATGCATTATTTCTTCCTTAGATATTATTTTAAGGTATTGAGGAGTATATTTAGGCCTTCTAGATTATATAAATTGTATCCCATATTTTTATGAATGGACTCCTCTTGAAAATCAATTAGCCACTAATTAAACCAAATTAAATAATTCTTCCGCTGCTTCTGATTGAAAAATATATAGTTAGTTTCACCCTCTCATATCTTCATATATGGGAGTGGTTCGTTTTAGATCCAGGGGTTTGGTGAAAAATGTTTCACCACTTTAATTATTTGGATTATTAATATTCTCAAAAACGTGAAAAATTTTCCCCTATTTTATTTGGGGGTTTGGGGCGTCTCATGCTACCTGTAACTTGCTACCTGTTAGCCTATTACTTGCTATTTGCTACCTGTTACCTGCTACCTGTTAACTTGTTACCTGCTACTTGTTACCCGCTACCTGTTACCTACTACCTGTAATCTGCTACCTACAACTTACTACCTGCTACCTCCTAACCTACAACTTGCTACTTGCTACCTGCTACCTTCGCCCTGCTACCTGTTACCTATTATCTGTTACATACTACCTGTTACCTGTAACCTGTAAGCATTGTTACAAAAAACCACGTAAACCTGCTACATGTTACCCGTTACCCTTTACTTGTTACCTATTACCTATAACCTGCTACATACAACCTACTACCTACTAACCTGCAACCTACTACCTGTTACTTGTTAACCTATAACCTGCTACCTATTAACCTCTTACCTGTTACTTGCTACCTACTACCTGCTACCTACTACCTTCTACTTGCTACCTGCTACCTCCTACCTGCTACCTCCTACCTGCTGCCTACAACCTGCTACTTCCAACCTGCTACTTGCAACCTGCAACCTGTAAGCATAGTTACAAAAAACCATACAAAAATTTGAGCTCCAGCTAATATTTCTCATTTATTAGGATTTTACAATAAATATCATTATCTTAAAAAAGTTACTCCTTCCCTTGGAGAAAACTAATGAAACTTATCAAACTTATGACAAAACTAAGTGGTTGAATTTATCATATTTTTCATAGGCATACCCTTTAAATTTGACTAAAAATTTATCATTGGAGTAAAGTTATGAAACTTATGACAAAATTGAGCGGTTGAATTTTTGCATAATTTTTTACAGCTATGCTAAGAAAGCTATAATGGGGTTTTCTATGATGTTTTATCAGATTTCTCCAAGAGAAGGGGAAAATTTTTGTCAATAGCCTAATGCCCATGAAAATATGACAAAACCAATCGATTGATTTTTTACATGATTTTTTGCAGTCGTGCTTAGAATTGCATTATAACGTGGTCTTTGAAGTTTCATTACATTTCTCCAAAGGAAAGAGTAGATTTTCTCCAACAATTAATTTTTAGCCAAACTTGAAGGCTAATACCCACGAAAATATAGCAAAAATGAGCGGTTGAATTTTTGTAAAATTTTTTACAACTATGTTTAGAGACGCATTATAAGGTTGTCCCTTAAATTTCATCAGATTTCTCCAAGGGAAGAGAGATTTTCCTTAACGATAAATTTTTAACCAAATTTAAAGGCTAATAATGCTCACGAAAATATGACAAAATGGAGCGGTTAAATTTTTTCATGATCATTTATGGCTATGCTTAGAAAGGAATTTTAAGGTTGTCCCTGAAGTTTCATCATATTTTACGAAGGGAATAGGCAGATTTTATCTATTGATGAATTTTTAACCAAATTCAAAGGCTAATACACACGAAAATGTGACAAAATCGAGTGATTGAATTTTTCATGGTCTTTTGTGGCCATGCTTAGAAAGGAATTGTAAGGTTATCCTTGAAGTTTCATCAAATTTCTTTAAGGGAAGGGGCAGATTCTCCCCAATGAAGAATTTTTAGCCGAATTTGAAGACTAATGCACACAAAAATATGAAAAAACCAAATGATTGAATTTTCGCATGACTTTTTTCAGTCATACTTAGAAAGCCATTGTAAGGTTTTCTATGAAGTTAATCAGATTTCTCACAGGGAAGGGGCGGATTTTCTCCAACAATGAATTCTTAGCCAAATTTAAAGGCTAATGTCCAACACAATATGATAAAACCGAGCGGTTGAATTTTTGCATCAATTTTTATGGTCATGCTTAGAAATCCATTGTGGGATTCCCTTGTAGTTTCATCATATTTCTCCAAGGGAATGAGCAGATTTTCTCCAATGATGAATTTTTAGTCAAATTTAAAGGCTAATTGCCCACGAGAATATGAAAAAACCGAGTAGTTGAGTTTTTCAAAGATATTTTGTGGCCATGCTTAGAAAGGCTTTGTAAGGTTATCCCTGAGGTTTTATCGGATTTCTCCAAGGTAAGGGGCAGATTTTCTCGAACGATAAATTTTTAGCCAAAATTGAAGGCTAATGTACACAAAAATATAACAAAACCATGTGGTTAAATTGTTGAATGATTTTTGCGGCCATGTTTAGAAAGGTATTGTAAGGTTGTCCGTGAAGTTTCTTTAAATTTCTCCAAAGGAATTAGTAGATTTTCCCCAATGATTAGTTTTTAGCCAAATTTGTAGACTAATACCCAAGAAAATATATCAAAACTGAGCGGTTGAATTTTTACATGATTTTTTGTGGCCATGTTTAAAAAGACATTATAAGCTTGTCCCTTAAATTTCAACAGATTTCTCCAAAGGAAGAGGCAGATTTTCTCCAATAAATAATTTTTAGCGAAATTTGACCCATGAAAATATAACAAAATTAAGCGGTTGAATTTTTGCATAATCTATTGTGGCCATGCTTAGAAAGAAATTATAAGGCTGTCCCTTAAGCTTCATCAAATTTCTCCCAGGGAATGGGCAGATTTTCTCCAACGATGAATTTTTAGCTAAATTTGAAGACTAAGGCCCGCGAAAATATGACAAAACCGAACGGTTGAATTTTTCCATATTTTTTACGGCCATGCTTAGAGAGCTATTATAAGGTTTTCCATGAAGTTTAATTAGATTTCTCTAAGGCAAGGGGTAGATTTTCTCTAATGATGAATTTTTAGCCAAATTTAAAGGCTAATGCATAAGACAATATGACAAAACTGAGTTCATGAATTATTAATGATTTTTTGTAGCCATATTTAGAAAGGCATTGTAGTTGTCCCTGAAGTTTCATCAGATTTCTCTAAGGGAAAGGGCAGATTTTGTCTAACGATGAATTTTTAGCCACATTTGAAGGCTAATGCACATGAAGATATGACAAAATCGAGTGGTTGAATTTTTTTATGATCTTTTGCGGCCATGCATAGAATGGCCATGTAAGGTGTTCGATTATGTTTCATCATATTTCTCCAAGGAAATGGGCGGTTTTTCTCCGACGATGAATTTTTAGCCATATTTAAAGGCTAGTACCCATGAAAATATGACGAAACTAAGCATTGTAAAGTTATCCCTGAAATTTCATCAGATTTCTCAAAATGAAGGGGTAGATTTTCTCCAACGATGTATTTTTAGCCTAATTTGAAGGCTAATTCCTATGAAAATATGACAAAACTGAGCGATTGATATTTTGTATGATTTTTTACAGCCATGCTTAGAAACGCATTGTAAGGTTATCCTTAAACATTCATCAGATTTTTTCAAGGGAAGGGGCAAGTTTTTTCCAACGATGAATTTTTAGCCAAATTTAAAGGCTAGAAAAATATGACAAAATCGAGCGGTTAAATCTTTGCATGATTTTTTAGGCCATGCTTTGAAAGGCATTGTAAGGTTGCCCATAAAGTTTCATCAGATTTCTCCAGAGAAAATGGCGAATTTTCTCCAACAAAAAGTTTTTAAGCAAATTTGAAGGCTAAAGCCCACGAAAATTTACAAAATCGAGCAAATGAATTTTGCATGATTCTTTGCGACAATGTTTAGAAAGGCTTTGTAAGGTTGTCCTTGAAGTTTCACCAGATTTTTCACAGGGAAGGGGCTTCTCCAATAATGAATTTTTGATCAAATTTAAAGGCTAATGCCTATTAAAATATGACAAAATCGAGTGGTTAAATTTTTGCATGATTTTTTGTGGCCATGCTTAGAAAAGGATTGTGGGGTTCCATTGAAGTTTCATCAAATTTCTCCAAGGAAGGGTTAGATTTTCTCCAACGATGAATTTTTAGCCAAATTTGAAGGCTAATACCCATGAAAATATGTCCAAACTAAGGAGTTGAATTTTTGCATATTTTTTGTGGCAAGGCTTAGAAAGACATTTTAAGGTTGTCCATTAGGGATGTTCGCGGTCCGGATCGGTTCGGTTTTATGACAAAATATCATCCAATCCGATCACTTTATTAAATTGTGGTTCGGTTCAGTTTGGTTGAAATGAACGACACTATCCGATCCGATCAAATGCGGTTCAGATTGGATCAGTTTATGCGGTTTTTTTTCTTATTTTATATTTTTTTTATAAAATCAAATAAACATTATAATTATAGAAATGCAAAGAATATTTTAAGTTCTCAATGATGGAAGAATTATTAATAAGTAAAACAAGACAAGTTTTCAACAACTTAAATTCAAACATAAAACAAATAAAGTACTACTTAAATAAGACTTAAATAAGATTCAATGTAAAACAACAGAAATATTAAAGGTCTTGAGCCAAGATTTTAGTCTTCTTGTTCTTCCTCTAACTTGGACAAATTTTGAAAAAATAAGTGTTATCATATAGTTTAAACAAAATTACAAAATAAAATATAGAGACCAAATTAAGCAAACTAATAAAGCAATAAATGAAAGAGGTTGTGACTAAATGAAATGAGAACATTAAAACATAAAACTTATGGATCAGTTCTGTTTGGTTCAGTTCTCATAGGTAGAACCGAAAACTGAACCGAATCGCATATGAAATGCGGTTTTTTTATGGTTTCATTTTTTTTGTTTTCGGTTTGATCAGTTTCGGTTTTTTTTGGATTGGTTGAGCAGTTTTTTGCGGTCTGGATCGGTTGATGAACACCCCTATTGTCCATGGCATTTCATTAGATTTCTCCACGTGAAGGGACATATTTTCTCCAACGATGAACTTTAAGCCAAATTTGAAGGCTAATTCCCATGAAAATATGACAAAACTAAGCGGTTGAATTTTTGCATGATTTTTTGTAACCTTGCTTAGAAAGACATTGTAAGGTTGTCCCTTAAGTATCTTCAGATTTCTCTAAAAGAAAGAGCAGATTTTCTCCAACGATAAATTTTTAGCCAAATTTAAAGGCAACCAATGAAAATATGACAAAACTGAGTAGTTGAGTTTTTGCATGATTTTTTGATGTCATGTTTAGAAATGAATTGTAAGGTTTTCCTTGAAGTTTGATCAGATTTCTCTAATGGAAGGGACAAATTTTCTCCAACAATAAGTTTTTAGTCAAATTTGAAGGCTAACGCCCAAGAATATATGACAACACTGAGTGGTTGAATTTTTGCATGATTTGTGTGGCCATCCTTAGAAAGGCATTGTGAGGTTCCCATGAAAATTCATCAAATTTCTCCAAAGGAATTGGTATATTTTCTTCAATGATGAACTTTTAGCCAAATTTGAAGGCAATGCCCAAGAAAATATGACAAAACTGAGTGGTTGAATTTTTGTATGATTTTTCACGGCCATGCTTAGGAAGCCATTGTGGGGTTCCCCTGAAGTTTCATCAGATTTCTCCATCAGAAGGGGCAGATTTTCTCCAACGATGAATTTAGCCACATTATGACAAAATTGAGCAGTTGAGTTTTTCATGATCTTTTGTTGCCATGCTTAGAAAGGAATTGTAAGGTTGTCCCTGAAGTTTCATCAGATTTCTCCATGGGAAGGTGCAGATTTTCTCAAAAGATGAATTTTTAGCCTAATTTGAAGGTATTACCCATGAAAATATGACAAAACTGAGCGGTTGAATTTTTGCATATTTTTTGTGGACATGCTTAGAAGGGTATTGTAAAGTTGTCCCTGAAGTTTCATCAAATTTCTCCAAGGGAAAGTGCAGATTTTTCTCAATTATGATGTTTTAGCCTAATTTGAAGTCTAATGCCTACGAAAATATGACAAAACTAAGCGGTTAAATTTTTACATGATTTTTTTGCAGTCATGCTTAGAAATGTATGGTAAAGTTGTCTGTAAATTTTCATCAGATTTCTCCAAGGGAAGGAGCAGTTTTTCTCCAACGATAAACTTTTAGCCAAATTTGAAGGCTTACCCATGAAAATATGACAAAACCGAGCGATTGAATTTTTGTATGATTTTTTATAGCCTTTCTTAGAAAGGCATTGTAAGGTTGTCCCTGAAGTATCATCAGATTTCTCCAAGGGAAACGGCGGATTTTATCCAACAATAATATTTTAGCCAAATGTGAAGGCTAACGCCTAAGAAAATAAGACAAAACTAAGCGGTTGAATTTTTGCATGATTTGTGCAGCCATGCTTAGAAAAGTGATAAGTGTTCATTGAGTATTGATTTCATGCTTCAATTTAACCTATTTTTGATAAAAATTCAACTGAATTTGTACATAATTGAGCATGAAAACTCTTATGAAAAATTCTTTGTAAAAAGGCAAACTCTTCAAACTCTTAAGAAAAATTCCTTAACAAGTTACAGGAATTCAAGGGGGCCAAGTTGAGCAATGATGAGTCCTAGTCACAAGAATCCACAGCATGAAGAAATAAGCATCAGGTCTCCTTGCGCTTAAGCGTGAAGAAAGGGACGCTTGGGCGAGGGACACAATGACAAAATTAGCATCAGAACCCTTCCACGCTTAAGAGTGAGAAGGGGGTGCTTGAGCGTGAAAGCCAAGAAGAGGAAGCCACGCTTGAGCGTGACTGAGCGTGACAAGGCAGCATCAGACTTTCTCCTCACGCTTGAGCTTGGACACTACACGCTTAAGCGTGAGCCCGAGCATGCTTGAGCGTGACTCTAGGCGTGACCAAGCGCAGGTAACACAGGAACTATAAGAAGGCATCAGGTTCCTCACGCTTGAGCGTGACCATTAAG
This sequence comes from Clitoria ternatea, assembly GCA_037962975.1. Classification (NCBI taxonomy): domain Eukaryota; kingdom Viridiplantae; phylum Streptophyta; class Magnoliopsida; order Fabales; family Fabaceae; genus Clitoria; species Clitoria ternatea. The sequence continues at coordinate 19,171,064 of CM075673.1, read as the reverse complement.
CTCAAGCATGACTCATGCAGTATGGAGTTTGTAATTTAATATTGACCAATGGTGCGATGCTAACTCAACCACCTTGAAGTGTTTTTGTATGTCTCTAAATATTCCTTCATGGGCATTATGCAAATGGGCAAAGGAAGTTGAAGCATAATCATTATAAATCTAGCAGAAAAAATCATTGGAAGGCATCTCCTTCATATCATCAAACACATCTCCCGCATCCCACCATTCATTCTGTATTCATTTCCAAATTTTCTTAAGTGAAAATGCATAGCATGAGTAACTAATTTTCCTTTATTAGGATTGGTTGTAATCAATTCAAACCTGAAGTAATGTTGCTGTAAGGTTTTATTTATGTTAATAAGATTTGATATTTTTTGTATTTCATTCTACCATTAATGCCTGAAGGTGCTTGATCACTATTTTCTTGTTTTAAGTTTTCTTAAGTATACTGGGAAGTAACTTTTGGAAGCAGATCTGAATGAAATACTCGTTGTGAGTAGCTGACCAGGGATGGCATCTAACGCAATGAACGTCAAAACAATCGATCGCTAATGCTGGAATGATTTCAAAGTGACTAAGGGATCAGCGATTTGAAATCATTCTTATGAATTTTATAGTCAAGGGATTGATACAAATGACTTTGATTGTGACGTAGAAATTATTATTTCAAATTACATACATGCAATTTATTCATCTTATGAAAGGTAAGATACGATGAAACCAATCCCAGTTTTCCAAATCTGATTTTTACCCAAACACTTTATTGTCATTATTTTCATTCAGCACTTGCTGTTTACCTTGTATTCAATCTTTTGTACAACAAAATCAAAACAAATCTTTTGTCAAAATCAATTCAAGAACTAAGATCTTCAAACCAACACCTCCTCAGTGGAACGACATCTATACTATACTACAATTACTGTGTTTAAACTTGGCACAAACATTCCATTGAGTTCATATTATACAAACTTGATTCTCTTCCTTGAACACTTTATTTCTTTGTATGATTCATAAAAAATATCTTACTAAAAGGCCATATGGGGTTCCATGAAAATTCATCAGATATCTCCAAAGGAAGGGGTAGATTTTCTTTATTGATGAACTTTTAGCCAAATTTGAAGGCAATGCCCAAGAAAATATAAAAAAATTGAATGGTTGAATTTTTCATGATTTTTTACGGCCATGATTAGAAAGGCAATGTGGGGTTCTGCTGAAGATTCATCAGATTTCTCCATCAGAATGGGCAGATTTTCTCTAACAATGAGTTTTAGCCATATTTGAAGGCTAATGCCCACAAAAATATGACAAAACTAAGCTGTTAAATTTTTGCATGATTTTTTGTTGCCATTCTTAGAAGGGAATTGTAAGGTTGTCCCTGAAGTTTCATCAGATTTCTCCAAGGGAATGGGAGGATTTTCTCCAAATGATGAATTTTTAGCCACATTTGAAGGCTAATGCCCTCAAAAATATGACAAAATCGAGTGGTTGAATCTTTGCATGATTTTTATGGTCATGCTTAGAAAGGCATTGTAAGGTTGTCCATGAAGTTTCATAAGATTTCTTCAAGAGAAGAGACGGATTTTCTCCAACGATGAATTTAGAAACAAATTTGAAGGCTAAAACCCATGAAAATTGACAAAACTGAGTCGTTGAATTTTTACATAGTTTTTTACGACAATGCTTAGGAAGGCTTTGTAAGATTGTTCTTGATGTTTCATCAGATTTTACGTACGGAAGCGGCATATTTTATCACCTGATGAATTTTTAGCCAAATTTGAAGGCATTAGCCCATGAAAATATGACAAAAGTGAGCGGTTAAATTTTTACATGATTTTTTATGACCATACTTCAAAAGGCATTGTGGGTTCCCATGAATTTTTATCAAAATTTTCCAGGGGGAAGGGCGATTTTTCTCCAACGATGAACTTTTAGCTAAATTTGAAGTTTAATGCCCACGAAAATATGACAAAACCGAGCGTGTTGAATTTTTGCATTATTTTTTGCGGCAATGCTTAGAATGGCATTATAAGGTTGTCCTTAAAGTTTTATCAAATTTCACGTGGGGAAAGGGCATATTTTCTCCAACGATGAATTTTTAAACAAATTCCCACGAAAATATGACAAAATTGAAGAGTTGAATTTTTGCATAATTTTTTACGGTCTTGCTTTGAAAGGCATTGTAGGGTTCCTATAAAGTTTCATCTTATTTCTCCATGGGAAGGGAAAGATTTTCTCGAATAATGAATTTTTAGTCAAAATATGACAAAACCGAGCGGCGGAACTTTTACATGATTTTTTCGGCCATGCTTAGAATTGCATTGTAAGGTTGTCCGTTAAGTTTCATTAGATTTCTCCAAAGGAAGGTGTAAATTTTCTCCAACGATGAATATTTAGCCAAATTTGACGGCTAATGCCCATGAAAATATGACAAAATCGAGCGATTAGATTTTTTTATGATTTTTAATGGCCATCCTTAGAATGGGATTGTAGGGTTGTCCTTGAAGTTTTATTAGATTTCTCCAAAGGAAGGGACAGATTTTCTCGAACGATGAATTTTTAGCTAAATTTAAAGGTTAATGCCCATAAAAATATGACAAAATCGAACTGTTGAATTTTTACATGATTTTTCGTGACCATGCTTTGAAAGGCATTGTAAGGTTGTCCTTCAAGTTACATCAGATTTCTCATAAAGAAGGGGTAGATTTTCTCCAACAATAAATTTTTACCAAATTTGAAGGCATGCCCATGAAAATATGACAATAATGAGCGGTTGAATTTATGCATAATTTTTCTGGTCATCATTAGAATTGTATTATAAGGTTATCCCTAAAGTTTCATTAGATTTCTCTAAAGGAAGGTGCAGATTTTCTCTAACGATGAATTTTTATCTAGTGTAGAAGGCTGATGCCCAAGAAATATAAAAAAATCGAGCGATTGAATTTTTGCATGATTTATTTACAGTCATGCTTAGAATGGCATTGTAGGGTTGTCCCTGGAGTTCCATAAGATTTCTTCTAGGGAAGGGACAAATTTTCTCAAACGATGAATTTTTAACTAATTTTGAGGCTAATGACCATGAAAATATGATAGAAACCGAATGGTTGAATTTTGACATGATTCTTTTTCGGTCATGTTTAGAAAGGCATTGTAAGGTTATCATTGAACTTTTATCAGATTTCACACGGGGACGAGGCAGATTTTCTCCAATGATGAATTTTTAGCCAAATTTGAAGGCTAATATGCCCACGAAAATATGACAAAACCGAGCGGTTGAATTGTTGCATAGTTTTTTACGGCCATTCTTAGAATACCATTGTAAGCTTCTCCTTGAAGTTTTATCAGATTTCTTTAAAGGAAGGGACAAATTTTCTCTAACGATAACTTTTTAACCAAATTTGAAAGCTAAAAATTCCCACGAAAATACGACAAAACCAAGCAGTTAAGTTTTTCCATTGCGGCCATGCTTACAATTACATTGTGGGGTTGTCCCTAAAGTTTCATCAGATTTCTACATGGGAAGTGGTAACTTTTCTCCAACAATGAATTTTTAGCTAAATTTTAAGGCTAATACCCACGAATATATGAGAAAACCGAGCAGTTGAGTTTTTGCATGATTTTTTACGGTCAGGCTTAGAAAAGCATTGTAAGGTTTTCCATAAAATTTCATCAGATTTCTTACAGGGAATGGGTAGCTTTTCCCCACTGATAAATTTTTAGCCAAATTTAAAGGCTAATGCTGACAAAAATGTGACAAATTAAGTGGTTGAATTTTTACATTTTTTTTTGCAATCATGCTAAGAAAGGCAATGTAAGGTGTTCCTAGAAGTTTCATCAGATTTCTCTAAGGAAAGTAGCGAATTTTCTTCAACGATGAATTTTTAGCCAAATTTGAAGCCTAATACGTAAGAAAATTTGGCAAAGCAGAATGGTTAAATTTTTACATGGTTTTTTACGGTCATGCTTAGAAGGGCTTTGTGAGGTTGTCCCTGAAGTTTCATCAGATTTCTCCTGATGAAGGGGCAGATTTTCCCCAACAATGAATTTTTACCCAAATTTGAAGGCGGCCCATGAAAATATGACAAAATTAAGCGGTTTAATTTTTGCATGATTTTTTACGGCCATGCTTAGAAAAGCATTATAAGGTTTTCCTTGAAGTTTCGTCAGATTTCTTCTAGGGAAGGGGCATATTTTCTCAAACGATAAAGTTTTAGTTAAATTTAAAGACATTCCCCTGAAAATATGACAAAATTGAGCGGTTGAATTTTGCATGATGTTTATGCGGCCATGCTTAGAATTGCATTGTAAGGTTGTCCTTGAAATTTCATCAGATTTCTCGCAGGGAAGGCGTAGATTTTCTCCAACGATGAATTTTTAGACAAATTTAAAGGTGCCTACAAAAATATAACAAAACCGAGCGATTGAATTTTTATAGAATTTTTTGCAGCCATGCTTAGAAAGGCATTGTAAGGTTGCCCCTGATGTTTCATTAGATCTCTCCAAAGGAACGGGCTGATTCTCTTCAATGATGAATTTTTAGCCAAATTTAAATCCCAAGAAAATATGACAAAATCGAGCAGTTGAAATTTTGCATATTTTTTACGGCTATGCTTAGAAAGGCTTTATAAGGTTGTCCCTGAAGTTTCATCAGATTTCTCCAAGGGGAAGTTTCTCAAACGATGAATTTTTTACCAAATTTGAAGGCTAATAATGCCTACAAAAATATGACAAAATCGAGAGGTTGAATTTTTGCATGATTTTTTACGGTCATGCTTTGAAAGGCATTGTGGGGTTGTCCATGATGTTTCATCAGATTTCTCTAAGGGAAGGGGCATATTTTCACCAACGATGAATTTTTATCTAAATTTGAAGGACAATGCTCATGATAACCGAATGGTTGAATTTTTGCATGATTTTTTGTGACTATTCTTAGAAAGGCATTGTAAGGTTGTCTTTTAAGTTTCATCATATTTCTCCTAGGGAAGGGGTAGATTTTATCCAACGATGAATTTTAATCAAAGTTGAAGGCCCACAAAAATATGACAAAACCAAGCAGTTAAATTTTTGCATGATTTTTTGCGGTCATGCTTAGAAAGGCATTGTAAGGTTGTTCTTGAAGTTTCATCATATTTCTCCAAAAGAAAGGGCAGATTTTGTCTAACGATGAGTTTTAGCCAAATTTGAAGGCTAATTATGCCCACGAAATTATGAAAAAATCGAGTGGTTAGATTTTTGAATGGTTTTTTGTGGTCATGCTTAGAAAGACTTTATGGGGTTTTCTATAAAGTTTTATCAGATTTCTCCAAGGGTAGAGACAGATTTTTTCCAACAATTAATTTTTTTCTCAAATTTAAAGGCTACCGTCTTTATTATATGAAAAATAAGAATCCATTTTTTTACTATATAAAAAATAATCATTCTAAAATGAATAATCACAATTCAAGCATCACAAAATACAAGATTTGTACCAGGTATGTGACAAAGGAGAAATACATTTGGATTGCATCACTCTATCGTTCAAAGTTAAATCATGAGATCAAACAATGTTTGTCCACCAAACATCCTTTTATTGAAGTAGGAAATCATTAAAATGGTTGTACATTTTCATCACCTATTTGAACAAATTTCAAAATTTCTTCCAATATCTATTTTTGTCTTCCTATCGTTGAATTCATAATACAAAATATTTACATGTTTATTCTCCCATATTGGATAACGTGTAACTTCATGGTTATTTTTTGAATTTCTTTTTTACTATATTTTTTTATCACAATGACTTATTAATGTTTTATATTTCTTTAATGAATCAAATGTTCTACTAACGGTATATCATCTAAATTGAATGGTTAATTTAAATATTTTTGTACCAATTATTTTTATGTGTGTCGAAAAAATTTACCGTGCAACACACGAATTCTATAACTTGTTAATAAATTAGATGATTTTAATCAAATTAACTAACTATTTTAATTACCAAAATTGGCTGACAGAATTTTATATTAAGGGATCAGAATAGTATTTTGTTGGCATAATCATGAGAGATCAAATGTGCATCTTGCACAATCTCACTCCCTGCTGTATTTAAGTTTTCATAAATGTAATAAAATATCATAATTTAACTTTGTGAGGAAATCGGCAGCTTCAATTTTTATATACAGAACGGAACATTGCGTTTCAGTTTGTGTAAAATTATATACAAAATATATTCTCAAATAAGTCTAAATTATTTACAAAAGAAATGGAGGGTCTTAATTGAAATCTAAGTAGAATTTTTTTCAGTTATAAAGAAAAACATGTACGAGTAGCAGTAATTTTCTGACCATATAAGCTTAAGGGAAAGCGGTGAGTGGGGCGAGCGTTATTGTGATCTTTGACACTGCCATTTATAGTTTGTACAACTTTGTGAATACTGATTTCAGAAGTAACCATTGCTCAATTTATAAGATTTAGAGGCTGATTGTTTACCTTTGATGAATTAAATCAAGATTTAATCAATGAAAAAAAATCTGTTAAGTTAATAAAATTTTAATTGTCTTGAACGAAATATGAAATAAAACCTCAAATAATACTTTAAATTAAATATAAAAGTAAAATCTAGCGTACTTTACTTTTACATTTATTTTACCTTTCAAGGGCTAACCAAATTGTTGGATTAATTGTGTGTAGTATGCACAATAGAGAATTGCATGAAACAGCAGTTACAATGTCAGGGTGGTCTTGGAACTTGGGAGCAACACATAAATGATACCATTCACAGGCAAACAAATTTACACAAGCTAATAGGCGCCATTGTTGTCAATCCCATTGTGATAATACAAGCAATTAAGAAACCAAAAGACAATGGCAGCAGCAAGAAACTAAAGAAGAAGCTTACATATACAAGATTTGTCCAATATGTGCTGGTAAGGACTGTCCTGGATGTATCATTTTAAGAACAACAACCACCATGTTGGGATGCTTGGGGTTCTTGTTTCTGTTTCAAAACATTCCTTTTAACTGCTGTTGATCCTTCTTCCAAAAGACTAGGAGCTTCCATTATCTACAAAATGGTGTCATATTTGTCATGATGAGAAAAACAAAACATACTAATAAATATACGATAGAATTTTCACTCATTCAAAATGCCAATACTTCTGCAATAGAATTCTCATTCAAAATGTCAATAGTTCTGCAGTTCTATTGTTTTTCTTTTTCTTTTTTTGTTTGGTTTGATATATCTTATTCAGATTTGAGTCAGAGAACACTACTATGAAACAACAAAACTTTCCATACCAAAATTTAACAGTACTGTATTCTCTGAGACTCGAACTCGAGACCACAAGTTAAGTTAAAAGAGACCTATTAATTCTATTGTTTATTCATTGTTTTACATTTTCCAGTTAATAATTATTTCTTATATTGCTTAGAAACTGTATGAATGAGTTTTAATGATGTTTTTAAATAAAAATCCTTCACTTTTGCTTTTTTAACTAGTGTCCTAAGGGTACTTATTAGTATTTTCCTTTCTTATAATCAATTAAGTACTCACTCTAATCTGCTTAAAATTAAAACCAGATAAAGTACACACTTCACTGTTATGCATATTCTTACTGATAACTAAAGCAAATATTAGGTAGGAACTTCTGCATCAAAATCAGCACATTTTATGAAGCAGACCTTTAAGATTAGGGTAATTTGTGACTTTACTATTAGTTAATTGGAAAGTTGTCTTGTGCATAAGACAGAAACAGCATTGAAGCAAGGTTCTGATACGGTACCTTTAGAGCAAGTTCTTCAAAGCACTGCTCCACATTTTCTCGAGTTTTAGCACTACATTCAAGAAGCATACATCCCAATTCTTTGGCAAGAGCTAAACCCTCTTCTCTGCTCACAGCTCTTTCAGAATCCTAGAAACCATTACAGATGTTAATGAACTGAATACATGGATGTTACAGAAGTAATCCTAGAAACCATTAAGAGGACAGTGCCGGGGATATAAGCAAGTTGTGATCTTAATCTATCCTATGTGCATTAAGAAATGACATTAATGTATGCAGGATGTTGTAGTATTATTCATCTATCTCCACTATTTTCTCCGCAGTTTCAGAGAGTCCAGTAAACTGCTAATCACTGGCTTAATTTGGTTGCTTTGACAAAATGGAACATTTCAGACGACAATGGCACATAAAGTGCGTGCATTTGATAATACATATATTCATAATTCTCTCAATTGACATTGAGTTAAAAAAAATGCTGCTAGAGGATGCAGTTAAAGTGTTTAATTATCTTTATCGAGTATGCCATATACAAATGGAGCGCTATTTTCATCTAATCTGGCTGATAATGTCATCACTCGCCAGATATATGATCATGATGATAATAGCAGAATAGTCAGTTGAGGTTGAGGTACAAGAACTAAGAAATGCATTTGATTATCTTGATTTTATAAAAAATATTATTAAACTTTCTATTATACCCTTTTTCATCTTAATTACTTACATTATTTTCTATCTCCATAATAATTCTCTTAAGAATAGAATTAGAAGAAAAAAAATACCTGTACCTTGAAATTATAAAGTGACTATTATGTTGACACAAATAAAATTGATGTGACTATTTTTCAGACACCGAGTGAGTATCAAATTTCTTATGATGGTATAAAAACACGAGAAAGTGACATATGGAAAGACAAAACTTGAATTTTGTTTCATTGTCTTAATGCAGATAAGATTAGGGCTACTATCTTCACCTATTTTAACTAAGATTTCATGACAATTACAAATTTTTTACCCTGTATATTCAGGCCCACTACTAGAACAAAAACTTACTCTATCCACTTTGTTTCCAACTAGCATCTTCACGCAATCCTGATTAGTTGAGTAGAGTCCCACTTCCTTAGACCACACTTCTGATAAATTTGTAAAGGTTTCTCTCCTTGTGACATCATAAACTAGAAGTAAAGAAAACGCAGCATTCTATAAATAGAAATCAATAAAATTCAAAACATGTTTAACTAGCAATAGTTCACACACATACTTTATCCATTAACCACATTACAGAATTATGGTTTCAGAGAACCATCTTAAGCGCCAAGAATAATATGCATACCAAAGTCTTCATGTCATAAAAGGGACACCAAAGACAATGGCAAGAACAATGTTACTTGTGAAAAGATAGAGCAACAGGGGATTTCCTTGAGAGTTGTGTTGCTTCCCTCCTAGTTGTTATTATAAAACCTATCTAATAATTGATAATAATTGCAGAGTATATAATACTATAAAGTATAAACATCTAACCCAAAACATCAGAATCCAAAAGCATAACCTAAAAACCAAGATTCGTAATAAATGTTACTGTTGCAGTCTCATGTTGACTAAAGACAGCCAATTCATAGTATATAAGGTGAGGGTAATTTTTATCCTATAAACTAATGTTTAGGATTGTGTTAGACTCAATATTCAAATTTAACATAGTTTGAAAGTCTATCCTTGATCCTATTGGGACACCTGCATAAGTTTAGTCATGCAAACTTCACATTCTAAATGTCTAGAAATAGTCAATTCATAATATATAAGATGAGGGTAATCTCCATCCTATAAGCTAACGTTAAGGATTTAGTTAGGTTCAATATTTAAATTTAAGATAGTTTCAAAATCTATCCTTGATCCTAATGGTCACTTGCATATGCATAGCCCGTTCCAAATGTCTAGTTCTGGGTACAAAGGGGTGTATTGAAGTCCTACGTTAACTAGAGATAAAACCAATTCATATCATATAAGGTGACGGTGACCATCATCCTATTAGCTAACTTTTAGGATTAATTTAGGTTCAATATCCAAATTTAAGAGTTACAACCACTAGAAAATGCTTAACTTTAATCTATCTTTATCACTCATACAGCACACTCACGAATGACAAGTATCAAGACAATCCATGAAAGTATAATGTTGAAACAGAGTTCAATATTTGTAGCAAACACAAATCTCTCCACAAAGAAATTCTAGAGAGGTGTCTGATGTGAAAAAATCAAAAAATCTTACAATCATATGTACATAAATCAATTTAGCATACCAAGAATGATTCCTTGTGTTCCTCTATAGTATGAACTAGTTAGAGTCCTGAACTTTTCCTGCCCAGCTGCAACAATGTTATTTTATAGTCAATATACCACATGAATTAGTCATTTTAGATAGTTAACAAGTGATTCAACCTAAGCACTATATGATGGACATTTCATTCTATCTTTTAGAACTTAGAATCACATGCTGCGAGGATTGAACAAAAGATCTAATCTCAATGACTGGAAAGTGGAAACACAAGATTTGACTCCTCATTACCAGTATCCCAAATCGTCAATTTGATTCTCTTCCCACCTACTGTGAGCATTTTGATCTTAAAATCAACACCTACAGATAATAGATACAGCATTAGATTATATCAAAACCCAAATTAGATAAAAGCAGCATGGCCAAGGCAAAGGAGCACATAAATAAAAAAATTCAACTGCTTGTTAATTCTAGTGTCATAACCTAAGGCCAACTGATTTAATCATGAAAGCAAAGCAAAGCGAAATATAGAAGACCTTATCCGAATTTGATGATCCTGAAATGTACAAAATCTTTTAAACACAAATTTAACACTCAAAACAATAATAGTGTGGTAAACAATAGATCAAGTGTGACAATTAAACACAAAGCATGTAAACCTTAAAGAAAATGACAAAAAAGAAATAACGGGTCTATGGAACGAAGCAAGCAATGGTTGAATGAATTACCAATGGTGGGGGAAAGATCTTCAACAGAACTGGAAATGAAGCTGACAAGTAGGCTACTTTTTCCCACACCAGAATCACCGATCAACAAGATCTTGAAAGAGAGATCATAGCCACTGCTCTGACCTGAGGATGAACTCATTCTCTATACCCCTTCCTCTCACTAATGAATGCGTGTCACAAAAAGTACAGTGAAAGGAACGTACACAAGTGAAGATAGAAAGAAAAAGAGAGAAAAGAAAAGAGAAAGGCTAGTGGGGTGACTAAGCTACTCTGTGAGGAAATGCAATGGGGCATAACCCCAGCAACATCTTTCATTTATTTGCTGTGAGAGAGAAAGAGAGAGAAGAAAGATAGATAAAAGAAAAACGGCTACTATCTAGTAGTATCTACTAGTACTTTGGAGTATTCTTTAAATCAACCGTATGTTTAGAAAATGTTCCGTTACAAGATAAATTTATTTGGATAATTTTTATGTTGTGAAAAGATTAATCTTCAGATTTCTATGTAAATATATTCTTGGTCACCACTGGAAAAAAATATGCTGCTACTACTACCCTTTGGCTTTGCCGCAGTTGAGGAAAAATCATCTGTCCCAAGTTGAAACCCCACACCAACGTATTTGTTCTTTTCTTTTCTGCTTTGCGGTATAATACGTGTATGAATGTATGTTCTCTAATTTTGAGTTCCCAACGTCATGCTGCTTTTTCTTGATGAATACGAGGGTCTTGTCCTAACTCCATGCCCCACGTGCGAGGTAGAGATTGGTGTTGTTTACTCCGAAAGCAAAGCAATTAGTATCAAACACAACACAGCACAGGTTTTCCATTAAACATTCAAATTTGTCGCCTTTTTCTCTCACGTTATCATCATGTTACGGCACCTTTTCCAATTAAGGTGTCAACTGTCAAATTAAACAAATTAAGTATCAAGATTCGAATTTCACTTGAGTATTAACTACTAACTACACCCATTAAAATATAGGCCAATTACTAGTTAAACTAATTAGTTGGTTCTCTTAAAACACCACAATTCATTATTGATGCCTCTGACCTCGTATCTTTTACCTTCTTGAAAATTCAAAATTTGATGGTACTGTGAAACTTATGCACTGTCATAATTGATGTCTTTAGTGATCTGGTTGTAGATTTCTTTTCTTTAATATGGGCGTGCTCATCATACCTGCCAAATCTGCAAACACAATATCTGGGTTATTAGAGTTCCATGTTGTTTTCACTAATATATAATAGAGTTCCATTTTGTTTGTTTTTTTCTCCGACCACCAGATGAATCTTGGATCAGATCAGAATTAATGAATTATTTCTTCTCACGTATGTTAGCGGAATTAAACATCAACACACGAATGTGCTGTGGGTGACATGGCTTAATGGAAAACGATGATAATTTTTTATATATATTTTTAGATTTTTCAAAATATCTTATACAGAGTAACAGAGCATTTTCTTATGAATCCTACTCACCAATGCTTTCTTAATCTATTTTTCATAAACTCACCGATCTTTTAATGATATTGTTTTAGAAGGAAAAAACACTATTTATTTAAGAAAGTGTATACATGGTAATTTTAAATAATTTTTCTACTTTTCACTTTATTATTGTTAAAATTACACTAATGAAGCGGTCCAACTAATTAAACTATAAACCAGTTAAGTAATATTTAGGTGAATTTGTTATATATACAACTTTAATAATAGTTTATTTTTTATTTAATTATGATTTGTTTGAATTGATATCTTTACTAATTCAATAAACAGGTCAGTTTTAAAAACATTACTTTTGACACTTAATAATATTTGGTTAAATATATTTTTGTTACTAATAAAATAAGATTTTTTTTTTATTTTGGTTTCTATGAAATATTTTTGTACCTTTTACATTCTTCTTATATTGAACATTTTATTTTTAATCTTTACTTTGAATTTGAATTGATTAAGTATTAATACAAGTAACTAAATTAATGTTAGTTTGAACTAATAGTTAACATGTTACTGTTACAATTAAAAACTTCAAAAAAAAATTTAACAATTTCAAAAACAATATTGACTACTAACAATTGTATTTAAGCATGGAAGAGTCACATGTTAACCATCATTGGTTGGACATAGCAGAACCATCTAAACAAGTTAAAGTATAGGACCCGTTCCGTTTGTTTAAACTTATTAAAAAAATGATTATAAAAAAATATTTTTTTTATAATCACTTTTTTAATAAGCAGATCAGAATTGCTTCTTAAAATAAGCTAAAATCAACTTATTTTCAACTTCTGTTTATTTTTAAAACTTTAAACAAACACGTCAAAATTTAAAATAAATATTTTTTTAATTTTAAAAACATTTATCTCTTAAAATAAGTTTAAACAAACGAGCCAATAATCTAGTTACTCATATAAACAATTAACAAATTTTACTAATCATATATATATATATATATATATATATATATATATATATATATATATATATAAATTTTATGTGGCAGTTATTGATTAGTTTTGGGTGATTCTCACTGATTCTGTGGCCAACCAATTTTATGGTTACTCCAAACACTAGACTGATTCATCAGTTTTCCATCTAAACTAACCGTTTCAACATGACTTTCTTGAAAATAGTTATTAATGGAAAATATATACGTTCCCATATAAGTTATTTTAGTAATATTATCACCATTTGAAATTCATTATTCACTAGAAAAATCATATTTTCCAACGGGAAAAATGATATATATATATATATATATATATATAGTTTTTTTTTGTTTTTTTGAAAACCACACTGTCACACCGTCTTAATTAAAAATGAAGGAATGTTATAATTTTATTTTATTTTTAACTTCAAATACTAACTAATATTTTCTTTTTTATTTAATATAGGTAAAAGATTTATCCATAAAGAAATTATTAGTCTAACATAATTGGAAACTGTGTCGTTAGAGAATAAACGTGAACAAAGACGTGCAGAGAGGAATACCATCTTCTAATTGAATTCGTATTCTTCAGAATTATAGAGCCAACACTTTGACGCATTCTCAAATATTATAGAGTCTTCACATGTATCTTGACTTTTGTAAGTTCTTAGCACTAAATTTTTCTAAACTTTTTATATATAAGGAAATTAAACATAAGACCATATCAAGCATACCATTAAATCTTTTGTAATATGTAAGTATATTTATAATGGGCATACATATATTCACAAAATAAAAGGAGGTATATCCGCTTCGTGGACATCGGTATATATATAAATAATTATTTTTTATTAAATATATTTAAATATTAAGATATTTCCTGATCAAATTTATTTAATATTAACTTACGTTAATACTTTTAAGTAATAATTATATTATAGATTACCAACCCATATTATTTTATACTAATACAGTATTTTATTTAGTTTAATACATTATATATTATTTTCTTTTTATTAGTATTATTTTTAAATAATAATAAATGCTCACGCACCGTAGGTTTGAATATCCGTTAATTGTAACGTGTACGGGTATATATATACGGGTAGTTCCATGCCATTTATAGGTAGTGAAGTGAGATGAGGTATGATATACCTAACAATTGTATGCATTAGGGTATGAAAGTGGAACATGGTAGAGTGTTGCTATGAAAAGAAGCGGCACCAATATGAATATGACCCATTATCTTTACAATCTTGACATTGGGTCTATTCCTTCCTTCATTACATCTTTTTAACTCAAAATGTATCCTTTCACTTTCACACCACATCTGCTGTTTTGACGGGTAACTTTGATTTCTTCTGAACGGATTTTGAAAAAGACTAACATGTTTGTTCTAGTTGGGTTAGTCAAACTTTGATTAAACTTCAGTTTGATCAACTCAAAAAAAATCATACGGTTAAATAAAATTTTTATTGTTTCGAACGATATGAAAGATTAATATTAACCTTTAGATTTTTTTCATATTCATTTTTAAAAGTAATTTTTGAAACACACACATAATATGTATTTACAGTAGAACTCTCAATAATTAAACTGCATAGAACTGTTAATAACAACATATAATATAGTCTCACACAAATTTAAAATAAGATCAATTGCAAAGGGAAACACAAATAATATATATATATATATAGTAAAAAATATTAAAAAAATAATTTGGTAATCAAATATTAAAATTTAAACTTACCATGGAAACTACCTATCATAAATTATAATTTATTCCAATATATGGTATCAAATCACAAGGATAATTAACCATCATGTAAATTAGAAGAAGTTTTGTTACTTATAATTAGAGCTAACAATTCAAGTGGGTGGCCTCTTTAGGGCCGGTTTTATCGAATTGTGAGTTATTTAGGGTCGGGTTAAAAAAGACCTGTATAAAGACCTTAAAATTAGAAGTCCTAACTTGACTCTTTACGGGTTGCAAGCTTGATCGGGCTGCTCACTTTTAAAAAACATTTAAAAAATTTATTTATAAAATATTGAATTACAAAAAAACTGAATCAACTTAGTATAATTTTTCTAAAATTTTATTTGTAAAAAAATTTGTGCTATTGAAATTAATTAACTATTTCTACATAAATTATGTTATAAAATCAATAACTTTTCTTATAAAAAATATGTTTGTTTTTGTACTACAATTGAAAATTGAAATGAATGAAACATTAGCTACTAACACAGACCTAAACCCTAAAAAATTTGAGTTCCTTCCCAAGTTTCCAACAATTTTTAAAAAAAACAAAGTCCTCGGGCCGCCCAGGCCTATGCGGGCCGACCCGCATTCAACCTATTTTTTTAAGCTTTTTTACTATTGTTTTTTTAATTATTAACTTTGAATTTATTTTTAAGGCCCACGCAGTACGCTTTTGACAACAGGCTCGAGTCAACCCATTTTACCAACTCTACTTATAATGGTTCTATATGTGACTCGAGTTTAAATGAGATATGTATAACCAAAAAAGTATATATTGAATTATTGATTAACTAATAATTATTGATCTATCAATCATGTGATTTGGCACTAAATGTCTATCAAAATTTTCCTAAGGCGTCACTATGACATCCCAGGTGCTGACGAGGGCGGGTTGTGCAGAGGCACGGACAAAGAGCGGCTCCTGACAGGCTTCGGACATATGAATGAACCGAATATACACCAGAATGAGAGGGATCCAAAAACTGTATAGGTATGAAAATATATAATATGAAAATATATAAGACACAGATAAGAAACGGTCTGTAACACACTTTCAATAAAAGAGTCGAGAACTTACACATCACTTTTGTAAATGAGAATTTTGACCCTCTATATTTATTTCGTAATTAAGAGAAGGCCTTAATTACGGAAGTTGGTTATGATGGTTCATTGCTTGCTCCCACTAGCTAGCAAAGACTATTGGCAAGGCAAATGACAATGCTGGCTTAAAAATTTTGATTTTTATTAAGAGAAAATGTTAAGTTTAGGAAGTTAAAAGTAAAAAATCTTAAAAAAATATCTTAATTTTTAAATAATTCTTACATAATATTTAATAAAAAATTTATTTTTATTTTCTTATTATTAATCTTAAAACATATTAACAACACATTTTACCCCACGCTTTAGTAAATGAGTCGGCCGATATTGGTATGCATAGATTGGGTTCAACTATCTCCGTGCATTGGAAATTGGATAATTTTCACTGCATATCATAATGATGTATCAACGTTCACGTCACAACATAAAATCAATCCGTTTTTGTTTCTATTTTTATTTTTTATATTAATTATAATTATAAAATTGACATTTTATTTTTTGTTTTTTAAATTTTATATAGAAAACACTAAAAATAACTTTTTATTTTTGTTTTTATTTTTTTATCTTTTTGTGTAAATATTTTAAATAATAAATAAGATGACAATTTTATAATTAAAATAAAAAATAAAAACATAAACTGAACACTCATTTCAATTAGAATCACCTTGGCAGCAATAAATTCAATCTTTGCGTCACTTTAAACAATGAGAGTCCATATTATTTTGCCCCCACCCACACTAACTAATTTTTGACAAAGACGCTCTAGCTTTTTATATAATACTCCTTTGATTTGGGTTTTTTTTAAAAATAATGTGTTTTTAAAAAAATATTTGGGAAATGGGGTAGTTTAAAAAGTATTTGTTTGTGGCAAAATTCACACACCTGCCCTGTGAAATGCAAACGTAATTTAACATGATAACCACTAAGACAAATACTTCCTAGTTGTTAAATAAAGAATACTACTAGATATAACTCTTTCTGTTTCTTTACTAGATTTATTAAATATTTTTAAGATATATAAATATTTAATATATTAAATATTTAATAAATATATTTAATGTATCAATATATTTAAGATATATAAATATTTAATATATTAAATATTTAATATATTAAATATTTCATAAAAATATATTTTAATATATTAGAAATTTATATATCTTAGAAATATTTAAAATAAATATTTAATAAATCTAGTAAACAAACAGAAAGAGTTATATCTAATAGCATTTTTTATTTAACAACAATGAAGCATTTGTCCCAATGGTTGTCATGTTAAGTTGTGTTCAATGGGTTTCGGGTTTGATTCATGGTGTATGTTTTTTTCTTTTATTCTGAGAGTCCAAAATTTGTGTTGTTGTATCTTAAATAAGGTTTTAAAAATCAGATTGGTAATCAAACGAATGATGTACTGGTTCACGATTCATTGGTTTAATTGTGGTTGAACCGGTTGAAACAACTCGGGTTAGAAAAAGACAACCCGAGTCTAAGAAAATTTTTCCAAAAATTCAGAAGAGGATTCGGAGAGAAATAAACAAGTAGAAGTCGAGGTAAACAGAAACCGGTCACAGGTAAGGAAAGACTGGGTTGGTATGCCCACGTTGGCGAGACTCGGCTTCAGCTATAAGAGCCAGCGGAAGATAACACTTAAATGCACCACTCGCTGGAGCGAAGTCTTGTTCGCTGAAGCGAACGCGCGCACTCAGCAATTTCCTCACTCGGGATCGGAGCCACGTTCACTCGGGAACTTATCCCTCGGGTTACTCTACACTCGGTAACTCATACATAGCCAAATCCTTATCCGTACTACATTCTGGAAGCTCACACTCGCTTCAGTTCGGGGCGATAGATCTTCACTCGGAAATTGATTCCCTTGGTCTTTTCACTTGGAGTCTATAATTTTCCCTCACTCGAAAGTATTTCCCCAGTCCAATTCACTCGGTGGATTTCAACCCCAAATTCACTCAGTATTACTCTAGCTTCTCATCACTCAGAAGACTTCACCAAGTTCAGTCTCACTCGGTCTTATTCAAACCTTATCCACTCGGAATGTAACCTTGTTCACTCGGAAGAAGACTCCTAGAATATTCCTCAATCAATACCATCACAACCCTTCTTCTTTCGGAAGTGGTCATCCGGGATTTCCACTCGGGAGTATACAATCCTTTCCACTCGGAATCCTCCTAAGCCTTCGCCACTCGGAAAAGGGCCCACACATTAAAGCCCCACTCAGAAGTGGTTCTAAGCCTTCTTCATTCAGAAGAGGGTTTTCAATCTCGCCGCACACAGAGTTACCTTCGCTCTCGCTTACTTGGAATTATGCAAGCCTTATGCGCTCGGTAGAATAGAAATGGATACGACTCGGATATTCACCTACATCATTACCCACTGGACATGATAGGCACACAGAAATATATGTTTATATAAATATATGCATATAGTGTTGCTCCCAAACCGAGAGAGTTTAATTCACATACATCTAAACAAAACATTTTACTAAGAGCCGCCAAGGCTTTAACAAGACCATTTACACAGTATATACATATGAGTCCACTTCCACTGTGCAGATACACTTCACGCGGAATGGAGCTCTTCCATCATTCACCGTCTTGTGTAATATCCACTGAAATATAGCCACAGTAGGGGTGAATATCTTAAATATTAAATGATAGATATTGACTCAGATTAATCCTCAACCATGCAATATCATATACACATATCAACAATCAATAACATACACACTGCCATTCAATCGGAACACACTCAAGCATTATTCAAGCAGAATCTGTAACACCCTGAATTTTATAAAAATGAGTAATTGATGAGAATGGCAAATGGTTGAATATAAGTTGAATGGAAATTGTTGTGCACGAACACTGGAGATAAGTTTTAAATGATTATTGTAAGATATATGAAGGATGGAATTGAGTTAAATTGGCCTTGAATAGATTTTGTTATGTGTGATATTGAGAGCTCACGTTTCTGCCCAGGTCTTGATACTTCTCGCCCAAGCGAGAGGGATTCTCGCTCAAGCGAGAATCCTTTGTGTTGATTACAAGGGCTCTGGCCCGATCTCGCCCAGGCGAATGAGGGATCAGCGTGAGCGAGTGAGAGAAGAAATGGATTTTGAGTGTTGGTCGCTTAAGCGAGCTTGGGACGCCCGAGCGAGGGCGGAAGGAATCAGTTGCTGGATGGAACCCGCCTGAGCGAAAGGTCTTGAAGGATGAAATTCACTCAGGCGAGGCAATTGATTAATGAGGGACCACTGGTGCTCTTGGATCATTGTAGGGCCTGGTTTCCCTTTTCTCTTTTCTTTTTCTGTGTGGTCCCCATAGTGATGACTCATGTGTCTTGATGGTCAAATGGGTCCGGTTTTCTCTCCCTCTTTGTACACATGGTGTTTGTGTAATCCTTGCTGAGAGAATTGGCATTAAATGTTGATGGACTTGCATTAAATGAGGGTGGGATGTTGTGATGAATTGGATGCTGATGAGGCTGAGATGATAATGCCTTGGTTGCATGTTTTTCTTCTCACTCTCTCCCTTCATTCCTTGGAAGTGTATATCCTGATGAGAGAAGTGCTCCTTCTTCTCTCTAGAACTTGTTGGAGCTTCTACTTCATCTTCTTCCTCCTTTTTATCCTCTTCTTCCACTCACGCATGGTGTAGAACCGAGTGGAACTACGTGGTGATGAGGAGCTGCATGGTGATGGTGAAACAGCGTGTGGCTGTGTGTTTTGGAGGCTGGGTTCAGGTCCCTCCTCTGTTCCCTGGTGTTCTCCTTCTTGCTGGTCCTTCTTCTTCTCCTCTTCTTCCTTCTCTTGTTGATGAGGCTATTTGTGGCTCGGTTGGGAGCCTGTGCCAGCAGCATGGAGTGTCTTGGTTTGTGGAAGATGACCCACTGTGTTGAGGTTGGGACGTTGCGAGGAAGAAGTCATGGTTGGGTGGAGCTTGGAAGCTTCTCCACTGACTGGGTGGTAGAGCAGAGTGGAGCATGGAGTGTTGATGAGTTTCTGGACGTATCTCGCTCAAGCGAGAATGGTCACGCTTGAGCGAGCCAGTGAAGAAATGGTCACTGGACCCGTTTCGCTCAAGCGAGTACATGTGTGGCTTGAGCGAAAGGCTGAAGACTGATGCTGGTTGGCAGGGAAGCTGTGTGGCTCTTCCCACGTTCAGAAAGCCGAGCAGAGTGCTGTCGTGGCTGGGCTGAGTGTCCATGTGACTCTTGGAAGCTTCATCCAGGTAAGGGGAGCTTTGCATCTCAAATGCATGGCTTATGGACGGATTTCCGGGTGACATAATTGTATTGTGTTGTGTTTGATATGTATTGTGTGCTGTTGTTGAGTTGAACCCGGTTGTATGATTATTTGTTGCTGCATGGTGCATGCTTATTTGTCCATATGATGTATGATGATTATGTTGTGATGCTTGAGATGCATGTTACGTTGATGCTGAGTGCATTGTGTGGTGGTTATTGGTCCCTATATTTGTGATAATATGATTAAATACGTATGATGCTTATTCATGCATATACTTATGATAAATGCATGTATGGGGATTGTTATGATGAATGCCGAGTGGGCTTTATGGAGGAAAGCATGAAATGCTTACTGTAAAGGATAAATCCGAGTGAATAGAGGATAAATCCGAGTGAATAGATGATAATCCGAGTGGATGGCATAGGATTGCCGAGTGAATGTGGTATAAGCCGAGTCATCTGACTGTTGTTGAGTTGTCGAATAAAATTAATGTTGAACGCAGACTTCCGAGTGGGCAATCGAATGAATATGAGTTGAATTTATACGCATACGTGTTATTGTGTTACTGAATATGAACACCTTGCGGGGTGCCATGAGGGTATTATCCCGAGTGAAGAGGACATTGTCCTAATGTTGAATATGATGAAAGACCCGGGTTGGACTCGGGCAGTGCCTGGGGCACTAAGCGTGAATGAGACGCTTGATGAAATACCGAGTGCATTAGCGTTGAACGCCGAGTGAATGAAACCGTATGCATCCGATTCGCCACTGGAATGCGTTGGATTTTTATACCGATCGGCAATCAGATGACAACATGTGATGAATATATTTAAGTCCTGGAGCTGGGCTCGGACAGACTCCTTGAGTATGGCTCGGAGTATGAATATTGTTGAGATAGTCTTGGGATAGACTTGAGGTGAAATCCGATTGAGGGATTATATTATTGATGAGGATATTAGGCTTTATAGCCGAGTGGAAGGGGTAAGAAACCCGATTGAAGATGGTTGTGATTGTTTATATTTGAATGGCAGTGAATGTTGAGCTGATTGATGTATGTGTTATGGCATGTTATGGATTCTATGATTAATCTGAGCCAATATTTGTCATTTAATATGTAATGCTCACCCCTACACCGTTTTTCAGTGTATGCAGGTCGGTTTGGATGATGTGGTGGTCTTAAACCCGAGTGTTGGGTGTTTATTGATGTGGTTGTGTACATAATGTAATGTACCGAGTGTCTTTGATGTATTAAGTCTTGGCCGGCTCATATTAACGTTGTATAATGAATACACTTTATATATGTATTGAAGTTGGGTTATTGGAAACCCGAGTGCATGTTAATATATATATATACTTCGAGTGATGGTATTATATGCATGCCAACTGAATGTGTTGGTGAATGGAAAGTATAAAGTTAATAAGTATCCGAGTGTATGCGTATGAGTATATACATATATATGTTATGTTGATAACATGGTTATGAATCGGTGGAAGTGTATTGCTGTAGTGATAGTCGGACTTGGAATTAGAGAATATATATATATATAAGTGATTTATGTTGATTTGATGCTTCCTACCGACTAGGAAATGATGATGTATGAATATTTCTAAGTTAATGAATCCGGAGTGAAATATGAGTGGCTTAGATGCTTTTCCGAGTGAGTCTTGTGTAGGTGACTCTTTATCTGAGTGTGACACATCTGTATATTAATAACCTTTATGGATTCCGAGTGAAAAATATATAGTGAACCCCGAGTGGGGAATGATCTTGTATAATTCGAGTGAACTTCTCCAAGGGAAGAATTGTTGGTGGCTCAGATAAGAAATAATCTAAGTGTTTATATATATATGATCCGAGTGGAGTTACGCATGTATTCCGAGTGAACATGGTTACCTATTCCGAGTGGATAGGGTAATATGTAATTTGAATGGCTAAGTTATGGAATGAATCCGAGTGAACTACTTGGGTAATTCCTCTAAGTATTGAGGAGTTCGGACAATTCCGAGTAGAATTGTTTAGGAAGCTATTTCCTAGTGATGGATGTTAAGGTATTCTCCGTGTGAGAAATGAGGAATATTCTGAGTGGAGTATGGTTGTGGAGATCCCTTCTGAGTGAAGGAAGATCCATATATTCTCCGAGTGAGAATAGGCTTGAATGCCGAGTGTATGGCCGAATGAGTATTGGTCGGCAATAATATTAGTTACTGAGTGGAATACCACTCTGATGATGAGTTGGTTAAGAATGATTAAACCGAGTGATTTATGGCTGAGAAGAAGCCTATGTATTCTCTGAGTGATGGAGTTCAATATACCGAATGCTAAATGGTTGATGTTTACCGAGTGACTCAAGGTTGAATTATACCGATTGGTGTTTGGTTAGGTAATAACCCGAGTGTGAGGGGTTTGATAGAATCCGACTGGAATCACCTTCATTTCCCGAGTGGATCCTTATGTTGACTCTGTGAATAAAATTGAGAGACTAAGTTATGGGTTGCCGGGTGAGACAATTGTTGAGGTGGTTCCCGAGTGATTGGATTTTCTTATACCGAGTGGACTAAGTTATTACCGAGTAAATGGTTGTCTCGAATACCGAGTGGTGAACATGCCGAGTGTGGATTCTTGCTTCAGCGAATGAAGGCTTCGCTCCAGCGAGTTTGGTTCTGAGGGAAGGCTTTTGTATGGTTTCGTCCAAGCGAATGTGTGTTCACCCGAGCGAATTGTGCTGTCTCGCTCAAGCGGAGTCGGATCTCGCTTGAGCGAATGCACGCTGTTTGTGGGATCGCTCAGGCGCTGTTGTTTTCTGCTGTGAAAGATTTCATTTGCCCTTGTCTTCCTTTCCTTTTTCTCCTTGGCCATGGGACCAGCTCTCATATCTTCATATATGAGAGTGGATTTTGATAGATCCAGGTATGTTCTTGCAAAAAATTGACCCCTATTTTTAGGGTGTCACAAGGTGGTATCAGAGCAAGCAGAGAGGTCTATGGTCAAGGTATGCTTACCGAGTGTAAGCGTTTGGATGTATGATGATCAGTTGTCATTACTGCTGGTGGACTGTGTTTTGCTCAGTGAAGAGAGTTACCAATGTAAAACCCTATTGTTATGATTGAAAATCACATTGAAAACCGAGTGGTATATCTAAGAGAATTTGATGAATTCCTTAGGCTTTAATTAATTGATGGCTAATGATGAATGACGAATTGGGGGATTGATTAGCTGATTGACTATGATTTTGTAATAAATAAGATTAAATAAGAGGTATTTGTTCGGTTTGTACTGGAAACCGATTGCCATTATGCTATTTTATGGTAAGTGTGGTTGGTATTTGATGATTGTTATAATGAGGATTGCACTAGAATAAGTATAGGGACTAGAAATATGTCTTGAATGAGTTGAAAATTTATTGATAAAATACATTTTACTGTGATAATAACTGATGTTTGCTGACTGAGGACATGAGATGCATCACTGTTGGTGCCTAAGAATGATGTTGATTCGGATGTATTGTTTATAAAATTGTAAGAACTGCCATTGATTTTCATGAAAATTGGTGTTAACCGAGTAAATTTGGTCGGTATGAGTGACATAACTGTGAGGATGCTATTCCAGTATGATTCTACATGCCATAGGTATTGTGGCAGTTTGCATTTTGCAGTGACTCTATGCAACTGTTGTGACCCTATAGGAATGAGACATCATCCTATAAGTTGGATGCAACAGTTCATAGGTCAGCAAATGAGACTGTAGCTGCTTATGGGAATGGCTTGAGTCTATTGGATTGCTCCGAGCAAGGTGAGGATTTGAATCTGAATAGATGAGTATGTGGTTAAGTATTAAAATGATGGACAAGTGAAAAAGTTGCTGAGTGATGTGGAATTGTGGATACCCGAGTGGGTGATTTCTGAGCCAATTGGTGACACTTCCGAGTGGAAGATGTTAAGAGTGTGGTGTCTTGGAATTTCTTGTTGTGTGGTTAGTAACTACTTGGAAAGTGTTAGAATGTAAATCATTTGTTGGGTATATAGTGAATGCCAAGTTGTTTATTGAGGTAGGTTCATGATTGAATTTCGAGGACGAAATTCCTTGAAGGTGGGGAGAATTGTAACACCCCAAATTTTATAAAAATGAGTAATTGATGAGAATGGCAAATGGTTGAATATGAGTTGAATGGAAATTGTTGTGCACGAACACTGGAGACAAGTTTTAAATGATTATTGTAAGATATATGAAGGATGGAATTGAGTTAAATTGGCTTTGAATGGATTTTGTTATGTGTGATATTGAGAGCTCACGTTTCTGCCCAGGTCCTGATACTTCTCGCCCAAGCGAGAGGGATTCTCGCTCAAGCGAGAATCCTTTGTGTTGATTTCAAGGGCTCTGGCCCGATCTCGCCCAGGCGAATGAGGGATCAGCGTGAACGAGCGAGAGAAGAAATGGATTCAGAGTGTTGGTCGCTCAAGCGAGCTTGGGACGCCCGAGCGAGGGTGAAAGGAATCAGTTGCTGGATGGAACCCGCCTGAGCGAAAGGTCTTGAAGGATAAAATTCTCTCAGGCGAGGCAATTGATTAATGAGGGACCACTGGTGCTCTTGGATCATTGTAGGGCCCGGTTTCCCTTTTCTCTTTTCTTTTTCTGTATGGTCCCCATAGTGATGACTCATGTGCCTTGATGGTCAAATGGGTCCAGTTTTCTCTCCCTCTTTGTCCACGTGGTGTTTGTGTAATCCTTGCTGAGAGAATTGGCATTAAATGTTGATGGACTTGCATTAAATGAGGGTGGGATGTTGTGATGAATTGGATGCTCATGAGGCTGAGATGATAAGGCCTTGGTTGCATGTTTTTCTTCTCACTCTCTCCCTTCATTCCTTGGAAGTGTATATCCTGATGAGAGAAGTGCTCCTTCTTCTCTCTAGAACTTGTTGGAGCTTCTGCTTCATCTTCTTCCTCCTTTTTATCCTCTTCTTCCACTCACGCATGGTGTAGAACTGAGTGGAACTACGTGGTGATGAGGAGCTGCATGGTGATGGTGAAACAACATGTGGCTGTGTGTTTTGGAGGCTGGGTTCAGGTCCCTCCTCTGTTCCCTGGTATTCTTCTTCTTGCTGGTCCTTCTTCTTCTCCTCCTCTTCCTCTTCTTGTTGATGAGGCTGTTTGTGGCTCGGTTGGGAGCCTGTGCCAGCAGCATGGAGTGTCTTGGTTTGTGGAAGATGACCCACTGTATTGAGGTTGGGACGTTGCGAGGAAGAAGTCATGGTTGGGTGGAGCTTGGAAGCTTCTCCACTGACTGGGTGGCAGAGCAGAGTGGAGCATGGAGTGTTGATGAGCTTCTAGACGTATCTCGCTCAAGCGAGAATGGTCACGCTTGAGCGAGCCAGTGAAGAAATGGTCACTGGACCCGTTTCGCTCAAGCGAGTACATGTGTGGCTTGAGCGAAAGGCTGAAGACTGATGCTGGTTGGCAAGGAAGCTGTGTGGCTCTTCCCACGTTCAGAAAGCCGAGCAGAGTGCTACCATGGCTGGGCCGAGTGTCCATGTGACTCTTGAAAGCTTCATCCAGGTAAGGAGCTTTACATCTCAAATGCATGGCTTATGGACGGATTTCCGGGTGACATAATTGTATTGTGTTGTGTTTGATATGTATTGTGTGCTGTTGTTGAGTTGAACCCGGTTGTATGATTATTTGTTGCTACATGGTGCATGCTTATTTGTCCATATGATGTATGATGATTATGTTGTGATGCTTGAGATGCATGTTATGTTGATGCTGAGTGCATTGTGTGGTGGTTATTGGTCCCTATATTTGTGATAATATGATTAAATGCGTATGATGCTTATTCATGCATATACTTGTGATAAATGCATGTATGGGGATTGTTATGATGAATGCCAAGTGGGCTTTATGGAGGAAAGCATGAAATGCTTACTGTAAAGGATAAATCCGAGTGAATAGAGGATAAATCCGAGTGAATAGATGATAATCCGAGTGGATGGCATAGGATTGCCGAGTGAATGTGGTATAAGCCGAGTCATCTGACTGTTGTTGAGTTGCCGAATAAAATTAATGTTGAACGCAGACTTCTGAGTGGGCAATCGAATGAATATGAGTTGAATTTATACGCATGCGTGTTATTGTGTTACTGAATATGAACACCTTGCGGGGTGCCACGAGGGTATTATCCCGAGTGAAGAGGACATGGTCCTAATGTTGAATATGATGAAAGACCCGGGTTGGACTCGGGCAGTGCCTAGGGCACTAAGCGTGAATGAGACGCTTGATGAAATGCCGAGTGCATTGGCGTTGAACGCTGAGTGAATGAAACCGTATGCATCCGATTCGCCACTGGAATGCGTTGGATTTTTATACCGATCGGTAATCAGATGACAACATGTGATGAATATATTTAAGTCCTGGAGCTGGGCTCGGACAGACTCCTTGAGTATGGCTCGGAGTATGAATATTGTTGAGATAGTCTTGGGATAGACTTGAGGTGAAATCCGATTGAGGGATTATATTATTGATAAGGATATTAGGCTTTATAGCCGAGTGGAAGGGGTAAGAAACCCGATTGAAGATGGTTGTGATTCTTTATATTTGAATGGCAGTGAATGTTGAGCTGATTGATGTATGTGTTATGGCATGTTATGGATTCTATGATTAATCCGAGCCAATATCTGTCATTTAATATGTAATGCTCATCCCTACACCGTTTTTCAGTGTATGCAGGTCGGTTTGGATGATGTGGTGGTCTTAAACCCGAGTGTTGGGTGTTAATTGATGTGGTTGTGTACATAATGTAATGTACCGAGTGTCTTTGATGTATTAAGTCTTGGCCGGCTCATATTAACGTTGTATAATGAATACACTCTATATATGTATTGAAGTTGGGTTATTGGAAACCCGAGTGCGTGTTAATATATATATATATACTTCGAGTGATGGTATTATATGCATGCCGACTGAATGTGTTGGTGAATGGAAAGTATAAAGTTAATAAGTATCCGAGTGTATGCGTATGAGTATATACATATATATGTTATGTTGATAACATGGTTATGAATCGGTGGAAGTGTATTGCTGTAGTGATAGTCAGACTTGGAATTAGAGAATATATATATATATAAGTGATTTGTGTTGATTTGATGCTTCCTACCGACTAGGAAATGATGATGTATGAATATTTCTAAGTTAATGAATCCGGAGTGAAATATGAGTGGCTTAGATGCTTTTCCGAGTGAGTCTTGTATAGGTGACTCTTTATCTGAGTGTGACACATCTATATATTAATAACCTTTATGGATTCCGAGTGAAAAATATATAGTGAACCCCGAGTGGGGAATGATCTTGTATAATTCGAGTGAACTTGTCCGAGGGAAGAATTGTTGGTGGCTCAGATAAGAAATAGTCTAAGTGTTTATATATATATGATCCGAGTGGAGTTACGCATGTATTCCGAGTGAACATGGTTACCTATTCCGAGTGGATAGGGTAATATGTAATTTGAATGGCTAAGTTATGGAATGAATCCGAGTGAACTACTTGGGTAATTCCTCTAAGTATTGAGGAGTTCAGACAATTCCGAGTGGAATTATTTAGGAAGCTATTTCCTAGTGATGGATGTTAAGGTATTCTCCGTGTGAGAAATGAGGAATATTCCGAGTGGAGTATGGTTGTGGAGATCCCTTCTGAGTGAAGAAAGATCCATATATTCTCCGAGTGAGAATAGGCTTGAATGCCGAGTGTATGGCCGAATGAGTATTGGTCGGCAATGATATTAGTTACTGAGTGGAATACCACTCTGATGATGAGTTGGTTAAGAATGATTAAACCGAGTGATTTATGGCTGAGAGGAAGCCTATGTATTCTCTGAGTGATGGAGTTCAATATACCGAGTGCTAAATGGTTGATGTTTACCGAGTGACTCGAGGTTGAATTATACCGATTGGTGTTTGGTTGGGTAATAACCCGAGTGTGAGGGGTTTGATAGAATCCGACTGGAATCACCTTCATTTCCCGAGTGGATCCTTATGTTGACTCTGTGAATAAAATTGAGAGACTAAGTTATGGGTTGCCGGGTGAGGCAATTGTTGGGGTGGTTCCCGAGTGATTGGATTTTCTTATACCGAGTGGACTAAGTTATTACCGAGTAAATGGTTGTCTCGAATACCGAGTGGAGAATATACCGAGTGTGGATTCTTGCTTCAGCGAATGAAGGCTTCGCTCCAGCGAGTTTGGTTCTGAGGGAAGGCTTTTGTATGGTTTCGTCCAAGCGAATGTGTGTTCGCCCGGGCGAATTGTGCTGTCTCGCTCAAGCGGAGTCGGATCTCGCTTGAGCGAATACACGCTGTTTGTGGGATCGCTCAGGCGCTGTTGTTTTCCGTTGTGAAAGATTTCATTTGCCCTTGTCTTCCTTTCCTTTTTCTCCTTGGCCATGGGACCAGCTCTCATATCTTTATATATGAGAGTGGATTTTGATAGATCCAGGTATGTTCTTGTGAAAAATTGACCCCTATTTTTAGGGTGTCACAGAATCTACCCAGCTAACTCTCGGCTATATTACACATGTTATTCTCAATAACACTACCACATATACATATAATCACGTTACAGTCAGCATCAATCATAATTGTGCACAGGTTCATTCAATCGGATTTGATTCGTTCGTTATTGACTTTTATTATTGCAACATAGGCTCTCAGCCTTTTATTCAGCTCCCAGCTGATTCGGCCGTTTTACTGGTACCAAACCGTTTGCCCTCTCATGTGACACAGACACTCTCAGCGTCAACGGCAGTGTCACGGGCTAAACCCCGAGCCCCGCTCAAGAGGTTTTCCTGAGCCCCGCTCAAAGGTCTTTAACAGCATCTAAGAATATAATTACCGATTCAAATAATAGTGTCACACACTAAATGCTCTCAGCATTCTTACCGATGTATCTCATGCAAGGTATTATCATTGAACTATGAACAGAATCGGTAAACCATACCCACAATACTAACTCATGCATCTCATGCATCACATTATAAACCACACTCGGAAATAAACATACAGATATAGATTTTACACACTCAACCATTCACTTAATAATACATGCATCACATACAATCAGTCAGCATTCTCAAGAGTATTAACATGCATTTCATGGACGGAAATCGACATGCATTACACAACTCATAGTCATTATACATCCGGGTATCACATAATCATTACTCAATCGAAAATACGACTATTAACGCATTTTAAATCATAAGTATCAGCAAAACGTTATCACCCGAAACCTGTCCATAACCCATGCATTTTAGATATAAGATAACCCCCTACCTACAGAAGAAACTCAGAGTTCCACGAGCTACAAAGCTTGACCGACCACTTCTTTCGGTCACTCCTTCCCACTAGACAGTCTGCGAACTCAGGTATCGACTCTGCACCAGCTTGGGAAGACCAAGAGTTATTCTCTTCGTCGAGTAGTTGTCTCAGTAACAGTAGCCTACTTTACAGCTCTCACGCACTTCACGTTACAGGGTTCCCACTAGACTCTGCCAGCTTCGAGTGGGAGAAGGAAGGGAGGAAGAAGGCAACGAAGAGGAAGAAGATGGATAACAACTTTGTATACCACCAGGATGACGCAGATTAAAGGCTACGGACAGCTTTACAATTAAAGGCTCTCAACTTCTTTTAACAAGATGACGTAGATGAAAAGTGAGTGGAAAAGAGATGCTGAACTCTTTTATACCACCAGGGGTACATACGTCCTTTCCTCAAGCCACTTTGTATTAGTCACTCCTTAACTTAATCTGTAATTAACCCTTAATTAGTAACTTAATCTCATCCGGTAAATAAATTTTTAACTCAGGATGTTACAATTCTCCCCCTCTCAAAGAATTTTGCCCTCAAAATTCAAACACGAGCTTACCTCAAGAAAATAGCCCGGGATACTATTGTCTCATGGCATCCTCACGTTCCCACGTATAAGAAATACATCCATTTTGTTGCCACGCCACTTCGAATTGCACATCCTTGCTTCTCAAGCGCTTTACCGACCGGTCCATAATTTTAGTCGGTACGGCCATTGTAGTCAAATCTTTCTTGATTTCGACCTCATCATCCGGCATCTCATGGGTGCAGTTGGGTAGACACTTCCTCAATTGGGACACGTGAAACACATTATGCAAGTTGGACAGATGAGTCGGTAATGCTATTCGGTATGCCACAGGACTGACTCGTTCTAGTACTTCATAGGGTCTGATGTATCGGGGACTTAACTTCCCACTTTTCAAAGCTCGACCAACTCCTTTATTCGGTGAGACTTTCAGGAATACCTTGTCACCGACTGAAAATTCAAGCGGCTTGGTCCGCTTATCATGATAGCTTTTCTGTCGATCTTGGGACGCCTTCAATTTTTCCCTAATCATTTGGATCTGCCGGGACGTCTGCTTCACAATTTCTGGTCCCAATAGTAGACTTTCACCGGTTTCCGACCAACAGAGAGGGGTTCAACATTTCTGGCCATACAATGCTTCATATGGTGCCATGCCAATGCTGCTACGGTGGCTATTATTATATGTAAATTCGATCAGAGGGAGGTACTGCTCCCAACTACCGCCATGTTCCAACACACACGACCTCAGCAAGTCCTCAAAGCTTTGTATTGTCCGCTCGGACTGCCCATCTGACTAGGGATGGTAGGCTGAACTCAGTCGGAGTTTCGTACCTAGTTCATGGTGTAAGCTTGTCCAAAACCGGGACGTAAATCTTGGATCCATGTCCGACACAATGGAAGATGGCACACCATGCAGTCAGACAATCTCTCGGATATAGATTTGGGATAATTTCTGTAACGAATATCTCATGTTCATGGGCAGAAAATGTGCAGACTTCGTCAACCGATCCACAATGACTCAAATGGCATCATAACCCGCTAGGGTTCTAGGCAACCCCATTACAAAGTCCATGGCAACTGAGTCCCATTTCCATACGGGGATTTCAAGAGGTTGCAACCCACCATACGGTTTCTGATGTTCGACCTTTGACTTCTGGCAGATAATACACTGAGCCACATAATCGAACACGTCTCTCTTCAATCCAGGCCACCAGAATTGCCGCCTCAAGTCATGGTACATCTTGGTAGTGCCCGGGTGGATGCTTAACAGACTCTTGTGGGCTTCATCGAGTACCATTCTTCTCAATCCTCCAGCACCCGGCACATAAACTCTACCCTTCACTTGGAAAATTCTATCCGATCCCTCGGTCAAGGACAGGTCCTTTCCCTTAGCCTGAGTCTTCATCATCTCATATACCAACTTCAGGAATTCATTAGCAATTTTCAACGTACCGAGCGTTACCTTCTGAGACGAAGAGACGTCCACATGCAAATTCATGTCTCAGAATTGCTCAAGTAATTCCATTTCCTTCACCATTAATACTGCCACGTGGATGGACTTCCGACTTAAGGCGTCGGCCACAACATCCGCCTTGCCTGGGTGATATTTCAACTCGAAGTCGTAATCCTTCAAAAATTCCGTCCACCTCCTTTGCCTCATGTTCAGCTCTTTCTGGTCGAATAAGTATTTGAGGCTTTTGTGATCGCTATACACCTCGAATTTAGAACCATACAAGTAGTGTCTCCATATCTTCAACGCGAAGACCACAGCTGCCAATTCTAAGTCATGAGTCGGGTAGTGATGCTCGTGTGGCCTCAATTGCCGAGAGGTGTAAGCTATCACTCGGTCCCTCTGCATCAGCACGTATCCCAGGCCGAGTCCGGATGCATCACAGTAAACCACAAAGCTTTCTTGCAAGTTTGGCAATGCTAACACCGGGGCTGACGTCAACTTAGTCTTCAACTCTTGGAAACTCCTTTCACACTCGGAACTCCATACGAAAGGGACATTTTTCTTAGTCAACTTGGTTAAGGGCAGTGCAAGCTTAGAGAACCCCTCAATGAACCTTCTATAATAACCGGCCAGACCCATGAAGCTTCTGATCTCCGAGACCGACTTAGGCCTCTCCCATGCCATTACGGCTTCTACTTTGGAAGGATCTACCGAGACGCCTTCCTCGGAGATTATGTGCCCAATGAAGTGAATCCTGTCCATCCAGAAGTCACACTTCGACAGTTTAGCAAATAGTCACTTCTTCTTCAATATTTGGAGCACCAATCGGAGGTGTTTCTTATGCTCCTCGGACGATTTGGAGTAAACCAAAATGTCGTCAATAAAAACGACCACAAACCGGTCTAAGAATGGTTGAAAAATGTTGTTCATGTAATTCATGAATACAGTAGGGGCATTCATTACGCCGAACGGCATTACTACGTACTTGTAGTGGCCATACCGCCGTCTTCAGAATGTCCGAGTCCTTCACCCGGATCTGGTGGTAACCCGATCGTAAATCGATTTTTGAGAAAACTAAAGCACCTCGCAGCTGGTCAATCAGATCATCAATCCTAGGTAATGGATACCAATTCTTGATCGTAAGCTTATTTAGCTGTCGGTAGTCTATACATAGCCTCATGCTGCCGTCCTTCTTCTTAACGAGTAACACCGGTGCGCCCCACGGTGATACACTCGGTCGTATGAACTGCTTGCCGAGTAACTCATCAACTTGCTTTTTCAGCTCAGCTAATTCAGTCGGGGACATTCTATAGGGTGCGCTGGAGACCGGCTCGGCTCCAGGGACCAAGTCGATAGAGAATTCAACTTCCCTATTTGGAGGAACACCTGGCACTTCCTCCGGGAACACCTCGGGGAAATCACAAACAGTCGGAATATCTCTCACTCGGGTCCTACTCTCACCTCAGTCAAACAAAACATCATAAATAATTGTGCTATACCTTGCACGGTGTAGTCATTATCGTTCTGCCTCAGAAAAATCACTCTTCGGTTTTGGCAGTCCACCAGCACCTTGTTAGTTGATAACCAGTCCATGCCAAGTACTATGTCGAGGTTTTTCAGAGGCACACATACTAAATCGAAGGTAAAACTCCAATCGCCCAATGTAAAGGTTACATCTTTACACATCATCGATGTCAACACTTTAACACCGGTCGGATTGGATACCTCCAAAGTCCGATTCATGTACACAGTCGGCAACCTCAAACGTCTCACACAATCGTCAGCTATAAAGGAGTGGGTAGCTCCAGAATCAAAAACTACATCAAGGGTATGATTACCGAGTGAGCACTTACTTTGCACCAAGTTGTTCGCTTGTGCAGCTTCCTCGGCGTTGATGGCAAAGACTCTGCTTGCAGCCGTTTGATCAACATTCCTTCCTCGGTTATTCGGGGCGAACATCATGTTACCTCTTGCTCCATTGCCTCGGCCACCATTCCCTCAGTAACCATTCCCGCGGCCTCTTCCACGGAATCCTCCTCGATTTACACTTGCACTTGCTTGCTGCAGTTGAGGGCAATCAGGACGAATGTGCCCTTTCTCATTACAGTGGTAGCATACCACCTCATCATTATTGTTACAATCCTGAGCGTAGTGGTCCCCTCCACACTTAAAACACTTGCCGTCTCCCAGACGACGAGCTGAATGTCCTCCATGCTGACCCCGACCCCTAAACCTGGAGAAAGGTCTGCTTCTACCAGCGTTGCTCGGTTTCTTGAAATGAGATTGGTGGGGCTTCAAGGAGGGGTCGACCTTGCTACCCTGGCCCGAGTGGGCCTTGTCATCCTCTTCAAAAATTCTACATTTGTTCACCAGCACTGGAAAACTTCTAATTTCCTGGTGCCTGAAAGCTTTCTTAATTTCCGGCCTCAGTCCGCTTTCGAATTTTATGCACTTGGAACCCTCAGTTCCGGGCTGTTGGAAGGGCGGATAAAACAGGCATAGCTCTTCAAACTTGGCAGCATATTCCTCCACAGACATGGAGCCCTGCTTCAGTTCCATAAACTCCAGTTCCTTCCGACTCCGTACTGTGTCGGGGAAATATTTCTCCAAAAAGCACGCTTTAAAATTTTCCCAGATCAGCTGGGTGCCCGCATCGATCATTCGGTTTTTGGTGATCCTCCACCAATTTTCAGCTTTATCCCGCAACATGTACACTGCGCACTCGACCTTCTGGGCCTCGGTGCAATGAAGGCCCCCAAAAATTCTCTCCAAATCTTGAATCCACCTGTAGGCCGATTCAGGGTTAAATCCCCCCTGGAACTCACTCGGCTTCCTCTTCAGGAAGCGATCCAGTCCTTGATCATTATCAACACGAGGCTGGTTTTGCCTCTCGAGTATGTCAGCAAAACGCTGAAATGTTGCGGCCATGGCTTCCATGCCGTGACGATTTGCCATGACTTATCCTGAAATTGACACCTATTTCAAGGATAAGAATACCGATTCATTCACAGCTAATCCGACTTGAATTCCACACTTAGCAATTATAACACTTCTCATACAATGTTTATAGCACACAGACAGTATTTCATGATTTATACTAGTATTTTAGGCATTCAATCCGATCTCCTCCTATATATATATATATATATATATATATATATATATATATATATATCCTCACTTCATCTCTTCCTAATCAACCCAGGCCTAGGATAATCCCTAAGAATCTTATAAGTAATCGGACCAGGGTAGGAACACACTTCTACCCTCAAATCCACATCTCGACAGTAGTATCTTTCACCACTGTCCATAACAACTCAAAGGCATATAGCCACACAAATTATGCTTAAGCATGCATCAAATCTATCAGATATAACAAATAATTACGACACCCGGTCATAATGCACACAACTGCTTACTCACAGTAAGCATACCTTGGCCTTGGACCTTTTGAGTCCGCTCTGATACCAAAATGAAACAACCCAGGTTAGATAAAGACAACCCGAGTCTAAGAAAATTTTTCCAAAAGTTCAGAAGAGGATTCGGAGAGAAATAAACAAGTAGAAGTTGAGGTAAACAGAAACCAGTCAAAGGTAAGGAAAGACTGGGTTGGTATGCCCACGTTGGCGAGACTCGGCTTCAGCTATAAGAGCCAGCGGAAGATAACACTTAAATGCACCACTCGGTGGAGCGAAGTCTTGTTCGCTGAAGCGAACGCGCGCACTCAGCAATTTCCTCACTCGGGATCGGAGCCACGTTCACTCGGGAACTTATCCCTCAGGTTACTCTACACTCGGTAACTCATACATAGCCAAATCCTTATTCGTACTACATTTTGGAAGCTCACACTCGCTTCAGTTCGGGGCGATAGATCTTCACTCGGAAATTGATTCCCTCGGTCTTTTCACTCGGAGTCTATAATTTTCCCTCACTCGGAAGTATTTCCCCAGTCCAATTCACTCGGTGGATTTCAACCCCAAATTCACTCGGTATTACTCTAGCTTCTCATCACTCGGAAGACTTCACCAAGTTCAGTCTCACTCGGTCTTATTCAAACCTTATCCACTCGGAATGTAACCTTGTTCACTCGGAAGAAGACTCTTAGAATATTCCTCAATCAATACCATCATAACCCTTCTTCCTTCGGAAGTGGTCATCCGGGATTTCCACTCGGGAGTATACAATCCTTTCCACTCGGAATCCTCCTAAGCCTTCACCACTCAGAAAAGGGCCCACACATTAAAGCCCCACTCGGAAATGGTTCTAAGCATTCTTCATTCGGAATAGGGTTTTCAATCTCGCCGCACACAGAGTTACCTTCGCTCTCGCTTACTTGGAATTATGCAAGCCTTATGCGCTCGGTAGAATAGAAATGGATACGACTCGGATATTCACCTACATCATTACCCACTGGACATGATAGGCACACAGAAATATATGTTTATATAAATATATGCATATAGTGTTGCTCCCAAACCGAGAGAGTTTAATTCACATACATCTAAACAAAACATTTTACTAAGAGCTGGCCAAGGCTTTAACAAGACCATTTACATAGTATATACATATGAGTCCACTTCCACTGTGCAGATGCACTTCATGCGGAATGGAGCTCTTCCATCATTCACCGTCTCGTGTAATATCCACTGAAATATAGCCACAGTAGGGGTGAGTATCTTAAATATTAAATGATAGATATTGACTCGGATTAATCCTTAACCATGCAACATCATATACACATATCAATAATCAATAACATACACACTGCCATTCAATCGGAACACACTCAAGCATCATTCAATCGGAATCTACCCAGCTAACTCTCGGCTATATTACACATGTTATTCTCAATAACACTACCACATATACATATAATCACGTTACAGTCAGCATCAATCATAATTGTGCACAGGTTCATTCAATCGGATTTGATTCGTTCGTTATTGACTTTTATTGTTGTAACATAGGCTTTTCAGCCTTTTATTCAGCTCCCAGCTGATTCGGTCGTTTTACTGGTACCAAACCGTTTGCCCTCTCATGTGACACAGACACTCTCAGCGTCAACGGCAGTGTCACGGGCTAAACCCCGAGCCCCGCTCAAGAGGTTTGCCTGAGCCCCGCTCAAAGGTCTTTAATAGCATCCATGCATATAATTACCGATTTAAATAATAGTGTCACACACTAAATGCTCTCAGCATTCTTACCGATGTATCTCATGCAAGGTATTATCATTGAACTATGAAGAGAATCGGTAAACCATACCCACAATACTAACTCATGCATCTCATGCATCACATTATAAACCACACTCGGAAATAACCATACAGATATAGATTTTACACACTCAACCATTTACTTAACAATACATGCATCACATGCAATCAGTCAGCATTCTCAAGAGTATTAACATGCATTTCATGGACGGAAATCGACATGCATTACACAACTCATAGTCATCATACATTTAGGCATCACATAATCATTACTCAATCAAAAATACGACTATTAACGCATTTTAAATCATAAGTATCAGCAAAACGTTATCACCCAGAACCCGTCCATAACCCATGCATTTAAGATATAAGATAACCCCCTACCTACAGAAGAAACTCAGAGTTCCACGAGCTACAAAGGTTGACCGACCACTTCTTTCGGTCACTCCTTCCCACTGGACAGTCTGCGAACTCAAGTGTCGACTCTGCACCAGCTTGGGAAGACCAAGAGTTATCCTCTTCGTCGAGTAGTTGTCTCAGCAACAGTAGCCTACTTCACAGCTCTCACGCACTTCACGTTACAGGCTTCCCACTGGACTATGCCAGCTTCGAGTGGGAGAAGGAAGGGAGGAAGAAGGCAACGAAGAGGAAGAAGATGGACAGGGAATGAAGCAGGACAACGTCTCTGTTTCTTAGGGAAAAGGCTCTCAACTCTCTCACTTCTTTCAACAAGATGACGCAGATTAAAAGTGAGTGGAAAAGAGATGCTGAACTCTTTTATACCACCAGGGGTACATGCGTCCTTTCCTCAAGCCACTTTGTATTAGTCACTCCTTAACTTAATCTGCAATTAACCCTTAATTAGTAACTTAATCTCATCCGGTAAATTAATTTTTAACTCAGGATGTTACACCGGTCATAGTAAAATATATATTTTTAATATAATATAATTCTTATATATTAACAATAATTTATATAAAAAACTAAGTTAATTAAGGATCATATTACATGTTTTATAAGATTAAAAATTATAATAAATAAATAAAAATAATATGTAAATATTATATTAAGTTTTTTATTTATTTAAAAATATTATTTAATAGAATTTCTTTAAAAAATAGCAAAAAAATAATTTTAGAAATCTAACCGGTTCAATCGATTTTCAACCGGTTTTGACAGGTTCTTGACCGGTTTTAAGATGCTCTGTTTTTCCCTTGTCTGGACTGGTTCCCGGTCTAATCGGCCGGTCCGGTTTGATTTTTAAAATCTTGATTTTAACCATTTAATATTAAGAATATTTTGTAAATATTAGTTTTGGTGATTTAGTCTTTAAATTATTATAAAAGGACTATATAATAAATATTTTAGTAGTTTTGATAAATTTTTTATTTTTATTTTGTAAAAAAATTATTATAGTCGATGTTAAAGTAAGACAGTAATTAATAATGATAAAGAAAAATTAAAAGAAAATAATATAAGTAACTAACACTGTTTTAAAGAAAATCTTGGAAGCCGATAAAAAAATCTTGGAATATATTTAGCTGTAAAACAATTTTAATGTGGTGCTGGGTTTTTTTAATATGCAATGGAAGCACTCTCCATTCAAATCAGCTTATATAATTTATTTAAATTCCTACAGGTAGTTATGAAATTGAGAAAACAGAATTATAAAAATAAAAAAAAATTAAAAATTAATATTCATTCTTCATATCATTTGAGATAAGATCATAGGATTTTTTTGGTAGGTCAAAACGAAAACCAAACACCATGTATAACAACTCTTAAAACGTAATGCATTTAAATCCAATATTGTTAAACAAAATATATTCAATTAAAATTCATTCACACTAAGTTAATAAAAAAAGGTATTCACAGCAAATTAGATCCTACTTCTCTATAAAATGATAAATATTTTATTTTCTAATTATTTTACCTTTTTATCATACTTACTTTTACAAGAAAAATTGTAAAGTCTAATCTTTAAACTTAGTATTTCAAGATGATTATCTAAATCTCGCACACTTAATATCGGTAACTATCTAAATCCTCCCTTACTAAGCTGATCCTAGTGGGTCACTTTCTATAATGCGATAATGCTTCATACACACATTCTCTTGAATTTACATACAAAAATAAAGACAGCTTAATATATACAGAGCATATGTTTGGGTAATTTACCTTATTATTTACAGCACCAGATGACAGTTGATTCCTCCTACTATATATAGCCATCTACTAGAGAAACAAATTCCGGAGCAAGCATAAAGGTAGCATAGTTCACACTTTTAGAACAATACTCTAAGTGGTTAAATATAATCCCCCCAAAACTTCAATTAATGGTTGCATTTGGTGGAAACACTTTCTGAATAAATTCCAGAAAGCGACGAGAGTAGAACGTAGGGTCCACGGCTGAGATAGACAATGAATCAAACTGAAGAGATTTATAAGCATGTTCAATCTTCTTGGTCATGTTGTAGTCTTGCAAAATGTCAATGATACCCAAGTACAATACCACATCGTACGCCTCATGGAACATTTCCTTATCTTGTTTTCCTGGAATCTGCTCTGCCCTTGATGGCATGTTCACACCAAGCTGGATTTGGAGTCTGCTTAGCATTATCAAATTACAATGAAAGGAAAAAATTAAATCAGTTTCTGCAATATTCTAGCATGTCCATGATATCTTTCTGGCGTTGTAGAGTAACAAATTTAATCAATAAGTTCCTCAATGAAATGCCTAGAATAGTCCACTTCTAATAACACAAAGGGTACCATTTGAAAGAAAGTGTACCTTGCTGTACCAGGTAGAAGTAGATCCACCTCTTCATCACCAGCAGCTGAAGCTCGCAACCGGCTACCTCTCACGTGTGAGCCCACAACAACACTACTATCATCTGCTCCTCGAGGAACTAGAACAAGTCCTTGTGGATATGATACTTCGTCCTCCAGAGGGTCTATCAGATCATCGTTAGAAAACTTTCTCTTAAATTAGTAAGTTCATGTTTATAAATTCTGCTAGAAGCAGCAAGAATACAAGTCATAGTTGGCTGCTTGAATCTTGATTGATTTATTAATCCCCTAGGATGCATACATACATCAGTTTACCTTAGCTTTTGGATTTGTAATTTACATACTCGGATTATCTTGTAGAGTTTTCTTAGTCTAGTGAATAAATTTTGCTTATATAAAAAATACAAGAAAAGCAAGATCACAAGTCACAACAGATTCAGCTAATGTGAGAATTACTTATGATGGTTTTTGCTCACCTCCTTCCTCTGCGAGCTTTGCTAATCCATCCACATTTCTACTTTTGTTGTAAGATTTGAGAGGACGCAGATGCTGTGGAGCTCTATAGTGAACACCTAGAAGAAGGCTGTAATCCATAATGTGCTGTGCTTCCAAAAATTTGCTATCTATTTCAATCTGCCTACATAAAAATTTGAGTAGGAGGAAACATTCAGCTTTTGCAGGGAATTGAAGAAATAGAAATGCTTAAGCAGGATGTAAGCTTGAGATATGTTGTGCCAGTTATGTTTTATGCAGAGTGACTATATACGTCTCAATAATTTGAAACCGCAAAGCTCATCAAACAAAATTTCAGCATCAAAACAAAAAAGATGTACACATTTGTTTCTATGTCTAAGAAGAATATCTTATTGTCCCTTTATGATTAAACCTTATGATAAAATTTATTCTTTTACCAAGTGAAATAAACCCAATGCAAGATTTTAGAAGATTCATTTGTAATTGTAACTATCACTTACTTTAATAAAGACTCACGCCAAGATGGTTCCAAGTAGAA
Source organism: Clitoria ternatea (assembly GCA_037962975.1). Taxonomy (NCBI): domain Eukaryota; kingdom Viridiplantae; phylum Streptophyta; class Magnoliopsida; order Fabales; family Fabaceae; genus Clitoria; species Clitoria ternatea. Next base: position 19,130,437 of record CM075673.1, on the reverse strand, counting down.
GCAGTAGCTCAGATCCAAATCTTTTAGAGTGGTATTCTCATCAATTTCTATCTTATCTGATGATCGTCCAAGGGATGAACCTTTTAAATCAAATCTCCGATGGATCCTTAATTCTGTGCAGAACATATTTCCCATGACAACAAATCGAAACTGCAAGACAAAATTATATGCAGATTTTAGCCTCCCTTTTGAGGAAATGTATATTATTCAAATCTTTTTTGAAAGAAAGAAGCAAGTTATGATAGATAGCTCATATATTTGACATGGTAAATTTTCTATATGAAAATTTTCACACTGCATATTTCAGATTGCAAGCATTAAGGTGCATGTCATGTTATGATAAAGAAAATGACTCAGGTACTGAAAAATGCAGTAAGAAAACATGCACATTACCTTTTGACCACTTGAAGGTTTAATCCTGTGCAGGCCAAAAAACTTTGTGATGAGTGTATTTTCATAGGACTTCACATGATGATGATAGTCTGGAAGCATTCTTAGAAGAACCTACAAGTCAAATTTCGGTTAAGTAATTTGCATATTATACTTATAAGCAGGAAAACGACAGGTAAAAACTTTGTCTAGCCTCTTTTTTATATCAGAAATGGAAACACTCCCTTGAAACCGCAGGAGCATGATAGCAAAGAAATGCCATAATAAAAATTCATTCATTATAAAATCTTGGGGGAAAGTGATGCCTTTGAAAAATGTGTGCATTATTCTTTGCAACAAAAGTACCACATTGCAAGAGACACACTCATAATAAATTGTGAATCCATGACATGACCAGGGATTAAAAACATGACAAGAAAAACTTAGGTATTATTCTCTAATAAGAATTGAAGTTCCACCTCAGTGTCTATATCTAAGGAATTGTATCTATGTTTTGTCCTTAAAAATGTAATATGATGCATAATGTCTTGTCAACCCTGGACACGTTTTTGAACTCACCTTGACTTCGGATCTTCGCAGCGTCTTGATCATGAAACGATCATCTTGAGACAAGAAGAAAACACTACCACTTTTCCCCGGAGAAGATAGTTCCCTTAGAGCATCGTTTCCACAAATGGACATCATGTAGTCAGCAGCATCAATCTTGAACAGCTCTCTTAAATTTCTGCAACAAGTCTCTACAGGGTCATATCTTACAAAATAATGAAAAGTGAAAGGAAGAAAGAGAGGAGATAGAATCATAGAAAGATAAGCCTCAACCTTATACAGTGTTCATATTCACCAAGAATAAAAGTGAGTTGTTATCTTATAGATATATAATATTATCAACTTCAGTTAATGCAAATATCCCATCGTTTATACAAGCACGCGCTGACATTAGATTAATATGAAAAACTTATTTTTAAGTAATCTTAACACATCAACAGAATGCTTCAAAGTATTAAACAAGAATTCAGCAAGTAATGCACATGGTCTAGTAAATAATCACATCATTTAGAGTTGAATTTGAAAAGTTATTTCAAGCCTTTGTAATCTGGCTTGGACATGCAATAAGATTTTGAGTAAATCACTTCAGTCCTTGGTTTTCTTTTATAAAGAAAAACTTATTTAGTAAATGGTTTGGTAATAAAACATCTACAAGGTAAAAATTAGTAGCATAAGCAACTTCTCGCCAAATTAGAGACTAACCTGAACACCATGGGGCAATAGTCTTTCCATTTAAAATCCTCTGATTGATGAGTAGGTGTCAATTGAGAACCTTCTTTAGGAAAATTCATCCAAAAGCTTGCTTTGGACCCAAAATCTGATGCCCGAACTTCTCGAGTCTGTATAGGTGTAATCTTGCCCACAGTATACCTAACCAAATTGAAATTGAATAACATATTTACATTAAAGGAAATTCATGCAAAAACAAATAAGGGTACAATTGGCTAGAATTTTAGCTTCAATTTAGGTGGATTTTGTGCCTCCAATTCATAGTTTATTGTCTCATGACACCCCAATCTCCAATTTGTAAGTAAGAAAACAAGATAAGCTATCAATGTTCCGTTACAGAAGTTGTTAAATACAACTTGAAAAACATTTGCTGAATGAAACTTAAACTCCATATACTTGTTAATTATGTGCCATGTGCATTAGAATAAATATAAAAGCACTCAGATACTTGCATGGAAAAATCATTTAGTACTATTTATTACCTTATACCAAGCTGCAAGTTGAGCATCAGATCATAACTCCTGTGGCCTTTAATGATTGCTTCACCAGGTCTATTAATCTCTTTAGCAAGCCTTTTTTTCTGAAGTCTTCTTGCCCTTCTAGACATTGATGAGAACATGTTATTTAACACCACCTCACTTATCAACACACCTTGCATGTACTCTCTTTCCAAAATTGGGATCTTTGCATCAACCTCTTTATCTCTACCTTCTGGTACAGATTCTAATGCTAAATCAGACCCAATAACTTTCTCAATGGATACCTCAAGACTCCAACGCCTTTCAAGAGCAACATTTCTTCTACTAGACTGTTCCAGATTCAACAGGTTCCCACTTGCAATAAGCTTGTCAGATGATGAAACATGACTTGACATGTGGTTCTCTGGTACCTTGACATCTCTCACCTGTTTCTGTTTCCTCAAATCTGGCAATAGCCCTCTTTTTCTCAAGGCATTGAGGTAAATTTCTTGCACTGAAGGAAGACGGCTATCTTTTGGGTAAAAGGTTCCTTTACCATCTTTTAGACCAAATGCCCATGTCCCAACATAGCAACTTCCATCACTCCAAGTATAAACTCCAAACCCATGAATCATGCCATTTAGCCAACTTCCTTCATATGCGTCCCCATTTATCCAAGTAAGAGTTCCTTTCCCTGACATTGCCCCACCTTTCATATTCCCTACATATACATTTCCATTGACCCAAATATACTTTCCAGGCCCCTCTGGTGTTCCTTGTATCCAAGACCCTTCAAAGATATCTCCATTAGAATAAACTTGGTCACCCAAACCATGTTTAAGATTCAACCTCCACCTACCCTTATAGGTCAATTTATCAGAACTAGTATATGTTCCCTTACCATGAATATACCCACCTGAGAATTCACCTTCATACACTGCTCCAGAAGACCACCTTATTTTACCATACCCATTTCTCATCCCTCGCCTCCATTCACCCTCATATACACATCCATCAGACCACACGTATTTTCCATGGCCCTCAGAAACATTGCCATAAAGGGATCCGGAATATAACTCTCCATTGGAAAGCAAGAATTGCCCAACACTGAATCTATCACTTTCACTGTTTGTCAATGTAGACAAGTGGTCTAACTCAGAAGTGGCATCAAGGGATTTTGTTCTCTCAACACAAGAAACTGCTCCTCCAATGGAATAATCAACTATGGCCACGGGGCCAGACATGCATAATTTCCACAAGGAAGATTTCCTTATAGAATTTCAAGCACCCTGAAATCTCACCAGCTTCAAGACAAGAAGGTTTGCATGTATGTAAGAATTCTTCCCAAGAGATTCACCCTTGAAACTCTTTGTCCTGAGACAGAAACATGTTATTACTCAAATAAGAATACAAAATACACATTCTAAAGAGCAGTGCTAAATTATAGTCTTAAAAGAGTAGTATTTATTTTTTAGTCTTTCAAAATAACGGTAAAGGGATGAGGAGAAGCAGGTTCGAACTCCATCGGTAACTTTGTATGTTCATGTCAAATAACAACCGTACGGACTTTAAGGCCAATAAAAGAGTAGTATAATCCAACTTTACAAAATGGATAAAAAATGAAAAGTATCAATTCTTTTCCTCATGACATAAAGAGAGAATTTATTAAAGAAAGCAATTGAAGCAATATATAGAAAATAAAACAGGGTAAGAGAATACTAGTAATCAATAAAATTTCAAACATATGAAGTTCCATAGTCCTTACATCATTACATAGTTCAAGAATACTTGGAATACCAGTGTTGAGATAAGATTATAATTTTATAAGGATAGGTTCCGTAGCTTTGAATCCAGAAGGAACAAAAACTTCACAAATTATACACACGCAAGTGACAGAAAAGATTGGAAGTTGAAGATAACAAAGATTATGAGACACGAAATTAGTGAATATGACGTTGACATCCATTAACAAAAAGAAGCAAGCGTGAGAGGAGAGTACCAGAAAATTATAACAGGTGATGATTATGAAACTATGTGGTTGCTGGAAAATGAAGAAGCATATGAACTCTGTTGAAATGGAAGATTTATTGTTACCAAAAAAGTTTTAGGCTTATAACAGATATATCATATAAAGTGCAATATATAGATATGTTTATGAGATTGTGTAATGCATTTGAAATTCATAGTTCTATTCAATTTCTTAATGTTGAATGATCGAGCTCATTTTATATATAAAAAAAACTTACATGAATAACGATTGAAAATAAATTTGAGCACAAGCGACAAGTCAATTGACCCCAAAAGAAATGATGGGTCAACTAACTTAAAGTATTTAAGTATTAGCAAATCAAAATCTTGAAAAGTAAAAATAAATTGATATGACAGTAAGTAGTTAGCATTACTTGTAACTATTAGTAAGGAAATAACTCAATATTGATTACCTATAAAATAGTTTATGCATGGGTTAAACGTTCTTTTAACCACTATAAAATTAGAGAATTTTTTTCCTTAATTTTTCTATTATAATCTCTCTTTAATGTAAAACATTACAAAAGATAATCACTTGTTAGAAAATTATTGTTAACAAATAATTTATCTAAAAGATGTTAAAATTATTAATTATTTGATACATTATTTAAGGGTGAAAAGGTTAAAATGTTCCATAGAGAGGAGTTACTATTTTTATTTAATTGTAGATACTAATCAATCACTTGAATTCATCAAAATTCACCTAGTGATGATGTATTGGGATAGTTTGCATAAGGTGTTAGGTTCATATATTATTGTGTTTTTCATTTTAAAGATCATATTAGTATTATTTTTCATTTTCATTGTATGTAAAAAAATCAATTACTTCAATCATTTATTAATGAGTAATTGATTCAAGTAAATAAGTTCTTGAGTTCGAGTCTTATAAATAAAAAAAAATCTTTACTCAATAGATATTCTTGATTCGAATAAAATGATCTACTAACATAATAAAAAATAAGATATGCATTCAATAATACTTAGACGCTAGAAGTTTCATATTTTTTTTTATCCTTTCAAACATAGGTGAAATAGAAAAGGAATAGTGTAAAAATCGATTTCAAACTCTACTATTAATGTTTTAGGTTTATGTGAAGCACTACTATTTTCACATGACACTTGAAGGGCCCTTTAATAATGTTTTCTGAAAAACAAATATAATAAATTAGTTTTTTTAATATTGTTAAGGGAAAATGATTAATTTTTAAATTTTAATTAAGCTAAATTCGTGTTTTGTTTTGGTTGATACAATAATAATTAAAGAAATATTCGAAAACAGGCATGTTTAGACAGGGGAGCGTGTCCCGGCTATATTTCAAAGACGGTTGGTGAATTGGTGTCCCTTTCACCTACCACCTTAGTCCTTTTTTATCATTGTTCTTTTTAATTACCTAACTCAATCTTATTAGTGCCCTACGTTGTCCATAATGTTATTTACATTATGATAAGCCTCACATAACATGTTACATGCACAAATTACTTTTGATCCGTTTTCGTTTAAATGTTACACAAATTTATGTTGCCCATAACATAATATATAAAATGCAAATCCTGATTCCAATTATACATCTTTGGGTTGAAGACTTCTCAAAAGTTGAGTAGTCATTAGAAGATAATTGCATGCGAATATCATTTAAAAATTAGTGACTGAAATTTTGGTAAATTTGTATATGTTTATGCATTTTATTATAATTATAGCTTTTAACTTTTTACATCAGCAACACTCAATTCCATTATTTATTATTTCAGCTCTTGAATCTCAATTTATTAAATAAGAAATAAATATTTATATTAATATTGTATAATACATACGGAATAAACCATTGTTATCAAAACCGAACCGGTTCGGCCGGTCCAACCGATTGAACCTTAAACCGCTTAGGTGACCGGTCCGGGTCAATTCTCAAATACTATCGGTTCAACCACGGTTGAATCCCAGTTTTAGTACGGTTTTCATGAACCGGTGCCTTCACCGGTTCAATAACCGGTCCAGTTCTGAAAACATTGGAATAAACTACTGTAGAGGCGTAAAAGTTATTATATACATTTTATAAATAATGATAATATGTTAATTAGGTAATAATAGCACTAATTCATACATGTTTTTACCTGTTTGAAATTCTGATAAAAAAAAATACTTGGGCAATGCTTGTCTGATTAATTAATCTCCGTAGGTTTCATTTTAATTTTGTTTGGACTAATAAGTTTAATATAATATATACATCAAACATTTATAAATATAGCACTGTATAAAATCCCAAGTCAAATAGATCTCAACATATATATACAAATTACATATTCAGTTTATTTTAATTAAAGCTGTGATTATTACAAAATAAATACATTAACAAATCCGTTGACGGAAAATGTTAAAGTTTTACTTAATTAAGTGTTAAGAATTTGATTATTGTATTAAGTGTGGAACAATTTTAAAAATATGAGTTAGTTATCCTACTTATTAAATGTTTACAAATTAATATAAAGATTAATTTTTGTGACTAACGATAAATACCCTAGGTTATACCTATATAAAAAAATACATTAAAAGTTTGATGTTGGATTAACATTTAATAATATGACCTTGTGGCTAATTTAAATTAAATTTTTAGCTTGTACAAATATTTTAGGCTTAATTATGTGAAAAACCTTTATGATGCTTTTAATAAAAGGTCCATAAAATATTTTAAATGTTTGGAAAAAAAATACTGTTATTAAACTATCAGTTAAATACTAAGGTGACTAATAATTGATCACCCCAATAATGACACATGTATTTAGTAATTTTTAAAAATAAAATATCAAATAAGCCTTACATTCTTTCTTCTTTCCCCCTTAGTATCCCTCTTCTTCTTCCTTCTTTTTCCCCTTATTCTCCTTATTTTTCTCCTTTTTCTTCTCCCCTTACTCGTATCCCCCTCCCTTTTTTGCCATTAATTCAACGCACTCACCATTACACCATGCCTCCCCCTATTGAGGCCATCGAGCGTTATTTTTACAAGCATCATGCGCTGCCAACCATCAAAGTTCTTTGTTGCACTGTTAATCACTAACTATTGTGCCTTTCATTTCCTTCGCCCAAAGGGTGGCGTGACCGCACAACCACAAGAATAATGGCGGACTTATGGAGGTAGACAAGGTTTTAATTTTAGGGTTTTGATTTTTGGGGTGTTGACATTTTTATTGTATGATGTTTTAATTTTGGTTTTGGGGTTTTGAATTTGGAGGTTTTGATCTTGAGGGTTTTATTATTTTGATTATGTGGGTTATGAGTTTGGAGGTTTTGAATTGGTTAATTTTATATATTTGTTATGCTTTTTATGTGTATTCTTTCAAATTCAATGGCTTAAAGGCCTTCCACAAAATCCAACTAATTAAATTACTCTTATAGTGCTAGACGGTTATGCACTTTTAGTATTATGCATACATTTATCTCTAGCATATATGTGTAGCTAAATCAGTAGAATTATCAAAATGGGCTACCCAACCCAGTCAAACCTATAACAAATTCGGGTTTTTTAGGTCAGACCTAAAGGGTCCGCTTTGAATTCGAGCTTCATTTTTAGGGAGGCCCGCCTGTCAGGTTTGGCAGGCTACCCTCTTAGGCAGGCTTTTTCAAAGTCTTGCGCCCTTTTGGCAACATGCATTGTTTCTTTTCTTTTCTTTCTTGTAAAAAATTACAAGATCTAATTCAAATTAAAAAATATATAGAGAGCAATTTTTTTCTTGTTAGTAAAAAATAAAATAATATGTTACACGCTATATGCGAGCCAAGCCAATAAAAGTCCGACCAAGTACGACGTTTTTATCGTAAAAGGATTCAATTTTAATTTTAACTCTTTTTTAGTACTTAGTCTCAATCCTTATACATGCCAACCGATCCATTTTAAAATTATAAATTAGCCCACGAGAAGAGAATTCTGGTTAATTCTTGTGGCAATCGAATGAATCATGACCTTGGTTGTATTGTATGTAATTTGCATCACATAGGACGATTGCTAAATAAAGTTAGGTAGCTATTTAAGTTATCGACATGTATTATTTGATTTATGTTTAACTTTGAATATGTTTATGATAATATTGCCCCATCATGATGACAAGAGTTGATACTAAGGGGCGGGGTGAGACTACCTGCCAGATTTTGTGGCATTCTAGGATTAGTATATTTATGTATAAAGATGAAATGCTTATTACTTAGGGTCTTTTGTTTGATTTAGTTGGTTGTATTAATTATGTAATACCGATAATAAAAGGTGGTTTTTTTAATAGTTGTATTAGTTTGTAGTTAAATAAATGAACCATTGATAATTATCTTAAACTCTGATACCATGTTAGAGCTTTAGGCGGTCTATAGGTCCAATGTGTTTGAGAGACTTAAAGTAGTTTATTACGTGAAAGACACTTAACCATAAAACATTAACGCATTATAGGTGGTGCTCCCAGCACTTATATACTTTTTATGTCATTCTATTTTATTCAATGTAGAACTTCCTTAATAAGTATATGTTTATAATAATTACATTGTTAATTAAAAATCAATTAAAATATTTATTTTAGTCATGTATTATCCTATAATAGTTAGTCAATAATTTACTCTTTCAAATATGTTGTTATGAATTTGAATTTCATGGTGATACTCTTGCTTGGAGTCACTCAAAAATATCTTCCTACCTTATTAATAAAGTGAAAGATTGGTGAATTATCCTAATGGGTAGACAAAAGACTCAAACATAAAATTAATTCTTGTTTGAAAAATATTTTCTCTTCTTTATATAAGACTCTATAACATCATTTCACATGGATTAAGAAATATAGTCATTCTAACTAAACACATTAAAGGAGTATTTAGTGCAGGGATCTTTTTTAATTCTTGTTAATTAGATTTCCTAAAAATTATATTTTACTAGTTTAGTAACTTGTGTGATGCACAAGATTTATACCTTTAGACTAAAAAAATAATAATATTGGGTAATATTTCTAATTTGTAATCTACTTTTGCATAAAAAAGATGAGGTCGATTCACAGGTGACATTAATGCGTATATATTACATTTGAAAAATTATTCGTCAATGTAAATTGATAAATATGTCATAATAGACAACATTGATAATGTAGTTTTTGAAAACATCATCATGATTTTGCAACAAAACCTTTAATCCTTTTTTGGATGTCACTCTTGACAATTTAATATAAAGTTGACCGTGTGTAGAAATTGAACCTGGCAGATAATGTTTGACCTTGAAACTTATTGATTGTGATTGCAAAAGATACAATGAATGGAAATTGTCATACTAATTAATAAAATACAGGGAAAATTTTTCAAAAATTCACATCCATCCTAGGATGGCCCCACACGACTCTACGGATCTCTAATAACATTTCCTAAGCTTAGGAGTTCCAAAATTGCTTAAAGAAAAATTTTTAGCACATTGGTTCCCTGTGCATTGCTCAGTAATTTGCGTAAAATCGAAGCTACGTAACACCAATCGAGGTGAATTCAATTGTTACACCTCTACAACTCAATTACCTATAATTATTATGAAGAAGTCGAGAGTCAGTTATGCCCCTAAGATTGAGCAATTCGTAAAATTGTGAAAGCAACTCACTTGAAATTTTAGCCTGAACACCCTGTAGTATTTTGGGCATAACTCGGGCTCCAGACTTGATTGACGCAATTCTGGCAGCAAAACGACCGCGATGAAATTTTGTGAAGGAAGCAAATTTTGAATTAGCTTTCGATTGAGCAAAAATTGGCTTGCTTGAGCGAAAATTGGCTCACTTGAGGGAGATTTTTGCTTAGGCTCTTGCTTGAGCAAAAATTTGACAGAAACAACACCTGTGAGGCTTGCTCAAGTAAAAATACTTTTGTTTGAGTAAAAATTTGATAGAAACCAACCATTTGACTCTCGCTTGAGCGAGATTATCCTCGTTTGAGTGAGATTTATCCAAGAAAAATACCCCCTAAATCACTCACAAGCTCGCTCAAGTGAGAATTGGCTCGCTTGAGCAAAAATATTAGCATTTTAACCTCCAAACCAACTTCTTTACATCATATCTCACTTGTTTGGCATTTAACCCAAGCTATTTCTCACTAATTAAAACCTATGGCAATAAGCCACACTCCAAAATTCCTAAAAGTGATGGAGATATCTACAGAATCACATGTAGGCCATTTTAGGCCATTTCAAGGGATATGACCTATCAAATTCCATCCAATTTGTTGAATTCTAATTCCAATACATTCTAAATACCAATTATAAACTATTAAACCTTTCTAGAGGTTCCAGAACCCCACGAATCTCATTTTGACATGTTTAGTTCCTAATTATGCATAATTTTTAACATTTCTCATATCAAATCATTAAAAGTTCAATGCTACAATATATATGACTTCAACACTCATCAATCATGGTAACCTAGGATCAATGCCAACAAACACAAGCCTTACCCATATTGAAATCATTCATATTACACCATCAGAAACAATTCCTAGGCATAATACTTATCAATATAATCCTTATGGAGCTAACATCTTCATAGTTCTTCATTAAGCCAAAACTCAATATATATATATATATATATACATATATACACACGCACATTACTCCAATGAGGTTACTAGATACCTAGATCAACTTTGAACATGCATTTACAGTATACCAAAATGAGTCGGTCAAGGCTACTATATCAAAAACTATATAAGTTCATACAGACAAAAGAATCCACACTAGGATTCATCCACTGCTAGCTTCTCAAGCTGTCAATAATCATCCTCGCGGTCTAAATCCACTACAAGATAAAAATTGGTGCAGGGGTGAGCATATATATATATATATATATTAAATGACAAATACAGAACTAAATTCGACTTTCCATAACTCATTTTAATCAATCTAGTTCATCACACCAACATTACCATTTAATTTATAATATAAACACACATTATATCATCATATCATCGGCATACAATATTAAACATCATCAATAGCTGTCTCATAGCTTTTCATGATCACAATGGCTGCCCCGTAACATTCAGTGCACATCAATAATTTTCCCACAACATATCCACGTCACAACGGTTGCCTTGCAGCTATAATGCAATGCATGTGGATCCATTTCTAATGATGGGATATAAAAATACAATAACATATCTTAGCTCCCAGCTGATTCGGTTGTTTTACGGGTATTAAACCGTTTTCCCATTCTTGCAACACACTTACTCCCAGCCATAACGATAGTGTTGCGGGCTAGCCTTGAGTCCCACTCAAGGACTTCTGTGGAGTTCAAAGAAACCACCACGGGGTCTAAGCCCTCCCATTTGGACCAGAATTACAGGCCTCCTGCAGTCTCATAAGCTCTCGTATATGGATGTTATGTGTTAGAGTCAAGTTTGAATTGATGATTGTGTAGTCTAAACCCCTTGTGATCTGTTAATAATACACATCAAGACTCTCAGCTAAAATAAAGTCTGTACTATTTATTTGTCTAACAAGTTTGTTCAAGTGTGACAGGAGTCTGAAGAACTCCATTTACAAAAGATAGGGGGAATCCGTAAAATTCAATTCACCTATGAAAGGAAAAATTCTGTACTCACTTAAAGTTTCACTAAATATAACTAGTTTGAATCTACAGACCACGAGAAGACTTCTTACTCTTTGAGTATTGGAAAAAGGATCTTTCCCTTCCAAATATGAAGCTGCATGAACTTTCTCATGCCATCTCTAAAGCTATCATCAAAAAGGCAATCAACGGAAAAGTTGAAGACTTTTTCACGTATATCAAGAAAACTGCCTCACAAGTCTAAACTCATGATTGAATAGTCTGAACCCCTAGTGATCTGTTAATAATACACATCAAGACTCTCAACTAAAATAAAGTATGTACTATTTGTTTATCTAACAAGTCTGTTCAAGTATGACAAGAGTCCAAAGAACTCCATTTGCAAAAGATAGGGGGAGTCCGTAAAGTTTAATTCGCCTCTAAAAGGAAAAAGTTTGTACTCATTTAAAGCTTCACTAAATCAACTAGTTTGAATCTATAGATCACGAGAAGACTTCTCACTCTTTGAGTATTGGAAAAAAGATCTTTCCCTTCCAAATATGAAGCTGCATAAACTTTTTTATGCCATCTCTGAAGTTATCATAAAAAAAGCAATCAACAGAAAAGTTGAAGACTTTCTCTCATATATCAAGAAAACTACCTCACATGTCTCAAGATGTTAGAAAAGTTTAACCTGTTCAGAATGGATAGCCTAAAGTTAACTGCTACAAAGTGTACGAGTTTTCCCAAATATACACAAGTAAAAGGGATCTTTTGTTAAAGACTTTCGAAGCAATCCAGTTAAGGAAACTTCTCTGAAGCATGTGTCTATACTCACTAACAGCACAATCCTCAAAGAGACTAATATCCTTAAGTTGTATCAACGAATATTATTCAGAAGGACTATAAATAAAAGAAGCTTTCAAATTCAAGATAGTGACATTGTTCAACTTTATACTTGAATTTTTATCTTGTTTTCTCTCAAGAAACCAAAGTCTGAAAGACTTTTCTTTAAGTTTCTAAGTTCTTATATTCACTACTTAAGTCTTCTTTGTAGTTTTTGTTTTGTGCAGACCTTGGCTTGCAGTAGTCTGTATCTCAGTGTACCTGTGTAAACATTTCAATCTCTTGTACGCTGAGTTATTTGATTGTAACTTCAAACACTTTATTTCTTCACCTTGCACATTCTGAAGTGTTGCCAGAATCTGTTTGTGTTAAGAAACACTTGTGGTCTAAAGAGGCTTTTGAAAGAATACTTGGGTCTGTAGCTAAGAGTACCTAGTGTCAAGAATACTTGGGTTTAAGTCAAAAGTGGTTAGAGTTAAGAATATTATTGCACTAGGATGGTGCAGTATTATAAAGGCATTTTATAATAGTGAAAAATCCTTCGGTCTGAAAGGACTAGATGTAGCTTCTGAGTTGGAAGTGAACCAAGATAAATTCCGCTGTGTGATTTTTTGCTCTTTACTCTAGTCTGTTAAATTAAATTCTACTTGAGCGATCTGTACATTTTCAAAAAAGAGTTTAAGACTTATTTAACCTCTCTTCTAAGTCTAACTATATACCAACATTATGAGTAACCATCAATCATATCTCATTATCATCATCAATTAAGCTACTCTAGCTTATCAATGATATTATTCATATGATATACCACATTATCACATTCAGTCAAGCATATTGAGTCATTTATCATCATCAATACATCATACCATCAATCATATAAGAATAGTGTCCATAATTAACCATCATCATATATTTACATCATATCATTTATCATCACAAGCTCAGAATCAAACATTATATAGGATAGTTACACAATCAACACATACCAAAACTAACATATTCATAAATAACTATTCAAGTAAGCATTAATTATCCCCTAGTTCGTTCCTAACTCATGCATTTAAGATATATAATACCACCCCTATCTGGAATCCTCAATTCCATTTCTAAAATACTTTTTGATCGCTTTCCAATCACTTTTTAACTTTGAGTCTCTATCGAAATAATGTCGATAATTTTCAATAAATAACCGATTTCTAAATTCACTTAATTTAGTTACACTTTCACTATTCAGTAACCCAAACATAACAACTATTAATAATTAAGCAACATAACGAAGCTTCAAAAGTGTTTGACTTACCAAACTCTGCCAACGAGTTTTGATACTTAACTCCGCCAAATTAAACACTACCCACTAACCAAAATAGCTTTGAGAAATCCCTAAACCATGGAAACCGAAGAGGTTAAGGTTAAATTCACAAAACAAAGCTATACCGAAGCAATGGGTCACGAGTTTACCTTTCCCATAATTTGATTAATAAACCCCACAGTGTAAATGGCTTCCCACACCCAAAATAGAACTTGAAATAGCCTAGAATTCATAGAATTAAAAGGAATTATAGGGTGGAATAGAGGAAGCATGCCCAAACCAAAATACCCCTGGAACTATACCTTGAATTTGAAGAAATTGAGGGACCTCCTTGATCTCACAAGTTGCCCAAGGAAGGAGAAGAGGATAATGAAACTTAAACTCTTGCCTTGATGAAGAATTTGAAGATGGTGAGATGAGTGTGGTGTCGTGGGTGGAAGGAAGACAATGGTTCCTTTTGTTTCTAATGCATGCACAGGAGAGATAAAGAGTGTGGGAGAAAATGAAACGAAATTGTCATTAAGAATTTTAGTAACATGGAGGGAAAAGTCATCTTTCCACACATTTAGTTAATTTTGAAATAAATCGGGTAACTTTTGGTCACCCAAAATGTACCCTGATTAATTCCAAAAATTAACTCAACTGCCTTAATTTAATTAAACATTCCTAATTTAATCATTTGGCCAATAAAATTACCCAATAATTAAATTTTGGGATGTTTTCCTTGAAACTTCACTGATAATGTGTTAAAAGATGGAATCGTGATCAATCTTTAAATAATTACAATGTCTCCAATATGAATCCCTATTAGCACTTGGCATTGAATAACATGAGTACACAATTGTTTGATTTGTAATTAAGTTCCATTACATAAACCATTACTTTGGCCAATATTTTTTAGTAGCATGACTGAAGCTCCAGCTTTTAATTTAAGCATATGAGGAGGAAAATCAAAATAATTGATTGTGTTTAGAATTTCAAGAAGGGATATTTCTAACTCAAAACCTGAAAGCCTTTCATCTCTATATATTGAATTTAAGCTTAGATACACTATTTTATCACTTTCAATCATATCTAAGATGTAGTTGTTAACTTTAGAAACAAGTTTAAAGGTATGATACTCTTTCCATTACCAACTGGAACATATGTGTCCAATTGAAAAATCTTGCTTCCCAAAAACCCATTGAGAAAGCGCTCCTTACAAATTTATATGGGAATTCATAATAAGTTAGATCTCTTCCATCAAGAAAGGACCTGTTTGCTTCCATCCAACTGAGAAACATTAATTGTCTTTTATCTACTCTGTCCAAAACATTATCAATATGTCATCATCATTTGTATAAACAACAAACTGCTCAAGTGGTAGGTGTAAAGCAAATCTAATAACAGATGGATCCTAGAATTGGATATCGAATCTAATAACAACAATCATAATAATTGTGAAACATATAGGCTTAACTACAGTGTCTTTGTTTATAAAAAAAAATCTGAACTCATGAGTCGTTGCCTTAGTGATAAGTGTTTTAGAACACTATTTTTAAGATTTAAGTCTTTTAGATTTTTAAGTCATTTGCACTGCATTTCCCCTGAATTCCATGATTTTTGTTTCCTTACCACCGTTATTGTTCGGGTGTTCTATTTTACAGAAATTGATGTAGTTAGAAGCCATTAATACATGTATTTGAAACCCATCTGGAGCGCATGCGCGATTCTGACATATAAAAATTACAAGCGTAATTTTTTATAAAACAAATATATATATATATATATATTAATATAATATGTATATATATATATATTATATAATATGTATAAGACATATTCATATATATTATATATATAATAATATATATGATACGTACATATATAATATGTATTAAACGTATTTATATATTATATATATAATTTATATGTATGTTATATATATATATATTATAGGCTTCATGGTCCATTGTTTTCCAACGTGAATTCCATAATCACAATGTGCAGTAGACCATTCATGTTAATGTAATGCTTCAATTGGAATGTCACTTTGAATCGCCATCTCATGGTGCTACAACTAGAAGACAAATGAAGTTATTGTTAAATTATTTATCAATTCCTAAAAGAAAAGGCAAAGTGCAGCGTGCCAAAAATTGATTCTAATTAGCTAGCTTCCAAAATTAATTTAGTGTCATGACTAAATTATTTTGTATGTAAGCCAGCGTGAAATTGGTCCCATATGCCATATTAATGAGTTGAATTATGTATGGTGCCATGACCCTTGGTTTTCCAATGAAAATGCTAAAGCAGAATGTTCCATAATTCACGTGAAGAGTGGTAGTTAAAAAAGGAAATTCAATGTGAAAATACAGAGAAAAGAGGGTGCCACCTTGCTATGTTTTTAGATCATGTGATTTCCATTTGAAAAAGATAATTGAAGACCATGAGGGGAGAGAGAACCTGGGAAGAATAAAAGGAAGCATAGGGTGTGGCAGAAAAACAAGGAAAATAGGGGAGAATCAGAAGAGGGAAAGAGGTCTTTGGTACAAAAATAGATAGGAGTTTGGATGTTAATCTGGGAAGGATACAGTAAAGAAACAAAGGCATATACAAGAGGAGAATCATAATTGGTTTGTGACAGAAACTAGTATTTATCCTTCTTTTTGTGTAATGTATTCTGTGCTTCAATCTTTCTTTACTATCTGTATGGATTTTAATTTCTGTATGGGTAATTAAACTCTGATCTTGGGATGAAAAGGGTGTAACAATAGTTTGTGTTAATATTGTTTTGACTTTGATTTTAATAAATCTTTGTTTCCATTCAATTTGAATTTTGCTCAATGCTCTTAGTAATTCTGACCAAGAACCTAAGTGATAAAACTATATACTTACGGGTATATTAGTAAGTTTAAGTAATTGGTAGGATTGACCGATTCACTAATTACTGGAAATCTTTTGAATTAAACCTAACATTTTGAACTACTTTTTTTGACCCTGGTAAATCCGGGAAAGTAATCAATAATCTTTTGAGGAATTAAAAAGGATTTTCACAAAAAAAGTAATGGGCCTATCTTAGGGATTTAACATGGTTCTCCATACATTAAATACATTAATAGAGTTCTGACCAGAACATATTAATTAGCTAAAGGAAAATCTGCCTTTTAAAACTTAATTTGATTATTATTAATTAAAAGCCAAACTGTTAACACAAGGTAGTATATTAATCCCCGAAATCCCAAGATACTCTCAATTCTATTTTAAGTGTCATGTAAATATTTTACTTTCTTTTTATATTGTTTGATTTGAATATACACTTCTTTTACAAACTAGATAATTACTTATCTGGATAATTAAATTTCGATATACTGGTACTTGGAAACAATCCCTATGGATACGACAATCTTTTATATTACGCGATAGAACCTATGCGCTAGCGGCACTGTTCACATAGAAGGGATGTTGTTGAGGGCAACAAAGAGATTGGAAAACATATAAGCATCCATGTTTTCAATAGTGCATTGAGTCCTATTACTCTACATTTAAAATAAAACAAGGTTAACAAGAATGGTGGAAATAAACTTAAGTAATAATGTATATTAACACATACAAAAAATCACTTACATGTTCATCAAGCACAACCTTTTCACTCATTGGTTTTTCATTGAAGTATCCAAATATATAAAATCTCCAAAGACGAATAACTTGAACCTTAACATGTCATATCTTATGATCAAACCTAACATAGAGGACGT
This sequence comes from Clitoria ternatea, assembly GCA_037962975.1. Classification (NCBI taxonomy): domain Eukaryota; kingdom Viridiplantae; phylum Streptophyta; class Magnoliopsida; order Fabales; family Fabaceae; genus Clitoria; species Clitoria ternatea. Next base: position 19,112,861 of record CM075673.1, on the reverse strand, counting down.
TTGGTTGGCAATTCCGACCAAAGAAACTCTGTTTAGCAGAAGGGAAAATTAATCTGACGGTCAAACGAAGTTTTGACTGTCTTGAACAACATGAAATAACCTTTAGATTTTTCCATTTTCATAACTCTGTTTTCCCAACTGCAAACCAAACATTCTCATAGATGTCTTTCATAAAGTCATACTTGTTAGAAATTTGACCATGTTCTTACTAAAGATGGGTGATAAAAAGGTATTAAGAAAGTTATATATTGAATGACCATTGGAGTCTTTTATATTTAAAAGTAAGAACAACTAATCCCTTTATTTATTGTCTTAGTATTTTATATTAAAGATAAAGGTACTAAAATGTATTATTTTTATTATTTTGTCATTATATTATATTAATATCTTATGAGCCTTTTTAATTTCAGAAAAGACTACCAGGATAACATATAAAATTTCAAAAACAATGTTAATTAATACATATGTCAACACTTAAAAGGACTAAGGAAATCACAAAAAACGTTAATGTATTAAACCATCAATATCAGAAGAATAATAAGAGGCTTTTGAGATATCAAATACCAAATAATTGTTAATTTCATATTTAATTACTATATATTATATTTAGTATAATTTTTTCATTTTAAAGATGAATAAATTAATCTTGTAAATTCAACTTCTAGATGCAATTTGTTCAATTCCAATAATAATTTATGTCTAATTTTTAAACTTTTAATAACAAATAATTAGGAGCAAACTTAATTTAATTTCAAAGTTATGAGGGTGAAGTCAAAGTTATCTGTTGTAAGCTCCATAGTGGAGATGTTTAGATATAAAGATGAAGCTCCCATTTGTATACAACAAAGACATGTAGCTTTATTAGTTAAGAATAATGAAAGAGACCTATAGGGAATACATATTTGTAAAGGGAAACAAAATCAAAAGAATATTTACAAGCATTGTTTATCTGATACAGAATTAATCCAAAAAAAAGGATTGAAAAAATAAATAATTTTTTTATATCTATGAACATGAATGGATAAATCAGTTAACATCAAAAGATAAACATAAGCAAATCCTACTTAGCAAAATCTAGAATTGTGGGTCAATATCTATACCTTTATCGTAACAAGGGAAGATCTCACTCCTTCCAAGACATACCTAGCACTTGGCACTAATAAATCCAAAACCCGGTGTCAATCCTTCCATAATCTAACATTACCACTAGCATCGTTGCAAAAACAAATCATGGGTTTTTCTTCGTCTAAAACAATTGGAAGAAAAAACTTCACAAAATAGACCAATGTATGGCATGGGGGTAGGACTAACTAAGAAGAGGGAAATAAAATAAAATTGAAAAGTCATTATCAAAGGGGGAGGAGAAATGTTCTCAGATGGGAATAATGGAATGTATAAAATAAAAATTAAAAGAAATGGGAGGGGAGAGTTGGTTGGAGAAGGCGATTTGAAGGGAAAGGGAAAGAAAAGAAGGAGAAAAAAGTTTCAAGGGAAGGGGAAATGAAAACATGAAAGGGATGGGTGAAAAATGGAAAGTTAATAAGTTAGTAAAAAGAAAAAAATTAAAATTAAAATGACATTAAAGGGGAATAATATGTAGAGTTTTTTTCTAAGGAAAATTTAGCATCATGGAAGGTTGACACCTATTATTTTTCACTAAGTTATAACTCTCTTTTATAGAAAGTATAGATGGAAATCATATTTCCTAGGAATGTTATTAATTTATTTATACTTCTAAAATTACTTTTCTTATTAATGAAGAGAGAAAAATAATCTTTTCAAACATAGGAACGACAAAACAGATTGACCTACCTCGCCAAAGTTAGAAGAGCCTGAAAATAAGGTTTATCCAATCTAACACAGACTTGTAGATTAGCCCATCAAAATAAATAAAAAATTGTTTTTAAGAAAACAATATAGGTTGCTAGGTCGGTCCACCAGAAAAATATAAAAATATGTTAAATTAATATAAAAACCATAAAAAATATACTTTTTTTTTGCAAGAAATTAAATAGAACAATGAGAAGTGAGTGAGAGAGTTAATTTTTTCCACTTGTAGAAAACTAATGTATAATAAAATATAAATTATTTTATTAATATTTATATATTTTAAGCGAGAGGCCATCAAGCTAACCCACCCTATTAAAGTGTTGGTCCGTCGAGCTAGTAGGTTTCAAGTCCTGAAAGATATTAGGCTACGTTTTTTTTGTCCATCTCATTATTTTTTGTGGGTTGAACGGACTAGTCTAATGGGTATGATTTATTATCTCTAATATATCAGGAAAAAATATATTTAATAAAGATATGTATTATAAAGAAAATAGTAAATACATATTATAAGTTGTAAAAAAATCTTATAAAAAACCCAATAAAAACTCAAAAGTAAAGTTTTTTATATATACCAATTTGTTGTCACCCATATTTATTTTCTTTTAAGGATTTGCTTCATCAAAATGATTTGATTCAGTTGACATGACCCTAAGTGCTCGCAGTTGTCTTCTCCATCACAGAATAAGACGTTCGGCCATTTACACAATGTAATTATGACAAAACGAATTTAAAAAACAAAGTTCTTCTTGCTCAAAATTTTAAATACTGAGTTTGTTTTAAAAGATATAAAATTGATTTTTTTTTTTTAATTTAGACTTTGAGTTTTAATTTAATGTATAGAAAAGTCTCCCACCAAGAGAATGAGACACACCATAATATAGATAATCTTAGTTAGAAGAGAATTGACTCTATTAAAATATACTTATGATCTCTCACTATATATATACTTTTGATTGAAAAAAATAAACAAAATAGGTATTTTTTTTATCATTTCAAATATCAATAAACAAACTTACCATGAAGGTTGGAACCGAGCTCAAATCTTAGCATTTTGAGTTTATCAATCGGTTTGTTTAAGTTTATTTTTAAATGTTTTAAAAAAACACTTTTTTTATAAAATACTTTTTTTAATAAGTAGATCAAAGTTGCTCCTTAAAATACGTAGAAATCTGTTTATTTTTTACTTCTGTTTATTTTTAAAACTTTAAACAAACACATAAAAATTTGAATAAGTATTATTTAATTAAAAAAGCACTTATATCTTAAAATAAATTTAAACAAACGGGCCTTATATCATATTTTAAGTGTCAAATTAATAACCATTTATAAAAATGGAAAAATATAATGATTAATATTAATTCTATGTGATAAAGTCAATTTTTTATTATGTCAATAATTTTTTATTTTAATTTTAGTTTGATTGACACAATAATTAACCAAAAAATCAATAACTAATTGTATTGCTAACTATATATCAAAATTAAGTGGGTAAGGTTTAAGCTGTCCATTATTGATTTTTCTCTCATTCTTTCCTTCTCATCCTGTCTTTTCTCAGCTCTTACGTTATTATATACTAGGTTATCTTTTTTTTCCGCAGCTGTTAGTATTTTAGACAAACTAGTTGAAATGATCAGAAAATGAAATTACATAAGCAAGAAGATAATGTATTTTAGAACACAACAACATTACGAGTTCCAAGTGCTTTCTTGAGGCTGCTGTATGTTTTATTTTTTCCCATCTAAATCTTGTTGTTGTCATTACCATAAATTTTAATGTGTACGTTACATACTTGTCTATATTATTTTTCATTTTAAATTAAAGTATATAAGGTTATACAAATCACTCCTCCTTGTTGATAAGGTCCACAAGGTTCTTCGTAATAATCCCGCTAGTATCCTATGATCATTACATTGGTTTTGTAAGCCTTAAAAGATACAGAAAAATCCAAAATTTTCTGAGTGTCTCTTTAACGTACGAAATTAAATATGAAATTATAATTTGAAATTAGAATTGAATTTTAAAATTTTAATCTGTGTATAGAAATCTTCTAAAAACTAGAATTGTAAGTCTGAGGTTTAATTTCATGAAATTTCTTTAAAATCAGATATTTTAAATTCATAACCCCTATCATTTGAATTAACAATTCTTAATTAATATCACACTTGTAAACATCATTTTTTGTTTGGGTAACATTTCTTTCGATTAAAAAATACCAAAATAAATAAATAGAAATTAAAATTTTAAAAAAATGTTTTTGGTTAATTTTTTTTCCTTCCTCTATTTAATAAACTCCAAAAAATGTGGTTGCTTTTTATCTTTGTTTTTAGTTTTTTACTATTTTATTTTAATTAAAATTTAGAATTCCTTTCTGGTTATCTCCCTCACATCCTGCTTCAATTTTATTTTAATTTTATTTTCTTGCATTGAAACGAAAAAAACAAAAACATTGGAAGAAGGACAACTTGGGAAGAGGGGCGCTTCACACAAACAACAAGGGAAAATAGAAAGCAACCCCTTTTTTAGGTCAACCTTCAACCGTAATCCCAGTCGTGACAATTGACAGGGCCCGCAAGCGCACGGGGTTATGTCGCGTAATATAAAAGATTATCGTCTCCACAGGGACTGTGTTCAAAGTACCAGCATATTGAAATTTAATTATCCACACAATTGATTTTTAATGTTTTTGTAAAATAAAACACAAATTAAAAATAAATTCAGAAACAAAATTTACTTGACACTTAAAAATAAGAGTTGAGAGTATCTTGGGATTTCGGGGGATCAAGACTCTATTTTATGTTAATGAATTTTAACTTTTCATAAATAAGAATCAAATTAAGTTTTCCAAGGCGCACTAGTGGAAAAAATGGATATAACAACGGGGATATATTCACGGGTAGAAGAGGATTAGTGATAAAAACATGCGCGGTGGCATTTTTGAAATTATAAGGTGAACGTTTTAATCAGAGAAAACTATATATCCATGGTTAACATCATAACCGTGAATGTAACCATCAATATATATTCACGGTTGAGGAGTCAACTGTGGATATATAGTACCTGAAATATATATCGACGGTTTTAATCACAACCGTGAATATATATTGATGGGTACGTTCACGGTTATGATGTTAACCGTGGATATATATAGATGTCAATATTCACGGTTGTATTTCCAACCGTGGATATATAGTTCAGGTTTTAGGGTTTAATCACTGGGTACTATATGTCCACGGTTGTTTCTATAACCGTGAATATAGATTTAATATTTATCCACGGTTGGTATCATAACCGTGGATATATAGTTAACATTTATCCACGGTTGTTTGTTAAACCGTGAATATATGTGTAATATATTCACGGTTGTGAGGGGGAACCGTGAATATACATCCTTTCTGAAACTTCAAAAGCCGCGCCTTTCAGCTTTTTGCTTCTTCGGCTTCTTTCGCGCTAGTCTTTCTTTGCTTCCTCCACCTTTCTTTGCCCTATTGCTCTTGTATTTACGCAAGTTCTCTACCTCCTTTGGTCTTTTTCTTTCATCGTTTCTGTCAGGTAAGTCATCCCTATATTTTTCTTTTTCATTTTCTCTTTCTTCGTTTGAACTATTTCTCATCTTCTCCATTTATCCCAGTGTGCTCGCTGCTTATCCCATTGTTCCAGTGTGCTCGTTGGCTTATCCCATTGTGCTCGTTGCTCGTTGCTTATCCCATTGTGCTCGTTGCTTGTTGCATTATCCTGTAGGTCATCCCTATTTTTACTAGTCACTATTTTTGTTAGTCCCTGTTTGAGTTAAATCTATTTTAAGTTATATTGATGCATTATATGGGTTTTGTGGACTGTTGAAAGGGGTTTCTGTCTCTGCTTTGTTGGTTGTATATATAATGTGCCTGTTCTATTCTGTTCTGGTTGTATGTATAATTACTTAGTTGTTATGCATACAACCAGAACAGTTTATTAAACTGTGATGCCTATGTTGTTAAACTGTGATGCTGAATAGTTTTTCCATTTTCCTGAAAACAGTTTCCCTTCCTCTGTTTTTATTTTTATCTGCTGAAATTTTTAATTTCTGTTTTATATTATGAAAAAAATCAGTTATGTATTTAATCTTTCAGTTCATCATACTTTATTCTGTATATTTATTTGTCTGGTTGTAATGGAACAAATACATGGTCTTGAAAGGGGGGAAGGCCTTACGGTTTTGCAGAAACCATGGAAAATTGGGTTAAGATAGTAGTGATGGATGTGGGGAGGTGAAAGGGAAATACAAGAGAGAAGGGTTCTGAGTCAGGATTAAGTTAAGGCTAAATCAATGGATTAATCAAATCACCAAGAAGCATTTAAGCTTTGAAGTTCCAGGATTTTTTAACTAGAATTTATCTAATTTGTGTAACTTTTGTGCAGGATAAGAAATTAAAAAGAGTAAGAGTAACTTATTAAACTTGCATTGGAAATCACAAGTAGACTGCATTAATATTTATTTTACATGATTTGTTCTTCTTAAGTAGAATTTAACTAAATTCAACACCATGTCCATAAGCCGTAATCCATAAAATAAAAGTTCAAATCTAAAAATTCTCATAATCCATAATCCATCATCTAACACCATAGTTCTACTTGAAAATAATAGAATTTAAAAATATCATATTAATTACTAAAAAAATTCTAAAGTTTGAACTTGCATTATAAACCAACATCATAATCCATAATCCATAATCCATACTCCAACACCATACTTCTACTTCAAGATAACATAAATTAAAAACATCATACTATTTTAGGAAAAAAGTTAACTAAATTATTATCTGTTTTATTTCTGTTATTGTTGGTTACTCTTATATGTTATGTTTATTGCTGTTGTATGTGTGTGGTTGTTAACTAGTATGAAAGTTGTTGTGCATATGAGTGAACCGTAGTTCCCCGTTTGAGATTCGACACAAATGGTCATTAAATCAATTAATGTCATCGTTTGTGTTGAATCTTGAATTGTCCGTTTGGACAGTTTGGGATGAACAATTATTTTTTATACGTCATTGTTAGTATGTACAAGTTAGGAGTTATTTTAAAATTTGATAAAATTTCAGTAACTTGTATTTTGTGTTGTTCTCTGGGCGCATATTTGGTTGTGGTTGAATTTGATTTGACCACTCTCATTTTGTGTACTTAGAGACCAATGCGAAATGCTGCCGAAATTTCATCAAATTTTAAAATAAGTCCTAACCTGTATATATGAATGACGTATAAAAATAATTGTCATGCTGAATGGGTATAGGACCACCACATTTGTATAAAAAGTGAGGTTGATCATAGCACCTTGTAAACAGTTGGTATGGATCGGAGTTGGATTTCTGCGTCATGCCTAAGTCTGGAGTACGAGGGGGGAGTTGAATCATTTATAGAATTCGTAGCGAGGAATGCAGTGGGGGTGAATGGAAAGTATTTTTGCCCTTGTGTTAAATGCTTCAACCTGCGTCGGGTAGACTTGGAAGAGGTGCGAGAACATCTACTGTGTGACGGTTTTCTACGTAGTTATACGCGTTGGATATGACATGGTGAAGATGTGGCGGTGCCAAGTAACAGCTCTCAGACTAAAAATCAAAGCTCGATGCATGACAACGATGTCGACATGGATGACCGACTCGAGGATATGATCCGTGATGTAGGGGTAAAAGGTTTTAAGAAAGCTCATGTATATACAACTCTGTGTCAGGACTCTGAGCAGCCGTTGTATCCAAACTGCGTCAATTTCACGAGGTTATCAGCTGTTTTACGGTTGTTTAATTTGAAGGCCATAAACGGGTGGACGGGTAAAAGTTTCACTGACTTACTGAAGTTGTTGAAAGAAATGCTCCCAGCTGGAAACACCTTGCCGAAAAGTAACTATGAGGCCAAAAAGGTGTTGTGTCCTATGGGTTTGGAGTATGAGAAAATACATGCATGCCTAAATGATTGTGTATTATTCCGGGGTGAGTTAGAAATGCTGCATCGATGTCCTAGATGTGGGGTGTCACGGTATAAGAAGAAAGAGGCGGATTCTGATGAGGTATGCACTAAAGGGTCTCCTGCAAAGGTGTTGTGTATCTACCTATAGTTCCAAGACTAAAGCGTCTGTTTGCCAATGCAGATGATGCAAAACTTATGAGATGGCATGCTGATGAGAGGGTTGTTGATGGACTACTTAGGCATCCGGCCGATGGGTCGCAATGGAAGAAAATGGATAGGATTTTTCCAGAATTTGCCAATGAACCAAGAAATGTTAGGCTTGCACTAGCCACAGACGGCATGAACCCGTTTGGGAACCTGAGCACAAACCATAGTTCGTGGCCTGTTTTGTTGTTTGTTTACAACTTGCCGCCATGGTTGTGCATGAAGCGAAAATATGTGATGTTATCAATGATGATTTCTGGTCCATGACAACCGGGGAACGACATTGATGTATATTTAACTCCATTGGTTGAAGACCTCAAAAGGTTGTGGGAAGACGGGGTTGAAGTGTTTGATGGGTTTACCGGGCGATCATTCAAATTGCGTGCCATGTTATTTTGCACAATCAATGACTTTTCAGCGTATGGTAACTTATCTGGGTACAGTGTGAAGGGTCATAAAGCTTGTCCAGTATGTGAGGAGGGGACTAGTTCTGTGCGGTTGCATCATGGCAGGAAAAATGTTTATCTTCGACATCGAAGGTTTCTTAAAGCGAATCATCTGTTTCAAAGGTTGAAGAAGTCATTTAACGGTGCCCAAGATTTTGAAATGGCTCCTCCACCACTATCTGGTCGCCAGGCATATGAAAAGGTGAAGGACGTCAACGTGCAATTTGGTAAGTGTGAAAAACAGCACCCGACACAAAACAACTGGAAGAAAAGGTCAGTGTTTTTTGACCTGCCATATTGGAGGGAGCTTGATGTAAGACACTGCATTGATGTAATGCATGTGGAGAAGAATGTGTGCGATAGTTTAGTTGGTACACTCTTAAACATACCCGGGAAGACTAAGGATGGCCTAAACTCGCGTATAGACTTAGAGTTGATGGGTATACGTCAGGATTTGCATCCACAATCAAAGGGCAAAAGAACATATTTGCCTCCAGCATGTCATACGTTATCCAGAAAAGAAAAGCAAAGTCTGTGTGAATCGTTACAAAGTGTGAAAGTTCCGTCTGGTTATGGCTCCAACATCAAGTCTTGTGTTTCCATGAAAGATTTGAAGTTAGTTGGGTTGAAGTCTCACGATTGTCACATGTTGATGCAGCAGTTTCTGCCTATCGCCATTCGTGACATTCTTCCTAAAAATGTGAGAAATGTCATAACAAGGTTGTGTATGTTTTTCAATGCCACATGTTGCAAGGTAATCATGCCCGGCGAATTGGATGTGTTGGAACAGGAAGCATCACTTATATTATGTCAGCTTGAAATGTATTTCCCGCCCTCTTTTTTTGACATAATGGTCCACTTAATCATCCATTTGGTGAGAGAGGTCCGTTGTTGTGGTCCAGTGTTCCTCCATTGGATGTATCCCGTTGAGCGATATATGAAGATATTGAAAGGGTATATGAAGAACCAACATCGTCCCGAAGCTTCAATTGTGGAAAGATATATTGCAGAGGAAGCAATTGAGTTTTGCACTGAATACATGTCACATGCTGCAAGCATTGGTATTCCAATGACCCGTCATGAAGGGAGATTGGATGGGAAAGGAATGATTGGAAAAAAAGTGAAGAGCATGCCACGTGCTGATGTCCTTCAGGCACACTTGTATATTTTAAACAACACGGACGACGTGCAATCGTATCTAGCCACACACAAGGAGCTAGTCAAGAAAACCAACCCTAAAATGACTGAAAAGTGGTTGTTGAATGAACACAACAAGAGTTTCATGCAGTGGTTCCAAAAGACCGTCCTGAAAGATGCATCTGCATCCTCGACATTACATCGACTAGCACAGGGCCCGAACTTTGATGTCCTCACCTTTTGTGGGTATGACATAAACAACTATTCGTTTTATACAAGGACACATGATGAAAAGAGTACAAATCAAAACAGTGGAGTGATGGTTGTGGCTCAGTCAATGCATTTCTCAACTGCAAAGGACAACAACCCTGTGATGGCGGAGTCATGCTACTTTGGTGTGATTGAAGATATATGGGAAGTTGATTACGGTCCCTTCACCGTTCCTGTGTTTAAATGCAAATGGGTTGACAATAAGAATGGTGTCACAACTGATGATTTAGGAGTTACGTTGGTGGACCTCAACAAGATCGGGCATAAGGAAGAACCATTCATAATGGCAACGCAGGTGAAGCAAGTTTTTTATGTGGCTGACCCAGCTGACAAACGGTGGTCAATTGTTATCCAAGGTAGACACATTGGAGACCCCAATCTTGATATTGTGGACATTCCATCAACTACAACACGTATTCCAACATCTATCGTGGAACATGACATAGATGATGTAGTTGCCAGTCGTCATGACCACCATGAGGGCTTGTGGGAAAATATTTCATCTTAATAGGGTATTAATCTTGTTGGTGATTCATTGAATTATATCTTATGTTAGTTATTCATTATTTTAAATGTTATATTAAATATTTGACAGTTTTTTCCTTGTTTGGACAGATACTCATGGCTGACCAGGATGGACGATCCAGGTCCGACTCACAGGCCAGTGGTTCCTCTGCTCGGAAGAGTAGAGGTGTTACCCGGATGCCAGACGTCGCACGTAGGCGTCACCGGGGAGAGAGGCCAGTTGTTGACATGGATGTCAACACCGGTAGATTCAGTGGACCGCATGCCACGAAGCTTAGCAGTTATCTGGGGGTTGTGGTACGGTCGAAGGTGTCCATCATTATCCCCGACTGGGATAGTGTCGAGGAGGTGGTGAAGAACCAGCTATGGAGTGATGTTCTGGTAACTTAGATATTATTTAAGTTTTATTTTAGTGTATTATTTCATGTAACTCTTAATAAGGACTCCTTTATGGACTAACTCCTTTCATGTAGGATTCTTTTGAGATACCATCTTCCGACATAGCGAGGAGGAAGGTCCTCGGTATCATGGCTGAGCGATGGAGGTCGTTCAAATCCATACTCACCACGAGGTATGTTGAACTTTAAAATCTTAATCAACGCTTCACCAAATTATACCAATCCTTAGTTTAAATGTACCTTTCATTATAGGTATGTATTCGAGGACGACCAAGGAAAGTTCCTTGGAGAGAAGTATCCATTCATCGATCAGGAGACCTGGGATGCTTTTGTTGCATCTAGACATTCTGCCAAGTTTCAGGTACATTGGTTTTTAGATGATTAAATAATATGTATAATTTATACGGCTAACTGTGAATATTTTTTTTCTTGTTGTAGGAGACCAAAAAGAAAGCCAAGGAGACTAGGAAGCTAAATGACTGCCCACACACACTGTCACGTGGGGGTTACCGTAGGTTGGAGGAGCGGCTGGCACAGGAGAGGCTGAGTCAGTGTCAGACTGACACTGGCATTGTGGATCCCCTTCCCCACCTGCACGCCACGACAGATGGAAGCGGGCTAGGATCAAGAAGAGTGGGGAATACACTTCCTCACAGGCTCAGGAGGTTGCCTCACGGATAGTAAGTATTCCCCTTTATATCAATGTCTGTTATATCAGTTTACGTCAAGGAATTGAATACTAACTTGTTTGGTTTCAGGATTCCTTGGTTGAGCAATCAACCCAAGGGTCTTTCATAGCCCATGGACGGGAGGATATTTTGACTATCGCCATCGGCAGGCCAGAGCACCCAGGAAAAGTGCGTGCTATTGGTCGAGGTGTAGGTAAGTGCTAACTAAATCTATGCCTTCATTTTGTTATCTGTTAAACAATTTTGGGCTAATCATTCATATTTCACAGGCCTCCGCGCCTATTACGGTGCTCCCGACCCTGCCCCATCCCTTGAGCAAATGGTGGAGCAAAAGGTGGCTGTTGTGAAGGCTGAGTACCAGGAGGAGATATCTAGGCTCCACCAGGAGATGGCCCGATTCAGGGAGGAGATGAAGGCCTCACTCAGCCACCGCCAGGAGACTACTGCACCAGCTAGCGACCCACCGGTTAGGTTCTTTATTTAATTTCCTCAATTTTATTGTTTGTAATCACTTTATTTCATTGTTGAATAACTTCTGCTTGATGTGTAAATATGTAGGTACGGAAGGTTAGCACTAAGGGGTCGTGCGCTGCAGCTGACCCTGAGGATGACGGGGTCGAGCCACCAGACACCCGTCAATGTGACTTGTTCATTGACGGGTCGGAGGAGCCAGTTACCACTGGTATGGTGCACAACTTAGGCCCTGTGGTTCACCATCAGACATTACCTAATGGTATGTCCAGGGTCTCGGTTGTGCTCGTCCTCGAGGAGGATGCTGCTGTGCCAGTGGCAACTCAGGAGGTGAAGACCGTCGGTCAGGCGGTGGGCCACTTTCTGATGTGGCCCAACAGACTTCTGGTGATTGCCCCTGGACAGGTAAAAACCCTAAACACTAGCTAGCTTTATTTCCTTGTCAATTATGGTACAAAACGTGATGGTTGTCAATTGTTCAACAGGAACAGACATTGAAGAAGCCAGACCCGGCCAAGGATCCCATCCAGATGCTATGGCATATCGGGTATGAGCAAGCAGACGTCACTGTTCAGGTCCCATGGCAGCCACTAGTGTTCGGCCGTCCCAGTGCTTTTCCAGTTTACGTTACAAATTCTGACATTTGTGACATTATTTTGGGGACGTCGATGCTGAACGGCTCCATCTTTCAGATGTGGGAGCTGTAAGTATATCCTTGTTTTATCCAATTTTTTCATTATACAAGTTATTTGTCGCTAACCATGTCTTAACTTGTTTAGGTTTCTGGCAAAACTCTGTGTGGACTTGGGTTTCCAAGGAACTTACGGTTTCTTAGAGCCCTCTCTCATACAGAGGCAAGGAAACACCTTGCAGAACACCCAGACATACATCCAGAATTAGATGTTTGAGTCTGGGAAGTCTATATACATGGGCCCCTATCATAAAGGGTAATATTCTATTCCATAATTATTGTCATGATATTTTGCATTTTGAAGTCTCACTTATCACTGGTAACTACAGGGCTCACTGGACGCTTCTGGTGATCTGTCCGAAGGACTATCTTGTTGTGTACTTTGATAGTTTGCATCGGACAGCTCCACAAGACCTGAAAGATATAGTAGACGGGTAAGTTCATCCCTAAAAAATAACCACAAATTCGATTACATCATTTTTAGAACTATACAATTCTAACTTATCTTGTGTTTTGTTTGACGTAGGGCGGTGGTTGGATACAATCTACTGATTAGAAACAAGCCCAAAGGAAAAACAGTTGTATGGCTAAACCCAAAAGTAAGTCAATCATATTCATGAATAACTTCAGTACATGTTTTTTAAGTTGCGAATTCACTTATTCTATACTATATGTCCATTGTAGTCTTACAGGCAGAAGGGTTCCTTTGAGTGTGGCTATTTTGTCATGCACACTATGCTGACCATTGTCCAACATCATTTAGTAGATGGATGGACAGAGGTAAGTCTCATCATTTGGACTACTTTTCTACCAATTTCATCAATTTCATGTAATAAATAAAGCTTTTGTTCTAATTGTTTTGTGCATTCTTTGCAGTACTTTAAAGATCGGTCATTTTTCCCAAAGGAACTTGTAGATGATGTTAGAAGGCAATGGGCCTCACACTTCATTGAAGTTAGGCAAAGCTAGATATAGGATCTTTATTCTTTTACATATGTATCTAGTAGGATTTAGGGTTTACATTTATTACATTACATTCAACTTAATTGTATATACTTTCATTTTTTAGGTTGTTATGAATTCATATTGAAAATAAATTGTTATATATATACATACCATTCTTTTGATATAGTGTTGCTGTGGCATACTGTATACTGTACTGGTTTGTCTGAATGCAGGGTTGGGAAACGATAAAACAGAATCCATATTAAAAAAAAAACCTCAGTATTTATTCACGGTTATGGCAACAACCGTGAATATAGACAATACTTATGGTAGTAACCGTGGATATAAATGTATCTATATCCACGGTTGTCCATAATAACCGTGAATATAAGTAGTTTGTAACTGAAACCTTTTAATACTTATATTGACGGTTATGATGGACAACCGTGGATATAGATACATTTTGTCCACGGTTATGGTAGTAACCGTGGATAAATATAGTCTATATAAGTGGGTCTATATCCATGATTTTGGTAGTAACCGTGGATAAATATAGTCTATATCCACGGTTGTCCATAATAACCATCAATATAAGTGGATGTAACTGACACCTTTCAGTTCTTATATTCACGGTTGTGCTCGATAACCGTGAATATAAATAGTAAGTTATATTCACAGTTGTTCTTAACCGTGGTTAGATGTGATTTATTACCACGGTTATTAACCGTGGTTAAAGACCATCATCTACTACCACGGCTGCAACAACCACGGTTCTTTAACCGTGAATAAAGGCCTTTTTTAACCGTGATTATATCCATTTTTTCCACTAGTGGCGGATTTTCCTTAAGCTAATTAATATGTTCCTTTCAGAATCCTATTAATGTACCTAACTTATGGAGAACAACGTTCAATCCCTAAGAAAGCCCATTATCATTTTGTGAAAATCCCTTATTTATTCCCCGAAAGATTTTGATTACTTTCACGGTTTCACCGAGGTCACAAAAAGTATTTCAAAACCTTAGGCTTAGTTCAAAAACTTTCCAGAAACAATAAATCTCTCGATTCTATTAATTACTTAAACTTACGAATATACCCGCAAGTATACGGTTTTATCACTTAGGTTCTTGTTAGGAATCATTAAGAGCTTTGAGCATAATTTGAACTAAATGGAAAACAGAAATTTATTTAATTCAAATTCAAAATAACATTATCACAAAATATTATCACACCCCCTTCATTATAAGATAATTAATTTAGTTACTCATGAAATAATTCAAATTCATACACATGATGGAAAAAAAACATACAAGACATGGTAAAAATAAAGACTTACGGGTTTCTCCAAAAGCTTAAAATAATTTCACCACTGTATTTTCTTGTTGCAATATTCCTCCACCAATTACAAATTGGAACACTCAATTTCACAATCCTCACAACTCTTACACAATATAAAAGAAAGAAAAAGAAAATAAAAAGAGAAAGAAAATAGAACAGAGAAAGAAAAATGAAGGAAAAGAAAAGAGAGGAAGGAAGAATGATTTTTGGGATTGGATGCTCTCTGCTTGCAACTTCTTCTCCTTTTATAGGCGATGGAAAGGAGGCACCGAAAGAAAACGCGTGCGTGATTTAAGGAGCAAGTGGAAACTTTCGGTGCATGATGATTTC
The DNA here is from genome assembly GCA_037962975.1 of Clitoria ternatea. Taxonomy (NCBI): domain Eukaryota; kingdom Viridiplantae; phylum Streptophyta; class Magnoliopsida; order Fabales; family Fabaceae; genus Clitoria; species Clitoria ternatea. The sequence goes on along the minus strand of CM075673.1, from coordinate 19,097,653 downwards.
CAGCTGTTTCTAAGTTGTGTTTTGCTGTTTCCAATGATTCAATGCATGATTTGATTAATGAATCGATTCCTCCAGTTCATTTTTCATAAAAAATAGTGTATGAATCATAGGGAGGAGGAATCGATTCATAGGTCCATGAATCGATTCATTGAGTAGGGAATCGATTCATGGCATGAAAATCAGCTAGGAATTGATTCTTTTGGGGAATCAATTCATGGCTTTGGGAATCGATTCATGAGCTTGGGAATTGATTCCTGGAGCAATTTTTATGTGTGAATCGATTTACATCCTATTAGTGCGGTTCCTATTACAACGGCACTAATAGATAGCACACTAATAGCCAATTTTCATGCTTTTGTTGCTCTTTTTTCACCATGTAATCTTCGGGGCTGGTTCTTCTTGTTTCATTATCATTTGATGGTCATTTTTCTCTTGTTATTGACCCTTGGATTATCTTTGTACTTGTTCCTTAATTTTATTAATTTTTGCAAAATAAAATACCCAAGTAGAATATAGTGGAAAGAAAATAAAAATCACAAAAATTAAGGAAATACAGTGCATAATGATTAAAATCCTAAGCAAACTAAATCTAATTTATTGTGTTATAAAACACTTATCAACAATACTACAATGTACCACCACCACTATTATTATTGTGTTGTCATCATCATCTCATTCGCCATTGTCCTTGCTGTCGCCCTTACTTTTGTAACAACTATTATTGTCATCACTATCACCATAATCGATGGCGTTATTGTCATGTCATTGTATTTATATATTGATGTAGGTTTTGATAATGACACAACAAATGAAGAGATATTAAGGATGTTGTCAAACTATCAATTTTTATAAACAACAAAGGACTTGAGTCAAGGCATTCACAAAAGACTAAATCAAGTGAAAATTGATCAACAAAATGCCTAAGGATCAAAGGATTGGAACCATAAATTATAAAGTGGCAAAAAGGGTGAAACAAAGCTTCAAATTTCATGTATCAGGTACATGAATCGACTCATACAGCAACCAATGGCCATATGAATCAATTCATATGATTAACAAAGGCTGGGATTTGCAAAATAACTAAAGGAATCGATTCATGATGAAAAACTAGCTTGGGGAATCGATTCACACGGTAAATTGGCAAGCAATTTATGATTCAACACGCAGGAATCGATTCACTCATGGGAGGAATCGATTCACGTAGCATATTGGCCCAGGGAATCGATTCAAAATAAGAAGAATCGATTCATTACCATTGTTAACATGAAGGAATCGATTCACCAACTTAAAGAATCAATTCATACGCTGTGTCAGGACCAAAATGCACGCTGGGAATCTATTCATTCATCGATTCATTCAATTTAAAGTTCTAGACAACGCATGAAGAATTAACAAATTGGCCACTCCATGCTGCACTACATCAAAGGAGTAAATTAATTAGCCAAACTATACTACACTTCATTGAAACTGCAAAGCCACACTCCACTATAATTTTCAAATTGAGACATCATGCTCCACTTGCCAATGTCGAAGGAATTTTTAATGGAAGGGCCATGCACTAGACGGCTATAAATAGAGAGCTGATGGAGGAAGTAAAACACATCAAGCAACGAAAACATTTCTTGCTTTCTTCCTTGCCTTCCAATATTGCCTTCTTCCTTTTCTTTGTAAATTCCTCTTTATTGCATTTGTTATTCAAGTAGCCTCAATACTCAAGAGGGGGGAGGGTGAATTGAGTGTTTTAAAAACTTTGACTTAGAATGCTTTTGAACTTGGTTCTTTATGCAACTTTGATGTGTAAATGGAAGTGAGCAAGCAACAATAGAATATCACACATAAATTGATTTGATTAGAGAAAATGAACTTTTAGAACAAGTGATACTTAACTGAGAAATAAGAATTAATGAAGAATAAGGACTCAGTAATTTTATCAAACAGTTGGCGTGCAAAGGATAAGAAACTACTAGAAAGCACAATTAACACAAGCAATTAACCAAGGCAATATAACAAACAGTTTGCATGCACAATTAAAAGAGGAGTTCAAGGTTAGAGAGAATGCAAACTAAATTTAATGAGTTCCACTAACCCGGTGTACATCTCGCCTTCAAGCAATCCGCTTGAAGGATTTCACTATTGAAGATTTGAGATACAAATTTTGAGCAACTGTCTCCTAGTGTCCCACACTCAAGAACCCAATTCTCACAAGCAAAGGGCAACCCACCCAATCTCACAATCTCTCAATATCCCAAAGGTTGAACCCCAACCTTTGTAACCACTCAACCTAGAGTGAACTTTGGTGTTTGGTGTTTGTGTTTACAAGCAATATACTCTCTCAATAGAGTGGATAAGCTAATGAAGAACTCTCATAATTTCTAACTCTCAACAAGAGAGGATATACAAGTTCTAAGCTCAAGGATTCAGAATATACAAAGAAAATGAACTCACTAAGCACAAATATAAGTAAAGATTGATTGCTTCTTGTTGTGTGTCTTGTGCTTGAGTTAGGGATCCATTTATAGATCCTTGAAGGTCCTCCTAGCCGTTGCAAAATGAGTTCCAGGTTGTCCCTTCGTGTAGTGGGTGTTTGGATCTGAGTTTTCCACTCAAAAGTGTCTTTTTAATGGTGTTTCCCACTACTTGAATTTATTCATACCTGTCGCAACCTGGATCGCGATGGCGCGGTCGACCCTTTCAAAAAGGATGAAACGAACGAAAACAAACAGGGAGTCGCCACCAACATTTTTATCCATAGGAAAAACATTGGGAAAAAACTAAGTTCAGTAAAGCATTGGTTTAAAAATGAGATTCAAGTTCGGGAGTCGGTTACGAGTAGGGAAGGTATTAGCACCCTACATCGCCTGTCAAAAACAGTACCAAGATTGAAAATGCACAACGTAAATAGCCTTATAAGAGATGTTATATTTCTCCCCTTTTATTGTTGTACCTTTATGTAAAGAAAAACGGAAGGAACAAAATGAACAAACATGGAGTGTAGGTCAACAGGACGTCACGTCCAAATTAACCTCGGCTATGGTATAAAATAGGAAAGGGGAAAGATGCTAACAAGACATCGTGTCTAAATTAGTCATCCTTTGATCAAAATACAGGATTAGAAATGGGAAGGGGATAAACGGGATGTCTCATCCCAAGTATCCCGTTCCTTATGAATCATGGTGATGATCTACCAAAAATAGGGGAAAATCAACAAGACGTCTCGTCTAAATTGATTTTCATGGAATTTAATCAAGATGCAGGGTTAGAAATGGGAAGGGGATAAGCGGGACGTCTCGTCTCAAGTATCCCGTTCCTTATGAATCATGGTGTTAGTCTATTGAAAATAGGGGAAGATCAACAAGACGTCACGTCTAAATTGATTTTCATGGAAGTGATAAAAACAGGCAGTTACAAAGGAAACATAAAGAAAATAAAAATAGGAATAAAATGGGAAAGGTAGGCCCGACAGGATTTAAAGTCCTGCTCCTACGTATTCTTGAGTTACCAAGAAATCAGGGTTACGTAGTTCTTGATGATGTTTTTTTTAGGCTAGTTCAAATGTGAAACACTCATTTTTTGTTATTATTTATTATGAATCTGAATAAAAGAAAAGAAAATGAGCAGTAAAAACTAATTTAAAATGGGGAATCAGAATCAACAAATAATAAATTCAACAGGGAAATGGATAATAAATAGTAAGAATAAGGAATGGAATGGAACTGGTGTGGTGAGAGTGCTGAGAGTTAGTGTGGACTTGAACAGAGGAGACCAGAGTGGCGCTGGTGCGAAATGGAATTATGGGGTACCGAATACGAAGGCTTGGTGTAGAGGCCGATATAGACTGGAACAGAACCGGTGTGGCGTTGGTGTGAAGGCTTGGATGGTGTGAGGCTTGATGAAGGGACGATGTGGGGACTTGGTGAGAACTGGAACAGAAACGGTGTGGCGCTAGTATGAAGGCTTGGACGGTGTGAGGCTTGAAGAAGGGACGATGTGGGGACTTGGTGAGAACTGGAATAGAATCGGTGTGGCGCTGGTGTGAAGGCTTGAATGGTGTGAGGCTTGAAGAAGTGACGATGTGGGGACTTGGTGAGAATTGGAATAGAATCGGTGTAGCGTCGGTGTGAAGGCTTGGACGGTGTGAGGCTTGAAGAAGGGACGATATGGGGACTTGGTGAGAAATTGGAACAGAATCGGTGTGGCGCTGGTGTGAAGGCTTGGACGGTGTGAGGCTTGAAGAAGGGACAATGTGGGGACTTGTTAAGAAACTGGAACAGAATCGGTGTGGCGCTGGTGTGAAGGCTTGGACGGTGTGAGGCTTGAAGAAGGGACGATGTGGGGACTTAGTGAGAAACTGGAACAGAATCGGTGTGGCGCTGGTGTGAAGGCTTGGATGGTGTGAGGCTTGAAGAAGGGACGATGTGGGGACTTGGTGAGAACGAGATTCTGCCTTTGAACACCGGGGAAACTTCAAGCTTTTTAGGGACAAAAGATTTTGTGGAGATCGGAGCAAGTTACAGGGGGTGTGGCCAGAAAGACGTTTCAAGAAAGCCAAAATTCCAACCCTTTATGCCTCTTCAGATGGGGTATTTATAGGGGTTCTGGGCGCTGGCCGAGTGCTCGGACAGCTCAAACCTCCACTCACAGTAGAGGCAGCCTAGCCACTAACAGGTAATGGGGGCAGCGGCTGGTGGGGAATTTTTAATTATTTCCACTTCCGCCCTCTGTCTGCCACTTCCAGAATTCATGGATCGACTTGGGTGGTGGAATTCCAAGTCACAGTATGGCGATCGGACTCCTCAATCGGTGCCACATGGGACCGGTTTTCTTCTTATGGCCCGGATCTCGGTCTGTCAGCATCCCTTCTCGGTGGAAATTGGTCCGATCGAAACAGGAGAAGAGTTTGAGTGTAAGGACTGATCCTTCGACACTTGGTGTGAAGGCTTGAGTTGTAAAAACCGATCATTCAAGTGACACCAGCTCCCTTTTGCTCCACTCAGAGATGTTTTGTCCAGAAATGTCTCCTTGAAAGACTGTCAGCTTTTCTTTGAAAGTGACCCACTCAGAACTTTCTTACTCAGAGGTGCCTCATTCAAATACTTCACCCGAATATATCTTCTGCCGAAAAGCTCCTTCGGAATCAACCATTTTTGTTGATGCACTCAGGAATTCTTTACTCAAAGTTGTCTCCGTCTGAGAGGTACTCCTATAAAATCAAAGCCTTTCATCGTTCGGAAATACTTCTCTCGGAATTGAACCACTGAATTTCTGGAATTTAGGAGCGTATTTCCCCAAAAGGTATTCATTCAATATCCACCCGGAATTATACACTCGAAAATCTCTATATCCGAGAAATACTCATTAGAAGTCAAACCCTTTCTTCGACCGAAAGTAATTCCTTTAGAATGGCTCCAATCGACAATTATCCACTCGGATGCATTCATCTGAAGTCAGATGCTTTTCACTCAGAACGGCTTCAATCGAAATTCTACACTCGGATGTATTCATCTGAAGTCAGGCGCTTATCATTCAAAATAGCTTCAATCGGCATTATCCACTCGGATGTATTCATCTGAAGTCAGGCACTTATCATTCAAAATAGCTTCAATTGGCATTATCCACTCGGATGCATTCATATGAAATCAAACGCCTTTCATTCAGAATGGCTCCAATCGGCAATTATCCACTTGGATGTATTCATCTGAAGTCAGGCACTTTTCATAGCTTCAATCGGGCATTCTTTACTTGGATGCATTCATCCGAATCAAATGCCTTTCATTCAGAATGGCTTCAATCGGCAATTATCCACTCGGATGTATTCATCCGAAGTCAGGCACTTTTCACAGCTTCAATCGGGCATTATCCACTCAGATGTATTCATCCGAAGTCAAGCGTTTATCATTCAAAATAGCTTCAATCGGCATTATTCATCTGAAGTCAAAATTTCTTCGCTCGGAAGTACTTCAGTCGGGAACTCTTCACTCGGATATGTTCATCTAAAATCAGACTCGCCCTTCATTTAGAACGACTTCAACCGGGAAATCTTCACTCGGATGTATCCCCAACTAGAAAAAGCACTCATCCAAAGATTCACTTTTCGCTCGGAGGTATTTCCCTCAGAAGCAACCCACTCGGAAATAGCCCACTCGGAGACATTCCACTCGGGAATGATCATTCGGGAGCACGGAACTTTGAGAGAGTCTACTCAGAGCCTTTTCTCTGTTCGAAGGCAACTCCCTTGGAAGCAACTCACTCGAAAACAACTCAATCAGAGATATTCCACTCAGAAATGACTCACCAGGAGACATTCCACTCTGAAATTATCATTCTAAGTCATTCTTCTCGGAAATGATCATTCGGAGACAAAGTTCAGTCCTCTCAAAATTCTTTCCACTTGGGTCGGACCAAAAGAGGTGTTCACAATACCTTTTCGAATCGATTCAAGACATTCTGATTTGTGCATTTTGGACTTCCAGGAGTGTGTGAATCGATTCAGGCTTTGGTGAATCGATTCAGAGTGTTCTGTTTTGAATTCCTGGGCTGTCAGCTTTGTGTGAATCGATTCAGGACTTGGTGAATCGATTCAGGACACTCTGTTTTCATATTTTTGGGACTTCCAGGCCTCTGAATCGATTCATGCGTATGTGGATCGATTCAATCAATGTTGTTGTTGTTTTTCCATGCCTTTTGATGTTTCCTTGATGCATTTTGAGTCATGGTTCCTTTCCTTGATCCTCATGCTTTGTTTTCTTGATTCTTTGAACATATGGGATCATTATCTTCATGATTCTTTGATTTGAGTACATCCAATGTGTTGTTTTGTTTTGTTTACTTCACTTGTTTTTGATCTATGGATGATGTTCTTCTTGTTTGTTGGATACTTGTCATTATCAAAACCTGTCTACAACATGCAAATACATTCTCCCCCCTTTTTGATGATGACAACCAATGGCCATCTCTTGGGGTGTTAACATTTATATTTAAGTAACAATGAGAAAGAACCACTTATTGTAAAAATTTTAAGTTTTTAGAACAGAGTGTGTCTCCCCCTTTATTATTGAATCATTGTATTTAATTATATTCATCTAACCATACATTAGTCTTATTTCTCCCCTTTAGAAAAGTATTCAATATCTAATATCTATTCAATATCTAATATCTCTCCAATATCTAATATCTCTCCCCCTTTGTCATTATCAAAAAAAATATAAGCTCTAGGAAGGAAATAAACATTGCATAATTAAAGAGTAATAACCAGCAAATGCAACCATGAGAATTAATAACAAAGTGCTAAAATCCAAACAAAAACATAACAATGAGAAATGCCTCAGAAGGGCAACAAAGTTTAAACAAGATAACCATAAAACATAACAATGTCAAGCAAAATATAGAAAATAAGGTCAACTAAGGCTGAGGGAATTGGAGGCTGGAGATCTGGGTTGCAAGCTCTGTGTAGCGTTCCTCCATATTGGCTTCAAGTTTTTCAAGCCGAGTGTTGAGATTTACTTCCATTGCATCAAAGCGACGATCCATATGTGCAGTTAGGCGAGCAAAGAGGTCATCAGTAGGAGCGGGTGGAGGAGGTGGAGGAGCAGCAGGTTCATTATCATCACAAGGACGGCGGAGATATTGCCAGAATCCATGATACTCAATAATGTTCATCTTGGTGAGATGAGATTTGCCAATGGGTCCTTTTGGTCCGATTAGTTCTTTGACTTTGTTTTTCAGATCCACCTTGTAATGACGAAGAAGCTTGGTGATAAAAATAGCTTATGGGAGGCGAGTGAGGTTTTGAGCATCAAGCATGTGATGCCTCACAATGTCAATCTAGTTTATATCCTTTTGGTGGAGAATAGCCCAAAGCAATAGAATCTAAGCCTCATTAAGTCTTGCATAATTTCCACCTAGTGGGATAAGGATCTTGACTAGAACATAGTGTAAAAGGTGGTGATCAATGCTTAAGATTCCAACGGTACTTGCAGGGGCAGTGAGATTAAAGAAAGCTCTTGCCTCTAATGGGTTGTAGTTCCAGGAAGGAGAAGGTTCTTCGCCATGGAAGTGAGCATTACTTATTGGAAGTTTTCCAACTTTGTTCATGACTTCATTGTCAAGCACAATGGTCTTGCCTTTCACTTTGGCATAATATCGATCATCTTGTAGGTGCAATGTTGAGTAGAACACACGGATCAATTTGGGGTAAATTGCAATCTTCTCAAGAGCCATGAAGTCAACAAGTTCTTGTTGATGAAGAGTAGTGATGAGGGAAAGGCCATAGGTTTCAAAAAAGGGAACATCAATCCAATGTGGTGAGATTAATTGTTTTTCAGAAAAAGTGGTTTGGTACCTTTCTAACTCTTTTTGTGTGGTGAAAAAGCATGATAAATCCGAATGTTGGGGAGTGGAAGAGCCGGCAACATTTGCTCTTTATTTCTTTCTTGGATGGGATGAAGAGGCCATGAGTAATGAAGGTTTGGAGGGGAGGTTTCTAGAGTAAGAGAGGTGTTTTTAGAGAGAATGAGGAGAAAAGGAGGAAGAGAGTTTGAAGTGAAATGAGAAACATGAGCCCAATAGTGTGATATAGGCAAAATTACTCGTGTGAATCGATTCAGAGGGGCTGTGAATCGATTCAGACGTTGCTGTGTGTAGGAATTAATGGCATCAGGGGTTTGAATCGATTCAAAGTTCACGTGAATCGATTCAGACCTCTCTGTTTGTAAAAATTTGAAGAGTTAGGTCTGTGAATCGATTCAGGGGGCTGTTGAATCGATTCTATTTCCTTTTGTATTGCAGTTTTAAGCTTGATGAATCGATTCTGGGCATAGGGCAACGCTTGTGGATCATTGAAACATCAGTTTTTATGGTTCTTTTTACCATCTAAAGCAATCAAACATTCATAATATTTAAACCAAGCAATAATGCAGCTCATGAATTATTCATTCTTGAGAATCATAATACAATCGACATTCATAACTATCATGCCTAAAAGAATCAAGTCACATACTTATTCAATCCTCATGCTCAATGATAAGAATCATTCAATCAAAGATAGTCAAATGTTTCACCAATTTGTTTGAAATGAATATAATTAGTTCACATTAGACATCTTTAATATTCCTAATTCTCTCCTAATATTTATGAATTGTTCCTTTGCAAGAGGTTTTGTGAATATATCAGCTGATTGCTTAGAGGTTTCAACATGTCCAAGCATACAATCACCCTTTAACACATGATCTCTAATGAAATGATGGCTGATATCAATATGTTTGGTTCTAGAATGCATCACAAGATTCTTTAAAATATTAATAGCGCTTGTATTATCACATTTAAGAGGCACATGGTCTAATATTACACCGAAATCTAGAAGTTGTTGCCTCATCCAAAGGATTTGAGCACAACAACTACCAGCTGCAATGTATTTTGCCTCAGCTGTGGATAATGCAACACTCACTTGTTTCTTGCTATGCTAAGATACAAGAGAACTACCAAGCAAGTGACAAGTACCACTAGCGCTTTTCCTATCAAGTTTACATCCTGCAAAGTAAGAATCAGAGTAACTAACAAGAGTGCATTCAACACCTTTGGGGTACCATAAACCAACATCTTGAGTTCCAACCAAGTATTTCATTATTCATTTTACAGCAGTCAAATGTGATTCTTTTGGACAAGCTTGATATCTTACACACATATATACGGTAAACATTATGTCCGATCTACTTGCAGTAAGATAGAGTAAAGATCCAATCATACCTCGATATTTGGTAATTTCCATATCTTTACCTTTCTCATCTTTGTCCAAGTAGCAAGATGTACTTATAGGGGTGGCAATTTCATTTGCCTTGTCCATATTGAATTTCCTAAGCAATTCCTTGCAGTATTTGGATTGACTAATGAATGTACCTTCTTTTGTTTGCTTAATTTGTAGCCCAAGGAAGAATGTAAGTTCTCCCATCATGGACATTTCAAATTCTTTCTGCATTAACTTAGCAAACTCTTTGCAAAGAGATTCATTAGTGGCACCAAATATGATATCATCCACGTATACTTGAACCAAAAGTATGTCATTCTTTTTGTGCTTGATGAATAATGTTGTATCAACTCTTCCTCTTTCAAAATGGTTTTCTAACAAAAATTTGCTTAACCTTGCTGTTAGCCCGACGGCGACTCAGCGGTTCTTTCCCACCGCCGAGTTTTTGTTAATTGGCAAGCGCACCAATCGTTTGTAGTTTTCGAAATTTAGATATCGTTCCACTGGGATTGAAAGTCCAATAACAACAGTAATCTTCTACTTACTATGGTAAATGTGAAGGAAATTATAGACAAAAGAATGATTTATATACAATTTATACAATATTCACAAGATAGCATGGTTGAGTGATTCATAGGATAAAAGAAAATAAAAATCTATCTAAAAAGTCGAGTTGCAATCTAGAATAGGTAAGATACTTGAGATAAACACAGATAAACAAATTATGTTGGAAATTGGATCCCTAATCTAGAATAACAATGAGGAACTCAAGACATGCATATTTAATCATCAAGTTTCATGTCATTGCAGCTTAAAATCATTATAACCGATCCCTCGTGATATAAATTCTAAGAATTCACCGTAAAGTCCGATCCCTCGTGAGCTTTCTCAGTAAAAACTTGCATTAAGACCTGGCCTTATGGCAACAATGGTTAACAACCCCTATAGAATTGAGATACCAAGGGTATTCCAACTTTTTACTTTCGTCAAAACAAGTTTCAATACGGCATAAATAATCATTCTCCCGTTTGACATTTATACTAATAAAACCAGTTTCGATACACATGAAAATCATTCTCCCGTTTGACGTTCATATTAATAAAAGGTTGAGATACTAACATGGACTTGAATCATAAACATGCAGAGGTCGAATTCACAACATTATACTCAATAGATTAGTTCACCAATTCCAACATAAACAAATTAGTTACACATGGTAAAAGTAAAGACAACACTTACAGAGTTTGACATTACGAAGACGATGGAAACTTCACGATACAACGATCACAATACACCGAAACACACTCAAGTATCTAGAAAACTATTCTAGAACTACAACTCACAAAAGAAGTACTCAAAGTCGAGCACAAGAGAGAAGAGAAGAGAAATGTATGGAATGGGATGGGATGCTTAGAATGGTGTTGGATGGCCCTATTTATAGGGCTGAGCAAGGGTGCTGACGCTACGCGTCCCTGTAACGCTACGCGTCAGACCCCTGACTCAGCTCCCATTAAGCAGCTGATAATGGCCACTTCAAATAATTAAAATCAATCATGCTTGGCCACTTGGACGTGTCTCCACTGTATTTTGGCCATTTGTGATGAGTGGGGTGGCCCTTGTGCTGAGTGGAGTGCCCATTATTGGGTCCAAGTGGAGTGGTTGGCCAAAGTGGGAGTGGAGACTGCGCAGCACTGACGCTATGCGTGGCTGTGATGCATAGCGTCAGCATCAAAAATAGCTCTTGATGCTACGCGTGGGGTGAGGCTACGCGTCAGCTCCTCTAGTGTAATTTTCTCTTGATTTCTTAACTTTTTCACTGTAAAACTAGAGAAAATTGATCAAGGGCAGATTATTTCCAACAACATCCATTTATTGAATTTAAATCCTAATTTTCTAACAAATTAAACTAATTTTTATAATTTTTATGAAATTTTTATTTAAACTTTTATTGAAAATTTGAGGACTAACAAATACCCCCAACTTGAGACATTGCTCGTCCTCGAGCAAGAGAGAAAAATAAGAAAATAAAAATTTGAAATCAAATTTTTAAGTTAGTCCGAAAATTTACCACAAAAAATAATTACACAATTTCAACCATTTTGTAATAATCAAAAACTGATATCAAATATAACAAAGATTTAATGATAAAATTGTTTACAATATTCTATTAACAATCAAGCAGAATTTCAGGCTTATCTCACAAGTGTTTATCTCTATGCAATTGGTAACCTGTTTCTCTCAATCAATCATAAAATCAAACGAATTTAACTTTGTTTGTCATCTAATCAATGGTTATTTATACAGAGTTAATTCGAAAATCACAAGGTCTTTTCACGGGTTGTAATGAGGCTTGGTTTACAAGAATCAATGGTTTTTCTTGGAATTCAAAAACCTGAAATCATAAAAGAGCATTTTCATAATTTTTAGGCTTTTCTCTTGATCCAAACTCTCATTTATTTTTATTGATGAAAAATAAATACCCCCAACTTGATTCTTTTCACTATTTTTGACTTTTCTTTTCCATATTCTATTTTTTTGAAAAGAATCAAGTTGCTCATTTTCACTCCCCATTTTTGTAAGAACACTCAAAATATTTTTCATTTATTTAAACTGCTCTTTTAATCAATCAAGTATAGGGAATGGTTAAAACAAAATTAGGTTTTAAGGGTACCAAAGAATTTTATTTTAGGCTCAAATTGGCTTGCAAGGGATAAAAGACTTTTTACCAAGGTAAGCTGTTTGGCCCAAGGTTTCGTTTCACCAATAAATATGCCTTGATCATTTTCCCGAATTCTCTGTACAACAACACAAATCACAGATTAAAGCAAAATCAATTCGAATTGAAAATATGTCGATTAAACCCTCAAGTGTTTAAAAAGATCTCTCAACTCACCGGGTTATTGAAATTTGCTTGATGGTTAATAAACTTATTGTAATTAAATTTATCATAATTCCTAAGTTATAAAGAATCAAAAATTGATTTTAACAAAATTGGTTTTATTGTGTAAAAACTTTAAGTGTATAAACTAACTTACTAACAAAAATTTTGATTTATGAAAAATAAGCAAAAACGAATAAAAATAAACACACCACACAATAATAAAATACCATAATATAAAATGTAAATGTGAATATAAATGTAAATATCAACTAAAAGCAAATGTACTCAAAATAAGATAAAGATGGCATCCTCAGTCCTCCATCTGATCATCATCCTGCTCCTCCTCCTCATCATCACCATCACCATCAGAGTCAACCTGTGCGCCAGAAGATCCACCAGTCTCAGGGTAGGTGGGTAAATCTCCGGGCCAAGCTACATGTGCTGCAAACTCGGCCGGGGTAACATAAGGTGCTCCCTCTCCCTGTAACCTGTACTAGTAAAATTCATCGTGAAGATGAATATAAGCTCTATGAGTGGCAGCCATCATCTGCATCATATGTTGATGCTCCAGTGATATCCGGGCAAAGCCCTGTGTGACAGCATCAGTAGATAGAGGCTGCACTGGTGGTCTCCTCCTCCTAGGTCGGGGCTGAGCCTCCTGCTCTAGTGGTGGAAGCTCGCACTGCTGCACAAAATAATCTCTGTTCACTAGAACTCTAGGGACTCTCCCTGAAGAACTAGTAAACTCTGGTGAAGGTACCATGACTCCCTGCCTCCTCAGTAAGGCAGATATGATGAGAGGAAAGGGTATGGGGCGATTCACTTTATACCCAAGGGCATAAAAGTGAATCTGCTCGGATATAAGCTCAGCAAAATCAATGGTGTGGCCCTGGAGGATAGAGTAGAGAAGGCAACAACGATCAACTGGAAGGGAAGAAAGGTGGGTGACAGGAGTGATATTATGAAGCATGAGGTAGGACCATGCCTGGGCTATGGGGGTCAACTGGGTCTTTAGGAGGTTAGACGGACTCCTTCCAACCCTACTCAGGTTGAAAAAGATTCCATCCTTGCTCAAGAAATGAGCAACCTCCTCGAGGGAGTATCCTAACTCTCCCTCAGCAGCAATCTTGTTTCTGTTTTCTTTCCAGAAACAAGTGTCATCCTCGGGAGTAGGCTCCCAAGGGTTACCCAATAGGGTACTGATGGTGTCCCGGTCATAAGAGATATGCCGGCCTCTCACCCAACTCGTCCGCTGCTGCCCTATGTTCGGTGCGTCCTGGCGGGTCCTGAAAGCATTAGCATAAAACTCCATTACTAAGATGGGGTCCCCCTCAGTAGGTAGGGAGAATAGAGGTCCCCATCTCCTCTGCTGCACTCTATCCTGCAGCTCAGGATAGTCTCCTGCACTCAAGTCAAGGACCCTCTCCCAGATCAGTCTCTGGCCCTTGATCTGATGAAATCTTGCCCACTTCGCATCAGTGCGAAATCTGGTGGGATCCCTCGGTCCTAACGCCTCCTGTCCCTGAAGATCAGGATCCTCAGAGGTGGTGTCAGTATCTGTGGTCTTCCTCTGTCTTTTAGAGGGACCAGTAGTTGGAATGGATTTCCTCGGTGCCATCTGCAAAAAGTAAAAATTTTTTTTTAAAATTAAACACACATTAAAACATAAATCACACATTAAAAAATATTTTTGGTTTTTTTCTAAAAGTGGAATTCAAAAATACCACAACATATTTTTGTATTTTATGATAAAGAAAGTCACACACATATTTTTTTCAAATAATTTTCAAAACAAAATACAATTTATTCAAAATTTATACAAATTTGCAAGAAAGTATAACAAATACTAAATAAAAGAATTTATTAATTTAAAAAGAAAACAACAAACAACAAACAAACAGCAAGAACTAAAAACAGAGGCTGACGCTACGCGTGGTGTGACGCTACGCATCAGCCTGTTCTGCCCACGCTACGCGTCTATGGGACGCTACGCGTGGGCTCACAGTTCATCCTCCCGCTACGCGTCAGTGTGACGCTACGCGTGAGCTGCGCAGAAAAAAGAAAAACAGGGGTTGCACAGCAGCAACCCCTTTTCAACCTATACTATATCCATTCAATTCCTAACTCTTAACAGCAATCAATCCCAATGGTCTTCTAATTCTAATCCTAACCACATTTATTTCTACAAATCGAAAATCAAAAACAAAACTAAAGAGAAGGGATTAGAATACTTACTTGTGATTCCTTGAGCAATGGGATTGAAGATAGCTTGGGAAGAGAGAAAAGGAAGTTTCTAAACTTTAGGGTTTTGAAAAACTAAAGTGAAGCAGAGAGGGAATTTTAGGTTTTAAAACCTAAGATGGGCCTCTCTGGTTCAGTTTTAAAAACTAAGCGTGGGCTCTGACGCTACGCGTTGTTGGGACGCTACGCGTGAGACCCAAAATTCAGAGTCCACGCTACGCGTCACAAGGGCGCTACGCGTGGGCTTCTGTTTTTGATTTTTCAAAATTTTGATTTTCAAAAACCTTTTCTTTTCAATTTTAAACTCCTTTTCTTTTCAAAATAAAATTCTATCTAATTATTTTTGAAATTTGTTTTTTTTTTAATATATATATATAGAAAAACATTAAAAATAACGAGAAAAGAATGGGTTGCCTCCCATTGAGCGCTAGATTTAATGTCTCCAGCCAGACATTACCTTTGATTAATCAGGTGGTCTCCCAATATTCATTGAGGAATCACCTGTCTTCTTCTTCCTTCTCCTTCTTTTCCGATGCTTAATTACCTGTTTTTCATCTTTCAAAGCATCGGTTAATTTAAAACAATTTAATTGATTGGGAAGAGATATACCTGGTTCGGTCGAAAGGTAAACCTTTGCCTCATTACTTATCCTGAGGTGTTCATGAGCACTGAAGCTTACCTCTTCTTCATAAACTTTGACTGCAACCGTACTTAAATCAACATCTACTCTGATTCTTGCAGTCTTCATGAAAGGTCTTCCTAGGATCAGGGGGATCTCAGTATCCTCCTTCATATCCAGTACCACAAAGTCAACTTTGAAGTGGTACTTGTCAACCTTTACTAATACATCTTCCACAATCCCAAAAGGTTTTTTGACAGAGCGATCGGCAAACTGTAATTCTGTCTTTGCTTCCTTCAACTCATATTCACCAATGCGTTTTATTAAATCTAAGGGCATCAAGTTAATGTTAGCCCCTAAATCTAATAACGCATTCCTGATGTTGATATTTCCGATTGTTACAGGAATGGTGAAACTCCCCGGATCTTTACATTTTTTTGGGGTTATACAGTTTGTTCCTTGCTCTATATCTCTTTGCACATTTTTTTCTTTTTCATTTTTTTCATTTTTTTCATTTTTTTCTATTTTTTTACTTTCTTTTTCTTCTTCTTTCTTTTTCTCACTCTTTTCTTTACAATCAATTTTTACAATATCAGAAGAAACAACATTACATTGTTCCCTTGGGTTTTGAGTGTTTGCAGAAAACCCAGAACTCTTTAATTCGGCTATCTCTTTTGCAAGCTGACCCATTTGTATATCTGATGCTTTTCGGGCAGCTTCATTTGTCTCCACAAACTGCAATAACTGTTGAATAGCTTCCTCTATTCTTGTCAATCTTGCATTGTCAGTTTGTTGTTGCTTGAATTGATTGTTAGGAGGTCTGTTGGAAGGTCCAGTGTCCTGTCTCCAGCCAATATTCTGATTTTGCCAACCCTGCAGGTAATTGTTAGGAAAAGAATTTCCATGATTAAAAGGAAAATTACCTAAGGGTGCTCTTTGATGGTTCATGAAATTGGCTTGCTCTTGCTCATTTCCACAGTAACCACATGGTTGTTCTCCCATGCAGTGCGTACATGCTTTAAGTTGAGCAGGGGGTGGTGACGCTACTTGAGCAATTTGAAGTTTTTCCAATTGCTTGCTCATAACTTCAATTTGTTGGGTCAGTAATTTTTGCTGAGCCAACACTGCATCATTTACTCCCAATTCGAGCATTCCTGGCTTCCTTTGCATATTACCTCTTTCATGCTTTGCTTGTCGGTCACTAATAGCCATTGATTCCAATATTTCTATGGCTTCTTCCACAGTCTTGTTCATTAAAGAACCACCTGCACAAGCATCTAACATCATCTTGAACTGAGGCATAAACCATGGTAAACGATTCTTACCTTTTCGGCATCATTCAGGTTGTGGTTTGGGCATTTTCTCAAGAGTGCCTTGAATCGTTCCCATGTTTCTCCTAATGATTCATCATTATTTTGAGAAAAAGAGTGTATGGCTGTCATTGCTTCAAAATATTTTGAAGGAGAATAAAATCTTTCCAAAAATTTTCTTTCAACATCGGACCAGTTTGCAAAACTACCCGGTGGACAAGATTTAAACCATTCTTTTGCTTTCCCAATCAATGAAAAAGGAAAGAGTCTCATGTAAACAGACTCTTCTTGATTGGGTTCAAAACCAATTGTGCTGCATAATTCATAAAAAACAGTTAAATGTTCATATGGTTCTTCATGATTTAAACCAGCAAATTGGTTGTTTTGAATAATATTTAAAGTGGCAGGTTTAATTTCCACTGGTAAAACTGGTCCTTGAAACATTCCCGAAACTCGGGGTGGACCATTTATAGCAGCAAACTGTCCCAATGTTCTCCTTTCAGCAGCCATATTTGAATTTTCAAAAATTTTCGAAGTAGAAGAAGAATTAGTTTGTGTTTTAGATTTCAAAGACTTGATTTTCTTTACAAACTTTTCTATCTCAGGATCAAAATAAATTTTACCTGCGGTAGATCGAGTTTGCATACACAAACTAGACAAAGAAAGTTAGTGTAACAATGATAAGAAATAAATAAAAAAAAAATTATCTAAGGTAAAAAAATATTTACCACGGTAATTAAAATTTTACTATTTTACTGAAACAATTCAATCCCCGGCAACGGCGCCAGAAAACTTGTTAGCCCGACGGCGACTCAGCGGTTCTTTCCCACCGCCGGGTTTTTGTTAATTGGCAAGCGCACCAATCGTTTGTAGTTTTCGAAATTTAGATATCGTTCCACTGGGATTGAAAGTCCAATAACAACAGTAATCTTCTACTTACTATGGTAAATGTGAAGGAAATTATAGACAAAAGAATGATTTATATACAATTTATACAATATTCACAAGATAGCATGGTTGAGTGATTCATAGGATAAAAGAAAATAAAAATCTATCTAAAAAGTCGAGTTGCAATCTAGAATAGGTAAGATACTTGAGATAAACACAGATAAACAAATTATGTTGGAAATTGGATCCCTAATCTAGAATAACAATGAAGAACTCAAGACATGCATATTTAATCATCAAGTTTCATGTCATTGCAGCTTAAAATCATTATAACCGATCCCTCGTGATATAAATTCTAAGAATTCACCGTAAAGTCCGATCCCTCGTGAGCTTTCTCAGTAAAAACTTGCATTAAGACCTGGCCTTATGGCAACAATGGTTAACAACCCCTATAGAATTGAGATACCAAGGGTATTCCAACTTTTTACTTTCGTCAAAACAAGTTTCAATACGGCATAAATAATCATTCTCCCGTTTGACATTTATACTAATAAAACCAGTTTCGATACACATGAAAATCATTCTCCCGTTTGACGTTCATATTAATAAAAGGTTGAGATACTAACATGGACTTGAATCATAAACATGCAGAGGTCGAATTCACAACATTATACTCAATAGATTAGTTCACCAATTCCAACATAAACAAATTAGTTACACATGGTAAAAGTAAAGACAACACTTACAGAGTTTGACATTACGAAGACGATGGAAACTTCACGATACAACGATCATAATACACCAAAACACACTCAAGTATCTAGAAAACTATTCTAGAACTACAACTCACAAAAGAAGTACTCAAAGTCGAGCACAAGAGAGAAGAGAAGAGAAATGTATGGAATGGGATGGGATGCTTAGAATGGTGTTGGATGGCCCTATTTATAGGGCTGAGCAAGGGTGCTGACGCTACGCGTCCCTGTGACGCTACGCGTCAGACCCCTGACTCAGCTCCCATTAAGCAGCTGATAATGGCCACTTCAAATAATTAAAATCAATCATGCTTGGCCACTTGGACGTGTCTCCATTGTATTTTGGCCATTTGTGATGAGTGGGGTGGCCCTTGTGCTGAGTGGAATGCCCATTATTGGGTCCAAGTGGAGTGGTTGGCCAAAGTGGGAGTGGAGACTGCGCAGCACTGACGCTACGCGTGGCTGTGATGCGTAGCGTCAGCATCAAAAATAGCTCTTGATGCTACGCGTGGGGTGAGGCTACGTGTCAGCTCCTCCAGTGTAATTTTCTCTTGATTTCTTAACTTTTTCACTGCAAAACTAGAGAAAATTGATCAAGGGCAGATTATTTCCAACAACATCCATTTATTGAATTTAAATCCTAATTTTCTAACAAATTAAACTAATTTTTATAATTTTTATGAAATTTTTATTTAAACTTTTATTGAAAATTTGAGGACTAACACTTGCATACCAACCTCTTGAAGCTTGTTTCAAATCATATAAAGCTTTTCTAAGTTTGAAAACGTGATTTGGAAGTTGATAGTTTTCAAAATCGGGAGGTTGATCAACATATACTTCTTCTTGAATGTATCCATTCAAGAAAGCACTTTTGACATCCATTTGTTACAGTTTAAAGTTTCTACAACATGCAAAAGCTAATAATAATCTAATGGCTTCTAGTCTAGCTACGGGAGTATACGTTTCTTTATAATCAATACCTTCTTCTTGATTATAACCTTTGGCAATTAATCTAGCTTTATTTCTAGTTATTACTGTAACATCCCAAAATTTATGATTTTTAGAAAAATAATTTATTAAAGATTAAAAGAGAATTTCCGAATAAAATTCCGAGTGGATACTGTCTAAAATAAGACATTCCGAGTGAAATGGTATGATACCGAGTGAAGTAAGACCGAGAAAAACTACTTTCAAGTGAAGTTAAGATGTTTCCGAGTGAAACATCATTAAGAGAATTACTTCTGAGTTAAGAAAACGGTGTCCGAATGAGACACTTTAGAATAAGGCAAATCCGAGTGAAACGGCTTCGAGTGAAACGTTTTCGAATGGAACGTTTCCGAGAAAAGTACTCTTGAGTGGGGAAAAACTTTGAATTTGAATAAGTACTTCTCAGGCTGGGAAATTTTTGAATAAAGACCGAGTGGAGTATCTCCGAGTCATGTGACTTTTCGAGTGAAGTGTCACTGAGTGTGATATTTCCGAGAGAGATGACACCGATTGGAATGAACCGAATGAGTCTTTTCTAGGAAGAGTACTTCTGGACAGAGAAAGAGTCCAACTTCGAATGAGTATATTTTGGGTGAGTAATTTCAAGGGAAGTAAATGACTGAGTGGTAAATTCATTCAATTTGTGTTCGGTCAGAATTGTTGAGTTTGTACTTGGGTTCGTCTTTAAAAATAGTCTTTAACCCCGAGTGACCCTTTTGAGTGGAAAGATTCTCGAGAGAAGATTGTCTTCAAGCTCTGAGTGATCTTTTTAGATGGAAGACTTCTGAGTAACGCAAGTGAAGGTTTGACTCAGGCAGAAATATAACTGAGTGAGCTGTCTAAATGAGATATTTTCGTGAAGGTCATTTCCGAGGAAGGAAAGCTGAGTGTTTCATGGGATGGAACCTTTCTGAGTAAATTTCCTCTGAATGAAGGAATTCTGAACTGACAGAGGCCTTCTCAAAAAAATATGCCAAGAATACCGAAACCAAGTCAGAATTAATAATTATTTTAATTATTAAAGCTTTCCACGTCACTCTGTTTTTCTACATTCTAGTAGATTCACTTTTCTGATATTTCTAAGTATGGGACCCTCTCTGATGTGCTGTCCCCTTTTCATTAAATGCTTATTCCTTCCTTATTATTTGAAGATACGTGTAGCAGACAATTTCTTATCATTCACGTCTCTCTTTTACATGAACGATATATATACCAACTTCTACTGTTGAATGAGTTTAGAAACTTTTGAAAGTGAAAACATCATCTATAATCTTTTTCTTCCAACCCTTGCTGGAAACCATCAAACGAAGAAGAAATTAATCTTCCTTTCTTCCCTTTTATGTGAAAGCTTGAATTTTATAAGAAAGAAAGCTTGGACTGATTCAGTACTACAATTCCAATTGGAATTCGTGAAGCCAAGATTGAATAGAGCTTGAAAAGTTACTGGAACTCTTATTTCTAGGTAGGGGGAGCGTTACATTTCAAATGAATAGTTTATGAATGGATGTGGGATGATACTGTTATATATATATATATATGATATGTGCGTGATTTATTATTGAGACCCCGATTGAATAACATATTTTATGTTTTCATATTTTCCATTCATATTAATGATTTTGAATTCATATGAGATATGATTATATATATGTGTGTGATGAATGAATATGAAATATGATGTGGTTTCCATAAAAGACCTTGGGTGGGACTCAAGGCAAAAGACAAAAGACCTTAGGTGGGACTCAAGGCAACCTCTTGAGCGGGGCTCGGGGTTTAGCCCGTGGCACTAACCGTTGTTGCTAGGAGCGATTGTGTCACATGAGGGTGCAAATGGTTTGGTACCAGTAAAACGGCCGGATCAGCTGAGAGCTGAGTTATGGCCCTGGGAGCCAGTGTTGCAACACAAATTAAAAGACTTAATAATGGATCCATTTGATTGAGCATGTGTATGCACTGATATATATGTTATTGAGAATAACGTGCTATTTTATGATGAGCTGTTTGACTCGGTTATGTTTTATATATAGTTATGAATTGGACTTTTAATCCGATTCAATAACTATTATTTGATATGTTTATGCTCACCCCTACTGTTGTTATTTTTATAGTGGATGTAGGATACAGTGATGGCATTTGAAGTCACTCAACCGACTGGGGCACTATGTATTAGCATGTACAGTACATAGTGTACATAGTTATTCTTGTAGAAGCCTTGGCCGGCTCCTGTGAATACCAAGTTATTATATTGTTTGTACACTTAAATAATCCGGTCGGATTGATGTAAAACTGATACTTTTATTGTTGAATCCGAATCCTGTGCTGAAATTTAATTTATTTATGAAAAATTTATTTGGATTATTGAAATTTTATTTTAAAAATAAGAATGTTATATTTTGGTATCAGAGCCGACTTGAAAAGTCCAAGGCCAAGGTTAAGCTACTAAATGCTATGAACTGAGTGAAATCATATCACTTTCGTTGTTACGATTATAGTTAAGGAAATTAACTATAAATAATTGCTTTCATATCCATGAGAGGTACTAAAGTGTGATGATTATTTCAGGATAAGAAAATGGACCCTCATGGTATGGAAGCAATGGCTGCTGCCTTCCAGCGTGTTGCTGACATTTTAGAAAGGCAGAACCAACCTCAACCGAGTGACAATCATAGTATTGATTATTTTCTTAAGCGAAAACCGACTGAATTCCACGGAGGATTTCAGCCTGACCAAGCCTATGCATGGATCCAAAACTTGGAATGGATCTTTGGCAGTTTGTAGTGCACAGAGGCACAAAAGGTCGAGTATGCTGTTTTCATGCTTCGAAAAGAAGCTGAAAACTGGTGGAGAATGACTAAAGCCCAACTGGTAGCTATGGGGACCGAGCTAAATTGGGAGAATTTCAAGGAATGTTTCCTTGAAAAATACTTCCCAAACACTGTCAGGAGTCAAAAGGAATTGGAATTCATGGAACTCCGATAAGGTAATCTGAGTGTTGAAGAATATACAGTGAAATTCGAGGAGCTTTGCTTGTTTTATCCTCCTTTCCAGGTGTCGGGCACTGAAGGCTCAAAATGCATCAAATTTGAGAGTGGTTTGAACCCAAAAATTAAGAAGGCTTTTTGACACCAGGAGATTAGGAGCATTCCAATCCTCGTCAATAAATGCCGAATATATGAGGAAGATGATAAAGCTTAAACCGAATCGAGCAGTAGGTCGGACAGTTCTTCGAAGCTACCACCGATCAGTTTTAAAAAGCAAGGGAAGTCTGTTAGAGGAGAATCATCTTCTAGATCCCGAGGCCGAGTGAATTCTAGTGGCCGATCGGTGAGTCGTCCAAGGGACATTAAATGCTTTAGGTGTGGTGGCAATCATTATGCTTGGAATTGTGATAAAGATGAAGAAGTTATTTGCTACCATTGTAACGAGAAAGGACACGTTCATCCTAACTGTCCTCTTCTACAACCGACTGAATCGAATGCTAGTGTAAACCGTGGAGGCTTCCGAGAACGGGGCCGTGGAAACGGTAACAGAGGAGGTAGAGTCAATGGTGGACGTGGCAACAATTATGTGATGCCGAGGAATGATCGGGCTGGGAGTTCTAGTTCACCAGCTACAGGTCGGGTGTATGCTATTACTACCGAGGAAGCAGCTCAAGCCAACGACCTAGTTCAGAGTAAGTTCTTACTCGGAAATACTATTCTTGATGTGGTGTTTGACTCGGGTACAACTCACTCATTTATTTCCAATGATTGTGTGATGCGTATGAAAATACCTGTTGTTTCTATGAATCAGGCGTTAAATGTATCTAGCCCGACTGGTGCAAAATTATGGACTTCCATGATGTGTGAAAATGTATCCTTCACTTTGGGTGATAGGAATTTTACAACTGATTTGATATGTCTACCTTTGAGAGGTCTTGACATTATTCTCGGTATGGATTGGCTATCGGCCAATAAAGTCCCGGTTGACTGTCAGAACCGGTGGGTGATTTTTCCTAATCAGAAAGCCGATGACTATGAAATTCAAGGTATATCTCAGCTATTTATGCTATTCTGTATGGTTAATGGAAAGAGTGAGTCTAGGATTTGAGATATTCCTGTTGTTTATGACTTTCCCGAGTTGTTTCCAGAGGATGTACCTGGTGTTCCTCCTGATAGAGAAATTGAATTCTCTATTGATTTGATTCCTGGAGCCGAGCCAGTCTCCAGAGCTCCTTATAGAATGTCTCTGATTGAATCAACCAAGTTAAAGAAGCAAGTTGACGAGTTGCTTGAAAAACAATTTATCCGACCGAGTATATCACCGTGGGGTGCTTCGGTGTTACTGGTCAAGAAAAAGGATGGTAGCATGCGGTTATGTGTTGATTACCGCCAATTGAATAAGTTAACCATCAAGAATAAATACCCATTGCCTAGAATTGATGACTTAATTGATCAATTACATGGTGCATTGGTCTTTTCCAAGATTGACTTACAATCGGGATACCATCAAATCTAAGTAAAAGCTGCTGATATTCCTAAGATGGCATTCAGGACCTGGTATGGTCATTATGAATACGTGGTAATGTCGTTCGGAGTTACTAATGCTCCGGCTGTGTTCATGAATTATATGAACAACATTTTTCATCCTTACTTGGATTAGTTTGTGGTGGTATTTATTGATGATATATTAATTTATTTGAAGTCTCATGAGGAGCATGAAGAGCATCTCCGATCGGTACTTCAAGTGCTAAGAGAAAAGCAATTGTTTATCAAATTGTCTAAGTGTGAATTCTGGATGCACAAAATTCAATTCCTGGGTTATGTCATCTCCAGTGAGGGTGTCTCGGTTGATCCTTCAAAGATCGAAGCAGTGATGACTTGGGAGAGACCTAAGTCGGTCACTGAGGTCAGGAGTTTTATGGGCTTAGCTGGTTACTATCGGAGATTTATTGAGGGATTCTCCAAAATCGCCTTGCCATTAACCAAGCTAACCTGGAAGAATGTTCCTTTCGTGTGGTCTTCCGAGTGTGAAAAGAGTTTTCAAGAATTGAAGACTAAACTGACTTCTACTCCTGTATTGGCATTGCCAAACCTGCAGGAAAGTTTTGTGGTCTACTGTGATGCATCCGGACTCAGCCTAGGATATGTATTGATGCAGAATGGTCGAGTGATTGCTTATGCTTTGTGTCAATTACGACCACACGAGCAAAACTATCCTACTCATGATCTGGAGTTGGCAGCAGTGGTCTTTGCATTGAAAATTTGGAGGCATTATCTTTATGGCTCTAAGTTCGAAGTGTATAGTGACCATAAAAGTTTGAAATATTTGTTCGACCAGAAGGAGTTGAATATGAGATAGAGAAGGTGGATTGAATTTTTGAAAGACTATGATTTCGACTTGAAATACCACCCGGGAAAGGCAAATGTTGTAGCCGATGCCTTGAGTCGGAAGTCCATTCACATGGCAATAATGATGGTTAAAGAGATAGAGTTGCTTGAACAATTCCGAGACATGAACCTGCAAGTCGATGTCTCTTCGTCTCGGAAAGTAACTCTTGGTACATTGAAAATAGCTAATGAATTTTTGAAACTTATTTATGTACAGCAAATGTCAGATTCTTATTTAGCCGAGATGAAAGAAACTCAGGCTAAAGGCAAGGACCTATTTTTAACCGAGGGTCCTGATGGTATTTACTGAGTGAAAAGTCAGATTTATGTACCTGATTCAGGTAATTTACGACAATCGGTACTTGATGAAGCACATAGAAGCATGTTGAGTATTCATCTGGGTACTACTAAGATGTACCATGATTTGAAATTGCATTTCTGGTGGCCTGGAATGAAGAGGGATGTGGTCGATTTCGTGGCTCACTGCATAATTTGTCAGAAAGCAAAGGTTGAACATCAAAAACCGTCCGGTGGTCTACAACCTTTGGAGATTCCCGTGTGGAAATGGGATGCTATAGCTATGGATTTTGTAATGGGATTACCTAGGACTCGGAGTGGTCATGATGCTATCTGGGTTATTGTGGACCAATTGACAAAGTCGGCACACTTCTTGCCGATTAATATGAGTTACCCCTTGCCGAGACTAGCACAATTGTATATTAGTGAGATAGTCCAACTGCATGGTGTTCTATCTTCAATTGTGTTGGATAGAGATCTGAGGTTTACTTCTCGATTTTAGGGAAGTCTGCATCAGGAGTTAGGTTCAAAGCTTCGACTGAGTTCGGCCTATCACCCTCAGACAGATGGGCAATCCGAGCGAACTATCCAAAGTTTAGAGGACTTGTTGAGGTTCTTTGTGCTAGAGCATGGTGGTAGCTGGGAGCAATACCTTCTACTAATTGAATTCACTTATAATAATAGCTATCACAGTAGCATCGGTATGGCTCCATATGAGGCTTTATATGGCAGGAAATGCCGAACCCCTCTTTGCTGGTCAGAATCGGGTGAGAACTTAATGTTAGGACCAGAGATTGTGCTGCAGACCACTGAGCAAATTCAAATAATCAAAGATAAAATGAAAGCATCCCAGGACCGTCAAAAGAGTTATTATGATAAACGGACGAAACCGATTGAATTTCAGGTCGACGACAAAGTCTTTCTGAAAGTCTCTCCTAGCAAAGGCATTGGGAGAGCATTGAAAAACAAGAAATTGAGCCCGAGGTATATTGGTCCGTATGAAATATTAAAGAGAGCCGGACCTGTAGCTTATCAGATAGCGTTGCCTTCCCATTTGGTAAATCTGCATAGTGTATTTCATATTTCTCAATTGAGAAAGTATTTACCGGATCCTACTCATGAAATGTCGGATGATGATGTTGAAATCCGAGAAAACCTGACCACTATAGCTGAGCCCACTGGTATAGTGGACCGATCGGTGAAACGATTGAGAAACAAGAATGTTCAGTTGGTCAAGGTTGCATGGCAGCAGGATCAGTGTATCATGCATAGTTAGGAACGTGAAGACGCTATGAGGCAATAATATCCCGAGTTATTTCATAATGTATGATTTTATATTTAAAATTTCGAGGACGAAATTTTTATAGGAGGGGAGAAATGTAACATCCCAAAATTTATGATTCTTAGAAAAATAATTTATTAAAGATTAATAGAGAATTTCTGAATGAAATTCTGAGTGGATACTGTCTAAAATAAGACATTCCGAGTGAAATGATATGATACCAAGTGAAGTAAGACTGAGAAAAACTACTTTCAAGTGAAGTTAAGATGTTTCCGAGTGAAACATCATTAAGAGAATTACTTCTGAGCTAAGAAAATGGTGTCCGAATAAGACACTTTAGAATAAGGCAAATCCGAGTGAAACGGCCTCGAGTGAAACGTTTCCGAATGGAACGTTTCCGAGAAAAGTACTCCTGAGTGGGGAAAAACGTTGAATTTGAATAAGTACTTCTCAGGCTGGGAAATTTTTGAATAAAGACCGAGTGGAGTATCTCCGAGTCGTGTGACTTTTCGAATGAAGTGTCACTGAGTGTGATATTTCCGAGAGAGATGACACCGATTAGAATGAACCGAATAAGTCTTTTCCAGGAAGAGTACTTCTGGACAGAGAAAGACTCTAACTTCGAATGAGTATATTCTAAGTGAGTAATTTCAAGGGAAGTAAATGACTGAGTGGTAAATTCATTCAATTTGTGTTCGGTCAGAATTGCTGAGTTTGTACTTGGGTTCGTCTTTAAAAATGGTCTTCAACCCCGAGTGACCCTTTTGAGTGGAAAGATTCCCGAGAGAAGATTGTCTTCAAGCTCCGAGTGATCTTTTTAGATGGAAGACTTTCGAGTGACGCAAGTGAAGGTTTGACTCAGGCAGAAATATAACTGAGTGAGCTCTCTGAATAAGATATTTCTGTGAGGGTCATTTCCGAGGAAGGAAAGCTGAGTGTTTCATGGGATGGAACCTTTCTGAGTAAATTTCCTCTGAATGAAGGAATTCTGAACTGACAGAGGCCTTCTCAAAAAAATATGCCCAGAATACCAAAACTAAGTCAGAATTAATAATTATTTTAATTATTAAAGCTTTCCACGTCACTCTGTTCTTCTATATTCTAGTAGATTCACTTTTCTGATATTTCTAAGTATGGGACCCTCTCTGATGTGCTGTCCCCTTTTCATTAAATGCTTATTCCTTCCTTATTATTTGAAGATACGTGTAGCAGACAATTTCTTATCGTTCACGTCTCTTTTTTGCATGAACGATATATATACCAACTTCTACTGTTGAATGAGTTTAGAAACTTTTGAAAGTGAAAACATCATCTATAATCTTTTTCTTCCAACCCTTGCTAGAAACCATCAAACGAAGAAGAAATTAATCTTCCTTTCTTCCCTTTTATGTGAAAGCTTGAATTTCATAAGAAAGAAAGCTTGGAATGATTCAGTACTACAATTCCAATCGGAATTCATGAAGCCAAGATTGAATAGAGCTTGAAAAGTTACTGGAACTCTTATTTCCAGGTAGGGGGAGCATTACATTTCAAATGAATAGTTTATGAATGGATGTAGGGTGATACTGTTATATATATATGATATGTGCGTGATTTATTATTGAGACCCTGATTGAATAACATATTTTATGTTTTTCATATTTTCCATTCATATTAATGATTTTGAATTCATATGAGATATGATTATATATATGTATGTGATGAATGAATATGAAATATAATGTGGTTTCCATAAAAGACCTTGGGTGGGACTCAAGGCAACCTCTTGAGCGGGGCTCGGGGTTTAGCTCATGGCACTAACCGTTGTCGCTGGGAGCGATTGTGTCACATGAGTGTGCAAAGGGTTTGGTACAAGTAAAATGGTTGAATCAGCTGAGAGCTGAGTTATGGCCCTGGGAGCCAGTGTTGCAACATAAATTAAAAGACTTAATAATGGATCCATTTGATTGAGCATGTGTATGCACTGATATATATATGTTATTGAGAATAACGTGCTATTTTATGATGAGCTGTTTGACTCGGTTGTGTTTTATATATAGTTATGAATTGGACTTTTAATCTGATTTAATAACTATTATTTGATATGTTTATGCTCACCCCTACTGTTGTTATTTTTACAGTGGATGTAGGACATAGTGATGGCATTTGAAGTCACTCAACCGACTGGGGTATTATGTGTTAGCATGTACAGTACATAGTACACATAGTTATTCTTGTAGAAGCCTTGGCCGGCTCCTGTGAATACCAAGTTATTATATTATTTGTACACTTAAATGAGCCGGTCGGATTGATGTAAAATTGATACTTTTATTGTTGAATCTGAATCCTGTGCTGAAATTTAATTTATTTGTGAAAAATTTATTTGGATTATTGAAATTTTATTTTAAAAATAAGAATGTTATAATTACTCCATGTTCATCTAACTTATTCCTAAATACCCATTTAGTTCCTATTATTTAGTGATCAATGGGTCTTGGCACTAGCTCCCAAACTTTATTTCTTTTGAATTGGTTTAATTCCTCTTGCATGGCCAACATCCAATGTTCATCAATAATAGCTTCATTAATGGTTTTAGGTTCAATTTGTGAAACAAATGCTAAGTGATTGCAAGTATTAAAAGAGCGTCGGGTACTTACACCTTTTGTGATATCACCTATGATGTTATCCAATGGATGGTTCTTTGAGATGATCCATTCCTTGTGTTGAGGTTCTTCATCTTGAGTTGTGCTTTCTTCCTTTTTGATTTCTTCTTTATTGTCCAAGCTTATTTCTTGGAATGTACCTACAAGATCATCAACATCTTCCTTTCTCGGGGAGTTATGACTATTTTCATCAAATTTCACATGAATTGACTCCTCAATAGTATTTGTTTGTTTGTTAAAGACTCGATACGATTTACTAGATGATGAATATCCAAGAAAGATTGCCTCATCAGCTTTTGCATTAAACTTTCCTAGATTATCCTTTCTATTGTTAAGCACAAAGCATTTGTATCCGAAAATATGAAAATAAGAGATGTTGGGTTTTCTTCCTTTGTAAAGTTCATAGGGAGTTTTCTTTAGAATAGGCCTAATCAAGCATCTATTCATAACATGACAAGCGGTATTTACCGCATTGGCCCAAAAATATTTTACAATTTTATTTTCATTTAACATAGTTCTTGCAAGCTCCACTAAGGATCTATTTTTCCTTTCAACTACTCCATTTTGTTGTGGAGTTGTAGAAGCTGAAAAATTATGACCAATACCATGTTTTTCACAAAATTTTTCAAATAATTGATTTTCAAATTCTCCTCCATGATCGGTTCTTATGGATGTAATCTTTGAGTTTTGTTTATTTTGGATAACCTTGGCTAGTCTCTTGAATGCATGATATGCTTCAGCCTTGTGAGCAAGAAACAAGGTCCATGTATATCTTGAATAGTCATCTATAATTACTAGACCATAGTAATTACCACCAAAGCTTTTGATTTTAGAAGGTCCGAATAAGTCCATGTGCAAAAGTTGTAAAGGCCTTTGAGTAGAAACACTGTTTTTAGCTTGAAAAGATGGCTTTACTTTTTTTCCCTTTTGACATGCATCACAAAATTTGCTTTCAAATTTAAGCTTTGGCAAACCAATTACTAGTTCTTTAGAAACAAGTTTGTTTAAATGGTCTATGTGTATATGACCTATCCTTCTATGCCATAGCTATGATTCATTCTCTTTAGTCATGAAGTATTGCTCATCATTTGAGGATAAACTATCAATATTAATTATGTAAATGTTATCAATTCTTTGACCAACAAATTTAACTTCCTCATTCAGCTTATTCTCAATTATGAAACAATTAGATTCAAATAATACTATATGTCCTTTATCACATAATTGACTAATGCTAAGCAAGTTATGTTTAAGTCCCTCAACATATAGAACATCATTTATAGACGTGGAAGAATTTTTACCAACATTTCCAATTTCTAGTATTCTTCCCTTTGTGTTATCTCTATATGTGACGCTTCCTTTTCTTTTGGGAGTGAATGTTGTGAATTTGCTCATATCTCCCGTCATGTGTTTTGAACACCCACTATCCAAGTACCAATGAGTGTTGCTTGCTTTGAAGCATACCTATAAAACAAAATCAGTTTAGAGAACTTGGTACCTATTTTATGTTGGGTCCTTTTTGGTTAGCTTGTGGTAATGTCCCTTTGGAAACCTACACCTTTCTTACCATTTTTGGTCTAAGCTTTCTAATATGGCAATTTGAAGCATTATGTCCTTTAGCACCATAATGATTGCATTTAGTGAATGGTGATGAGGATTTTCTAGTTGGTAGAAAGAAGTTTTTGTAATGCTTTTCCTTTTTGGTAGAATTATATCCTAATCCTGTTTTGTCAAGCATACATCTTTGATTTCCAAGTAATACATTCAAATTGTCTCTACCATTAGTAAACTTCTCTAAGGTTTTATTTAAGTCTAAGACTTTGGT
The DNA here is from genome assembly GCA_037962975.1 of Clitoria ternatea. Taxonomy (NCBI): domain Eukaryota; kingdom Viridiplantae; phylum Streptophyta; class Magnoliopsida; order Fabales; family Fabaceae; genus Clitoria; species Clitoria ternatea. The sequence goes on along the minus strand of CM075673.1, from coordinate 19,066,821 downwards.
TTCTAAGATATAACATTTCTTTACAAAATCACAGGGTTTGTTCTTGGAGCATGCTTGACCATTTACTAGTTCCTTTTTCAAACATTCATTTTCTTTGCCAAGTTCTACAAGATGCATTTCAAGAGTATCAATGGTTTTCCTAGACAATTTATATTTGTTTGAAATTTTAATAAATTTTTCATACAATTCCTCAAATGCATCTAGTAATTCCTCCTTATATAAGTTGAAAAGATTTACCTCATCATTTTCTTCTTGATGAAATGTCATCAAGCAAAGATTTGCTTCTTCATTCTCTGATTCTTCGGAGCTACTTATATCATTTTCATCCTATGCGATATAAGCTCTTCTTCTTCCTTTTTTCTCTTTGTTTTTCTTCTTGAGGTTTGGACAATCCACCTTGAAGTGCCCTTCCTTTCCACATTCAAAACAGTTTAGTGAAGAAGAATTTTCATTTAAGATTGGTTTCTTACCTTGAGGTTTGAAGCTCTTTTAAAATCGTTTGTTCCTTATAAACTTTCCGAAATGTTTTACAAATAACCCAAATTCTTCTTCTTCATTAAGCTCACCACCGGATTCTTCTTCATAATAGAAGTAGCCTTGAGAGCTAGTCCTTTCTTCTTAGAGACTTATTCTTCTTCCTCTGCTTGTTAAAAGTCTTTCAACTCTTGCTCTTGCTCTTGGAGTTTGCCAAACAAAGTGGCTAGAGACATATCATTTATATTAGGAGATTGCTTGATGGTAGTGACGAGAGGTTGCCATTCCCTGCTAAGACTTTTTAACACTTTGTGAACAAGTTCTTTGTTAGTATAAGTCTTGCCAACAGTAATAAGGTGGTTAATAATAAGAGTAAATCTCTTTTGCATGTCTACAATAGTTTCTCTAGAATTTAATCTAAAGCTCTCATATTGACTAGTTAAGGTACTAATCTTAGAGTCTTTGACATCACCCGTACCTTCATGGGTCACTTGTAAAGTATCCCACATCTCCTTGGCGGATTTACAAGTTACTATTCTAAAAAATTCATCTGGACCTAAGGCTAGAGTGATAAGGTTTTTGGCTTTATAATTATACTGTACTTTCTTTTCCTCATCACTAGTCCATTCATCCATGGGTTTTTCTATTTATTTACCATCAACAATGTGCATAGGTATGAAGGGACCATTTTTAATAGCATTCCAAACCCTTAGATCAATTGATTGAACAAAAATTTTCATTCATTCTTTCCAAAAAGCATAACCTTCCCCATTAAAACTAGGAGGTCGATTTGTAGCACCACTCTCAGGAAACATGTTAGAAGTAGAGGTCATTTATCTCTTAAAGATGTTAAGCTTGATCTATCAAGAGTCAAGCTCTGATACCACCTGTTATTCAAGTGGCCTCAATACTCAAGAGGGGGGGTGAATTGAGTGTTTTAAAAACTTTGACTTAGAATTCTTTTGAACTTGGTTCTTTATGCAACTTTGATGTGTAAATGGAAGTGAGCAAGCAACAATAGAATATCACACATAAATTGCTTTGATTAGAGAAAATGAACTTTTAGAACAAGTGATACTTAACTGAGAAATAAGAATTAATGAAGAATAAGGACTCAGTAATTTTATCAAACAGTTAGCGTGCAAAGGATAAGAAACTACTAGAAAGAACAATTAACACAAGCAATTAACCAAGGAAATATAACAAACAGTTTGCATGCACAATTAAAAGAGGAGTTCAAGGTTAGAGAGAATGCAAACCAAATTTAACGAGTTCCACTAACCCGGTGTACATCTCGCCTTCAAGCAATCCACTTAAAGGATTTCACTATTGAAGATTTGAGATACAAACTTTGAGCAATTGTCTCCTAGTGTCCCACACTCAAGAACCCAATTCTCACAAGCAAAGGGCAACTCACCCAATCTCACAATCTCTCAATATCCAAAGGTTGAACCCCAACCTTTGTAACCACTCAACCTAGAGTGAACTTTGGTGTTTGGTGTTTGTGTTTACAAGCAATATACTCTCTCAATAGAGTGGACAAGCTAATGAAGAACTCTCATAATTTCTAACTCTCAACAAGAGAGGATATACAAGTTCTAAGCTCAAGGATTCAGAATATACAAAAAAAAATGAACTCACTAAGCACAAATATAAGTAAAGATTGATTGCTTCTTGTTGTGTGTCTTGTGCTTGAGTTGGGGATCCATTTTTAGATCCTTGAAGGTCCTTCTAGCCGTTGCAAAATGAGTTCCAGGTTGTCCCTTCGTGTAGTGGGTGTTTGGATCTGAGTTTCCTACTCAAAAGTATCTTTTTAATGGTGTTTCCCACTACTTGAATCGATTCATACCTTTTTGAATCGATTCAAGACATTCTGATTTAGGCATTTTGGACTTCCAGGAGCGTGTGAATCGATTTAGGCTTTGGTGAATCGATTCAGAGTGTTCTGTTTTGAATTCCTGGGCTGTTAGCTTCGTGTGAATCAATTCAGGACTTGGTGAATCGATTCAGACCACTCTGTTTTCATATTTTTGGGACTTCCAGGCCTCTGAATCGATTCATGCATATGTGAATCCATTCAATCCATGCTGTTGTTGTTTTTCCATGCCTTTTGATGTTTCCTTGATGCATTTTGAGTCATGGTTCCTTTCCTTGATCCTCATGCTTTGTTTTCTTGATTCTTTGAACATATGGGATCATTATCTTCATGATTCTTTGATTTGAGTACATCCAATGTGTTGTGTTGTTTTGTTTACTTCACTTGTTTTTGATCCATGGATAATGTTCTTCTTGTTTGTTGGATACTTGTCATTATCAAAACCTGTCTACAACATGCAAATACAACATTTTCTTTGAAATTATTTTTGAGAGTTAGCTTGTGAGGAAAATATTTTGAGTGAGCTAAAATTCACGTATCCTCTCTTTGAGAGGTATTATTTTGTGAGAGCTTTAACTTGTATATCCACTTTATTGGAGAGTTACTCTTGTATCCTAAACACCAAAATTTCTAGAGTTGTGGGTTGGGTTTCAACCTTGTAATTATGAGATTGGGTGGGGTGCCCTTGTACTAATGAGAATTGGGTTCTTGAGTGTGGGACACTAGGAAGCCGCAATTGCTCAAAGTTATATCTCTAATCTTTAATAGTGGAAATCCTCTAAGTGGGTTGCTTAGAGGCGAGACGTACACCGGTGTGGTGGAACTCGTATATATCAGTTTGTAAATCTCTCTTCCCTACATGCATTTAAATTTGTGTACTTAAAATTGCTTGCTAAATATTTGTGTTTATAAATTAATTAGTTAAGCAACATCATTAATTTTTTTGTTTAAATTATAGTGCATATTCCATTGGCTTGACTAAATTTGTAAATCACTTAGATTAAATTTGTTTAAGTTGTTTAAGTAATATTCTTGAATTATTCTTTAAATCTTTCTAAGTACCAAAAATAGTGTTGTGATTATTTTGATATTATTACTTGAATATTACTTTATCTTTTAAGTGAATTTATTGCCATATACTTAGTACTTGTTAATTTGCTTTGTGTATAATTTGTGATTAAATTTATTATTTTCATTAAGCATAATTATTAAAGAATCAATTTCAAAAGCATTTTAAATAAAATTTTAATACTCAATTCACCCTTGAGGCCACTTGGTTAACAAGTGGTATCAGAGCTTGACTCTTGGTAGATCAAACTTAACAGCTTCAAGAGAAAAAGATGGCCTCAACCTCATATAACATGTTTCCCGAGGGCGGTGCTACAAATCGACCTCCCGCTTTCAATGGGGAAGGTTATGCATTTTGGAAAGAAAGGATGAAAATTTTTGTACAATTAATTGATTTGAAAATATGGAATGCTATTGAAAATGGTCCTTTTATACCTATGCATATTGTTGATAATAAATAAATAGAAAAGCCTATAGATATTGGACTAGTGAGGAAGAAAAGAAAGTGCAATACAATTATAAAGCAAAAAATCTTATCATTTTAGCCTTAGGTCCCGATGAGTTCTTTAGAGTAGTTATATGTAAATCTGCTAAGGATATGTGGGATACCCTTCAAATAACTCATGAAGGAACTAGCGAAGTTAAGGACTGTAAGATTAACACTTTAACTAGTCAATATGAAAGTTTTAGAATGAATTCCAATGAGTCTATCTTAGAACTTCAAAAGAGATTTACTTTGATTATTAATCATCTTATTACTCTTGGTAAATCGTACACTAACAAGGAACTTATCCACAAAGTTCTAAAAAGTCTTACTAGGGAATGGCAACCTCTTGTTACGGCCATCAAGCAATCTCCCAATATAAATGATATGTCCCTTGCTACATTGTTTGGGAAGCTACAAGAACAAGAACAAGAGTTAAAAGATTTGAAATATGCGGAGGAAGAAGAAAAAGCCTCTAAGAAGAAAGGGCTAGCTCTCAAAGCCACCTCAATTGTTGAAGATGAATCCAAGAGTGATCTTGATGAGGATGAAGAGTTAGGCCTATTCGTGAAACGCTTTGGAAAACTTATGAAGAGCAAACGTTTCCAAAGGAATTTCAAATCTCAAGGTAAGAAACCCATTTTTAAAGAAAATTCTTCTTCACCTACTTGCTTTGAATATGGAAAGGAAGGACACTTCAAGATAGATTGTCCAAATCTAAAGAAGAAAAATAAAGATAGAAAAGGAAAGAGAAGAGCCTATATCGCATGGGATGAAAATGAGATAAGTAGCTCGGATGAATCGAAAAATGAAGAAGCAAACCTCTGCTTCATGGCCAACCACCAAGATAAAGATGATGAGATAAATTTTCATGACTTAGATAAAAATGAACTACTTGATGCGTTAGAAGAATTGTATGATAAATTTATAAAAGTTTCTAATAAGCATAAGTTATCTAGAAAAACCATTGACACTCTTGAGATGCATCTTATGGAAGTTTGTAAAGAAAATGAATGTTTGAAAAATGAATTAGTAAATATTCAAGCATGCTCTAGGACTAAACCTTATGAATTTGTAAAGAAATGTGATATGCTAGAAACTAAGGTTTTGGACTTGAATAGAACTTTAGAAAAATTTACAAATGGTAGAGATAACTTAAATGTTTTACTTGGTAAAGAACGGTGTATGTTTGATAAAACGGGTTTAGGTTTCAATGTCGTTAAGAAACAAAAGAATTATAAGAACTTTTTTATACCACCTAGTAAAACTTCATCATCTTTCATGAAATATAATCATTGCGGTTTTAAAGGACATAATGCATCTAATTGTAATGTTAGGAAACTAGGGCCAAAGGTTGTGAGAAAAGTATGGGTTCCTAAAGAAACATTACCTCAAACTAACCTACAAGGACCCAATATAAAATGGGTACCAAGTTCTCTAACTTGACATGTTTTGTAGGTATGCTTTAAAGCAAATAGCACCCATTGGTATTTGGATAGTGGGTGTTCAAAACACATGACGGGAGATAAAAGTAAGTTCATTTCATTTACTCCACGAAGTAAAGGATTCGTTATATATGGAGATAACACAAAGGGAAGAATACTAGGAATCGAAAATGTTGGTAAAAATTCTTCCACTTCTATAAATGATGTATTATATGTTGAGGGACTTAAACATAACTTGCTTAGCATTAGTCAATTATATGATAAAGGCTGTAAAATTGTTTTTGAATCAAACGGTTGCATAATTGAAAATAAGCTAAACAAGGAAATAAAATTCATTGGTCAAAGAGTTGATAATATTTATATGATTAATCTTGATTGTCTTGCTTTAAATGATATGCAATGCTTCATAACTAAAGAGGATAAATCATGGCTATGGCATAGAAGAATTGTTCATATTCATGTAGACCATTTAAACAAACTTGTTTCAAAAGATTTAGTAATTGGTTTACCAAAATTGAAATTCGAAAATAAATTTTGTGACGCATGTCAAAAGGGAAAACAAGTAAAGGCTTCTTTTCAAGTGAAAAATATTGTTTCAACAACTAGACCTTTACAACTTTTACATATGGATTTATTTGGACGTTTAAAAATTAAAAGTTTTGGTGGAAACTATTATGGTCTTGTGATTGTGGATGATTATTCTAGGTATACATGGACTCTGTTCTTACTCATAAACATGAAGCATACCATGCATTCAAGAAACTTGCCAAGATCATCCAAAATGAACAAAATTTGAAAATAGCATCCATTCGAACTGATCATGGGGGAGAATTTGAAAACCAATCTTTTGAAAAGTTTTGTGAAAAATTTGGCATTGAACATAATTTTTCGGCTCCAAGAACTCCACAACAAAATGGAGTAGTTGAAAGGAAAAATCGATCTTTAGCGGAGCTCGCAAGAACTATGTTAAATGAAAGTAATATTTCAAAATATTTTTGGGCCGATGCGGTAAATACCGCTTGCCATGTTATGAACCGATGTTTGATAAGGCCTATATTAAAGAAAACCCCCTATGAGCTTTATAAAGGAAGAAAACCAAATATTTCTTATTTTCATATATTTGGATGTAAATGCTTTGTTTTAAACAATGGAAAGGATAATCTCGGCAAATTCGATGCAAAATCTGATGAAGTAATTTTTTTAGGTTATTCATCTACTAGTAAAGCATATCGACTCTTTAACAAACGAACATATACAATTGAAGAGTCTATACATGTCAAATTTGATGAACTTAACCAAAATCCTTCGAGAAAGGAAATTGATGATCTTGTAGGTACCTTTCAAGAAATAAACTTGGAAGATAAAGAAGAAAACAAAAATGAAGGAGATACATCACAAATTGACAAACCTCAACAAAAGGAGTGGATCACCTTAAAAAATCACCCCTTGGACAATATCATAGGTGAAATAACAGAAGGTGTAAGTACTCGAAATGCTATTAGAAATGCATGCAATCACTGAGCTTTTATATCACAAATAGAACCCAAAAATATTAATAAAGCTATTATTGATGAACATTGGATGTTGGCCATGCAAGAAGAATTAAATCAATTTGAAAGAAATGAAGTTTGGGAACTTGTGCCAAAACCCAATGATCATCAAATAATAGGTACTAAATGGGTTTTTAGAAACAAGCTAGATGAAAATGGAATAATAACAAGAAATAAAGCTAGATTAGTTGCTAAAGGATATAATCAAGAAAAGGGAATAGACTATGAAGAAACGCATGCTCCCGTAGCTAGGCTAGAAGCCATAAGATTACTATTAGCTTTTGCTTGTTGTATGGACTTTAAGCTTTATCAAATGGATGTTAAAAGCGCTTTTCTAAGCGGGTATATTCAAGAAGAAATTTATGTAGACCAACCTCCCCGTTTTGAAAATCACAAATTTCCAAACCATGTTTCTAAATTGAGAAAAGCTTTATATGGTTTGAAACAAGCTCCAAGAGCTTGGTATGAAAGACTTAGTAAGTTTCTTTTAGAAAATAACTTTGAAAAAGGAAAGGTTGATACTATACTATTTATAAAACACAAAAATAATGACATTCTTTTGGTACAAGTTTATGTTGATGACATAATATTTGGTGCTACTAACGAAATTCTTTGTCAAGAGTTTGCCAAGATTATGCAAGATGAATTCAAAATGTCCATGATGGGAGAACTCACCTTCTTCCTTGGATTACAAATCAAACAAACAAATGAAGGTACTTTCATTAGTCAAACAAAATATTGTAAAGAACTACTCAAAAGATTTGAAATGGACAAGGCAAACGAAATAGCTACACCCATGAGTACATCTTGCTACTTAGACAAAGATAAGAAGGGTAAGGACGTTGAAATAACTGAATACCGAGGTATGATAGGCTCCTTACTTTGCTTAACAGCTAGTAGACCTGATATTATGTTTGTTGTATGTATGTGTGCTAGATATCAAGCATGTCCTAAAGAATCACATCTCACTGCCGTAAAAAGAATTTTGAAATATCTTGTGGGTACTCCAAATGTTAGTTTATGGTATCCTAAAGGCGTTGAATGTATTCTTATAGGATATTCTGATTCTGACTTTGCTGGTTGTAAACTTGATAGAAAGAGTACTAGTGGCACATGTCATTTACTTGGTAGTTCCCTTGTTTCTTGGCATAGCAAGAAACAAGTAAGTGTTGCTTTATCAACAGCTGAGGCAGAATATGTAGCAGCTGGCAGTTGTTATGCTCAAATTCTTTGGATGAGACAACAACTTCTTGATTTTGGTGTTGTTCTAAACAAAGTGCCTATTAAATATGATAACACTAGCGCCATAAATATATCAAAAAAATCCTGTCATGCACTCTAGGACTAAACATATCAAAATAAGATATCATTTTATAAGAGACCATGTTTTGAAAGGAGATTGTGTTCTTGAATATGTTGAAACTTCAAAACAATTGGCAGATATTTTTACAAAACCCCTTCCAAAAGAAAAATTTATAAATATTAGAAGGGAATTAGGAATTTTGGAAATTGTTTAAATTTATTTTTATCACATTTTCTTACTCCTTGAACATAATTTTAAAAATCTTTAACTTAAAGATTTTAAATTTTTTAATTCTCATTTCTTTGAACATAGTACTTTACTTTGTGATATACATACAATTTTTGAAGTAAATACATACTCCACAAAAAGTCTTATTTTATTTTAAGTTCTCAGGAAGCATATACTTAATTAAACATATTTTGACACAAAAATAATCTCCTATGTACCACATGGTTCTCAAAAATAAATGGCAAATAATCTTTGATTTTCTTGACTCTCTCGTACAACAAAATCATTGGCAAATTGCAAAATTTCACTCCTTGCATAACCTCTCACCAAATTCCCATGAGACATTGCTTGCTTCCATGGTTTGAATTACTCTATGATATATGTTGCATATGTTAGGGGGAGTTTTATATACAATTGGTATTTTGCTTCAATAACATGTGTATCTATCTTTAAGTGGTATATATTCTTAAATGTTTTTGATGATATCAAAAGAGGAGTTTTTCATGATGCCAAAGGGAGAGAAAATATATATACACTCTAAGTGGCATAAAGTATTTTACAAAGGAGGAGAGAATATCGTGATGTTATAATTGTATAAATGTCAAAGTAGGGAATAAAATCTAGAATCAACATCACTATCTATCCTTGTTGAAATTGCATGATCAAGGGGGAGCCTTATAATATTTCTTTACAACATGTGATATCCAATTGCATGTGTAATTGACAAAGTGGTATTCAATTATATGTATGACATATGTATAACATGTGCTATCAAATTATATGTGTAAAGGGGAGCCATTTATGCCATTTATATGAACTATTATGAAACTAACACCTCGAGAGATGAACAATTATTGTCATCATCAAAAAGGGGGAGAATGTATTTATATATTGATGTAGGTTTTGATAATGACACAACAAATAAAGAGATATTAAGGATGTTGTCAAACTATCAATTTTTATGAACAACAAAGGACTTGAGTCAAGGCATTCACAAAAGACTAAATCAAGTGAAAATTGATCAACAAAATGCCTAAGGATCAAAGGATTGGAACCATAAATTATAAAGTGGCAAAAAGGGTGAAACAAAGCTTCAAATTTCATGTATCAGGTACATGAATCGACTCATACAGTAACCAATGGCCATATGAATCAATTTATATGACTAACAAAGGCTGGGATTTACAAAATAACTAAAGGAATCGATTCATGATGAAGAACTAGCTTGGGGAATCGATTCACATGGTAAATTGGTAAGCAATTTATGATTCAACACGCAGGAATCGATTCACTCATAGGAGGAATCAATTCCCGTAGCATATTGGCCTAGGGAATTGATTCAAAACAAGAAGAATCGATTCATTACCATTGTTAACATGAAGGAATTGATTCACCAACTTAAAGAATCGATTCATACGCTGTGTCAGGACCAAAATGCACGTTGGGAATCTATTTATTCATCGATTCATTCAATTTAAAGTTCTAGACAATGCATGAAGAATTAATAAATTGGCCACTCCATGCTGCACTACATCGAAGGAGTAAATTAATTAGCCAAACCATATTGCACTTCATTGAAACTGCAAAGCCACGCTCCATTATAATTTTCAAATTGAGACATCATGCTCCACTTGCCAATGTCAAAGGAATTTTTAATGGAAGGGCCATGCACTAGACAGCTATAAATAGAGAGCTGATGGAGGAAGTAAAACACATCAAGCAACAAAAACATTTCTTGCTTTCTTCCTTTCCTTCCAACATTGCCTTCTTTCTTTTCTTTACAAATTCCTCTCTGTTGCATTTTCTTTGAAATTATTTTTGAGAGTTAGCTTGTGAGGAAAATATTTTGAGTGAGCTAAAATTTACGTATCCTCTCTTTGAGAGCTATTATTTTGTGAGAGCTTTAACTTGTATATCCACTCTATTGGAGAGTTACTCTTGTATCCTAAACACCAAAATTTCTAGAGTTGTGGGTTGGGTTTCAACCTTATAATTGTGAGATTGAGAGATTGGGTGGGGTGCCCTTGTACTTATAAGAATTAGGTTCTTGAGTGTGGGACAATAGGAAGCCGCGATTGCTCAAAGTTGTATCTCTAATCTCCAATAGTGGAAATCCTCTAAGTGGGTTGCTTAGAGGCGAGATGTACATCGGTGTAGTGGAACTCGTATATATCGGTTTGCAAATCTCTCTTCCCTACACTCATATAAATTTATGTACTTAAAATTTGCTTGTTAAATATTTGTGTTTATAAATTAATTAGTTAAGCAACGTCATTAATTTACTTGTTTAAATTAAAGTGCATATTCCATTGGCTTGACTAAATTTGTAAATCACTTAAATTAAATTTGTTAAAGTTGTTTAAGTAATATTCTTGAATTATTCTTTAAATCTTTCTAAACACCAAAAATAGTGTTGTGATTAATTTAATATTATTACTTGAATATTACTTTATCTCTTAAGTGAATTTATTGCCATATACTTAGTACTTGTTAATTTGCTTTGTGTATAATTTGTGATTAAATTTATTATTTTCATTAAGCATAATTATTAAAGAATCAATTCACCCACCTCTTGAGTAATTGAGGCCACTTGGTTAACAGTCATCACCACTACCACCATCACAACCATCGACGACGAGAGTGGTGTTATCACCCTTGTCACCACTTGTCATCACTACTCACTCCCTGTAACTGTTATCACCACCAACGTCACCTTTAGTATCCTCATTGTGATAACTGTCATCATCGTTGCCCCTCCACCATATACCATTATCGTTGTCACCACTGTCACTGTCGTCACCACTATTGTTGCCATCATTATCGTCATCACTATTATTGTCACCAGCACTATCACTACGAATGTCACCACCATTGTTGTTGTCACTACCTTCACCCCCATTTTAGCTAGAATTATAATTCTACATTTTAATTTTATATGATCTAATTGTAGAATTAGTAATTCTAATTTTATAAGAGTTAAAATTATAATTATAATTCCAATTCTGTACCCAAAATAAATTTTTACATATAAATAACAAGATTCTAGATAAGGAAATATAATCTAATTAGTTACAAAAATAAGTCTAATAAATTACAATAGAAGTGTATATTTCCTTTATTGGGTTGACTCTTTTTTAGGAATGATCACTATATATTAACGGACCTCTTCTTTAAGGGAAAGATGACCTATATATATTATATTTTTATTTGTGAATTAGTCATGCACTTAAAAACCTATATAGTTTCAATATGAAACTTGCAATTTAAATATTTGGGGTTACCCATTAGGGAGTCACCAAGAAGGAAGAAGTTATGGAAACCGATGGTGGTGCTAGCTAGGTGGAAGTGTAGGTGTTTATCTTTTAGAGCGTTATCATGTTGATTAAGCCTGTTTTGTCCTGTATGCCAATTTATTTCTTGTCCTTCTTCAAAGCTCCCACAGGTATTATTTCTTCACTATATTCTTTATTGTTTAATTTTTTATGGGGTGGGATAGAGGGGAAGAGGAAAATCCATTGGGTAGCTTGAAAAGATATGTGTTATTCAAAGGATGAGGGCGGGTTGGGGTTTAAAAATATGGCATTTTTCAATATTGCTCTTTTATCAAAGTAGAGGTGACGTTTATTATAAGATAGACAAAGTCTATGGGGTAAGGGTGTTGATGTCTAAGTATAGGGAGACAACAGTCATGAGGGGTGAATATGATACAAAGTCATCCTCATGGTGGAAAGATATATGTAATATAGGTAAAAGAGAGGGTTATCGGAGGGATCAAGTGGATTGGGGTTAGTGGTCAATAATGATCGGGAAGATGGTGGGGAAGGTAAAAGTACTTGTTTTTGGAATGATAACTAGTGGGGAGAGATGTCATTCCAAGAGCAGTTTCCTCGATTATATTCTATAACTATGAATGAGATGGAATCAGTTGCTAGTATGGTAAATAGAGAGGGAGGTGGAGTTAGTTGGAGATGGAGGAGACATTTATTTGATTGGGAGAAAAGCTTGGTGTGGGAGTTAGAAGAAGTGTTGAGGGGGTAGAGATAAATGAAGGGGTAAATGATATGTGGGTATGGTTAGGGGAAGTGGATGGAGGGTTCTCGGTAAAGCGTGTTTATCAACTTTTATCTACATCTAATGAGGTCCAGACATTTTGTACAAGAGTGTGTGGAACAAATTTGTACCTTTTAAAGTTACAGGTTTTACGTGGCAAATGATGAAGGAAAGGATATTGGTGCGAGTTGAACTGCTAAAGCAAGGAATGATGGTATCAAATATATGTCCAATGTTTCAAAGCTCAGAAGAAACAATATCTCATTTGTTATTCTCTTATGTTAAAGCTTACAAGGTATGGGCTAAATGTTTACAATGGTGTGATGTATCGGGTGCTTTAACTTATGGTGGTGGTAGTCACTTGATGAGTTTCATTGGAATATTCCCCCAGTAATTAGGCACAACAAGAAATGTGGAGTGTCATCCAGTTTGTTGTGATTTGGTCCTTATGGTTAGAGAAAAATAAAGTTATTTTTGATGATCATAAGCTAGATCTAGATAAGGTGCTTGATCTTGTCCAACTTAGAGCTTGGTCATGGTTAAAAGTGCGAAAATCTTCTTTTTGTTATTCCATGTTGTTGGTTAGAGAATCTGGTAATGTGTATTATATCGTGTTGAATGTTGGCACAAGTGTTCACAGTTGTATGTTTGTATTGAGTATATCTTATACTCAATTACTTTAAAGTTTATATATATATATATATATATATATATTTTGTTTGATTCTTCAAAAAAAAAAATGGTCATAGCTTGATTTTGTCAATATCGTAACAATTGTGGTGGTTTAAAACTGTTAGTATATACTTTAACCAGAAATAAAAAAAAAGAAACATAATATTTTTTAGCATAAAGATTAATTCTTAAAGAGTAAACCTACAAATCAATTAGTCATTAATTTTGTAAGTGTGAATCAATTTAAGCCCTTATTTTAAAATGAATCACTTTAGTTCTTTGTTTTATGAAAAATCAATTATTTAATTATTTTTTAAAGACTAAAATATTCTATTCAGGTTGTTTTTATAAGACCATATTATATCATTTCAAACAAATTAAGAAATTTAATTATTTTAAGTAAATATATCAAAAGTGTCAATTATTTTTGTTATACTTCCAAACTTATTATTCATATTAATGGAAGAGAGAAATAAAATTTTATTGATATTAATAGAGAGAAAATGCAACTATTGTAATAAATAATAGACACAAATTATAACTTGTAAAAGTTCTTATAAAAAGGGCAAAAAATTAAAAAATAGAATCTTAAAAATTGGTGCTACATTGTATTAAATCAAAGATTAAAGTAGTTAATTTTAAAATTGATAAGTAGACGGATTGTTACCTACAAAATTAGGGACTACTATGAATGTTTGCTTCATTTATAAATAAGGACTTATTTTTTAAAAGATGTCATAAGGACTAATATACCTATGTATATTGTCAAACTTTAGTTAATAGTATTAATATGTATATGTAGTCAATAAAACCGTTAAAATAATTAACTCAATTCAAGAATATTTAAGTTCAATTATTACAAAACATGTATCCCGAATCCCGAGTCACCAGCTTATCCACTAATTTCCTTTTACATTAAAATAACTTGGCCAATAATTTGAATATACATTGAATTTATGAGTGGTCCCCATATTGCCAATACTAGATTCGGCACAAAACTAAAATATTTTCCCTGGTCAAAGAATAATATTAAGAGGTGAGTATAAACTTAAAGCCTTTTGTAAAATTATTGAATTATTTGTTTTACAATTATTTTATAGCTTTTTTAGAATAAGATTATAAGTGGGTTTTCTATTGCTATTTCATTAGTTGAACTTGATACATCATGCTTCCCTTTTATGAATAGTAACAAATTAAGTGCATTATGTTGAGATTAAAATAATTTTTCAAATTTTTGTCTTCAATTTTTCCCAACAGAGCTCAAACGTTTTATTTGAAATTTTCTACTTTTACAAATATAAAAGATAAATAAATAAATAAATAATACAGGAAAAGTAGAACAATAAAACTTATAAATGATATCAAATTAGACCGAGCCAATATATCCGACTGATTAATTAAGTAATTAATTTAAATTAATTATTATTATTATATGCAATCACAATTAAATAATAATAGGTTAAATCACGGATTTTAAAAACATTCCACAAAATAGACACTAGTACTCTAGAATACGTTTTTTTAAAAATAATAACAAGGTGACGTCTTCATATTTTGAAAGGGCCCGAAAAGTTTAACGTAATGTTTAGTTTACAAGTATTTGAAGAAAAATAAAAAATTATTTTTAAAAAATTGAAAAAATAAAAAAATTTGTTTATAAAATATTTTAAAAAAATTTATGAAAAACTAAAAATTGGATTGTTTAAATTTTTTTAAGAAATATAAAGAAGTTTTTAAAGAAGTTTTTAAAGAAAACTGAAAAATAAAAAAGTTTTTCAAGAATTTTTATAAATATTCTAAGAAATGAAAATTTTAAAAAATAAACAGAAAACTTTTTTTAAAAAACTTGATTAATTTTCTAGAACTAAATGTAGCTAAATTTTTCATAATTTTAAATTCATTTTTCTTACTCCCTTCCCTAAACTTGCTCCAGGAGATCAAGATCAAAACACGTGTATCCTTAAGAAGATAAGGGTATGAAAAGAAATTGAATGAGGAGTATTTAATGTTGTTTTAAAATTTTGAACAATAATTTAAACTTTTGAACATTAAACGAGTAGTTTGGCTTTATGTAAATTATTATTTTTCAATAAAAACTTAATCTGATCATAACTTTTTAAAACAATAAAATTTTGGAAAAAAATAAAACGACAGTAACACTTTTTGGGTGAATACAACAATAATTAATATTTGAAGCGTAGGAAATATATTTTTATATCACACATTTTAAGTAAAATATTTATTTTAAATGAGCTAATTATTAATTCATTCAAATTCCGGAGTCAACTTTTGGCAGCTGATAATGAAAAGTATGGAATATCAATTATATATATGTTATGAAACAACTTAGAAAATAAAAAAGAGGAAGGGGGATAAAGAGGAAGTATTTAGTCAAAGTTTTCTTCACTTCAATTGCAAAATTGATGAAGAGCTCATGTCCTTTTATAGCATAAGATGGACATCCACATTTATTATTATATTCATAATACTCTCCCTTGGATGTCCATATTTTAGAATGTGCATCGTTAAAACCTTACTAGGAAAAACCCAGTGGGATAAAAACCTAGTGAAAGAAAAAGAGTACAACATTCTTTACAAAGTAAATTCATGGCTAAAAAAAAATTAAATTACAAGTATTTAATTTTCCCCCTCATTAGAACATTTATGTAAGCGTCGAAGACCGATCTTCTGTACTAGTTGCTTGAAGACTTTGGTTGGTAATGATTTTGTGAAAATATCTGCCAAATTCTCACATGATCGGACTTGTTGGACATTTATTTCACCATTCTTTATGAGATCATGAGTAAAGAAAAATTTTGGTGAAATATGTTTTGTTCTATCTCCTTTAATACAACCCTCATTTAACTGGGAGATACAAGCTGCATTATCTTCATATAAGATTGTTGATGGTAGTTTTCCAACATGCAAGCCACAAGTTTCTTGGATATGTTGAATCATAGACCTCAACCAAACACATTCTCGACTTGCTTCATGTAATGCTAGAACTTTAGCATGATTAGATGATGTTGCTGTGATCGTTTGCTTTATGGATCTCCATGAAATTGCTGTACCACCACATGTGAACAAATATCCTGTTTGTGATCGACCATTATGAGGATCAGACAAATACCCCGCATCTGCTTAACCAATTAGGTTTGCCTTAGATACATATGGGAAAAATAAACCCATGTCCATTGTACCTCTAAGGTAGCGAAATATTTGCTTAATCTCATTCCAATGCTTTTTGTGGGTAAAAAATTATGTCTTGCTAATAAATTGACAGCAAATGATATATCAGGTCATGTATGACTAGCAAGATATATTAGTGCACCAATTACACTGAGATATGGTACTTCAAGACCAAATAAGTTCTTCATTTTTCTCGAGGTCGAAAAGGATCTCTGCTTACTTCAAGTGATCTTACAACCATTGGACTACTCAATGGGTGTGATTTGTCCATATAGAATCGCTTTAGCACCTTTTCTGTATAAGTCTTTTGGTGTATTAAAATTTCTTCCTTTAAATATTCTAATTGTAATCTAAGACAAAACTTTGTTTTTCTCAAGTCTTTCATCTCAAATTCTTTTTTTAAGCAATTTACAGCCTTTGATAGCTCTTCAAGAGTTTTGATAATGTTTAAATCATCTATATAAATAACAATTATAACAAACTTCTGGGAATGGAGTAGTTCCAGCTGGACGGGACTATATTTTTTTTTCAGTCACAAGGAGACAAGTATAAATAAAATTTCACATAAGGAACCCGGTAATAAAAATTTAAAATTTTTATAAAATATTATTCAAATATTAGTTGCCTAGTGGTAAAGTAATAACTTATCATATTATAAGACCTGGGTTCGAATCCTTAATAATGTTATATTATTTATTGACTTCTTTATTTATATAAAATATATTATATTATTTTAGAAATACCAATAACAGATACATATAAAATGTTAATTATAAAATATTGATTAGTGCATGGTGTAATTAAAATATGAAGCTGGTACTAATTATGAAGCAACATGTAATTATGGCTATGATACATAGTTTAATGATGTAGCAATAATAATCATGCACTAGCTATTTAATATTTAATAATGGAACAAAGGCTACAACATAATCCGTGAAAGGCAAATAATGGATTAGCTAGTGCATGAAAGGCAAATCACGTGAAAGGCAAATAATGCTATTAGTAACGTGGATGTTAGTAATGGAGGAGAAAAATAAAATAAAATAATGGCAATTGTAACATCATGAATTTAGCATATATATAAACACAATTAAATAATCTTCATAAGCATAATAATCATGTAATCTGTTAAAAACATTATGAAATAATGAAATGTATGATTTATATATTTATTATTATTATTATTATTATTTTAAATTGTTATAGTTCTTTAGGAACTATCAATATTTTCAAGAATTTTGAATTATTTGACTATCAATTTTATACATACTATAGAGATGTTTATGAATAAGTTCTTCAGGAACCTATTTTTTATGATATAGATATAATCTTTTATATCCTTCGGGGATTTTAAAATATAAGTTCTTCGGGAACTTTTATAATATATACATAAATAACATAAGGTATATAAATTAAAATTCAATGATAGTAATAATCATGTATTACCTTTCATAGACTTGTCTAGATACTAATTGGTCAGAACCTTGTACTGATAACATGTTATGAAATAACTTAGAAAATAAAGATGAGGAAGGGGGATAGAGAGGAAGTACTCAACCAAAGTTTTCTTCACTTCAATTGCAAAATTAATGAAGAGCTCATGCCCTTTTATAGCATAAGATGGACATCCACATTTATTAATATATATATATATATAACTGGCAGACCCTTAAAATTAACTTTCTTAGCTGATTGCTGGATTCCAAATAAGAAGACAAGTCAGCTTTATATATACTTAATGCTGTTTTATACTATATAGTATATACTGCTTGGAATATACTATATATTAAAGGTGTATATAAATTAGAATGTTATTTAATTTGTTTTTATTTAACAATTTTTATTTGATTTGAGAATAAGCAGAGTATTTTGTAATTAAAATAAATATAGTATGTTAGATTAAGAAAACAACAGAATATTAAGAAGAAACTTAAATTCAAAACTTTTATTTTAAATCAAATAATATCCCATCAATTAATTTATGTAAGGATAATAAGAGAATGTTTGATTAATAGAGATAAATTATGAGTCTCGTTTTTTGATGTGAAAATTACATGGAAGGTATAGAGTAATGTAAAATATTTTAAAAAATCTAATAGAGGTGTAATTTTAAGTTTATTTTATACCTATAAATAATACTTGTAATGTTAAATACATGAATAATATTGATTTTCTTCATTTTCTCGTTCCATTCTGTTTATTCTTATTCCATTCTATTTACTCTTTTTATTTTTTATTTTTCTATTTATGAAACATTATTGCAAAGTTCACTCCTTTTCAAGTAATCCTAATAATTTTTATTTGTATGTATAATTATTGGTTTTTGAAATAACAAAAGTGTTGAGATTATATATGTTTGTGTGTGTATATATATATATGTATATATTTATTTTAAAATATTTTTTATAAGAACTTTTAAATATTGTATTTCATATTGAATTAAGGTGATATTAATATGTTTTAGAATTTGAAGATGAAGTGTACAAGAACGATTCACAAAGGATAGAGCTTTAAGAGGTAGGAGTGAGATAAGAATATAATATGGAAAGACATAAGCATAATAGAAAGAGTCTTTTACTCTTTTTAAACTTAAAACAACTATGTTATTTTAAATTAATATTTATAATTACCTTGAAAATAAATTGAAACTTAAAACACATATATCTTGTGTGATTTATCTTGAATGACTTGGTATGGACTGTGATGAAACGATATGATGATTAAACTATTTGGACTTGACATGGACTATAATATATGATGGCTGGACTACTAACACTTAATATGGACTATAATAATAACTAAATCACTTTAACTTAAAATGAGTTATTATGTATTATATTGATGGTCAAATTATTCTTGACTTGATTGAGTTATGATTGATAGTCTTGTATAGAAATGAAGAATGAACATATAGCAAGCATGATGGAAAGTTAAAACTCAAAGAATTTATATTTGTATCCATTTTAAGGAACTATTTTTTTATTATTGTTTTAAATATCTATGATTCAATACTTATTTAGTTTTGTGTGTATAAATTATTCTTATTTAAGAATACGAGTTTTCTTGAAAGGTTCTTTTAATTTGTTTAAATTAATTATTTAAATTAAATTTTTAAGATGACTTTTAGTCGTTATTTTGATAAAAGAAATCATTTTTTTATCAAAATACAAAGTTTGAGATATTTTATTGTTAAATGAAGGGATGGATCTTCATTGATATTAATAATTTGTTTAAATTCTTGAAACTATGAAAAACGTATTTCAAGAGGTCTGAAAATATCATTAAACTTTTCATATACTAATTTTCTAGTATCTTGATTAATAATTTAAAGTGGTTCACAAGTTAAGGTCAAATTAAAATAAATTAGTTTTGAGTTTTCCAATGTACTTATTAAAGAGGAATTTGAGGTATTTTTAAGACTTTGAAACTCAATATTAATGAGATTTGATTTGTGAATGATAAAAGGATTGTAATGAAATTTTTTTACATGTGTGAGACCTTATTTGTTTGGAAACATAAAATTTACTGGGGTGACTGTATTGTGATTCATGAGCTCCAAAGGTATAATTGTTAATTGAGTTTCTAAAAGTTTTAATTAACTTAAACGTGAGTAGTTCATGCATCATGAAGACTCAGAAGAGAAAATATATGATATTTCTTAGGGACAGATTGTAAAAATCGAGGAAACATTAGAATATGTTCAATTAAGAACCTTGGGATGAGAGTGTGCGAAAGAGTGCTTCAAGTAACCTCGAGTAGTTTCCCAATGCCAGGTACTTTCAAAATAAACTCTTTCACTTTGACTAATCTCTAAGTATTCTCATATCAGTTGAGTTGTTCATATGCCATGAGGACATTTATATCATTATTATCTAGATTTGTGGAATAATGTAAACTCCTAGTTGGCCTAATGCAAAATAAGACTTTAAAGGGCCCATATGCATAGATAGAAAGAAAGTATATTCTTCCACTGTCATGGTACCCTGCTTGAGTTCCATGAACTCCAGCTCTTTCCTACTCCTGACCGTATCTGAAAAATATTTTTTCATAAATCATGCTCTGAAGTTTTCTCAGATCAACTGGGTATCAGTTGCAATCATTCTCGCTCTTGTAATTCTCCACCAATTTTCTGCTTCTCCACGAAGCATATAAATAACATACTCCACCTTCTGTTCCTCGGTGCAGTGAAGACTACCATAGATGCGCTGCAAATCCTTAACCCATGTGTGTGCTGGCTCGGGGTTAAAACCTCCATGAAACTCATTTGGTTTTTGCTTCAAAAAGTGATTTAATCCTTGATGATTTTGGGCCTGAGGCTGTCCCTGCCTCTCAAGTATATCAACAAAACATTGGAAAGCTACCGCCATGACATCCATGCCTTGGCGATTTGCCACATCTTATCCTGAAATTAATACCGAACTTTAAGACCATTTCAAGGATAAGGACATGCAATTATTCTTAATTAATCACATCGCAATTCCAACACTTAACAATTTATCTCAATATACTTTTAGCATTTCCTAATCCAATAGAATCTCACACAAGCAATTATGATAGCCGGTCATATTGCACATAACAACCACTTACTCACAGTAAGCATACTTTGGCCTTGGACCTTAAAGTCCGTTCTGATACCATTACATGTTGTGACACTTATTAATAAAATATGGGGAAATTTTTTTCCGATTTCGACGAACCAATCGAATCACTCAAAAGTCCCAAAACACACACACACACACACACACACACACACACACATATATATATATATATATATATATATATATATCACTATATGATCCTCTAAACTCTCCTTGGGAATTTCATACTAAATCATCATCATCAACATAAGCATATATGTATCCAGAGTGTCGGCCAAGACAATACTATACCCAAAAGCTATACAAATATATATACATATTTATATGGGTCTCCAAGACCATAACATCTCCAACCAAGGAATCACCAAGCATCACCTTGGTCCTGATACAATTATTTTCATATGTTAGAATGAAGAGTTCAATGAAAGAGAATCAAGTTTGTATAATATGAACTCAAGGGAATGGATGTGCCAAGTTTAAACACAGAGGTTGTAATATAGTATAGTTGTCATTCCACTGAGGAGGTGTTAACATAAAACCTTAGCTTTGAACTGAGTTGACAGAAAGTTTTGTTTTGGATTGTTATAAATGTTGCTGATTGAAAAAGTAATAAATAACAGAGAGTGAAATTTTGCAAAAGATAACAGTGAATAATTTTGAGAAAGAATCAGTTTAGTAAAACAGGTATTGGTTTCATCACATCTCACCTTTTGTAAGCTGTATAAGTTTTTACATAAGTAACTTGAAAAGATAGTTTCTACGTCACAATCACAATCATTTGCATCGATCCCTCGACTACAAAATTCATAAGAATGATTTCAAACTGCTGATCCCTCAGTCACTTTGAAATCATCCCAGCATTATCGATCGATTGTTTTGACGTTTATTACGTTAGATGTCATCCCTGACTACCTACTCACAACAAGTATTTCATTCAGATCTGCTTTCAAAAGTCACTTCCCAGCATACTTGAGAAAACTTAAAACAAGAAAATAGTGATCAAGTACTTTCAGGCATTAAACGCAGAAGGAAATACAGAAACTTATCAAATCTCATTACAACATAAAAACTTACAGCAGCATTACTTCAGGATTGAATGGATTATAACCAATCCCATAAGGGAGTTTAGCTACTCATGCTTTGCATTTTCACCTTCAAAATATGAATACAGAAAATAATGGAAAAGGTTGGATTATGAGGGAAATATAGGGGATGAATCTGATGCATGATGTCCTGTTTTCTGCCTGATTTATAGGGGTTATGGTTCAGCTTCCTTTGCCACTTGCATAGACCCCATGAAGGAATATTCGGAGACATGCAGAAACACAAGAAAATGGTTGAGTTGGCATCACACCATTGGTGAATATTAAATTAAAATTCCCATACTGCATGAGTCACGCTTGAGCTTGATGGTCACGCTCAAGCGTGGAGGGTTCTGATGTCCACTTGGTTGCCTCACGCTCAAGCTGTCTTAACCATGCTTAAGCGTGGCCTTCTTGTTCAGTACGCTAGTTTCCACGCTTGATTCACGCTTGGGCGAGCTCAAACTTATGCTCTGTTATCTATCAGTCACGCTCAGGCGTGGAATCTTTACGCTCAGGCGCTCTTCTTCTCAATCCACGCTTATCTCACGCTCAGGCGCGCTTGGACCCACGCTCGAGCGTCCCTTTCTTACGCTCAAGCGTGACGGGGCTGATGCTGACGTTCCGCTTAAGCGCACAGCTATGTTCAGGGTCACGCTTGAGCGAGCTCGGGCTCGCGCTCAAGCGTGAGATTCTTCTTAACACTTCTTGCTCCAGCTGCTTTCAAGCGTGGGGAGTTGTCTTCTTTAAATCATGCTTAGGTGTGTTGAATGCCACGCTCAAGCGTCCCTAGGCTTTGATGTGTTGGTCCTTCTTGGTTTCTTCAAGCCTTGTTTGGTACTTTTTTCACATATGTTGTCAAATCAAGCTTGTTTTACACAATGTGTTATTTTCAACAAAAATCATGCTTAATTAATTACTAATCTGGTTAAATTCTTTCAAAAATGAGTTAAATTGAAATATTAAATCAATGTGAAATAGCACTTATCAGGTCCACATCCACTTAAAAATAACCATAACTTAGGGGTGAATATATATATATATATATATATATATATATATATATATATATTAAATGATAGGTATTGAACCAAATTCAACACAACTCATCAATCAAGCATCCAGTTCCACGCATAGTCAACAATTCCTTATATTCATTACCACACACACTATCATTTAATACAATTACATTACCTCAAATGTAATCAACTATATCAATACACACTATAAGTTGTCCAACAACTTTTAAATCTCAATATATGTATGCAAATGCACATGCATATAGATCTGACTCTAATGATGGGAATTATAGTGCAGTGTATATATTTTTAGAACATATAATCAATTTTGTTTTACCAGTACCAAACTGTTCACCCATAATGTAACACCAGTCACTCTCAGTGACAACGATAACTCAACTAGGTTTTACGGGTCGACCTTGAATCCAATCCAAGGAGGCTGTGGATCCTAAAGGAAACCACACTAGGTCTTTGCCTATCCAAAGGCTGCCCTCCCATCTGGGCCAGCGTCACAAACCCCTGCAGTCTTGTGTGCGTCCTTTAATGCAAATGCTATGCAAACCACCGACACAATCATCAAGTACCACCTGATTATCATCATCAGGGGCCACCACTTGGTTACCATCACCAAGGGTTCTCATCTCAAACATCAATTATACATAGCATGCAACAACCAATAAATCATAATTAATTCACAATATCAACTAAGCTACCTCAAGCTTATTTAATCATCATCAGTGTTATCAATGATAGGGTGGCGGTTCATGGTGGCGAGCCAAAAAAATGCCATAAAACTTATGGCGGATGCCATGGCAGTCATGATAAAAACTTTAAATATACAAAAATATACATTAAAAAACACTGCAGAATGAAAAACAAAGCAAAACTAACATAATAACTCAATTAAAATTATACCATAACAATGTAAAACATTACATAACTAATTAATAAAAGCTTCAAAACAGAATAATCATCAACAACTACATGTAAAATGTTTAAAAACAAATAAGATATAGACTAAATAAAAACTAATCTTCCTTCTCAACCCCAACATAGTCATTATCTTCATTCCCATGGTTATCTTCAAAGAGAAATCCCTTATCATCCTCATCTTCTGAATCCTTCAAATTCAACTCAGTTTCATTTTCCTTTTCACTTTCATTATCATCCTCAAATTTAAGTTCTTCTTCAATTAATATCCTTTTTCCCTTGGATGATGAAGTTGAAGCCACCTTCTTCTTCTTGTTAGACTTGATAGTAATAACAACACTTGAAGCTTATGTCCTCATCTTAGTTTTCTGCCTAGTATATACCCTAGGCTCTCCAACTCTCAAAGCTGCATAAATAGTTCCCTAATCCAATGCATTATCATCCTCAAAGACTAAATCAATTGCACCATCATTATTGTCATCATCCATTTCCCCAACAAGCTATTCATTATACTCATCTATGTCATTAAGTGAGATTGGATCAATTTCATCTCTAATATTATACATCTTTGCAAGAGTTTAGTTGTATTTGACATAAACCAAGTCATGCAACTTCTTGTGATCCAACCTATTTCTTTTATTTGAATATATCTACATATAATCAAAATTATTATAATTCGTAAACTTCTAAATTTTAAAGATAGATGAGATAATTGAGAGTTGATACAATTATTTTCTTAAACACACTCCAATTATGCTCACACCTAAATGCGTTACATGTCAAGCTAAGTATCTTGATGACAAGTTGTTGCAAGTTTAGTATCGTACGTCCACACATTCGCCACCATTGAGCTACAAAACCAACATTTGGAAGAGATTTAGAAGTGAAAATTTAAATATAATTTACTATACAAGTAAATTAGTAATTATATTCTTACCCAAAGTAATGGTTTTCCTTTGTTTCTGTGCAAACTCACATCCAAACAAACCTCTACTATCCTTATAAATTGGCAACTCAGTTAGGATCTTCTGTTGCATATTTGGACATGGCACCAACCTCTTGATACAATCATACAACCCAGCTGTAACCTCTAAATCATATTCAATTCCTGGGTTGGAATAATAAAACTCTGGATTCAGCTAGTGGCCAGTCGCATGCAATGGTTGGTGAAGTTAGCAACTCTATTTACGATCAATGATCTGAAACACATCCTTGTATTTGCTTTCATCTTTGTTAAAGGCTTTTATGATGGCTTCATTTTCCTTATCCATTGCTTCATAGATGTAGCCTATGGCTAGTTTCCTTTCCCTATCCACAAGTCGAAGCACTCAAACAAGAGGTGCCATAACTTTAAAGGTGAAGTCCACATTCTTCCAAAAATTAGGCATTAGAACAACTTGTGTTGCTTGCTTCCCCTTGGCTTCCTTACTCAACTTGTTCTTTATCCATTCATCAGAGGTGAACATCTTCCTCAAGTTCCCTTTTTGTTGGTGAAACCTTTCTAATGAAAGAAAGTAGGTGGCAAATTTAGTGACCGTATATCTCGCTAACTATTTCCCTTCTGTGAAACGCCTCAACTAACTAAGGGTACTAGAATGGGCATAGATAAAACCAACAATA
The DNA here is from genome assembly GCA_037962975.1 of Clitoria ternatea. Classification (NCBI taxonomy): domain Eukaryota; kingdom Viridiplantae; phylum Streptophyta; class Magnoliopsida; order Fabales; family Fabaceae; genus Clitoria; species Clitoria ternatea. The sequence continues at coordinate 19,041,227 of CM075673.1, read as the reverse complement.
GCTATTCCCCTTTGAATTATCTTCTTGACCAACAGAAGCTTTCCAATATCTTCAAGCATCAAATCTATGCAGTGTGCGACGCAAGGGGTCCAATAAAGGTGTGGTCTCTTCTCTTGTAACTTCTTCCTGGCTGAAACATAGTTTAAACCATTATATGTGATTGCTTGTGAAACCATATTCTCTCCAATCTCCTCTACAGTAGAGTTAAGCAACTCAAATAACTCGTCACCGGTCTTCACAAATGGTGATCCATCAACAGACTTCATAAACATTGTCCCAGTAGTTGAATTAACCAAAAAATTTATCAAACAACATTGCTTCCTATCAGTCCATGTATCTGACATTATAGAACCATCATGTTTTCCCTATTGCTCCTTATGGTCTTTTAATAGATTGTTGGTGTGCTCTAACTTTTTGTTTAACAATTTAACTTGCATTCATGGTAACTAGGAGCTTTCAAATTTTTTCCATAGGCACCAACTGTTAGAAACTATATAGTTTAATTAGTCCTACATTGAATATTCTTAAAGGACCTATGCCTTCTATGTTACTATATAAGTAACATCTTGTAAAGCTTTTAAACACACCAAAAATATAAACACTTCCTAATGTAGACATAGCTGTAAGTACATACATTGTTTACTGAACCACATAAAATTCTTGTGTCATTTCTCTCTTTTTCTCTTTCTTTTAATTGCCTTGTTCCTAACAATTGGTATCAAGAGCCTATATCTTAGTATGCTATATGTGTTAGGGAATCCCATCAGGGTCAGGCAGCAGAAACACAAAGGATTCCTAAAAATAAGGATTGCAAATGCAAATATCTCAAAGCATTATGTAATTAAAATTTTAAGTTAAGGATTACCTCTTGTAGACGCACAACGAGTTCCTCGATCGAACAATAGCTTTGCCCTTAAGAGTCCACACGAGCACTCCCACCAGAAAACTAAAGATCCGAATGCTAGTACGGAATTTTAGTATAATCTAATTTCTGAGCCGTAGCCTATGAGCATCTCATGCTCTATAAATAGGCTTAGGTCTTGACCTGAGCTCTCATTAAACATTGGGCTCCTGATTCATTCTAAATGAGTTAGGCCCAAATAGTTTTATTTTTAGTGCAACTAAAATAAAACTATCCTCTAGTGGGCTTACTCTATGTGTGTGACCCTATAGGTAAAATATTTGGTTATATTAATAATAAACTATTTTATTATTAATATAAAATAAGAGCGGTATCTAGCAATACATCATTATGTCTGAATATTATTTATCATCGACATGACCTATAAGTGATAACTATTTTATATATTTATTCCTTTTGTCACGATATCTAATTGGGCCCAAGGCATGGTCGTCGTCATCCTTATATGGCCCAATTCATTTTACTTGATACCAGAGTAGACTTTATAGAATAAATATGTAATATTTATTCGTCCTAGCATGGCCATGCATTTCGTTAGTCTTACCCCATTAAGTGGCCCATAGATATCACTCCTGTCACATAGGAGAGACAAATTCCATCTACATCACTCACATCGCTCTGCATAATTTATCTATTACCTAATCACAATCTTTATGGTCATCTTATTACAGATAACGTTTGATTGTATTAAAATAATAAACTCCTTATATAGGAATCGTAGTGACTTCAGGTCGAAGGACTATATACCATTATCACATTGAGAACTGTTTATGACACTCATGTAATGATCCATGCAACGTTCTCATGGTGGGTCTGTCTAGTACAACATTACTCTTAGTATGTACCCGTGTAAAGACTTGATATCATATATCCATGATTTGTGAGATCAAATCATCAGTACATTCACACACTAATCTTAATGTATTTACATGTCCCTATGTAAATACTTGATTAGGGACATTTTAGAAATAATTCTCATATGACCTATTGTTTTAGGATAAATAACATTAGTCTAAAATTGAAAATACTAATTTTATTGATAAGTTAAAATTGATACATTAATAGCTCGTAGTGCATACATCAACAATATGGTTATAGCAGTATCTGATCTTCCACATCAAAAAGGATTTGGTTTTTCCATGAGAGTCTCACTTTAAGGTAAATAGTGGAAGCTTTCTTAGTTTAGAGAAAGTAACAGGGGAAATGCCACTAGAAGATGGGAAGGTGAAGATTGAGAAGTTTGATAGCAGAGACTTCAGATACTGGAAAATGTAGATGGAGGACTATCTGTATCATAAGAAGCTACATCAACCCTTAACAAGGGAGAAGCCAGATGACATAAAGCAGATAGAATAGAAGTTCCTAGACCAACAGACTCTTGGTGTGATCCGACTGACACTATCAAAGAATGTTGCATTTAACATTGTAAATGAGAAGACAACTGTAAGTTTGATGAAGTCATTGTCAAACATCTATGAAAATCCATCAGCAGCTAACAAAGTATATTTGATATGTCAGCTAGTCAATCTCAAAATGGGTGAAGGTAATTCTATAACTCATCATATTAATGAATTTAATACAATCCTTGCCTAATTGGTATCAGTGCATATCACCTTTAAAGATCATATGAAAGCGTTAATCTTACTATCATCTTTGTCAGATAGCTGGAATGCAATAGTTACTACAGTTAGTCGCTCTGCCAGAAATACTAAGTTGAAGCTTAATGGCATCCGTGACTTAATCTTAAGCAAAGATGTTAGTAGAAAAGACTCGGGAGAGTCTTTTAATTCTTTTTTCGGTTCAACACTGAATACTAAAAGTAGAGGAAGGAATAACCAGAAAGGTCAGAATCAAGGCCAAGGCAGATCAAATTCCACAAGGAAAAGACAAACCAAAGTCTGGAATGACATCATTTGTTGGAATTATGACAAAAGAGGTCACTTTACCAATTAATGCAAAGCTCCAAAGAGGAAGAACAAAAACAAGAAGTAGGATGATGATGAATCTGCAAATATAGCAACTAATGAAATTACTTATGCATTAATTTACAGTTTAGGTAGTCTTGTTGACTCATGGATTATGGACTCAGGTGCGTTATTCCACACTACACCTTTTTTAGAACTATTATCTAACTGTGTTTCTAGAAAGTTTGAGAAGGTTTACCTTGCAGATGGAAAATCTCTTGATATTGTGGGAAGAGGTGATATTGACATCAGAATCTCTGGTGGAACCCTGTGGACATTGCATAATGTTAGATATATCCCTACCTTAAAGAGAAACTTAATATCTATAGGGCAGTTGGATGATTAGGGACACCATGCTACTTTTGGAGATGGAACTTGGAAGGTAACAAAAGGCTATCTAATTGTTGCTTAAGGAAAGTAGAGAGGGTTTCTCTCATGGTTACAGATGAGGATATAGTAGCAGACATTGAAGCTGCCAATAGTTTCTCTTTATGGCATCAAAGGCAGGGACACATGAGTAAACAAGGAAGTTCATGATGTCAAAAGGTAAATTATCTAGCTTGAAACATGTTGATGTTGGTGTTTGTAAGCATTGTATCTTTGGAAAGTAAAAAAAGGTTAGCTTCTCAAAGTTAGGAAAGACATCCAAAGTTAAAAGGCTAGAACTGGTGCATATAGATATTTGGGGGCCAGCTCCAGTAAAATCCCTTGGAGGCTCACACTTTATGTCACTTTCATTAATGACTCTACAAGAAAGGTATGGGTCTATTTTCTAAAAAATAAATCTGATGTGTTTTGTGTGTTCAAAAAATGGAAAATAGAAGTTGAAACTCAAATAGGTTTAAAGGTTAAGAGTCTGAAATCTAATAATGGTGGAGAGTATGATATCCAGGAATTCAAAGATTTTTGTTCAGAAAATGGGATTAGAATAATCAAGACTATACCAGGAACACCAAAGCAAAATGGTTTGACAGAAAGAATGAATAGAACCCTGAACGAGAGAGCTAGATGTATGAGGATCCAGTTTGGCCTGCCTAAGGTGTTTTAGGCAGATACAATAAACACAGTAGCCTACCGTATAAATAGAGGACCATCAATTCCTTTGGATTATCAATTGCCTGAAGAAGTATGGTCTGGAAAGGAGGTAAACCTTTCATATTTGAAAGTTTTAGTTGTGTCTCATATATTCTTGTAAACTCTAATAATAGAGATAAACTGGATCCTAAAGCAAGAATATGTTATTTCATTGGTTATGGATCTGACATGTATGGCTGCAAGTTTTGGGATAACCAAAACAAGAAAATTATCAGAAGCAGAAATATCACATGTAATGAAAACATGTTTTATAAGGATAGGTCTACAGAATCCATGTGTGCAGATAAACAGTCAAAACTTTCTGAGAAAGTAGCATTGGAAAAAATTTCAGAAAGTGATCTAGAAGTGGAGCCTGGGTCAGAATCAGAACCCATAACAATGTCAGAAACTCTTGATACCCAGTTAAGAAGATCTAGCAGAATGAGAGTGGCACAACAAAGGTATTCCCCTTCATTGCATTATTTGTTATTAACTGATATTGGTGAACCAAAGTACTTTGCTGAGGCCATGCAGGGCAATGACTCGATTAAGTGGGAGCTAGCAATGAAAGATGAAATGAAATCCCTTTAGAAAAATAGAACTTGGTCTTTGACTAAGTTACGGGAAGGAAAAAAGGCTTTGTAAAATAAATTGGTTTATAGGATAAAGGAAGAATTTGACGGCAGCAGAAGATACAAGGCGAGACTCATAGTGAAAGGATTTTAGTAGAAACAAGGAATTGACTTTATAGAGATCTTCTCTCTTGTTGTCAATGACTACCATCAAAGTTATCTTGAGTAATATAGCTACAGAGAATCTTCATTTGGAGCAGTTAGACGTCAAAACTACATTCCTACATGAGGATTTAGAAGAAGACATCTTTATGACACAACGAAGAGGTTTTGAAGTACAAGGCAAGGAGAATCTTGTATGCAAGCATTATAAGAGCTTGTATGGCTTGAAACAAGCACTGAGATAGTGGTACAAGAAGTTTAATGAGTTTATGATTAACTTAAGATTTCATAGATTTGAAGAAGATCATTGCTATTATGTTAAGAAATATGATGACAATTATATTATCCTTGCTTTATATGTTGATGACATATTAATTGTAAGGTCTAGTATGACAGAAATTAATAGGCTAAAACAGCAATTGGCTGATAGCTTTGAGATGAAGGATGTTGGTCCAACTAAATAAATTCTTGGTATGAGAATCTTTAGAAACAGAAACCAGAAGGTATTTTGAAATTGTCCTAAGAGAAATATATAGAAAAATTGCTTGACAGGTTTAATGTTGGAGATGTCAAGACCAGGAACACCCCTTTGGGAACTCACTTAAAACTTTCAAAGCGATAATCTTCTCAGATAAATGAAGAAGAAATTTACATGTCTAAAGTGCCATACACGAGTAAGGAGCCTGATGTACGCTATGGTTTGCATTAGACCTAACATAGCATATGCAATGGAAGTTATGAGTAGGTACCTATCCAATCCTGGAAAGGAGCATTGGGAAGCTGTGAAGCGGATATTAAGATATCTGAAGGGTACATCACATATATGTTTGTGTTTTAGAAAAAGCAATCTCTCTTTACAGGGGTTTTCTAATACAGATTTATAGTAGAAAAAACACCACAGGTTATATTTTTACCTTGGGTGGTACTGCTATTAGCTGGAAGTCTAAACTCCAAGGAAGAATTGCTTTGTCAACCATTAAAACTGAGTATGTGGCTATCTCTGAAGCAACCAAGGAGATGTTATGGTTGAAGAACTTTCTCAAAGATTTAGGGAAGCAACAAGATGATTCTCCATTGTTCAGTGACAGTCAGAGTGTTATATGTCTTGCTAAAAATCTAGTTCTTCATTCAAGATACAAGCACATTGAATTGAAGTATCATTTTATTGGAGACTTGATAAGTGGTGGAGATTTGTCTTTGTTGAAGATCTCAAGATCATAGAATCCAATTGATATGTTGACCAAGACTGTCACAATTAACAAGTTGAGGCTTTGCATTGCCTCAACTGGCCTTCAAGGATAATTGATGATGAAGGCGCTACACTAGGTGAAAAAGCAGATGAGCTTATTGTTTTACAAAGACCTGATGTAATTAAACTCTAAGTGGGAGAATTGTTAGAAACTATGTAGTTTAATTAGTCCCATATTGAATATTCTTAAGGGACCTATGCCTTCTATATTACTATATAAGTAACACCTTGTAAAGCTTTTAAACACACCAAAAATATAAATACTTTCTAGTGTAGCCGTGGATGTAGGTACATATACAGTGTACTGAACCACGTAAAATTCCAATGTCATTTCTCTCTCTCTCTTTCTTTTAATTACCTTGTTCCTAAAACCAACAACATCAAACATGTCTTGGACGGCCGAAGATTTGATTAGGTTGAATGAAAACCCAGATGTGTATTGAAATCAGGCTATCATTTGGGGAACCCTTTCCTTGGCCTCTTTGTCACAATGTTTTCAGATGCTAGCTTGCCTTAACCTCTCATTATTTCTCATGTCAATAATAAGTTCAGGTTTCCTACAAAATAGATCCATTGGCCCATTCTTAGCAATCTTCTTTGAAGCACTAGAAGTGCCTGAAGAAGGGAGCAAATCTTGATTTTCTCCTTCATCCTCCTCACTTTTAGCATATCCCGTGTTTTCAAGATCTAGATCTCTTATTTTGAAACTTTCGGTAGTTTCACCCGTAGCTTTATCTTTTGTATATTTAAGAAGTTCATCTTTGATTTCTAGTGGACATTTTATGCAAGCTTTAACATTTCTCTTCTTTCCAGTTAGATGTTGCTTGGCTTGGGTATCCCCTTTTCATAACCTTCCCACAAAAATTACAAAGAGTTGTGTTAGTGTCCATTTCTATAAGTGTACAGACATATTTCCACTCGGGATCATTTCTATTTTTCGAGGATTGTGTTGAAGCTGATTCAGTGGCCATTAGAACTAGGATTGGCTACTGCAATGAGTTGATTTGTGTCACTAAATTGATAGTCAAAAAATAAAAAAATAATCAAAACTTGAAAACTAAAAAATGTTATTCTACCCAAAAAATAAAACTCAATTGAAATAAAAAATTGTCAACAATTGAAAAAAATTATAGTGTAATATTAAACTTGAAACTGAAACTTTAAAAGAACTAAAAACTGATACAGTAATGTTAGAAATGTTGTTCATAAAAATAATCAAACTAAAATAATTAAACTAAAATAAATAAACTAAAATAATGAAACTAAAATAATGAAATTATGTTGTCCAGTTACTGGTACATGCATTGTTTCATCTAAAATGACAAACGAAATGAAAAAGAGAGATGGCCGGTTGTAAATGAAAATAAAGAGAAATAGAGGTGGCACAACAAAACAACAGCACAGAAACAGAATAAGTGTTAATCAAGTGGCCTCAATACTCAAGAGGGGTGAATTGAGTTTTAAAACTTTTCTTGGAATGCCTTTGAAATTAGTCCCTTTTTCACAAGTTAAGTGTTGGTGCAAGAAATAGTGAGTATAATGCAAGAAACAATGCAAGACAAAGGGTAAATGTTATTAAGGCAATTTATCAAACACTTAGTATGCAGCACTTCAAGACTAGTTATTCAAGCAAGTTTAAGAGTGAAAACACAATCAATATTAACAATCCAGCCAGATGTAATATGTAAATGCAAGAGGATAAGAGAGAAGAGCTTGCAAACCAATTTAACGAGTTCCACCAACCCGGTGTACGTCTCACCTTCAAGTAACCCACTTGAAGGATTCTACTATTGAAGATTTGAGATACAAGCTTTGAGCAATTATCTCCTAGTGTCCCACACTCAAGAACCCAATTCTCATAAGCACAAGGACAACCCACCCAATCTCACAATCTCTCAATATCCAAAGGTTGAACCCCAACCTTTGTAACCACTCAACTTAGAGTGAACCTTGATGTTTGGTGTTGTTGTTTACAAGCAATATACTCTCTTAATAGAGTTGATGTAAAATTAAAAGCTCTCACAATTTCTAACTTTCACAAGAGAGGATTTACAAATATAAGCTCTAAGTTTCAGAAAATGAAACTAAACAAAGAAATGGAACTCATAAGACTTAAGATTTGATTTCCCTTTGATGGATTGAATTGTTGCTTGAGTAGCTTGAAGGAGTCTTGCATTTATAGGCCTTGGAGAGGAGCCCTAGAGTCTTTAGAGCCATTGCACAATATGAGTGCTTGAGTTGGAATAGAGAAATGAGCTGGTTTTCCACTTAAAATGCTTTCCCCCAATTTCTGGCACGATGGTAATCGATTACGCTTCGAGTTGTAATCGATTACACTTTGAAATCTTTAGTGTAATTTGTATGATAATCGATTAGGTATCCTTGGGTAATCGATTAGCTTAACAACAGAGACTTGCTAATCAATTGTTTAATGCCTTGTAATCGATTGTAAGTGGTACCTGATACATTTAATTATTTTGTAACATGGTAATCGATTATTCCTTTCCTGTAATCGATTAGTAAGCAAACAGAACTTTCATAATCGATTAGACCTGGTCTTGTAATCGATTAGTGAGCTTCCAGAGTCTTGGTAATCGAATGTTGCATACTTGTAATCGATTAGGGAGTATACCTGATGCTCTTAATTCAAATATTTAACTAGGTAATCGATTGTGCCAATGCGATCAATCGATTAGCTTATAAATAGAGCTTGTGTAATCGATTAGTATTGATGTTGTAATCGATTAGGTCTTGGACAGAACACCTGTAATCGATTAGTTGGAGTCTTGTAATCGATTAGCCTACGTGAATTTGAAGGTCTGATTCTATTTTTCATTGTACTTTGAACCTTTTGCTTGATTCTTCAATATCCTTTATCATTATCAAAATAATTCAACCTGAAAGCATATTCAAACATATTCTCCCCTTTTTGATGATGACAAATAATGTTCATCTTATGAGGGTGTTAGTTCAAGCAGAATTATTTCCAATGATTATCTCTAAGGATATCTCTAAGGTTATTTGTAAAAACTTCTTTAAAAAATATCTCCCCCTATCTAAAGGAGTTTATGCTCTCTTTGAAAATCATAAAGATGAAAATTGCTTTTAACCACTTGTTGTTTTTAACAGATTCTTCATTATAGCCTATTAGGAAAACATATTCAAATTCAATAAAAATAGATTCTAGATGAACTTCACAGATTCTAAATGAGCTTCAATTTTTCTCCCCCTTTGTAATCATTAAAAATAAATAAATAAAACGATATAGAGTAATATTTGAAGAGGAAATTGCATTCATTCATAGAAAAAAAGAAAGGTACATGTAATGAAATTTGCAGAATAGAAAGGCATAATCAAAAACATCCTAATAAAACATGAGAAACTGGGATCTAATTATGTGGATTTAAAAAGCAAAATTCAGAAATTTGGTGAGACAACTCTTCATAGCGTTGTTGCATGAGTTCATAGTGTTGTTGCTCGGTCATTTGGAACTCTTAAAGAGTGTTCTCAAGTCTATCAAAGCACCGATCTAGATATGCATAAAGAGAGGTGAAAGGATCATCCAGAGCGGATGGTTCACCTTGGGTTACAAGTGTAGGTGTAGGATCAACAGTGGAAGTATGATGGTCTTCTTCAAAGGGACTGCTTCCATGGATTCAGTCGCTCTCAAAGATCCATCTACCAGCTATACATACTATACCTATTTTGTTGAGATGGTGAGTGCTAATGCAAGCTTGGGAGGGTACCTTCTCAAAGAGTTCACCAGCCATGTCCACCCCATATGCCTTGAAAATTTTTGTGAGGAGAATGGCATAGGGCAGTTTATGTTGCTCCTTGGGTTTGAGCATGTGGAGCTTAAGGAGTTGAATCCAGTTGATTTCCTTTTGGTTTATGATGGCCCACATGAGAAGAAAATCATCTTCCTCAACTAAAGCATAATTACCACCGTGGGGAACAAGAAGTTTAACCATGAAAAAGTGGAGAAGACGGTTGTTGAGAGTCAAGTGGCTTACCAGTTTATGATTGCTGAGTGGATGGTTGGCCTTCCAAAGGGATTGGCGTATGAAAATAGGATTGAAATCCCACTCATCTTCCAGATTTCCACCGGTGAATTCAGCATCATTGAGGGGAATTTAGGTGATTTCAGCAAGCTGTTGGTTTGTGATTTTTAGAGTCACATTCTTGACTCTAGCCTCTAATGTGCCATCAACAAGTTTGAGGTTGCAGAAAAAGACCCTCATTAATTCTGGATAGTAAAATTCTTCCTTGAGAGTGAGGAATGGAAGAAGGTTGTAGTGATGAAGAAGTTGGGTGAACGTGAAACAAGGATTTTCAAAGACTTAGGCATCAATGTAGTGGGGGGTTATGATATCTTTCTCTGAAAATTTCTTGAAGTGAAATTTTAGAGGTCTCTTGGAGTGAAGAATCTAGAGAAATTAAGTGGGTTGTTGGGTTGGTTCATGGAGGACCTAGCCCTCTTCACTGTTCTAGAGGAAGACATTGGAGAAGAGAAGATGAAGAGAATGAGAGATATTGAGAGTTTGGAGGGAGGAGAGGTAATTGAAGGTGTGAGATTAAAGAGTGGAAGGAGGGGTATTTATAGGGTAAAATTAGGGTTTAAAGATGAGAAATAGGAGTTAATAAGGTATGTGGGGATTGGGCCAACAAATTTCACTTGGATTCTACAGAAAATTTACTCCTGATACGAGGCTAATCGATTAGGATGATAGACTAATCGATTAGAGTATGTTTTCTAAGGAAAATAAAATGTTTTTGCACAGGGGAAATCGATTAAGGTGAAGTATGTAATCGATTATATTAAAAACAGGATCTTGGCAATCGATTAGGAGGAGTTTCTAATCAATTATAAGGAAGATCAAACGTCAATAATCGATTGGATTAAGGAGCTAATCGATTGAGTATGAAACAGAAGGTCAGTAATCGATTATACAAGAGTGTGTAATCGATTAGACATGAAACAGAGAGTTCGTAATCGATTAGATATGAATTGGTAATCGATTAGGAACGAAGCAGAAGGTTTCTAACCGATTATATGGGGATGGGTAATCGATTAGGTGCTGCCCAAAAATGCTTAAGGCTCATAGATTTTCAAACAAATCATCAACCAATCCATATGTTAATCATCAATCAATCATTTGCTCAATCAAGCATATTGTAAATCATGAAATTATCAAAATCATTCAATATTCAAACACAATTTGAAATATCTAGGATTCCTAATTCTCTTCTAATATGTATGAATTGTTCCTTTGCAAGTGGTTTGGTGAAGATATCAGCTAGTTGCTTAGAAGTCTCAACATGTTCAAGCATGCAATCACCCTTTAATACATGATCTCTAATGAAATAATGTCTTATCTCTATATGCTTGGTCCTTGAATGCATGATAGGATTCTTTGAGATATTAATGGCACTAGTATTGTCACATTTAAGAGGCACATGATGTAATATGACACCAAAGTCAAGAAGTTGTTACCTCATCCAAAGGATTTGAGCATAACAACTTTCAACTGCAACATATTCTACCTCAGCTGTTGATAAAGCAACACTTACTTGTTTCTTGCTATGCCAAGAAACAAGAGAGCTACCAAGCAAGTGACATGTTCCACTAGTGCTTTTCCTATCAAGTTTACATCCAGCAAAATCAGCATCAGAATATCCTATAAGAGTACATTCAACACCTTTAGATACCAAAGACCTACATTTAGAGTGCCAACAAGATATTTCATTATTTGTTTTACAGTAGTGAGGTGTGATTCTTTTGGACATGCTTGATATCTAGCACACATGCAAACTGCAAACATTATGTCCGGCCTACTTGTAGTAAGATAGAGTAAAGATCCAATCATACCTTGATAAGTGCTTTTTAATACAATAAAATAGATTTAGTTTGCTTAGAATTTAGTCATTATCCACTATATTTCCTTTTATTTATTGCGATTTTTACTTTCTTTCCACTCTATTCTACTTGGGTATGTTATTTTGCAGGAATTAAGGAAATAAAGGGTCAAAAACAAGAGAAAACCGACCTACTCCACAAACTCCATCCTCAATCCAGAACACCGCCCAGACTTTTCCCCAACCAACACCGCCCAAGTTCCTAATCCATGACACTGCCCAAGTTCCTAATCCATGACACCGCCCAAGCTCCTAATCCATGACACCGCCTAGATTCTTCACCCAACCAGACTCCTCTCCTTTCCATCAACAACTTCTTCCCCATCAATTACCATCAGATTTCTTTTCTTTTCTTCGTTACTTTCTCTCCTTTTCTCTTTAGTTTTCTTCTTTTCTATTTTTTCTTTCTCTGTCCGTTTTTCTTCTCTTTCTTTTTATTTTCTTTTCTTTCTTTTATTTTGTAAGAGTGTGAGGGCTGTAAAAGTGAGAATTTAAATTTGTAATTGGTGGAGAATATTGCAACAAGGAAATACAAGTGGTAAATTATTTTGAGCTTTTGGAGAAACCCGTAAGTCTTTATTTTTACCATGTCTTGTATGTTTTATTTTTCCATTATTTACATGAATTTAAATTATTTCATGAGTAGCTAAATTAATTATCTTGGGATAAAGGGGGTATGATAATATTTTATTTTAATGTTATTTTGACTTGGAATTAAATAAATTTCTGTTTTCCATTTAGTTCAATTATGCTTAATGCTTTTAGTAATTCCTAACAAGAACCTAAATGATAAAACTGTATACTTACGGGTATATTAGTAAGTTTAGGTAATAAATAGAATCGAGAGATTTATTTTTACCGGAAAGCTTTGAACTAAACCTAAGATTTTTGAAATGCTTTATGTGACCTCGGTAAAACCGTGAAAGTAATCAAAATTCTTTTGAGGAAATAAAAGGGATTTTCATAAAACGATAATGGGCCTTTCTGAGGATTAAGCAGCGCTTTCCATAGGTTAGGTACATTAATAGGATTCCGAAAGGAACATATTAATTAGCTTTTGGAAAATTCGCCTTGGAAAACTTAATTCGATTCTTATTTATGAAAAGTTAAAATTCATTAAACATAAAATAGAGTCTTAATCCCCTGAAATCCCAAGATACTCTCAACTCTGATTTTTTTTAGTGTCAAGTAAATTTTATTTTTATTTGTATTCTGTGCAACTTTAATTTGTGCTTTATTTTATAAAAAATCTTAAAAATTAATTGTGTGGATAATTAAATTTCAATATGCTGGTACTTTGAACACAGTCCCTGTGGAGAACGATAATCTTTTATATTACGCGACATAACCCGTGCGCTTGCGGGCCCTGTCACACCTCGATATTTCATAATTTCTACATCTTTACCTTTCTCATCTTTGTCCAAGTAGTAAGATGTGCTCATAGGGGTGGCAATTTCATTTGCCTTGTCCATGTTGAATTTCCTAAGCAATTCCTTACAGTATTTGGATTGACTAATGAATGTACCTTCTTTTGTTTGCTTAATTTGTACCCCAAGGAAGAATGTAAGCTCTCCCATCATGGACATCTCAAATTTATCCTGCATTAACTTAGCAAACTCTTTGAAAATTAGTTCATTAGTGGCACCAAAGATAATGTCATCCACATAAACTTGGACCAATAGTATGTCATTCTTTTTATGCTTGATGAATAATGTTGTGTTAACCTTTCCTTTTTTAAAATTGTTTTCTAAAAGAAATTTGCTTAGTCTTTCATACCAAGCTCTTAGAGCTTGTTTCAAACCATACAAAGCTTTTCTTAGTTTGAAAACATGATTTGGAAATTGATAGTTTTTAAAACCAGGAGGTTGATCAACATATACTTCTTCTTGAATGTATCCATTCAAGAAAGCACTCTTGACATCCATTTGGTACAATTTAAAATCTCTACAACATGCAAAGGCTAACAATAGTCTAATAGCTTCTAACCTAGCTACGGGAGCATACGTTTCTTCATAGTCTATGCCTTCTTCTTGATTGTAACCCTTAGCAACTAATCTAGCTTTATTTCTAGTTATTACTCCATTTTCATCTAACTTATTCCTAAAAACCCATTTAGTACCTATTATTTGGTGATCGTTGGGTTTTGGCACAAGTTCCCAGACTTTATTTCTTTCAAATTAGTTTAATTCTTCTTACATGGCCAACATCCAATGTTCATCAATAATAGCTTCATCAATGGTTTTAGGTTCAATTTGAGAAACAAATGCTAAATGATTACAGGTATTAAAGGAATATCAGGTACTTACACCTTTTGTGATATCACCTATAATGTTATCTAATTGATGATTCTTTGATACGATCCATTCCTTGTGTTGAGGTTCTTCATCTTGAGTTGTACTTTCTTCCTTTTTGATTTCTTCTTTATTGTCCAAGCTCATTTCTTGGAGTGTACCTACAAGATCATCAACATCTTCCTTTCTCGGGAGTTATGGCTATTTTCATCAAATTTCACATGAATAGACTCCTCAATAGTATTTGTTTGTCTGTTAAAAACTCGATAAGATTTACTAGATGATGAGTATCCAAGAAAGATTGCTTATCAGCTTTTGCATCAAACTTTCCTAGATTATCCTTTCCATTGTTAAGCACAAAGCATTTGCATCCAAATATATGAAAATAAGAGATGTTGGGTTTCCTTCCTTTGTAAAGTTCATAGGGAGTTTTCTTTAGAATAGGCCTAATCAAACATCTATTCATAACATGACAAGCGGTATTTACCGCATCGGCCCAAAAATATTTCGTAATTTTATTTTCATTTAACATGGTTCTTGCAAGCTCCACCAAGGATCTATTTTTCCTTTCAACTACTCCATTTTGTTGTGGAGTTCTAGGAGCTGAAAAATTATGACTAATACCATGTTTTTCGCAAAATTTTTGAAATAATTTGTTTTTAAATTCTCCCCCATGATCGGTTCTTATGGATGCAATCTTTGAGTTTTGTTCATTTTGGATAACCTTGGCTAGTTTCTTGAATGCATGATATGCTTCATCCTTGTGAGCAAGAAACAAGGTCCATGTATATCTTGAATAGTCATCTACAATTCCTAGACCATAGTAATTACCACCAAAGCTTTTGATTTTAGAAGGTCCAAATAAGTCCATATGCAAAAGTTGTAAAGGCCTTTGAGTGGAAACAATATTTTTAGCTTGAAAAGACGCCTTTACTTGTTTTCCCTTTTGACATGCATCACAAAATTTGCTTTCAAATTTGAGCTTTGGCAAACTAATTACTAGTTCTTTAGAAACAAGTTTGTTTAAATAGTCTATGTGTATATGAGCTATCCTTCTATGCCATAGCCATGTTTTATCCTCTCTAGTCATGAAGCATTACACATCATTTGAGGATAAACTATCAATATCAATCATGTAAATGTTATCAATTCTTTGACCGACAAACTTAACTTCCTTGTTCAGCTTATTTTCAATTAAGCAACAATTGGATTCAAATAATACTCTATATCCTTTGTCACATAATTGACTAATGCTAAGCAAGTTATGTTTAAGTCCCTCAACATATAGAACATCATTTATAGAAGTGGAAGAATTTTTACTAACATTTTTGATTCCTAGTATTCTTCCCTTTGTGTTATCTCCATATATGACGCTTCCTTTTCTTTTGAAAGTGAATGTTGTGAATTTGCTCATATCTCCTGTCATGTGTTTTGAACACCCACTATCCAAGTACCAATGGGTGTTGCTTGCTTTGAAGCATACCTACAAAACAAGATTAGTTTAGAGAACTTGGTACCCATTTTATGTTGGGTCCTTTTTGGTTAGTTTGTGGTAATGTCCCTTTGGGAACCCACACCTTTCTTACCATTTTTGGTCCAAGCTTTCTAATATGGCAATTTAAAGCATTATGTCTTTTAGCACCACAATGATTGCATTTAGTGAATGGTGATGAAGAATTTTTAGGTGGTACAAAGAAGTTTTTGTAATGTTTTTCCTTTTTGGTAAAATTATATCTTAATCCCATTTTGTCAAACATGCATCTTTGATTTCCACGTAATACATTCAAATTATCTCTACCATTAGTAAACTTCTCTAAGGTTTTATTTAAGTCTAAGACCTTGGTTTCTAAGATGTCACATTTTTTTACAAAATCACAAGGTTTATTCTTGGAGCATGCTTGAACATTTGTTAATTCCTTTTTCAAACATTCATTTTCTTTGCCACGTTCTACAAGATGCATTTCAAGAGTATCAATGGTTTTCCTAGACAATTTATATTTGTTTGAGATTTTAATAAATTTATTATACAATTCCTCAAATGCATTCAGTAATTCCTCTTTATCTAAGTTAAAAGGATTTACCTCATCATCTTCTTCTTGATGATTTGCCATCAAACAAAGATTTGCTTCTTCATTCTCTGATTCTTCGGAACTACTTACATATTTTCGTCCTAAGCGATGTAAGCTCTTCTTCTTCCTTTTCTCTCTTTATTCTTCTTCTTAAGGTTTGGACAATCTACCTTGAAGTGCCCTTCCTTTCCACATTCAAAATAGTTTGGTGAAGAAGAATTTTCTTTCGGAGTAGGTTTCTTACCTTTAGAGTTGAAATTCCTTTGGAAGCGTTTGTTCTTCATGAGTTTTCCAAAGCGCTTCACAAATAGGCCTAACTCTTCATCCTCATCAAAATCACTTTCGGATTCATCTTTAATAGTTGAGGTTGCTTTGAGAGCTAGCCCTTTCTTTTTGGAGGCTTTCTCTTCTTCCTCTGCTTGTTTCAAATCTTTGAGCTCCTATTCTTGTTCTTGCAATTTACCAAACAAGGTGACAAGAGTCATATCATTTATGCTTGGAGATTGTTTGATGGCAGTGACGAGAGGTTTCCATTCCCTGTTAAGACTTTTTAACACTTTGTGAACAAGTACTTTGTTAGTATAAGTCTTGCCAAGAGTAATAAGGTGATTAATAATGAAAGTGAACCTCTTCTGAGGTCACGTAAAAATTGATAAATACGGAATATTATCATGCATACTAGTCATGGATGAATAAAACATAATACATTTATATAGTGGAAACGATAGAGAAGATTACAGTACAAGGTACATAATAATATTATTACAACACATTAAATCTCAAATAAAATCAAAGTCCAAGCAACAAAACATAAAAACTTCATTAATTACACCACTCGTCATTCTGTGAAGCATGCACTGTAAAAATAATGTAAGAGTGAGATAAAATATAGAATAAATATAAAATAAGTAAAATTTTACAAACACAATCAACAAACAATTATGATATGATGAATATGCCAAACAAGGTCATTTACATTTAATAATCTTTAACTTAGTCAAATGATGTCATGCTGGATCCATTTTGATTTAGTGGGAATACTGCAGTAAAAAGTCTCATAGAGACACAAGTAGGACTTAGCATAATGCCACGAATCCCTACCCTTCGTAGCGCTCAAGTACCAAAGTACACAAGTAGGACTTAGCATATACCATGAATCCCTACCCTTAATGGCGCTCAAGTACCAAAGTACACAAGTAGGACTTAGCATAAACCATGAATCCCTACACTTCATGGCGCTTAATGAAAATAAGGCTTTAACTCATCATAGAGTAACCCCCCACCAGGGCCAACAATCATGGAACCCTTAAATTCCATGGTGCGTCCAAATGCTTATGATGCATGAATGCCTTTAATTCTCTTTATCAATTTAACATACCATGATATTAATACTTCCATAATCACTTATAAAACCATAAGTCCTCAAAGGACACATCACATATATTAATTCTCAAAATCATGGATTTACAGTTCAACAACATATCTCAATAAACCACAAGGCATTAATGTATACATTAATTTAGTCATTCATAATTATTCATCACAAAGATATACATATTGTATGACATTTATAGGACACTCAATAACATCTATAATAATCAATAATCCCTCAATAATTCATAAATAAATTATTACCCACATGGAAAATATCATTTTCATCCATAATAATCATCATAGGTAAATTTTAGAAATTTACAACAGCAACATACATTAGTAAAATGACCATAACGTGAGCAAATCAAATCATTTTTAAGTAATTCCACTTTTTTTAGTTCCATAACAAAATTATCTACAACATTCATGAAGACCATAATTTTAAATTCCAAACAGAAACATCACATAATCATATAATAGTCAATAGGTTATCATTTTTCATTATCACCAATTGCTGGAAAATTTACTAGTTTGACAATATTTAGTAAATTAGCTATAACTCATGGTATAAAAATACTTTTTGAATGAGGCCAAGTTCTGTGTTTCAATAATTCCATTATCTATAATTTTTATGAAGACCAAAAATTCTAAATCCAAACAGAAATATCACAAATTCATAGTATACTAAACTATCTCAAAGAAAGTAACAAAACTTACATATGTTGGTAAATTCAACGTTTCTGGAGCTACAAAAATAATTTTGGCATGAGACCAGTTCTAAATTACTCATAACACAAATATCTAAAACTCTTATGAAGACACTAAACACTAATTCGCATCAAAAAATTCCCAGTTTTAAAAATACAAACAGTGATTCACATCAGCAGATTTTTAGCATGAACATACTTCTGTATTTTAGGTATAACTAGAGCTACAAATATCCTTTTAACTTGAAACCACTTTATATAGATCCATAACATACATATCTACAACTTTTATGAAGACATCAAAGTCTAAATATGTATGTATAATTCCCATAATAATAATATTTATACAAAATAGAAGGTACATATTCTAGAACAAACATACTGTAGTATTTTGACTATAACTCATGCTATACATATCCAAATCAGTTGTTTCAAGTCTCAAAATTCATATAACGAAAAGATCTACAATTTTGTTGAAGAAGTCAGAGTCAAATTCACACATTTTGAGCTTCAAAAGTAAGTAACAAATTACAAAAATAAATCTAGAAATCCTAGAATAGCATACAATTCTACCAATTCCATATTTATTCACAACCCTATCCCCTCTTACCTTAATGGAGGTTCCTAAAGTGGTTTAAAGTATTGTATTATTGTCCTAGCTTTAGATCAAGAATGAACTTGATGGAGAAAATAAAAGAAAATAAGAGAGAGACTTCACTAACTTTAGCTTGTTCTAAGAATTCAGACTTGGGAACAAGATGTAATGTTAATTTAATGATGCAAATGACAAGTGGGGGACAAGCTTTTCATGATGGGATTGTAGTGGGATGTTAGGTGTATTAATTTTGGTGATAATGGAGGTTTTAGGTGAGAAAAATGGGCTAGATTGTTGACCATTTCCGTAGCCTACATAATGTAGCTTGTTTGATTAAAGTAAATATCAATTCTGACACTATTTTGGTATTTTGGGCATATATCTCTCATATCTTAATGGATTTTAACAAATTTGATCTTTTTGGAAATATAAGACAACGAGGAACAACTTTGTAGTTTACCATGTTTTCAAATTCGGACTCTAACTAGGCATTAAAATATGTACAAGATGATATGATTGAAGTAAAATATCAATTCTGACACTATTTCAGTATTTTGGGCATATCTCTCTCATATCTTAATGAATTTTAACAACTTTGGTCTTGTTGGAAATCTAAGAAAAAGAGAAACAACTTTGTAGTAAACCACATTTCCAAATTAGGACTCTACCTAACAATTAAAATGTGTACAAGATGACGCATTTTGAGTGGAGTATGTGGTAATTTGATGAGAGTAATTGGAAAAGCCAAAGAAATTAATAACTAAGGAAATAGGTAATAAGTTATTTGATTAACTTTTACCTAAGGTATAAAGTTAAAATTATTTACCATGGTAAAAGGTTAAATTGAAGATGTTGTCCTAACTAAAATTTATGTAGAAAGTTGAGATAAAATGGATAATATCATTGATGGTCTAAATCAAAATGATTATACATAAGAATGAAGTTTTTAGGATGTTACAATTCTCCCACCCTAATAAAAATTTCATCCTCGAAATTTAATACAACACATCTCTCAGTGGAACAATTCTGGGTATTGCGTCCTCATAGCATCTTCGCGCTCCCAAGTTAAAGTTACATCATTTCCTTGTTTCCATGCCACCTTCACTAATGGTACATCCTTGCTTCTCAGGCGTTTAATCGACCTTTCCATAATCTGCATAGGTTCTGCAGGGATAGTCAAATTTTCTCTAACTTCAACATCATCAGTAGCAATCACATGAGTGGGATCCTGTACATACTTCCTCAATTGTGATACATGGAACACATTGTGCAAATTTGAAAGGTGAGGAGGAAGTGCAATCTGATAAGCCACTGGGCCAATCCTCTTTAGAATTTCATATGGTCCAATGAACCTTGGGCTCAACTTTTTACTTTTCAGTGCTCGACCAATGCCTTTGTGAGGCGAAACCTTCAAAAACATATGATCACCAATGTAACATGTGACATCCAGGCGCTGTTGAGGGCGGGGAGTGATCGCCGGTGCATAGGCACGGACAAGGAGCGGCTCCTGGCAGGCTTCCAGTGGGAGGGACACATGAACAAACCGAATACATACTAGAATGAGAGGGATCCAAAGACTGTATAGGTATGGGACTATACAGTCAAGGATAGCTTAAAGGAATGAATTCGTACTACCTATACCAACAAATGCATTAGCCTTTTCGGTGGCCTATCACTTATAACTCCAAAGTTAAGCGTGCTTAACTTGGAGTAATTCTGGAATGGGTGACCACCTGGGAAGTTCTCGGGAAGTGTGTGATTGAGGACAAAGCACACTGGAAAGGTCTCGTGTTGGTCTGTGGGGAGAGTCGTTCATTCCTGAAAAGCGGCTGGGGCGTTACAGTGGTATCAAAGCCTAGCCTCTCCTAGTACGGTATGGTTCGGGGACGAACCAGGCGGAAGCTGGTGGGCATGTGACATCCAGGCGCTGTTGAGGGCGGGGAGTGATCGCCGGTGCATAGGCACGGACAAGGAGCGGCTCCTGGCAGGCTTCCAGTGGGAGGGACACATGAACAAACCGAATACATACCAGAACGAGAGGGATCCAAAGACTGTATAGGTATGGGACTATACAGTCGAGGATAGCTTAAAGGAATGAATTCGTACTACCTATACCAACAAATGTATTAGCCTTTTCGGTGGCCTATCACTTAAGAACTCCAAAGTTAAGCTTGCTTAACTTGGAGTAATTCTGGGATGGGTGACCTCCTGGGAAGTTCTCAGGAAGTGTGTGATTGAGGACAAAGCACACTGGAAAGGTCTCGTGTTGGTCTGTGGGGAGAGTCGTTCATTCCTGAAAAGCGGCTGGGGCGTTACATAACACCCTCTATTACACCTTAATAAATTCTAGAAAAATTCATAATAATTTTTTCTTACTAAAGATATGTTTGTTAAAAAGAAACTATCGGAATAAATTATATACATTATTTCTGAAATACCTCAATATTATTAAAACTTTATAAAGTATTTGTACATTCATCTGAAGAAAATAAACATTAAACATTATAAGAAAGAGAGGAAACTCCATGGCCCAAGAGCAGTTGCCTAGTGACATTATTTATTCATTGGACCACGGTATTCATACCGAGCTCCCTTTCTAGAACGTGCTATATATACTGTCAATGTTCTTCGATCCTTCCCTCTGTACGAACCATTAATTTAAAACATATGAAACAAAAACATAGAGAAAGGAGTGAGAAACAGAATATAATATTCCCAAATGGGACATAAGCAATAAAGGGTTTTCATAAACTAGTATAATAATATCAATCACGATCACAAGCACAATCAATTTATGAATGTATGAATGATATGCCATATCTTCATCATAACTTATCTACATATGTGGGCCCCTTAAATTTTAATTTGCACTGGGCCAACCAGGAGTTTACACTGTTTCATAATTCCGGATAATAATAACATGAACAGCTCAACTGGCATGGAAACACTTAGAGACTAGTCAGATTGAAAAGGTTTTTATTGTGAAAGTTCCCGACACTAGGGAGCTACCCCAGGTCCCCTGAAGCACCCTTTCACACCCTCTCATCCCAAGGCTCACAATTAAGCCTCCTCTAATGTATCCTCGGTTTCTATAATCCGTCCCCAGACAATATCATTTTGTTTCTCTTTGATGATTCATGATGCATGAACTACTCGCGTATTTAGTTGGTTAAGGCTTTTAGAAACTCAATTATATTATCAGGGCCTATGAATCACGACATAGCCACCCCAGTAAACTGTACTTTTTTAACTTCTCAAATACGCACATAGAATTTTAGTACAGTTCCTTTTCAAATCACAAATCAAATCTCCTTATAAATTTGAGTTTCAAAGCCTTAAATATATTTCACAACCTGTCAATTCAAAATTAATTTCTAAAAACTTAAATTTGGAATTATCAATCTTTAAAACCTTAGTACTTGAAAATTTTGTATAATATTTTTATACATTTAAATAATACGTATATATATATATTAAAAAATAAATTCTCTTTCCTTTTCTTTCTGATAAACTAACTAAAAATCTAAATTTTAGTAAAGATATATACATATATATTAAAAGATAAAAAGAGATTTCTAAAAACTTATGTAGTTTTATTGAAATCTAAGAAATTTCTTAAAAGTAATTTGAATAAATATGAAAAAGTAAATAAAGAAGTAGCAGATAAGTGAATTCTTACTGAATTTTAGCTTTCCGCCATGCTTGCTATATGCTCAAACTCCACAATACGAGATTATTAATCATAATCAAACATTGTCAATCACAATCAAACATCATAAAGCATAAATAAATATTAACAATCATAATCAAATCAAATAATTAAACATTAGTTATAAATATGATAATTTAAAATTCAATGATTATTTAAATTAATAAAGTTTGTTTTAAGTTCTATGGTTAATTCCTCGCACAGGTCTATGTAAGTCCAAGATTGTCCAATCCTTGCATAGATCTAGTTCAGTCCATATATGTCATAATAATCCAAATCCTTGCATAGGTTCAGTCAAGTTCATAATAGTTCAAGTCCTTGCATAGGTTTAATCCAGTCCGCATAGGTCATAATAGTTCAAGTTCTTAAATATTTTAGATATTAAGTTACACAAGATGCTTAATTTATTAATAACAATTATTATAAATTTTAAGTTAAAAGTTATTATTTTAAAATAATAATATTGTTATGTTTAAAAGGAGTAGGGGACTCCTCCCAATATTCTTATGTATTTTCATATTATATCCTTAATCTCACCCCCTTACCTTGATTTGCTACCAAAAGTGAATTCGCTCTGCGCCTCCAAGTTCTAACAAAATATTAATACTAACTTATTTCAGTATAAGCTTAAGATGAAAATTAAGATTGCTATCAGAATGATAAATAGTAAATATACATAGTAATAAAAAATAGTAACGGTAAATGGTAAGTCATCAATAGTAACAGTAAATAGTAATTTTTGAATAGTAATAGTAAATAGTAAATTGTGAATAGTAACTTTTTGAATAGTAGTGGTAAATGGTAAATCATGAACAATAATAGTGAATAGTAAATTTTGAATAGTAACAGTAAATAGTAAATTTTGAATAGTAACGGTAAATAGTAAATTATGAATAGTAACTTTTTAAATAGTAGTGGTAAATGGTAAATCATGAACAATAATAGTGAATAGTAAATTTTGAATAGTAATGATAAATAGTAAATTTTGAATAGTAATAGTAAATAGTAAAAATAACACAGTGATAATTTATTTTTACTATAGTAACTTATTCATAATAGTACTAGTATATCAATGGTTTAAGAGTGCTAAAAAAAATAAACTAAAATTATAAAAATAATATAGAAGAAAGTTATTACCTTACACCTCCGACAGAACTTCTTTTTACCAAAAGAATTTACTCTCCACTAATTTCTTACGCATTATCTCTCTAGATTCTCTCTCTAATTTTTGTGTGGAAATGTTGTAAATGAGCCATCTATTTATAGGAAGAAAATTTCACTATTTAAGATTATTTAATTATTTATTTTACTATTCATGATGTAAGCGATGATGTCGGTAATGGCATTTTGGTTATTAGATGAAAGGTTAAGGGTATTTTTGTCATTCTCAAAAAAATGCAAAAAATATAAAAATTCCAAAAAATTATAAATTATATAACAATCAAAAAGTTCTAAAGAACTATAATCAAATTCCTTTGAAATTTTATTTTAAATAAGAAATAATGAAATTAGGGGTGTTACAACTCTACTCCCCTAAAAAAAAATTTCGTCCTCGAAATTTACACTTTTTTTTTTAGTAAAACAATTGGGGATGAGACTCTTTCATCTCATTTTCTAGTTCCCATGTAGCATCTTCCCCTCTCGTTTCACTCCAAATGACCTTCACGAGTGGAATTTCCTTATCTCTTAGCTTCTTTATTCTTCTGTCAGCTATTCTGATAGGTGGTGCATCATATGTAAGATTATCTTTAACTTGTATGACATCAGGTTCAATAACATGTGTAGGATCAAATATATACTTTCGTAAGTTTGACACATGAAAAACATTATGGATATTAGAAAGAAAAGGTGGTAATGCTATTTGGTAGGCAAGAGGACTAACTTTATGAATTATTTGATATGGACCAATAAATCTAGGAGTTAGTTTTCGATATTTCATTGCCCAACCGACCCCAGTTGTAGGTGTGACTTTCAAGAATACATGATCACCTTCTTGAAATTCGAGCGGCTTTCTTCTTTTGTCATAGTAACTTTTCTGCCTGCTTTGTGTTGCCTTTATCTTTTCCTGAACTATTTTGATTTTATCCGTGGTTTGTTGTACCAACTCTGGTCCTAGCATCAAGTTTTCACCAGTCTCAAACCAACATAGCGGAGTCCTACATTTTCTTCCATATAATGCTTCAAAAGGTGCCATGTTAATGCTAGCATGGAAACTGTTGTTGTAGGTAAACTCCACATATGGTAAGAATTGATTCCAACTTCCTTTATGTTCTAACACACAAGCTCGTAACAAGTCCTCTAGAGATTGAATTGTTCTTTCTGACTGTCCATCCGTCTAAGGATGATATGCTGAACTCAGACGTAGTCTTATTCCCAAAGCCTTGTGTAAGCTCTTCTAGAATTACGATGTAAAACGAGGGTCCTGATCAGAAATGATACTTGAAGGAATTCCATGCAATCTCACAATCTCCTCGATATATAATTTTGCCAGCTTCTCTATAGAGTAACGAATATTGATGGGAATAAAATGGGCAGATTTGGTTAATCTATCAACTATTACCCATATTGAATCATGTCCTAATGGAGTTTTAGGTAGAGAAGTCACAAAGTCCATGGTAATGCTATCCCATTTCCATTCTGGTATTTCCATTGATTGTAGCATTCCAGGGGGTTTTTGATGTTCCACTTTAACCTTCTGGCAAATTAGACATGCAGCTACGTACTCTACCACTGCTTTCTTCATTCCAGGCCACCAAAATAACTTCTTCAAATCTTGATACATTTTAGTAGCTCCAGGATGAATGCTCATATAACTTTTATGGCCTTCTTCCAGAATTGCTTTCCTCAACTCCTCTTGATTAGGGATACACACTCGATCCTTATACCTCAGCAATTGGTCACTTCTTACATTAAACTCGACTTCTTTTCCTTATTTCAAGAGTTCTTTCTTTTCTTGCAGGAATTCATCATCTCTTTGAGCCTCTAAAACTTGCCTCAGGAATTCACTTGTCACTTGCAACGCTCCTAATCTGTAGCTATTAGCATTAACCTTTACTGCTAGGTTAAGATCTCTGAAGTTTTCTATCAATTCCAGCTCTTTAATCATCATTGTGGACGCATACAGAGACTTTCGACTTAAAGCATCAGCTACTACATTCGCTTTTCCAGGATGGTACTGTAACTCAAAGTCGTAATCCTTTAAGAACTCCATCCATCTCCGTTGCCTCATGTTTAACTCCTTTTGGTCGAAAAAATACTTGAGACTCTTATGATCGCTAAACACATCGAATGTTGCACCGTATAGATAATGCCTCCAAATCTTTAAGGCAAAAACTACAGCGGCTAATTCTAAGTCATGGGTAGGGTAGTTAATCTCATGTTGCTTTAATTGGCGCGACGCATAGGCTACAACCTTCCTGTCTTGCATGAGTACACTTCCTAGTCCTTGTTTAGACGCATCACAGTAAACTTCAAAACTTTGATGTGGATCAGGTAGTACTAACACCAGCGAAGAAGTAAGTCGATCTTTCAGCTCTTGGAAACTATTCTCACATTGTGTCGTCCACACAAAAGGTTATCCTTTCCGTGTTAGCTTGGTTAGTGGGTATGCTAACTTTGAAAATCCTTCGATGAATCTCCTATAGTATCCAGCCAAGCCCAAGAAACTTCTGATTTCAGTGATTGTGGTTGGTTTCTCCCATTTCAAAACTGCTTCCACTTTAGAAGGGTCTACGGCTATTCCTCCTTGACTAATTATATGTCCTAAAAAGTTCACCTCTTCCAACCAGAATTCACACTTCGACAGCTTTGCATACAATTATTTCTTTTTCAGGATTTCCAACACAATCTTCAAGTGTTCGACATGTTCTTCTCTACTTTTAGAGTACACTAGTATATCATCAATAAAAACCACTACAAATTTATCTAGATATAGATGAAAAATCCGATTCATGTAATCCATGAATACGGCTGGTGCATTAGTTACACCAAAAGGCATCACTAGATATTCGTAATGGCCATAGCGTGTTCTAAAAGCAGTTTTCGGTACATCTTCTTTCTTCACCCTTATTTGATGATATCCAGACCTCAAATCAATCTTGGAGAACACTGTGGCACCACACAGTTGATCCATCAAGTCGTCAATCCTTGGCAAAGGATATCTGTTCTTGATTGTCACCTTATTTAGTTGTCGATAATCTACACACAACCTTATGCTACCATCCTTCTTCTTAACCAACAACACTGGTGCACCCAGGGGAATACACTGGGTCGTATAAACTGCTTCTCTATCATCTCTTCAAGTTGTTTCTTCAACTCTGCTAATTCTAGAGGTAACATTCGGTATGGTGCAATTGAAATTGGTCCAACTCCAGGTACTAGATCAATGGCAAATTTCGTATCTCTTTCTGGGGGTAAACTAGGGATATCTTCAGGAAAAACATCAGAAAATTCACACACAACCGACAGATTTTTGATTTTTGGTTCTTGCTCTCCTTTCGTTGAAAGCAATAACATGAATCCTTGAGCCCCTCCTTTTAAAGAGGCACTCACTTGGTTGGCGGTTAGAAATCTCAAATCCTCTAGATTCAAATTTACAGGTTCTTTAAACATTATGGTTTTGTTATGACAATCTATTAGAACATGATTGTCAGACAACCAATCTAGCCCAATAATAACTTCTAAGCCAGAAAGGGGTAAGCAAAAGAGATTAGCCTTAAAGTCCCTACCATCTATGACAATAGGGCATTCCCAACAGGCTTTAGAAGTGACAATGGGATTATTCCCAGAAGTATGAACAGATATATCAAATGGCAATTCTATCACGGGTAATTTTAGTTTTTCTACACAGTCATTGGAAATAAAGGAATGTGATGCACCTGAGTCATACATAACAGTTAAAGGAATCTTATTAATGATACACTTACCTTCCACCATGGAGTCAGAATGGGATGCTTCTTCTCCATTAATTGCAAAAACCTTTCCTTTCGCCTTTGGCCTTCCGACTGCACTGTGTATGCCACCTTGAGTATTTATGGATGTACTTGCACCTTCAGGGTTCTCCTTTTTTATCTCTGGGCAATCCTTGATGTGATGACCCGGTTTGTTACACTTAAAGCAAATATAAGTGTTTTTGGGACAATCCCTTTTTAAATGGGGTCCTCCACAGATAAAGCATTTAAATTCTAGTGCAGGTGTTGGATAATAGCTTCCAGATGAAGCTTGGGGTTTGTTAGGAACAGGTGCTGTTCCAAACCGATGAAATGGCGCTTGGTAAGGTTTATTTCTCCTGAAGTCTCTTCTTTGGTGATGGTGAGGTCCTCCACTTCTCATTTCTCCTACCCTGTGAATGGGCTCACGACTTTTGGTCATTCTATCCTTATGATCTTCTTCAAAGATCCTGCAGCGATTTACCAATACAGAAAATTCACGGATTTCCTACATTCGTATAGCTTCCTTAATTTCTGGCCGCAATCCATTTACAAACTTTACACACCGATCTCTTTCATTAGTAGCATCATTATAATGAGAATAAAAATGAGATAGCTCTTCAAACCTGGATGCGTACTCTCCAACAGTCATATTTCCTTGGGTCAGCGACAGGAATTCGAATTGTCTTTTCTCTTTAACATCAGCTGGAAAGTATTTCTCCAAAAACATATCCTTGAAATAATCCCAAGTGATCTCCACGTCGTTGACTTCGAATTGTCTACGCGTGCTATCCCACCAATGTTCGGCATCCTCAGATAAGGCATAAGTAGCGAAGACTACCTTATCAGCTTCATTACATTACAATGCTCGAAATATCTTCTCTATCTCTCGAATCCAGATTTGTGCTCCATCAGGGTTATATCCTCCCTTGAAACGAGGTGGATTGCGCTTTTCGAATAGGTCCAGCCTTCTCAAGGCATCGTTACCTTGACCTTCACGTGCTCCCATTGCATTGATTAAGCATTCTACAACTCCAGCAAGATCGTTTCCAGCCATTAGTTTCCTGTTTCACAGTAACTGAGATTTGTCACATCAATCACAGTTACTACCAAGTCGGATATTCTATTCTCTATCACCTATACAGAGTTTACAGACAAAGCAAGATAGACCTTTTCCCCAGGCCTATTGGATTAACTGCTCTGATACCACTTTGTAACACCCTCTGTTACACCTTAATAAATTCTAGAAAAATTCATAATAATTTTTTTTTACTAAAGATATGTTTGTTAAAAAGAAACTATCGGAATAAATTATATACATTATTTCTGAAATACCTTAATATTATTAAAACTTTATAAAGTATTTGTACATTCATCCGAAGAAAATAAACATTAAACATTATATGAAAGAGAGGAAACTCCATGGCCCAAGAGCAGTTGCCTAGTGACATTATTTATTCATTGGACCACGGTATTCATACCGAGCTCCCTTTCTAGAACGTGCTATATATATTATCAATGTTCTTCGATCCTTCCCTCTGTACGAACCATTAATTTAAAACATATGAAACAAAAACATAGAGAAAGGAGTGAGAAACAGAATATAATATTCCTAAATGGGACATAAGCAATAAAGGGTTTTCACAAACTAGTATAATAATATCAATCACGACCACAAGCACAATCAATTTATGAATGTATGAATGATATGCCATATCTTCATCATAACTTATCTATATATGTGGGCCCCTTAAATTTTAATTTGCACTGGGACAACCAGGAGTTTACACTGTTTCATAATTCCGGATAATAATAACATGAACAGCTCAACTGGTATGGAAACACTTAGAGACTAGTCAGATTGAAAAGGTTTTTATTGTGAAAGTACCCGACACTAGGGAGCTACCCCAGGTCCCCTGAAGCACCCTTTCACACCCTTTCATCCCAAGGCTCACAATTAAGCCTCCTCTAATGTATCCTCGGTTTCTATAATCCGTCCCCAGACAATATCATTTTGTTTCTCTTTGATGATTCATGATGCATGAACTACTCGCGTATTTAGTTGGTTAAGGCTTTTAGAAACTCAATTATATTATCAGGGCCTATGAATCACGACATAGCCACCCCAGTAAACTGTACTTTTTTAACTTCTCAAATACGCACATAGAATTTTAGTACAGTTCCTTTTCAAATCACAAATCAAATCTCCTTATAAATTTGAGTTTTAAAGCCTTAAATATATTTCACAACCTGTCAATTCAAAATTAATTTCTAAAAACTTAAATTTGGAATTATCAATCTTTAAAACCTTAGTACTTGAAAATTTTGTATAATATTTTTATACATTTAAATAATACGTATATATATATATTAAAAAATAAATTCTCTTTCTTTTTCTTTCTGATAAACTAACTAAAAATCTAAATTTTAGTAAAGATATATACATATATATTAAAAGATAAAAAGAGATTTCTAAAAACTTATGTAGTTTTATTGAAATCTAAGAAATTTCTTAAAAGTAATTTGAATAAATATGAAAAAGTAAATAAAGAAGTAGCAGATAAGTGAATTCTTACTGAATTTTAGCTTTCCGCCATGCTTGCTATATGCTCAAACTCCACAATACGAGATTATTAATCATAATCAAACATTGTCAATCACAATCAAACATCATAAAGCATAAATAAATATTAACAATCATAATCAAATCAAATAATTAAACATTAGTTATAAATATGATAATTTAAAATTCAATGATTATTTAAATTAATAAAGTTTGTTCTAAGTTCTATGGTTAATTCCTCGCACAGGTCTATGTAAGTCCAAGATTGTCCAATCCTTGCATAGATCTAGTTCAGTCCATATATGTCATAATAATCCAAATCCTTGCATAGGTTCAGTCAAGTTCATAATAGTTCAAGTCCTTGCATAGGCTTAATCCAGTCCGTATAGGTCATAATAGTTCAAGTTCTTAAATATTTTAGATATTAAGTTACACAAGATGCTTAATTTATTAATAACAATTGTTATAAATTTTAAGTTAAAAGTTATTATTTTAAAATAATAATATTGTTATGTTTAAAAGGAGTAGGGGACTCCTCCCAATATTCTTATGTATTTTCATATTATATCCTTAATCTCACCCCCCTTACCTTGATTTGCTACCAAAAGTGAATTCGTTCTGCGCCTCCAAATTCTAACAAAATATTAATACTAACTTATTTCAGTATAAGCTTAAGATGAAAATTAAGATTGCTATCAGAATGATAAATAGTAAATATACATAGTAATAATAAATAGTAACGGTAAATGGTAAGTCATCAATAGTAACAGTAAATAGTAATTTTTGAATAGTAATAGTAAATAGTAAATTGTGAATAGTAACTTTTTGAATAGTAGTGGTAAATGGTAAATCATGAACAATAACAGTAAATAGTAAATTTTGAATAGTAACGGTAAATAGCAAATTTTGAATAGTAATGATAAATAGTAAATTATGAATAGTAACTTTTTGAATAGTAGTGGTAAATGGTAAATCGTGAACAATAATAGTGAATAGTAAATTTTGAATAGTAACAGTAAATAGTAAATTTTGAATAGTAACAGTAAATAGTAAAAATAACACAGTGATAATTTATTTTTACTAGTAACTTATTCATAATAGTACTAGTATATCAATGGTTTAAGAGTGCTAAAAAAAATAAACTAAAATTATAAAAATAATATAGAAGAAAGTTATTACCTTACACCTCCGGCAGAACTTCTCTTTACCAAAAGAATTTACTCTCCACTAATTTCTTACGCACTATCTCTCTAGATTCTCTCTCTAATTTTTGTGTGGAAATGTTGTAAATGAGCCATCTATTTATAGGAAGAAAATTTCACTATTTAAGATTATTTAATTATTTATTTTACTATTCATGATGTAAGCGATGATGATGTAAGCGATGATGTCGATAATGGCATTTTGGTTATTAGATGAAAGGTTAAGGGTATTTTTGTCATTCTTAAAAAAATGAAAAAAATATAAAAATTCCAAAAAATTATAAATTATATAACAATCAAAAAGTTCTAAAGAACTATAATCAAATTCCTTTGAAATTTTATTTTAAATAAGAAATAACAAAATTAGGGGTGTTACAAACCACTAATTAGGGGTGTTACAACCAACTTGGAACTCAAGTGGTTTTCTCCTTTTATTGTAATAGTGCTTTTGTCTATCTTGGGATGCCTTCATCTTTTCTCTGATTATTTCTATTTGTTCAGTAGTCTGTTGCACAATTTCAGGCCCTAACGCCAAACTTTCACCAGTTTCTAACCAACAAAGGGGTGTTCGACACTTTTTGCCATACAATTCTTCGAATAGAGCCATACCAATACTACTATGGTAGCTATTGTTATACGTGAATTCAATCAGTGGAAGAAACTGCTCCCAACTACCACCATGCTCAAGCACACAAGATCGCAGTAAGTCTTCCAAACTTTGTATAGTACGTTCTGACTGTCCATCTGTTTGAGGATGATAAGCTGAACTTAATCAAAGTCTTGAACCCAACTCCTGATGCAAGCTTCCCCAGAATCGGGAAGTGAACCTCAGATCTCTATCTGACACAATACTGGATGGTACACCATGTAGTCTCACGATCTCTTTCACATATAATTGTGCCAACTTTTGTAGAGAATTCTTCATATTCATTGGGAGAAAGTGAGCAGACTTAGTCAATCTGTCTACAATAACCCAGATTGCATCATTCCCTGAATGTGTTCTTGGCAATCCTGACACAAAGTCCATCGTAATGTCATCCTATTTCTAGACAGGAATCTCCAATGGTTGCAGTTCACCAGATGGCTTCTGGTGTTCCACCTTGGCTTTTTATCATACCTGACACAAAGACACATATTCAACTATTTCTTTCTTTATCCTTGGCCACGAAAAACTTTTCTTCAGGTCTTGATACATCTTGGTTGATCCCGGATGAATACTCAATATACTTTTATGTGTTTCTTCTAGGATTGTCCTTCTTAGATCAACATCATCTGGTACACAAATTCTGCTTCTAATCCTCCAAATTCCATATGATCCTTCTTGTAATCCCGCATCTTTTTCATTCACCTAAGTCTCTTTTAATTCTTATAATTGCAAGTCTTTTTTCTGTCTCTCACGTATCAGCTTCAGAAAATCATTGGTGATCTTCAAAGTTCCCAAGGTCATACTTCTTAAAGATTTTATCTCCACACCCAAGTTCATATCTCTGAACTGTTCTATCATTTCCATCTCTTTTACCATTAAAGATGCCATATGAATGGATTTCTTGCTAAGTGCATCTGCTACCACATTTGCTTTTCCTGGATGGTACTTCAAATCAAAATCATAATCTTTAAGAAATTCCATCCATCTTCGCTGCCTCATGTTCAATTCCTTATGATCGAACAAATACTTTAAGCTCTTATGGTCACTGAACACCTCAAACTTGACTCCATACAAATGGTGTCTCCAGATTTTCAAAGAGAATACCACAGCTGCTAATTCTAGATCATGCGTTGGATAGTTTATTTTATGCAACCTCAGCTGCCTAGAAGTATAGGCAATCACCTTTTGTTGCTGCATCAAAACATAACCTAAACCCATCTTAGAAGCATCATAATAAACCACAAAGTCTTCTTGTGGATTAGGCAAAGTTAAGACTGGAGCAGATGTAAGCTTCAATTTTAGTTCCTAGAAACTTTTCTCACATTTTGGCGTCCAAGCAAAAGGTTAATTCTTTCGGGTCAGACGAGTCATCGGTAAGGCAATTCGAGAAAACCCCTCAATGAATCTCCGATAATAACCAGCTAATCCTAGGAAGCTTTGTATCTCAGTAACTGAGTTAGGTCTCTCCCAGTTTGTTACAGCTTCTATTTTAGAAGGATCCACAGACACTCCTTCGCTTGAGATCACATGGCCTAGGAACTTTACCTCTTTCAACCAGAACTCACATTTAGTTAACTTAGCATACAATTGCTTCTCTTTCAGAATCTGCAATACCACTCGAAGATGTTTTTCATGCTCCTCCCAAGTCTTAGAATAAATTAGAATGTCATCAATGAAGATAATAACAAATTGATCCAAGTATGGATGAAACACTCGATTCATGTAATCCATGAATACATCTGAGGCATTGGTCACTCCAAAAGGCATCATAAGATACTCGTAATGACCATAGCGTGTTCTAAAGGCTGTTTTTGGAATATCCTCAGACTTGACACGAATCTGAAGATAACCCGATCGTAGGTTAATCTTGGAAAATATTATAGCACCTCTCAATTGGTCTATTAGATCATCAATTCTGGGCAATGGATATTTATTCTTCATTGTCAACTTATTCAACTGACGATAATCTACACATAATCTCATGCTTCTATCTTTCTTCTTGACGAGTAATACCGGCGCTCCCCATGGCGACACACTGGGCTTGATGAAATGCTTCTCCAACAACTCTTCAATTTGATCTTAAAGTTCTGCCAGTTCAATAGGTGACATACGATATGGAGCCTTAGACACTGGTTCTGCTCCTGGAATTAAGTCAATTGTGAATTCTATTTCACATTCTGGAGGTAAACTTGAGACATTTTCTGGAAATACTTCAGGGAATTTAGAGACAACTGGCATCTTAATTGCTTCAGATTCACCATCTCCTTTGGAAAGAGTAAACAAGGCAAACAATTGAATTTGTCCTTTTAAAGCAAAGATCTTAGGATTGTCAGAAATAGTGTTTCCTTCTGATAGAAATATCACGGTCTTGTTATGACAGTCCACCAAGACTCGATTCATCGATAACCAGTTCATCCCTAGAATTACTTCCAGATCCTTCAAAGGTAAACAAACAAGATTGACAAGAAAGTTTCTACCTTGTACGAGCACAGAACAATCGTTACACACCTTAGTAGTCCTAAGTTGTGTACCGGTGGGAGTGGAAACAATCAGGTCATACATCATAGACTTTACAGGTAATTGAAGACGTCTAACACACTCCTCAGAAATAAAAGAATGTGTAGCACCAGAATCAAACAATACAGATAAAATGGTACTATTGATCTCACACTTACTTTGCATAAGGTCGTCTTCTTGGTCTGCCTCTGAACCGCTGATGGCAAAGACTCTTCCTGTTGCAGGTTGTAATCTCTTGTATGTTGACTCCCTATTCTGTCTTAGAGGTTGAATAGCACACGTGTTTCTTCCATGGCCTCCCTGATAACTAGAACCTCTTCAATTATTCATGGTGTTATTGTTGTTATTGTTGTTGTTGATTTGATGATTCTCTGGACAATTTGGGCTGATGTGACCTTTCTGATTACATCGAAAGCAAGTGACATCTTCTAGGCATCTGTTGCAGTCACGTATATGGTGATTACCTCCACACTTATGACACTTTATATTCATATGATTGTTGCATCTCTCAAAAGATGATGATGATCCTCCCTTAAAACGATTTGGATAGAATGATCCTTTCCTTTTAAAGGTAGCTGGTTGAGGTCTCAATTATCTATTGATCTTTTCTTGAGCCAATCTGGCTTGGTGGTTTTCTTCAAAAATTCAGCATTTATTGATCAGGATTGAGAAGCTTCGAATTTCTTGATAACAGATAGCCTCTTTGATTTCAAGATTCAAACCATTCTCGAACTTGACGTACTTTGAGGCTTCAGCACCTGCCTGTTGGAAAGGAAGGTAAAAGAAGGATAACTCTTCAAATTTAGTAGCATACTCACCAACAGACATTGAGCCTTGTTTCAGCTCCATGAATTCTAGCTCTTTTCGGCTCTTCACACTTGCTTGAAAATATTTCTCCAGAAAACAGTCTCTGAAGTTAGCCCAGTCCAATGGTCTGTCAGTCTCAGTCATACGAATCCTGGCATGGATCCACCAGTTCTCTGCTTCTTCAATCATCATGTAGGTGGCATACTCCACCTTTTCAAATTCTGTGTAGGGTAAGGATCGAAAAATACGTTCTATTTCCTTAATCCATAGGTATGCTACCTCTGGATTATAGCCTCCTTTAAACTGTAATGGCTTCCTTTTCAAGAAGTGATCTAGTCCGTAAAGTCCTCCAGTATTTCTTGGTTGATTTTGCCTCTCCAAGACCTCGGCCAAGCGGTTGAAAGCGGCTGTCATAGCGTCGTTATTGTTTCTTGCCATCCTACATTCATAGTTTGGTTTATACTAATTCTAAGGGAAAGTATATCGTATACAATTACAAGATTATAACATAACTATAAGTATTTTATAATTTATCAGTTAGGCAACAAGTCATATAGTACATACTTAACATATTATCAAGCAAGTATCAAACAATTCACGTAGTATATCAAAGAAATAATACATGTCATAGCAATTGGCCCTGAATTTTTGAAAATGCTCTGATACCACCATTGTGACACCCAAAACCCAAATTACAAATTCCAATTAATTAACACCACTAAAAAAACATCTGTTAGCGACGGAAAGAATTGGTCGCTAATCGATGCAAAAACCATCACTAATAGGACTAGTGACGGTATTTCAGACGGCGAAACAATCGTCGCTAAAACCTTCGTCGAAGATAGATCAGCGACCATAAAAACACCGTCTCTAAATTACCGACGGCGTAACACCGTCGCTAACATAGTCTCTGCTTCACTGATCTCAGCCGTCGCTAACCGACCACGTTTAGCGACGACCAGTACCCCGTCGCTACTAGTAGACATATAGCGACGCCCTTACCCCGTCGCTATAAGTATTATGTAGCGACCACCTTTATCCGTCGCTATGTGTAGCCAAACAGCGACCAGCTACGGCCGTCGCTATAGTAGGCATACAGCGACCAATTATAGTCGTCGCTAGTAGTAGCCTTATAGCGACCAAGGTATCCGTCGCTATGGCTAGCCATACAATAACTACTACTCTCCGTCGCTATTAGTCTTTATATAGCGACCATCTTTGTCCGTCGCTAATGGGATTTTTTATTTTTTTTTAAAATTGTTTAAATATATATAGGTTTTGTTAATTTAACTTTAAAAATGTTCATTAATATTTTGTATTGGGTGATAAAATTTTATAATTAAATTTGAATAATTTTTTTAAAATATTTAATTATTATTAAAAACAAAATAATGGATTAAATTTATTTATCAAATAGGTTGAATTATTAATGATAATCACAATAAGGCGTTTTTCTTTGAATTTAATTACCAATAAATATTGACATAATAAATGAAGAATGATAAAATAAATACTGAATGGAATATAATATAAAAACTATAAATGAAATATACAATGTGTATACATAATAAAAATACAATCATGGGGGTGGGGGATCCTGTGGTGGTGGTGGGGGCGCCTGGGAAGTGGGGGGAGGTAGTCTCGCCATCAACTGCATCAGTAGCTCCTGCTGCTGAGCAAGTTGTCGACGAGTCTCGACGTGCTGCTCCTCGACCCGTTGTCGGTCCGCCTCAGCCCGACGTCGGTCCACCTCGGCCCGACGTCGGTCCGTCTCGGCCCGCTCCTGCAAAAGCTGCCTCTGACGTCGCTCCTCCTGTAGCTCGTCGTTCAGGTTTTGAATTACCTGAACAACCTCAGTCGGAAGACCAGACGAAGAGGAAGAGGAAGGGGTCTTCCCCTTTTTCGCCAGCTGCGTGCCAACGCCACCCAATCCAAAGACCTCCCTTTCTTGTTCACACCGCCAACAGCCTCCATATAGATGGCGTTGTCGTCGGAACAAGACAGGGTAGGAGGAACCTCCCCTTTAGGAGTCGAAGCCACCAGGTCCGCCTCCTTCTCGGCCCTTCTGGCCTGATACACCTCCTGTAAATTAAAAAACACTGATAGGATTAGTAAGCTGATTTGTAAATTATAAGCATGTGTGAGTTAAAAGTAAATACCGCTAGATCTATAGTCTTCTAGTTTACCCATGCACCAGCTTTGTTCTTCTTGGTCATTTGCATGACCTCAAACAAAGAAGGCTCCTGGTGCTCCCTCAGCTCTTATGGTGGACAAAAAACATTTAGATTATTATTTGTAAACATGTCAGACGAATCATAATAGAAATGTTTAACATAAATATACTTACAAATCTTTTCTTGTGCTCGAGGGTTGAAATGCTACCCCCAGTGTAAACTGAGGCTACAGCATCGGCGACTCTGTTTGCCCTATTCCGAGCACTCGCCTGCTGGAACGGGACACCGCCCCACTTCTGGACCATCCCGTTCCAATGGTCCTCCGGGATCCAACGAGGGTGCTCACCCTTGTCCCTCATCTTCCAAAGGGTACTCTTTATGATTTTGGAGGTCTTTGTGTTAAAGACCTTCCTAATCTCATCAATCATACCCTCTACCCACTGGTAATCACGCTGTAAAATGAAATGAGAAATCAAAATTAATAAGAGGTCTATTTTACAAATCAAATCACAATAAATTGATGTGTAACTTACCGAGAAGGTGTCAAACCACCTATCTTAGACAACCTTCCCAGCATCTATCCAAGATATATATGGACCATCCCACTGGGCCTTTAAAACCTTAGTAATCGCTTTGGTAGTGGGACTACTATCAACAAAGCTGTAATGACAACAATTATATCAAGAGTATAACAACACACAATCTAGGGAGACTCCCAAAATTCCAACAGAGTCTCCCCTGTAAATGTAACATTTCAAAGTTTAAATAGTTACCCTGTTACAAACAGAAGAGTTCCCAATACAATTCAATCTATACAAGTACTAATTAAAGTAACATACAATAAACCAACAAGTCTTTCCACTAAAGTTTAATATAAAGTACCATACAAATAACATAAAAGTATTTGAGTTTTAGTCACTTACTCGTCTCTGGCCGGCACGGGTACCAATATGGGCAGAGGGGATGTCGGAGGTGGGGTGGCCTGATGGCCATGGTCCTCCAAGCCACCAACTCCAGGAGTCTGCTCTAGGGTGGTCAGCTGTAGGGGTGATAGGGTGGTCAGCTGTGGTGGTGATGGAGTGGTCTACTGTAGTGGTGATGGAGTGGTCCGCTGTGGTGGTGATGGAGTGGTCTCCTGCCCTAGGGTGGGAGTCCCTAGACGGGATGCCGGGGTCCTGGACCCATCACCCCTACTGAAGGGGAGTCGACGTCCCGTCATCTGTGGATAAAATCATGAAAAGAAAGGTTAGTCTCAGGATATACATAAACCTATGTATATATGTTTAACAACTACATACTCTATGTCTATTTCAGTTTCAAATTCCCCCTCAGTTTCAGTGTCACTGTGGTTATCTGTTTGAACAACTTCATCAATATCCAAATTAGCCCTAGACCATTTTGATTGAGAGACAAGGTCTTTATCAATGTGTTCACCCCCCGTAGTGGCAGTGTCTTATCCATTATGACTGGATCAATGTTGAACAACAAATTGGCGTTATTGAGCTCGTGTGGTGCAAGCTGATAAGCGTCATTGACCTCCTCGGAGACATTGTCAGTGATTTGACTTCGGGCCTTGGCCTTGATTACTGCATACCAGTCCCGATGTCCTCCCAGGAAGTCGGTGTAATAAACCTGCTCAGCTTGTTGGGCAAAAAATGAAGGGATCAAACCCTTTATATCTACCATTCTTATTGACCTCAACTAAGCCGTAGTTGTTGTCAACCTTTGTTCCAACACCAATTATGTTGTCGAACCAATCACATTTGAATAGAACAATATCTCTTCTTAGTCGTCCAGAGAACAAAACTTCAACAATCTCTGTCAGCACTCCATAAAAGTCTTCTTCCAACTGTCCGGCGGTGCCTCTAACACAAACCCCATAGTTATGGGTACGCATCCCTTCACTCCATTGAAGAATATTAAACTTGTAGCCATTTATGTAGTAAATAGGCCATTTTTTAACAGTTTTCACCGGCCCCTAAGAAAAGGCTTGGAGTAAAGAATCTTCAATATAGTTGTTAGGGTCTTGTATCTATGTACAACATAACAAATAGGTCATCATTAGATATCGGGAGTTAGAAGCAAATATAAAAAACACTCGGTATACGGGTCTTATATGTTGTGCGAACCAACCAACGTACTTGGATGACACCTCACTATGAATTTGGTCATCAGTTAAATCATTTTGCTCAAGTTTTAGCATATCTGTATATAAGCTATTCAAAGGAAACAAATTTAGATACTATAAAAGCTACATTTAGAATGTAACATATAACTTTTATGACTTACTCAAGAAAGGGTTCCACTTCTGGGCAATTTAGAAGAATGTACAAGTGAGCCGCCTTTCAATCTTTCTCATCAATGTAACATTTTGTGAGCTTGCCCCCCGGATGACCAGGATAGTTGAAAATCGATATTTGTTCATCAAACCCTGTGCGGGTGGCTACCCCAATATTACGGGGAATTCTACTCATTCTAGTTTCTATCTCCGTCAGAAAATAGAAAGAAGCAAAGGTTGTCATTTCTTCGACTAAGTATGCCTCACAAATTGATGCTTCAATGCAGGCTTTGTTCGACACTTTATCTTTTAAAGAGCGTAAGAATCTTCAACATCATAAACAAATGTTAATTTAGAAAATACTATTATAAGAAGTGTTTGCAAGGAAATTAAAGAGTTCTGGCGTTCACCTTTCGAATGGATACATCCAACGATACTGCACCGGGCCACCAACCAAGGCCTCGTACGGTAGATGGATAGGCAAATGCTCCATCGAGTCAAAAAAACTTGGTGGGAAAATCTGCTCCAACTTACAAATCAATAACGGGATAGTTTCTTCCATCTTCACAAGTTTCTCCACAGTCAACGAAGTAGCCGTCAACTCCTTAAAGAAGTGACTCAACTCCACCAACGGTTTCCAAATAGGCTTTGGTAAGGCATGAAACGCGTACGGGAGTAGTTGTTGCATAAACACATGGCAATCATGACTTTTCATGCCAAACACCCTGCCCTCCTTCATGTCGACACATCTACTCAAGTTAGAAGTGAATCCATCAGGCAGGGTCAACCTATTCATCCAAATACACACAGTAATCTGTTGTGGTCTAGTTAAAGCATATTTTGGATGGGGTTTAAACATTCTTCCACGTCCCGCATCCCTCAATTCCAACTCCTTCCTATAACACCAAATCGGAAGGTCTAGACGACTCTTCTCGTTGTCCTTTGTTCTCCCTTTAATGTCCATAACAGTGTCAAAAATATTCATGAAAACATTACGTTCAGTGTGTATGACATCAATGTTGTGTCTTAACAACAAGTCTTTCCAATATGGCAAATCCCACAAGACACTCTGCTTCACCCAGTGGTGTTCCTTACCATAACCCGTAAACTCCTTAACACTCTTGTCCCAGATGTAAGGATACTCTTCGACCCTCTGCCAAACCTGTGCACCAGATAACCTACAGGGTGGAGGTTCATTAACAACCTTGTTCTTCTTAAAAGTGGTTTTGTTTCTCCTAAACGGGTGATCCAACAGTAGAAACTTTCTATGACAGTCAAAGAAACTTGTCTTGCCACTAACAGGGAGTGATTCCCCCCTGGTATGTTCCATGCATATAGGGCAAGCAAGCTTCCTAGACGTTGACCATCCAGAAAGCATACCATAGGCCGGGAAGTCATTAATAGTCCACATCAAAACAGCACGCATCATAAAATTGTTCTTCAAAGACGCATCGTATGTCGTTACCCCGACATCCCATAATTGTGATAACTCTTCAACCAACAGTTGCAAAAACACGTCTATGTTCACCTTTGGATTTTTGGGTCCTAGAACCAGTATAGATAGAAACATGACCTCCCTTTTCATACACATATCAGGAGGCAGATTGTATAGGGTCAGTATGACTGGCCAACAAGAGTAAGCTCTTCCGTATTGACCGAACGGGTTAAACCCATCAGTACATAAGCCAAGTCTTACATTGCGCGGCTCGCCAGAAAAGTCCGGATATAGCTCATCCAAACACTTCCATGCTTTCCCGTTGGAAGGATGGCAAAGAAACCCCTCTTGTGTTCAGTTCAGAGCATGCCAATGCATGTGTTTTGTCGTGGACAATGAGGCATACAGGCGTTAAAGACACGGTGTTATAGGGAAGTACCACATTTTCTTCCTGGCCGTCCGGGTTACCTTCCCTCTCCTTTTAACGGTTTTGTAGCGTTCCTCATTACAATGTAGACATTTTGTGACACTCTTATCTGCAAATTCATTTCTGAACAGCATACATCCGCCAACACAACACTCTATCTTCACACAACCCAACCCCAAGTTTGCCACTTGTTTCTTAGCATGGTACAGGTTTGTTGGCATTCGATGATTACTAGGCATAGTGGAACCCATCAGATTAACCATCCTATTAAAATAACCTCCAGAAAGATTATAATCTACCTTTAGGCTTAAAGCAGCTAGGGAGGTGGATAACTCAGTGTGACTATTGCACCCATCCCACAATGGAGTCTGAGCCGCCGCTAACAAATCATAAAATCTCTTTACCTCCGGATTAAGATCCTCCTCTACATTGTCAGAGTCTCCATGACCTGCTTGGTCATCATGTTCCAGGATACGCCCGGTGGAGGGTCCAACATGATCCATCACTATTTATTCTATGTTGTTGTATGTATCCCTGTTTCCTCCAACCTCGTAGTAGGATTGTTGCACGATTACGTCTGATGGTCTTCGCGGTAACTGCTCACCATGGTTGTACCAGCAGTGGTATGTTTCCATGAACCCTTTCTCAATTAGGTGGCACATGACATCATCCACATATTCAAAACTCATGCATTTGCACCTTGAGCACGGACAACGAATCTTCTGAGTCACTTCAAATCCAGGCGTGTTTGCCGTAGCGAACGAAATGAAATCCAATAGCCCCATCATAAACTCCTCAATCACTCACCGACTGCGATCTAGTCGGTTGTACATCCATCTCCGATTTGCCGGTACCTCCATTTTCAATATCTAACAAGCACGATTTCTGTTACTTTACATTTTTAAATTTTTATTTGACTATCGGTTGTGAATCACTCTATCTCTTTGATGTTGCAAATTGGTGGGGCCTTATCCTATTTGGGATGAATATGCAACCATCCATAACCCATCGATGTTGTATGTGGTCTATCTTGTGTCGTTGATGTTCATTTGAAATTTTGGCAGCATTTCGCATTGGTCCCCGAGTACATAGAGATACGTACGGTATGAAACACCGCACGTAGTCATGCACCCTGGGGACAATACGAAACACCAACACCAAAATTTCAAATGAACATTCAACGTCTCAACATAGACCATATATAACATTGATGGGTTACGCCCTATTGGTTAAAATTCATACCAAACTGTCCAACCGGGACAATTCAAGATCCAACACAACACGGTACATCAGCCGGTTATTTTGAAACTTGAACAGGAATCTAATAGGTACACACACGACTAAACCCTACATTATTAAAGTTGAGTTTCATTTTTTAAGTTCCCTAAGAAAGGGAGCCTGCCAAAATTTTTGCAGAGTCTCCCCTGTAGACTAGACATTTCCCAAATTTAGGAATGGCCTGTTACAGACAGAAA
Source organism: Clitoria ternatea (assembly GCA_037962975.1). Classification (NCBI taxonomy): domain Eukaryota; kingdom Viridiplantae; phylum Streptophyta; class Magnoliopsida; order Fabales; family Fabaceae; genus Clitoria; species Clitoria ternatea. The sequence continues at coordinate 18,998,171 of CM075673.1, read as the reverse complement.
ACTTCCCAGTATAGATAATTATATATGCTACGCATTGTATATGATATTGAGAGGTATTAAGTCCTAAATGATGTTATTAGCACACAAAACAAATGCCTAATGAGCTCTGTTCTCCACTAACAAACAACATTACCCATGCATAAAAAATCATGTTATTAGCACACAAAACCAATTCCTAATAAGCTCTGCTCTCCACTAACAAACAACATTATACATGCATAAAAAATCATGTTATCAGCACACAAAACCATTGCCTAATGATCTCTGCTCTCCACTAACAAACAACAATCAACATACATACCCTTCAAAACATACAACACACATAGCCAGAAAGTTAGCGTTAAGGGATTACCGTCGAAAGAGAGATAGCGATAGAGACGAAGCTGATGAGAGCCTAACACAGACCACGCGTAAAGTGTGTTGGTCTGCATGACAAAGTTGATTATTAACAGTGTTAATCAAAGTTCCCAACATTCAACTGGTTTCCATAATGAGGTTTCTAAAGATGTAATAGCTAATAATGTAATAACTTTTAGCTTTACAATTTACTAAAAAAAGGAAAATAGAAAAACTGAATCCTAACTATCTTTAGGAAATTAACAATTTCTGTTCAAATCAATAGCATATCTTATGTCAAAGAAGCAAATTACATTAATTAAAAGAAACAAGACATTTTGTCATGTATAGCAGAATAACTTATCACAAACAACAGAATAAGATTTTGTCATTCAACCAACGATTTATGAAGTTATGAACAAAGTCCTTGAAAGATACATTATAGGTCATATTAAATCATAAATTGACAATTACATATTGTAGGTCATATTAAATCGTAAGTTAAGAACCCAGTTTATTTTTGAAAAATCATTCGACAAGTTCAGCTATTACTCAATAGAAGTGCTTCATACATTTCGGGTACAAAGCTAAAGGTATTATAATATGGGAGATACTTACTATGTTGCACACATATTCAAATGTATATACTGAAATATGACAAGGAAGAGACCAATATTAAAACATTCAAGACAATAGGTAGCATAACACTAAATTCAAATCTCATAAAAGAGGTTTACGTTCTAATTCTACATAATTTCACAACTTGTAAAATACTTCATCACACGGATTTGGGTGGACAACAACAAGACTGGAAACAAAAGTTTATCAGCAAATTTATTTTATCTAGTCGGTTTAAGAACCAAATTGATGTTTGCTGCTCGTTTACTCTTAAGATTCATGAGTAAACCAACTGACTTATACCTTTGAAATGAAATTGAAGGACAGATATAAGTAGTGTTTTGTAATTCACAATATTAATCAGTAGATATTTTCAATAAAGCACTACCTAAAGGAATTGATGAGACCTGATATCATGTTTGTAGTAAGCATTCTTTCAAGATTTATACATTGTGCTAGTGAGGTTCATCTTCAAGCTGCCAAATGGATTGTGAGATATGTAAAGGAAACTGTAAATTATGTCACCAAGTTCACTCACTCAGAATTTTCAGTTTCAAGGATATTCTAACAGTGATTGGGCTGGTTCTGTTGATGACATGAAAAGTACATTAGGTTATTGTTTTAGCTTTGGTTCAGGTGTATTTTCATGGTGTTCAAAGAAGTAAGATGTTGTGGCTCAAAGCACAGCAGAGGCAGAATATATGGCAGCCAATTCTGCTAGGAATCAAGCTATTTGGCTTAGGCATATACTTGCAGATCTACATATGGAGCAAAATGAGCCAACTAAGCATTTTAGGATCAAGTTGTTCTTTTTAAGAGAAGCGCAGAGAGAAGGTGAAGTCAAGCTCCTTTATTGCAGAATAGAAGATTAACTTGCAGATGTTTTAACAAAAGCACTTACAAGAAGCAGATTGGAAGCTTTGAGAAGCAAACTAGGTGTTTGTAGCTGTTAAGGCAAGGAGGAAATTTGTTAAAAGTGTGCCCACAACAGTTGTTAAGTGATGTTCATCTGATTTCTATAAGATTATTTTTCTGTTATTTAGAACCTAGACTTTAGGAGGAGCTCTCAATTCTTTTTTTATATAAAATAAGAATGTCGTTAGTTTTGACTAAAAATAAGGGATGTATTTGTTTTCAGTTTTGACTCCAGCTCTATTTAAAAGAGCTAATGCATAATACAATATTATTCTCTGAAAAACATATCTCATTCTTCTCATATTCTTTCAATTTTTGATATTTACAAGAGGTAATGAAGAGAAGAGAAGAGAGAAGAGAGATAAAAACAAAAACAGAGAAAAGGCTAAGCATTCAGCTTAGAGGAGAGAAAAAGAAATAAAAAAAAGAGAGGAAAGAAGAGAGAGAAGACAGGGACCAACCAACCTGATCAAAAAATAGAGACGCCTGAGAAGACAACCAGGACGCGAGAGAAGACAACCATGACGCTGGAGAAGACAACCAGCATGCCGGAGAAGACAACCTGAGCACTGGAGACGGAGAAATCACACTGGAGAAGAAGACCCAAGCGCCGGAAATAAGGAAATCTCATCGGAGAAGAAGACTGCCAGTGGGTGCTAAAACGCCTTGGAAACCGCCGGAAGGGAATCGAAAATGGAGGGAGAACTGGGAAACGGAAGTGGATTTGCTGTTTTAGGGTTTTCTTTATTTTTGGGGTTCAAAGGGAAACCTGAAAGGTTTGGGCTGCCGGGTCAGAAACCGGGTTGAGGGCCCAAAACGTTTTTTTTTTGTTTTTTCTCCCATTTCCGCCATGGCCGGCCATGCACCGATATTGCGCCTTGCCCATGGCGGCGCCATGAAAAACCCCAACGCCATGACCCTTTCATATCGGGTCATTCAATTTCCGCCACGCCATGGCGGTGCCATAAACGCTTTTAGACCTTCCTAATCTGATTACACATACATAGTCAAAACTCTATATTTGTTTATTTTGATGAGTTGTATGTATGACGGAGGTTTTTGGGGTTATGGTTTGCATTTTATTAAAACAAAGGTTACAAGGTTTAGCTTCACATCAATTAATTATTGGTTGATATATATTTGATTCAAACAAAGGTTACAAATTTAAAAAAATAGTTAGAATTTTAAAAGACTTAATTTCATTATGATGTTAATTTTTTTGATTTAAACATTATTATATCAAGTGAATGACACATAATAAAACTAAAACAATGAAAAAAACTCTAAAATTAAGGGTGTGTTCTTTCAATTCTTATAGGAACAAAATTCTTTTACTCAGTACAAGATTAAATGAATCATACCACATTAAATCTCAAAACCAATGTAACTTCAATGCCACTTCCAGAAAATGAATTTAGCCATGAAACATTTCTAATTTTGAAACTCTCAATAGGCACGTATTGTGTGGATATGATATGGGCTTGTGCAATGGTTGGGTACTAAATAGAAGCCACCAAAGGTGAGTTTATGGCATTTGAATGAAAGCATTGGAACACGGACTTAGGTTGGAAACCAGAATTTACAGGTTTTAATAGTAAGCGTCATCATGAATTACATGGATCAGTATAATTTAAATAAAATGTTATTTTGGTTCAAAAACTCATAAACATGGGTGAAAATAACAAATAAAACATGGTGTTAATATAATTTCTCTTAAATATCCTTCATTTAGTAGGTCCAAGTTTGATTCAAACATTTTACCAACTCTATTAATATCATTATTATCCTCTAAATCATAAAATTAAATTATTTGATAAAATTAAAAAATAACAATCAATTTTTAACTTTATTTTGACTTTGACCTAAAACTAATAACTTTAAACTTTAGTATTCAATCTTTGTAAACTAATTTGACAACTATTTCACAACTTCATTCTTCAACACTTTATAACAAGAGCATAAAAATTAAAATAAAAATTTAAAATGTTCTAAAATATTTAAAGGCAGAGGCCTTAAGCCTGTATATATCATCAATAGGTTTACAAAATTAAACAAAACAAAAGTTGATGGCTTTCTTGATAAACTCAAAAGTTGGATTAATAGGAAAAATAAAATCTGTCATTTTGGATAATATACTAGGAAAACAAAAAGCCCAAAACCTCAACAGGATTTTCCAATGTAGAACACACCAAATCAAAACTTATATCAACATTGCTTCTAATTCTAAATATTCTGACCAAAACATCCCAATGCAAATCCAATATGAACAATTTTAATCAAGGGTGTCCAATATTGAGTTTCCACCCAATAACAGCATTACCTAATTAATTTCATCAATAAAACTAATTTGATTATCATTAATTATATGTCTCATATATTACATAGTCTGAACTATGAAATTTGCAAATTCCATAGTCCTAAGACAGAACCAAAGGTGCATAATTTACAGTAGTCATTCAGCCACAGAGAACACGCCCACACACAAATTAGAACACATAGAACATGCAACACAGAGAACCACAGAGAACACATCAGAACCCTAGAGAACACATCAGAACCTCACTTGTCATCAATGTACAGCACCATAGAGAACACATCAGAACCCCACTCCCACAAACCCTCTATACTTTGTCAAACCCCAAGGAAACAAAAATAAAATTCAAACTAAGGTATATTAGAACACATTAGAACCTAGAGAACACATCAGAACCTTACTTGTCATCAATGTACAGCACCACAGAGAACACATCAGAACCCCACCCCTACAAACCCTCTATACTTTGTCAAACCCCAAGGAAACAAAAATAAAATTCAAACTGAGGTACATTAGAACACATCAGAACCCAGAGAACACATCAGAACCTCACTTGTCATCAATGTACAGCACCACAGAGAACACATCAGAACCCCACCCCCACAAACCCTCTATACTTCATTAAACCCTAAGGAAACAAAAATAAAATTCAAACTGAGGTACATTACCTTGAGGTGCGGCCTGTGACGGCTAAAGTAGCTCTTGGTGGCGGAGGAATGAGACCACGACGAGGATAGACGGTACAGCACTTCAGGAGAAGCTCCTCGCGACGTCCTCGATGAAGATGGCACACAGAGCTGATGATGCCAACGGAGAACAGCGAACGGCGAACAGAGGATGGCGATCAGGTTGATCGTCGAGAGAGCTCAGAAAACGGAGGAGCAACGGGGAGGAGAAGTAGAGGGATGTTTAGGGCTGCTGAGAATGAGAGTGCCAGAAGGGAAGGGTTGGGGTCGACTAAGTTAAAACATTTAGCGACGGCCACAAACACATCGCTAACATCGTGTCTATTTTAAAAAATTGATTGTTAGCAACGGTCATCCCAAACCGTCTCTATAATTCCAAGTGACGCCCAAATACCGTCGCTATATATGAAATCCCTCCAACTTTTAATATAGCGACGGCATCACTGTGTCGCTGATATTCTAAATATAGCAACGGTCATCTCTCCGCCACTGATGGAGTGCCTATGTAATAGCGACGATGCCATACACCGTCGCTGAGAATAGCGACAGTGAGACACACTATCACTAACGTTTGGTGCCAACAAAACCATGGGGGGAAACCAAAAAAATGGAGGGAAGTGAAAGTTAGCGACCGCATCAGCGACGGTGGAAATTTATCGACGGTGTTAGCGACGGCGGTTTGCTAAATTTAGCGACAGAGTGATAGTGGTCTCTAATACAGTCACTAATTATATTTGTTATGGTCCCTTCTGTGTCTCGGTCGCTGAAGTGGTCATAAACTAGCGACAGATGTCCGCGGTCGCTAATGGGCAGTGGCTATTAAGGGTTTTTCTAGTAGTGTAACCTAAATTTTTGAAATAAATTTGTCACGTTTAAAGAATCATTTTGAAATTCATAATTTAAATTCTGAGGTCACGTAAAAATTGATAAATATAGAATATTATCATGCATACTAGTCGTGAACGAATAAAACATAATACATTTATATAGCGGAAATGATAGAGAATATTACAGTACAAGGTACATAATAATATTATTACAACACATTAAATCTCAAATGAAATCAAAGTCCAAGCAATAAAACATAAAAACTTCATTAATTGCACCACTCGTCATTCTGTGAAGCATGCACTATAAAAATAATGTAAGAGTGAGATAAAATATAGAATAAATATAAAATAAGTCAAATTACACAAACATAATCAATAAACAATTATGATATAATGAATATGCCAAACAAGGTCATTTATATTTAATAATCTTTAATTTAGTCAAATGATGTCATGCTGGATCCATTTTGATTTAGTGGGAATACTGCAGTAAAAAGTCTCATAGAGATACAAGTAGGACTTAGCATAATGCCACGAATCCCTACCCTTCGTAGCGCTCAAGTACCGAAATACACAAGTAGGACTTAGCATATACCATGAATCCCTACCCTTCATGGCGCTCAAGTACCGAAGTACACAAGTAGGACTTAGCATAAACCATGAATCCCTACACTTCATGGCGCTTAATGAAAATAAGGCTTTAACTCATCATAGAGTAACCCCCCACCAGGGCCGGCAATCATGGAACCCTTAAATTCCATGGTGCGTCCAAATGCTTATGATGCATTAATGCCTTCAATTCTCTTTATCAATTTAACATACCATGATATTAATACTTCCATAATCACTTGGAAAACCACAAGTCCTCAAAGGATACATCACATATATTAATTCTCAAAATCATGGATTTACAGTTTAACAACATATCTCAATAAACCACAAGGCATTCATGTATACATTAATTTAGTCATTCATAATTATTCATCACAACGATATACATATTGTATGACATTCATAGGACACTCAATAACATCCATAATAATCAATAATCCCTCAATAATTCATAAATAAATCATTACCCACATGGAAAATATCATTTTCATCCATAATAATCATCATAGGTAAATTTTAGAAATTTACAACAGCAACATACATTAGTAAAATGACCATAACGTGAGCAAATCAAATCCTTTTTAAGTAATTCCACTTTATGTAGTTCCATAACAAAATTATCTACAACATTCATGAAGACCATAATTTTAAATTCCAAACAGAAACATCACATAATCATATAATAGTCAATAGGTTATCATTTTTCATTATCACCAATTGCTGGAAAATTTACTAGTTTGACAATATTTAGTAAATTAGCTATAACTCATGGTATAAAAATACTTTTTGAATGAGGCCAAGTTCTGTGTTTCAATAATTCCATTATCTATAATTTTTATGAAGACAAAAAATTCTAAATCCAGACAGAAATATCACAAATTCATAGTATACTAAACTATCTCAAAGAAAGTAACAAAACTTACATATGTTGGTAAATTCAACGTTTCTGGAGCTACAAAAATAATTTTGGCATGAGACCAGTTCTAAATTACTCATAACACAAATATCTAAAACCCGTATGAAGACACTAAACACTAATTCACATCACAAAATTCCCAGTTTTAAAAATACTAACAGTGATTCACATCAGCAGATTTTCAGCATGAACATACTTCTGTATGTTAGGTATAACTAGAGCTACAAATATCCTTTTAACTTGAAACCACTTTCTATAGATCCATAACATAATATCTACAACTTTTATGAAGACATCAAAGTCTAAATATGTATGTATAATTCCCATAATAATAATATTTATACAAAATAGAAGGTACATATTCTAGAACAAACATACTGTAGTATTTTGACTATAACTCATGCTATACATATCCAAATTAGTTGTTTCAAGTCTCAAAATTCATATAACGAAAAGATATACAACTTTGTTGAAGAATTCAGAGTCAAATTCACACATTTTGAGCTTCAAAAGTAAGTAACAAATTACAAAAATAAATCTAAAAATCCTAGAACAGCATACAATTCTACCCATTCCATATTTATTCACAACCCTATCCCCTCTTACCTTAATGAAGGTTCCTAAAGTGGCTAAAATGTTGTATTATTGTCCTAGCTTCAGATCAAGAGTGAACTTGATGGAGAAAATGAAAGAAAATAAGAGAGACTTCACTAACTTTAGCTTGTTCTAAGAATTCAGACTTGGGAACAAGATGTAGTGTTAATTTAATGATGCAAATGACAAGTGGGGGACAAGCTTTTCATGATGGGATTGTAGTGGGATGTTAGGTGCATTAATTTTGGTGATAATGGAGGTTTTAGGTGAGAAAAATAGGCTGGATTGTTGACCATTTCCACAGCCTACATAATGCAGCTTGTTTGATTGAAGTAAATATCAATTCTGACATTGTTTTGGTATATTTTAGGCATATCTCTCTCATATCTTAATGGCTTTTAACAAATTTGGTCTTTTTGGAAATCTAATACAATGAGGAACAACTTTGTAGTTTACCACTTTTTCAAATTCGGATTCTAACTAGGCGTTAAAATATGTACAAATGATATGATTGAAGTAAAATATTAATTCTGACACTATTTTGGTATTTTGGGCATATCTCTCTCATATCTTAATGGATTTCAACAAATTGGGTCTTGTTGGAAAGCTAAGAAACAGAGAAACAACTTTGTAGTTGACCATATTTCCAAATTAGGACTCTACCTAACAATTAAAATGTGTACAAGATGACGCATTTTGAGTGGAGTATGTGGTAATTTGATGAGAGTAATTGGAAAAGCCAAAGAAATTAATAACTAAGGAAATAGGTAATAAGTTATTTGATTAACTTTTACCTAAGGTATAAAGTTAAAATTATTTACCATGGTAAAAGGTTAAATTGAAGATGTTGTCCTAACTAAAATTTATGTAGAAAGTTGAGATAAAATGGATAATATCATTGATGGTCTAAATCAGAATGATTATACATGAGAATGAAGTTTTTAGGATGTTACACTTGGCGGATTTACAAGTTACTACTTTAAAAAATTCATCTGGACCCAAGGCTAGAATGATAAGGTTCTTGGCTTTATAATTATACTGTACTTTCTTTTCCTCATCACTAGTCCATTCATCCATGGGTTTTTCTATTTGTTTACCATCAACAATGTGCATAGGTATGAAGGGACCATTTTCAATAGCATTCCAAACCCTTAGATCAATTGATTGAACAAAAGTTTTCATTCTTTCTTTCCAAAAAGCATAACCTTCCCCATTAAAAGTGGGAGGTCAATTTGTAGCACCACCCTCAGGAAACATGTTAGAAGTAGAGGCCATTTATCTCTTGAAGCTGTTAAGCTTGATCTACCAAGAGTCAAGCTTTGATACCACTTGTTAATCAAGTGGCCTCAATACTCAAGAGGGGGGTGAATTGAGCTTTAAAACTTTTCTTGGAATGCCTTTGAAATTAGTCCCTTTTTTACAAGTTAAGTGTTAGTGCAAGAGATAGTGAGTATGATAAGTGCTTATTTTGCATTGATTTCATGCTTCAATTAAACTCATTTTTTGAAAGGAACTTAACTGATTTAGTAAATAATTGAGCATGATTTTGATTATAAATAGTGTATTGTGTAAAGAATCTTGAATTATCAAAATCATTGAAGGAAGTTGTCAAAAGCCTTACAAAAAAAAACCAAGAAGCACCAAAGTAGCAAACAGGCACGCTTGAGCATGGCACACTGCACGCTTGAGCGTAAAGACGCCACGCGCTTGAGCGCAAACTGATAGCTTAGGCGTGACAAGTTGGAGAAGAAACAGAAGGCCTACGCTGCCCTTGCGCTCAAGCGAAATTGAAGAACACAACAACAGCATTTCACGCTTAAGCGCGAGCCCGAGCTCGCTTAAGCGTGACCCTGGGCATGGATTAAAAGAAAGCAAGTAGCATCAGACCCTCCACGCTTGAGCGTGATAAGGGGACGCTCAAGCGTGAACCCGAATGCGCTTGAGCGAGGCTGAGCGTGGCTTGAGTGTGAGTTGAACATTCTGCACAACAAGCACACGCTTAAGCGTGGCTATTCTTAGCTTAAGCGAGAAGCAAACATTGAGCATCAGGACCTTCCACGCTTGAGTGTGACCATCAAGCTCAAGCGTGACTCATGCAGTATGGGATTTTTAATTTAATATTCACCAATGGTGCGATGCCAACTCAACCATTTTCTTGTGTTTTTGCATGTCTCCGAATATTCCTTCATGGGGTCTATGTAAGTGGCAAGGGAAGCTGAACCATAACTCCTATAAATCAAGTAGAAAATAGGACATCAGGCATCAGATTCATCCCCTGTATTTCCCTCATAATCCAACCTTTTCCATTATTTTCTGTATTCATATTTTGAAGGTGAAAATACAAAGCATGAGTAACTAAACTCCCTTATGGGATTGGCTGTAATCCATTCAACACTGAAGTAATGCTGTTGTAAGTTTTTATTTAGTAATGAGATTTGATAAGTTTCTGTATTTCCTTTTACGTTTAATGCCTGAAAGTACTTGATCACTATTTTCTTGTTTTAAGTTTTCTCAAGTATGCTGGGAAGTGATTTTTGAAAGTAGATTTGAAAGAAATACTTATTGTGAGTAGGTAGCCAGGGATGGTGTCTAACGCAATAAACGTCAAAACAATCGATCGATAATGCTGGGATGATTTCAAAGTGACTGAGGGATCAGCGGTTTGAAATCATTCTTATGAATTTTGTAGTCGAGGGATCAATACAAATGACTGTGATTGTGACGTGGAAATTATCTTTTCGATTTACTTATATAAAAACTTATGCAGCTTACAGAAGGTGAAGATATGATGAAGCCAATCCGTGTTTTACAAAATTGATTTCTCTCAAAAACCATTCACTGTATCTTTTACAAATTTTATTAGTTATTCACTTTTTCATTCAACATCATTCACAACAAAACAAAACAAGAACCTCCTGTCTAATCAATTCAAAACTAAGATCTCTATTCTAACATCTCCCCAGTGGAACGACAACTATACTGTATTACAACTTCTGTGTTTAAACTTGGCACAAGCATTCCATTGAGTTTATATTATACAAACTTGATTCTCTTTCATTGAACTCTTCATTCCAATATATGAAAAATACCTCATCAAGTTTTGGCGCCACAGCCGGGGAGGTGATTCAAGTTTGAATATTTTAGCATTGAATTGACAAGACAGTGTAAATAAATTTGTTTTCAATTTGTCTTTAATTTTTGTAACAACTTTGCTATTTTAAGTTCTTGATTTATGATCTTGAGAGGACAGGTTACAAAAGAATAATTTGCATTCGATCCAGAGATAGACAGGTTCCTTAAGAAAATAAAGAAAGCCAAGCAGAACTTCCAAGCAGGACAAACATCCTCTCATACAATGGATGTCAACAGCAACAACCAAAATCCACCAAGGAGAACACTTGGAGATTACACCCTACAACAAGGACCTAGACACTACTCAAGCATTGCTATACCAAATACAATCAGGGCTATAGAAATGAAACCTGCCTTCCTTAGTTTAATTAGTTCCCATCAATTCCATGGAATGTCCAGTGAAGATCTATACACTCACTTGGACACATTCTATGAAATAGTAGGAACAATGGGTTTTGAACAGGAAGTAATTGAAGCAGCGTATCTAAGATTATTTCCTTTCTCTCTTGCAGGTAAAGCTAAAGAATGGCTCCAGTCACACCCAAATCAAAGCCTGAATAGCTGGGACACAGTGGAGGAGAAATTCCTACATAGATTTTTCCCACCATCTAGATTTATCAAGGCTAAGTTAGATATTACAACATTTAAATAAAGCCATGATGAAACCTTTTGCGAGGCATGGGAACGTTTCAAATCTCTCCTAAGAAGATGCTCAAACCATGACTTAGAAGATATTACCCAATTGAATATCTTCTACAGTGGACTTAAAGCAGATACCAAAATGATACTGGATGCAGCAGCTGGAGGAACCATGATGACAGTGGATGCAGAGCAAGCTATAAGGATTATTGAAGCATTATCATCCATAGATTACCAAGCTCAGCATGACAGAACACAAGTCCAAAAGAAGGGAATGTTGGAACTCAATACAATAGATGCCATTTTGGCTCAAAATAAAATTTTGACACAACAAATTAAGGCTCTGACACAGCAAATGGCAAAACTCCCTCAACAACTACATGTTGTACAATCCTCTACGGGAAACCAACAAGCACAAATGAGATGTGATTTTTGTGGAGGAGAACATCAGAATGGACATTGCCAAGGAGAGCAAGGAGACCAATTCATCCTATATATGAATAACCAAGGTAAGCAGGGTAACTTCAATAACAATGCTTACTCTAACAATTTTTCACAGGGATGGAGAAATAATCAAAATGGTGGATGAAAGCAAGAAGCAGGCACGTCCAACAGACAATAACCTTATCAGCAAGGCCCTTCCTTGACAGAAAGGACATTAAAACTAAAGGACACTCTAGAAAAATTCATGCAGGTCTCAATCACCAATCAGAAAAACACCGATGCTTCAATAAAAAACCTGGAGACTCAAGTGGGGCAATTGGCTCGTCAAATCGCAGAGCATCATAACTCTCAATTTGGAGCCAATACACACCCAAATCCGAAGGAGCAATGTAAAGCAATCACAACAAGAAGTGGGAAGGTCATTGGAACACAAAAAGAGGGTGACAAGGTGGAAGAAAAAGTGGAAGAAAATTTTGAAAAAAAATAAAGGAGGAAGTTAGTGAAAAGAAAAATAAAAAAATTGAAGATGTACATATGAAGGAGGAAGTTGAAAAAGAAAAAAAGAAAGAAATAAAAGAAGGGAAGAAGAAGGTGGATGACCCAGCACCACAACTGAAAAGTTTGCCGTATCCAAAGAACCCTTCAAAAATAGACAAGGAGAGGCAATTTGCAAGATTTATGGATATCTTCAAAAGGTTGCAAATAAACATACCTTTTGTGGAAGCCATGGAGCAAATGCCAACTTACGCTAAGTTCATGAAGGAGCTGTTAACAAAAAAGAAAAGATTTTTTGAAGAAACAGTGGAAATCGCCGCAGGATGCAGTGCCATCATTCAAAAAGCACTACCACAAAAAACAAAAGACCCCAGAAGTTTCACAATCCCAGTGACTATTGGTACTTTACCAGTAGGAAAAGCACTCTTAGACTTGGGAGCAAGCATTAACCTAATGCCCCTCTCAATGGTGAAAAGAATTGGAGATCTTAAGGTGAAGCCAACACGGATGACTCTCCCACTTGCTGATCGATCTATGAAGTTTCCATATGGCATAGCTGAGGATGTGCTGGTAAGAGTTGACAAGTTCGTATTTCCTATAGATTTTGTCATAATGGATATTGAAGAAGATGCAGAAGTGCCTCTTATTCTGGGAAGACCCTTTATGAAAACCGCAAAAGTAATTACTGATGTGGACGATGGAAAGCTAAAGGTAAGAGTGCAAGATGAGGAAGTAAACTTCAATGTGTTTGACGTAATAAAGTATCCAAAGGAAAAGCAACAGTGCTTCAAAATTGACATTGAAGAAGAAGCCATCAGAGAACAAACCAGTGAATGGCTCAACAAAGATCCACTAGGTGAGCTAAACGTTGAAGCAAATGGAACAATGGACGGGGGAAACTCGAAGGAGGACAAACATGACATTCAAAAAGAAATTCATTATGAAAAGTTGTCAGAGAAGACAAAAGAAGTTGTCCTACCAAAAGTGGAGTTAAAAGCCTTACCTTCACATTTAAAATATGTTTTTCTTGATGGTGATAACCAAAAACCTGTTATTATTAATAAGGAATTGACAGGTATAGAAGAAAGGCAATTGATTCAAGTCTTGAAAGAGCACTCAACAGCAATTGGATGGAGACTGGAAGACTTGAAAGGAATAAGCCCAACCTACTGTACGCATCACATTTACATGGAACAAGAATTTAAACCAATTGCTCAGCCATAGAGACGCTTGAATCCAACCATGAAGGAAGTAGTGAAAGGGGAGGTAATTAAATTACTAGAAGCTGGTATAATTTATCCAATTTCTGATAGGTCTTGGGTAAGTCCTGTGCAGGTTGTTCCAAAGAAAGGAGGAATCACTGTCATACAAAATAAAAAAAATGAATTGATCCCTACAAGAACAGTCACAGGATGGAGGATGTGTATCGACTATAGAAAACTGAACACTGCAACCCAAAAAGATCATTTTCCTCTGCCCTTCATAGATCAAATGCTGGAAAAACTTGTAGGACAAGCATACTATTGCTTTCTGGATGGTTACTCAGGCTACAACTAGATAGCAGTTGCACCAGAAGATCAAGAAAAAACAGCATTTACATGTCCTTTTGGGGTGTTTACATACAGAAAAATGCCCTTTGGGTTATGTAATGCTCCTGCAACATTTCAAAGATGTATGCTAGCTATCTTCTTTGATTTGGTGAAAAAATGCATTGAGGTCTTCATGGACGATTTCTCTGTTTTTGGTCCATCATTCGATCAATGTTTGAAGAATTTGACCATAGTACTGAAAAGATGTGTGGACACCAACTTAGTTTTAAATTGGGAAAAGTGCCACTTCATGGTCACCGAAGGCATTGTGTTAGGACATCAAATCTCCAAATGAGGCATTGAAGTGGACAAAGCAAAAGTAGAGGTAATTGAGAAATTACCACCACCAGGGAACGTGAAAGGAGTAAGAAGCTTCTTGGGCCATGCAGGATTCTATAGAAGATTCATCAAGGACTTCTTAAAAATTACAAAGCCTTTGAGTAATCTCTTAAACAAAGACACTTTTTTATTTTTGACGATTCTTGTTTACATGCATTTGAAACCTTAAAACATAGACTAACATGTGTACCTGTAATAGTTGCCCCTGATTGTGAATTAGACATTGAAATGATGTGTGATGCCAGTGATTATGCTATTGGAGCCGTATTAGGACAAAGGAAGGCAAAATTTTTTCATGTCATACACTATGCTAGCAAAGTTTTGAACCCTGCACAAACAAATTACACAACAACAGAAAAAGAACTCTTAGCAATAGTGTATGGCCTGGAAAAATTTAGACCTTATCTGATTGGTTCCAAAATCACTATTTTTACTGACCATGCTGCTATTAAATATCTGATGAATAAACCTGATTCTAAGCCCAGGCTAATTAGATGGATCTTGCTGATGCAAGAATTCAACCTAGTAGTCAAAGACAAAAAAGGCAGCGAAAATTTTATTACAGATCACTTGTCCCGTCTTGTCAATCAGGAAGTCACACTACTCCAACCTGAGGTAAAGGAAGAATTTCCTGATGAAAGCTACTAATGATGAAAGAAAGGCCATGGTTTGCAGACATGGCCAACTTTAAGGCTGCTGGAGTATTGCTTGATGATCTTTCATGGCAACAGAAGAAAAATTTTTTGAAAGATGCAAAACAATTCATATAGGACGATCCTTACCTCTTTAAACTTGGATCAGACCATATTTTAAGGAGGTGTGTGTCCCAAGAAGAAGCTAACAGCATCTTATGGCACTGCCACAGCTCACCCTATGGAGGACACTTTAATGGGGAAAGGACAGCAGCTAAAATCCTCCAATCAGATTTTTATTAGCCTTCATTGTTTAAAGATGCTAATGTTTTTATGCAGCACTTTGATGCATGTCAGAAGACAGGTGGCATATCAAGAAGACACGAGATGCCATTAACCACCATCCTGGAAATAGAAGTCTTCGATTGCTGGGCATAGATTTTATTGGGCCACTACCAATGTCATTTTCAAATGAATACATTATTGTGGGGGTAGACTATGTCTCAAAGTGGGTAGAAGCCATGGCATGTATTAAAGCTGATGCCAAGACTGTCATCAAATTTCTTAAGAAACATATTTTCAGCAGGTTTGGCACTCCAAGAGTATTGATAAGTGACGGAGGCTCTCATTTCTGCAACACCCAACTCCAACGATGCCTAGAACATTATGGAGTCAAGCACAAAGTAACCTCCCCTTACCATCCGCAAGCCAATGGCCAAGTAGAAGTATCCAACAGAGAAATTAAGAGGATACTAGAGAAGACAATCAGTCAAAGTAGAAAGGATTGGTCATTGAAACTGGACGACGCTCTATGGGCTTATAGAACAGCTTACAAGGCACCAACTAGATTTTCACCATATCAGTTGGTATATGGAAAAAACTGCCATCTTCTAGTCGAACTTGAACATAAACCATTTTGGGCAATGAAAGCACTCAATTATGACCCAAAGGCATCAGCTGAAGAGAGGAAAATCTAGATGCACAAGTTAGAAGAATGGAGGAATCAGGCTTATGACTCATCAAGGATTTATAAAGATAAAATGAAGGCTTACCATGATAGGCACATCATGAAGAAAAGTTTTCACCAGGGACAATCTGTTCTTCTTTTCAATTCAAGGATGAAACTATTTCCAGGAAAACTCAAGTCTAAATGGTCAGGACCCTTTATTGTGAAGGAGGTGAAGTCTTATGGGGCTGTTGAATTACAGGACCCTAAGTCTGAAAGAACTTGGGTTGTGAATGGACAAAGACTAAAGCCCTATCTAGGAGGAGAGGTGGAGAAGGTCACCACCAATATTCTACTAAAGGATCCATGATCAAACTCAGGCGTCAAGCTAAAGACGATAAGCAAGCGCTCATTGGGAGGCAACCTAATTTTTTTTTTATGCTTTCTTTTCATGAGAATTTTACTTTAAATATTATTAAAGTTTCTGTTTATTTTGTAGGTCACTCATCAAGAGAAATCCAAATAAAAAAATCAAGTTTCAAACAAAGACAAACATAACTGGAGCTTAAGATTGTTTAACCATGGTCAAGCTGAATCTGTTCAAAGAAGCAAAAGTAAAAAAGTATGCTTAAACAGATTAGGAGAGCATCAGGAAAACATCTTGCCCAAGCGTGAAGACTCTCGCTTAAGCGAGACAAAGTTAGTCATCCCATGCTCAAGCGCTGGATATACTCGCTCAAGCGAGCCAAGGTGAGCCACACACTATCCATATCAGGCTTAAGCGAGGGACTCAAGCTCTAAGCGTGGCACCAATACAAAAAGATTTTTCAACAAAATAAACCCGATCACGCTTAAGCGTGATATTCTGCGCTTAAGCGAGAGGCCACGCTTAAAGTAAGAGCACTTCACGCTTAAGCGAGAAGTTGATATTAGCATCAGGTACCAATTGTGAATATCACGCTCAAGCGTGAAAGACACACGCTTAGGCGAGCAACAACTGATTGGATTTTCATTTAAATTCGCTTAGGCGAATAGCAATACGCTTAAGCGAGGAAGTACATACTACATCAGGAGATGCACGCTTAAGCGAATATTGAGAGCGCCTAAGCGAGACGAATTTAAATGCTTAAATGTACCATCATTGGTCGATCACGCTTAAGCTTGATATGCCTACGAGCGAGAAATTCAAAATGGCCCCTGATGCTAATAAATAGAATATTTTATAACTGACCATTAACTCTTCCACTCAAATAACTAACCATTACCTCTCCTGACTCTACCCGTTTTGTAACCGACCATCTTCTCTCCCTATTTGTTCTCTCATCATTTGTTCCTTACCCTCTCATTTCACAAGGTACATTTTACTGCATTTCATTGAAACTAAGTATATCTTCTATCTGCTACATCACTCTCTGCTTCTCTCAGGTGACCACTAGACTCTCTCTCTCTTTTTAATTACATTATATGAGAAATGAGACTCATTTTCAGAATGCATGCGTTGAACTCTGTAACCATTTTCTTTTCAGTCCTACTGTATGCCTATATGATCTGAAGTTGATTATTTTCTAGGATGTTTAGAAAAGAGATCGGTACTATTATGCTTCAAATTCTTTGCAATGCATGTTAAGTGTTCGTAAAAAGTCCTGGAAAGTATTTGGTTTGCATGATACATAGCAAGCATACTTAGTACGAAATGGCTCTCCTTAATGCTTAGCCTTAGGACTAAAAATGCTCTGTTATCTTGTTGAGAGGATTATGTACTTGTAATGTCACACTACATTCTTTTCCTTGATATACAGATGGCACGAACTAAGCAGACTGCACTTAATCCCCCTCCAACCACTTCAACAGCAAGAAGTTCCAGAAGAAATAAAGGAAAGAGGCAATGCACAGATGACCAAGACAATGTCCCAAAATTTAGAAACAAGGAAAAGAGTAAACGTTATGAGGACATCTCCAACTGGACCTTCATACCAGAATGAAAGATGGATTTGGCCTTGGGAGATTGTGATGATTTTCTGTAAGTTATACGGAGGAGAAATTGGTTGAAGATATGCTACCCAAGAGACAAGTATGACCCAGAAATTATTAGAGAATTCTATGCTAATGCTTGGACAAGGGATGGAACAGGAGATAGAAAGACTTATGTGAGGGGAACTTGGCTCTTCTATGATAGGGATGAAATCAATTTTTACTTAGGAAGCATTATGAACCTAGGAGAAGGAGAGATATGTGAATATGCTGCCATGCTTGCAAGAAACCATCTCATTGCCACGAGTGATCTTGAAGCAGCCATATGTATTCTAGGGCATCACTTTCAGAGGGGACAAGGAGAGAACCCACTGCGGGTTCTAAGAAAAGACATGACCTCCATCTCTCAAGTATGGACGTCCTTTTTGCTTGCTAACATAACACCTAATGCCCATGTGTCTGATCTAATTTTCAGCAGGTGTTATTTATTATACTACATTTTACAAGATGACATTTCCATTGATCTGGCCCAAATACTCTCTGATGAAATTCACAAATTTGTGGTTGCTGACCAAAAATATTCTCAGGCAGGCCAGAAGATAAAAGGAAGTCTGGGCTTCCCTGCTTTTATTACTGACTTTTGTGCAGCACATGGGATTGAGGTTCAAGACCTCAAACCTATCAGGCCATCTATAGATAAATACTTCATCGAGCGATTCTGCAGCACACATGAAGCCCAGCAACAGCCACAGCCAGCACCACCACAGGCAGGACCAGAACCTACCCCTCCGCCTCTCAGCACAGAAACCGCCATGATTTTACAGGGCATTCACCTCTTGAAAATCCAACTCAGCCACCTTCTGGCATAGCAAAATGCTAATCATAGAGGTTTTATGCATATTCATAATGGCCTATATCACAGCATCCCTGCAGGACAACCCAATCCTTGGATGCACCCTGCCCAATTTGAAGCCCTCATTGCTTGGCCTGGGGACAGGCCTCCTTTTGTGGGAGGGAGTGAGACTGCACAAGAGAGGCCAGGACCTTCCTCACAGCAACCTCCAGAAAGAAACCCGGGAGCAGAAGAAGATTCCTCTGAGGATGAGTGATAAATTTTAATGTTTCAGTTTTTAATTGGTTTAATTTGCTACTTTAAGTTTTCTTTCTAACTGACATTATATAGTTTTTCTTTGAACTCTTTTAGTTGATATTACTGCAGTATACTTTGGAATTGTTTGTGATATTTTTTTGTTGTTTATTTTAATGCTTGCAACTGTAATATTTTTGAAAAACCCAACCAAGATTTAACTTTTTAAAAGAAAAGTTTCTAAGCAGCAAAATACTTTTAGACAGTAACACTGAATTTAAAAGAAAAAAGGGCAAAATGGCTGAATTAAGAACCAAGGAAATGAAATGAATGTACTCTTGATTGTTTACATGCTTGAACCCTTTTCTGTCAGAATATGGAAATAGCCTTATATCCTGGTGAGAAGTGAGAAATCTAAACAGTGAGAGTCTCATGAGAATTTGTCGAATAAGCATTGCCTATTTTTTTGATTAAACAGTTTATAAGAAATTAAGCAAGGAAATGACAAAGGCAATTTTAAAAATAAAAATAAGCTCAAAGCCAAAAAGCTACCCTTTAAAAATATTCTAATTTTTGTAGCCATTTTGAGCCAAAAATTTTATTCGAACACCCTAAACCAAGCATGAGAAAATCTTACCTTATCAGCATGCTTCAAAATTTTATGAAAAGAGCATAAAACAATTTTTTCAAAAGGTGATAAAAGAAACTAAGGCTGAAAAAGAAATAAAAGTTCTCCAAAACAAAGAACTAGAAAAAGAAGAAAGAATTCAGCTGCATAAAAGAAGAAGCCTCATAAAAGTTTGAAAAAACTCAGAACATATGCTCTTCTTCTTCTCCATGCATGCACTTTGAACTCAAGAAAAACTAAGAATTCTTGATAGCCCAGCCTCATTACAACCTTGAAAAGACCTTTTGATCCTTACTTATCTTATGAATTGATTTTGATTAGAAATGACCGGCAATATTAATTAGGCAGTTCTCATGATGAATGTGCAATACACCCACCTGGTAAGAAATAATGAGAGTTCTTTATTCTTACAGCACTTGGTTACCTGCTTTATAAACAAAATTAATGGTGCATTACATTTTAAAGAATTGGTATTAAGGAGATCATTTGCCTAAACATAAACTTAGATTATCGTCTTTTAAAATTTTGTCTGCAACAGAAGCTGATCTTATTGAATGTTTGATTCCCTTTTCAAAACTTCTTTTACTTGAGGACAAGCAAAAATCTAGGTTGGGGAGAGTTTGATAAGTGCTTATTTTGCATTGATTTCATGCTTCAATTAAACTCATTTTTTGAAAGGAACTTAACTGATTTAGTAAATAATTGAGCATGATTTTGATTATAAATAGTGTATTGTGTAAAGAATCTTGAATTATCAAAATCATTGAAGGAAGTTGTCAAAAGCCTTACAAAAAAAACCAAGAAGCACCAAAGTAGCAAATAGGCATGCTTGAGCGTGGCACACTGCACGCTTGAGCGTAAAGACACCACACGCTTGAGCGCAAACTGATAGCTTAGGCGTGACAAGTTGGAGAAGAAACAGAAGGCCTACGCTGCCCTTGTGCTCAAGCGAAATTGAAGAACACAACAACAGCATTACACGCTTAAGCGCGAGCCCGAGCTCGCTTAAGCATGACCCTGGGCATGGATTAAAAGAAAGCAAGTAGCATCAGACCCCCCATGCTTGAGCGTGATAAGGGGACGCTCAAGCGTAAACCCGAACGCGCTTGAGCGAGGCTGAGCATGGCTTGAGTGTGAGTTGAACATTCTGCACAACAAGCACACACTTAAGCGTGGCTATTCTTAGCTTAAGCGAGAAGCAAGACTAAACACCCTAGTTAGTCCCTTACTCCAACAGAGTCGGACACTTAGGTCCTCCAATTAATAAGTGAGTCCCGTTAGTCCTCCACGTCCATCATCATCGGACAAATAAATCCCTGCCGTTAATAAAGTGTTAACGTCCGTCAGAGTCAGCTGACGTGGATCGTTAAATTCCAATAGGGATGCCACGTCAGAGTCGGCGAGGATCTATTTGTCCGATAATGACGGACGTGGAGGACTAACGAGACTTATTAACTGGAGGACCTAAGTGTCCGACTCTGTTGGGGTCAGGGACTAAGTGGGGGTGTTTACTCAAAATATTTAACCTTCCATATAACTATAATATATGTTCTTTAAAAGTTATTTAACATAAATTATATAAGTTTTGTCAAACTCTTCTATTTCAATAACTATCAAGGTTATCAGAGTCTTAACTCTTCTATTCCAAGGAAGTGAAACCAAGTTGGTTCCATTGCTGATAGCATTGTCATAACTATCAAGGTTATCAAAGTCAGGGCCAAGCATCACACTTTCCAACTCTCTTAGCTTGTGCTTGAAGCTGCTTAAATCATCGGTTATGCAGGATCCACTTATTGGAGAGCCATAGTTATTTTCAGGGGAGTGATAATGGTCAGTTGGATATGACTGTGAATCTTGCTGCGACACGGGCCTATCATTAGGTGAGAAACTAACAGTTGAAGGGGAGTTATAAACAGTGAAACTTCCAACTGTAGAGGAAGACTCCAATGTGCAATAAAGTTCAGAACTTGGATTGGAGAAGTGAGTTCCATGGCCTCCATCATTGTAGTATAGCTGATGATTTAGAGTCTGATGCCTGCATTATAGAACTAACAATGAAAAATCCAATCAGTGTGTCAAGTGCAATATAGTAGTCTCCCTGGTGTCTTTCAGCAGATTATATTTAGATGATGAACAATTGACGATCAAAGTGATAATTTCTTGCAGAATAGTGCCAATATATTTGAAACCCTTGAATCTAGTCAAACAGCTGACCCAACCCACACCCGTAGCCTCCCCACAACCACAACCGAAACCCAAACCACCACCAACACCTACACACCAACACCCAAACCCCACCACCCTTAACTCAACAAAACACAAAACCCATACAAAATAAAGAACCACCAAATAGAAGAAACTCAAAGAATAGAAAACCAGAGATGCAAAAACAGGGAGAGGAATGTTACCTACGAGATCGACCCTTCAAAGCTCCTTCCTTTATGCAATATAGACCCTCTTAACTGGCGAAGCTCCTTCATTTTCGTGGAATAGACGCTCTCTCAATGTGAAGCTGCTATAGTTGGGTATGTGGGGCTCGTGCTTTAGCCCTAATCACAGGGGCAATGCGAAACAGAGAAGGAAGCCAACCAAACGCAACCACTTAATAGTTGTTGAGAGGGAGAAGAGAACAGAGACAAGAGAAGAAGCTAGTGGGGGAAGATGAAGAAAACCAGAAAATGCGAAAAGACAAGAAGAAGAAGAAGGAGAACGATGAAAATACTTAGGGTTACCATCAAAACTACGTCGTATTGTTTTTATTTGTGTCACATGGCTGTCAGAGACAAAATATTTTATGTAAACACCCCCACTTAGTCCCTGACCCCAATAGAGTCGGACACTTAGGTCCTTCAGTTAATGAGTCTCGTTAGTCCTCCACGTCCATCATCATCGGACAAATAGATCCTCGCTGACTTTGACGTGGCATCCCTGTTGGAATTTAACGATCCACGTCAGCTAACTCTGACGGACGTTAACACTTCATTAACGGCGGGGATCTATTTGTCCGACGATGACGGACCTGGAGGACTAACGGGACTCACAAATTAATTGGAGGACTTAAGTGTCTGACTCTGTTGGAGTGAGGAACTAACTGGGGTGTTTAGTCGAGAAGCAAACATTGAGCATCAGGACCTTCCACGCTTGAGCGTGACCATCAAGCTCAAGCGTGACTCATGCAGTATGGGATTTTTAATTTAATATTCACCAATGGTGCAATGCCAACTCAACCATTTTCTCGTGTTTCTGCATGTCTCCGAATATTCCTTCATAGGGTCTATGCAAGTGGCAAGGGAAGCTGAACCATAACTCCTATAAATCAAGCAGAAAATAGGACATCAAGCATCAGATTCATCCCCTGTATTTCCCTCACAATCCAACCTTTTCCATTATTTTCTGTATTCATATTTTGAAGGTGAAAATGCAAAGCATGAGTAACTAAACTCCCTTATGGGATTGGCTGTAATCCATTCAACACTGAAGTAATGTTGTTGTAAGTTTTTATTTAGTAATGAGATTTGATAAGTTTCTGTATTTCCTTCTGTGTTTAATGCCTGAAAGTACTTGATCACTATTTTCTTATTTTAAGTTTTCTCAAGTATGCTGGGAAGTGACTTTTGAAAGCAAATCTGAAAGAAATACTTATTGTGAGTAGGTAGCCAGGGATGGCGTCTAACGCAATAAATGTCAAAACAATCGATCGATAATGCTGGGATGATTTCAAAGTGATTGAGGGATCAGCGGTTTGAAATCATTCTTATGAATTTTGTAGTCGAGGGATCGATACAAATGACTGTGATTGTGACGTGGAAATTATCTTTTCGATTTACTTATATAAAAACTTATGCAGCTTACAGAAGGTGAAGATGTGATGAAGCCAATCCCTGTTTTACAAAATTGATTTCTCTAAAAAACCATTCACTGTATCTTTTGTAAATTTTATTAGTTATTCACTTTTTCATTCAACATCATTCATAACAAAACAAAACAAGAACCTCCTATCTAATCAATTCAAAACTAAGATCTCTATTCTAACATCTCCCCAGTGGAACGACAACTATACTGTATTACAACTTCTATGTTTAAACTTGGCATAAGCATTCCATTGAGTTCATATTATACAAACTTGATTCTCTTTCATTGAACTCTTCATTCCAATATATGAAAAATACCTCATCAGAGTATAATGCAAGAAATAATGCAAGATAAAGGGTAAATATTATTAAGGCAATTTATCAAACACTTAGTATGCAGCACTTCAAGACTAGTTAGTCAAGCAAGTTTAAGAGTGAAAACACAATCAATATTAATAATCCAGCTAAATGCAATATGTAAATGCAAGAGGATAAAGGAGAAGAGCTTGCAAACCAATTTAACGAGTTCCACCAACCCGGTGTACGTCTCGCCTTCAAGCAACCCACTTGAAGGATTCCACTATTGAAGATTTGAGATACAAGCTTTGAGCAATTGTCTCCTAGTGTCCCACACTCAAGAACCCAATTCTCACAAGCACAAGGGCAACCCACCTAATCTCACAATCTTTCAATATCCAAAAGTTGAACCCTAACCTTTGTAACCACTCAACCTAGAGTGAACCTTGATGTTTGGTGTTTGTGTTTACAAGCAATATACTCTCTCAATACAGTTGATGTAC
Source organism: Clitoria ternatea (assembly GCA_037962975.1). Lineage (NCBI taxonomy): Eukaryota > Viridiplantae > Streptophyta > Magnoliopsida > Fabales > Fabaceae > Clitoria > Clitoria ternatea. The sequence continues at coordinate 18,973,797 of CM075673.1, read as the reverse complement.
AATTGAAAGCTCTCACAATTTCTAACTCTCACAAGAGAGGATTTACAAATATAAGCTCTAAGTTTCAGAAAATGAAACTAAACAAAGAAATAGAACTCATAAGACTCAAGATTTGATTTCCCTTTGATGGATTGAATTGTTGCTTGATTAGCCTGAAGAAGTCTTGCATTTATAGGCCTTGGAGAGGAGCCCTAGAGTCTTCAGAGCCGTTGCACAGCATGAGTGCTTGAGTTGGAATGGAGAAATGAGCTGGTTTTCCACTTAAAATGCTTTTCCCCAATTTCTGGCACGATGGTAATCAATTACGCTTCGAGCTGTAATCGATTACACTTTGAAATCTTCAGTGTAATTCGTATGATAATGGATTAGGTATCCTTGGGTAATCGATTAGCTTAACAACAGAGACTTGCTAATCGATTGTTTAGTGCCTTGCAATCGATTGTAAGTGGTACCTGATACATTTAATTGTTTCATAACATGGTAATCGATTATTCCTTTCCTGCAATGGATTAGTAAGCAAACAAAACTTTCATAATCGATTAGACCTGGTCTTGTAATCGACTAGTGAGCTTTCAGAGTCTTGGTAATCGATTGTTGCATACTTGCAATTGATTAGGGAGTATACCTGATGCTCTTAATTCAAATATTCAACTAGGTAATTGATTATGCCAATGTGATCAATTGATTAGCTTATAAACAAAGCTTGTGTAATCGATTAGTATTGATGTTGCAATCGATTAGGTCTTGGACAGAACACCTGTAATCGATTAGTTGGAGTCTTGTAATCGATTAGCTTACGTGAATTTGAAGGTCTGATTCTATTTTTTGTTGTACTTTGAACCTTTTGCTTGATTCTTCAATATCCTTTGTCATTATCAAAATAATTCAACCTGAAAGCATATTCAAACACAATAAGGGGGAAGAAAACGAACTTACCTGAAGAAATAGAGAAAAAACAAAGGAGAAAAAGAGACGTCAGAGAAGATAAACCAGTACACCGGAGAAAAACTAAGACATTTGAGAAGTTGACTAGCATGCTAGGAAGAAGACCCGAGCGCTAGAGAGGGTGAAATTACGTCGGAGAAGGTGACCTGAGCACTGGAGAGAGCTTAATCGCATCGAAGAATCATTGGAACTCAAGGAAACAAGGAGAGGAATAGGAAACCGAAGGTGATTGTTCTGTCTAGGGTTTTTTGAGCTTCTTTTTTAGGGTTTTTGAAAGTTTTGGGCTCCTGGGTTACGAGTCGGTAACCGGGTCGAAGACCCAAAACCTTTTTTTTCCTTCAGTTTCCGCTATGGCTCGCCAGCATCCTTCATTACGCCTTGCCTATGGCAGCGCCATGAAAATCCACCACACCATGAAGGGTTCATATTGGGTAATTCAAATTCCGACACGCCATAGCGCCATGGCTGATTTTTAACAACATTAATCATCATGAACATATTCATCATTAATCACATAACATTATTTATCATTGTAACCCAATGTAATGTTCATCATATCATCAATTCAACATCAACATACAAATATAAATAGAAACCAAACATAGATCATAACTACTAATTAATAATAACATCAAGAAAGGGTATATAGCCAACAAAAGCAAACATCATCATCATCTAGGATTTTCACCAAAAATATCAATCAACCATCAAACATAAACATGCATATATACCTTGATCTGTTCATAATCTATACATTTAAAGTATAATGCTTCCCTTACCTGGAATTGACGATCCTAAAGCTCGAAATGTTCCCCAAACGCTTCGAGTCAATTACCGATTTCTAGTCTCCAAAGCCAGAAATTCCCAAATTAACAATAATTATTTTTAATAATCCACAAGCTATTTTAAAATTATATTTCAATACTTAAACGATGAATCCATATAGATTTTGTTAATTCCAATAAATTCTAAAATTTAATAATAATTACTTTAACACCCTCCTAGCTATTAAAAATATATGATAAAGTTGAAATCACGTTGAACTGCTTTCGATATATTTTTCACAACTTTGATAATTCCTTAAAATTTTATAATAATTATTTTAATAATTCCAAGCCACTTAACAAAGTATTTTGAGACTTAAAACATAATCTTGATATATTTTAGCTAATTGTCGACTTACTCAAATATACTGACGATTGCCTGAATGCCTCTGACACCAATTATGTAACATCCTGATTTTTGATTTAATTACCGGCTGAGATTAATAGCAGAATTAAGATTATTGGTTGATTAATCTAATGGCTGAATAATAATAACAATGCCAGGAAATGACGCATGTGCCCTTGGTGGTATAAAGGGCTTCGACCCCCCCTCTCTCTCTCACTCACTTTTCATTTGCACGCTGTTAGAGAAAAAACTATGTGAGCTGAGCACTCTTCCTTATGCACGCAACCTGTATTCTCCTTTTTCTTTGTTATTCTTTGTAACATCCCTCTTTTTAGAAGTAGTTTTACCCTTGTAAATTTTAATTATGGAGGGTTTGTAAGCAAGAATAAGTCAATATATACCCTGTTGATGGTCTGTAGTATCTCAAAAATGTCATTTTTGCACATAATAATAGAATTTACATGGACTATTAGTGAAATTATCAAAAACTGAGTGAAAAGAGCTCTGTTCCGAGTGACAGAGAAGAATTCCGAGTGAATGATTAGGAATTCCAAGTGAAGGAGAGAATTCCGAGTCAGTATCATGTTTTCTGAGTAAAACATGACTGAGAAGGCTACCACCGAGTGGAGTCCTGACCTGAGAGGCAATTCTGAGTGAAGTGTGTTCAAGAGAACCACTTCTGGGTGAAATTCCGAGTCAAAACACCCTGGAATGACTCGTTTCCGAGTCAAACCGTGCCAAATGCTTCCTTTTCTGAAGGAGACTACTCTGATTGAAGTATTCCGAGTGAAAGAATGCATATATACTCATGTTTATGTTGATTTGATGCTTCCTACCGACTGGAGTATGTTGTGGAATCAATTGGGAAGGATTCCGAACGGTTGCATGTGTATTTGCTTAGGAAACCGAGTGGAAAATGGTAGAGGGAGCCAATTCCGAGTGAGATATACTCTACTGGACCAAAACCGAGTGAGACTCATACGTGTAGGCCTTGTTCTGAGAGGTAATGGCTTAAATAAACATTAATTGGAAATATAGTTGAAGAAGTTGTCCTAAACCGAGTGAATCAAGTGAATGAAGACTCGGATTTCCGAGTGAAGACTCTGAGAAAGAGAGGACTCGGTCTGGACAGGTATTACCGAGTGAGAAACTGAGTACATGAGTCGGTTTCAAAGGAATTCCGAGCGAAGAATTGAAGCCTCACTCAAGCGAGCCTTGTATTTGTTGACTCGGAAGCAGAATTCCAGTCGGCATAGTGATTAACCGAGTGGAAGAAGAAGAATTCCAGTTGGTATTCAGTGTCAGTTATGCGTATTGACTTCAATTTTGTCTTTAATGATTATTTTAATTCAATCATGCGCATTATAGCTAGTGGGCGGCCAGAAATGGGCACTAACTCAGCATATCTCCTTATTTAATCTCCACTGACTCTCCATTATCACTCCACTAACAGCCACTCAGAAAAGCTGTCCCCCATTCCACTCACTCTCTCCCTATTTAAACCAGCTTAAGGATTCTCAGAACACACACATGAAACACAGCTGCAAACACACTTCTATTACAATTTTCCTTTCTAGCAAACTTTTGTCTCTCTCATTTCCCTTCTGTTTCACTCGGAATTCGTGCAGGACAGTGAAAGGGAGCCTTTTCTTCTCCTCCAGTAGCTCCATAAAGGTAAGGGGGTATATTCTTGGGTGCTCTGTGGGAAAACCGAGTGAAGGAAAGGGTTAAGGAACCTGGTTCCTCACCTTTCCAGGACAGATTCAGTGTTATGTGAATTAAATGCTTTAATTGCTATTATTGGTATATACATATATATAATTGTTACTAAATGCTTATAATCAGTTCAGAGTTGTTTGATTAAATGTTATGGTTATTGTTTTATATTTGAATATATGTATAATTAAATTGATAAAAATATATGCTGGTTGTTGGACTGTGAAGATATTAAGGATCTTGGGTGTTTATGTGAGTTCCAGCAAGGAATTATAAACTAAAAGTCGGATTCAGTGAGTAATAAGCTCGGATTTTATGAAAAACCGACCTGAGCATTCGGATAGAACATTTTACTGGGAAAATACATTATTTTCACTCAGAAAGTTACTTTTACCCTAATTCTACTCGGAATCTTATTTTATTCCACTCAGAAAAATGTTTCATCATTATGTTTCACTCGGAAGACACTTCTGAGACTGATTGTACTCGAAAAACATCTTATTTCTCTCGGACAGCATCTTCCCAGTTTTTATTTCACTCGGACCACTCTTCCAAACACATATTTCACTCGGAAAACAGCTTAGCTTCATTCATGAAACCCTCTTTCAGTGATTTAACTCGGTAAACACCTTAATTTCACTCAGAAAAACTCATCAGTATGATTCTACTCGGATTTATAATTATTTCACGTATCAAACTCCTTTCAGTCAGAATTTACTCAAGAAATAATTAATTTCACTCAGAAAACTCCTTTTTGACTGAATACCACTCGGAATTATACTTTATTTCACTTAGAGACTCATTTTCACTCGGATTTGCAAACAATGCTACTCAGGGAACCATTTTCCTACTGACTTCACACGGATTCATGTTTTAATTCACTCAGAAATTTATTTCACTCAGAATTCAAGATAATTAAATTAAGAAAACCATTTTCAGCTTCTGTTTCATTCGGAAAACATATTAATTTCATTTAGAAAACTCTGCTCAGCTTTATTTCACTCGGATTCATAGCCATCTCATGCGGAAAACTCATTTTTCACTCGGATTCAAGCTGTTCCAATCGGAAAACAGCATTCCAATTCATTTTCACTCGGACCCAAACTTATTTCAGTCGGAAAACAGCTTTCCAGTGTCATTTCACTCAGATTTTTAGCCAGATCGCTTGGAGAACCCTTCTCTGTATGATTCCACTCGGAATCATACTTATTTCACTCGGATTTACCCCTGTTCCACTCGGAAAACTCTGTTTTTAGTGTTTTTCGCTTGAATTTTCAATTGGAAACTAATCTTTACTACTTTTTAAGTTATTGGTAAGTTATAATTATCATTCTTATTCTATTATTATTATTATTTATTATCAAACTTAATATTGTTATTATTATTATTAGTTTTATTATTATTATTATACATTGTTAACATCTTAATTATGCGTAATTACATAAAGAATATATTATTTTACTCTTATGGAAAATATAATTTTAACCAAGATATAATAGGTATATTTCTAAAATAATAAACGAATATCTTACAATGTTTAAATAATTGATGGAATTCAAAGAATTTGGGAATGATATGATGAGACTGGAAACACATAAGATACCCAAGGAATTAATTGATAAAATAAATGCATTTCGCATCATGAAAATATTTTTGAAGAAGAAAAACCTCTAGAGCATACACTTGGTACAGTGGAGGACACTCACGTTTGATCTCCATGAAGAATCTTGGGAGTACAACTGGAACGGCAACCCAATGGCATCAGAGTCGCGCCTGATAGCCGGGTGAGACGATGCAATTCTAGTGTACTTTGACTAAATGACGGAGTGTAACTATGATCGTAGGGATCCAAGTTCCAAAAATATTTAAATCAATGATGAGAACCAATGAGTTCATTTGTACCATATGGAACTTGGGCGGACCCTGATCGCTCTAGATGATTGGAATGGAGATATTCCAAAGAATGAGAAGAAGATGAAACGATTTATTGGGCCCACATGCATCATGAGACTTAATCAAAGATAAATCATAATAAATTCAATTCATGCATTTTCATGATGACATGCTTGATTGTTATAAATATGCTAATTGTATGAACTATGTGATATTATTTGTTAACTGGATTATGTCCGCACCGGATTAACCAATCAGGGTCTTGGGTTATACTCACCCTTACTGTTGACAATTTTCAGAGGAATTAGAAAATCAAGAACCCGAGTGTGAAGAACAGCAATATGCTGAACCCACTGAGAACGATCATTAAAGATAGAATATTTATTTTTAATAATCAGACACTGGATGACTGTATAATATTTAAGGGTGCCTGCGTGCCCTATTCTGTTAAGAGTACAATTACTTGCAGTTTTTGAATGACTATGTGATCTATATAATATTGCTTCCACTGATCTGTCATCTCTTTATTTTTTTTTAAAAAAAAATATTCACTTTTTCTAAAAACTATTAACACTCTCAGTTAAATAGGATGAACCTACAGAAGGATTTGTCTTATCTAACCGAGGGTGTTACAAAGGTGGTATCAGAGCATAGTCGATTCATCAAGCTTGGGGAGTGGACCATTAGGTTTCCACGTACTCTGATAGAAATATTGAACAGTCCATAACACTCCTAAGACTAAATATCCTATATGGAATGCTCCACATAACGCATACCCTGAATCTATTTGTTGATATTCTTTCAGCAAATTCCTAATGGCACGCCAAAATAACAATCATGTGATGGAGAATCTTCTTACCAGAATTGTGGAGGTAATAGAACGGCAAGAGTTACCTCATGCTTCTGCCAGACAGGGATTAGCTAATTTTCAAAGAAACAATCCTACACAGTTCAAAGGAGGCTTTAATCCAGAAGGAGCACAACTATGGATTGAACACCTTGAAAAGATTTTTGCCGCTATGCGATGTTCTGATGAGGATTGTGTAACCTTTGCTGTCTTCATGCTGGTTGGAGAAGCAGAACACTGGTGGACTCATGCTAGAGTCAGACTAGCTACTGATGGGCATATCATTACTTGGGGACGATTCAGGATAGAGTTTCTCGCCAAATACTTTCCTGAAGATATAAGGAGGCAAAAAGAGCAGGAATTCTTTAATCTGAAACAAGGCAATATGACTGTTGGGGAGTACGCTGCTAAGTTTGATGAGCTGGCAAAATGTTGTCCCTACTACACTCACATGGGAGAAGCGTCTAGATGCGCAAAGTTTGAAGCAGGATTACGGCAAGAAATTCACCAAGTCATATGTCGTCAACAAATTACACAATTCACTACTTTGGTTGACAGATGCCGCATATTTGAGAACACCTCTAATCTTTGACGACCTGGAATGTCTAATCATGGCCCAGAATGACGTATGCCAGATCGACAGCAAAGAAGGGATTTTCAAGCAGATCGGCCATATTTCTGACCTTTCAACTCAGCCAACTGAATTCCTCCTAGAGGTCAGGAGAACCAAAACGGTAAAAACTGCACAATTTGTGGATGGATTGGACATCGTGATGCTGACTGTTGGTACAGAAATAAAAATAACCAACAACAAGTAACTCAAGGACAGGCAGTACGACCAACAGGTCAAGGAAGTGGAGGATCTACTGTAAATACCTCTACCAACAATGTCCCAAGGATGCAAAATATGCACCGCGACAACAATTTCAATCAGAACAATAATCCTAGAAGACCCGGAAATAACTCTACTGGAAGACCAGGAGGAAATGCTAGAGTTTTTACTATGAATAGTGTGGAAGTATCACAAGAGAACGATCTTGTGTAAGGTACATGCTTTATAGGAAGTACTCTATTAAAGTATTATATGATTCTGGAGCCACTCATTCTTTCATATCTGAGGATTGTGTAAAACATTTAAAGCTTCCTACAACCTCTCTGCCTAATAAGATGATTGTCACGACTGCTACAAATAAGCCCATTTGCCCTTCTTACATGTGTTCGAAATGCCCACTCAACATCGAAGGGAAAGCTTATCGAGTAGATCTGATATGTTTGCCTTTGATTGATCTAGATATTGTTCTAGGAATGAATTGGCTTGCTGCCAACCATATTCTGATTGATTGTCATAATAGATCCATCACTCTCGGGTCTACTACATCTCATTGTGATCAAAACACTTATCTTTGTCCTATTAACTCAGAAAAGGTAATTCCAGCAAAGGAAGTCCAACTATACATGATCCTTACTGAATCTGAAAGTAAGGCAACTCCTCAAATTGACCTGATTCCTGTTGTTTAGGAATTTCTAGAAGTTTTTCCTGATGATATACTAGAGCTACCACTAGAGCGAGAAATTGAGTTCAGTATTGACATTATACCGGGTGCAGGACCAATCTCTATTGCTCCTTATCGAATGTCACCTAAGGAACTCAGTGAACTTAAAGAACAAATAGAAGAACTTTTAGAGAAAGGAATGATAAGACCCAGTGTCTCACCTTGGGGAGCACCAGTTCTTCTAGTCAAAAAGAAGGATGGTAGTATGCGGTTATGTGTTGACTATCGTCAGTTGAATAAAGCTACGATCAAGAACCGATACCCTCTCCCAAGAATTAATGATTTGATGGACCAATTACGAGGAGCCATTATCTTCTCAAAAATTGATCTGCGATCAGGCTATCATCAAATCAGAGTGAAGAAAGATGATGTACCTAAAACAGCATTCAGAACACGATATGGGCACTATGAGTATCTTGTTATGCCCTTTGGAGTTACAAATGCACCTACAGTCTTTATGGGATACATGAATCGAATCTTTCATGAGTACTTGGACAAATTCGTGGTTGTATTCATTGATGACATTCTCGTCTACTCCAAGAGCCATGAGGAACACGAGGAGCATCTCCGAATTGTTCTAAATACTTTGCGTGCGAGGCAATTGTACGCCAAGTTTTCAAAATGTGAATTCTGGTTAACAGAAGTGAAATTTTTAGGACATGTCATCTCTAAGGAAGGAATTGCTGTGGATCCTACAAAGGTAGAAGCTGTACTAAATTGGGAACAACCCAAGAATGTGACGGAAATTCGCAGTTTCCTTGGACTGGTCGGATATTATCGTCGATTCATCGAGAATTTCTCTCGAATTATAGCACCTTTAACTAGGCTGACTCGTAAAGATCAACCATTTGAATGGACTGACAAATGCAAAAGCAGTTTTACAGAGTTACGCCAACGACTCACTAGTGCACCTGTCTTGATTTTGCCAGATCCTGCCAAGCCATATGAAGTATATTGTGATGCGTCAAGACAAGGACTAGGATGTGTCCTAATGCAAGAAAGAAAGGTTGTTGCTTATGCTTCAAGACAGATAAGAACGCATGAAGTGAATTATCCCACACATGACTTGGAATTAGCTGCAGTTGTATTTGCCTTGAAAATCTGGAGACACTACTTGTATGGTACATGCTTTGAAGTCTTCAGTGATCATAAGAGCTTGAAGTATCTATTCGACCAGAAGGAGTTGAATATGCGACAACGTAGATGGATGGAATTTATCAAAGATTATGATTTTAAACTTCGATATCATCCTGGGAAAGCAAATGTAGTAGCTGATGCACTCAGTCGAAAGGCTTTACGTTTATCATATATGATGACAAAGGAGTTGGAATTGATTGAACAGTTTCGCGATTTGAATCTGGCAGTGACACCAAAAAGGGGAAGTCTTATGGTTAGAATACTAAGAATTTCCAATGATTTCTTGGAACAAGTCAAAGAAGCTCAAGCCAATGACCAGGAATTACAAGATCTAGTAGAAAAGACAAAAGAAGGAGTCTCAGAGTTTAGCAAAGATGAACATGGGGCAATCAGGTATCAACAGAGACTCTGTATTCCAGTTAATACAGATCTTAAAAGATCCATCCTTGATGAAGCACATAAGAGCAAATACAGTATCCACCCAGGATCGACCAAAATGTATCAGGACTTTAAGAAATTATTCTGGTGGCAAGGAATGAAAAGGGATATCGCTGAGTATGTAACAGCTTGCCTGATTTGTCAGAAGGTAAAGGCGGAACAACAACGACCAAGTGGGACCCTTCGTCCTTTGGATATTCCAGAATGGAAATGGGATGAAATTGCTATGGACTTCGGGAGTGGATTTCCTAGAACATCAGCTGGATATGATGCTATTTGGGTAATCGTGGATCGATTAACAAAGACCGCTCACTTCATTCCTGTCAATATGAAGTATTCCCTAGAGAAACTCACCCAGATCTATATCAAGGAAATCGTACGGTTACATGGGATACCCACGGTAATCGTGTCTGATCGAGATCCTCGTTTCACATCACAATTTTGGAAGAGCCTACAACAAGCTCTGGGGACTCGTCTGAAGTTAAGTTCCGCATACCACCCACAGACAGACGGACAATCGGAAAGGACGATCAAGACTCTTGAAGATCTGTTACGTCTTTGTGTCTTGGAACATGGTGGAAGTTGGCAAGAATATCTCCCACTTATTGAGTTCACTTACAACAACAGCTATCATGCTAGCATCGGAATGGCCCCTTATGAAGCTTTATATGGAAGAAAATGCCGCACACCTTTGTGTTGGTATGAGACGGGTGAGAAGACAATAATTGGACCAGAGATTGTTCAGAAGACTACAGAACAAGTCCAAAGGATTCAGATGGCAATGAAGGCTTCACAAGATAGACAAAAGAGTTACTACGACAAACGTCGGAAGCCATTAGAATTCGAAGAGGGTGATCATGTATTTCTCAAAGTTACCCCTACCACTAGAGTAGGAAGAGCTTTGAAGGCCAAAAAGTTAAGCCCCAGATACGTAGGACCCTATCAGATTCTGCAAAAGATAGGAACTCATGCGTCTCGTATTGCTCTGCCACCTGAGCTAACAAACCTCCATAATGTCTTTCATGTCCCTCAGCTTCACAAATATGTACCAAGCCCTGATCATGTTCTAAGTCCCGATCAATTTGTTCTGAAAGAAAACCTTACCTTTGAAGCATCGCCGGTTAAGATTGCTGACCGACGTCTCAAACAGCTAAGAGGCAAGGAAATTCCTTTGGTCAAGGTAGTTTGGAGTCAAACAGATGATGGAGATGCTACTTGGGAAATTGAGGAGAAAATGAGAGAATTGTACCCTCAATTATTTTAACTTTGAATTTCGGGACGAAATTCCTAAAAGGGGAGGAGAATGTAACATCCCTCTTTTTAGAAGTAGTTTTACCCTTGTAAATTTTAATTATGGAGGGTTTGTAAGCAAGAATAAGTCAATATATACCCTGTTGATGGTCTGTAGTATCTCAAAAATGTCATTTTTGCACATAATAATAGAATTTACATGGACTATTAGTGAAATTATGCAAAAACCGAGTGAAAAGAGCTCTGTTCCGAGTGACAGAGAAGAATTCCGAGTGAATGATTAGGAATTCCAAGTGAAGGAGAGAATTCCGAGTCAGTATCATGTTTTCCGAGTAAAACATGACTGAGAAGGCTACCACCGAGTGGAGTCCTGACCTGAGAGGCAATTCTGAGTGAAGTGTGTTCAGGAGAACCACTTCTGGGTGAAATTCCGAGTCAAAACACCCTGGAATGACTCATTTCCGAGTCAAACCGTGCCAAATGCTTCCTTTTCTGAAGGAAACTACTCTGATTGAAGTATTCCGAGTGAAAGAATGCATATATACTCATGTTTATGTTGATTTGATGCTTCCTACCGACTAGAGTATGTTGTGGAATCAATTGGGAAGAATTCCGAACGGTTGCATGTGTATTTGCTTAGGAAACCGAGTGGAAAATGGTAGAGGGAGCCAATTCCGAGTGAGATATACTCTACTGGACCAAAACCGAGTGAGACTCGTACGTGTAGGCCTTGTTCCGAGAGATAATGGCTTAAATAAACATTAATTGGAAATATAGTTGAAGAAGTTGTCCTAAACCGAGTGAATCAAGTGAATGAAGACTCGGATTTCCGAGTGAAGACTCTGAGAAAGAGAGAACTCGGTCTGGACAGGTATTACCGAGTGAGAAACTGAGTACATGATTTCAAAGGAATTCCGAGTGAAGAATTGAAGCCTCACTCAAGCGAGCCTTGCATTTGTTGACTCGGAAGAAGAATTCCAGTCGGCATAGTGATTAACCGAGTGGAAGAAGAAGAATTCCAGTCGGTATTCAGTGTCAGTTGTGTGTATTGACTTCAATTTTGTCTTTAATGATTATTTTAATTCAATCATGCACATTATAGCTAGTGGGCGGCCAGAAATGGGCACTGACTCAGCATATCTCCTTATTTAATCTCCACTGACTCTCCATTATCACTCCACTAACAGCCACTCAGAAAAGCTGTCCCCCATTCCACTCACTCTCTCCCTATTTAAACCAGCTTAAGGATTCTCAGAACACACACACGAAACACAGCTGCAAACACACTTCTATTACAATTTTCCTTTCCAGCAAACTTCTGTCTCTCTCCTTTCCCTTCTGTTTCACTCGGAATTCGTGCAGGACAGTGAAAGGGAGCCTTTTCTTCTCCTCCAGTAGCTCCATAAAGGTAAGGGGGTATATTCTTGGGTGCTCTGTGGGAAAACCGAGTAAAGGAAAGGGTTAAGGAACCTGGTTCCTCACCTTTCCAGGACAGATTCAGTGTTATGTGAATTAAATGCTTTAATTGCTATTATTGGTATATACATATATATAATTATTACTAAATGCTTATAATCAGTTCAGAGTTGTTTGATTAAATGTTATGGTTATTGTTTTATATTTGAATATATGTATAATTAAATTGATAAAAATATATGCTGGTTGTTGGACTGTGAAGATATTAAGGATCCTGGGTGTTTATGTGAGTTCCAGCAAGGAATTATAAAATAGAAGTCAGATTCAGTGAGTAATAAGCTCGGATTTTATGAAAAACCGACCTGAGCATTCGGATAGAACATTTTACTGGGAAAATACATTATTTTCACTCAGAAAGTTACTTTTACCCTAATTCTACTCGGAATCTTATTTTATTCCACTCAGAAAAATGTTTCATCATTATGTTTCACTCGGAAGACACTTCTGAGACTGATTGTACTCGAAAAACATCTTATTTCTCTCGGACAGCATCTTCCCAGTTTTTATTTCACTCGGACCACTCTTCCAAACACATATTTCACTCGGAAAACAGCTTAGCTTCATTCATGAAACCCTCTTTCAGTGATTTAACTCGGTAAACACCTTAATTTCACTCAGAAAAACTCATCAGTATGATTCTACTCGGATTTATAATTATTTCACGTATCAAACTCCTTTCAGTCAGAATTTACTCAAGAAATAATTAATTTCACTCAGAAAACTCCTTTTTGACTGAATACCACTCGGAATTATACTTTATTTCACTTAGAGACTCATTTTCACTCGGATTTGCAAACAATGCTACTCAGGGAACCATTTTCCTACTGACTTCACACGGATTCATGTTTTAATTCACTCAGAAATTTATTTCACTCAGAATTCAAGATAATTAAATTAAGAAAACCATTTTCAGCTTCTGTTTCATTCGGAAAACATATTAATTTCATTTAGAAAACTCTGCTCAGCTTTATTTCACTCGGATTCATAGCCATCTCATGCGGAAAACTTATTTTTCACTCGGATTCAAGCTGTTCCAATCGGAAAACAGCATTCCAGTTCATTTTCACTCAGACCCAAACTTATTTCAGTCGGAAAACAGCTTTCCAGTGTCATTTCACTCAGATTTTTAGCCAGATCGCTTGGAGAACCCTTCTCTGTATGATTCCACTCGGAATCATACTTATTTCACTCGGATTTACCCCTGTTCCACTCGGAAAACTCTGTTTTTAGTGTTTTTCGCTTGAATTTTCAATTGAAACTAATCTTTACTACTTTTTAAGTTATTGGTAAGTTATAATTATCATTCTTATTCTATTATTATTATTATTTATTATCAAACTTAATATTGTTATTATTATTATTAGTTTTATTATTATTATACATTGTTAACATCTTAATTATGCGTAATTACATAAAGAATATATTATTTTACTCTTATGGAAAATATAATTTTAACCAAGATATAATAGGTATATTTCTAAAATAATAAACGAATATCTTACAATGTTTAAATAATTGATGGAATTCAAAGAATTTGGGAATGATATGATGAGACTGGAAACACATAAGATACCCAAGGAATTAATTGATAAAATAAATGCATTTCGCATCATGAAAATATTTTTGAAGAAGAAAAACCTCTAGAGCATACACTTGGTACAGTGGAGGACACTCACGTTTGATCTCCATGAAGAATCTTGGGAGTACAACTGGAACGGCAACCCAATGGCATCAGAGTCGCGCCTGATAGCCGGGTGAGACGATGCAATTCTAGTGTACTTTGACTAAATGACGGAGTGTAACTATGATCGTAGGGATCCAAGTTCCAAAAATATTTAAATCAATGATGAGAACCAATGAGTTCATTTGTACCATATGGAACTTGGGCGGACCCTGATCGCTCTAGATGATTGGAATGGAGATATTCCAAAGAATGAGAAGAAGATGAAACGATTTATTGGGCCCACATGCATCATGAGACTTAATCAAAGATAAATCATAATAAATTCAATTCATGCATTTTCATGATGACATGCTTGATTGTTATAAATATGCTAATTGTATGAACTATGTGATATTATTTGTTAACTGGATTATGTCCGCACCGGATTAACCAATCAGGGTCTTGGGTTATACTCACCCTTACTGTTGACAATTTTCAGAGGAATTAGAAAATCAAGAACCCGAGTGTGAAGAACAGCAATATGCTGAACCCACTGAGAACGATCATTAAATATAGAATATTTAATTTTAATAATCAGACACTGGATGACTGTATAATATTTAAGGGTGCCTGCGTGCCCTATTCTGTTAAGAGTACAATTACTTGCAGTTTTTGAATGACTATGTGATCTATATAATATTGCTTCCACTGATCTGTCATCTCTTTATTTTTTTTTAAAAAAAATATTCACTTTTTCTAAAAACTATTAACACTCTCAGTTAAATAGGATGAACCTACAGAAGGATTTGTCTTATCTAACCGAGGGTGTTACAAAGGTGGTATCAGAGCATAGTCGATTCATCAAGCTTGGGGAGTGGACCATTAGGTTTCCACGTACTCTGATAGAAATATTGAACAGTCCATAACACTCCTAAGACTAAATATCCTATATGGAATGCTCCACATAACGCATACCCTGAATCTATTTGTTGATATTCTTTCAGCAAATTCCTAATGGCACGCCAAAATAACAATCATGTGATGGAGAATCTTCTTACCAGAATTGTGGAGGTAATAGAACGGCAAGAGTTACCTCATGCTTCTGCCAGACAGGGATTAGCTAATTTTCAAAGAAACAATCCTACGCAGTTCAAAGGAGGCTTCAATCCAGAAGGAGCACAACTATGGATTGAACACCTTGAAAAGATTTTTGCCGCTATGCGATGTTCTGATGAGGATTGTGTAACCTTTGCTGTCTTCATGCTGGTTGGAGAAGCAGAACACTGGTGGACTCATGCTAGAGTCAGACTAGCTACTGATGGGCATATCATTACTTGGGGACGATTCAGGATAGAGTTTCTCGCCAAATACTTTCCTGAAGATATAAGGAGGCAAAAAGAGGAGGAATTCTTTAATCTGAAACAAGGCAATATGACTGTTGGGGAGTACGCTGCTAAGTTTGATGAGCTGGCAAAATGTTGTCCCTACTACACTCACATGGGAGAAGCGTCTAGATGCGCAAAGTTTGAAGCAGGATTACGGCAAGAAATTCACCAAGTCATATGTCGTCAACAAATTACACAATTCACTACTTTGGTTGACAGATGCCGCATATTTGAGAACACCTCTAATCTTTGACGACCTGGAATGTCTAATCATGGCCCAGAATGACGTATGCCAGATCGACAGCAAAGAAGGGATTTTCAAGCAGATCGGCCATATTTCTGACCTTTCAACTCAGCCAACTGAATTCCTCCTAGAGGTCAGGAGAACCAAAACGGTAAAAACTGCACAATTTGTGGATGGATTGGACATCGTGATGCTGACTGTTGGTACAGAAATAAAAATAACCAACAACAAGTAACTCAAGGACAGGCAGTACGACCAACAGGTCAAGGAAGTGGAGGATCTACTGTAAATACCTCTACCAACAATGTCCCAAGGATGCAAAATATGCACCGCGACAACAATTTCAATCAGAACAATAATCCTAGAAGACCCGGAAATAACTCTACTGGAAGACCAGGAGGAAATGCTAGAGTTTTTACTATGAATAGTGTGGAAGTATCACAAGAGAACGATCTTGTGTAAGGTACATGCTTTATAGGAAGTACTCTATTAAAGTATTATATGATTCTGGAGCCACTCATTCTTTCATATCTGAGGATTGTGTAAAACATTTAAAGCTTCCTACAACCTCTCTGCCTAATAAGATGATTGTCACGACTGCTACAAATAAGCCCATTTGCCCTTCTTACATGTGTTCGAAATGCCCACTCAACATCGAAGGGAAAGCTTATCGAGTAGATCTGATATGTTTGCCTTTGATTGATCTAGATATTGTTCTAGGAATGAATTGGCTTGCTGCCAACCATATTCTGATTGATTGTCATAATAGATCCATCACTCTCGGGTCTACTACATCTCATTGTGATCAAAACACTTATCTTTGTCCTATTAACTCAGAAAAGGTAATTCCAGCAAAGGAAGTCCAACTATACATGATCCTTACTGAATCTGAAAGTAAGGCAACTCCTCAAATTGACCTGATTCCTGTTGTTTAGGAATTTCTAGAAGTTTTTCCTGATGATATACTAGAGCTACCACTAGAGCGAGAAATTGAGTTCAGTATTGACATTATACCGGGTGCAGGACCAATCTCTATTGCTCCTTATCGAATGTCACCTAAGGAACTCAGTGAACTTAAAGAACAAATAGAAGAACTTTTAGAGAAAGGAATGATAAGACCCAGTGTCTCACCTTGGGGAGCACCAGTTCTTCTAGTCAAAAAGAAGGATGGTAGTATGCGGTTATGTGTTGACTATCGTCAGTTGAATAAAGCTACGATCAAGAACCGATACCCTCTCCCAAGAATTAATGATTTGATGGACCAATTACGAGGAGCCACTATCTTCTCAAAAATTGATTTGCGATCAGGCTATCATCAAATCAGAGTGAAGAAAGATGATGTACCTAAAACAGCATTCAGAACACGATATGGGCACTATGAGTATCTTGTTATGCCCTTTGGAGTTACAAATGCACCTACAGTCTTTATGGGATACATGAATCGAATCTTTCATGAGTACTTGGACAAATTCATGGTTGTATTCATTGATGACATTCTCGTCTACTCCAAGAGCCATGAGGAACACGAGGAGCATCTCCGAATTGTTCTAAATACTTTGCGTGCGAGGCAATTGTACGCCAAGTTTTCAAAATGTGAATTCTGGTTGACAGAAGTGAAATTTTTAGGACATGTCATCTCTAAGGAAGGAATTGCTGTGGATCCTACAAAGGTAGAAGCTGTACTAAATTGGGAACAACCCAAGAATGTGACGGAAATTCGCAGTTTCCTTGGACTGGTCGGATATTATCGTCGATTCATCGAGAATTTCTCTCGAATTACAGCACCTTTAACTAGGCTGACTCGTAAAGATCAACCATTTGAATGGACTGACAAATGCGAAAGCAGTTTTACAGAGTTACGCCAACGACTCACTAGTGCACCTGTCTTGATTTTGCCAGATCCTGCCAAGCCATATGAAGTATATTGTGATGCGTCAAGACAAGGACTAGGATGTGTCCTAATGCAAGAAAGAAAGGTTGTTGCTTATGCTTCAAGACAGATAAGAACGCATGAAGTGAATTATCCCACACATGACTTGGAATTAGCTGCAGTTGTATTTGCCTTGAAAATCTGGAGACACTACTTGTATGGTACATGCTTTGAAGTCTTCAGTGATCATAAGAGCTTGAAGTATCTATTCGACCAGAAGGAGTTGAATATGCGACAACGTAGATGGATGGAATTTATCAAAGATTATGATTTTAAACTTCGATATCATCCTGGGAAAGCAAATGTAGTAGCTGATGCACTCAGTCGAAAGGCTTTACGTTTATCATATATGATGACAAAGGAGTTGGAATTGATTGAACAGTTTCACGATTTGAATCTGGCAGTGACACCAAAAAGGGGAAGTCTTATGGTTAGAATACTAAGAATTTCCAATGATTTCTTGGAACAAGTCAAAGAAGCTCAAGCCAATGACCAGGAATTACAAGATCTAGTAGAAAAGACAAAAGAAGGAGTCTCAGAGTTTAGCAAAGATGAACATGGGGCAATCAGGTATCAACAGAGACTCTGTATTCCAGTTAATACAGATCTTAAAAGATCCATCCTTGATGAAGCACATAAGAGCAAATACAGTATCCACCCAGGATCGACCAAAATGTATCAGGACTTTAAGAAATTATTCTGGTGGCAAGGAATGAAAAGGGATATCGCTGAGTATATAACAGCTTGCCTGATTTGTCAGAAGGTAAAGGCGGAACAACAACGACCAAGTGGGACCCTTCGTCCTTTGGATATTCCAGAATGGAAATGGGATGAAATTGCTATGGACTTCGTGAGTGGATTTCCCAGAACATCAGCTGGATATGATGCTATTTGGGTAATCGTGGATCGATTAACAAAGACCGCTCACTTCATTCCTGTCAATATGAAGTATTCCCTAGAGAAACTCACCCAGATCTATATCAAGGAAATCGTACGGTTACATGGGATACCCACGGTAATCGTGTCTGATCGAGATCCTCGTTTCACATCACAATTTTGGAAGAGCCTACAACAAGCTCTGGGGACTCGTCTGAAGTTAAGTTCCGCATACCACCCACAGACAGACGGACAATCGGAAAGGACGATCAAGACTCTTGAAGATCTGTTACGTCTTTGTGTCTTGGAACATGGTGGAAGTTGGCAAGAATATCTCCCACTTATTGAGTTCACTTACAACAACAGCTATCATGCTAGCATCGGAATGGCCCCTTATGAAGCTTTATATGGAAGAAAATGCCGCACACCTTTGTGTTGGTATGAGACGGGTGAGAAGACAATAATTGGACCAGAGATTGTTCAGAAGACTACAGAACAAGTCCAAAGGATTCAGATGGCAATGAAGGCTTCACAAGATAGACAAAAGAGTTACTACGACAAACGTCGGAAGCCATTAGAATTCGAAGAGGGTGATCATGTATTTCTCAAAGTTACCCCTACCACTAGAGTAGGAAGAGCTTTGAAGGCCAAAAAGTTAAGCCCCAAATACGTAGGACCCTATCAGATTCTGCAAAAGATAGGAACTCATGCGTCTCGTATTGCTCTGCCACCTGAGCTAACAAACCTCCATAATGTCTTTCATGTCCCTCAGCTTCACAAATATGTACCAAGCCCTGATCATGTTCTAAGTCCCGATCAATTTGTTCTGAAAGAAAACCTTACCTTTGAAGCATCGCCGGTTAAGATTGCTGACCGACGTCTCAAACAGCTAAGAGGCAAGGAAATTCCTTTGGTCAAGGTAGTTTGGAGTCAAACAGATGATGGAGATGCTACTTGGGAAATTGAGGAGAAAATGAGAGAATTGTACCCTCAATTATTTTAACTTTGAATTTCGGGACGAAATTCCTAAAAGGGGAGGAGAATGTAACATCCCTCTTTTTAGAAGTAGTTTTACCCTTGTAAATTTTAATTATGGAGGGTTTGTAAGCAAGAATAAGTCAATATATACCCTGTTGATGGTCTGTAGTATCTCAAAAATGTCATTTTTGCACATAATAATAGAATTTACATGGACTATTAGTGAAATTATGCAAAAACCGAGTGAAAAGAGCTCTGTTCCGAGTGACAGAGAAGAATTCCGAGTGAATGATTAGGAATTCCAAGTGAAGGAGAGAATTCCGAGTCAGTATCATGTTTTCCGAGTAAAACATGACTGAGAAGGCTACCACCGAGTGGAGTCCTGACCTGAGAGGCAATTCTGAGTGAAGTGTGTTCAGGAGAACCACTTCTGGGTGAAATTCCGAGTCAAAACACCCTGGAATGACTCATTTCCGAGTCAAACCGTGCCAAATGCTTCCTTTTCTGAAGGAAACTACTCTGATTGAAGTATTCCGAGTGAAAGAATGCATATATACTTATGTTTATGTTGATTTGATGCTTCCTACCGACTAGAGTATGTTGTGGAATCAATTGGGAAGAATTCCGAACGGTTGCATGTGTATTTGCTTAGGAAACCGAGTGGAAAATGGTAGAGGGAGCCAATTCCGAGTGAGATATACTCTACTGGACCAAAACCGAGTGAGACTCGTACGTGTAGGCCTTGTTCCGAGAGATAATGGCTTAAATAAACATTAATTAGAAATATAGTTGAAGAAGTTATCCTAAACCGAGTGAATCAAGTGAATGAAGACTCGAATTTCTGAGTGAAGACTCTGAGAAAGAGAGAACTCGGTCTGGACAGGTATTACCGAGTGAGAAACTGAGTACATGATTTCAAAGGAATTCCGAGTGAAGAATTGAAGCCTCACTCAAGCGAGCCTTGCATTTGTTGACTCGGAAGAAGAATTCCAGTCGGCATAGTGATTAACCGAGTGGAAGAAGAAGAATTCCAGTCGGTATTCAGTGTCAGTTGTGTGTATTGACTTCAATTTTGTCTTTAATGATTATTTTAATTCAATCATGCACATTATAGCTAGTGGGCGGCCAGAAATGGGCACTGACTCAGCATATCTCCTTATTTAATCTCCACTGACTCTCCATTATCACTCCACTAACAGCCACTCAGAAAAGCTGTCCCCCATTCCACTCACTCTCTCCCTATTTAAACCAGCTTAAGGATTCTCAGAACACACACACGAAACACAGCTGCAAACACACTTCTATTACAATTTTCCTTTCCAGCAAACTTCTGTCTCTCTCCTTTCCCTTCTGTTTCACTCGGAATTCGTGCAGGACAGTGAAAGGGAGCCTTTTCTTCTCCTCCAGTAGCTCCATAAAGGTAAGGGGGTATATTCTTGGGTGCTCTGTGGGAAAACCGAGTAAAGGAAAGGGTTAAGGAACCTGGTTCCTCACCTTTCCAGGACAGATTCAGTGTTATGTGAATTAAATGCTTAATTGCTATTATTGGTATATACATATATATAATTATTACTAAATGCTTATAATCAGTTCAGAGTTGTTTGATTAAATGTTATGGTTATTGTTTTATATTTGAATATATGTATAATTAAATTGATAAAAATATATGCTGGTTGTTGGACTGTGAAGATATTAAGGATCCTGGGTGTTTATGTGAGTTCCAGCAAGGAATTATAAAATAGAAGTCAGATTCAGTGAGTAATAAGCTCGGATTTTATGAAAAACCGACCTGAGCATTCGGATAGAACATTTTACTGGGAAAATACATTATTTTCACTCAGAAAGTTACTTTTACCCTAATTCTACTCGGAATCTTATTTTATTCCACTCAGAAAAATGTTTCATCATTATGTTTCACTCGGAAGACACTTCTGAGACTGATTGTACTCGAAAAACATCTTATTTCTCTCGGACAGCATCTTCCCAGTTTTTATTTCACTCGGACCACTCTTCCAAACACATATTTCACTCGGAAAACAGCTTAGCTTCATTCATGAAACCCTCTTTCAGTGATTTAACTCGGTAAACACCTTAATTTCACTCAGAAAAACTCATCAGTATGATTCTACTCGGATTTATAATTATTTCACGTATCAAACTCCTTTCAGTCAGAATTTACTCAAGAAATAATTAATTTCACTCAGAAAACTCCTTTTTGACTGAATACCACTCGGAATTATACTTTATTTCACTTAGAGACTCATTTTCACTCGGATTTGCAAACAATGCTACTCAGGGAACCATTTTCCTACTGACTTCACACGGATTCATGTTTTAATTCACTCAAAAATTTATTTCACTCAGAATTCAAGATAATTAAATTAAGAAAACCATTTTCAGCTTCTGTTTCATTCGGAAAACATATTAATTTCATTTAGAAAACTCTGCTCAGCTTTATTTCACTCGGATTCATAGCCATCTCATGCAGAAAACTCATTTTTCACTCGGATTCAAGCTGTTCCAATCGGAAAACAGCATTCCAGTTCATTTTCACTCGGACCCAAACTTATTTCAGTCGGAAAACAGCTTTCCAGTGTCATTTCACTCAGATTTTTAGCCAGATCGCTTGGAGAACCCTTCTTTGTATGATTCCACTCGGAATCATACTTATTTCACTCGGATTTACCCCTGTTCCACTCGGAAAACTCTGTTTTTAGTGTTTTTCGCTTGAATTTTCAATTGAAACTAATCTTTACTACTTTTTAAGTTATTGGTAAGTTATAATTATCATTCTTATTCTATTATTATTATTATTTATTATCAAACTTAATATTGTTATTATTATTATTAGTTTTATTATTATTATACATTGTTAACATCTTAATTATGCGTAATTACATAAAGAATATATTATTTTACTCTTATGGAAAATATAATTTTAACCAAGATATAATAGGTATATTTCTAAAATAATAAACGAATATCTTACAATGTTTAAATAATTGATGGAATTCAAAGAATTTGGGAATGATATGATGAGACTGGAAACACATAAGATACCCAAGGAATTAATTGATAAAATAAATGCATTTCGCATCATGAAAATATTTTTGAAGAAGAAAAACCTCTAGAGCATACACTTGGTACAGTGGAGGACACTCACGTTTTATCTCCATGAAGAATCTTGGGAGTACAACTGGAACGGCAACCCAATGGCATCAGAGTCGCGCCTGATAGCCGGGTGAGACGATGCAATTCTAGTGTACTTTGACTAAATGACGGAGTGTAACTATGATCGTAGGGATCCAAGTTCCAAAAATATTTAAATCAATGATGAGAACCAATGAGTTCATTTGTACCATATGGAACTTGGGCGGACCCTGATCGCTCTAGATGATTGGAATGGAGATATTCCAAAGAATGAGAAGAAGATGAAACGATTTATTGGGCCCACATGCATCATGAGACTTAATCAAAGATAAATCATAATAAATTCAATTCATGCATTTTCATGATGACATACTTGATTGTTATAAATATGCTTATTGTATGAACTATGTGATATTATTTGTTAACTGGATTATGTCCGCACCGGATTAACCAATCAGGGTCTTGGGTTATACTCACCCTTACTGTTGACAATTTTCAGAGGAATTAGAAAATCAAGAACCCGAGTGTGAAGAACAGTAATATGTTGAACCCACTGAGAACGATCATTAAAGATAGAATATTTATTTTTAATAATCAGACACCGGATGACTGTATAATATTTAAGGGTGCCTGCATGCCCCATTCTGTTAAGAGTACAATTACTTGCAGTTTGTGAATGACTATGTGATCTATATAATATTGCTTCCACTGATCTGCCATCTCTTTATTTTTTTTTAAAAAAAAATATTCACTTTTTCTAAAAACTGTTAACACTCTCAGTTAAATAGGATGAACCTACAGAAGGATTTGTCTTATCTAACCGAGGGTGTTACATTCTTCATCTTCGTCTCCTTCTTCCTCTTCCACTCGAACGCTGAGTGGAACCTCTTGTGGAAGTGGGAACAGCGTGGTAGAAGGAGAGAATAGCGTGGCGCTGAGTGTCTTGGAGGCTGAAACTCCTTCACTGTTATTACCTACACAACGATGGGTGCCTGGAAGCCTGAAATCCTTCATTGTTGTTAAGGATTGGTCTGTTTGAGTATGTAGTAGCGTTCGGAATCCTCCACTGGGCCGAGTGAGGACAGCGTGGTGCCTTGGGGGCTTGGAACTCCCCACTGTCCTTGCATGCAGAAGTGCTGAGCGTCTTGGTGTCAGGGCTGCTCGAGGAAACAACGTTTGGTTCTCCCAAAGCTGAGAGCAGGGTGCCATGGTGGATGACTGGATCAGGTCGTTCTACTGAGGACGAGTTATCAATAGAACGATCAGAGAGCAGCCGATCAGAACTGTGAGCCAATGAAGCTTCAGGAATCTTCATTCCAGGTAAGGGGGCTGATTTACATCTCAAATGCATAGTTTATGGATGGGTTCCGGGTGAAACTACTTCATTGTGTTATGTTATACTTGCAATGTGTTGATTGTTGTAGTCAATTGAGTGATAGCCCGGATGTATGATGACTATGAGTTGTGTAATGCATGTCGATTTTTGTCCATGAAATGCATGTTAATACTCTTGAGAATGCTGACTAATTGCATGTGATGCATGTATTGTTAAGTGAATGGTCGAGTATGTGAAATCTGTATCTGTATGGTCATTTCCGAGTGTGGTTTATAATGTGATACATAAGATGCATGAGTTAGTATTGTGGGAATGGTTTACCGATTCTGTTCATAGTTCAATGATAATACCTTGCATGAGATACATCGGTAAGAATGCTGAGGGCATTTAGTGTGTGACACTATTATTTGAATTGGTAATTATATGCATGAATGCTGTTAAAGACCTTTGAGCGGGGCTCGGGCAAACCTCTTGAGCGGGGCTCGAGGTTTAGCCCGTGACACTGTCGTTGATGCTGAGAGTGTCTGTGTCACATGTGAGGGCAAACGGTTTGGTACCAGTAAAACGGCTGGATCAGCTGAGAGCTGAATAAAAGGCTGAGAGCCAATGTTGCAACGTAAAAACTAATAATAACCGATCAGATCTGACTGAAATGATGTGTGCACACTTATACTGTTGATGAGTTTAATGTGATTATATATATATATATATATGAAAAAGCTGTTGTGAATAGCATGATTAATATAGCCATGAATAAATAGAATGAATTCTGACTGGGTGAATATATGTACGTTGGTACTGTTGCCGAGTGCAAGGTGATGTTATGGCTGTGAGTATACGTGATTGTGAATGATATGAATTTCTTAGCCTGAATGAATTGCATGAATTTTGAGTGGACGATGTTGTGTAGTATTCATATTGAATGGCGGAGTGTATTATTGCTAATTGAGTAATGTTATTGTGTAGTTGATAATTACGGATTAAATCTGAGTCAATAACTGTCATTTAATATGTAAAAGCTCACCCCTACTGTATATTTTTCAGTATATGCAGGTCGGTGTGGTGAATGATGAGAAGGCCTTAAACTTGAGTGATGGGTATATATATATATATATATATATATATATATATATATACTGTTGTGGTGTACATAGTATACTGTACTGATTGTAAAATAGATATGTTAAAGCCTTGGTCGGCTCTCATGTAACCCGTTGTTGAACATATTCATTT
Source organism: Clitoria ternatea (assembly GCA_037962975.1). Classification (NCBI taxonomy): domain Eukaryota; kingdom Viridiplantae; phylum Streptophyta; class Magnoliopsida; order Fabales; family Fabaceae; genus Clitoria; species Clitoria ternatea. The sequence goes on along the minus strand of CM075673.1, from coordinate 18,948,576 downwards.
ATTTATATAAACCGACAGTCGGGATTGTGAACAAGAATATATATATATATACGTATATTTTATATTATTATATTGCTACTTGGATCGACTAAGAACAGTGTTGAAAGAAATAATGTTGAGTCAATAGGTTCCGAGTGGATTATAGTGGTGAGAGCCTGTTCCGAATGATGAAGGCTTAGAGCCATTTCCGAGTGAGGCTTTAGCATGTGGGCCTCTTCCGAGTGGTGAAGCCTTAAGTTAGTTCTGAATGAAATATACTCGAGTGGACTACTTCCGAGGGGAAGGCTAGCCCATTTGTTACCAAGTGAAAAATAGCTGGGTAAACCATCCCGAGTGGGAAAGGATTGAATACCCCCGAGTGGAAATCCCGATTGAACCACTTCCGAAGGAAGAGGGGTTGTGATGGTCTTGATTGAGGTGTATTCTGGGAGCCCTCTTCCGAGTGAGTGAAGTTATATCTTCCGAGTGAATGAGGTTATATATTCCGAGTGAATAAGGTTATATATTCTGAGTGGATAAGATTTAAATAAGTCCGAGTGAGACTTAACTTGGTGAATTCCTCCAAGTGATGTGAGGTTAGAGTAATCCCGAGTGAAACTTCATTATGGAGAAGCCTTCCGAGGGAAGAGAGGTTTAAGTGTTCTCCGAGCGAGGAAAATTAAAATATGCCAAGTGGGGAATTAGTAAAACATTTTCGGGTGAATTAAGGTTGAAATACTTCCGAGTGATGCAAGACTGGGGTAATATTCCAGGTGAGGGAAGTTTATAGATTCCGAGTGGAATAACTGTCATTTTCTGAGTGGAACATATGTGTGACCTTCCTGAAATAAATTAAGTATCTGGCTAAGTATAAGTGTACCGGGTGAAGCATGACCCGAAGGGGGACAGTCCCCGTGTGAACGTAAGCTTCGATTCTGAGTGACAGAATACCCGAGTAAATGGGTTCGCTTCAGCGAATAAGGGTTCGCTCCAGCGAGTAGATGCTCGCTTAGGCGACTTTTGCTGCCTTTCGTTTATCTAAAACTGGGTCTTGCCAGCGTGTGGCATCCAGACCCGGTCTTCCCCTTCTCTGGTCAGTTTTCTTTTCCCTCGCCCTCGGATTGTTGTTATTTTACCCCGGCTGCATTCTGAGCTCCTAATCTAAGTTGCTTGTGAACATGTGAAACTGTTCAGAATTTTGGAAAAATTTCCCCTGTCTCGGTTTTGCTCTTAATTAGGTCTGGTTGTTTCAAATTACGCTTAATCAGAAATATCTAAAAATTATTAAAAATTAAAATTAATTATTTTGACAACCCATCACTGATTAAAAACACAGATCGATGCCAAAACCATAATTTCGACATAGTTTCGAAGATGAGCTATTTACCAAAAATTTATAAAATCATCAATGGCACTTCAAAACGTCTCTGGTTACTTGAAACGAAGTCTGCAAAGTCAAAACCTCATCGATCCCTTTCGAACTCAACAAGGCCCGAAGCGTAAGATCGTGTTGAGCTAAGCCTCTGATGGTCCAAAAATGGTGAAATCTGAAACCCCTAACCTCATACCGATGCCAATCATGCCCCAAAAGGTTTTTTTTACTTGAAGAAATAAAGACCCCAATGCTATCAATTACTGCCTGCAGAAATGGACAAGAAGAAGATATGAGATTTTGCCTCTTGCATGAAGAAAAAAGGTAGTGGAAAAAGATAGGCACACACGATTGAGAGATAACGGGGAGGAGTATGAACTGTGCTATTTCCTTTTCCTTCAACAGCATGTAATGCACGAGATTGAAGGAGAGAGACTTGAGGCGTGAGAGAGGTGGTGAGACGAAAGATGAAATAAAAAAAAGGGAAACGCTGGTGAAAGAAAAAAAGATAGCTTATAAATGATATGGAGAAAGAGATTGTGAGGTGCAAGCATGTGAGCGAATAAAGGAGAATTAAAAAAAAAGAGTAAGGCAGAGATAGAGTGTATGAGAAAGAGAGAGTGAGAATTAAAATAAATAAATAAAAGGGGGTCTATTGCTGCATAAGAAAAAGAAAAAGAGAGATGAGGATGATTTAAGAAAAGAGAGCCATAAGAGATTAAGAGTGAGAGATACTGAGAGTATTAAAAAGAAAGGTGAATAAGAGAGAGGAAAAGAAATAATAATAATAAAAATAAAATTATAGAAAAATGGTAACATTCCTGGTATTTTTAATAAAAATTATGGAGAGTGGAAAATATTAGCAAATGTTTTAGAGATTTATTTAATATTTGATCTGCCTGAACCGGGGTCAAGGAATCCGGTGTCGGGCCGGTCTCAGATATGATGACCAAACGGTGTTGAAGATTAATTGTGCAGGGGAGAACAATCAAAGACGTGCTGTCTTGTGACTGATGCTTATCCGGTGTGCCTGGAGTGGTCTTGGATTAACCGGTGTGAGGAGAACGCCTAACTCGGAATTATAGTCTGGATCAACCTCTTGTATGGCTGAGGCAAATGGATATGCATAACAAAGATGTAAGGAAGGATGAAGTGTCCGACCCCTCAAGCGTTAGCTCGGATTAATACTCTTATGAAGTATCAGACAGTTACGAATAATTAAACATTGTGAAAACAAATAAGCGTAGTTGGTCGGTAATTATAAAAGAACCCAATGTGATGAAATTGATTAAAAACTTTTAATGAGAATGCAAATGAAATAGGGGAAAAGGCTGTCTTGCCCCTGAGCTTTATATAAAAAGGAAATTCTCTCTCTCTCTCTCTCTCTCTCTCTCTCTCTCTCTCCTCTTCATTATTCATGAATCACTTCTTCTTTTTCTTGGTCTGCTCTCCTTCTTCTTCGTTTTCTCCTCTCTCGTTGCTGAATTGCATACCCCAGAGGGGGACTCCGTTCATGTTAAAGCTTCAATCGAACCCCATTCCTATGATCGTGGCCTCAAGGTGAGTCCACTGATCCGTTTTATTTATGGCTCCTTATCCCTTTCGTTTCTCTGGTAGCCAAGGGCCATGCATGGCTGTATTCGAGTCTGTTCTCTACTCCTTTAGTGAGTGTGAGCTCAAATGTGGCCTAATAGCTGAGGGCATTGAGTTAACAGGTTTTGCATTCTGACCCGTAGGTAGTAGATCAGACAACGAAAGGCTCAGTGACGGAGCTGAGATTGCGAATCCAGTACTCAGAGGAAGGGACCGACACCGGGAGCAGATCATCGAAGCGTGGAATCGAGGTAAGGGGGTGTTCGGGTTATGATTAATTTGAATAGGACTCATTTCCTATCCGAGTCATTAAACGGTATGAACAGGGTAAGAAAATGTTATTGAATATTGTTGCGTGCCCATGTTTGTACATGTGTGACTGTGTACACCGATCAGTTGAAGATCGAGTGTGTGGTTGAATTAATCATGTCATGAGCTTAGAATATTTAATGCTGAGTTGTATGTGTATGCATGTATGCATGTATGGTTTACAATGGCATGAAATAAGTGATGGTTGTGGTAATCAGTAGGTTATGTTGAGGGGCTTGACGAGTCGGTCGCCCTACGCTGTGAGCACAGGTCAGTTTCTGACAGTTGCAAGTGGTAATCAGAATGATATGTTTGTTTATATGATGAATGTGATTATGTGGTGAAGGACGATCAACGGTATGAACTACCCTATTTTGGCTTCAGTAGTCAAGTCAGACCCAGTTAAGCTATCTAGAGGTCTTTGACCCAGTGGTTGAGGGGGAGCCAAGTCGGACTCAGTGAACCAAGTCGGGTTCACGGGATGTCAAGTCAGACTCCCAGCTGAAGGTCGATCCTTTAGTATCCGGATACTAGGCGTCAAATTTTATCTGAGAGTCAGTTGTGATAATTGATGAATTATAAGTTGTGATGTGTAGATTTGCCGAGTGACATTTGTTATATTTGCCGAGTGGTATTTGTTGTATTTGCCGAGTGAAGTTTGTTCTATTGGCCGAGTATGATGTATTATAATTTCCGAGTGATGAAAATGCAATCGGATGTAACTTATATATATATATATATAACTTGTTACATTTTGTTCTATATTAATTATGATGCCAAACACTCACCCTTGCTGTTATTTTAATTTAGTAACCAGTGACAGGGAGGAAGCCGGAGCCATGAAGTCGCGCCAAGGGGGAGATCGATGCCAAGGCCCGAGTTACTTTGAGTGATTGTGTAGAGTATATGTGTGTATAAGGAGTTTCCGAGTGTTTATTATTATCTGTGTGCCAACCTAATTTGAATCGGATGCGAATTTATATTTTAAAATGCATTGATCTATATGTTTTCATGTTTACTGGGACAGCTCATTAACTAGCGGATTCTATAACACCCCTGATTTTCTGTACTCGAATCCCGATGTGATCGACATAATTAATAAAAATTATGAATAAATTTTTCGCGTTTGAAAATATATCTAAGACATCACCATGACCACATCATGACCCAAATCACAGAAAAACCAGAGAGTGAGATTATAACACCTGAAGCTGGATCGATAAATAAATTGCCCATAACGGTATACGAAAATAATAGAGTTTACAACGGAAGAAGAATGTGTATACCGGGCACACGCCTAGTCCCATATATGACGATATGAGAAAAGGCTCGGCAAAACACGCAATGGCATATCGTAAGCCTAATAGACATCCATCATCATTTTACATAATTATATAAGCATGTAATGCCTAAGATATAATTACATATACATAAATATATTCATCTACATTCGGGGATCTTCTCCCGACTATCACAACCATCAATTAACATCATTCAATTTCAATCCTTTTCATACACATCAAATCATCTCTTACATTCTATATATATATATATATATATATATATATCATTCATCAATTCAATGGAGTAACTTATACATACTCAAAATCTCTAAATCATTTATACAATCATATACAATTTATTCATTACACAAGAATCCATAAATGATGCCGGCCAAGGCACTTCCATTACCACTATTTACCTTCACCCAAGCTTTAATTGAAATCCGAACTCATCCCATGGTAACCTGCATCACAATGCTAAAAAGGAGACCACATGGGAGAGTGAGTTATACATTCAAAATGATAAATAATATATATATTGTGATCATGTGTATATGCATACAACGTCATGTGTGCTCTGCTATCAAAATATTAAATTATCATTCATTCATTACCTCATTATCACAATAGGCATACAAGCCTCATGAATCGCAATTCATATCATAAATAAGCACAAGCACATACATAATCATATACACAATCACCAGCCACTTATCAACAAGGGCATTCATATCCATTATCATCATTAATCGTAAACAGTCACGCCCTTCATCACATTGGGCCGTAAATACAGATCGTCATATTCACATCATTTCGTTTATTCATATATTCTCTTACTTTTATGTGGTCTTCCATTATATTAACTTCTCATCTCATTAACACCAATACCATCATCTCAATCTTCATCAATCATCATCATATTCTGGCATATCTCCATGCTATATGTGAATGCTCTTATGGCTAATGCATATGCACAATGGAATAATCAACAACAAATACGGATCCGACTGTGGGAATAAACACCAAGTTATGGGTCAAGCATAGGTGTGCTACTATGCCCCTACTGCAGTAGTAAAATGTGTACACATATCTCAAAGCATGCATGTATCTCAACAACATCTTTTACTGGTACCAAACCGCTATCGCCCATCTATAGCACTAGTCACCTCGTGACTTGCGGATCAACAACATGGCCTCACTTGCCAAAAGTGCTACGGGCCCCTCCCGAACACATATCGAGAGAGCCGTGCCCCGTCGGACACCGAGGTAACTCGCTCACCATAGAGCCGTCCGCCCACTGGGCCTGCCACATAGGGTGCCTCGTCACCAAACTATGGACAGCTTTGTGACTCACACACCGAGTCACAGGGGAAATCAACAATACGCTCGTGTACTGAGCCACCCTCCCACTGGGCCCGCCTAGTGAAACCCACTAATATTCCACATAGACAACGATGATATGCCATGGATGCAATGCAAATGCAAATCAAATGCATCCTCACTCTGTGCATCCTAAATGCCACTCATCAAACATCATCATCATCATCATAATCACCAACACCACCATACACCTTAGTGGGTTTCAACCTTGTTGGTTTCATAATTATTATTTTCAAGTTTTAATGTGGCATTTCCATCTCAACATATTTTCGCATATATTTCACATCATACACGCAAGTCAATACTTGTAAACAGCCACTATGGCATTTCAACATCACATATTATTCATCAATATTACCACACTTCATTTAGTGGATTTTCATCTCATCATTCATAACAATCCACACATGGATATCAAAGGGCATAGCAATCATCATAATATTAATCCACACACGTGGCAACAAGGTGTTACGAATTACATATACATATATAGCAACCATAATTGCCTCACACACATGCAAGTCAATTACTTGCGCCCATCATAAGAATATCATAATAATTCTCAATAATTATCAAATTATCATTTCAAATAATTCAATACAGATACATGGCAAGGCAAGCATGAGTATAGAACACATACAACAATCACCATCAAACTACTCATACAATTTGAATATATAACTCATCTCCTACCTCAAGGGAAGAGCCGAAACAATTCCAATGCTCCGAATGCTCCATCACATCACCCGGAATATGATCTACATAATATACATATGCATTCATACAATTAATAAGCCATCTCAAGGCATTCCTCATAATTCTTAAACATTTGCTAGCTTATCATAAAGCCCAACATCAAGTCCTAGACTTGGTAAACACCAAGCTATGTAATTGTATTAGGCTTCGGGAATTTCTTTCCCAAAGCCAAGATCCTCTAGATCTTAAAGGCTAACTACACCCCACATCATCATTATCTCATCCGTTCGTTATTACACAATGTGTGTCATATAACCACATCATTTATTTTCTTTTTCATGATTCATAATATATCATAGTGGTGAGGCATACATGTTTCCATAACATAGCATAGGTATGCACATACCTTGCCATGGCCTTAAGCCATTCCCCAATCACCACTAAAATAAACCACACATATACCCTTAGTGAATTCGCTTGTTTTTACATACTAAAGGGGTTTTGGGCAATAATGAGGCCATGATAAATTTCAGATTTAAGACATGAGGTAAGCTTACTTTTAGTCTTAAAAATAGTGGGACATGTCACAGATATCACCTATTAGTCCTAATTTGACAACCATAAAAAGTTGGGTTCAAAACCTTCTTAAATATGAGTTTTACACTGCAGTAGGTTCGGTATTTTAGGCCTCATGAGAGTTAGAAAACTCCAATTAAAGTGAGACCAATTCTCACACCTCCGTAACATAATTATCTACAACTTTTGTGAAGAACTCAGAGGCCAAAAATGTCATTAAGATCCCCAAACGGTCCAAAAACAGCAAAGAATGCTTATCGGGCAATCCTGTCGTATCTAATCGATTAGGCCAATCACCTAATCGATTACAAATGACTCAGAAGATTGGTAATCGATTACGAATACCTCTATAATCAATTACACATGAAACAGAATGCCTATAATCGATTAGGAACTCCTTTGTAATCGATTACGCATACCAGAATGCAGAAATTATGCAGAAAATGCATAATTTTGGAACTTCTAACCCCCCTAGCTTTTGCATATCAACTCCAAATGCTACCAAATTTTAACCACAACAAATACACATCATTTGTGACGTGTGGCCACCAGCCTCACTCAAAAATTCTTAAAAATGAGGGCGTTATGCACATAAATGCATTTTACCCATTTGAGGCGCTTTTGTGCAACTCAAGGACCTATTCTCATTGGAATTGACCCATTCCAATTCCTACAAGTCATAAACAATGTATATGGGCTATTGGAACTATCACACAATACCAAAATCACATAACACTCAATTTGACTCTATGAGTTCCTCGATTATACATTATCCTTCAAAACTTATCACCAAATACCATCACAATGGCTATCACATTCAATGCCAAACATCCACATAAATTCCCATTTCACAAAACATATACTTCATCCCTACAAGGATGGTTCATTTAAATATACATATTTCAACCTCTCATGGGTTATTCATCATCATATATACACATATATTATCATCAATAACCAACAATTTGTCATACACGTCATTTCACTATAAATATGGCTTAATTATTCATCAACTCAAGTATCCATTATCAATGGTTTTTGACTGTTATTATCACATTAACAACATCTCATACTCATTCTCAACCCAACACCTCAAATCACCATTCCTACATACAAGCATATATCATCTTACACAACCTCATGAACATAGTTCAAAATATCATCAACCTCATTAATCAATCCCAATGATTCTAAAGATTCATTCCCTTCATATAAATCATTCTAAGGCATCAAAAATCATCAAAATCATCTATTTAGTCAAAATCCCAAATCACTACACTTAGGGTTTTTCATCAAAACTCAATAACCATTTTTAATAACCATCAATCTCCATCATTAACAACACCCACACATACATTATTGTGGGTTTTCACTAAAAATCATCTTTCAAGGCATTATTATTCATTTCCCCTAAATCCTAGGGTTAGGGTTTCATTAAAATCAAGCAACCATCACTAACAACTATCATCTTCTATCTCTAATCTTGTAATTTTCGTATACCCCTTCATACCCATCCAAAAACACATATAAATTACACCTCACCTTAGGGTTTTATAAAAAAAATGGCTTCTAATCCATAACCCATTCATAAGGCACTCTCCTAACCAAATAAAAACCAAAACCTAGGGCCAAAAACATCAAAAGAGTAGAGAAATTTACCTCAATCTCCAAGCTATCCCAAGCCCTAGCATGTACACGAAAATGGAGAGAGAAATAGAGAGCTTCCAAGCATTTAAATCATCTCCAAAATAAAGAAGAAGAAGCATGGTTGGTTGGGTATGAAAGGAGACTCACAAAAATGGTGAGCTTTATAGAAGAATAGAAGAAAAGAGAGGGTTTGTGTAGAGGAGAAGAGAAGTAACGAAAATGAGGGAGAGAGGAGGAGAAGCAATGTGTTTTCTAAAATGAGAAAAGAGAGCTACGGAAATAAGAAGGGGAAAAAGGGATTTTTGATTTTAAGTTTAATCCCCTTATTAAAATTTCATCGTTTTATAACTTACAGGTTCTCTGTTCGGGCTTAATACTAAATCCAAAAATTATTCCGAAGACATATTCGGATTCCCAATAATATTCTTAACAGCCCTGACCAATGGCATCTCAATCGAAGATACTTGGTCCGACACCCATATTCTAACCGGGTATAATTTTAACTCTTAAAGTCCCAATAAGTCATAAATAATTTTCATAAACCTCAATTTAATCATTCCAATATTTTTTTTGGGACACAATTCCACTCATATACAATTATTTATTATTCATTCCCATTAATTACTCATTTTTATAAAATTCGGGATGTTACAGATTCATTCCCGAGTGAGGGATAACCGAGAGACCCTCCTTCTGGGTGGAAGGTTAGAATGTCCCGAGTGAGATTGGTAGGGAGAGAGTTCTGAGTGAAGAAGGTGTATCATGATTCCGAGTGAAGAGAAGTTGGATGTGTCCAAGGGGAAATCTGAGTTTCTTCCGAGGGAAGTAAAGATAGGGTATTCACCGAGTGAGGATATTCGGGGAAGCGATAACCGAGTGAAGGAGGTTGAATTATCCCCGAGGGAGTTGTGACTGAACTAAGCTTTCTGAGTGAGGGGTAGTAATGAGTCAAGTGTGGAAGGTCCGGGTGAGTGGAAGTTGAGTGTTTTCCGAGCGAAACCCTATTGCCGAGTAAACCATTTTACCGAGTGAATCCCATGTGAGTCCGCATATGCGTCTTGCTCGCTTAGACTTCAGGTGTGGCATTCGCTCAAGCGAGTCGGTACTCGCCTAAGCGACTCTCAGATTTCACCTAGGAATTTTGGGGTCTCGCTCAGGCGAGTGACCCCTGTCCTCTTCTTCTTCTTCTTTTGCTCCTTCTTCTTCTCCCGCTGTTTCGACTCCATTTTACCGAGCGGATGTTATTCTGCGTGCACTCTTATTATCATATTAATTGCATCTAATTGAATACTATTTATTATCAAGACTGAATAGAACCATTTTTGATCGGTTATTATTTTAACATACTTTTATTTAAAGAATTATTTTAGAACGATTTTGTTCATACTGAGCATGATTTTATGTAGCTAAAAGAGGTAAATATTATTTTACATTTAGACCGAGTGGATTAAATGTTAAAAGAAGTAAATACTAATTCATACTAAGATACAAATTTTATTCAACGCGAAAAATTTATTGTGAAAATAATTTGCCGTATGTAAATAAAAAGGTAAATTAACCTAGGATGTTACAGTTGGTATCAGAGCGGTTCTTTCTAGAGCCGGGTGTATGGGTCAATCCAGTGATTGTATGAGTCCTGTGAGGGCTGGTTGCATTCAATTGTGTTGTGTTTTGCTTGTGCAGCTTGGCATCATTCCCTTGGCACTCCATTGGCGTGGCATTTTATGTGTATGAGGTAAATTTTCGACTCCCTTGTTGGCGTTGGTTATTAATGGTGATATGTTTGCTCATTGTAGAATTACAATATGGCCGAAGGAACCAGTTCCACTGGAGGAGATGATTTCTTCTCCAAATTTACCCAGTTGATGAGTAGGACTGAGTCTGGTCCTACTCTAGACAAATTCCTGAAAAGGAATCCCCCGGCCTACAAGGGAGGGCACGATTATGACAGGGCATACATTTGGATCAGGGACATAGAGCAGGTATTTGAATACTTCGAGTGCTCGGAAGAGTAAAAGGTTTTGTTTGCTACCTATCAATTAAAGGACGAGGCTAGAGTATGGTGGTCTCGGGTGAAGGTACAGATGAACGCGGCAAATAAGCCGCTAGTATGGGCAAATTTCCGAAGGAGATTCCTTGTTAAGTACTTCCCGGATAACTAGAAAATCTGGAAGGAAATGGAATTCCTAAAGTTAGAGCAAGGCCGGCTATCTGTAGCCGAGTACACCAGCAAGTTCGACGAGCTGTGTGATTTTTACCATCCTTTTTCGCTGGAAGGGACTGAGGGCGGCAAGTATGCTAAATACGAGGCTGGACTACGGATTGAACTCCGTAGTGTAATTGTACCGATGGAGATTTGGGACTACCCGACTCTGGTGAACAAAGCCAGACTGACCGAAGAGGTGCAGTTACAAAGGACATCTCAGCCGAGAGACAAAAAGCCACTGAAAGTAAAGGGCTTCAGCTTTAAGAGGATGAGCCAATTCTTTCGGGGCGGCAAGTCTTCTGCTACTTCTTCCTCCTCTTCCGGTCGGGGCTCTACTGGCCGATCGGGTAATCTCTCTGGTAGCCGTGCGTGCTACAATTGTGGCCAGGAAGGCCATATTTCAAAACACTGTCCAGCCAATCAGATTGTATGCTTTCAGTGTGGTCAGCCGGGGCACCTTAGGCCCGATTGCCCACAGAGGCGGGAGCAGAGCAGGCAAGGCAATCGAACCAACCCTTCTGGGACTCGGGGTGCCAATTTTCAGAGAGGAGGCAGACATGGTGCTGGTCGGGGAGGCCAACAATCAGGAAGATCTGATGCCCAGTCCAGTGGTGCCCAGAATGCCATGATCGGGCGGGTGTTCGCATTTGATGCCTCGGAAGCCATGAGGAATGACAACTTGGTGCAGGGTAAGTGCCTCATCTGTGGCTATCTTGTTGATGTAATTTATGATTCGGGCGTGACCCATTCATTTATTTTTGAGAGTCATGTGCGACGGCTTGGTTTGCCGATCGGTTTAATGGAGAACGCTCTGATTGTTTCCACTCCAACCGGTTCCACTTTTCACGCAACCACCGTGTGTAGAGATATACCGATGTAAATCAAAGACCGTACTTTCCGAGTGAATTTTATCTGTATGACGTTGAGGAACTTAGATGTTATTCTAGGTCTCGATTGGCTAGCTGCTAATCATGTGATGGTCAACTACTATCGAAAGAGTATTGTTTTCTCTCAGGAACTCGACACAAAGGATGTGGTGAGTGATGTCTCAGCCACATATGTTATTTTATTTGCTTCGGAGGTTCGGTATAACCTTCTGCCAAGTGATATTCCAATTGTTTGTGAATTTCCTGATGTTTTTCCGAAAGAAATTCCGGAGTTGCCTCCCAGTCGGGAGATTGATTTCTCTATTGACTTAATTCCCGGGGCAGAGCCTGTGTCCCGAGCGCTATATAGAATGTCTTCGGTGGAATTGGCCGAGGTAAAGAAACAAGTAAATGAACTGCTGGAAAAAGGCTTTATTTGACCGAGTGCTTCACCATGGGGTGCTCCGGTGTTACTGGTAAAGAAGAAGGACGGTAGCATGCGAATGTGCATCGATTACCGACAGCTGAATAAATTGACGATTAAAAATAAATATCCATTGCCTCGGATTGATGACTTACTGGACCAGTTGAGGGGCACTATTGTGTTTTCTAAGATCGACTTGAGGTCGGGATACCACCAGATCTGAGTGAAGTCAGAAGATATTCCGAAGACAGCGTTTCAGACTCGGTATGGGCACTTCGAGTACATTGTAATGCCCTTTGGAGTTACGAATGCCCCTGCCATCTTCATGGACTATATGAATCGGATTTTTCAACCATACTTGGACCAGTTTATGGTGGTATTCATTGATGACATCCTGGTGTATTCGAGGTCGATTGAGGAGTATGCTCAACACCTTCAGACCATTCTGCAGATACTCCGAGAAAAGAAGTTGAATGCTAAACTATCCAAGTGTGATTTCTGGGAAAGTAGTGTGCAATTTGATAAGTGCTTTATAACACAATAAAATAGATCTAGTTTGCTTAGAATTTTAATCATTATGCACTGTATTTCCTTTATTTATTGTGATTTTTGCTTTCTTTCCACTTTATTCTACTTGGGTATGTTATTTTGCAGAAATTAAGGTAATAAAGGGTCAATAACATGAGAAAAATGACCATAAAATGATAAAGAAACAAGAAGAACAAGCCCAAAGTTGAAAGAACTCTCTTTTTATGCTGAATTCTGACTCAGAATGCTAAATTCTGACTCAGAATGTTGAAATCCGACTCAAAATGACCAAATCCGAGTAGGATGACTCAGAAAGGACCCAATCCGAGTGGAATGACTCAGAATGGAGCTTTTCCGAGTGGAATATTCACTGTTGGAGCAGAATCTGAGTGGAAAGTTCCCTGTCAAAGCCATTCCGAGTGATAAATAGCTGACTCTGTTGGAGGTTCAATGCTAAAAAGGAATAAGTCTCGGTTGGAGGTGATTCCGAGTGGAAGCTATCCGAGTGTAACCATTCTGAGTGAAAAAAGGGACTGAACTTCAATAAAAACTACCCAAAGCTAATTCTGAGTGAAGGGATGTTGACTGAAGCAAGTCTGACCAAGGAACAAGTGCTTTTTTGGGCAAAAAGCTATTCCGAGTGAATGGATTCCGAGCAGAAGAAGCCACATAATGAATAAACTATTGAATAAGGAGGTCTCCGAGTGGTTTCATTCGGAGAAGATGGTATTCTTAACCAGAACAAGGCATTTCCGAGTAGAGTCTTATCAAGCAATGAAAGATCTGACTGGGAATGAATCACACTCGGGCAGACTCTCAAGTTTCACACTAAGCCCGAGTGAGAAGTCTCTAAGGAAAGCACATCCGAGTGAGTTGGGTCAGGAAGCTGCATTTCCAAGCAAAGCAAGGCTCGGACATGGAAGAACTTCTATCAGCCAAATTCCAGAGTCTTTCAAGTCCAAATTTCTGAGTGAAAGGTATATCCGAGTGATTTGATTGACGATTGAAGGCAATTCCTATTGAAAATCAACTCCGATTCCCGAGTGAAGACAACCGACTGGGTTGATCGACGACTAAAGTGAAAAGCAAGAAGACACTTCCGAGTGTATCATTTCAAGGAATGAAGGCCGACTGAATTATTTCAAAGCAAATCCGAGTGATTCAAATTCAGAGACAGCCGAGTGAAACAGTTTGGGTACCGATTGAATTTGTTCCGATCCTGAGTGAGTCTTCAATCAAGTCCCAAATGAATCATCTTCAGTCGGATCCAAGTCCCTCTTTAGTCAGTTCCGAGCCATTTCTTAATCAGTAACCGAGTGAAGTAATTCCGATTAAACAAAGGTCTTTCGCTCAAGCGACTCTGGTTACGCTCAAGCGAGTGGCATAATATTAGAATGTGCTCGCCCAAGCGAGATTAAACACGTTCAAGCGTGAATGGGAGCCACTCGGATTATTTCCCATCTCCTTTGAACACCGACCAATTTTCTCCTAAACACCGACCCCTCAACTCAACACCGAGCAAGATTTTACTCGGCCTTGTGAACGAACAGCAGTTTTTTCACTCGGTCTTGTGCACAAAAGGCACCTTTTTCACTCGGATTGTTTCCCACTCAGACTGAGGCACCAAATCCGAGTCAAAAATATGAAAACTGACCCATATTTCCACCGAATGCACTTGCTGACTTGGATTTCCACTATCCAAGTGGATGTTTGACTTATAGGGGGCGGCTGACAGTATCCAGGCTGTCTCCAAGCTGTGATGGTGGGGCGGCTGAGAAGAAGACAATTGCACCGAAAATCTCCAACTGGCAACGCGTTTTCCAAGCTGACTTCTTCCCTTCTTTTGCCTATAAAAAGGAACACGGATAACATCACCAAAGCATCAATTCCATAAGCTTCAATTCCTTTTCTTTCTCCTCTTTCTTTCGTTTTCTCTTTTCTTCTTCCTTCCTTCTCTTTTCTTTCTTTCTTTTTTCTTTATTTCTTTCTTCGTTCTTTTTCTTTCTTTTTCGTTTTGTTTCTCTTTCTATTTTCTTTTTCTTTATTTTATTTTAAGAGTTGTGAATTGTAAAAGTGAGTTATTTAAATTTGTAATTGGTGGAGGAATATTGCAACAAGGAATTACAGTGGTAAATTATTCTGAGCTTTTGGAGAAACCTGTAAGTTTTTATTTTTACCATGTCTTGTATGTTTTATTTTTCCATTATTTATATGAATTTATATTATTTCATGAGTAGCTAAATTAATTATCTTGGGATGAAAGGGGTTTGATAATATTTTATTTTAATGTTATTTTGACTTAGAATTAAATAAATTTCTGTTTTCCATTTAGTTCAATTATGCTCAATGCTTTTATTAATTCCTAACAAGAACCTAAATGATAAAACTATATACTTGCGGGTATATTAGTAAGTTTAGGTAATAAATAGAATCGAGAGATTTATTTTTACCGAAAAGTTTTGAACTAAACCTAAGATTTTTGAGATGCTTTTTGTGACCTCGGTAAAACCGTGAAAGTAATCAAAATTCTTTTGAGGAAATAAAAGGGATTTTCATAAGACGATAATGGGCCTTTCCGAGGATTAAGCAGCGCTTTCCATAAGTTAGGTACATTAATAAGATTCCGAGAGGAACATATTAATTAGCTTTTGGAAAATTCGCCTTGGAAAACTTAATTCGATTCTTATTTATGAAAAGTTAAAATTCATTAACATAAAATAGAGTCTTAATCTCCCGAAATTCCAAGATACTCTCAACTCTGACTTTTAAGTGCCAAGTAAATTTTATTTTTGTATTTATTCATATTCTGTGCAACTTAATTTTGTGTTTTATTTTACAAAAACCTTAAAAAGCAATTGTGTGGATAATTAAATTTTAATATGCCAGTACTTTAAACACAGTCCCTGTGGAGAACGATAATCTTTTATATTACGCGACATAACCCGTGCGCTTGCGGGCCCTGTCAAGATTTTGGCGCCGTTGTCGGGGACTGTTGTCCCTCAAATATTGGCAATATTGAAATTCAATTAGATCATACTTGTTAATATTTTTATTGTTATTTTTATTTTTATTTTTATTTTGTTTGTAATTTTGTATTTTGTTCTTTATTTTGTATCTGTTGTTGTTTTATTTTTGTGATAATTTGTTTTAGTTGTCATTTATTTTCTTTTTATGTGACGAAGCCGTAGTGTTGATCTAAACTTAGGATTTGACCCTGAGATAGAACGTACCCTTAGAGCTTTAAGAAAACAACAAAAACAACAAAAAGAACAAAAAGAAAAACAAATGGCAGACCAACACAGACCCTTAAGAGATTTTGCCGCTCCAAGCACTAATGGGAGAAGATCTAGCATCCTTAGACCCACAGTGGAGGCTAACAATTTTGAATTAAAGCCTTCACTACTCTCTATGGTTCAACAGAACCAATTCGGAGGATTACCCTCTGAAGATCCAAATCTTCACCTTCAAATCTTTCTTGAATACTGTGACACCCTGAAGATGAACGGAGCTACCAATGATGCCATTCGCTTGAGACTTTTCCCTTTCTCCTTAAGAGATAAAGCGAGGGCGTGGTTATACTCTCTTCCTGAAGGATCCATCACGACTTAGGAACAATTATCCAGTGCTTTTATCAATAAATGGTACCCAAGGAACAAGACTGATGTGTTGAGAAAACAAATCATAAATTTTTCATAAAAAGATGATGAATCCTTATATGAAGCCTGGGAGAGATACAGGGAGATGCTAAGAGAATGTCCTCACCATGGGATAGAAAGGTGGTTGACAATCCATATTTTCTATAATGGATTAACTTCCACACAAAAGATCTCTTTAGATGCTGCAGCTGGAGGAGCCTTCATGAGTAAAAATGTTGATGAAGCTGAGAACCTGATTGAGGAAATAGCTCAAAACACTTATCAGTGGAACTCTGCGAGAGGATTACCTGCTAAAACACCAGGTAAGTACTCTGTTGATGCTCTTTCACTACTTTTTGTCAAAGTTGAAGCATTAACATTAAAACTAGATAAAATAGGGTCAATAGGTGCTACTAATATTGTTTGTGAAGTTTGTGGTGTTTTAGGACATAGAGCTACAAACTTCCATTTAGTAATGACCCCTAATCAAGAACAAGAAATGCATCAGGTGGATGCTATTGGAAACTATGGTGGAAATTATCAAGGTAACTACAGACCTTCACAAGGTCCAAAGTAACTACAAACCTCAACAAGGAACCTATATTCCATAAAAATCAAAGCTAGAATCCTTGATGGAGACATTTGTAGCTACTCAACTTAAACAAAATGATGAATTCTCTGATGCAATAAAAAACTTGGCTTCAAAAGTGGACTCTCTTGTCACCCATAACAAAATACTGGAGAATCAAATTGCCCAACAAGTCTCCTACTCTCAAAGAGCACCAGGAACATTTCCTGGAAAACCAGAGGTTGGACCATCTAACCAAACCATGGCTGTTACTCTTAGGAGTGGTACTCAATACGATGGGCCAGTTGATAAGACTGCAAAGGAGGAAAAGAAAGTAGATGAATCTTCATCTCATCCAGTAATTGAAGAAGAGAAACCACAAGAAAAGAAGGAGGAGGTTAAGCCATATCAACCTCCCATTCCATTTCCTCAGCACTTAGCCAAAGCAAAGTTGGACAAACAATTTGGTAAGTTCCTTGATGTTTTAAAGAAATTGTATATTAATATTCCCTTTACAGATGCTTTGCAGCAAATGCCTACATATACGAAGTTCCTAAAGGACATTTTGTCCAACAAAAGAAGACTGGAGGAAGATGGTACAGTTGCACTTACTGAAGAGTGCAGTGCTCTAATTCAAAAGAAACTTCCACCCAAGCTCCAAGATCCAGGTAGTTTCTCTATTCCTTGCATGATTTGTGACATGAAAATAGATAAAGCATTGTGTGATTTAGGAGCGAGTCTGAGTTTAATGCCATTATCTGTTGCTAAAAAGTTAGGATTGGGTGAACTGAAACCTACTAGGATGTCTTTGTAATTAGCTGATAGATCTGTAAAATATCCTGTAGGAATTTTAGAGGATGTTCCTATTAAGATAGGAAAATTTTTTATACCTACTGACTTTGTTGTGCTTGAAATGGATGAAGATTCTTTGATTCCTATTATTTTAGGCAGACCATTTTTAGTAACTACAGGTGCTGTGATTGATGTCAAGAATGGTAAGTTGTCTCTAACTGTTGGAGACCAAAAGGTTGATTTTAATTTGAAAAATGTTTTAGAAAAACCTTATAATGATGTTTGCTGTACTGTGGATTTTGTCGAACAAGTGGTAAAGGAAGCAACCCTTCCTAATGACCCACTTGAAATTGTTTTCATGATCGAGCTGACAGAAACATCTGATTGCTCTGAGGCCTTACATGATACTAAGGTCATGTGTGACAAAATGGTAAGCCCTAATATAGAATTAAAACCTTTACCAGCTTCATTAAGGTATGAATTTCTTGGTCCTAATTCCACATATCCTGTGATTATCAATGCTGAATTGAATCTATATGAAACTGAAAAACTTTTGAAACAACTTAGGTTGTATAGAAAGGTAATAGGTTATATAATAGATGATATTAAAGGAATTAGCCCTTCTCTTTGTATGCACAGGATTACTGTAGAAGATGAAAGTAGGCCCACAGTAGAACCACTTAGGAGATTAAATCCTAAAATGCAAGAAGTGGTTAAAAAGGAAATTTTGAAATTGCTTGATGCTGGAGTCATATATCCTGTTGATAGTAGTAAATGGGTAAGTCCTGTCCATGTGGTGCCTAAAAAGGGGGGAATAACTGTGATTGAAAATGATAAACATAACTTGATTCCTACTAGGATTGTCTCTGGTTGGCGCATGTGCATTGATTATAGGAAGTTAAATAGCGCCATGAAAAAAGATCATTTTCCCCTCCCTTTTATTGATCAGATGCTTGAAAGACTTGCGAAACACTCTTATTTCTGTTATTTGGATGGGTATTCAGGTTTTCATCAAATTCCCATTCATCTATCTGATCAAGAAAAGACTACCTTCACTTGCCCTTATAGGACTTATGCTTACAGACGTATGCCTTTTGGTTTATGTAATGCACCTGCGACTTTTCAAAGGTGTATGCAAGCAATTTTTTCTGATCTTATTGAAAATGTGATGGAAGTCTTTATGGATGATTTTTCAGTGCATGGTTTGGATTTTGATAATTGTTTAACAAATTTGTGCTAAGTCTTGCAGCGTTGTGAAGAAACCAATTTGGTTCTAAATTGGGGAAAATGCCATTTTATGGTAAGAGAAGGCATAGTTCTTGGACACCTGGTGTCTGAGAGAGGTATAGAAGTTGATAAGGCTAAAGTGGAAGTGATTGAAAAATTGCCTCCACCTACAAATGTGAAAGGTATTTGGATTTTTCTTAGACATGCAGGGTTTTACCACAGGTTCATTAAAGATTTCTCCAAGATCACAAAGCCTCTTACAACTCTTCTGGGTAAAGATGTGCCTTTCAATTTTGATTCATCTTGTATGGAAGCTTTTTACAGGATTAAGCAAGCTCTAATCTCTGCCCTCATCGTGCAACCACCTGATTGGAAACTCCCATTTGAGTTAATGTGCGATGTGAGTAATTACGCAGTGGGGGCTGTGTTGGGGCAAAGAAAGGATAAAAAGCTCCATGTAATTCATTATGCTAGCCGGATGCTAGATGATGCTCAGGTAAATTATGCCACAACTGAAAAAGAACTGTTATCTATTATCTTTGCTTTTGATAAATTTAGGTCTTACTTGATAGGTTCACATGTTACTATTTACACTGACCACTCTGCCATTAAGTATCTATTGAATAAAAAGGAAGCAAAGCCTAGATTAATTAGGTGGATTCTAATATTACAAGAATTTGACTTGGAAATTAAGGACAAGAAGGGTACCGAGAACTTGGTTGCTGACCACCTATCTAGGTTGACATCTGAAAAAGAAGAAACAGATAATATTCCCATCAATGAATCTTTTCCAGATGAACAACTCTTTAATCTTAGTATCCAACGTGTTCCTTGGTATGCTGATTTTGTAAATTTTCTTGCATGTGGTTGATGATTAGTTTTTCATATATTGGAATGAAGAGTTCAATGAAAGAGAATCAAGTTTGTATAATATGAACTCAATGTAATGCTTGTGCCAAGTTTAAACACAGAAGTTGTAATATAGTATAGTTGTCATTCCACTAGGGAGGGGTTAGAATGAAGATCTTAGTTTTGAATTGATTAGGCAGAAGGTTTTTAGTTTGTTTTGTTGTGAATGATGTTGAATAAAAAGTAATAAATAACAGAGAGTGAAATTTTGCAAAAGATAACAGTAAATGGTTTTTGAGAGAAATCAATTTTGTAAAACAGGGATTGGCTTTATCACATCTTCACCTTCTGTAAGCTGCATAAGTTTTTATATAAGTAAATCGAAAAGATAATTTCTACGTCACAATCATAGTCATTTGTATCGATCCCTCGACTACAAAATTCATAAGAATGATTTCAAACCGCTGATCCCTCAGTCACTTTGAAATCATCCCAGCATTATCGGTCGATTGTTTTGACGTTTATTACGTTAGACGCCATCCCTGGCTACCTACTCACAATAAGTATTTCTTTCAGATCTGCTTTCAAAAGTCACTTCCCAGCATACTTGAGAAAACTTAAAACAAGAAAATAGTGATCAAGTACTTTCAGGCATTAAACGTAGAAGGAAATACAGAAACTTATCAAATCTCATTACTAAATAAAAACTTACAACAACATTACTTCAGTGTTGAATGGATTACAGCCAATCCCATAAGGGAGTTTAGTTACTCATGCCTTGCATTTTCACCTTCAAAATATGAATACAGAAAATAATGGAAAAGGTTGGATTGTAAGGGAAATACAGGGGATTGAATCTAATGCCTCTTGTCTTATTTTCTGCTTGATTTATAGGGGTTCTAGTTCAGCTCCCTTTGCCACTTGCATAAACCCCATGAAGGAATATTCGGAGACATACAGAAACACAAGAAAATGGTTGAGTTGGCATCGCACCATTGGTGAATATTAAATTAGAAATCCCATACTGCATGAGTCACGCTTGAGCTTGATTGTCACGCTCAAGCGTGAAAGGTTCTGATGCTTAGTGATAGTTTTACGCTCAAGCTGACTTAACCACGCTTAAGCGTGGCCTTCCAATTCAATATACTGGTTTCCACGCTTGATTCACGCTTGATTCCTTTTATCCTCGCTCAAGCGTGGCTTACTTGTGGTGCAGAATGTTTAATTCACGCTCAAGCCATGCTCAGGCTCGCTCAAGCGCTCTCATGTTCACGCTTGAGCGTCCCCTTCTCACGCTCAAGCGTGGGGGGTCTGATGCTACTTGCTTTCCTTCAATCCATGCCCAGGGTCACGCTTGAGCTGCATATAGCCACGCTCAAGCGCCAGTCATGCATAAGGTCATGCTTAAGCGAGCTCGGGCTCACGCTCAAGCGTGAGAGGCTGTTGATGTGTTCTTCAATTTCGCTTGAGTGCATGCGCAGCGTAGGCCTTTTGTTTCTTCCACGCTTAAGCATGCAGTGTGCCACGCTCAAGCGTCCTTGCTTTGATGTTCTGGTGCTTCTTTGTTTCTTCAAGGCTTTTGACAACTTCCTAACTGATTTTTGCAATTCAAGCTTCTTTTCTTAACACTTTATTTATAATCAAAATCATGCTCAATTATTTATCAATTTAGTTAAGTTATCCAAAAAATGGGTCCAATTGAGTCATGAATTTAATTATAAAATAAGCACTTATCAAACTTGTAACATCCCTGATGTTTTAATGAGAATTATAAAAAATAGGAAATGTTAGTAAATGTTTTAGAAGTTTTATTTAGTATTTGTTCTGTCTGAGCCAGAGACGGGAAAGCCGGTGTCGAGATCAGAAGCACGGGCAGGCGGAGTTGAAGATCGGGAGTGTAGGAGAAGAGCGGGCAGGGCCAGGTGGTTTGGACTAACCGATATGAGGAGAGCGCCTCACTCGGGGTCGTAGCCTGGATCAACCTCATAATGACTGAAACAACGGGTGTATGTAACCAAGAGGCGAGCGCGGATGAGATATCCGACCTCTCAGGTTGTAGCTCGGATTTTCGAGGTATGAACACTAAGCTAGGACGCTGGTGGGCCGGTATTCATACTGGGCCTATACTCTTGCGAAGTATTAGGGAATTGTGAATAATTAAACGTTGAGGGAATAAATAAGTGTAGTTGATTTGATAAACTATGAAATAGTTTAATATGGTGAAATTGATTAAAATTTAGTGAGAATACAAATAAAATAAAGGAAAAGACGATCTCGCCCATGAGCTTTATATATAAAAGGAGATTCTTTTCCTTCCCTCTTCATTATTTGTGAGTTACTTCTGCTGCTGGTCTGTCCCTTCTCTTTCGTTTTCTCCTCTCTTAACACTGAGTTGCATGCGCTGGTGAGGGACTCCATTTGTGTCTGAACTTTAATCGAACCCCATTCCTGTGATCGAGGCTTCAAGGTGAGTCTACTGATCCGTTCTAATTGTGATTCCCTTATCCCTTTCGTTCTTTGGCAGTCAAGGGCCATGCATGGCTGTATTCGAGTCTGTTCTCCACTCCTCTAGTGAGTGTAAGCCAAAATGCGGTCCATGAACTAAGGGTGTTGAAGTGACGGGCTGTATTTTATGATCCGTAGGTAGTAGGTTAAGCAACGGAAGACTGAGTGACGGAGCTGAGACTGCGAAACCAGTGCTCAGAGGAAGGAGTCGACACAGGGAGCAGATTATCGAAGCGTGGAACCAAAGTAACGGGGTGTTCGGGTTATAATTAATTAGAATAGGAGTCGCTTCTTATACAGGTCATTGAGGTGGTGTAAGCAGGTTAAGGAAAATGTTACTAAACGTAATTGTGTGCTTATGCTTGTGCATGCGTGACTGTGTACATTAATTAGTTGAGGATCGGGTGTGTGGTTGAGTTTATCATGTTATGATCTTGAAATATCTAATGTTGAAATGATCAGTGTTATGTGACGCCGGGTTAGCAAGCAGGCTACCCGAGTGATGAGGAATTGATATTATTATGTGAAAGGTAAATTGTTGAATGACTATGTGGTGTGGGATGGCCGACGGTATATGATAGCCCCTCATTTCCGGCTCCCGTGGTTTTTGTGCCCAGTTGAGCTACTTAGTGGTCAAGTAGGACCCAGTGGTCGAGGTGGAGAGTCAAGCAGGACTCGGTGAACCAAGCAGGGTTCATGGGGTGTCAAGTAGGACCCCCAGCTGAAGGCCAATCCTTTAGTATCCGGATACTAGGAGTTAAATTGTATGAGAGTCAGTGGTGATTGTGATGAATGTGATGGAATTGCTTGGTTGGGTTAACATAGTTATTGTATGTAATACACTATGTTTCCGTGTGCGATTTGATAGATTTCTGAGTGAAAAGTTGATATCTTATTAAGTATGAGCTGGGTTGAGTAAACTGTGCTTACTTTTGAATGATGCTTAATGTATATGTAAATATGTATGTATATTGTTAAATTCCATTCTATATTAATTACAATGCCAAACACTCACCCTTGCTCTTTTTTTTTATTTAGTAACCAGTGACAGGGAGGGGGAAGGAGCCATGGAGTCGCGCCAAGGGGGAGATCGGTGCCAGGGCCCAAGTGACTTTGAGTGACTCAGTAGAGTTATATGTGTGTATAAGAACTTTCCGAGCGTTATTATTAGCTGTGTGTTAACTAAGACCGAATCGGATACAAATCTATATTTTAAAATACATCACTGTCTAATTATATAGTCTCATGGTTGCTATGGCAACTCGTTGGCTAACAGAATCATTTTCAGGGTGAGATCTCGCGGGAGTCCGTTAGTGTGTTTTGTCCACTCAGATTTGTGAAAGGTATTCGCTCAAGCGAATAGAAACTTCGCTCAAGCGAGAGTTTGGAATCTCGCTTAAGCGAGTTGGGGCCTCGCTCAAGCGGGAGGCCCCTGATTCCCTTTTCCCCTTTTGTTGCGCTTAGTTAAATTGTTCTTTTTTTTCCTAAATTTCATTTATTTAATTTAACTGCCACTGTTTGTCATTTGAATAAGTTAGTAAAATAAATGTTATTTCACTAAATCTCGATTAATTATCAAGAAGGGAAAAATTTATTGTAAAATTTAATTAATTGAATAAAAATAAATGTAAAATAACCTAGGACGTTACACTTGGTATCAGAGCGGTTCTTTCTAGAGCCGGTGTATGGGTCAGTCTAGTGATTGTGTTAGTCTTATGAAGGTCGATTGTATTTCGTTGTACTATGATTGTGTGTGGCTTGGCATCGTTCCCTTGGCACTCCACTGGCGTAGTATTCTCTGTATATAAGGTAAATTTCCGATTCGCTGGCTGACCTTGGTTATTAATGGTGATGTGTTTGCTCATTGTAGAATTACTAAATGGCCGAAGGAACTAGTTCCGGGGGAGGAGATGATTTCTTCTCTAGATTTACTCAGCTGATGAGTGTTAGTCCTTAAATTTTCAATAAAAGCTTAAATAAAAATTTCATAAAATTCATAAAAATTAGTTTAATTTGTTAGAAAATTAGGATTTAAATTCAATAAATGAGTGTTGTTGAAAATAATCTGCCCTTGATCAATTTTCTCTAGTTTTACAGTGAAAAAGTTAAGAAATCAAGAGAAAATTACACTGGAGGAGCTGACGCGTAGCCTCACCCCACGCGTAGCATCAAGTGCTATTTTTGATGCTGACGCTACGCATCACAGACACGCGTAGCGTCAGTGCTGCGTGGTCTCCACTCCTACTTTTGGCCAACCACCCCACTTGGACCCAATAATGGGCACTCCACTCAGCCCAAGGGCCACCCCAATCAGCATAAATGGCCAAAAACTCGTGGAAACATGTCCAAGTGGCCAGGCATGATCAAGATTAATTATTGAAAGTGGCCATTATCAAGTGTTTAATGGAGGCTGAGTCAGGGATCTGACGCGTAGCGTCACAGGGACGCGTAGCGTCAGCACCCTTGCTCAGCCCTATAAATAGGGCCATCCAACACCATTCATAGCATCCCATTCCATACACTTCTCTTCTCTTCTCTCTTGTGCTCGACTTTGAGTACTTTCTTTTGTGAGTTGTAGTTCTAGAATAGTTTTCTAGATACTTGAGTGTGTTTCGGTGTATTGTGATCGTTGTATCGTGAAGTTTCCATCGTCTTCTTCGTAATGTCAAACTCTGTAAGTGTTGTTTTTACTTTTACCATGTGTAACTAATCTGTTTATGTTGGAATTGGTGAACTAATCTATTGAGTATAATGTTGTGAATTCGACCTCTGCATGTTTATGATTCAAGTCCATGTTAGTATTTCAACGTTTTATTAATATGAACGTCAAACGGGAGAATATTTTCATGTGTATCGAAACTGGTTTTATTAGTGTAAATGTCAAACGGGAGAATGATTATTTATGCCGTATTGAAACTTGTTTTGACGAAAGTAAAAAGTTGGAATACCCTTGGTATCTCAATTCTATAGGGGTTGTTGACCATTGTTGCCATAAGGCCAGGTCTTAATGCAAGTTTTTACTGAGAAAGCTCACGAGGGATCGGACTTTACGGTGAATTCTTAGAATTTATATCACGAGGGATCGGTTATAATGATTTTAAGCTGCAATGACATGAAACTTGATGATTAAACATGCATGTTTTGAGTTCCTCATTGTTATTCTAGATTAGGGATCCAATTTCCAACATAATTTGTTTATCTGTGTTTATCTCAAGTATCTTACCTATTCTAGGTTACAACTCAACTTTTTAGATAGATTTTATTTTCTTTTTATCCTATGAATCACTCAACCATGCTATCTTGTGAATATTGTATAAACTGTACATAAATCATTCTTTTGTTTATAATTTCCTTCACATTTACCATAGTAAGTAGAAGATTACTGTTGTTATTGGACTTTCAATCCCAGTGGAACGATATCGAAATTTCGAAAACTACAAATGATTGGTGCGCTTGCCAATTCACAAAGCCCGGTTACAACCGACGGGCGAACAAGTTTTCTGGCGCCGTTGCCGGGGATTGAATTGTTTCAGTAAAACAGTAAAATTTTAATTACCGTGGTAAATATTTTTTACCTTAGATAATTTTTTTTATTTATTTTGTATCATTGTTACACTAACTTTCTTTGTCTAGTTTGTGTATGCAAACTCGATCTACCATAGGTAAAATTTATTTTGATCCTGAGATAGAAAAGTTTGTAAAGAAAATCAAGTCTTTGAAATCTAAAACACAAACTAATTCTTCTTCTACTTCAAAAATTTTTGAAAATTCAAATATGGCTGCTGAAAAGAGAACATTGGGACAGTTTGCTGCTATAAATGGTCCACCCCGAGTTTCGGGAATGTTTCAAGGACCAGTTTTACCAGTGGAAATTAAACCTGCCACTTTAAACATTATTCAAAACAACCAATTTGCTGGTTTAAATCATGAAGAACCGTATGAACATTTAACTGTTTTTTATGAGTTATGCAGCACAATTGGTTTTGAACCCAATCAAGAAGAGTCTGTTTACATGAGACTCTTTCCTTTTTCATTGATTGGGAAAGCAAAAGAATGGTTTAAATCTTGTCCACCGGGTAGTTTTGCAAACTGGTCCGATGTTGAAAGAAAATTTTTGGAAAGATTTTATTCTCCTTCAAAATATTTTGAAGCAATGACAGCCATACACTCTTTTTCTCAAAATAATGATGAATCATTAGGAGAAACATGGGAACGATTCAAGGCACTCTTGAGAAAATGCCCAAACCACAACCTGAACGATGCCGAGAAGGTAAGAATCGTTTACCATGGTTTATTGCCTCAGTTCAAGATGATGTTAGATGCTTGTGCAGGTGGTTCTTTAATGAACAAGACTGTGGAAGAAGCCATAGAAATATTGGAATCAATGGCTATTAGTGACCGACAAGCAAAGCATGAAAGAGGTAATGTGCAAAGGAAGCCAGGAATGCTCGAATTGGGAGTAAATGATGCAGTGTTGGCTCAGCAAAAATTACTGACTCAACAAATTGAAGTTATGAGCAAGCAATTGGAAAAACTTCAAATTGCTCAAGTAGCATCACCACCCCCTGCTCAACTTAAAGCATGTACGCACTGCATGGGAGAACAACCATGTGGTTACTGTGGAAATGAGCAAGAGCAAGCCAATTTCATGAACCATCAAAGAGCACCCTTAGGTAATTATCCTTTTAATCATGGAAATTCTTTTCCTAACAATTACCTGCAGGGTTGGCAAAATCAGAATATTGGCTAGAGACAGGATGCTGGACCTTCCAACAGACCTCCTAACAATCAATTCAAGCAACAACAAACTGACAATGCAAGGTTGACAAGAATAGAGGAAGCTATTCAACAGTTATTGCAGTTTGTAGAGACAAATGAAGCTGCCCGAAAAGCATCAGACATACAAATGGGCCAGCTCGCAAAAGAAATAGCCGAATTGAAAAGTTCTGGGTTTTCTGCAAACACTCAAAACCCTAGGGAACAATGTAATGCTGTTTCTATTGATGTTGTAAAAATTGATTGTAAAGAAAAGAGTGAGAAAAAGAAAGAAGAAGAAGAAAAAGAAAGTGAAAAAATAGAAAAAAATGAAAAAAATAAAAAAGAAAAAAATATGCAAAGAGATACAGAGCAAGAAACAAACTGTATAACCCCGAAAAAATGTAAAGATCCGGGGAGTTTCACCATTCCTGTAACAATCGGAAATATCAACATCAGGAATGCGTTATTAGATTTAGGGGCTAACATTAACTTGATACCTCTAGATTTAATAAAACGCATTGGTGAATATGAGCTAAAAGAAGCAAAGACAGAATTACAGTTTGCGGATCGCTCTGTCAAAAAGCCTGTTGGGATTGTGGAAGATGTGTTAGTAAAGGTTGACAAGTACCACTTCAAAGTTGACTTTATGGTACTGGATATGAAGGAGGATACTGAGATTCCCCTGATCCTAGGAAGACCTTTCATGAAGACTACAAAAATCAAAATAGATGTTGATCAAAGTATGGTTGCAGTCAAAGTTTATGAAGAAGAAGTAAGCTTCAGTGCTCATGAACACCTCAGGATAAGTAATGAGGCAAAGGTTTACCCTTCAACCAAACCAGGTATATCTCTTCCCAATCAATTAAATTGTTTTGAATTAACCGATGCTTTGAAAGATGAAAAACAGGTAATTAGGCATCGGAAAAGAAGAAGAAAGAAGAAAAAGACAGGTGATTCCTCAAAGAATATTGGGAAACCACCTGATTAATCAAAGGTAATGTCTGGCTAGAGACATTAAACCTAGCGCTCAATGAGAGGCAACCCATTCTTTTCTTTTTGTTTTTAAGGTTGTTTTTCATAAAAAAAAAACCACAAAACAATTTTTAACTTGTTTAAAAGAAAAGGGGTTTTAAACTGAAAAGGTTTTGAAAATTCAAATTTTTGAAATTCAAAAACAGAATCCCACGCGTAGCGCCCACTTGACGCGTAGCGTGGACTCTGAATTTTGGTTCTGATGCGTAGCGTCCCACCCACGCGTAGCGTCAGAGCCCACGTTCAGTTTTTAAAACTGAACCAGAGAGGCCCATCTTAGGGTTTTAAACCTAAAACTTCCTCTCTGCCTCACTTAGTTTTCAAAAACTTCAAAAAACCTCCTTTTCTCTCTTCCAAACCTCTTCAATCCCATTGCTCAAGGAATCACAAGTAAGTATTCTAATCCCTTCTCTTTAGTTTTGTTTTTGATTTTTAATTTGTAGAAATAAATATGGTTAGGATTAGGATTAGAAGACCATTGGGATTGATTGCTGTTAGGAGTTAGGGATTGAATGGATGTAGTGTAGGTTGAAAAGGGGTTGCTGCTGTGCAACCCCTGTTTTTTCTTTTTTCTGCGCATCCCACGCGTAGCGTCCCACTGACGCGTAGCGTGAGGATGAACTGTAAGCCCACGCGTAGCGTCCCACTGACGCGTAGCGTGGGCAGAACAGGCTGATGCGTAGCGTCACACCACGCGTAGCGTCAGCCTCTGTTTTTAAATCTTGCTGTTTGTTTGCTGTTTGCTGTTTTCTTTTGAAATTAATAAATTTTCTTAGTTTATATTTATACTTTCTTGCAACTTTATATGAATTTTGAATAAATTGTATTTTGTTTGGTATATTATTTGAATATATGTATGTTAATTTCTTTAAATATTAAAAATTCAAAAATATGTCGTTGAATTGCATTTTTATTTGTGAAAAATTTTAGAAAACCCAAAAATATTTTACAAATAATTGTTTGCTTGTGTGTGATTTATTTAGTGTGTGTTTAATTTTTAAGTTTTACTTTTTGCAGATGGCACCTAAGAAATCCATTCCCACAGCCGGTCCCTCTAAAAGATAGAGGAAGTCCACAGACACTGACACCGCTTCTGAGGATCCTGATTCTTAGAGACAGGAGGTATTGGGACCGAGGGATCCTACTAGATTTCGCACTGATGCGAAGTGGGCGAGATTTCATCAGATCAAGGGCCAGAGACTGATCTGGGAGAGGGTCCTTGATCTGAGTGCAGGAGACTATCCTGAGCTGCAGGATATAGTGCATCAGAGGAGATGGGGACCTCTATTCTCCCTACCTACTGAGGGGGACCCCATCTTAGTGATGGAGTTTTACGCGAATGCTTACAGGACCCGCCAGGACGCACCAAATCTTGGGCAGCAGCGGACGAGTTGGGTTAGAGGCCGGCATATCTCTTATGACCGGGACACCATCAGTACCCTACTGGGTAACCCTTGGGAGCCTACTCCCGAGGATGACACTTGTTTCTGGAAGGAAAACAGAAACAAGATTCTTGCTGAGGGAGAGTTAGGATACTCCCTCGAGGAGGTTGCTCATTTTCTGAGCAAGGATGGAATCTTTTTCAACCTGAGTAGGGTTGGAAGGAGTCCATCTAACCTCCTCAAAACCCAGCTTACCCCCATAGCCCAGGCGTGGTCCCACCTCATGCTCCATAATATCACTCCTGTCACCCATCTTTCTTCCCTTCCAGTGGAGCGTTGTTACCTCCTTTATTCCATCCTCCAGGGCCACACCATTGATATCGCCGAGCTTATCTCCGAGCAGATTCACTTTTATGCCCTTGGGTATAAAGTGAATCGCCCCATACCCTTTCCTCTCATCATATCTGCCTTACTGAGGAGGCAGGGAGTCATTGTACCTTCACCCGAGTTTACTAGTTCTTCAGGGAGAGTCCCTAAAGTTCTAGTAAACAGAGATTATTTTGTGCAGCAGTGCGAGCTTCCACCACTAGAGCAGGAGGCTCAGCCCCGACCTCGGAGGAGGAGACCACCAGTGCAGCCTCCATCTGCTGATGCTGTTACACAGGGCTTTGCCCGGATGACACTTGAGCATCAGCATATGATGCAGATGATGGCTGCCACTCACAGAGCTTATATTCATCTTCACGATGAATTTTATCAGTACAGGTTACAGGGAGAGGGAGCACCTTATGTCACCCCAGCCGAGTTTTCAGCACATGTAGCTTGGCCTGGAGATTTACCCACCTACCCTGAGACTGGTGGATCTTCTAGTGCACATCATGACTCTGATGGTGATGATGAGGAGGAGGAGGAGGAGGATGATGATGATCAGATGGAGGATTGAGGATGCCATCTTCATTTATTTTGAGTACATTTGTTTCTAGTTATATTTGGATTTATATTTACATTTATATTTACATTTTATATTATGGCATTTTATCATTGTGTGGTGTGTTTATTTGTTTTTGCTTAATTTTCTTTTGAGAAATAATTCTTCTTTTTAAAATAAATGAATCAGATTTTCGTTAGTAAGTTAGTTTATACACTTAGAGTTTTTACACAATAAAACCAATTTTGTTAAAATCAACTTTTGATTCTTTATAACTTAGGAATTTTGATAAATTTAATTACAATAAGTTTATTAACCATCAAGCAAATTTCAAATAACCCGGTAAGTTGAGAGATCCTTTTTACACACTTGAGGGTTTTAATCGACATATTTTCAATTCGAATTGATTTTGCTTTAATCTCTGATGTGTGTTGTTGTACAGAGAATTCGGGAAAATGATCAAGGCACATTTATTGGTGAAACGAAACCTTGGGCCAAACAGCTTACCTTGGTAAAAAGTCTTTTATCCTTTGCAAGCCCATTTGAGCCTAAAATAAAATTCTTTGGTACCCTTATAGCCTAAATTTATTTTTACCATTCCCTATACTTGATTGATTAAAAGAGCAGTTGAAATAAATAAAAAATATTTTGAGTGTTCTCACAAAAATGGGGAGTGAAAATAAGCAACTTGATTCTTTTCAAAAAAGAAAAAGAAAAGAAAAGTCAAAAATAGTGAAAAGAATCAAGTTGGGGGTATTTATTTTTCATCAATAAAAAAATAAATGAGAGTTTGGATCAAGAGAAAGCCTAAGGATTGTAAAATGCTCTTTTATGATTTCAGGTTTTTGAATTCCAAGAAAAACCATTGATTCTTGTAAACTAAGCCTCATTACAACCCGTGAAAAGACCTTGTGATTTTCGAATTAACTCTGTATAAATAACCATTGATTAGATGACAAACAAAGTTAAATTCGTTTGATTTTATGATTGATTGAGTGAAACAGGTTACCAATTGCATAGAGATAAACACTTGTGAGGTAAGCCTGAAATTCTGCTTGATTGTTAATAGAATATTGTAAATAATTTTATCATTAAACCTTTGTTATATTTGATATCAGTTTTTGATTATTACAAAATAGTTGAAATTGTGTAATTAATTTTTGTGATAAATTTTTGGACTAACTTAAAAATTTGATTTCAAATTTTTTCTTCTTATTTTTCTCTCTTGCTCGAGGATGAGCAATGTCTCAAGTTGGGGGTATTTGTTAGTCCTCAAATTTTCAATAAAAGCTTAAATAAAAATTTCATAAAATTCATAAAAATTAGTTTAATTTGTTAGAAAATTAGGATTTAAATTCAATAAATGAGTGTTGTTGAAAATAATCTGCCCTTGATCAATTTTCTCTAGTTTTGCAGTGAAAAAGTTAAGAAATCAAGAGAAAATTACACTGGAGGAGCTGACGCGTAGCCTCACCCCACGCGTAGCATCAAGTGCTATTTTTGATGCTGACGCTACGCATCACAGACACGCGTAGCGTCAGTGCTGCGTGGTCTCCACTCCTACTTTTGGCCAACCACCCCACTTGGACCCAATAATGGGCACTCCACTCAGCCCAAGGGCCACCCCAATCAGCATAAATGGCCAAAAACTCGTGGAAACATGTCCAAGTGGCCAGGCATGATCAAGATTAATTATTGAAAGTGGCCATTATCAAGTGTTTAATGGAGGCTGAGTCAGGGATCTGACGCGTAACGTCACAGGGACGCGTAGCGTCAGCACCCTTGCTCAGCCCTATAAATAGGGCCATCCAACACCATTCATAGCATCCCATTCCATACACTTCTCTTCTCTTCTCTCTTGTGCTCGACTTTGAGTACTTTCTTTTGTGAGTTGTAGTTCTAGAATAGTTTTCTAGATACTTGAGTGTGTTTCGGTGTATTGTGATCGTTGTATCGTGAAGTTTCCATCGTCTTCTTCGTAATGTCAAACTCTGTAAGTGTTGTTTTTACTTTTACCATGTGTAACTAATCTGTTTATATTGGAATTGGTGAACTAATCTATTGAGTATAATGTTGTGAATTCGACCTCTGCATGTTTATGATTCAAGTCCATGTTAGTATTTCAACCTTTTATTAATATGAACGTCAAACGGGAGAATGATTTTCATGTGTATCGAAACTGGTTTTATTAGTGTAAATGTCAAACGGGAGAATGATTATTTATGCCGTATTGAAACTTGTTTTGACGAAAGTAAAAAGTTGGAATACCCTTGGTATCTCAATTCTATAGGGGTTGTCAACCATTGTTGCCATAAGGCCAGGTCTTAATGCAAGTTTTTACTGAGAAAGCTCACGAGGGATCGGACTTTACGGTGAATTCTTAGAATTTATATCACGAGGGATCGGTTATAATGATTTTAAGCTGGAATGACATGAAACTTGATGATTAAACATGCATGTTTTGAGTTCCTCATTGTTATTCTAGATTAGGGATCCAATTTCCAACATAATTTGTTTATCTGTGTTTATCTCAAGTATCTTACCTATTCTAGGTTACAACTCAACTTTTTAGATAGATTTTATTTTCTTTTTATCCTATGAATCACTCAACCATGCTATCTTGTGAATATTGTATAAACTGTACATAAATCATTCTTTTGTTTATAATTTCCTTCACATTTACCATAGTAAGTAGAAGATTACTGTTGTTATTGGACTTTCAATCCCAGTGGAGCGATATCTAAATTTTGAAAACTACAAACGATTGGTGCGCTTGCCAATTCACAAAGCCCGGTTACAACCGACGGGCGAACAATGAGTAGGACCGAGTCCGGTCCCACTCTGGATAAATTCCTGAAAAGGAATCCTCCGATCTACAAAGGGGGACACGATTATGACGGGGCATACATTTGGATCAGGGATATCGAGCGGGTTTTTGAATATTTTGAGTGCTCAGAAGAGCAAAAAGTTTTATTTGCTACTTACCAACTAAAAGAAGAGGCTAGAGTATAGTGGTCCCGAGTGAAGGTACAGATGAACGCAGTAAATGAGCCGTTGGTATGGGCAAATTTCCGAAGGAGGTTCCTTGTTAAATATTTCCTGGATAACTACAAAATCCGGAAGGAAATGGAATTCCTGAAGTTGGAGCAAGACCGGCTGTCTATGGCCGAGTACACCAGCAAGTTTGACGAGCTGTGTGATTTTTACCACCCTTTCTCGTTAGAAGGGACTGAGGGTAGCAAGTGTGCCAAATACGAAGCTGGACTACGGATTGAACTCCGTAGTGTAATCGTACCGATGGAGATTAGG
The DNA here is from genome assembly GCA_037962975.1 of Clitoria ternatea. Lineage (NCBI taxonomy): Eukaryota > Viridiplantae > Streptophyta > Magnoliopsida > Fabales > Fabaceae > Clitoria > Clitoria ternatea. Next base: position 18,914,732 of record CM075673.1, on the reverse strand, counting down.
GACTACCCAACCCTGGTGAACAAAGCAAGACTGACTGAAGAGGTGCAGTTACAAAGGATGTCCCAACCAAGAGATAAAAAGCCACTGAAGGCGAAAGGATTCAGCTTCAAGAGGATGAGTCAATTCTTCCGGGGCGGCAAGTCTTCTGCTACCTCCTCATCCTCTTCCGTTCGAGGTTCCATCGGTCGATCGGGTAATCCTTCTGGTAGCCGTGCATGCTACAATTATCGTCAGGAAGGTCACATTGCCAAACATTGTCAAGCCAATCAAATTGTGTGCTTCCAATGCGGACAACCAGGGCACCTCAGGCCCGATTGCCCTCAGAGGCAGCCGCAGGGCAGGCAGGACAACCGAGCTAACTCTTCTGGGACCCGGGGTTCCAACTTTCCGAGGGGAGGCAGGAATGGAGCTGGTAGTGGGAACCAACAATCGGGAAGATATGATGTCCAATCTAGCGGTGCCCAGAACTCCATGACCGGGCGAGTATTTGCGTTTGATGCTTTGGAAGCTACGACGAATGACAATTTGGTACAGGGTAAGTGCCTCATCTGTGGCTATCTGGTTGATGTAATTTATGATTCAGGTGCCACCCATTCCTTTATTTCAGAAAGTTGTGTGCGACGGCTTGGTCAGCCGATCGGTTTAATAGAGAACGCTCTTATTGTTTCCACTCCAACCGGTTACACTTTCCGTGTGACTACAGTGTGTAGAGAACTGCTGATGCAAATTGAAGCTCATACTTTTCGAGTGAATTTTATCTGTATGCCACTGAAGGACTTAGATGTTATTCTAGGTCTCGATTGGCTTGCTGCTAATCACGTACTGGTCGATTATTATCGGAAGAATATTGTTTTCTCTCAGGAACTTGACATGAAGGACGTGGTGAGCGATGTCCTAACCACGTATGTTGTTTTATTTGCTTCGGAGGGTCGGCATAACCTCCTGCCGAGCGATATTCCAATTGTTTACGAATTTCCTGACGTTTTTCTGGAAGAAATTCCTGAGCTACCTCCCAGTCGGGAGATTGATTTCTCTATTGACTTGATTCCCGGGGCAGAACCTGTGTCCCTAGCGCCATATAGAATGTCTTTGGTGGAATTGGCCGAAGTGAAGAAACAAGTAAACGAATTACTAGAAAAGGGTTTTATCCGACCCAGTGCCTCACCCTGGGGCGCTCCGGTTTTACTGGTAAAGAAGAAGGACGGTAGCATGCGAATGTGCATTGATTACCGATAGCTGAACAAACTGATAATCAAAAATAAATATCCACTACCTCGGATTGACGATTTACTGGACCAGTTGAGAGGCGCCGTTGTGTTCTCTAAGATTGACTTGAGGTCAGGGTACCACCAAATCCGAGTGAGGTTGGAGGATACCCCAAAAATAGCATTTTGGACTCGGTATGGGCACTTGGAGTACGTAGTAATGCCCTTTAGAGTAACGAACGCTCCTGCCATTTTTATGGACTATATGAGACCTTTCAACCGTACTTGGACCAGTTTATGGTGGTATTGATTGATGATATTTTGGTATATTCGAGGTCGGATGAGGAGCATGCTCAACATCTTCAACTTGTTTTACAAGTACTCCGAGAGAAGAAGTTGTACGCTAAATTATCTATGTGTGATTTTTGGGAGAGTAGTGTACAATTCTTGGGGCATGATATTTCCCGAGAGGGAATCTCAGTTGATCCGACAAAAATTGAGGCGGTTATGGCTTGGGAGAGGCCAAAGTCAGTAACTGAAATCAGGAGTTTCCTCGGATTAGCTGGATACTATCGACGCTTCATTGAGGGGTTTTCTCGGATAGCACTCCCTCTGACTCGGTTAACTAGGAAAGGAAACCCCTTCGTGTGGTCGAAAAAATGTAAATTAAGCTTCCAAACTCTCAAGCGATGTTTAACGACTGCCCCTGTGCTTGCACTGCCCGATGTAACATAGGAATTTGAAGTATATTATGATGCATCCAAATTTGGATTGGGGGTGTGTTAATGCAAGCTGATCGGGCAATTGCCTATGCTTCAAGGCAATTAAGGCCACATGAGGAGAATTACCCGACTCATGATCTGGAACTTGCAGCAGTGGTGTACGCACTGAAGATTTGGCGCCATTATCTGTATGGAACTCGCTTTGTAGTATTCAGTGACCACAAGAGTTTAAAGTACTTATTTGATCAAAAGGAGCTAAATATGAGACAGAGGAGATGGGTGGAGTATTTGAAGGATTATGACTTCAATTTGAAGTATCACCCGGGCAAGGCGAATGTTGTGGCAGATGCACTAAGCAGGAAGGTATTACACGTGGCTTACCTGATGGGTAGAGAATAGGAATTGCTGGAAAGCTTTAGGGATATGAATGTTGGAATTGTTATGGACGCACCAAACCGAATGACGATCGGAATGTTAAAAATCTCCAACGAATTTCTGGAGTCTGTGGTAGCTGCACAGAAAGACGATGAAGAGTTACTGAGGTTGATTGACACTCAGGCCCAAGGCAAAAATATGGAGATAACTCGGGGTAACGATGGTATATGGAGATTCAAGAACCGAGTAGTGGTGCCTGCACATGGAGGCTTCAGGCAGGTTGTGCTAGCAGAAGCACACAAGAGCTCTCTGAGTATACATCCGGGAGTGACAAAAATGTATCATGACTTAAAAAAGGAATTCTGGTGGCCAAGCATGAAGAAGGCAATAATCGAGTATGTGAAATCCTGTGTGATATGCCAGAAGTGCAAAGTTGAGCACCAACGACCTCCAGGTTTGCTTCGACCCCCAGAAATTCTGATCTGGAAGTGGGAAAGTATCACCATGGACTTCGTGTCCGGACTGCCTCACACTCAAACCGGATACAATGCAATTTGGGTGATTGTTGATCGACTAACCAAAAGTGCTCATTTCCTGGCAATAAATATGAAGTGGTCGCTATATCGATTAGCTAAGTTATACGTTGCTGAGGTTGTACGACTGCATGGTGTACCCTTAAGCATTATCTCCGATCGGGATCCCCAATTCACTTTAAGGTTTTGGAGGAGTTTGCAACAACAACTGGGTACTGAGCTCAAACTGAGCTCAGCTTACCATCCCCAGACCGATGGCCAATCAGAACAGACTATACAAACTCTTGAGGATATGTGAAGGGCATGTGTGCTGGAACAGGGCGGATCATGGGAGAAATACTTGCCCTTGGTAGAGTTTTCATATAATAACAGTTACCATAGCAGCATTGGGAGGGCTCCATATGAAGCTCTTTATGGTCGGAAATGTCGTACTCTATTATGTTGGAATGAGAATGGCGATGTCGTTCATCTAAGGCCTGAGATGATTCAAGAGATGAACGAACAAGTCGCTTTAATCCGAGAGAGGATAAAAATTGCCCAAGACCAGCAGAAGAGCTATTATGACAATCGGCATAGACCCCTTGAATTCTAGGTGGGTGACTGGGTGTTCCTAAGGATTTCACCGACCAAGGGTGTAGGTCAAATTTTGAAGAGCCGAAAGCTTAATCCAAAGTATATTGGACCATACCAAATACTAGAACGGATTGGTGAAGTCGCTTATCGACTGGATCTTCCCCAATCGTTGACTAACATTCACAACGTGTTCCACGTATCACAACTTCGAGCCTACATTCCGTGTGATACCATGATTGTACCGAGTGACTCCATTGAAGTGAAGGAAAACCTGACGGTGGAGGCTGTACCGATCAGCATTGAAGAGCATCAAACCAAATGGTTAAGGAACAAGGAGGTACCGTTGGTGAAGGTGAAGTGGCAGAATTTACATTGGATGAACTACACTTGGGAATTAGAATCCGATATGAGGCGGATGTACCCTCATCTTTTCCAACCGGAACACTGATTTCGGGGACGAAATCTCCTTTTAGGAGGGGTGGATGTAACATCCCTGATGTTTTAATGAGAATTATAAAAAATGGGAAATGTTAGTAAATGTTTTAGAAGTTTTATTTAGTATTTGTTCTGTCTGAGCCAGAGACAGAAAAGCCGGTGTCGAGATCGGTCTCAGAAGCGCGGGCAGGCGGAGTTAAAGATCGGGAGTGTAGGAGAAGAGCAGGCAGGGCCAGGTGGTTTGGACTAACCAATGTGAGGAGAACGCCTCACTCAGGGTCGTAGCCCGGATCAACCTCATAATGACTGAAATAACGGGTGTATGTAACCAAGAGGCGAGCGCGGATGAGATATCCGACCTCTCAGGCTGTAGCTCGGATTTCCGAGGTATGAACACTAAGCTAGGACGCCGGTGGGCCGGTATTCATACTGGGCCTATACTCTTGCAAAGTATTAGGGAATTATGAATAATTAAACGTTGAGGGAATAAATAAGTGTAGTTGATTTGATAAACTATGAAATAGTTTAATATGGTGAAATTGATTAAAATTTAGTGAGAATACAAATAAAATAAAGGAAAAGATGATCTCGCCCATGAGCTTTATATATAAAAGGAGATTCTCTTCCTTCCCTCTTCATTATTTGCGAGTTACTTCTGCTGCTGGTCTATCCCTTCTCTTTCGTTTTCTCCTCTCTTAACACTGAGTTGCATGCGCTGGTGAGGGACTCCATTTGTGTCTGAACTTCAATCAAACCCCATTCCTGTGATCGAGGCTTCAAGGTGAGTCTACTGATCCGTTATAATTATGATTCCCTTATCCCTTTCGTTCTTTGGTAGTCAAGGGCCATGCATGGCTGTATTCGAGTCTGTTTTCCACTCCTCTGGTGAGTTTGAGCCCAAATGCGGTCCATAAACTAAGGGTGTTGAAGTGACGGGCTATATTTTATGATCCGTAGGTAGTAGGTTAAGCAACGGAAGACTGAGTGACGGAGCTGAGACTGCGAAACCAGTGCTCAGAGGAAGGAGTCGACACAGGGAGCAGATTATCGAAGCGTGGAACCAAAGTAAGGGGGGTGTTCGGGTTATAATTAATTAGAATAGGACTCACTTCTTATACAGGTCATTGAGGTGGTGTAAGCAGGTTAAGGAAAATATTACTAAACGTAATTATGTGCTTATGCTTATGCATGCGTGACTGTGTACATTATTTAGTTGAGGATCGGGTGTGTGGTTGAGTTTATCATGTTATGATCTTGAAATATCTAATGTTGAAATGATCAGTGTTATGTGACGCCGGGTTAGCAAGCAGGCTACCCGAGTGATGAGGAATTGATATTATTATGTGAAAGGTAAATTGTTGAATGACTATGTGGTGTGGGATGGCCGACGGTATATGATAGCCCCTCATTTTCGGCTCCCGTGGTTTTTGTACCCAGTTGAGCTACCCAGTGGTCAAGTAGGACCCAGTGGTCGAGGTGGAGAGTCAAGCAGGACTCGGTGAACCAAACAGGGTTCACGGGGTGTCAAGTAGGACCCCCAGCTGAAGGCCAATCCTTTAGTATCCGGATACTAGGAGTCAGATTGTATGAGAGTCAGTGGTGATTGTGATGAATGTGATGGAATTGCTTGGTTGGGTTAACATAGTTATTGTATGTAATACGCTATGTTTCCATGTGCGATTTGATAGATTTCTGAGTGAAAAGTTGATATCTTATTAAGTATGAACTGGCCCTTTGATGGTTGTAAATGATACATTTGTTGAGTAAACTGTGCTTACTTTCGAATGATGCTTAATGTATATATAAATATGTATGTATATTGTTAAATTCCATTCTATATTAATTACAATGCCAAACACTCACCCTTGCTCTTTTTTTTTATTTAGTAACCAGTGACAGGGAGGGGGAAAGAGCCATGGAGTCGCGCCAAGGGGGAGATCGGTGCCAGGGCCCAAGTGACTTTGAGTGACTCAGTAGAGTTATATGTGTGTATAAGAACTTTCCGAGCGTTATTATTAGCTGTGTGTTAACTAAGACCGAATCGGATACAAATCTATATTTTAAAATACATCACTGTCTAATTATATAGTCTCATGGTTGCTATGGCAACTCGTTGGCTAACAAAATCATTTTCAGGGTGAGATCTTTCGGGAGTCCGTTAGTGTGTTTTGTTCACTAAGATTTGTGAAAGGTATTCGCTCAAGCGAATAGAAACTTCGCTCAAGCGAGAGTTCGGAATCTCGCTTAAGCGAGTTGGGGCCTCGCTCAAGCGGGAGGCCCCTGATTCCCTTTTCCCCTTTTGTTACGCTTAGTTAAATTGTTCTTTTTTTTTCTAAATTTCATTTATTTAATTTAACTGCCACTGTTTGTCATTTGAATAAGTTAGTAAAATAAATGCTATTTCACTAAATCTCGATTAATTATCAAGAAGGGAAAAATTTATTGTAAAATTTAATTAATTGAATAAAAATAAATGTAAAATAACCTAGGACGTTACAAAACTCTCCCCAACCTAGATTTTTGCTTGTCCTCAAGTAAAAAGAAATTTTGGAAAGAGTTTCAAGCATTAATAATCTGAGTTTCTGTTGCAGACAAAAATTTTAAAAGACAATAATCTGAGTTGATGTTTAGGCAAATGATTTCCTTAATACCAATTCCTTAAAATGTAATGCACCATTACCTTGTTCATAAAGCATGTAACCAATTGCTGTAAGAATAAAGAACTCTCATTATTTCTCACCAGGTGGGTGTGTTGCACATTCATCATGAGAACTGCCTAATTAACATTACCGGTCATTTCTAATCAAAATCAATTCATAAGATAAGTAAGGATCAAAAGGTCTTTTCTAGGATGTAATGAGGCTGGGCTGTCAAGAATTCTTGGTTTTTCTTAGGTTCAAAGTGCATGCATGAATAAGAAGAGCATATGTTCTGAGATTTTACAAACTTTTATGAGGCTTCTTCTTTTATGCTACTGAATTCTTCATTTTTCTTTTTCTAGTTCTCTATTTTTGTTAAATTTTGGAGAACTTTATTTCTTTTTCAGCCTCAGTTTCTCTTATCACCCTTTTTGGAAAAGTGTTTTATGCTCTTAAAAAAAAACTTTTAAGCATGCTAGTAAGGTAAGATTTTATTTCTCATGCTTGGTTTAGGGTGTTTGAATAAAATTTTTGGCTCAAAAATGGGCTACAAAAATTGGGTCATATTCTTAAGGGTAGCTTTTTGGCTCTGAGTTTGTTTTATTTTCAAAATTTGCCTTTATCATTTCCTTGCCTAATCTCTAAAAGAAATGTTAATTAGAAAATCAGGCAATGCTTATTTGACGAATTCTCATAAGACTCTCAGTGTTTAGATTTCTCACTTCTCACCAGGATATAAGGCTTACTTCCTTATTCTAACAGAAAAGGGTTCAAGTATGTAAACAATCAAAAGTACATTCATTCTAATTCCTTGGTTCTTAATTCAGCCATTTTACCCTTTAAAAATCAGTGTTATTGCCTAAAAATATTTTGCTGCTTGAAAACTTTTCTTGTTCAAAAAGTAAAATCTTTGGTTGGGTTTTTCAAAAAAATGTTTAAAGCTTCAGGCAAAACAAAAAATAATCACAAGCAATTCTAAAGCATGTTGTAGTAATAATAACTAAAAAAAATTCAAAGTAAACAATAAATTGTCAATTTGCAATAAAACTTAAAGTAGCAATTTAAACTCAAGATAAAAATGAAAGCATTAAAATTTTTCACTCATCCTCAGATGAATCCTCTTCTGTTCCCTGGTTTCTTTCTGGAGGTCCCTGTGTTGAAGTTCCTGGCCTATCCTGTGTAGTCTCATCTCCTCCCACAAAAGGGGGCCTGTCCCCAGGCCAAGCAATTAGGGCCTCAAACTGGGCAGGGTACATCCAAGGATTGTGTTGACCTGCAGGAATGCTGTGATAAAGGCCACTGTGAATATGCAACAAACCTCTATGATTAGCGTTTTGTTGTGCCAGGAGGTGGCTATTTTGAATTTTCATGAGGTGAATGCCTTGTAAAATCAGGGTGGCTTCTGTGCTGAGAGGAGGATGGGGAGGTGCTGTGTTGGATGCTTGCTGGGCTGCTTGAGAGGCAGGTGGAGGGGGTACATCAGATGCAGGAGGTGCTGGATTACTGCAGTAACGCTCAATGAAGCGTTTGTCTATGGAAGGCCTAATTGGTTTGAGGTCTTGTACCTCAACACCATGAGCTGCACAAAAATCAGTGATAAAGGCAGGAAAACCGAGACTCCCTTTTACCTTCTGACCTGCCTGGGAATACTTCTGGTCAGAAATCATAAATTTGTGAATTTCATCAGAGAGTATTTGGGCTAGATCAATGGAAATGTCCTCTCTTAGAATGCAGTATAGCAAATAACACCTACTAAAAATTAAATCAGAGACATGAGCGTTAGGTGCTATGTTAGCTAATAAAAAAGAAGTCCAAACTTGAGAGATAGAAGTCATGTCTTTTCTTAAAATTCTCAGTGGGTTCTCTCCTTGCCCCATTTGAAAGTGGTGTCCTGGAATACATATGGCTGCTTCAAGGTCACTGGTTGTGATGAATTGGTTCCTTGCAACCATGGCAGCATATTCGCATATCTCCCCCTCTCCTAGGGTCATAATGTTCCCCAAGTAAAAATTGATTGTTTCCCTGTCATAGGAGAGCCAGGTTCCCCTCACATAAGTTTTTCTTTCTCCTCCTCCATCTCTTGTCCAAGCATTAGCATAGAATTCTCGGACAACTTCTGGGTCATACTTCTCTCTTGGGTAACATATCTTTAACCAATTTCTCCTCCTTATGATTTGCAGGAAGGCATCACAATCTCCCAAGGCCAAATCTACTTTTCGTTCAGGTATAAATGTCCAGTTGGAAATGTCCTCATAGCGCTTGCTCTTATCTTTATTCCTGAATCTTGGAGCATTGTCTTGGTCACTGGTGCGTGGTCTTTTGCCTTTATTCCTTTTGGAACTTCTTGCTGGTGAAGTAGTGACAGGGGGGTTTGGTGCAATTTGCTTTGTTCTGGCCATCTGGAAGGATCCGAGAGTGATAGCGAGAAGAGAGGAAAATGACTTTCAATGAAATGCAGGAAAGTGTGACTTATGAGATGAGAGTGAAGAGAACAAATATTTGAGAAGAATTGGGCGGTTACAAAACTTGGAGAGTCAGAGAAATAATGGACAGTTATTTTGAGTGAGAGATTTAGTGGGCAATTTCAAAATATTCTATTTATTAGCATCAGGGGTCATTTTGAATTTCTCGCTCGAGCGCAGGATTATCACGCTTGAGCGTGATCGACCAATGGTGGTGACTTTGTCTCGCTTAGGCGTTCTTACTGCTCGCTTAAGCGTGTGGGCCTTGATGCAGAATGTACTTCCTCACTTAAGTAGATTGCTATTCGCCCAAGCGAAAAAAAATGAAAATCTGTTTGCACGCCTAAGCGTATGTTTGTCACGCTTGAGCGTGATATTCACAATTGGTACCTGATGCTTCTCGCTTAAGCATGCAGTATTCTAGCTTTAAGCGTGACAGTCTTTTGATTATTCTTTCTCAAGCGTGACTGATCACGCTCAAGCGTGATCGGGTTTATTTTGAAAATTCCCTGTGTATTGTTACCACGCTTAAAGCTTGAATCCTTCACTTAAGCCTGATATGGATAGTGAATGGCTCACCTTGGCTCGCTTGAGCGTGTACATCCAGCGCTTGAGCGTGAAGTTCATGAGACATAACTTTCTTTGCCTCGCTTACGCGAGGGTCTTCACGCTTGGGCAAGATGAGTCTTTTCCTTGTTTAAACTCCATTCATGCTTGTCTTTGTTTGAAACTTGGGATTCTTCTTGATGAGTGACCTACAAAATAAATAGAAACTTTTAAACTTTATTTAAAGTAAAACTCTTAAGAAAAAAAATCATAAAAGATTGGGTTGTCTCCCAATGAGCGCTTGTTTATCGTCTTTAGCTTGACGCTTGATAGATTTTTCAATATGGGTCATGGAGCTGGTGGATAAGAGTATTGAGTTTTTCCACCTCCTTTCCTAAGTCAGGCCTTGACTTTTTTCCATTCAGATTTTCAAGTGCACCTTCTGAGTATTTATTTGTTTCATCAATAACAAAGTTGGCTTCTTCTTTCTGCACTCGAATTTTTACTCTTCTGTCATCCACATCTATGATGACTTTGGCTGCTTTCAAGAATGGTCTCCCCAGTATTAGAGGGACTTCAGAATCTTCCTCCATATCTATGACAACAAAGTTCTCATGAAATTCAAATTTATCAACTTTGACCTCAATATTTTCAGCAATACCATAAGGGGTTTTTATTTATTGATCTGCCATTTTTAAAGTCATGTTTATTGGCTTTACTGAAAAATCCCCTATCCTTTTAAGTGTGGATAATGGCATCAAGTTTACACTAGCACCAAGATCTAATAAAGCTTTACTTTTTGAAAGATTTCCAATAGTGACAGGAATAGAAAAACTCCCTGGATCTCTGGTGTTATGAGGTATTGCTTCAGGGGTGATAGCATCATGTCCATCTTCTTCCTCAGTTGTTTCCTTAGTCAGTGTGGTCACAGCCTTACAATGCTCTATTGGATTTGTTTCAGTGTTTGCTCCATACTGAGGCTTCTGTTTCTCAGCAAGCTGTCGGGCTAGTTGTCCCAATTGTGTTTCCAAATTCCTTAGTGATGCCTCATTGTTCTTTTGACTTGCTAAAGAAGTTTGCATAATTTTTTCCAAGGTGTCCTCTAATCTAGAAGTTCTCTCCACCAAAGAAGGACCATTATTTTGATATGGTTTATTTGAAGAGCTGGGCACTTGCTTCCATCCTTGGCCTTGGTTTTGGTTACTTCTCCATCCCTGAAATGGTTCGTTAGAAAAATTTGAATTGAAATTACCAGACCTTCCTTGGTTGTTCATGAAGTATACAGTTGCTTCTTGTAAGCCACAGTTCTCATTGAGATGATCTCCTCCACAAAAGTTACATGTTGCAGGCATTTGTTGTTGCCCTGGTTGTGATGATTGTACTACATGTAATTGTTATGGAAGATTGGATATCTTTTTGGTCAATGCTTCTAATTGTTGGGTCAGAATTTTATTCTGTGCTAAAATGGCATCTGTGGTGTTTAAGTCAAGGACTCCTTTCCTTTAAACTTGTTGACGATCATGTTAAGCTTGGTAGTCTGTTGAGGATAAAGCTTCTATTATCCTTGTGGCTTGGTCAGCATCCACTGTCATCATTGTTCCTCCTGCTGCTGCATCTAAAATCATTTTAGTGTCAGCCCTTAAACCACTATAAAAAATATTAAGCTGTGCAATATCTTCAAGTCCATGGTTTAGGCATTTTCTGAGCAGTGATTTAAAGCGTTCCCATGCCTCACAAAAAGGTTCATCTTGGCCTTGTCTAAATGTTGTAATATCTGATTTGGCCTTGATGAATCTAGATGGAGGAAAGAACCTTTGTAGAAATTTTTCTTCAACTATGTTCCAGCTATTCAAACTTTGATTTGGATGAGATTGTAACCACTCCTTTGCTTTTCCTGCTAAAGAGAAAGAAAATAGTCTTAAATATGCAGCATCAATAACATCTTGGTTAAATCTCATGGTTCCAACCAATTCATAGAATGTGGCTAAGTGAGTATACGGATCTTCACTTGACATTCCAGTAAATTGGTATGAACTAATCAAACTAAGAAATGCTGGTTTTATTTCTAGTGCTCTGACAGTGTTTGGAACTGCAATGCTTGAGAAATGTCTTGGCCCTTGTTGTAAAGCATAGTCTCCAAGTGTTCTCCTTGGTGGGTTTTGATTGTTGCTGTTGACATCCATTGTATCAGAGGAAGTTTGTCCTACGTGGAAGTTCTGCTTGGCTTTCTTGATTTTCTTGAGGAACCTGTCTATCTCTGGATCAAATGCAAGTTGTTCTTTTGTACCCTGTCCTCTCAAGATCATAAATCAAGTACTCAAAATAGCAAAGTTACTACACAAAAAAATAATAAAAACAAATTGAAAACAAATTTATTTACACTGTCTTGTCAATTCAATGCTAAAATATTCAAACTTAAATCACCTCCCCGGCAACGGCGCCAAAACTTGATGATTGGTTTTTCATATATTGGAATGAAGAGTTCAATGAAAGAGAATCATGTTTGTATAATATGAACTCAATGTAATGCTTGTGCCAAGTTTAAACACAGAAGTTGTAATACAGTATAGTTGTCGTTCCACTAGGGAGGGGTTAGAATGAAGATCTTAGTTTTGAATTGATTAGGCAGAAGGTTTTTAGTTTGTTTTGTTGTGAATGATGTTGAATGAAAAAGTAATAAATAACAGAGAGTGAAATTTTACAAAAGATAACAGTAAATGGTTTTTGAGAGAAATCAATTTTGTAAAACAGGGATTGGCTTTATCACATCTTCACCTTCTGTAAGTTGCATAAGTTTTTATATAAGTAAATCGAAAAGATAATTTCTACGTCACAATCATAGTCATTTGTATCGATCCCTCGACTATAAAATTCATAAGAATGATTTCAAACCGTTGATCCCTCAGTCACTTTGAAATCATCCCAGCATTATCGATCGATTGTTTTGACGTTTATTGCGTTAGACGTCATCCCTGGCTACCTACTCACAATAAGTATTTCTTTTAGATCTGCTTTCAAAAGTCACTTCCCAGCATACTTGAGAAAACTTAAAACAAGAAAATAGTGATCAAGTACTTTCAGGCATTAAACGCAGAAGGAAATACAGAAACTTATCAAATCTCATTACTAAATAAAAACTTACAACAGCATTACTTCAGTGTTGAATGGATTACAGCCAATCCCATAAGGGAGTTTAGTTACTCATGCCTTGCATTTTCACCTTCAAAATATGAATACAGAAAATAATGGAAAAGGTTGGATTGTGAGGGAAATACAGGGGATTGAATCTAATGCCTCTTGTCTTGTTTTCTGCTTGATTTATAGGGGTTCTGGTTCAGCTCCCTTTGCCACTTGCATAAACCCCATGAAGGAATATTCGGAGACATGCAGAAACACAAGAAAATGGTTGAGTTGGCATCGCACCATTGGTGAATATTAAATTAGAAATCCCATACTGCATGAGTCACGCTTGAGCTTGATTGTCACGCTCAAGCGTGAAAGGTTCTGATGCTTAGTGATAGTTTTACGCTCAAGCTGACTTAACCACACTTAAGTGTGGCCTTCCAATTTAGTATACTGGTTTCCACGCTTGATTCACGCTTGATTCCTTTTATCCTCGCTCAAGCGTGGCTTACTTGTGGTGCAGAATGTTTAATTCACGCTCAAGCCATGCTCAGGCTCGCTCAAGCGCTCTCGTGTTCACGCTTGAGCGTCCCCTTCTCACGCTCAAGCGTGGGGGGTCTGATGCTACTTGCTTTCCTTCAATCCATGCCCAGGGTCACGCTTGAGCTACATATAGCCACGCTCAAGCACCAGTCATGCATAAGGTCACGCTTAAGCGAGCTCGGGCTCACGCTCAAGCGTGAGAGGCTGTTGATGTGTTCTTCAATTTCGCTTGAGCGCATGGGCAGCGTAGGCCTTTTGTTTCTTCCACGCTTAAGCGTGCAGTGTGCCACGCTCAAGCGTCCTTGCTTTGATGTTCTGGTGCTTCTTTGTTTCTTTAAGGCTTTTGACAACTTCCTAACTGATTTTTGCAATTCAAGCTTCTTTTCTTAACACTTTATTTATAATCAAAATCATGCTCAATTATTTATCAATTTAGTTAAGTTATCCAAAAAATGGGTCCAATTGAGTCACGAATTTAATTATAAAATAAGCACTTATCAGTGGTATCTTACCTCCTGATCTTAGCTTTCAGCAAAGGAAAAAGTTTTATGCAGATGTCAAGCATTATTATTGGGATGAACCACTCCTTTTCAAGCAATATGCAGATGGTATGATTCGGAGATGTGTTTCACAAGATGATGTCCATGCTATCTTAGATCATTGCCATTCTCTTTCCTGTGGAGGACACATGAGCACCTCTAAAACAGCCGCTAAAGTATTGCAAGCTGGGTTCTATTGGCCAAATATTTTTAAGGATGTACGTAAGTATGTTCTAACTTGTGATGCTTGCCAAAGAACAGGTAACATTGGTAAGACACAAGAAATGCCATTGAATACCATTTTAGAAGTTGAATTGTTTGATGTATGGGGTGTTGATTTTATGGGACCTTTTCCTTTTTCTTTTGGAAATCAGTTCATATTAGTGGCAGTTGACTATGTGTCAAAATGGGTAGAAGCCATTGCTTTACCCCATTCCGATGCTAAAACTGTTATTAAACTTTTCAAGAAAATAATATTTCCAAGGTTTGGGGTCCCAAAATGTGTTATAAGTGATGGAGGGTCTCATTTTATTGAGAAAACTTTTCAGACCCTTCTAAAGAAATATGGAGTTAGGCATAAGGTTGCTACACCTTATCACCCACAAACTAGTGGACAAGTTGAGGTATCCAATCGGGAAATTAAAAACATTCTTCAAAAAGTGGTGAATACATCACATAAGGATTGGTCTATTAAGTTAGATGATTCCTTATGGGCGTATCAAACCGTATACAAAACTCCCATTGGAACCACACCTTTTAAGCTAGTATATGGGAAACCCTATCATTTACCTGTTGAGCTAGAATATAAATCTTTTGGGCTATTAAAACTCTTAACTTTGATCATAAGGCTGCAGGTGAACGTAGATTGCTGGAATTAAATGAGCTTGAAGAACTCCGTTTAGATGCATAAGAAAATGCCAAAATTGATAAAGAAAAAACCAAACAATGGCATGATCATCACATCCAACGGAGAACATTTAATCCAGGTGATATGGTTTTACTGTTTAATTCCAGACTGAAGCTTTTTCCAGGTAAACTGAGATCCCGATGGTCGGGACCATTCAAGGTGACAAAAGTCTTTCCCTTTGGAGCTGTCGAACTATGGAGCGAGAAATCTGGTACATTTAGGGTAAATGGACAGAGAGTAAAGCACTATCTGACAGGTCAACCAATACAACAAGAAAGTGACTTGGACTTGTTTGATGCTCCTGATGAGTAAATCTAAACGGTGAGAAGTCTGGCTGAAGACTTAAAACTTAGCACTGATAGGGAGGTAAACCTATAAAAAGTTATTGTTTTATTTTAAGCTTTAATTCTGAAAAAAAAACCAACTATGTCAAATCCTGGTTTGGGGTTACTACAGGTAAGTTTTCTTATCCTTTTATCATCCATTTTAACATTGAGGACAATGTCAAATTCTGGTTTGGGGTGGTAGATAAGAAAACTTAACTATTTTGTTTACGTTGTGTGATTGTTATATTTTTTATGCATGTGTGTTTTCCTTGTTTTGTTTGTAATCTTGTAATTTACCATGATTGCATGACAAATTTACTTTGAACACAAGGCTAAAATATCTAAGGACCCCAAAATTTTGAGTAAAATTTTCAAATTTTGATTGTTTAAATGCCAAATAAATGCTTAAATGAACCTTATGTGATTAAAATTTTCTTTGAAAAGACTTTCCATGGTTAGACTTGAGCCAAAATGGGTTATTTATCAAACAAATTTTCAAAACCCATATTTTCTTGATTGAGTGAATCTCATAGTCATTAATATTCTAGAACTTGTTTTTCAACCGATTCAAAATGGTTTTTGATTATATGTCTTAGGATGATAAAGGCACAATTAGGTCTTATTCTTAAGCCTCAGAATTTTTACACAATTTGACCCCTAGTTGCCCCTTTTGAGCCTAAAAGTGAAATTTTTTTTTGAAACCTTTCATTGACTGATATTCTTTTAATGGTGAAAAAATTAGAAATTTAGTGGAGCAAAGAAATAAAAAAGGACTTAAGAAAAATATGTATTGAATGTAAAGAAAACAAGAAAAAGAAAAAAAAATCAAAAGGATGATATTGAATGAATTCCAAAAAGTCCATAAAAGTTTAAAAATTTGCTCTGTTAAATTTATGATGGTAATTTGAATCATTCATGACTGTTAAAGCCCTTTTGTATTCTATTTTTCTTGAAATTCCTACCTTGACAATATAACCCAAGGCCACGCTACAACCTTTGAAAGACCTTTAGACTTTGACATATTTTCTATCTAAACTGTGGAGTCTCTGGTTTATTAACAAGCTTATGGTAATATTTTTTGACTATGATGATTTGAGAGATACACAAACCTTGAAACACTTGAGTGAAAATGGTGAGAAGAGTATCTCAAGTCTTGACATTGAAAAATTGATTCACATAAATTAAAATTGGCATTTGAATAAATCTTTTTCTCTGTTTTGGAGTCCTTAGTTTATTAAGCTTAGTGTTTTCTGTATTTTATCTTGTGAATATGGTGATTGCTTGAGGACAAGCAATGCTTTGGTTTGGGGTATTTTGGTAAGTGCTTCATAACACAATAAAATAGATCTAGTTTGCTTAGAATTTTAATCATTATGCACTGTATTTCCTTTATTTATTGTGATTTTTGCTTTCTTTCCACTTTATTCTACTTGGGTATGTTATTTTGCAGAAATTAAGGTAATAAAGGGTCAATAACATGAGAAAAACGACCATAAAATGATAAAGAAACAAGAAGAACAAGCCCAAAGTAGAAAGAACTCTCTTTTTATGCTGAATTCTGACTCAGAATGCTGAATTCCGACTCAGAATGTTGAAATCTGACTCAAAATGACCAAATACGAGTAGGATGACTCAGAAAGGACCCAATCCGAGTGGAATGACCCAGAATGGAGCTTTTTCGAGTGGAATATTCACTGTTGGAGCAGAATCTGAGTGGAAAGTTCCCTGTCAAAGCCATTCTAAATGATAAATGGCTGACTCTGTTGTAGGTTCAATGCTGAAAAGGAATAAGTCTCGGTTAGAGGTGATTCCGAGTGGAAGCTGTCCGAGTGCAACCATTCCGAGTAAAAAAAGGGACTGAACTTCAATAAAAACTTCCCAAAGCTAATTCCGAGTGAAGGGATGCTGACTGAAGCAGGTCTGACCAGGGAACAAGTGCTTTTCTGGGCAAAAAGTTGTTCTGAGTGAATGGATTCCGAGCAGAAGAAGCCACAGAATGAATAAACTATTGAATAAAGAGGTCTCCGAGTGGTTTCATTCGGAGAAGATGGCATTCTCAACCAGAACAAGGAATTTCTGAGTAGAGTCTTATCAAGCAATGAAAGATCCGACTGGGAATGAATCACACTCGGGCAGACTCTCAAGTTTCACACTAAGCATGAGTGAGAAGTCTCCAAGGAAAGCACATCCGAGTGAGTTGGGTCAGGAAGCTGCATTTCTGAGTAAAGCAAGGCTCGGACATGAAAGAACTTCTATTAGCCAGATTCCAGAGTCTTTCAAGTCTAAATTTCTGAGTGAAAGGTATATCCAAGTGATTTGATTGATGACTGAAGGCAATTCCTATTAAAAATCAACTCTGATTCCCGAGTGAAGACAACCGACTAGGTTGATCGACGACTGAAGTGAAAAGCAAGAAGACACTTCCGAGTGTATCATTTCAAGGAATGAAGGCCGACTGAATTATTTCAAAGCAAATCTGAGTGATTTAAATTTAGAGACAGCCGAGTGAAACAGTTTGGGTGTCAATTGACTTTGTTCCGATCCTGAGTGAGTCTTCAATCAAGTCCCGAATGAATCATCTTCAGTCGGATCCGAGTCCCTCTTCAGTCAGTTCTGAGCCATTTTTTAATCAGTAAACGAGTGAAGTAATTCCGATTAAACAAAGGTCTTTCGCTCAAGCGACTCTGGTTACGCTCAAGCGAGTGGCATAATATTAGAATGTGCTCGCCCAAGCGAGATTAAACACGCTCAAGCGTGAATGGGAGCCACTCGGATTATTTCCCATCTCCTTTGAACACCGACCGGTTTTCTCCTAAACACCGACCCCTCAACTCAACACCGAGCAAGATTTCACTCGGCCTTGTGAACGAACAGCAGCTTTTTCACTCGGTCTTGTGCACAAAAGGCACCTTTTTCACTCGGATTGTTTTCCACTCGGCCTGAGGCACCAAATCCGAGTCAAAAATGTGAAAATCGACCCATATTTCCACTGAATGCACTTGCTGACTTGGATTTCCACTATCCAAGTGGATGTTTGACTTATAGGGGGCGGCTGACAGCATTCAGGCTGTCTCCAAACTGTGATGGTGGGGCAGCTGAGAAGAAGACAATTGCACCAAAAATCTCCAACTGGCAACGCGTTTTCCAAGCTGACTTCTTCCCTTCTTTTGCCTATAAAAGGGAACACGGACAGCATCACCAAAGCATCAATTCCATAAGCTTCAATTCCTTTTCTTTCTCCTCTTTCTTTCATTTTCTCTTTTCTTCTTCCGTCCTTCTCTTTTCTTTCTTTCTTTTTTCTTTATTTCTTTCTTCGTTCTTTTTCTTTCTTTTTCGTTTTGTTTCTCTTTCTATTTTCTTTTTCTTTATTTTATTTTAAGAGTTATGAATTGTAAAAGTGAGTTATTTAAATTTGTAATTGGTGGAGAAATATTGCAACAAGGAATTACAGTGGTAAATTATTCTGAGCTTTTGGAGAAACTCGTAAGTCTTTATTTTTACCATGTCTTGTATGTTTTATTTTTCATTATTTATATGAATTTGAATTATTTCATGAGTAGCTAAATTAATTATCTTGGGATGAAAGAGGTTTGATAATATTTTATTTTAATGTTATTTTGACTTAGAATTAAATAAATTTATGTTTTCCATTTAGTTCAATTATGCTCAATGCTTTTAGTAATTCCTAACAAGAACCTAAATGATAAAACTATATACTTGCGGGTATATTAGTAAGTTTAGGTAATAAATAGAATCGAGAGATTTATTTTTACCAGAAAGCTTTGAACTAAACCTAAGATTTTTGAGATGCTTTTTGTGACCTCGGTAAAACCGTGAAAGTAATCAAAATTCTTTTGAGGAAATAAAAGGGATTTTCATAAGACGATAATGGGCCTTTCTGAGGATTAAGCAGCGCTTTCCATAAGTTAGGTACATTAATAGGATTCCGAGAGGAACATATTAATTAGCTTTTGGAAAATTCGCCTTGGAAAACTTAATTCGATTCTTATTTATGAAAAGTTAAAATTCATTAACATAAAATAGAGTCTTAATCTCCCGAAATCCCAAGATACTCTCAACTCTGACTTTTAAGTGCCAAGTAAATTTTATTTTTGTATTTATTCATATTCTGTGCAACTTAATTTTGTGTTTTATTTTACAAAAACCTTAAAAATCAATTGTGTGGATAATTAAATTTTAATATGCCGGTACTTTGAACATAGTCCCTGTGGAGAACGATAATCTTTTATATTACGTGACATAACCCGTGCGCTTGCGGGCCCTGTCATAATTCTTGGGACATGTAATTTCCCGAGAGGGCGTCTCGGTTGATCCGACTAAAATTGAGGCGGTTATGGCTTGGGAGAGGCCAAGGTCGGTAACTAAAATCAAAAGTTTCCTCGGATTAGCTGGATACTATCGACGTTTCATTGAAGGGTTCTCTCGGATAGCACTTCCTCTAACTCGGTTAACAAGGAAAGAGAGTCCTTTTGTGTGGTTGGAAAAGTGCGATCTGAGTTTCCAGACTCTCAAACGGTGTTTGACGACTGCCCCGGTGCTTGTATTGCCCGATGTAACACGGGAATTTGTAGTGTATTGTGATGCATCCAAGTTCGGTTTGGGATGCGTGCTGATGCAATCCGACCGGGTGATTGCCTATGCTTCCAGGCAATTGAGACCCCATGAATTGAATTATCCGACCCATGATCTGGAGCTAGCGGCAGTAGTGTATGCATTAAAGATTTGGCATAATTACCTTTATGGGTCCCGTTTTATGGTGTTCAGTGACCACAAAAGCTTGAAGTATTTATTCGACCAAAAGGAGCTAAATATGAGGCAGAGAAGGTGGGTGGAGTACTTGAAAGATTATGACTTCGACTTAAGGTACCTCCCGGGTAAAGCGAATATTATTGCCGATGCACTGAGCAGGAAGGTGTTGCACGCGGCTTACTTGATGGGCAGAGAGCAGGAATTGCTGGAGAGCTTTAGGGATATGAACATTGGAGTTGTTATGGATGCTCCAAACCGAATGACGGTCGGAATGTTGAAGATCTCCAACGAATTTCTGGAGTCTATTGTTGCTTCTCAG
The DNA here is from genome assembly GCA_037962975.1 of Clitoria ternatea. Taxonomy (NCBI): domain Eukaryota; kingdom Viridiplantae; phylum Streptophyta; class Magnoliopsida; order Fabales; family Fabaceae; genus Clitoria; species Clitoria ternatea. The sequence goes on along the minus strand of CM075673.1, from coordinate 18,894,715 downwards.
AAAGACGATGAGGAGTTGCTGAAACTGATTGACACTTAGGCTTGAGGCAAGGATATGGACTTAACTCGGGGTAATAATGGAATATGGAGATTCCGAGACCGAGTGGTGATGCCTGCACATGGAGATTTTAGGCAAGCTGTGCTAGTTGAGGCATACAGGAGCTCTCTGAGTATTCATCCTGGTGTGACGAAAATGTATCATGACTTGAAGAAGGAATTCTGGTGGCCGGGCATGAAGAAGGCAATAACCGAATACGTGAGGTCCTGCGTGATATGCCAAAAGTTCAAAGTCGAACATCAACGACCCCCAGGTTTGCTTCAACCCCCAGAAATTCCGATCTGGAAGTGGGAAAGCATCACCATGGACTTCGTATCCGGGCTACCTCGCACCTGAACCGGGTGCAACGCGATTTGGGTAATTGTTGACCGACTAACCAAGAGTGCCCACTTCCTGGCGATGAATATGAAATGGTCGCTGGACCGATTGGCTAGGTTGTATGTTGCTGAGATTGTACGACTGCACGGTGTACCCTTAAGCATTATTTCTGATCGGGATCCCCGATTCACTTCAAGATTTTGGGGGAGCTTGCAACAAGAACTGGGTACTGAGCTCGGCGTACCATCCCCAGACCGATGGCCAGTCGGAGCGAACAATACAGACTCCCGAGGATATGCTGAGGGCATGTGTGTTAGAGCAGGGAGGATCATGGGAGAAATACTTGCCTTTGTTGGAGTTTGCATACAATAACAGTTATCATAGCAGCATTGGGATGGCTCCATATGAAGCCCTTTATGGTTGGAAATGTCGTACTCCATTATGTTGGAATGAGAATGGCGATGCCATTCATCTGGGGCCCAAGATGATTCAAGAGATGAACAAACAAGTTGCTTTAATCCGGGAGAAGATAAAAATTGCCCAAGACCGACAAAAGAGCTATTATAACAATCGGCATAGGCCGCTTGAGTTTCAAGTAGGTGACTAGGTGTTCCTGAGGATTTCACCGACTAAAGGTGTAGGTCGGATTTTGAAGAGCCAAAAGCTTAATCCGAAATACATTGGACCATACCAAATACTGGAACGGATTGGTGAAGTTGTTTACCGACTGGATCTTCCCCAGTCATTGACTAACATCCAGAACGTGTTTCACGTATCACAACTTCGAGCCTACATTCCGTGTGACACAATGATTGTACCGAGTGACTCCATTGAATTGAAGGAAGACCTGACGGTGGAAGCTGTACCAATCAGTATTGAGGAGCATCAAACGAAATGGTTAAGGAGCAAGGAGATGCCGTTGGTGAAGGTGAAATGGCAGAATTTGAATTGGATAAACTACACTTGGGAATTAGAATCAGATATGAGGCGGATGTACCCCCATCTTTTTCAATCGGAACACTGATTTCGGGGACGAAATCCCCTTTTAGGGGGGTGGATAAAACATTCCTGGTATTTTTAATAAAAATTATGGAGAGTGGAAAATATTAGTAAATGTTTGAGATTTATTTAATATTTGATCTGCCTGAACCAGGGTCAAGGAATCCGATGTCGGGCCGGTCTCAGATGTGATGACCAAACGGTGTTGAAGATTGGTTGTGCAGGGGAGAACGGTCAAAGACATGCTGTCTTGTGACTTATGCTTATCTGGTGTGCCTGGAGTGGTCTTGGATTAACCAGTGTGAGGAGAACGCCTAACTCGGAATTATAGTCCGGATTAACCTCTTGTATGGCTGAGGCAAACGGATATGCATAACAAAGATGTAAAGACGGATGAAGTGTCCGACCTCTCAAGCGTTAGCTCAGATCGATACTCTTATGAAGTATCAGAAAGTTATGAATAATTAAACATTGTGAAAGCAAATAAGCGTAGTTGGTCGGTAATTATAAAAGAACCCAATGTCATGAAATTGATTAAAAACTTTTAATGAGAATGCAAATGAAATAGGGGAAAAGGTTGTCTTGCCCCTGAGCTTTATATAAAAAGGAAATTCTCCCTCTCTCCTCTTCATTATTCACGAATCACTTCTTCTTCTTCTTGGTCTGCTCTCCTTCTTCTTCGTTTTCTCCTCTCTCGTTGCTGAATTGCATACCCCAGAGGGGGACTCCGTTCGTGTTAAAGCTTTAATCGAACCCCATTCCTGTGATCGTGGCCTCAAGGTGAGTCCACTGATCTGTTTTATTTATGGCTCCTTATCCCTTTCATTTCTCTAGTAGCCAAGGGCCATGCATGGCTGTATTCGAGTCTGTTCTCCACTCCTTTGGAGAGTGTGAGCTCAAATATGGCCTAAGAGCTGAGGGCATTGAGTTAACAGGTTTTGCATTCTGACCCGTAGGTAGTAGATTAGACAACGAAAGGCTCAGTGACGGAGCTGAGACTGCGAATCCAGTACTCAGAGGAAGGGACCGACGTCGGGAGCAGATCATCAAAGCGTGGAATCGAGGTAAGGGGGTGTTCGGGTTATGATGAATTTGAATAGGACTCATTTCCCATCTGAGTCATTGAACGGTATAAACAGGGTAAGAAAATGTTATTGAATGTTGTTGTGTGCCTATGTTTGTACATGTGTGACTGTGTACACCGATCAGTTGAAGATCGAGTGTGTGGTTGAATTAATCATGTCATGAGCTTAGAATATTTAATGCTGAGTTGTATGTGTATGCATGTATATGTGTATGGTTTACAATGGCATGAAATAAGTGATGGTTGTGGTAATCGGTAGGTTATGTTGAGGGGCTTGACGAGTCGGTCACCCTACGCTGTGAGCATAGGTCAGTTTCTGACAGTTGCAAGTGGTAATCGGAATGATATGTTTGTTTATATGATGGAATGTGATTATGTGGTGAAGGATAATCAACGGTGTGAACTACCCTGTTTTGGCTTTAGTGGTCAACTCGGACCCAGTTAAGCTATCCAGAGGTCTTTGACCCAGTGGTTGAGGGGGAGCCAAGTCGGGCTCAGTGAACCAAGTCGGGTTCACGGGATGTCAAGTCGGACTCCCAGTTAAAGGTCGATCCTTTAGTATCCGGATACTAGGCGTCAAATTTTATCTGAGAGTCAGTTGTGATAATTGATGAATTATAAGTTGTGATGTGTAGATTTTCCGAGTGACATTTGTTATATTTACTAAGTGGCATTTGTTGTATTTGCCGAGTGAAGTTTGTTCTATTGGCCGAGTATGATGTATTATAATTGCCGAGTGATGAAAATGCAATCGGACGTAACTTATATATATATATAACTTGTTACATTTTGTTCTATATTAATTATGATGCCAAACACTCACCCTTGCTATTATTTTAATTTAGTAACCAGTGACAGGGAGGAAGCCGGAGCCATGGAGTCGTGCCAAGGGGGAGATCGATGCCAAGGCCTAAGTGACTTTGAGTGATTGTGTAGAGTATGTGTGTGTATAAGGATTTTCCGAGTGTTTATTATTATCTGTGTGCCAACCTAATTTGAATCAGATACGAATTTATATTTTAAAATGCATTGATCTATATGTTTTCATGTTTGCTGTGACAGCTCATTAACTAGCGGATTCATTCTCAAGTGAGGGATAACCGAGAGACCCTTCTTCCGGGTGGAAGGTTAGAATGTCCCGAGTGAGATTGGTTGGGAGAGAGTTCCGAGTGAAGAAGGTGTATCATGATTCCGAGTGAAGAGAAGTTGGATGTGTCCGAGAGGAAATCTGAGTTTCTTCCGAGGGAAGTAAGGATAGGGTATTCACCGAGTGAGGATATTCGAGGAAGCGATAACCGAGTGAAGGAGGTTGAATTAACCCCGAGGGAGTTGTGACCGAACTAAGCTTTCTGAGTGAGGGGTAGTAATGAGTCAAGTGTGGAAGGTCCGGGTGAGTGGAAGTTAAGTGTTTTCCGAGTGAAACCCTATTGCCGAGTAAACCATTTTACTAAGTGAATCCCATGTGAGTCCGCATGTGTGTCTTGCTCGCTTAGACTTCAGGTGTGGCATTCGCTCAAGCGAGTCGATACTCGCCTAAGCGACTCTCGGATTTTGCCTAGGAATTTTGGGGTCCCGCTCAGGCGAGTGACCCCTGTCCTCTTCTTCTTCTTTTGCTCCTTCTTCTTCTCCCGCTGTTTCAACTCCATTTTACCGAGCGGATGTTATTCTGCGTGCACTCTTATTATCATATTAATTGCATCTAAGTGAATACTATTTATTATCAAGACCGAATAGAACCATTTCCGATCGGTTATTGTTTTAACATACTTTTATTTAAAGAATTATTTTAGAACGGTTTTGTTCATACTGAGCATGATTTTATGTAGCTAAAAGAGGTAAATATTATTTTACATTTAGACTGAGTGGATTAAATGTTAAAAGAAGTAAATACTAATTCATACTAAGATACAAATTTTATTCAACGCAAAAAATTTATTGTGAAAATAATTTGCCGTATGTAAATAAAAAGGTAAATTAACCTAGGATGTTACAGTTGGTAACAGAGCAGTTCTTTCTAGAGCCGGGTGTATGGGTCAATCTAGTGATTGTATGAGTCCTGTGAGGGATGGTTGCATTCAATTGTGTTATGTTTTGCTTGTGCAGCTTGGAATCATTCCCTTGGCACTCCATTGGCGTGGCATTTTATGTGTGTGAGGTAAATTTCTGACTCCCTGGTTGGCATTGGTTATTAATGATGATGTGTTTGCTCATTGTAGAATTACAATATGGCCGAAGGAACCAGTTCTGGTGGAGGAGACGATTTCTTCTCCAAATTTACCCAGTTGATGAGTAGGACCGAGTCTGGTCCCACTCTGGACAAATTCCTGAAAAGGAATCCCCCGGCCTACAAGGGAGGGCACGATTATGACGGGGCATACATTTGGATCAGGGATATAGAGCAGGTCTTTGAATACTTCGAGTGCTCGGAAGAGTAAAAGGTTTTGTTTACTACCTATCAATTAAAGGACGAGGCTAGAGTATGGTGGTCTCGGGTGAAGGTACAGATGAACACGGTAAATGAGCCTCTAGTATGGGCAAATTTCTGAAGGAGATTCCTTGTTAAGTACTTCCCGGATAACTACAAAATCCAGAAGGAAATGGAATTCCTAAAGTTGGAGCAAGGCCGGCTGTCTGTGGCTGAGTACACCAGCAAGTTCAACGAGCTGTGTGATTTTTACCATCCTTTTTCGCTGGAAGGGACTGAGGGCAGCAAGTGTACTAAATACGAGGCTGGATTACGGATTGAACTCCGTAGTGTAATTGTACCGATGGAGATTCAGGACTACCCGACTCTGGTGAACAAAGCTAGACTGACCGAAGAGGTACAGTTACAAAGGACATCTCAGCCGAGAGACAAAAAGCCACTGAAAGCAAAGGGCTTCAGCTTCAAGAGGATGAGCCAATTCTTTCGGGGCGGCAAGTCTTCTGCTACTTCTTCCTCCTCTTCTGGTCGGGGCTCTACTGGCCGATTGGGTAATCTCTCTGGTAGCCGTGCGTGCTACAATTGTGGCCGGGAGGGCCATATTTCAAAACACTGTCCAGCCAATCAGATTGTATGCTTTCAGTGTGGACAGCCGGGGCACCTCAGGCCCGATTGCCCACAGAGGCAGTAGCAGAGCAGACAAGGCAACTGAACTAACCCTTCTGGGACTCGGGGTGAAAATTTTTAGAGAGGAGGCAGACATGGTGCTGGTCGGGGAGGCCAACAATCGAGAAGATCTGATGCCCAGTCCAGTGGTGCCCAGAATGCCATGACCGGGCAGGTGTTCGCGTTTGATGCCTCGGAAGCCACGAGGAATGACAACTTGGTGCAAGGTAAGTGTCTCATCTGTGGCTATCTTGTTAATGTAATTTATGATTCGGGCGCAACCCATTCATTTATTTTCGAGAGTTGTGTGCGACGGCTTGGTTTGCCGATCAGTTTAATGGAGAATGCTCTTATTGTTTCCACTCTAACCGGTTCCACTTTTCGCGTAACCACCGTGTGTAGAGATATGCCGATGCAAATCGAAGACCGTACTTTCCGAGTGAATTTTATCTATATGCCGTTGAGGAACTTAGATGTTATTCTAGGTCTCGATTGGCTAGCTGCTAATCATGTGATGGTCGACTGCTATCGGAAGAGTATTGTTTTCTCTCAGGAACTCGACACGAAGGATGTGGTGAGTGATGTCTCAGCCACATATGTTATTTTATTTGCTTCGGAGGGTCGGTATAACCTTCTGCCGAGTGATATTCCAATTGTTTGTGAATTTCCTGATGTTTTTCCGGAAGAAATTCCGGAGTTGCCTCCCAGTCGGGAGATTGATTTCTCTATTGACTTAATTCCCGGGGCAGATCCTGTGTCCCGAGTATAACACCCCTGTTTTTCTGTACTCGAATCCCGATGTAATCGACATAATTAATAAAAATATGAATAAATTTTTTTTTCGCGTTTGAAATGTTTTCAAAATATCGTCACGATCACATCAAGACCCAAATCACAGAAAACCCAAGAGTGAGATTAAATAACCTAAAGCTGGATCGATAGTTAAATTGCCCATAACGGTATACAAAAATAATGGAGTTTACAGCGGAAGAATATGTATACCGGGAACACGCCTAGTCCCATATATGACGATATGAGAAAAGGCTCGGCAAAGCATGCAATGGCATTTCAAAAGCCTAATAGGCAATCATCATCATTTTACGTAATTACATAAGCATGCAGGCCTAGGATATAATTGTACATATACATACATATATTCCTATACTTTCGGGAATCTTCTCCCGATTAACACAATCATCAATGAACATCATTCAATTTTCAATCCTTCAAGTACACATCAGATTATTTCTTACATTCCACATATGTATTCTCCATCCACAATTTTAAGGATTATCTTATACATAATCAAAATCTCTAAATCATCTATTTCTTCTAAACAATTCATTCATTATACAAGAACTCATAAATGATGCCGGCCAAGGCACTTCTTCTACCACTATTTACCTTCACCCAAGCTTTAATTAAAATCTGAACTCATCCCATGGCAACCTACATCACAATACTAAAAAGGAGACCACATGGGAGAGTGAGTTATACATTCAAAATGACGAATAATATATATATTGTGATCATGTGTATATGCATACAAACATCATGTGTGCTTTGCTATCAAAACATCAAATTATCGTTCATTCATTAACTCATTATCATAATAGGCATACAAGCCTCATGAATCGTAATTCATATCATAAATAAGCACAACATATACACAATCACAAACACCGTCACTTTGCCACTTATCAACAAGGGCATTCATAATCATTACCATCATTAATTCATTAAGGTTTCACTTAAATACCTCATCGCAAGAGGTTTCTCAACACTCATGGTCATCCCATTTCAAATGCCATGGTCTTAAAGCTAATGCATATGTCAACTGTTTAGTGCATATGCAACGGATTCGATTTTATATCACGGGTGATCGCAACCACCATAATCAATCATTCATAATCATTGGTTTCCCGCCTCGCAAGGGGTACTCCCGCCTCATGATCGCAACCATGGGCATCATAGGTGCTCGCAAGCCTTTTATCATATCAAATACCAAGTGATCGCAACCATTGGCTCATCATCATACAATGGTCCCCGCAGGGCCTTTCACATTTCACAACCAGGTGATCGCAACCACCGGCACAATATCATATCATTATCACATTGGTTTCCCGCCTCGCAAGGGGTACTCCTTTCATAGAATCCCGCAGGATCTTTCATCACTGTGATCGTAACCACATAATACCAATGCTATGCCATGCCATGAATGCAAAATGCAATAATGCATATGCTCAACAACCTCGCAAGGATTCCTCACCCTCTCAATTAGGGATATAATTTAATCTGGCATTTTCAATAATCATGTAATTATTTACAAGCCCCTCAAGACATACCATTCATATAATTGGCATTCAATGGTCACTAACCTCATTCACAACAATCCATACATAGATGTCAAAAGGCATAGCAAACATCATAATATCAATCCATACTTAGAATCATTTGGGTATATTCATCAATCCACATCCATGGCAATTTAACCTATGCCTAACACAATTCTTGTATTTGAATATACCTCTCAACGCATCATATTTTTATATTTCAAAACATATGGCAAGTCAATATTCATATTCAACCATAATGGTTTTACTACAATTTCTTAAACAATGGCGATCATCCTTCACTCAAGGAAATGATCTGCAACGTGATTCGTTATTACCATTATCATGGTCATCTCTGTTCTATCGGCTAGTAATAACACCTTGTCATTCACTCATTCCCAAAAAGGGTTCGTAAAATATTGCACAAGATAAGGGAAGAAGGCATAAGTTAATGCTACGTGATTTAAATTAAAGAGGTTGACCAATATAAAAGTAATAAATCAGATCTTATTACCACAGTATCCATGAAGTGATTTGGAATCAGCGTCTAATGGAAAGAGAATAGAAAACAACTCAATCGCTGCGTTTGGGAAAACAGGGGTCCCTCTCGCTCAAGCGAAATCCCCACTCGCTTGAGCGAGTACCAAACAATACATGTGGACAAAATAGGATGGAGCAGAGTGAAAAGAAATAAGAAGTAACAGGGGAAGCTTCGCTCAAGCTAAAACCGACTCGCTTGAGCGAGATACACAAGCTTCGCTTGGGCGGAGCCAGCGAGCCTGGGCGAAAATCGTCCAGAATCAAAGTCCATGCCAACTCGCTTGGGCGAGCAACTCAACTAAGACCATTCGCTCGAGCGGAAAATGATTCAATGCCAGCACAACTCATAACTTAACTTAGGGGAAAACTCCTCGCCTAAGCATATAACTCCCAGAGCCGAGCATATGCTCACTCGCTCAGTAAATCTTCCAGCACTCGGGTTCCTGTTGACCGAATCCCCCAAAACCGACCCATCATTCATTCGGCTTTTACTCGGTAAAATTTATCCGGATTCGAGTCATCTCACACTTGGCTTCTCACTTGGCATAACAATCTAAACCGACCCATTTTTCATTCATCCAAACTATTCCAAGGCCGACTCACACTCACATAGTCTATCACCCAGCTAATTACTCCAAAATCGACTCATCACTTGATTGACCGTTCACTCGGTAATTCATCTCCACGCCGACTTAACTCCTGATCGGTCCTCACTCGGTGGATTATTTCAAAACCGATTCTTCTCTCTTATGGTGCTTCACTTGGTAAATTAATTCCAAACCGACCATCACTTACTCGGTCCCCCACTCGGCAAAATCAGTCTAGACCGAGTCCTCTCTCACTCAGACTTCCACTCGGTAAATTCATTCCAAATCCGATTCACCTCTAAATCAGCCTTTCACTCGGTAATTTCATTCTAAAATTGACTCATCACTTGATAGAACTTTCACTCGGTGAATTATTTCAAAAACTGACTTCCTTTCATTTTCACACGAGTGAAGATATTCCAGAATACTTCTGGACAACACACCATGTGTCCCCACTCGGTGCCATCCCCCACTCGGTATTACACACACGGGGGCTCCACTCGGAATGAGTTACACTAAACTCAGAAATTCCCTCTCGGAACTCCACTGCTCGGAATATCACATAGGGAGACCTCTCACTCGGAACTATATTCACTCCCTCACTCGGAAAGTCCTTCCTTGGCATAGCCCACTCGGAATTTAACTCGGAAATTCACTACATCATAGAATTATTTTCTAAGGTTCCCACTCAAGTGAATTTTGTCCAGAATCCCACTTACTCGCCATACACTCATCACACTCAGTCAAAAGCACAACCATACCAGTCACTCACTTGAGTGAGCACCATCCCAGTATCAGACTTCCCACTTTCGCTCAAGCCACTCACACACGCTTGGGCAAAAAAGGTCCAGTGACAATTCCTCTCTAACTCGCTCAAGCGCGGCCATGCCCGCTTGAGCGAGATTCGCCCAGCAACTCCCCTGATTGCATAATATGCATCTCACTAAAGCGGAAACCTCACCCGCCTGGGCGAAATTGGTCCAGAGACCATTCCACCAATATAGGGGATCCTCGCCTGAGCGAGATCCCTTCTCGCTTAAGCGAGACCATCAGTATTTAGTCAGAAAACAAAAGTTCTCACAGTTAAACACATGAAATCCCATCCAAGACTAATATACTCCCTTCCGACATGTTATATATATAACAGGTGAGGCATATACAACTTATTCTAAGCATTTTTACTCGAAAGTCTTAATTATAAGCCAAATTTGGTCTTATCCAACATTTCATACACTTCATAACAGTCATACATGACCTGTTCACACATTCATACTTATGAATCTTCATTCCCAACTTATTAATAATGTAAGATTCGAATTCATCATCAACAAATATAAAATATTCATACATTGCAACAACAATTTCATATATATCACATCATTCCCAATCATCATTAACTTGCCATTCATAGCACCTCAATAATTACATGGCAAGGCAAGCATGAGTGTCCATCACATACATTAATCATTATTAATTTACTCATGCAATTTGAATGTTAACTCCTTTCCTACCTCGAGGGAAGAGCCAAAACGATTCCAATGCTCCGAATGCTCCATTGCATCACTCGAAATACGATCTACATACCATATGCAAGTATAATTCACATAATTAATAACCATCACAATTCAAATACTTGCTAGTTTATCATAAAGCTTAACCCCAAGTCCTAGACTTGCTAAACACCAACATATGCAATTGTGTTAGGCTTCGGGAATTCCTTTTCCAAAGCCAAGATCCTCTAGATCATAAAAGGCCAACTAAACCCAACAACATCACCATCACATTATTACTCAATATTCAACTTAGCTCTCATATCCTTCAATAACCACAATGGTTTAGAACCTCATCAAGTCATAATCTTTTCACACCAATCCCTCACATCCCACATTCATAACAACACTCATCACTAAACATCACCTATTAATATTCAATTCTACCTTTCAAGCTATACAATATCCATTTCCCCAAATTCTTAGGGCTAGGATTTTCGTCAAAACCCAATAACATTTACCCATGCTCATTAATCACCATCAATGGCCATCTTTCATCATTAATATCATTCTCCAATATCATTAAACCTACATTCTACTCATATTTCACACTTTCCCCAATTTATTAAAGTTAGGGTTTCACTAAAAACCCATCAACATCATAAATGCTCATTTATTTCCACTCATCCAAATATTAATTACATGCATCTATAACAACCCACCATTAATGCCATAATAACAACACCTCACCTTAGGGTTTCCTCATATTAATGCTCTCCCAACAATCCATATGCCATAAATACTACTTACCTCACCCAAGAGCCAACATTGAGCTTTCCATGGAGGGAGAGAGAACACGAAAATAGAGGAGAAGAGGGAAGAGGAATTCCAGCCACAAGCTTCTCCTTCAAGCTCCCATGGAAACGAAAATGGAGGAAGGAGGAAGAGGCACCACTATTGGCTTAGGGTTTTGATGAGAAGAAGAAGTGGAGAAGGAGAAGGGAAGTAAGAGAAGAAGAAGAAGAAATGTGTTTGCCAATGGAAGCAAGAACCCAATGAAAATAAGGAGAGAAGAATGGGCTTTTTGGTTTTAATTTTTAACTCTCCATTAAAAATTCATCATTTTATAACAAACAGGCTCTCAGTTCGGGCTCAACACACTATCCAAAAATTATTCCGAATATAGATTCGGATCCCCAATAATATCCTTAACAGCCCTGACCAACGGCATTTCAAGCGGAGATACTTGGTCCGACACCCATATTCTAATCGGGTATGATTTTATCTCATATCAGTTCAATAAATCATAAATATCCCTAATAAATCCCAATTTCATTATTCCAATATTTTTGGGACACAAATCAACTCACATTTAATTATTTATTATTTATTCTCATCAATTATTCATTTTTATAAAATTCGGGGTGTTACACCGAGCGCTATATAGAATGTCTTTGGTGGAATTGGCCGAGGTAAAGAAACAAGTAAATGAACTGCTGGAAAAAGGCTTTATCTGACCGAGTGCTTCACCATGGGGCGCTCCGGTGTTACTGGTAAAGAAGAAGGACGGTAGCATACGAATGTGCATCGATTACCGACAGCTGAATAAATTGACGATTAAAAATAAATATCCATTGCCTCGGATTGATGACTTGCTGGACCAGTTGAGGGGCGCTGTTGTGTTTTCTAAGATCGACTTGAGGTCGGGATACCACCAGATCCGAGTGAAGTCAGAAGATATTCCGAAGACAGTGTTTCGGACTCGGTATTGTAACACCTTATTATTTGCAACTAATAATTCCAAAAATATGAGAAAATTTTTCACAAAAACAGCCACGTAACATTTGATATAGAAGGGAACAGGCAAGGAGGAAAGCGAGGAGCATTCACGCGCATGTAGCAACCTACAGAAAAGCTAAAGCTGGGCCGGCTCAATGGGTTTATCGCAACGGGGCGAATTACACAACACCGTTTGTCTGCTTAGACGGGGTCTGACACCGTCCAGGCGGAGTATGGTAATGCAGCAGCGGATAGAGGAGATTTCACAAGGAGGCTTTCCTTCGAGTAACACTGGTCACTCAATAGGAGGAAATAGATAAGGGAAGATGTTAATACATTCATACGCGTAGCACTCGGTGGAAGGACGGAGTTAGGATCATCCTACTTGGCTAGGCGGGGTATATTTATCTTGGGCGAGGTATGACACCGCCTGAACGAAAATCTGCACAACGCCTCTTCAACGCAATTGCAAGGTAATTTCTTAATCGGATAAGGACAAGGGTTCAGTAGGTAAATCCTCACACTCGCACTTCACTCAGGAAAAACAGGAAGTTACAGGGTACATATGCGGTAGTAGATTGTGAAGGAAGGAGGGATCTGAACCTATTCCGCCCAACTCAACGAATTATGGCAACGCCTGGGCGGACTCAACCACAACGCCCAAATCAGGGTTCAACACCGGGGTCCGGATTGCGTTAGCATCACAACGGATAGGAAAGATAATTGAACGGTGTCCCACTCTAACAACTACATCGCTCCAACGCGAGTCCTCTCGCTTGGGCGAATTGTTCCCATACTTCGGGCGGGGTACGACTCCGCCCAACGTATCCGACATAAATTTTCCTAAGACAATTCTCGATTCACTCAGACTTGGCTATAACCTGCTCAATCATACTATCCCTGCGTTTCCATTAAAGCACAATTATGAAACAAGGCAGCACATAGCATCACACACACCAAAACCATACATCCATATATACATAAGAGTGTATGTCAATATTTACAACACAAAAACGGATTTCTCCTTGCCCATAAAATTCTTTTCATCCCAAAACATTAACATCCGGTATGAACCAGTCAGGGCTTAATCTAACAACGCCTTAATTAAGCCTTCCAAATGCATCAGCACTCCGCCCAACATTCCAGCTCTGCTTCTGATCCTCCTCACGAGAGACATTCACTGAAAAGGGCCACTGCAGGGGTGAGCTTTTACATGTAAAATGATACTCACAGACTCGGTATCAGCGTCAGTATACGCTCCTGCTATCATTCAACCTTTCTCAAGTAACCAAGTTCATACAGTTCAAACAACATTCATGACACACATGATCCACAGAGTTTATTCCACATCCAAATATATATATTCATGCATTCAAAATCACACACATATACATACATAGATTTAAACACCACCACAATCAGCCTTATTTCTATATGCATGCCTGCGGATCCGACTCAGGTAAAGACTCTCAGTTACGGTCCCCTTTTCTTCTGGCCCCTCGTCCCTCAGCTCTTACCAGGTGGCACCGGCCTCCCCACGGCGTCTCGAGACTCTCTTCTCTAGCTCCAACGGCTACCACGAGCACTATTGGGATCTAGCCAGGGTTGGTAACTGGAAGTCGTTTCCCTTGGGATTCTTGACCTTCTATGGGTCACCCCACTTTCACTCATGCAACTAACACATTCATTAATACACATCATCGCGCCACAAACACCTTCGCCGTAGTCTTTAAGCAAGAACGGATTTCCCACACTACTCGTAATCAATCAGTCAATCACACCAGCGCATGTTACAATCGGTCATCAAACTAACAACATTGAACAATCCAATTAAAAGCATGCACATATATATTTTTCATAGTGATAGAAAATAGATCCATGCATATCATTCATCACTATCATCTATTAACAGGCTACACCATCGCCATGAAAATCACTATCAGAGTCTTAAACCATGCATCAGTTTTAATGATTATAAATACATGCACACACACACACCCACACTCAGCATTACGTTCATCCGGTACCGTTCTTAGACCATGCATTCGACATGCAAGCGCCCCCTACCTTAGAAGAATCCTCAGAAACCTTTCCGTTCTTGTCGTTGGGTCCGATGTCTTTCTCCTGGTTCGTTCGGCCTTCCTTGGCTTTGTCGTATCCTGCGCCTGATTCTGGGATGGAGTGTAGTTCATTCGTCAGTACTGCAACCAAGGTCTCCAGGAGTGAAGAGTGAGAGAAGAGAAGAAAGATGGAGACGAAGAGAGGAAAGTAGAGGATGAAGTGACGGAGGAGGGAGTCTGAAGAAATAGTAAGTGTGTTCTTCACCAAGGGCTCACGTTTTATATATATATGTGTACATGCGCATAAATAAGAGAAGAGTGGGATGGGAGAGTGTGTGCTGCAGCAGCCACGTGCACTCCACCCCATCCCCTGACCACCGCCATTTTCATATTTTAATGGCTTAAACCTACTTAGTTAAATGTAATTAACAGTTATTTTCTAGTTGAAATCAAGTCTTAATGGTTTATTCTTCATTCAGCATTTTAATTTCAAAACTGGGATGTTACAGTTCTCCCCCACTGAATAAGAATTTCGTCCCCGAAATTCAGTCGGTACCTACCTAGGTAAACAACTCGGGGTACTGCTGTCGCATGATGTCTTCGCGTTCCCACGTACAGGAGGTGGTCTTGCCTTGCTGCCACTCCACCTTAACCAGCCTTACATTCTTGTTTCTTAAGCGTTTTACCGATCGGTCCACGATTCCAATCGGTGTAGTCACAGTGGTTAGGTCTTCCTTGATCTCTACCTCGTCGTCAGGCATCGTGTGGCTGGGGTCATGCAAATACTTCCTTAGTTGAGACACGTGAAATACGTTGTGCAATCGGGACAATTGAGTTGGTAATGCGAGGCGGTATGCTACGGGGCCGATCCGTTCTAACACCTCGTAAGGTCCAATGTATCGAGGGCTTAACTTCCCACTTTTTAAGGCTCGTCCAACTCCTTTACTCAGAGAGGTTCTCAGAAACACTCGATCTCCGACTGAAAATTCCAATGGCTTGATGCGCTTGTCATGGTAGCTCTTCTGCCTGTCTTGTGATGCTTTCATCTTCTCCCTTATCACTCGGATCTGTTCTGTGGTTTGCTTCACGATGTCTGGTCCCAACAGTAGACTTTCACCCGTTTCCGACCAGCAGAGTGGGGTTCGGCATCTACGCCCATATAATGCCTCGTAAGGTGCCATGCCAATGCTGTGATGATGGCTGTTATTGTATGTAAACTCGATCAAGGGAAGGTACTGCTCCCAGTCCCCACCGTACTCTAACACACACGCTCTCAATAAGTCTTCTAGACTCTGAATTGTTCGCTCGGATTGTCCATCCGATTGGGGGTGGTAGGCAGAACTAAGCCAAAGCTTCGTCCCCAATTCTTGATGCATGCTGGTCCAAAATCTGGACGTAAACCTAGGGTCCCTATCTGATACGATGGAAGTAGGTATGCCATGCAGTCAGATAACTTCTTGAATGTAGATCCGAGCCAACTTATGCAATGGGTACCTCATATTTACAGGTAAGAAGTGTGCACTCTTCGTCAATCGGTCAACAATGACCCAAATGGCATCATGGCCCGCTCGATTTTTGGGTAATCCCATGTCAAAATCCATCGCAATTGAGTCCCATTTCCACACGGGGATCTCTAGAGGCTGCATTGCACCGTACGGTTTTTGGTGCTCTACCTTCGATTTCTGACAAGTGATACACCGAGCCACGTACTCCGCCACATCCTTCTTTAGTCCGGGCCACCAGAACTGTCTCCTCAAGTCGTGGTATATTTTCGTGGTTCCTGGGTGAATGCTGAGTAGGCTTTTGTGGGCTTCATCAAGCACCATTCTTCTCAATCTTCCTCCACTTGGTATGTATATTCTGTCTCTCACCCGGAAGATCCCATCTGGCCCCTCTGCCAAGGATAAGTCCTTTCCTTTGGCCTGAATTTCCTTCATTTCAGCTAGGTAAGAGTCCGCCTGTTGTTGTTCGTACACGGATTTTAAGAATTCATTGGCAATCCTCAACGTACCGATTGTTATCTTCTGAGGGGAAGGGGTGTCAACATGCAAGTTCATGTCTCGGAACCGTTCCAACAACTCAACTTCTTTTGCCATCATGGCTGCTATGTGGAGGGATTTCCGACTCAATGCGTCGGCCATGACGTTTGCCTTACCTGGGTGGTATTTTAACTCGAAATCGTAGTCCTTTAAAAACTCAATCCATCTCCTCTGCCTCATGTTCAGCTCCTTTTGGTCGAATAGGTATTTGAGGCTCTTATGATCGCTGTACACTTCAAATTTGGACCCGTACAAGTAATGTCTCCAGATTTTCAATGCAAAAACTACTGCTGCCAGCTCCAAGTCATGGGTCGGATAATGCTGCTCGTGGGGTCTCAATTGTCGAGAGGCATATGCTATCACTCGATCTTTCTGCATGAGTACACACCCTAATCCGAGTCCGGACGCGTCACAATAAACCACGAAGCTTTCTCGTAACTCAGGTAATGCCAACACCGGAGCAGTTGTCAACTTATTCTTCAGCTCTTGGAAGCTGTTCTCACACTCCGGATTCCACAGGAAGGGAACATTCTTCCGAGTCAATTTAGTCAGGGGTAATGCCAATTTAGAAAAACCTTCGATGAACCTCCTATAATAACCTGCCAAGCCCATAAAACTTCTTATTTCCGAGACCGATCTGGGCCTCTCCCATGCTATTACAGCGGCTATCTTCGCAGGATCCACCGAGACGCCTCGCTCGAAGATCACATGCCCGAGGAAGTGGATCTCATCCATCCAGAATTCGCACTTCGAGAGCTTTGCAAACAATTGTTTCTCCTTCAACACTTGGAGTACCGTTCTGAGGTGTCCTTCATGCTCCTCAGATGTCTTAGAATAAACTAGAATATCATCGATGAAGACAACAACAAACCGATCTAAGAAGGAGTGGAATATGCTGTTCATGTAATTCATGAAAACAGCAGGGGCGTTTGTCACACCGAACGGCATCACTACATACTCGTAGTGACCATACCGAGTCCTAAAGGCAGTTTTAGGAATGTCCGAGTCTTTCACTCGGATTTGGTGATACCCCGATCGTAGATCAATTTTCGAGAAGACTGAAGCTCCACGCAGCTAGTCAATTAAATCATCAATTCTAGGCAGTGGGTATCGATTCTTGATTGTGAGCTTGTCAAGCTGTCGATAATCTATACAAAGTCTCATGCTGCCATCCTTCTTCTTAACAAGTAGCACAGGTGCGCCCCATGGTGACACGCTTGGTCTAATGAACTGCTTCTCAAGTAACTCATCCACTTGTTTCTTCAACTCTGCCAATTCAGTTGAGGACATTCTGTAGGGTGCACTGGAGACCGGTTCGGCTCCAGGGATCAAGTCTATAGAGAATTCAACTTCTCTATTGGGAGGCACACTCGGAACGTCTTCTGGGAACACTTCTGGGAATTCGCAGACAACCGGAATTTCGTTCACTAGGGTCTCACTCTCATCTTTGGTTAGACAAAGCATCATAAATAGTTGGGTTATACCTAGTACCGTGTTATCTTCAGTGGGTTGTTTTGGGAAAACTATCTCTCAGTTTCTACAATCTACTAATACCTTATTGGCTGAAAGCCAATCTATCCCAAGCACGATATCAAGGCCCTTTAAAGGCATGCAAATCAGATTGAAGGTGAAACTCCGATCATACAACTCAAATGCTACATTTTTACATATTGACGATGTGAACACATTAGCGCCAGTAGGGCTGGCCACTTCCAAAGTCCGATCCATAGACACAGTTGGTAACTTCAACCGTTCCACGCACTCATCAGCTATAAAAGAATGGGTAGCTCCCGAATCGAAAACAACATTAAGCGTATTCATTCCAAGTGAGCACTTACATTGTACTAGGTCGTTTGCTGGTGCAACATCTTCTGCATTGATGGTGTAGATTCTTCCTGCTGCTGGCGGACCGGTATTCCTCTCTCAGCTGTTCGGAGCACGCATCATATTTCCTCTGGTTCCGTTGCCTCTGCCACCAGGTCGTTGGTTATCATTCACTCGGGTTCTATCTTGAAATCCTCCTCGACGCTCATTGGCGTTTGTTTGGCGGAGTTGGAGGCAGTCAGGACGAACGTGTCCCTTCTCTCCACAGTGGTAGCATTTAACATTTGTATCATTGCAATCCTTAGCAAAGTGGTCACCGCCGCATTTAAAGCATCCGCCATATCTTGGTCGTCCACTCATTTGTCTCCCTCGGTCATTATGGTTCTGATATCTGGTGAAGGGTTCATTCCTCCTCACGTTCCCTGGCCTCTTGAAACGTGATTGCTGAGGCCTCAGGTGCTGGTTAGCTCTGCTGCACTGGCCCGAATGGGCCCTGTCATCCTCTTCAAATATTCTACATTTGTTCACTAATGCAGGGAAACTCCGGATCTCATGGTATCTGCAGGCCCTCTTGATATCCGATCTCAATCCGTTCTCAAACTTAAGACACTTGGAGTTCTCCGTTCCTGGCTGCTGGAAGGGTGGATAAAATAGGCACAATTCCTCAAATCTGGTCGCGTATTCTTCCACAGTCATGGAGCCCTGTTTTAACTCCATAAACTCCAGCTCCTTCCGACTCCTCACTGTGTCGGGAAAGTATTTGTCTAAGAAGCAAGCCTTGAAATCGTTCCACGTCAGTTGATTATCATCTTCGGGGAATCGGCTTCTGGCTATTTTCCACCAATTCTCCGCTTCATCTCGCAGCATATACACTGCACATTCCACCTTCTGGGCTTCGGTACAGCGAAGACCCCCAAAAATCCTTTCTAATTCTTGAGTCCACTTAAACGCCGCCTCAGGGTTCCGTCCTCCTAAGAATTCACTCGGCTTCCTCTTCAGGAAGCGGTCCAGCACATGGCCATCCTCAGGTCGAGTCTGGCCTTGCCTTTCAAACACATCCGCAAAGCGTTGGAATGCTGTGGCTATAGCCTCCATACTTTGACGATGCACCATTCCTTATCCTGAAATTGACATTTAAGGATAAGTATGCGGAGCCACTTACTACCGATCTAGTTATTAGTCCAACAATTAATAGCTTAGCACATTATATTATTCGCCTAAGTCATACACACAATCGGACCAGGGGAAAACAACCTCTTGTCCTCAAGTTAACATCAATCAAGTCAACTAGCATCAGAATAATTTCAACCATTCAATCAAAAAGACACACACACCACCGCTTACACTTGGTAAGCATACTTGGCCTTGGACTTTTCAGTCCGCTCTGATACCAAAATGTAACACCTTATTATTTGCAACTAATAATTCCAAAAATATGAGAAAATTTTTCACAAAAACAGCCACGTAACATTTGATATAGAAGGGAACAGGCAAGGAGGAAAGCGAGGAGCATTCACGCGCATGTAGCAACCTACAGAAAAGCTAAAGCTGGGCCGGCTCAATGGGTTTATCGCAACGGGGCGAATTACACAACACCGTTTGTCTGCTTAGACGGGGTCTGACACCGTCCAGGCGGAGTATGGTAATGCAGCAGCGGATAGAGGAGATTTCACAAGGAGGCTTTCCTTCGAGTAACACTGGTCACTCAATAGGAGGAAATAGATAAGGGAAGATGTTAATACATTCATACGCGTAGCACTCGGTGGAAGGACGGAGTTAGGATCATCCTACTTGGCTAGGCGGGGTATATTTATCTTGGGCGAGGTATGACACCGCCTGAACAAAAATCTGCACAACGCCTCTTCAACGCAATTGCAAGGTAATTTCTTAATCGGATAAGGACAAGGGTTCAGTAGGTAAATCCTCACACTCGCACTTCACTCAGGAAAAACAGGAAGTTACAGGGTACATATGCGGTAGTAGATTGTGAAGGAAGGAGGGATCTGAACCTATTCCGCCCAACTCAACGAATTATGGCAACGCCTGGGCGGACTCAACCACAACGCCCAAATCAGGGTTCAACACCGGGGTCCGGATTGCGTTAGCATCACAACGGATAGGAAAGATAATTGAACGGTGTCCCACTCTAACAACTACATCGCTCCAACGCGAGTCTTCTCGCTTGGGCGAATTGTTCCCATACTTCGGGCGGTGTACGACTCCGCCCAACGTATCCGACATAAATTTTCCTAAGACAATTCTCGATTCACTCAGACTTGGCTATAACCTGCTCAATCATACTATCCCTGCGTTTCCATTAAAGCACAATTATGAAACAAGGCAGCACATAGCATCACACACACCAAAACCATACATCCATATATACATAAGAGTGTATGTCAATATTTACAACACAAAAACGGATTTCTCCTTGCCCATAAAATTCTTTTCATCCCAAAACATTAACATCCGGTATGAACCAGTCAGGGCTTAATCTAACAACGCCTTAATTAAGCCTTCCAAATGCATCAGCACTCCGCCCAACATTCCAGCTCTGCTTCTGATCCTCCTCACGAGAGACATTCACTGAAAAGGGCCACTGCAGGGGTGAGCTTTTACATGTAAAATGATACTCACAGACTCGGTATCAGCGTCAGTATACGCTCCTGCTATCATTCAACCTTTCTCAAGTAACCAAGTTCATACAGTTCAAACAACATTCATGACACACATGATCCACAGAGTTTATTCCACATCCAAATATATATATTCATGCATTCAAAATCACACACATATACATACATAGATTTATACACCACCATAATCAGCCTTATTTCTATATGCATGCCTGCGGATCCGACTCGGGTAAAGACTCTCAGTTACGGTCCCCTTTTCTTCTGGCCCCTCCTCCCTCAGCTCTTACCAAGTGGCATCGGCCTCCCCACGGCGTCTCGAGACTCTCTTCTCTAGCTCCAACGGCTACCACGAGCACTATTGGGATCTAGCCAGGGTTGGTAACTGGAAGTCGTTTCCCTTGGGGTTCTTGACCTTCTATGGGTCACCCCACTTTCACTCATGCAACTAACACATTCATTAATACACATAATCGCGCCACAAACACCTTCGCCGTAGTCTTTAAGCAAGAACGGATTTCCCACACTACTCGTAATCAATCAGTCAATCACACCAGCGCATGTTACAATCGGTCATCAAACTAACAACATTGAACAATCCAATTAAAAGCATGCACATATATATTTTTCATAGTGACAGAAAATAGATCCATGCATATCATTCATCACTATCATCTATTAACAGGCTACACCATCGCCACGAAAATCACTATCAGAGTCTTAAACCATGCATCAGTTTTAATGATTATAAATACATGCACACACACACACCCACACTCAGCATTACGTTCATCCGGTACCGTTCTTAGACCATGCATTCGACATGCAAGCGCCCCCTACCTTAGAAGAATCCTCGGAAACCTTTCCGTTCTTGTCGTTGGGTCCGATGTCTTTCTCCTGGTTCGTTCGGCCTTCCTTGGCTTTGTCGTATCCTGCGCCTGATTCTGGGATGGAGTGTAGTTCGTTCGTCAGTACTGCAACCAAGGTCTCCAGGAGCGAAGAGTGAGAGAAGAGAAGAAAGATGGAGACGAAGAGAGGAAAGTAGAGGATGAAGTGACGGAGGAGGGAGTCTGAAGAAATAGTAAGTGTGTTCTTCACCAAGGGCTCACGTTTTATATATATATATGTGTACATGCGCATAAATAAGAGAAGAGTGGGATGGGAGAGTGTGTGCTGCAGCAGCCACGTGCACTCCACCCCATCCTCTGACCACCGCCATTTTCATATTTTAATGGCTTAAACCTACTTAGTTAAATGTAATTAACAGTTATTTTCTAGTTGAAATCAAGTCTTAATGGTTTATTCTTCATTCAGCATTTTAATTTCAAAACTGGGATGTTACAGGTATGGGCACTTCGAGTATATTGTAATGCCCTTTGGAGTGGCGAATGCCCCTGCTATCTTCATGGACTATATGAATCAGATTTTTCAACCATACATAGACCAGTTTGTGGTGGTATTCATTGATGACATCCTGGTGTATTCGAGGTCGGTTGAGGAGCATGCTCAACACCTTCAGACCATTTTGCAGATACTCTGAGAAAAGAAGTTGTATGCTAAACTATCCAAGTGTGATTTCTGGGAAAATAGTGTGCAATTATTGGGACATGTAATTTCCCAAGAGGGCGTCTCGGTTGATCTGACTAAAATTAAGGCGGTTATGGCTTGGGAGAGGCCGAGGTCGGTAACTAAAATCAGAAGTTTCCTCGGATTAGCTGGATACTATCGACGTTTCATTGAAGGGTTCTCTTGGATAGCACTTCCTCTGACTCGGTTAACAAGGAAAGAGAGTCCTTTGTGTGGTCAAAAAAGTGCGAGCTGAGTTTCCAGACTCTCAAACGGTGTTTGACGACTGCCCCGGTGCTTGCATTGCCTGATGTAACACGGGAATTTGTAGTGTATTGTGATGCATCCAAGTTTGGTTTGGGATGCGTGCTGATGTAATCCGACAGGGTGATTGCCTATGCTTCCAGGTAATTGAGACCCCATGAATTGAATTATCCAACCCATGATCTGGAGCTAGCGGCAGTAGTGTATGCATTAAAGATTTGGCGTCATTACCTTTATGGGTCCTGTTTTGTGGTGTTCAGTGACCACAAAAGCTTGAAGTATTTATTCCACCAAAAGGAGCTAAATATGAGGCAGAGAAGGTGGGTGGAGTACTTGAAAGATTATGACTTCGACTTGAGGTACCACCCGGGTAAAGTGAATATTGTTGTCGATGCACTGAGCAGGAAGGTGTTGCACGCGGCTTACTTGATGGGCAGAGAGTAGGAATTGCTGGAGAGCTTTAGGGATATGAACATTGGAGTTGTTATGGACGCTCCAAACTGAATGACGGTCAGAATGTTGAAGATCTCCAATGAATTTATAGAGTCTATTGTTGCTGCTCAGAAAAATGATGAGGAGTTGCTGAAACTGATTGACACTCAGGATCGAGGCAAGGATAGGGAGTTAACTCGGGGTAATGATGGAATATGGAGATTCCGGGACCGAGTGGTGGTGCCTGCACATGGAGATTTCAGGCAAGCTGTGCTAGCTGAGGCGCACAGGAGCTCTCTGAGTATTCATCCCGGTGTGACGAAAATGTATCATGACTTGAAGAAGGAATTCTGGTAGCCGGGCATGAAGAAGGCAATAACCGAATACGTGAGGTCCTGCGTGATATGCCAAAAGTTCAAAGTCGAACATCAACGACCCCCAGGTTTGCTTCAACCCCCAGAAATTCCGATCTGGAAGTGGGAAAGCATCACCATGGACTTCGTATCCAGGCTACCTCGCACCCGAACCGGGTGTAACGTGATTTGGGTAATTGTTGACCAACTAACCAAGAGTGCCCACTTCCTGGCGATGAATATGAAATGGTCGCTGGACCGATTGGCTAGGTTGTATGTTGTTGAGATTGTAGGACTGCACGATGTACCCTCAAGCATTATTTCTGATCGGGATCCCTGATTCACTTCAAGATTTTGGGGGAGCTTGCAACAAGAACTGGGTACTGAGCTCGACGTACCATCCCCAGACCGATGGCCAGTCAGAGTGGACAATACAGACTCTCGAGGATATGCTGAGGGCATGTGTGTTAGAGCAGGAAGGATCATGGGAGAAATACTTACCTTTGGTGGAGTTTGTATACAATAACAGTTATCATAGTAGCATTGGGATATCTCCATATGAAGCCCTTTATGGTCGAAAATGTCATACTCTATTATGTTGGAATAAGAATGGCGATGCCATTCATCTGGGGCCCGAGCTGATTCAAGAGATGAACAAACAAGTTACTTTAATCCACGAGAAGATAAAAATTGCCCAAGACTGACAAAAGAGCTATTATGACAATCGGCATAGGCCGCTTGAGTTTCAAGTGGGCGACTGGGTGTTCCTGAGGATTTCACCGACTAAAGGTGTAGGTCGGATTTTGAATAGCCAAAAGCTTAATCCGAAATACATTGGACCATACCAAATACTGGAACGGATTGTTGAAGTTGCTTACTGACTGGATCTTCCCTAGTCGTTGACTAACATCCACAACGTGTTTCACGTATCATAACTTCAAGCCTACATTCTGTGTGACACAATGATTGTACCAAGTGACTCCATTGAATTGAAGAAAGACCTGACGGTGGAAGCTGTACCAATCAGTATTGAGGAGTATCAAATGAAACGGTTAAGGAGCAAGGAGGTGCCGTTGGTGAAGGTGAAATAGCAGAATTTGAATTGGATAAACTACACTTGGGAATTAGAATCGGATATGAGGCGGATGTACCCCCATCTTTTTCAATCGGAACACTGATTTCAGGGACAAAATCCCCTTTTAGGGGGGTGGATGTAACATTCCTGGTATTTTTAATAAAAATTATGGAGAGTGGAAAATATTAGAAAATGTTCTAGAGATTTATTTAATATTTGATCTGCCTGAACCGGGGTCAAGGAATCCGGTGTCGGGCCGGTCTCAGATGTGAGGACCAAATGGTGTTGAAGATTAATTGTGCAGGGGAGAACAGTCAAAGTCGTGTTGTCTTGTGACTGATGCTTATCCGGTGTGCCTGGAGTGGTCTTGGATTAACCGGTGTGAGGAGAACGCCTAACTTGGAATTATAGTCCGGATCAACCTTTTGTATGGCTGAGGCAAACAGATATGCATAACAAAGATGTAAGGACGGATGAAGTGTCCGACCTCTCAAGCGTTAGCTCGGATCGATACTCTTATGAAGTATTAGACAGTTACGAATAATTAAACATTGTGAAAGCAAATAAGCGTAGTTGGTCGGTAATTATAAAAGAACCCAATGTGATGAAATTGATTAAAAACTTTTAATGAGAATGCAAATGAAATAGGGGAAAAGGCTGTCTTGCCCCTGAGCTTTATATAAAAAGGAAATTCTCTCTCTCTCTCTCCTCTTCATTATTCACGAATCACTTCTTCTTCTTCTTGGTCTGCTCTCCTTCTTCTTCGTTTTCTCCTCTCTCGTTGCTGAATTGCATACCCCAGAGGGGGACTCCGTTCGTGTTAAAGCTTCAATCGAACCCCATTCCTATGATCGTGGCCTCAAGGTGAGTCTACTGATCCATTTTATTTGTGGCTCTTTATCCCTTTCGTTTCTCTGGTAGCCAAGGGCCATGCATGGCTGTATTCGAGTCTGTTCTCCACTCCTTTGATGAGTGTGAGCTCAAATGTGGCCTAAGAGTTGAGGGCGTTGAATTAACGGGTTTTGCATTCTGACCCGTAGATAGTAGATTAGACAACGAAAGGCTCAGTGACAGAGCTGAGACTGCGAATCCAGTACTCAGAGGAAGGGACCGACACCGGGAGTAGATTATCGAAGCGTGGAATCGAGGTAAGGGGGTGTTCGGGTTATGATTAATTTGAATAGGACTCATTTCCTATCTGAGTCATTGAACGATATGAACAGGGTAAGAAAATGTTATTAAATGTTGTTGCGTGCCCATGTTTGTACATGTGTGACTGTGTACACCGATCAGTTGAAGATCGAGTGTGTGGTTGAATTAATCATGTCATGAGCTTGGAATATTTAATGTTGAGTTGTATGTGTATGCATGTATGCATGTATGGTTTACAATAGCATGAAATAAGTGATGGTTGTGGTAATCGGTAGGTTATATTGAGGGGCTTGACGAGTCGGTCGCCCTACGCTGTGAGCACAGGTCAGTTTCTGACAGTTGCAAGTGGTAATCGGAATGATATATTTGTTTATATGATGGAATGTGATTATGTGGTGAAGGACGATCAACGGTATGAACTACCCTGTTTTGGCTTCAGTGGTCAAGTCGGACCCAGTTAAGCTATCCAGAGGTCTTTGACCCAGTGGTTGAGGGGGAGCCAAGTCGGGCTCAGTGAACCAAGTCGGGTTCACGGGATATCAAGTCGGACTCCCAGCTGAAGGTCGATCCTTTAGTATCCGGATACTAGGCGTCAAATTTTATCTGAGAGTCAGTTGTTATAATTGATGAATTATAAGTTATGATGTGTAGATTTGCTGAGTGACATTTGTTATATTTGCCGAGTGGCATTTGTTGTATTTGCTGAGTGAAGTTTGTTCTATTGGCCGAGTATGATGTATTATAATTGCCGAGTGATAAAAATGCAATCGAACGTAGCTTATATATATATAACTTGTTAGATTTTGTTCTATATTAATTATGATGCCAAACACTCACCTTTGCTGTTATTTTAATTTAGTAACCAGTGACAGGGAAGAAGTCGGAGCCATGGAGTCGCGCCATGGGGGTGATCGATGCCAAGGCCCGAGTGACTTTGAGTGATTGTGTAGAGTATGTGTGTGTATAAGGAGTTTCCAAGTGTTTATTATTATCTGTGTGCCAACCTAATTTGAATCGGATATGAATTTATATTTTAAAATGCATTGATCTATATGTTTTCATGTTTGTTGTGACAGCTCATTAACTAGCGGATTCATTCCCAAGTGAGGGATAACCGAGAAACCCTCCTTCCGGGTGGAAGGTTAGAATGTCCCGAGTGAGATTGGTTGGGAGAGAGTTCCGAGTGAAGAAGGTGTATCATGATTCCGAGTAAAGAGAAGTTGGATGTGTCCGAGGGGAAATCTGGGTTTCTTCCGATGGAAGTAAGGGTAAGGTATTCACCGAGTGAGGATATTCAGGGAAGCGATAACGGAGTGAAGGAGGTTGAATTATCCCCGAGGGAGTTGTGACCGAACTAAGCTTTCTGAGTGACGGGTAGTAATGAGTCAAGTGTGGAAGGTCCGGGTGAGTGGAAGTTGAGTGTTTTCCGAGCGAAACCCTATTGCCGAGTAAACCATTTTACCAAGTGAATCCCATGTGAGTCCGCATGTGCGTCTTGCTCGCTTAGACTTTAGGTGTGGCATTCGCTCAAGCGAGTCGGTACTCGCCTAAGCGACTCTCGGATTCGCCTAGGAATTTTAGGGTCTCGCTCAGGCGAGTGACCTCTGTCCTCTTCTTCTTCTTTTGCTCTTTCTTTTTCTCCCGCTATTTCGACTCTATTTTACCGAGCGGATGTTATTCTGCGTGCACTCTTATTATCATATTAATTGCATCTAAGTGAATACTATTTATTATCAAGACCGAATAGAACCATTTCCGATCGGTTATTATTTTAACATACTTTTATTTAAAGAATTATTTTAGAACGGTTTTGTTCATACTGAGCATGATTTTATGTAGCTAAAAGAGGTAAATATTATTTTATATTTAGACCGAGTGGTTTAAATGTTAAAAGAAGTAAATACTAATTCATACTAAGATACAAATTTTATTCAACGTGAAAAATTTATTGTGAAAATAATTTGCCTATGTAAATAAAAAGGTAAATTAACCTAGGATGTTACAAAAAATGTTACATAATTAATCTAGTCAACCCAAAACCTAAATCTTTATCACATAATAAAACTTATATTTGTCCTTTAAAAATTTCTAATGTTGCTTTAGGCCTATATTTTATTTTTATGTTAGGTTTCGAAAATTCCTTTCCCTAAAACACCTCTTTTATGGCATTTTGAAGTTAAAGCCCAAGCCTAGCCTAGGGCTAACCTGACAATTTAATAATATTATTTTAATATTTTGAGGTTTCATAATTTATTTTCTATATCATTTTCACTTAGGGGTTTTACTTATTCGTTTCAGGAAATTTTAAATTTTAATCCTAACCCACCGATTTGCGTTTACCTTCGTATTTTTAGCTTAACTTAAGCTACGGTTGTCGGATTTAGGTGATTCTAGTTTTAAAATCTTTGTGACACAATTTAATATCATTTTTTATGAAGACCTCAAAAATTAATTCCAAGTAGATAATTCCTAGTTTATCATTTTTGCCACTTTTTTGCATGAAAGATGGTGACCTTACGCGTGCTTCCCTATTTCTAACATAACTTGGGATACAGGTGTCTGATTTTAACGACATTAGTCTCAAAATCTTTGTAACAAAATTTACTATGACTTTTATGAAGACACCAAAATCTATTTTTGAGCTAAAAAATACAAAATTGAGAAAAAAAGTCTCTGTCCCATATTAAAATTCTAGAAAACACATTTTTTGTATTATAGCCATAACTTTCATTCTAGACGTCGGATTTAGGTGTTCTTTGGCTCATTGAAAATAGGAAAGAAAGAGGAACAACTTTTATGTTGGTGATTTTTTAAAAAAACTAGACACATCATCCCCATGCAAGTATATTAAAATTCCAGCAAGCTTAAACTTTTTCTAGCATACATAAATAGAAAGGAAAAGGCCATGCATGTAAGGGTCAAGGGTCGTTTAGCTTACCAATGTCGATTTCGCACCGATCGACGACCAAGAGCCTTCATTTTGGCTTCGATCGAACCTCCGATCCAACGATCGGTTAAGGACGACGAAACCTTCAAGCTTTTCCACGATCGCGACTACACTCATAACAGGATCTGAGAGAAAGAAGAAGGAAGAGGATGGCTTCGAGTGGTGATAAACTTGGAGAAAATAGAGTGTTCAAGTGGCAAACTTTATAACTATATAGTCTCATACCTATACAGTTTTCAAATCCCTCTCATTTTGGTGTATCGTTTCAGTCATTCGCCCCTTCCGCTGGAAGCCTATAGGATCTGCTCATTGTTCGTGCCTTTGTACTGGTAATCACCCTCCACCTTTGATGATGCATGATTTATCTTTAATTCTTCACTTTAAATGTGTATAATTTGCCATCACTTAGTGTGTAATATATTACATTTTAACACATTTTCATCATTTGAGCTTTATGTAATATTTGATTTTTAATATGTGCCAAAAGAAAATGGATCCAAGAACTCAAGAATTCCAATCCAAAATGAAGATCAAAGTGCCTAAGAATCAAGGGAATCAAGGAATATGCAAAAGGATCTCAAAAAGGGTGGAAAAATACACAAAGAATGGAGAATCAGGTGGATGAATCGATTCATCCCCCACTTGAATCGATTCATACGGTTTAATGCACCCAGGATGTGATTTTTGAAGCTTGAATCGATTCATCAGCATTTTGAATCGATTCATCAGCATTTTGAATTAATTCATTCGGGTTTTAAAGGGTTGAATCGATTCTTCCCATATTTGAATCGATTCATACGTTAATTTTTAGGCCAGAATTGCATTTGGAACGCATGAATCGATTCATTTCACCATTGAATCGATTCATGAGTGAATTATTGGCCCAGGATCACGTTTTTAAGCTTTTGGATAGTGGGCAAGGCACTGAAGTTGATAATGGAGCGCTGAAGTTGATAATGGAGCACCATGGACTTGTTAATTGAAGAGTGCACCTTCCATTACAAATTGTTTATGGCATTGGCTTGCTTTTGGACTCCTATAAATAGGCACCATGAGAGAGCATCAGGGACATCAATTCCTTTAGAAACCATTCGTTCCTCATTTTTCCTCTTCTCTGTTTGCATTTCTTCTTCCAGTCAGTTCTTCATTTCCGGGTTAGGTTCTTTTTATTTTCAATTTGTTTTAATTATGGAGGGCTAAAACCCCTAGATTGATTTTCTTGGAGAATATTATAATGTAATTTTGAGGTCATTATTTTTAATATAGTATGCTTTTATTATTGTTATTTCTTCATAATCTTACTCTGCTTATTTAATTCCATTCTGTTTAATTAAATTTGTATGCTTAATCGGTTTAATTATTCAAATGGAATAAAATAAGATTTTAAATTAGAATGGATTAAGGAAATATGCATGCTTAATGAATATTTTCATAATCACTTTTAATAATTATAGTTGCTTAATTCCATAATATGAGAATAGATTATGTATGTAGGCGATGTTCTTACATATGCTCAATAATTCCTAGATTTTATGATCTTGACTCCTTTTGCTAATTAGGATGCTTGATTAAAATATTCATTTTTTTGAAAGTAAAGGAATTATGAATTGAAAAAGACGCTTAGTTGATTAATTCAAATTGAGCTAAGAAATTAACAGTAATAAAAGTATACAAATTATCTTTAGTGAACCAAGGATAAATTTATTTACAATACTCCAAGAAAATCAATCGCTTGTTATTTATTGTTTTAAATCCTATAATTACTTTGTTTTAATTTTAATTGTGACAACAAAAATCAATCAAACCCCCCCCCCCCCCAATTGTATGCTTGTTGAACTTATGTTTGTAAAAAAATTTAGTTGTTGAGTTTTTATTTTTAATTGTTAAAAAATTAGTTTAAGACTTGATTTTTCCTAAATTTTTGTGTTGATCCTTGAGAGAATGACCTAGGTTGACACCCTAGTACTACATTAATTAATTTTAATGTACTAATTTGACGAAATCATGACTGTAAAAATATTCACGTCAAATTTTGGCGTCGCAGCCGGGGATCAACGATCTTTAGGAAAAATTCTTGTTTTAGATTAATTTTTTTTGTATAAATTGAAAAATAAAAATATAAAAAAATATAAAAAAAATTTTGTTTGTTTTTTTTATTTTATTTCTTTTGCATGATTTAGGATTCTTATGATTTATTGCTCATGATGATCAAATATCTTGTTGTATGCTATGTATGACTAGAAGAACTTTTGAGCATTTATATTCATTTGATCCTGAAATTGAAAGAACTTTTCATAGGTTAATTAGAGAAGCTAGATTTAATAATAACTTTGTTGATATTGATAGTGATAGTATTTTTTCTGAATCTGCTGAAAGTACTACTGCTAGTTTTTCTAATATGGCTGAACCTCGTGAAAGAACTCTTAGAGAACTAGCTGCACCTGAATTCACATACGAAAGTTTGTGTATTCAATATCCTGATGAGGATGTCCCTTTTATACTTAAGACCGGACTTATACACTTGTTGCCTAAGTTTCATGGTCTTGCGGGTGAAGATCCGCACAAACACCTCAAAGAATTCCACATTGTGTGTTCTACAATGAAACCCCAAAACATTCAAGAAGACCATGTCTATCTTAAAGTGTTTCCTCATTCTTTAGAGGGTGTTGCTAAGGATTGGCTCTATTACCTTGCTCCAAGATCAATCACAAGTTGGAATGACTTAAAGAAAATGTTCTTGGAAAAATTCTTTCCTGCCTCTAGAACAACTGCAATCCGTAAAGACATATCTGGCATTAGGCAACTCTCTGGAGAAAGTCTTTATGAGTATTGGGAGAGATTTAAGAAACTCTGTACAAGTTGCCCTCACCACCAAATTTCTGAACAACTTCTTCTTCAGTACTTCTATGAAGGTCTGCACCACGTTGATCGTAACATGATTGATGCGGCAAGTGGATGAGCTTTAGGAGATATGACTGCTGCTGAAGCAAGAAATCTGATTAAGAAGATGGCATCTAACTCTCAACAATTTGGTGTGAGAAATGATTCTTTCAAACCCATGTTTGATTCCAATTCTAGTTCATCTGGAATTAAATTGGAGAGCAAACTTGATGCTTTCACCACTCTGGTCATATAATTGGCAGTAAATCAAAAATCTATAACTGCTAAAGTATGTGGCATTTGCTCTTCACAAGAGCACCCCACTGATTGTTGTCCTTCTCTACAAGAAAAGGATAATAATAGTCCTCAAGCCTATACAGCTAACATCTACCATGATAGACCTTTACCACCACAACAACAACAAAACCATGACCTTTCCACCAACAGATACAATCCAGATTGGAGAAACCATCCAAATTTGAGATGGGGCAACCAACAACAAAATCCCCAACCCCCATTTCAAAACAATGCACCAACCTTCCAAAGACCTACACCTCAACCATCCACAAGTGGCCCTTCTTTGGAGGATCTAGTGAAACAAATGGCTACACAGAACTTAGAGTATCAACAGAGGAATGATGCTACCATCCAGAGTTTAAGCAACCAAATTGGGCAATTGGCTTCATCATTAAGCCAATTACAATCTCAAAACTATGACAAATTACCATCTCAACCAGCTGCAAATCCAAGAAATGTGAGTGCAATTCAGTTAAGATCAGGTAAGAACCTTGAAGTACCCATACCTAAGGAACCTGAAAAACAAACAACTGAGCCTGAAATAGTTGAGAATGATATACCCTCTTCAAGCAAATCTGAGATACAACCACCCCAAATTCCACTTCATATCCCTCTTCCTTTCCCACCAAAAGCAATTCCAAGTAAGAAGATGGAAGAAGTGGACAAAGAAATTTTGGATACTTTCAGGAAAGTGGAAGTGAATATACCTTTTCTTGATGCAATCAAGCAAATTCCCAAGTATGCCAAATTTCTGAAGGAGTTGTGTACTCACAAGAGGAGACTCAAAGGGAATGAAAGGATAAGCATGGGAAGGAATGTATCTGCACTGCTTGGTAAGGAAATTTCAAATATTCCTGAGAAATGCAAAGATCCAGGTACGTTTTCTATACCTTGTATCATAGGCAATAACAAATTTGAAAATTGCATGTTAGATTTAGGAGCTTCAATAAATGTTATGCCTATGTCTGTTTTCAAATCATTATCTCTTGGAAATTTACAACCTACTGGTGTAGTAATTTAGCTAGCCAATAGGAGCACTGCTTACCCTGCTGGAGTTATAGAGGATGTTTTGGTTCAGGTAGAATAATTTGTTTTCCCTGCTGACTTTTTCATACTTGATATGGAAGAAGGTATGCCTCAAATTCCTGTTCTTATCATTTTGGGAAGACCATTTTTGAAAACAGCTTGAACCAAAATAGATGTTCATTCTGGAACTCTCTCTATGGAATTTGGTGACACGAGAGTTCAATTTAATATTCTTGATGCCATG
The DNA here is from genome assembly GCA_037962975.1 of Clitoria ternatea. Taxonomy (NCBI): domain Eukaryota; kingdom Viridiplantae; phylum Streptophyta; class Magnoliopsida; order Fabales; family Fabaceae; genus Clitoria; species Clitoria ternatea. Next base: position 18,861,648 of record CM075673.1, on the reverse strand, counting down.
AAATATCCATCTGAAAATCATTCTGTTTTCCAAATTGACATTATTGATGAACTAGTTTTTGAACATTTTTCTAATGTTGATTTGGAATACATGGATGATTCAAACAAATGTTTTGCATGCAATGATTCTGGAAGTTATGATATTTGTGCTGAAATTGATAAATACATAATTTCTGATTTAGAGTCTTTAGATATACCTGTTAACCATAAGGAGCTGAATGCAGGATTTCAAGAAAATTCTAACAAAATTTTTGAGGTGCAAGCAGCAGAATCAAAATCTACTTTGTTAGTTCCATCTGTTTTGCAGGCACCCAAGTTAGAATTGAAAGCCCTACCTGAGAACCTAAAGTATGTATACTTAGGGGATAATGAATAGCTCCCGGTGATAATTTCCACTTCTCTTGATGAAAATCAAGAAGAAAAATTGTTGCAGGTATTGAAAAGACATAAGAAGGCTATAGGATGGACATTGGCAGACATTCCTGGAATTAGTCCATCCATGTGTATGCATAGAATATTTCTGGAGGAAAATACTAAAGCAGTAAGACAGCCCTAGAGGAGACTCAACCCTGTAATCCTTGATGTGGTTAAGAAGGAGATTACCAAGCTTCTACAAGCAGGAATCATTTATCCTATCTCTGATAGCCGATGGGTGAGTCCGATTCAAGTGGTTCCTAAGAAAACAGGGATCACAGTTGTGAAAAATGAAAAGGATGAATTGATCCCAACTAGAGTGTAAAATAGTTAGAGAGTCTGTATTGATTACAGGAGACTAAACCAGGCAACAAAGAAGGACCATTTCCCTTTACCCTTCATCGATCAAATGCTTAAGCGTCTTGCAGGTAAGTCTCACTACTGTTTTCTTGATGGATTCTCTGGATATTTTTAGATTCACATTGCACCTGAGGATCAAGAAAAGACCACATTCACCTGTCCCTTTGGCACATTTGCTTATAGGAGAATGCCATTTGGCCTATGTAATGCTCCTGGAACTTTCCAAAGATGCATGATAAGTATTTTTCATGATTTCATTGAAAATTGCATAGAGGTGTTTATGGATGATTTTACTATCTATGGATCTTTATTTAATGCATGCCTTGATAGTTTGGATAAAGTTTTAAACAGATGTATTGAAACTAACCTTGTCTTGAACTATGAAAAATGTCATTTTATGGTAAAACAAGGAATAGTTTTAGGGCATGTAATCTCTGAGAAAGGAATTGAGGTAGATCTTGCCAAAATAGAAGTTATATCACATTTGCCTTACCCCTCTTGTGTTCAAGAGGTTCGTTCTTTTCTTGGTCATGCAGGATTCTACAGAAGATTCATAAAGGATTTCAGCAAGAAGGCTAGACCACTATCCAGTCTGCTTCAAAAGGATGTGGTATTTGAGTTTGATGAAAAGTGTAAGGAGGCTTTTAATTGCCTCAAGCAAGCATTGACCACAACCCCAATAATTCAAGCACCTGTTTGGACAGCCCCATTTGAGTTGATGTGTGATGCCTCTAATTATGCATTGGGAGTTGTCCTTGGTCAAAAGATTGACAAGCAGCCTAGGGTCATTTACTATGCATCTAAAACTTTAGATGCTACCCAGGTAAATTACACCACCACTGAAAAAGAGCTCTTGGCCATTGTTTTTGCATTAGATAAGTTTAGATCTTACCTACTCGATTCTCGAGTAGTTGTCTTTACTGACCATGCAGCTCTAAAGTACTTGTTGAAGAAAGGTGGGTCCAAGCCAAGATTAATTCGTTGGATGGTTTTGCTCCAAGAGTTTGACTTGGAAATTCATGACAGAAGTGGAACACAAAACCTTATGGCAGACCATTTAAGAAGAATTGAGAATGCTCATGATTCGACACCTATTCGGGACCATTTTCCCGATGAACACCTCATGAGTATTTCTAACTCTTTTGATTCACCTTGGTTTGCTAACATTGTAAATTATCTTGTTGCTTCTGTTTTTCCACCATGTGCATCCAAAAACCAAATTTCAAAATTAAAAAGTGATGCAAAGTATTATATTTGGGATGACCCGTATTTGTGGAAATTGTGTAATGATCAGGTGATTCGAAGATGCATTCCCGATCATGAAATAGAATCAGTTCTTCGATTCTGCCATGCTTTACCAGTTGGTGGACATTTTGGTCCATAAAGAACAACAAGGAAGGTGTTGGATTCTAGTTTATATTGGCCCATAATTTTTAAGGATGCATGGAGAATTTGTAACACCTGTGAGAAATGCCAAAGAGCTAGTAATGCTACCGCATAGAGACAACAGATGCCTCAGCAACCTATGTTATTTTGTGAAGTATTTGATGTTTGGGGCATTGATTTTATGGGACCATTTCCTCCATCCTTTGGTTTTACTTACATTTTATTGGCTATAGATTATGTTTCTAAATGGGTGAAAGCTAAAGCCACAAAAACTAGTGATGCTCGAGTTGTTGTGGATTTTGTTAGATCTTAAATTTTTTGCAGGTTTGGCATCCCGAGAGCAATCATTAGTGATCAAGGAACACACTTCTGCAACAGGACCATGCAAGCTATGCTCAGGAAGTATGGGGTTATTCATAGAGTCTCTACTCCATATCACCCCCAAACTAATGGACAAGCAGAAGTGTCTAACAGAGAAATCAAAAGAATCCTGGAAAAGATAGTACAGCCTAATAAAAAGGATTGGAGCAGGAAACTGGATGATGCTCTTTGGGCACATAGAACAGCTTTTAAAGCACCTATAGGAATGTCTCCCTATAGAATTGTTTTTGGTAAGGCATGTCATCTTCCAGTGGAGATTGAGCATCGTGCTTATTGGGCTGTAAAAGCTTGCAATTTAGCACTTGATCAAGCAGGTAAAGAAAGGAAATTACAACTGAATGAGCTTGATGAGATCCGTTTGGCAGCTTATGAGAACTCGAGGTTTTATAAAGAGAAAACAAAGAGATTCCATGATAGTTCAATAGCTAGAAAGGATTTTACTGCTGGACAGAAAGTGCTACTGTTTAATTCCCGGTTGAAACTGATGGCCGAAAAATTGCGCTCCAAATGGGAAGGACCTTTCATTGTTACTAATGTATTTCCCCATAGAGCTGTGGAAATAAAAAGTGAAAACTCCAATAAAAGCTTCAAGGTTAATGGACAACGTTTGAAGCCATTTCATGAAAATCCTTCACTTGTGGATGTTACAATGGAGGAACATGCTTTGGGGGAACCACTTCTTGATCCCCCTTGAGGGAGTTTTTCTTACCCATCTTTTTACTTTTTCATTATATTGTCTATTTTGTATGCTCTATCTTACATTAAGGATAATGTATGATTTAAGTGTGGAGGTGGGAATATTGTTGTAGATTGTTTTGTTGTTGTGTGATTTTTGTGTGACTATGTTAAATAAAAAAAATTAAAAAATAAAAGATTTTGTGTGTTTTTTTTGTTTTAAAAAGGCATGTTTTATTGGAATTTTAAGATATGCATGAGCAACAGGTAAATTCTTTCATGTCTGATATGAGCTTAATGATATGTTATAATTTGAACTCAAGCAATTTTGGTATGATGAGAATGACATGATAATTGATAGATGATCATATATGATAGAATTATACCTTGTGAGATTTTTAAGCCTTAAAATTTGATGGATCACTTTACGCCATCTGAATTCTTTCATGTGTGATTAATTCCTGAAAGCTTACATCCTAATTTTTGTCTTGTTTCTTGATGATACTTGAAACTCATATGAATGTATTTGAAATGATACAGGCATTTTGTTCAATTAAGCCACTAAGCCAAATAAGCCTACCATGAATAAATTATCTCTTGCTAGCCATTTTGAGCCTATTTAACTGTTTCCTTGTTGCAGCTCAAATAAGCCATGGATGAAAAACCAAAAATATACCTACCTTAAGGAATATATTGGAGCTTTGGAATCAAGTCAAAAACAGGCATTCAAATAAGTGTGGGGGTGTGCAAAAAGGAATTGCAACTCTTGTTCCAAGTGTTATGCAATCTCAATAATAATAATAATAATAATAATAAATAATATTATGATTATGACTTAATATCATACAATAAATGTTTTACCCTCACTATTTGCCAGTTAAATTAATTGCTTCATCATTCTTTTTGGTATTTTAAAAAAATTCATCCATTTTAATCTTGGCCACATTACAACCCTACAAAGCCCTGTTGATCTATACATGCATTTGTGTTGATTGTGGAATTGAGAAACTTGCCAAATTTTTAGACTGTTTATTTTTCAGGAAATGTTTAGAGAGTATACACAAACCTTAAACACTTGAGAGTTGAGAGTATGTCTTGTGAGGTTCTATCACTTATGATCTTCTTTTCAGTTTAATTTAATTTTCACATGCCTAAGTGTTTGAATGATTTTTATATATATCTTGATGCTCTGTATCTTGCATGTTGAATAACTCTTGTTTTTCTGTATATTCCTAAGATTTCATGCCAATTCTGTGTGTTGTTTTCAACTTAATGTTTTCAATAAATTGAGATACTTGTTTTTATTTTAATTTTGCCCGGGAGTGCAAAAGAATAAGTATGGGAGTATTTGATGATGCATGATTTATCTTTAATTCTTCACTTTAAATGTGTATAATTTGCCATCACTTAGTGTGTAATATATTGCATTTTAACACATTTTCATCATTTGAGCTTTATGTAATATTTGATTTTTAATATGTGCCAAAAGAAAATGGATCCAAGAACTCAAGAATTCTAATCCAAAATGAAGATCAAAGTGCCTACGGATCAAGGGAATCAAGGAATATGCAAAAGGATCTCAAAAAGGGTGGAAAAATACACAAAGAATGAAGAATCAGGTGGATGAATCGATTCATCCCCTACTTGAATCGATTCATACGGTTTAATGCACCCAGGATGTGAATTTTTGAAGCTTGAATCGATTCATCAGCATTTTGAATCGATTCATCAACATTTTGAATCAATTTATTCGGGTTTTAAAGGGTTGAATCGATTCTTCCCACATTTGAATCGATTCATACGTTAATTTTTAGGCCAGAATTGCATTTGGAACGCATGAATCGATTCATTTCACCATTGAATCGATTCATAAGTGAATTATTGGCCCAGGATCACGTTTTCAAGCTTCTGGATGGTGGGCAAGGCATTGAAGTTGATAATGGAGCACTGAAGTTGATAATGGAGCACCATGGACTTGTTAATTGAAGAGTGCACCTTCCATTACAAATTGTTTATGGCATTGGCTTGCTTTTAGACTCCTATAAATAGGCACCATGAGAGAGCATCAGGGACATCAATTCCTTCAGAAACCATTCGTTCCTCATTTTTCCTCTTCTCTGTTTGCATTTCTTCTTCCAGTCAGTTCTTCATTTCCGGGTTAGGTTCTTTTTATTTTCAGTTTGTTTTAATTACGGAGGGCTAAAACCCCTAGATTGATTTTCTTGGAGAATATTATAATGTAATTTTGAGGTCATTATTTTTAATATAGTATGCTTTTATTATTGTTATTTCTTCATAATCTTACTCTACGTATTTAATTCCATTCTGTTTAATTAAATTTGTATGCTTAATCGGTTTAATTATTCAAATGGAATAAAATAAGATTTTAAATTAGAATGGATTAAGGAAATATGCATGCTTAATGAATATTTTCATAATCACTTTTAATAATTATGGTTTGCTTAATTCCATAATATGAGAATAGATTATGTATGTAGGCGATGTTCTTACATATGCTCAATAATTCCTAGATTTTATGATATTGACTCCTTTTACTTAATTAGGATGCTTGATTAAAATATTCATTTTTTTGAAAGTAAAAGAATTATGAATTGAAAAAGACGCTTAGTTGATTAATTCAAATTGAGCTAAGAAATTAACAGTAATAAAAGTATACAAATTATCTTTAGTGAACCAAGGATAAATTTATTTACAATACTCCAAGAAAATCAATCGCTTGTTATTTATTGTTTTAAATCCTATAATTACTTTGTTTTAATTGTGACAACAAAAATCAATCAAACCCCCCCCTAATTGTATGCTTGTTGAACTTATGTTTGTAAAAAAATTTAGTTGTTGAGTTTTTATTTTTAATTGTTAAAAAATTAGTTTAAGACTTGATTTTTCCTAAATTTTTGTGTTGATCCTTGAGAGAATGACCTAGGTTGACACCCTAGTACTACATTAATTAATTTTAATGTACTAATTTGACGGAATCACGACTGTAAAAATATTCACGTCAACCTTCATCAACGTTCGGGGTGTCACAATGTTTATTAGTTGAGTAAGGAAAAAAAGTCATTGGCTTGCTAGGTTGACCTGCCATACCCTACCAAAAAGCTAGAAAAAATACAAGGCGAGACAGACCGAATTTAGTATAATTATAACCTAACTTTTTCTAACCCGCCTTGCCATTTTTGGCGGGCTAGCCATTGAAACCAACTCGTTTTGGCATCCTTAATTAAGACATCATTTCTAGTATGAGATAGATAAAAAAGATGAGTAAAAATGTTAGAAATAATAAATGATAATTTTATAATTAAAATAGATATTTAATATTATTTTGATTCTATAAGAATTTGTTTTAAAATAATAGTAGTATGGAGGAAATTGAAGGAATGCAATATAAGATTTATAATTTAATATTTTTATATGGTATTTAAGAAACATTGTTTTACTAATATTGTATAAGATTATATTAAACTATCGCACATTTATAATTAAGAAAAACTTATATAATTAGAGAGAAGAGGCGTATCAAGTGTTGAGCAGGAAAAAAAAAGGCATATCAAGAGGCATTGTATGGTTGTGTAATCATATTAAAGTGGCGTCCCATTTTTACGAATGAAAATGATTTTAAAGAATGTGGAATGTGCATGCACGTGTGATATCGATTTTGGTGGTAGAAGGGACCAATTTGAGCTTTGCCATTCAGATATTAATATTGAGGCTTATTAGGGCCACAACTTTTATCATCTCATCATTACCAATTATTACTATCGGACATTAAAATGTCGGTAATTATTATCATTATTATTATTACTCACTTGCTGATTTGATTGACTAATTAGTAACACCCTTTGTTTCTTTCCACATTTTTAATTTATTTCCAGTTGGAGTATAATATTTCAATGGCGGCAACCGACTGTCCACCCGCACCCCTTTTAGTAATTGTGATTATTTGGACAAGCTGATTATTTAACTCTATTTTTCTCTTAATTATATTCTTAATTGAGCTTTCATGCTAATTCCACATTGTTTCCATTCTACATTTTACATAGTAAACTAACACAAAGGTGTTGGTTGTCTATTCTTAGACCTATACGATGTGGGTGTCCTTTTTTCCACCACATAATTAGTCAAAAGCACGCATCCAAGAAAATCAAGCGATACAGGAAATGTGAAGGAAGAGATTACAATGGTTAGACATTAATAATTTTTTAAAAGGAATCTTTTTTTTATTTTTTTTATCTCATACAAAATTATTTTTATTATATCATACAATAATAAGAAATATAATTGTATTATATTCTATAATATACGTGTGTACACAATACTCGTTTCGATCCACGCGATTTGTTATATAGAATGAGTTGTTTAATCTTCGCATTGGATACAGAATTAAAAGTAATATTTTATTAAATTTTTTACAGAATCTGTTTAGAAAATAATGTGAGAATTAAAAGTAATATTTTATTAAATTTTTTACAGAAATTGTTTAGAAAATAATGTGAATGAATATTAATATATTTTTTTAATTTTTATTTATTAGCTTTTATAAAATTAAACAGATTAAATAAACTATAGAACATAGATAACCATCTTATGCCTAAGAATAACATAAACTTCCAGAGTTGCAAAGTTGCACAGCTTCAAAGTTTTCAAATTGAAATGTATTTTATTTACTTCCAACCTTTTTTTGTTTTTGGTAAAATGAGACTTCCATTCAAAAGAAACAAATGGGCTCAAGAGCCCAGGAGTACAATACACAAGGCCAGAAATAAAAAACTAAAGCTCAGGCCTGCTTATACTCAAGAAACTTTTTTTTTTGGCCATACTCAAGAAACCTTTGAAATCGGGAAAGAAACAACATAAACTTCCAGATATTTCTTTGCCAAAAAAAAAAACTTCCAGATATTTTGAAATCTGAATAATCATGGGCTAAACAGAGGCCCGACTTTCAAACAAAAATGATGGTAATTAAAATAAGCCTTTATTTGGAATGTATTTATTAACCATTTTTTCTAAAAAAAAGTCTTTATTCACAAAAAAAAGTCTTTGTTTGGGACGAAGGAAACATGGGGAAAGAAATTGGAAATGGGAAAATGAGATGAAAAAATAAAGATTTTTTTTATTTGTGTAGGGTGAAAAAGATGTTGCAGATAAAAAAAGTAGTGGAACTCAACGAAAGTTAATTTTCTCCTTAAATTAAAGGAAACGTGATGAGATTTTTTTAATAAATATTATTTAAAATTTAAGAATAATTATTTTATAAATTTAAATTTATTATTAAAAATGAACTTTTTACATATAAAATTTAATTTATTTCCTATATAATAATTTATTTTTACCCACTTTCTTTTCATTCTTCTAAACAAAAAAGATTCATTTATCCACTCATTTCTATTGTATAGTTAATATCGTATCTTCATCTTATTTATTTTATTTTTTATTTCTTTTCTATTTTGCCTAAAGGATGGTGTCAAAAGAAATACCCTAAAAAGAAAACCATCACCTAGTCATTGTAGGGCCCATCAACAATTTTGGGCTGAATCCAGGCCCAACACTTCACTGACGTAAAACACGACCCGAAATAAAAGGAGAAGAAAAGAAGGAAAAAGCTCCATATCATAAACCCTGCCCTTAAACCCCCCAAAGACTCAGAAAGAGCGTCTCAACAGCAACCATGGTGAAGGCGTACCTCCGATACGAGCCGGCGGCGTCCTTTGGAGTGATAGCGTCGGTGGATTCCAACATTGCATACGACAGCTCCGGCAAGCACCTCTTCTCTCCGGCACTCGAGAAGATCGGCGTTTGGCACGTGCGCCAGGGAATCTGCACCAAAACCCTAACCCCTTCCTCTTCGTCACGCGCTCCTTCCCTCGTTGTCACCTCCATCGCCTCCTCCCCGTCCTCCTTGGTAATCATCGATTTTCCATTCTCCGTGCCTTAAGTCACGAATTACTTGAACCGTTTTGGTTGTTGCAGATTGCTGGCGGTTATGGCGATGGCAGTGTAAGGATTTGGGACTCCGATAATGGAATGTGTGAGACTACTTTGAATGGACACAAAGGTGCTGTCACTGCTCTTCGCTACAACAAGGCTGGTTCCTTACTCGCCTCTGGCAGCAAGGATAATGATGTTATACTGTGGGATGTGGTCGGTGAAACCGGGCTCTTTCGTCTTCGCGGTCATCGCGGCCAGGTTTGGTTTTCCTGTTGTTGAAACTAATGGTTGAAGTTTAACTTGAATGCTACTGTTATTGGTTCTATACTTGGTTGGTGTAATTTTGCTCTTTTCCGATGGTTGTGTGGTGTAGAGATTTAATATTTGAATTAAGAGAGTTATAGTGTATTTGTATATACTAACGAGACATTGGAATGATTTGGGATAATATATCATTTCCTTCTAAAAAAATCTGTAGAGAATATTTAACATGAAACTAAATGTTTGGCTTCTGTCTAAAACAGCATATGACAGTTTTTTTTGTGTTTCTGGTTTATTTGTGGCAGGTGACTGATGTTGTTTTTGTTAGCTCTGGGAAAAAGCTTGTAAGTTCCTCGAAAGACAAGTTCTTGAGAGTGTGGGATCTTGATACCCAGCACTGCATGCAAATTGTTGGTGGCCATCATAGTGAAATATGGTCCCTAGATATTGACTCAGATGAAAGATACTTAGTAACTGGTTCTGCTGATAAGGAGCTTCGTTTTTATGTGATCAAGAATGAGTATGTGGAAGGGGAATCTGTAAATGGTGGTGGAGATTCTTCAGTTCAAAACAAATGGGAGGTTTTGAACTATTTTGGTGAAATTCAACGGCAAAGTCAGGATAGAGTTTCAACAGTACAGTTCAACAAGTCAGGGAATCTGCTAGCTTGCCAAGTTGCTGGAAAGACCATAGAAATATACCGTGTATTGGATGATTCTGAAGCAAAGCACAAAGCAAAAAGAAGGCTTAAGCGTAAGAAAGAGAAGAAGCATGGAAAAGAGGCTTCAGAAGGAATAGAAAATGGAGACAAGAATATTGAGAACAAAGGAGAAAGTTCTTCCATGACTCACGGGCACATAGAAACGATGAAGCCCACAGTTATTGTGGCTGATGTTTTTAAGTTGTTGCATACTATTAGAGCTAGCAAAAAGATATGCTCCTTTTCTTTCTGTCCAATCACTCCAAAGAATTCACTGGCTAGTGTAGCATTGTCCTTGAACAATAATCTAGTTGAGTTTTATTCCATTGAACGTGAAGATACCAAAAAAACACTTGCTATTGATCTTCAAGGACACCGGTCTGATATTAGAAGTCTCGCGCTTAGTTCAGATAATAATTATCTGATGTCAACCAGTCACAATGCTGTAAAGATTTGGAACCCAAGCACAGGCTCATGCCTAAGGACCGTTGAGTCTGGGTATGGACTATGTTGTTTAATTCTTCCCTCTAATAAGTATGGACTTGTTGGAACTAAAGATGGAACCATAGAAATTATTGACATTAGAAGTGGCACACGTCTTGAAGCAATGGAAGCTCATGGTGGTCCTGTTCGCTCAATTGCTGCCATGCCAGATAAAAATGGTTTTGTTACAGGAAGTGAAGATCATGATGTGAAGTTTTGGGCGTACCAAATTAAGCAAAAACCTGGTCAAGTGTGTCCTTAACGTCATTCAATTCAAATATTTGTTTGCCTTTAGGACATACTCAAACTTAACATTTTTTTATCATATACTGCACATAAAATATAGGCAACAATCTAGAAATTGTTTTGTTTATAATAGTAATAATTTAGTATTTCATCAAGGAGCTTATCTGTATTAGAATGTTCTTACCATGTCCTATGTTGTGTTTATGTTGCTATGATCCAATTATTACAATACATGAAATAGGGATAAGCAGAAAGCATCAACTGATCACACTATGTGGTTACGGCCAACCTAATTGAGGTTTGACCAATAAAAAAAAATCTGTTGGTTCAACAAAGTTTTGACTGTCTTGAACAACATAAATGATCGATATTAACCATTAGATTTTTCTATTTTCACAACTCTGTTTCCCCAACTAGTTACCAAACGGGCCCTTAGTTGTTTTTACATGTTATTCCTCAAATTGATATAAACAGAAAACATGCATGTACATATATATAGGTAGGAGCTACTGAATACTAATGACAATGATGACAAACCAAGTGAATCACTTAAAGAAATTGAAACTATTGATATTAATGGGGAGAGTAATGCAATGTCTTCTGTTTTGGTGCACTTAATCCATTTCTCTTTAATATTTTTCTCTCAATTTTTTGGGGGATGTTCTTCACTGGAAAAGTTAGGAAACAAATATTTTTCATATATTTATACTGGCACTGTTTTTGTTTTCCCTATATATATTTTTTTCTGTAAATGTATGTGCATCTGTTCCCTATCCCCATTCTGCAGCCCTCCTGCTTTATTCATATATCCTCTAAGTAGTTCTGATTTAACGCATGCCAAATCACCTGAGAGAGATGATTATATCAATATCTGATTTGTTTATTAACACTTAATTTACACTTTTTTAGGTTGCTAAGGAATTTGCTGTGTCAAATGTCAGTACCATGAAAATGAATGATGATGTTGTAGTGATTGCAATTAGCCCTGATGCTAAATATATTGCTGTTGCTCTTTTGGACAGCACTGTGAAGGTTAGATGCATTGATCTTGTCTGTTCAGGTTGATAATCTTTGGTTTACAAAGATTACCTCTTGAGTTTCATTTGTTTTATTAACATTTTCTTTTATATCCTCACACCTTAAAAATCAAAATGTGTATTCACAAAGCTTATGTTCTTTGCATGTCTTGGTGATTTGAGAAATTTAGCACTATTTTTATATAGTAGATTTGTTTGTTAGATATAGTAGATATAGAAGAGAATGAGACTGAACATCTTCCTTCTATAATTCAATCATACCTTCTTAGGTTTCCAATCTTTGGAATTTACTTGTTTTCATGATATAAGAACTGGACAGTGGAAAGGTTTATATAAAATATGTCAACTAGATTTGGTTTTCTACAAAGTGGTACAGGGTAAATTGATAGATAAATTAATTACGTTTCTGTTAATGTTGCTTCTCAAATAAAATGTTGAATTATATTATAGGTGTGTTGAAAATGCTAACTACTATTTGTGCTGCTATGGGCTTGTGGTGGCTTTTATTTATGCATTAGTTCTATTATATCATTTTAATATCTTATTTTAATGATTTCATCAATTTTCCAGGTGCACTTTGTAGACACGTTCAAATTCTTCCTTTCATTATATGGCCACAAGCTGCCTGTTCTGTGTATGGATATCTCATCAGATGGAGATTTAATTGTGACCGGTTCTGCGGATAAAAATATAAAGATCTGGGGTTTGGATTTTGGTGACTGTCATAAATCCATTTTTGCGCATGCTGACAGGTGCTACATAATATATCTATCATTGTTTTTTTTCTTTATCTGTTTTCTTAATTGGGAGTATGGGCGAAGCTGTAGTTGAAGTATCTGATGCAATTTTCATTTCAGTGTTATGGCAGTGCAATTTGTTCCCAGGACACATTATGTGTTCAGTGTTGGAAAAGACCGCCTTGTAAAATATTGGGATGCTGATAAATTTGAGCTGCTGTTGACTCTTGAAGGCCATCATGCATATATTTCATGCCTCGCGGTCAGTAATCGTGGTGATTTTATTATGACTGGATCTTGTGATCGGTCCATTCGTCGCTGGGATCGTACTGAAGAACAGTTTTTCATTGAGGTATACAGGTTTTGTGTAGGATAGGTCTACACTTGTTACATGCAGGACAAAGGGGCAATGCCTCTAATTACATATTTTCAACAGTAAAACCTCTGATAAGATATTGTTGTTACTAGAATAGATTTGCTTCAGTGGAATAAGATAGATAGACATTTTTTGCAGGAAGAAAAGGAGAAAAGGTTGGAGGAGATGTTTGATGCTGATCTTGACAATGCATTTGAAAACAAGTATCCACCTAGGGAAGAAATACCAGAGGAGGGAGCTGTGGCTTTAGCTGGGAAAAAAACTCAGGAAACCCTTACTGCAACTGACTTAATTATTGAGAGATTAGACATTGCAGAAGCTGAAAAAAAGCGTATTGCAGAACATCAGGTTTACATCTGATCCCCCTAGATATATGAATGCCTAAACTTGCTTTATCTCAAAAGTGAATCTGCAAGACATGCTTGTGTAGCTAGATGCATATATAAGATAGATTGATACATTACCCATGCACAAACGCACTTTAAATGTGAGGTAGGATACAGTGATTGTTGACTTTGGAATACATGGAGAGGAACATAAAGATTGTTTAAACTTTAATGATTTAACACCTGGAAACTTGTCCAGAGTAGAATACAACCACTGTTGTTGTCCTCCACCATGTACCCTAAACAAATTGGTCCATTAAACAATGTGATTAGGTGAGGTCTGTGAACTTGCAGCAAGTGATTTGTGTTAATCCTATCAAGTACTGCTGTCCAGACAGTGGTCTCCACTTTTGATTTCCAAAAGCAAATATCAAATTGAAAGTAAAATTATACAAATTTAAGTGTGTAAATATGCAAACAGCAAAACTAATACTGCCTTATCCCATTAGGTATGGTTAGTCGTGTGAATTAAAGTAAGCCCTTGGGTTCTATCAAACCAAGATTTCAATAAATCCATTTAGTATGCATGATTACAGAAAATATATACGATTTATCATGAGTGTGATAAATAACTAAAACAACTAAGGAAGATTATCTTATGTCTTGTTTAATCGAACCTGATAGTGTTGCAAATTATTTGGTTTTGGATTGCAGGAGGAGAAAAATATTAATAGAAACATTGCTGTCTTTCAAGCAAATCCCCTTATGAATGGACTTTCACCTTCTGACTACATTCTAAGTGCATTTGCAGATATTCACTCCAATGATTTGGAGCAAACATTACTGGTATGTTTGGGGTTTGCATCTTTCTTCCATGTTGTTTTCATGCATATATAATATAGGGCACTTCAGATTAATGTATTTGGGCCCAGTCCAATTCTTATTACAGTTTTTAAGTTAAAATTGATTCTAAATCATGACACTATGAGCAGAGCAGTGTTAAAGTATTGATTGTGTAATCTGATGAGTAGATTGGACTTGTTGATCCAGTACTACCTTTTTTATTGTTCATTTATGATCTGTATTGGTTCTTGCATCCTAGCTCCTTATAATATATAACTATGATGAAATTTATTTAAATTTTGATCTTATATGTGTTAATGATTAGTCTTAATTACAGTGTCATCAATAGTGGATGGCCGTGAGCCAAAAAAAAGCCATAAAAGGCTATGGTGGAAGCCATGATGGTTATATAAAAATATGTATGTATGCATAAAAGTACACTAAGGGTGTGTTTGGATAGCGGCAAATAGTAGAGCACGATGATCGCTATTTAAAAATCTTATGATACACGTATAACATGTTATATTCATATAGAATTGCAAAGACATAAACACAATCATCATTCCAATTATAATACCACAAGCATAGGTCCTATACTAAACAAAATATGCAGTCATAGGTAGTCAATAATTAGAAAACTAGAGTCAATCATAGGTCCCCATCATTCCAATTAACATGCTTTCATGTAGCAAAAAGACATGTTATTTATATATACAAAAAGTACTGTCATGTGTGGTAGTTAAAGTCTAAAAGTGATTCCCTAGATCCTAATCCAATCTGCTTTAGATTCTGATAGATGATCCTCCCATGATTGGCACTCTCCTCCTCACTGCTGCTTTTTTGGATGTGTTCTTCCCCTTTTTCTTCATCTACTTCTGTTTCTCCCTCTTCCTCTTGCATAACATGCTTCCCCTTTCTAGAAGATGCCAGGGGTTTCTTGAAAAAAAGGTGGAACAGGGGCTGGAAGTTGAACAGCAGAAAGAGATATGTGTTGGAGAGAAAAGGACCCAAAGAACGGGATGGTTGAAAAAAAGAACAGGGACAAAAAAGAAAAACTGAAAAACCAGAATCAAGGATGAAAAGATGGCTCACCTGCACAGTTGAGTCTCAAGAAACTTCCTGGAGAGGACGGTTTCTTCGGCAAAAAACATGGCTGTGACTTGAGCGGAAAAAGGGACATTGGGGGAGAAGAGAGGTAATGTGTTTGCTGTGAGAAATGTTTCGTGCAGACCAAGTAGTTGAGCTGAGAGAAGATTTTCTTATTTTCTTCATTTCAGAAAGGACAAAAAGACTTTTATGTTTTTACCCTCAATGAAAAGTGTCAACATGACAATGTTTTGGGGCTGTATTTTTAGGGTTGAAAAATTAGATTTCCATGCTTGTCTTCTTCACGATGAACGCGATTCCATTCTACTACGTGTTGATCGCAACCGTCGCAAATGGAGAAATGCCCCGCGGCAAAGTGGTGGCCATGGTTAGGTTCCCACCGTCCCGCGTGCCAAGCAGAAGTGTCCTCGAGTGGAAACGGAGTGGAGACGGCCGGCGCAACGCGGAAACGTGAAAACGGTTCCGTTTCCACTGCACCAGAAACAACTTCAGTAGTTCCGGGTTGGGCCTTGTTGACCCGGTTTTCAAAATGCGACCCAGTGCAAAAAAACCCTAAAATCACAAAAACGAAGGTTGCGGCTCCCACAATCGTCTTCTCCATGTATTGATGCGCCACCCCTGTCCTCGACAACCTCCATCCTCATCGGAGAACTCCTGTTTCGCTCCACCCTTCCTCGTCGTGCATCTCTCTGCATTCTCATGTTCACATTGCGCGTCCTTCTACTGCGTGTCCTCCCCTTGCGCGACCTACTCTGTGCGTCACGCGCTTCCTGCCTCTCCTCCCCTGCCTTTGTCTCTCCTCCCGGTCTCTGTTGCGCGTCCTCCTCTCCGTAACTCTTGTAGAGCTTCTGTTTATTACTTGCCTTGCCTCTGTTTTTGTTTATATTGCCTCTGTTTCTGTTTGGAGATGTCATCCAGCGGTGGACCATTGGCAATGAGGCTGGTTCTATTATATTTGAACTTTTATGTGTTTGTGTTTATGAATTTTAATATTATGTGTTTGTGTTCGGTTCAATATTATGAATTTTATCATGGTTCAATATTATGAATATTATGAATTTTATCAATTTAGTATCTCTGGTAGACTCTTTTGTGTCGTCTTACGTCACTACGAATCTACGTTTCGAGAATCTCGGCCATTTCAACGTAGAATCAACGTTTTAACAACCTTGGTGGTGGCTGTGGCCAGCTACTGCATTTGCGTGATTGCGCTGCTATAGTGCACTATTAACAAATATGAGCTGTATATAGTAACTTATTAAAATAACTAATGGGAGTTATAAGGTATTTCCATAAGTTGGTTATAAGCTCTTCTAGAGTCACTCTATAAAACCTGCGAATTCAATAAATATGCAAGTCTAACAATTTAAGTCAAATCCTGTTTGGTTCGCCGTTGGGGTTGGTCAAACCTCGATTTGACTAACCCTAAAAAAAGATCCTACTATCAAACAGAGTTTTGACTGTCTTGAACGGCGTGAAGAATTAATATTAAGTTTTAGATTTTTCCATTTTCATAACTGCGTTTCCTCAACCGCATACAAAACGAACACTAAAACATGCCATAAACTCATAATTCATAAAGTTCAAACTTCAAATGAAATCTCATAGGGCTCGTAAGTCTTATCATGACTATAACATAAACATCAATCTATCAAGTTCAAGCAACACATGGTTAATGTTAAAGGAATGTGGGACTTTTAGCAGTTAAAAACAAGACAAATAAACTAAAAAACTAGGGACTACCCAAGACAAATACTCATTTGCCATGGTAGAGGAACTGAAAGTAGGTACCCCCCGCCTTGCGGGGAGAAGAGTTAGATATGGGGGAGAGATAGCATAGAGACTTGGATGTTGGAAGTTGATCGGTGGAGATGTGCATGAGAGAGGGGTGGCAAAGATGACTTCTTAGGGTGATTTGTGTTTGAAGGAGGCAGCAACTTTCATTTAGGGTTTTAAAATTAAAAGACCTATGGGTCACCGTGGTCAGAAAGTGTGTCAATCTGGTCCATTGTTAATTTTTTGGGGTTTTGGACCAAATTTCAACCATGGACCATTGGAGCCTGCCACAGCATTGCCCTTGCCACACCATGAGTGGCTCATGGGGGTTTGTTGAATTGAATTTCTGCCACACCATGGCTGATATTTAACAACACTGCTTAATTGAATTTCCTCTTCAACTCTATTGGGTTTAATATATCTTTTCCTAGAGCTAAATAATAATGCATGTGCTTATCTAATCAGGCTTATAGGTATGTTGAGAGGCATGTGGTTCACAGATATTTTTTCTGTTTTACCTTGTCAAAATTGTGTTAACAATATTCTTTAAACTTAGTTATACATTCAGTTCATGTCTCCTTGGCATAGTTTGCATGGGGTTATTAGATTCAAACCTTGTTGCTTCCATTATACCAAAAAATTGTTCACCTCTTGTTTATTATTTTTTTTTGAGAAATTGAAATTGATATAAAATTATTACAGACACAAATCTATGGTAGTTGTTTTAAGGGTTAACTATATTTTTGGTTTTGGT
This sequence comes from Clitoria ternatea, assembly GCA_037962975.1. Classification (NCBI taxonomy): domain Eukaryota; kingdom Viridiplantae; phylum Streptophyta; class Magnoliopsida; order Fabales; family Fabaceae; genus Clitoria; species Clitoria ternatea. The sequence continues at coordinate 18,843,841 of CM075673.1, read as the reverse complement.
CCCTTAGTGTTTTTTCATTAGTTTTAATCATAGTTATTAGTATCTCATGATCTGAATCCTTGTATTCCATACGATTTGATTAGCCAGCCAATGATGCGTATCATCTAATGAATCTTAAATAACTTTGATTATTCAAATGCTCTATTCTTATTTTTTTGATGGTTTGATACGTTTTAATGTTTAAATCATCTTGTGTTTTTTCAGTATTGGTCATGATTTTTGTTTTTTGCTTTTATATGATCTAGTTTGTTGTGTATGTTTTTTTATTTAATCATGAATCTTATGATTCAAGATATGATTTGATTCGCAATTTGGAAAATAGGTTTTCCGGCTCACAAATCGAATTCTGATATGATAACCATGATTTTAATCCTTGTTATGTTGACATTGGTCCCTCAAGATATTGCCAGGTTTGTTTTGAGAAATTAAAGAGTTGAATAGTTTGGAGAGACTGAACATGGGGCATATGATATGGGATTTCCATTTGCCAAGTCAACAGTTCTGTTAGTGAAATTATATTTTAAGGATCAATTTCAACATATTAAAAAACATAAGAACTACAATGAATGGGAAAAAAACCCAAGTGACTAAAACAATAAATTGATCAAAACACAAGGACTAAAACATATTTAACCCTTGTTTTAGTTTAATGCTTTTACTTCTTTTGTTGCAAGTTAAGCAAAATCTCTTTTCAAAATTGATTAACACTCACTGCAATATTAAAAGTTAGGATTCCTATTGAAAGAATGCTTGTTTATATTTTGTGATTAATTTTATTGGATAGGCATATAGTATTACATAAAAGCATCATTATACCTTGTGTTATACGAATGGACCATAGGTATTAGAAATTTGTCTTTATTTTTATACTTACATGAAGTATAAAATCCAAGAATATGCAAAAAAAAAGCTATCCTTGTTTCATGTAGAAGTTGCATGGGCACTAGAAAATGGTTGCTATGTTTGATAGTTTCTTTTTTTTGGATAGTGAACATCAAATTTAACGTGCACTATTTTGTTGTGTAGGCTTTACCATTTTCAGATGCGTTGAAGCTTTTGTCACACTTGAATGAATGGCTTTCATATTCTGACAAGGTTATTCCATTTTCCTTTCAAAACATTTACCTCTTTCTAAAATATTTTGCTGCTTGGTCTGCAGAAATTTTATCTTCTTTCTCTTTGTAATCCGTTTCTTCTAATAGAATTTCTTTTTTCATAAACAAAAATTTTATGCACGTATGCTCTTTTCCCTTATCACCATCCCTTTTATTCCCCCTTCATTTACATGTTTGTTTTGTTCATCAACCCACATACACTATCTAGAATATATTTAGAGTAAACAGTCAAATTGGTCTTTGAAAGATAGGGTAGCCATAAATTAGGTCTCTCAAAGATGATGATTCACCAAACAAGTATTCGAAAGATTGATTTGGCTACCATGTTAGTACTGGACCCTTTCTTAATGGCTTTAATAGCTGTAAAAGGGTCTAGGTGACGAACTTGGTGACAAAATCAATCTAGAATAAATTTAGAGTAAACAGTCAAATTGGTCTTTGAAAGATAGGGTAGCCATGAATTTGGTCTCTCAAGGATGATGATTCACCAAACAAGTATTCGAAAGATTGATTTGGCTACCATGTTAGTCACTGGACCCTTTCTTAACGGCTTTAATGGCTATAAAAGGGTCTAGGTGATGAACTTGGTGACAAAATCAATCTAGAATATATTTAGAGTAAACAGTCAAATTGGTCTTTGAAAGATAGGGTAGTCATGAATTAGGTCTCTCAAGGATCATAGTAGTCAAACGCGCTTATCGCGGCCGCGATCGCGCCGCGCCATCGCGTCGCAGCCCTTCCCCGCGGCAGAGGTTTCGCGGCCCGCGTTATGCACAGCTTCGAATCGCGGGCGTCACGCTGCGATCTCGGCGTCGCGGATCGCGTGGTAACGCGGGGTGACGCGGGCGCATTTCGCTTGGGATGCTAAACCACGTCGTTTTGGGTAAGTTTTTTTCATTTCCCTCCTTTTTTATTTAGGGCTTCTTTTTTTCTGAAGCTCTTCTGCTTCTTTCTTCTTCTACGTTCCTCCTATCTTCTTCTTCTTCTACTTCTACTTTCCTCTCCTATCTTCTTCTTCTTCACCTTTCATCTCCTATCTTCTTCTTCTTCTTCTTCACCTTTCCTCTCCTATCTTCTTCTTCTTCTTCTTCACCCAGCCTCCAATAGCAACACCCACGGCCTCCTTACTGTCCGGCGACCACCAGTGAGCACTGACGACCGCCGTTTGACCTCCGGCGACGCTGTCTGAACTCCGGCGGTCCCTGTCCGAGCTCCGGTGATCCCTGTCTGACCTCCCAGGCACCGACGACCGCCGTTTGACCTCCGGCGACGCTGTCTGAACTCCGGCGATCCCTGTCCGAGCTCCGGTGATCCCTGTCTGACCTCCCAGCCACCTGCAACAGCCTCCCAGCCACCTGCAACAGCCTCCCCCACCTGCAACAGCCTCCCAGCCACCTGCAACAGCCTCCCAGCCACCTGCAACAGCCTCTCAGCCACCTGCGACAACCTCCCAGCCACCTGCAACAGTCTCTCAGCTGCTACTTCCACCAACTTGGTGCCACCTCTAGACAATGGCAACTGTGGGTGGAGATTCAAGTGGCACCCCAACCCCTCAATCATCTACACCACTCTTCAAACCCACCGGAAACAACCTTGATCCGGGTTGGGAATGGAATTCTTTGAAGGACCCTAACAATAAGAAGCATGTCACATGTAACTTTTGTGGCAAGACCACCACAGGTGGTATTACAAGAGCAAAGGAGCATCAAATGGGTGCAAGGGGGAATGTAGGCAAATGTTTGAAGACCCCCGAAGATGTGAGACTTCGGTTGATAGAACTTGCTGCCAAGAAAGTTACAGATAGAATGACATATATGAATGAAAATTTTGAGGAGGATGAGGAGGATGAGGAGCTTCAAGAAATCCGGCCTTTGAAGACACAAGGCAAGCGGATTCCATCAGTTGCAGCCTCAAGTCATGCTTCAACAACTATTTTGAAGAAATCTAAAAACATTAAGGGGCCGATCGATTTGCTCTTGATGAGAGATCCGGAGGTGAGTAGGAAATTGGAGAAGAATAACAAACAAGAAAATATTAAGGATCACTGCACCAAACAAGCGAGAGAAAAAACGGTGCAATATATAGAGCGATTCCTGATTAGAAATGGGATCGCTTTTAATGTTGTGCGTACGAAAAGCTTTAAGGATATGATTCGAGCAGTTGGAGAATATGGTCGTAATTTGAAGCCCCCAAGCTACCATGAGTGCAGGGTTTCTCTTTTGAAAAAGGAGTTGGAGCACACAAATGACCTCATGAAGAAACATGCAATTTGGAGAGAAAACACTAGATGCTCTATCATGTCAGATGGTTGGACTGATAGAAAGGGTAGGACGTTGATCAATTTTTTGGTTAATACTCCTATCGGGTCTATGTTCATTAAAAGTATTGATGCTTCCTCATTCATGAAGACGGGGGACAAGGTGTTTCAGCTGTTGGATAGCTTTGTAGAGGAGATCAGAGAGGAAAAAGTGGTCCAAGTAGTCACAGACAATGGAAGCAACTATGTTGCAGCTGGTAATAATTAATTGGGATTGTCTGCATTCTGAATTAAATTATTCATGTTGATTACTTCTTTGGATTAAATTTTAATTAGTCAAATTTTGTCAATTTAATTAGGTAAAAGGTTGGAGGAGAAGAGGAAGCATTTGTTTTGGACTCCATGCGCTGCCCATTGTTTGGATTTGATGTTGGAGGACATCGGAAAGCTTCCTAAGGTTAAGAGGGCTTGTTTACGGGGAGCGAAGTTGGTTGGTTACATCTACAACCATTCATTTGCACTGAATTTATTGAGAAATTACACCGGTGGAACCGAGCTGGTAAGACATGGAGTGACAAGGTTTGCTACAACCTTTTTGACTTTGCAAAGGTTGCAAAACCAAAAGAACAACCTCCGCAAGATGTTTGTATCAGAAGATTGGATGAAGAGCAAGGGTGCGAAAGATGCCAAGGGTAAGAGAGCAATGGAAACCGTTCTATTGGCTTCATTTTGGGCGGATGTGGTTTTTAGCCTTAAGGCTATGGCGCCCCTTGTTCAAGTTTTACGATTGGTGGATAATGAAAAGAAACCCGCAATGGGTTACATCTACGAGGCTATGGATAGAGCTAAGGAAAATATTCAAGCTGCTTTTAAAGGAGATAAGAGTAAATATAGGGATATCTTCACCATCATTGATAAGCGATGGGATTGTCAAATGCACCATCCATTGCATGCTGCGGGGTATTATCTTAACCCCGCATTTTTCTTTAAGAATCCTGAAGGCATTGAGAATGATCTAGAGGTGAAAACCGGCCTCTTAGAAGCCATTAATCGGCTCTCCCCCACCACTGAATATGAAGATAGGGCTTCCTTAGAATTGATCTCTTATAAGAATGCTGAAGGGATGTTTGGTGCTGCTGCTGCTATTAGACAAAGGACTACTATGGCTCCCGGTTAGAATTTCCTTCATTTTAATTGTCCATTTGTTTAATATTTTGGTAAGCTAAAACAGCAACAATTAATGTAATTAATTGCAGCTGAATGGTGGAAGCAATATGGGACAGCTACTCCACATTCGATGAAGATTGCTGTTAAAATCTTATCTTTGACTTGTAGCTCTTCTGGATGTGAGCGAAACTGGAGCACTTTTGAGCATGTAACCCCCTTTTTCTTTTTTTTTTTTGGTATTATTAGATTTCTCCTAATTGGATTGATGATGAGTGGTGGCTAACATTTTCTTAAAAAATCTAACAGATTCATTCTAAGAAGAGAAGCCGTCTTGAACATCAAAGGTTGTGTGATTTGGTTTACATCAAGTACAACCAAACCTTAAATGAGAGGTTTAATTCTATGACCATCAAAGATCCGATTCTCTTGAAGGAAGTTGATGATTCCGCCACCAATGAGTGGTTGTTAGGAGAGTTAGATGGTGATGAAGATGAAGAGGAGGGTGGATTTGTGTTTGGTGAGGATGATGGGTTGACATGGGGACTAGTGTCACATACTGTCGGTGCTGGCCAACCATTGCATTACACTAGGAGGAAGAATAAGCAAAATGCCACCAATGATGCATCTAGGCCTTCCTCAAGCAATAGGAAAAAAGGGAAAGGGAAATATGTTGTGCAAGTGGAAGAAGATGAGGAAGAGCTTAGTGATGAGCAAGAGACTTCCGAAGAGGAAGAAATTTATAGAAGTGATCAAGATGCAAGCTCAAGTGGAGGGGAAGAAGAATTTGAACTAGGAGAAGAAGATGATGAATATGATTTATGATTTGTAGATTTTCAGATTCTAGTTCACTCTTCACTAACTTATTATGTTTCTTATCTTGTTATTTTTGTTTTAGTAGTTTTGGATCATGTTGGGAGTCTTGAGACAATGTTTTCATTCTTATAATCTTGGTTTTCAATTATCTAGTATGCATGTGAAGTGTTAGTAGTTATATTTCTCTGTTTTCTTAAGTGATTTTGCATATATATATGTTTATGTGTTCCCCCCCGCGATAGAATCAAATAGCGTCCGCGATTTGCGCCGCGACACCGCGATCCCAGTTTAGGGGTCAGCCGCGACGCGACGCGATCCTGGATTGACTACTATGTCAAGGATGATGATTCACCAAACAAGTATTTGAAAGATTGATTTGGCGACCATGTTAGTCACTGGACCCTTTCTTAACAGCTTTAATGGCTATAAAAGGGTCTAGGTGACGAACTTGGTGACGAAATCAATCTTTGGAGGACTTATTTGACGACCATCATCTTTGGTGGTCTTTCTATCTTTTGAGGAGCAATTTGGACTGTTTACTCAATATATTTTTGGCAAATTAGATAAATAAAGTCTGTTCATTTCAGTCATATTAATAGTTAAACTAACAGTAACAGATGTAGAGAAAGTGAGTTTATGTCTTACAGATTTTTTTGGAAGTTATCAAAATTTGTGCTTCCTGGTAATTGCAGGTTGAGCTTGTTTGCAGGATAGGCACGCTACTGTTGCAAACACATTACAGTCAGCTACTTGCTACACCAGCTGCCCGTCCTGTCTTGACTGCTTTGAATGATATTTTTTATGAACGGGTCCAGGTAAGTATGTCAGGATTTTTTCTGCATATTTCTAATTTCTAATATAAAGTTGAAGCTTTGTCTTTTGGGCTTCAACATTATGACATTATTAGAGAACAGGTTTTAGATTTAAAAGAGGTGATATTTGTTTTAAAGTATAAAACTAAATGTGGTAAATAATAGATAAAATCTAAATATTATCCAGCAACCTACCACTTCATATTGATAGCGAAACAGCCACTATTTATAATATGATTGTCAGTGATAATCATTAGACATCTTATTCAAAGGCTAAAACAGTTCAAGACTGTAAGATGCCTAGGTTTGGTATGACTGCACGTTGTCTGGATACTGTCAATCTGAAATCTAACATGCATCATACGTCTACAATTCAGTATTAGTGAATGATTTGTCTTAGTAAAGCAATTAGTCCTACTCAAAGGATTTCTTTTTCTAAAGTAAATTTGTTTGTTATTCCACAACTTATATTGCAAATAACCGATGAACTTGACTGTACCATTTGACAACTTGGTGTCTGAACCTTCTGACAGGGATGGAAAGATATTGTTGGTTTTAATCTTGCAGCTATGGATCAAATTCAGGTTCGTATTGAAGAATCTGCAAATTTGTTACTTGCCATTGATAAAGAGTCTGACTCAATTTTGAAATGATCTTTCAGCATATGATGGCTTCAAGATCAGATGCACTTTTTCATGATGCAAGATCAAAACTGCTAGAGGTACGGGCTAGACAATCCAAACGTTTAGAAGAAAGGTCTGATACTGGAGAAGTGAAGCGGAAGAAGAAGAAGACATAAAGTATCATGTTTAGACATGGTTTTGTGCTAGATTTCATTTATGATATGGGGGTATTTCGATCACTGCAGAGTAATTGCCCTCAACTAACGTGTGATTGATTATGCACTACAGATTCAGGGTGAAGTTGTCATAATATATACCTTCTAACAAAAGAGGAATTGATGAGTAAAGGGGGGATTACCAGAAAAGGCTTTCATGACCCTGTCAAACGTGATTCCTTTCTCCACATGATTGCTGTTTCAGTCTGCAGCTTATATCTTGATGTCAAGTTGACATCTTCATTTGAAGAGCAAGGTTACTCACAGTATGAAGTTCCTGATGTAGGTGGCTCAGATAAGGTTACTCTTATCAGGTTGTGGTATGTACAACCACTAGAAATTTACATAAATTTACTACACAACATTCTTCTCAGAAATTATTTCATCTTCAACCCCTCCCCGGTTTTCCCCTCCCCCGCAATGAATAAATTTATTGAATATACTAGCTCGCGTGAGTAAAAGGAAGAATCTCATTTCGAAGTAGATAAATTTTAGAAGGGATGTAATGATCTATTTGTTTTTTTTAGACGACTTGTCATACTTCTTACTGTATGGTTAAAAGAATTGGTAACTATAGGAAAATATTGAATCTATATAAAGACTTATCTTATCTGTTATAATGACTCTTACTTTTTACGTAATTTATTATTTTGACCATATTTTTGGGCTTCGTATAATTTCAACATTAAAATATGATACGAGATTTTATGACTATTTTATAGAAATTGAGGAGAGGCTGTGGTTAGATGATAAAATTTTTAGTGGTCTTAGCAAAGTGTACCCTAGTTTGCTGGTAAACTTTGATAGGAGGACTTTTGAGTATTGATACATAATAGTTTTTAAAAGCAGAAGCATATAAATTAGAGTTAAACTGAAATGTATACCGTCACTGCGAAGTTTTATACTGCCAATGCATCATGTGTTGGCGAATCATTAAGTCTATATATCTATCTTATTTCTAATTTCTAATATATTCTAATTGGTTGTTTATTGTGTGAAAAAAATTAGAATAATAACTTGCCAAATAAACTATGTGGATGGAAAAGAGATATGCTAGGATGTGTTGTACTTAATAGTGATATTTGAGGGTATAGATGGATAGTGTGTAATTACATATGTAAGAAGTCGATCGAGAATAGGAAAACGGGCTAAACGCAAATTTAATTTGCACTTATTACATGATTTATCTAACCAAAATTTGTATTCATACTGCAGTCTCAAAAAAATGTGATGCCTGCATGTATGAGTAGCATTACACTTAATTAGAAACCCTACATAGCCAAGGAAGCCCTGCCGTTAATATTATACAGGACAACGCCTACGGATAAATCAGAAAACATCAAAGGTGTTGCAGAGAATAAAATAATTTATGGAAAGTTTTTGCCTTCGAAGGTTTGACCAAATCGCCAATTCTTGGGGACAACCCTAACTGAGGTTGAGTACCTTCCATCACTGGCTCTCACTCTGAAGGTTAGTCTCTCCCCCACTAACATGGCACTTGTCTCCCATCTCTGACCCCAATTTCTCTTCATTTCTCTCCAATGTTTCATCTTGTGATCACCTTTCACTTGCACTCCTGTGACGACTCCAGCTCCTCCAACATTCCACACGTTCACTAGATTGAAGTATGGGTTGCCTGTTATGGTGAACCGAATACCTCCATGCTTCTTGCATGGTATCCTGCATGTATACTTAAATGAGAAAAATGCTACATGGAAACCCCATTTTGGAGGAAAAAAAGAGACGGAAAATAAGAAGTGTATTAGATGGATGCCTGAAAAAGTGAAATATTTATGCACCATTACCTTTTGAATAAATATGTATTTTTAATCAATAAAATATATATGAATATGTATACTTCAAACGAAATATATACTTCATATGGGTTTATGTATGTCAGTAAAACTTAATAGAATTATTTTGATATTTATAATTAGCCTGACTAAATCCGAAAAGAGGTGTAGAAAAAGTTGTTATAATAAGATGTTATCCAATTTTTAAAATTTGTCATCCGCGGTACTACTTTCCACCTTAAACTTTTTTACGTAACTTATATATTTAAGAAAGTTGATTAGTTTAATTAAAATTATTAAATTTATTTAAAATTTATTATAGATTTTTAAAATTACTTTTAAAGTAATTATAAATTATTAATTTTTTATTTAATTTTTCTCTACTTATTATCTAATTATTATAGAAGAGAAAAATAATATAATTGATGTATCTTAATTCTAAAAAAAGTTATACATTAATAGAAGTATTTTTGATAAAAATAATTGATAGGATGAAATTTTTTTAAAAAAATATATTAAAAGATAATTTTTATTTAATAAAATATTTATATTTTAAAATGAGGATAATATAACGGTTATACCCTTAGTTATATAAGATTATTTAATTCACTTTGTTCTGGTGTCAAAACTAATGTCCCATCAATTGACAGTTTTTCTAGAAATTATGCATGTTGATTAACATGTCATCATTAAGGAGGCTAACCCAGGTATACATATGAATCCATAATTGAGCTAAGGTGTCGTTTCTATTTCCATAAACTAGAGTTTTTTATAATGTTCATTATTAACTTAAACATCAAAGTCTTTTGGTCTCAATGAGTATTCTAAGAGTTTACATATCCCAACATAAAGATCTATAATTCCCCATTAAACTCATGGAGTGAAATATATCCTATCTACCCTGAACCCAACCGGTATCAATCAGTTAAACCTAAGAGCTAAACTGACACTCCTAGAAAGATCAAATTTGATCATGCAAAGTATGGTATGATATAGACATCTATGCATATGTGTAATTACCTACGATAATGGATAGGTACGATGCCAGCCTTGTATGCGGCAATTTTGAGGTACGCAGGTTTGGCTAAATCAAAGTGCTGGCGTGGTGGGTTGCACCATCCTCCATTGTCACTTGATTGGTAATAATTTGGAGGGCAAAGGTTGGTTGCTGTTACATGAATGGAGGGTTGACCTGGCTTACACCACTGAGGAGAGTTCACACATTTGATCTCGTAACACGCCCCACATGTCTCACCCTTTTTGAACATTACTGTGCTTACTGCTGCTGTGTCTAGCCCATAACCTTGTTTAACCACATCCTCGTACCCACAAGCTCCTCCTGCATTCAAGTTACCATAATTTGTTTCTAATTATATTCAATATACCAATAAAGCATTCAAATTTCATATATTAATAATAAATGAAAATATTTCGTTGATAAATTGTTTCGACAATTTTGGCAACAACATTTTTCTGGATTTTGATTTTCAGAAGTTATTTTTTCATATTTATATATTGTTTAACTTACAAATTTTAAAATTCAGAAGTACAAATAAAAAAAATTAGCTTTTAGACTTCAAAATCCAGAAGTTACATGAAAAGAATGATTTCGAGATTTTGAAATTTAGAGGTCATTTTCCGATGTATCTTTCGGATTGGATATTGGAATTTAAAAGTTGAACAACAAACTTAAAAGATAATTTTTAAAAATCTAAGTATAGGTCACTTTTAGAATTTCAAAATTCAGAAAAATGTCAAATAATATAATTGATTAATTAAATGTGTTATAATTAGTTGCTTTGATTAACACATTTTACTATATATGTTGTAAATAATCTCTCCAAGAAAATTAGATACTTATTTATACTATTTTATGACGAGAATTAAAATTTCATTCCATAAAATAACCTGGTTAATCTTAAGTAAAGTCTAATTTTAATAGAAGAAAGATGGGAAAGGTGTGTAATATGTAACATGCATGCGAGTGATGGTGTAATATTTATTAAATAATATTGTGCAATGATGAAGTTAATTGATTAGTAATTGTTCATACCAAATGTTCCAGAACCTCCCTCATAGAAAGTGGCGTGAGCGTGATTCCATGGACCAGCCGTGAACAAAGGGCGGTGACTGTCGAGGTCAGTTAGTTTGTCACTTCCTCCTCCAAGCATGTTATGAGCTGCATGTCTCCATGATGAGCCAATGTTTGCATGGACATAATAAGGAAGTAGTGAGAATGTCACGAGAAAGAGCAATGATAAGGTCACGAGGGATCCCAAAGGAAACTGCATGGCACCTTCAGCTTTGATTAATTAGAGTTCTCTATCGGATATTTGGTGTTTTTCTAGATTTTCTCCCTTTTTGGACTTGGCTAGAGTACTTATATATAGTGCAAGGATTTTATACTTGTGTTTAGTTTAGGAGAGGTTGGTTTTTAGGGTTCCCATTTTGTGGAATGTATCAAAAGGTCGAGCTTTTCTCTCGGGGCATTAAGCAGGAAAATATCATAATTAAGAGTACCATTAATATATATATTTATGTTAGAATGGTTTTAAATTTTGGTTATTGCCCCTATATGTCCCATCATTAATCATTTAATTTCCGTCTTAATTAATTCCCATTTCTTTTTTAAAACATAGCTATTTTACATTTTTTTAAAAAGTAGTTACAATATGTTACTTGTCTGTACTGATTCACTAAGATTACGTTCAAGTTGACATGTATGTGTTTCTTTTTACAATTTACATAAATTATAATCTGGTAGGGCTCATTCCGACACACATGTTGTTGTATGCTACTGAAACGGTTGTTCAGTTAGATGTTTATAAATAGTAGGACGTAGAAGAGAGGCTAGAAAAGTGGAAGTTAGTTAGTTTTATAGTTTAGGAAGTGTTCCCATATTTTGAAATTTAGAGGTCATTTTCCCATGTACGAACAATATAACAGTTTTAAATAATATAAAGCGTCAACTTATTGTAACAGGCCAAAATCTAAATAATTAAAGTGATAAAAAGTCTTAGAAAATGTTTTTCAACAATCTCTTTTTCTCTTAAAATGTAAACTATATTATTATTATTATGTTTATAATATTAATAATAAATTTATTAAAATAATAATATTATTATATGGCCTCTTATTTAAAATTAATAATAATAATAATAGACTATATATATTATATGAATTTAAACCTTTATATCAAGGCATATAAATACATTTTTTTCTTAATCCAATATATCGTAAAATTTATTGTAGTAACATTAAATTTTGGCCTCATTTTCTCAAACCACGTAAATCATTTGACGGCAGGAAAATGATGACCGTGTCTGGCACTTATAACTTTATTTGGTGGCTAAACTTCATGACTAAGTGTGTGTTTGTTTAGGCGTTCAGGCTCCGTTTCATTTTGGAAACCCTGGTTTTGAAGACCCCTCCTCCGCGAGTATGCATTCAGCTATGAAGGATGAGCTTCGTCTCTGTTGTGGAATCTTTGTTGGTGGAGTGTGGATGCGGTTTCCGAGTGGCCTACCCATAGGTACCCTCTTCTTACCTCCATTCTATTGTGCTTGGCCATTCATTGGGTGTTTACAATTTTGCTCTCATTTTGTGTGTTTGTGGCAGTGAGGCACCGGATCTGGTGAGCCTTGTACACATGCGGAATCAAAGTGGTGAACTGGTCTCTCGGAGGTACCGTCTCTATCTCCATCGTTTTTTTTTGTGTTTGCTGGGTTGTTGTGTGGTTGCATAATGGTGAACTGTGAGTTTCGGTGGTGGATAATGGAGCACAATTGATGGAAGATGAAGGAGGGGTTTGGGTGGTGAAGGGAGGATGACGGTGGTCATAGAAGATGGTTAGATGGAGGATGAAGGAGGGTGTGGGAGGTGGTTTGGATCGAGGTGGTGCGTGTGGTGATATTGGGGAAGATGGAGCACTGGTGGGGCTAAGGGCTGGTGGTGTACCATAAAGCTTGCAAGAATGGATGGTGGATGATTGGTTTGAGTGGTGGTGCATGGGTGTGGAAGAGGTTGTGAGGTGTATAGTAAAATTGGATGCTGGATGATTGGTTTGGATGGTGGACCATGGGTGTTCTTCAACTTGTAGGGTGTACCGTAAAATTGAGGGTGCTGATTGGTTTAGATTTAGGGTGCATGAGTGTGGACTGAAAATGTGGACCATGTTAACTGTTTTTTATTTAAATTATTTTTTATTTGTTATGTTGCTACAAGTTTTTTATTTATAATTTTGTATAAGAAGTTAAAAATTCGTATGACAATTGTTTGTATGTTGTAACTAGAACCAAAAACCGTTTAGATACAAATTCGGTTAGGGCTTAGCGTTTATGTACAGATTCAAATAGCGTCTAGATACAATTTGAATAACGTCTAGATACAACATTTTTAATTTATAACGGCACGTTAACAATGTACATGTATCACGGTCGTTCAAACGCTAATTATGTATATATAAAATGAATGAAAAAAATAGACGCAAATTATGACTATACAATTAAGGGATAAAGATATTAATTTACAATAAAAGTATAAAAGAAAAAATGGGTTAATTTATAATGATAATACATTTTATTAATATATAAAATTTAAAATATTTAAATATTATTTAAAAAATATACTACTTTACTACTCTTTTTAACTAATACCCTTTTTAGTAATTTTACCCTTAAATTCCATTTGGTAAACCAAGGTTACTAAAATATTTTTCAACCAAATACAATCACTACTTTCCAGTTTAGCAACAACATAATGTCCATTGTTGTTTTGAAATTTAAATTTTAAGTGGCATCGAAAATTTGTCGCTAGGGATGGTTACACATGATAGGTTGTGGACGAGTTTAGGTTTCTTAAATTCCAACTCTATGAAAGTTAGGGATGAATTTAAAAAATGTGAGTTTAAAATTCTGCAACTCAATCTCATCTTTATGTATCTTTGTCATATTTAGGGAAATCAATGAGTTTCCCCTTTTACTATATTTGTTATCTTTCCTTAATTTTCATAGCGTACGCATATAACACATATACATTAATGCACGTCATATATATTTAATATATTATATTCAAAGTAATATTTAAAAATACACCTTTAAAATCTAAAGTAATAATAAACTTTAACTAATTCATATTTTATGAAAAATATATTAATTTGTATCCTTGTTATTTAACTATTATTATAATTAAAATTATTTACATTTTATAATGGGGTATATATTTGTATTCTCAAATCTATAACGTCCTATCTTAATTTTATGAATTTTCCTCTTGTTCAATAATTTTTTTTGATAAATTTCACAATTAAATCCAGTTAAAAAAATTTAATAAGCATCATTAATTCCTAGTTCATATTTTTAATGTTTTTAGGACATGCCTAGAGCCCCAATTCGATTGACCAACTAAAAATTTCTCAATAGTGCAAAGAAACATAACCTGGGCATTGAGACGCCCAAGGTGGGTGTTCATGTTAGGAACAAAAGCAACTAAAAGAAAGAGAGAGAGAGAGAGAGAGAGAGAGAGAGAGAGAGAGAGAGAGAGAGAAACGACATAAGAATTTTACGTGGTTCAGCACACAGTGTATGTACCTACATCCACGTCTACACTAGGAAGTGTTTATATTTTGGTGTGTTTAAAAGCTTTACAATGTGTTACTTATATAGTAACATAGAAGACATAAGTCCCTTAAGATTTTTCAATGTGGGACTAATTAAACTACATAGTTTCTAACAATTCTCCCACTTGGAGTTTAATTACAGTCCTTGTAAAACAATAAGCTTATCTGCTCTTTCACCTAGTGTAGCACCTTCATCATCAATTATCCTTGAAGGCCAGTTGAGGCAATGCAAAGCCTCAACTTGTCAGTTGTGACAGTCTTGGTCAACATATTAGCTGGATTCTCTGATCCTGAGATCTTCAACAAAGACAAATCTTCATCACTTATCAAGTCTCTGATAAAGTGATACTTCAACTCAATGTGCTTGCATCTTGAATGAAGAACTGGATTTTTAGCAAGACATATAGCACTCTGACTGTCACTGAACAATGGAGAATCATCTCGTTCCTTCCCCAAATCTTTGAGAAAGTTCTTCAGCCATAGCATCTCCTTGGCTGCTTTAGAGATAGCCACATACTTGGCTTCAGTGGTTGATAGAGCAACTCTTCCTTGGAGTTTAGACTTCCAGCTAACAGCAGTACCACCCAAGGTAAAAATGTAACCTGATGTGTTTTTTCTACTATCCAAATCTCCTCCTAAATCTGCTTTAGAAAACTCCTGTAAAGTAAGATTGCTTCTTCTAAAACACAAACACATCTGTGATATACCCTTCAGATATCTTAGTATCCACTTCACAGCTTCCCAATGCTCCTTTCCAGGATTGTATAGGTACCTACTCACAACTCCCATTGCATGTGCAATGTCAGGTCTGGTGCAAACCATAATATACATCAAGCTCCCTACTGCAGACGCATATGGTACTTTAGACATGTAACTTTCTTCTTCATCTATCTGAGAAGATTGCCGCTTTGAAAGTTTTAAGTGAGTTCCCAAAGGGGTGTTCCTGGTCTTGGCATCTCCAACATTAAACCTGTCAAGTAATTTTTCTATATATTTCTCCTGGGACAATTTCAAAATACCTTCTGGTCTGTTTCTGAAGATTCTTATACCAAGAATTTGTTTAGCTGGACCAAGATCCTTCATCTCAAAGTTGTCTGCCAACTGCTATTTCAGCCTGTTAATTTCTGTCATACTAGACCCTGCAATTAACATGTCGTTAACATATAAAGCAAGAATAATATAACTATCATCATATTTCTTAACATAACAACAATGATCTTCTTCACATCTGTGAAATCTTGAGTTGGTCATAAACTCATTAAACTTCTTTTACCATTGTCTTGGTGCTTGTTTCAATCCATACAAGCTCTTATGAAGTTTGCATACAAGATTCTCCTTGCCTTGCTCTTTAAAACCTTCTGGTTGTGTCATAAAGATGTCTCCTTCCAAATCTTCATGTAGGAATGCAGTTTTGACATCTAACTGCTCTAAATGAAGATTCTCTGCAACTACAATACTCAAGATAACTCTGATGGTAGTCATCTTTACAACAGGAGAGAAGATCTCTGTGAAGTCAATTCCTTGTTTCTGCTGAAATCCTTTCACTACGAGTCTCGCCTTGTATCTAGATTCTTCCTTTATCCTATAAACCTATTTATTTTGCAATGCCTTCTTTCCTTCTAGTAGCTTAGTCAAAGACCAAGTTCCGTTTCTCTGAAGGGATTTCATTTCATCCTCCATTGCTAGCTCCCACTTAATCGAGTCACTGCCCTGTAAGGCCTCAGCAAAGTACTTTGGCTCACCAGCATCAGTTAATAACAAATAATGCAATGAAGGGGAATACCTCTGTCGTGGCACTCTCATTCTGCTAGATCTTCTCAACTGGGTATCAGGAGTTTCTGACTTTGTTATAGGTTCTGATTCTGACTCAGGCTCCACTTCTAAATCACTTTCTAAAATTTCTTCCAATGCTACTTTCTCAGAAGGTTCTAACTGTTTATCTGCACATATGGATTCTGTAGACCTGTCCTTATAGAACATGTTTTCATTAAATGTGACATTTCTGCTTCTGATAATTTTCTTGTTTTGGTCATCCCAAAACCTGTAGCCATACATGTCAGATCCATAGCCAACAAAATAACATATTCTTGCTTTAGGATCCAGTTTATCTCTGTTAGTAGAGTCTACAAGAATATATGAGACACAACCAAAGACTTTCAAATGTGAAAGGTTTACCTCCTTTCTAGACCATACTTCTTCGGGCACTTGATAATCCAAAGGAACTGATGGTCCTCTATTTATGAGGTAGGCTGCTGTGCTTATTGCATCTGCCCAAAACACCTTAAGCAGGCCAGACTGGATCCTCATGCATCTAGCTTTCTCATTCAGGGTTCTATTCGTTCTTTCTGCCACACCATTTTGCTCTGGTGTTCCTGGTATAGTCTTGATCATTCTGATCCCATTTTCTAAACAGAAATCTTTGAATTCCTGGCTATCATACTCTCCACCATTATCAGATTTCGGACTCTTAACCTTTAAACCTGTCTGAGTTTCAACTTCTGTTTTCCATTTTTTGAACACAGAAAACACATCAGATTTATTTTTCAGAAAATAGACCCATACCTTTCTTGTACAGTCATCAATGAAAGTGACATAATAGTGTGAGCCTCCAAGGGATTTTACTAGAACTGGCCCCCAAACATTTGTATGCACCAGTTCTAGCCTTTCAACTTTGGATGTCTTTCCTAACTTTGAGAAGCTAACCTTTTTCTGCTTTCCAAGGATACAATGTTCACAAACACCCACATCAACATGTTTCAAGCTAGATAATTTACCTTTTGACATCATGAGCTTCATTTCTTTTTCACTCATGTGTCCTAGCCTTTGATGCCATAAAGAGGAACTATTGGCAGCTTCAGTTACTGCTACCATATCCTCATCCACAACCATATAGAGAGACCCTCGCTTCTTTCCATGAGCAATAACCAGATTGCCTTTTGTTACCTTCCAAGTTCCATCTCCAAAAGCAGTATGGTGTCCCTCATCATCCAACTGCCCTATAGATATTAAGTTTCTCTTTAAGGCAGGGACATGTTTAACATTATGCAATATCCATAGGGTCCCACCTGAGGTTCTGATGTTAATATCACCTCTTCCCATAATGTCAAGAGATTTTCCATCTGTAAGGTAAACCTTCCCAAACTTTCCAGAAACATAGTTAGATAATAGTTCTAAAGAAGGTGTAGTGTGGAATGACGCACCCGAGTCCATAATCCACGAGTCAACAGGACTATCTAAACTGCAAATTAATGCATCTACAATTTCATCAGTTGCTACGTTTACGGATTCATCATCATCATCCAGCTTCTTATTTTTGTTCTTCCTCTTTGAAGCTCTGTATTGATTGGTAAAGTGACCTCTTTTGTCACAATTCCAACAAATGATGTCACTTCAGACTTTGGTTTGTCTTTTGCCTCTGGACTTTGATCTGTCTCGGCCTTGATTCTGGCCCTTCTGGCTATTCCTTCCTCTGCTTTCAGTATTCAGTGCTGAACCAAAAGAAGAATTGGAAGACTCTCCTGATTCTCTTCTACGAACATCTTCGCTTAGGATTAAGTCACGGATGTTATCAAGCTTCAACTTGGTATTTCTGGAAGAGATGCTAACTGCAGTAACTGTTGCACTCCAACTATCCAGAAGAGATGATAGTAGGATCAATGCTTTCACTTCATCTTCAAAGGTGATCTGCACTGATGCCAACTGGGCAAGGATTGTATTAAATTCATTAATATGATGAGTTACAGAATTACCTTCACCCATTCTGAGATTGACTAGCCAACGTATAAAATATACTTTGTTGGCTACTGATGGCTTTTCGTACATATTTGACAATCACTTCATCGAACTTGCAGTTGTCTTCTCATTTACAATGTTGAACGCAACATTCTTTAGTAGTGTCAGTCGGATCACATCAAGAGTCTGCCGGTCTAGCAACTCCCATTCTGCCTGCTTCATGTCGTCTGGCTTATTTCCTTTTAAGGGTTGATGCAACTTCTTATTATACAGATAGTCCTCCATCTGTATTTTCCAGTATTCGAAGTCTCTGCCATCGAACTTCTCAATCTTCACCTTCCCATCTTCTAGCGCCATTTCCCCTTGTTATTTTCTCTAAACTAAGAAAGCTCCCACTATTTTCTCTAAACTGAGACTCCCGTGGAAAAACAAAATCTTTTCTGATGTGGAAGTTCAGACAAGGCTGCAACCACAGAGCATACTAAGATATATGCTTTGATACCAATTGTTAGGAACAAAAGCAACAAAAAGAAAAAGAGAGAGAGAGAGAGAGAGAGAGAGAGAGAGAGAAATGACACAAGAATTTTACGTGGTTCAGCACACAGTGTATGCACCTACATCCACTGCTACACTAGGAAGTGTTTATATTTTGGTGTGTTTAAAAGCTTTACAAGGTGTTACTTATATAGTAACATAGAAGGCATAAGTCCCTTAAGATTTTTCAATGTGGGACTAATTAAACTACATAGTTTCTAACATGTTCAAACATGGGCACAAAGTGGAAATGGCAAAACTTGGGCGCCCAGGCTGGCGTATGTACGCCCAAAACCCACCAGAAGCCATAGTCCACGCACGTAGGCACGCCAAAGCGAGAGTCAAGATAGCATCAAGAACTGGCATATAAATGCCAGCGGTGGGCATTTAAATGCTAGAGTTGGGCATTTAAACGCCAGACATAAATGAGGGAAGCATATCCTGGGTGTTGGGACACCTAGGCTTGGTGTCTATACGTCATCTTCCATGACTAAGGCACACATGCACAAAGGAACTCAACATACCAACGTAGGGCGTAGCGCGGGCACGCATTGGAAGAAGCAAAGGAACCAGTGTTTCTATGCTAGTATGGGTGTATAAACATCCATGAGGGGACCAGGCATAGTACGCCTAGGTGGGCATCGCCACGCCTATGACAAACACAAACACTAGATTTTCATTTTGGTCCCCAATCTTCATTTCACAAACTATTAGGACCCCCTAACTTGTCTATTTTAACTTTGAATAACACCAAATTTCATAGGCATTATGTTTTCCCCATTTCAGACTTGTCGGCGCAGTCTGTTTCCAAAATCTCCACCGTATGACTAACTTACGTGCTAACATGCAATTCACCTAATTTCTCACAACTTAGATGCATAAAACCTACCAAATGCACTTCAATTTGAAATTTAACCCTACACATAAGTTCTAATTGGCCTCAAACTAATTAAGACCTTCCGAGAACTCTAAATCCCATCAGAACTCAAAGACTACCTATTCAGTTGGCTTATTCAACCAATTTCTCATTAAAACTTCTATTCTTAACATCTCAATATATAAATAATCTTAATCATTCCAACACAATCAATTCAATCAACATACTGTAAAAATAAAACCTACTCATACACTAAGATCTATCGCACAAATGGCTCAGTGCCAATTCACCACATATAAACCAGTCCTGGGTATCAAATTTATACATTATCATTATATTTATATATAATCATCAATTATCATAATGGTACACTCTAAGCCTCACACTCAGATCTCATCAATCATCAAAATACTCATCCAAGCACCATCATCAATTATGAGTCCACACATACGCATACATATATATTCATTTACATAAATTCCATCATCATCATTACCTTTCAACAAGACCTATGCAAATACACGTATATGTATATTAACTACCATTACAATTACATCAAGCCTGACATTGACATCATCCAGACCTCATTTAGTACTCGTCTCCGCGGTGTCCATTAGTTACTTGCCAACAGTCACTTGAAACAATAACAAAGGGGGTGAGTGACTGGAATTAAAAATTGATATAGAAATTATCACTAAAAAAGAGCATAATGTAGCTACTTTCTTAGTTAAATTTTATCTTGTCCATTACAAGTTTAACTTATGAGCTTTTATTTTTACTTACCTTTTTGTCTATTATACTTGTATAAAGTATTCACCTTCTTATTATTTAACATTATACATCCCCATCTTATACATTATATATCCACCATCAATTTAAATACACTAACCTCATCATTATTATAACTAACCTAATCTCATTCTCATCATAATTGACATCATCTCATCCTAAATAAAATTAACATTATCTTATAATATAATTAATATCATTTCATTATCAATTTAATTGACATCAACTCACAATCAAGTTAATCAATATCATTTGGTTGTTGTTTTAATCAACAACAATTTACACTCAAGTTAATCATATCATTTAATTGTCACCTTAATCAATATCAACTCATGAACAAAATATTCAACATCATTTTATCATCACTTTAAGCACCAACAACTCATAATCAAGTTAATCAACCTTAATTCATTTATAGTCACCACAAACTCTCAATAAATCATAATAATTACGACTTTAGTACCTAGATACTAAAAAGATCAGTCATCAGTTGGGAATTCACCTGACATCCCGTGAACCTGCCTAGTTCATCGAGCCCACTTTGCTCCCACCCCAACCACTGGTTCCTACTTGGCCACTCGGTAACTCAACTAGGCCACTAAAGACCACAGGAGCCAAGAACAAGGGGTAAACTATACCGAATGGTTGTTCCCACCACATAACATACATAAATAACATATAATCATCAAAATCGTAATCAAATCATACCTGACATAAAAGTCATCACCCTGGGACCGTCATATATGTCATTCGGGCAAACAACTCATCAACAATCTCATTTATAATTCTCCATCCATTAGTATAGTTCAATAAAATAAATCTCAATTCATCAATCATTAATTCATTCACAAACATCAATATCATAACCTCTTCATCATATAAATATACATATATATCAACATCATCAAAACAATTACTACTAATTTCTTATTTCCATTGCATAAATTCTTATCCACATTACAACTATCCAAATCATCATACATTTTTATACATATTCATTACGTATACATTGTCTAACAATCCTTCTAAGTCATAAACACTCAAGATCATCTATCTTCTCATTTTGATCCGATATTACATAATTATACTATACATTTTATTGGCTTCAATTCTTCGTCAACCTCACTCACCACTGTTTATAATTCCATATTAATTCACATGATTTCAATCTTTTGCCGATACAACTTATATATCTACATAGTTACCACACATTATATTCCATATTATCTTCATATCTATCATACTTACATATATTTATATATGCATTTAACATTTAATTCTCGTTTTACCAGTTAAATTCATCATCCATCTATAATTAAATACAAGTAGTCATTAAAATTAATTAAGACACCTAATAGTGGCTACGATCTACCCTTTTCCTATACGCCAAACAACGCAACCAATTTCTACAATAATCTTAACCGAACACACCCCTTACCTCGATTTCGTGCCCTTGGAACCTTTGTCTCAACGCCGATTTCTTAAATTATCATGAGTCGACAATTTTCAAAACCAAAATCTACATTACCCCGGAAGCTCGGAACCCTAATTCAAAGTTCTAGAAACTCACCTCTGATTCCAACCTTTGTTTTACGACCTATTCCAACTAACGATCTTCCAAAGCTTGAATCAATTCTTAGAGATATCAGAACAAGAATTCTAACCTTTACTCCTTCACCTAGCAATGTCATCACAGTGACCTATTAGCTAAAACTTAACACTTTAAGCTTCCATTTGCCATAAACAATCAAAAATGAAAGACCCCCATGCATGGACAACTCACAGCTAAGAGAGAGAAAACAAGAAGGAGAGAGAAAGCATGAAATTAAAGGTACCTCAAGATTCCCTTCGTTGCCACGGTCTCAAAAACACGGTTAATTTCAAATTTCGTCATTGAATCAACCTTGGATTTGGGCCTTAAAGTCATAATTGTGAAGACAACAAAGGTTTATGCCTCTTTCTCGCGCATGAACTCGTGAAGAAGAAAGGTGGAAATGATTTTTAATGCCTTAAAGACATTTCGGTCTTTTCACCCTTTTTCTCTTTTCTTTGTTATTTTCTTTTATTACCCTTTTAATAAAAGCTTTTACTTTTTATCCTTTGGTAATTTAAGAATTACCATTACTTATTTAATTTTAAATTTTAAAATTTAATAACAATCCAATTACATTAATTTATAATCATTTAGAAAGATCCTAATGAGAAATTTGATTAATTTATTAATTAATATTTATTTATCACTAGTAATTAAATTTAATTACCTAAGATGTTACCAAATCCATCCTCGTCCATGCCAAAGTTAGGTCGAGGTCGGGTTTCTCTTAAATGTATAACTAGCAATTTAGGCAGGCAGCCCTAAACGGGTTGAGCTTTATCGAGTTGCGGGCTACTTAGGGCCGGGTGAAAAAAGGCTCGCATAAATTCGGACCTTGAATTAGAGGTCCTAGAACGGGCTACGGGCTTGATTAGGTGGCCCATTTTTTAAATAAAAATATTAAAAAATTTACTTATAAAAAATTGAATTACAAAAAACTGAACCAACTTAGTAGAATTTATCTAAAACTACATTTGTAAAAAATTTTATGTTATTGAAATTAATTAACTGTTGCTAGATAAACAATGCTATAAAATCAATAACTTTTCTTGTAAAAAATATGTTTATTTTTATATTACAACTAAAAATTGAAATGAATGAAACATTAGCTACTAAGTTAGTGATAATACTAACACAAATGATATAAAATCAATAAAATTTCTTGAGAAAACTTGTTTGTAAAAACACTAACTAATAAATAGTACTATTTTTTTTTTGAAAAAAGGACTCGGGCTGTCCACGGGCCCATGCAGGCCAGCCCGTACTAAGCCCATTTTTTAGGCTTTTTTGTTATCGAGTTTTTTTTTCTATTATTAACTTTGAATTTACTTTTAAGGCCCATGCACTACGTTTTTTATGGCGGGCTCAGGTTGACCATGTGAGTCGACCCATTTTGTTAGCTCTACTTAAATGTATCCGAAGCAAGTTTTCCCCATCAAAGTTTAAGCAGGTGCAGGTTGGTATCCATGGGGGTTTTGATTCAATTATCATCCCCATCTATCGTTAAGTCATGGTGCTAAATACAACAGGTTATCAGTTACCTTTGGCAGTGCTGCATGATTCCGTCATTAGAGCTTCACGTGGAAGAATTTATCACTAATGCTTAAAAATTAATGGTTTGACAGTCCCATTTAGCGATGAAATTTTTTAGTTGTTAATTGTTGGAAGTGTGTATTGTAAGCTATTATGTTTTTCATTGTATCATTTTTTATTTATTAATAAAATAAGTGCGCTCAATTTTAAATTTTTTTAAATCTGCTTTCTTTTAGAATAGTAGGTCATGTATGAGAACTATTCTTAAAATCTTTGGTCAAGTATTTACATGAGCACGTATAAATACATTAAAGCTAGTGTGTGAGTGTATTGATGATTTGATCTTATAAATATGAATGATATCAAGTCATATGGATACACATTAAGAGTAATAGTGTACTAGACAAACCCACCATGAGAATTGAACTGGTCTAGGCCATTCTAAAAATAGAATGCTACAAACTTAAAATTCCTTCAGCTACTGGCTTGTTTTACTTCAGATCGAGCAGTATGTAAATTATAAATTAGAAATGGATAATGTTGTTTGGACTTATACCGAAGCTGTGACTCAATCCCCGGGCATGGATCTGGTTCAACAAAAAGTGGATAAAGACTTGGTTGAGCTTGAACCTGGTCCTTTGAGGGATCCCTAAATCCTTAAGTTAAGTCCCAAAATGGATACGGGCCCCTCTCCTTTTGAAATTGGATTTTTATTGTTGTTGTGGAACCAATATTCTCACTTTCCCAACTTTGTTGGTTTGAAAAGAGAGATCTATAATCCCCTTATTACCATAAATAAAGGAAAGATCGGAATGTCTATGAGCCCTATGGCCTTTCACTCCTAGAATATGCTTTAATCCAAGGAAGCACTTACCAGACATCTATATCTAGGGCTTTTGAAATCGGAGATCCTTTTTTTTCTATTCAGAAGCCTAATAGCTAAGTCAAGGCGCCTTATCTTTCTAATCAGGTAGGTTTGAGCAAAGGCCATAGCTATTATAATCATTGCCAACAATACCAAGGAAAGCTTGAAAAAGAAGTGGTTTAAATATGTTGGGGTTTAGATCTGTTGGTCAAACAAAGTTTTGATTGAATTGAACGACATGAATGATTAATGTTAACCATTAGATTTTTTATTTTTACAACTGTGTTTCCCCAATTACTAACCAAACTAACACGAAAATAATTATCAACCCCATGATTATCCTCGTTACAATGGGTACACTTATGGATTCCTTTCTTAGAAGGCCTTTTTTAGCAAGGGTAGCCTCCACATCTTCTTGGCGATTTACCTCAGTACAAACGATCATATAAGCAGCTATAATTTTTAAAAAAGGTTGGTAGGAAGGATTTGGCCATGAACTCCATCCAGGTGAGAGTCAAGAGCAGCCAAAAAAACATATATTCATTGGGAATTGACCATGTTAGTATATTTGTCAACATCTCAACGACACTTCATCATGTAGCTTGCAATAGTATCAAACTCTCGCCACAACCTTTGTAATTTACCAAAGTATGTGATCATAGAGCCCCCATTCTGGAGAGTATAAATTACCTCGTAGTATAATTAGTAGCTCTTGATTCATCTTGATTGACTGTGTATGTTTTCTTGACTGTCTCCTAGATGTCTTCCGCTGTAGCTAAAAGAATAAAGAGAAATGGAATGTCTTTAGTCATGGAGTCTAACAACCAAGATTTGACCATTCAATTTTCATCTTCCTAAGTCTTATAATCTTTAAATCTCATGTCTCTAGATGCTGCCTTTGATTAAGAAATATATCCCCAACACGTTCTACCTGTAACATTGTTCTTTGCATTTAACGACCATTCAACGTAGTTGGTGCCATCAAGACATTCAAGGGTAAGTGAAAAGAGTTCCTGCATATGGATAACAGGCGGAACCTCATGGAAGCCACCACTAGAAATCTCAAGGAAGCCAAAACACAACTCTGATTCCCATATTGTAGAGGATACAAAGTTGGCTTGTGATACCATGTAAAAAAGGCTTTAAAGAAATAATTCTTATTCTATTGATTTACAAATCAGAACATTATATATATATATATATGTACACATACACACACACACAAATGACTCCCTATGATTTCTCCTAAGTGAAAGGAATGATTGAAAAAATAGTTGAATAACGATTGGATAATTATCTTATAGTTGTAATAATCTTCTATATTTATAAAAGCCTAATTTTTAGCTAACATAATATTTGATTTATCTTAACAAATTATCCTAATTGTAGTGAATCGGCTATGGTGAAGCATGTTGCAGTTTCCGTTTAATTTCTCCATTCCATTTTTATGTTATGCCTTTGTTCCCTTTGAGCTTTTGTTCCCAACTTCCCATCAATCTCCATTTTTTTTCATTTAGCGAGACACCGCCCAAGGGCTAGTAGCTTCCAGTCTCGTGTAGGTTTGCTTATTTGTATTATCCTTGTTGTCATTCTTCTTATTGTTTTTCTTGGCTCCAAAAGGAATAATATCTACACTTTATTTTCTCAAGTTTCATGGGAGAAAGTCACTACATAAATTTATGGCATAGTGTGGAAAATGTGTGGATGCTTTGATAAAAAAAACACATGCAACAAGCATATAGGATCATTTCTAAAGTAATGTTTTTTAGGAGGGGACCCAATACATAGCTCTTTCCCCCTCCCTTTCCCTTTCTTCTACTTAATTACACTATCGTATTTATCTTATTCTATTATTTCATGCACAAAATTTAAATTTAAACTAATATCAAATGATGTTCCACGTAATGGCCAAATTTTCTGACATAATGCACCACTCAATTTTATTTTGAAATTAGTGTTTTTGTGCCTGTTTTCTCATATGCAATAACCATGTGTAATATTGTGTTGGAGTTTGTTTGACGCGCTACGTTTAAATTGTCTGACGTAACATTGTATCATTGTCGAACATAATTTTATGTTGAAAATTATATGTTTTTACATCGTCTATTT
The DNA here is from genome assembly GCA_037962975.1 of Clitoria ternatea. Classification (NCBI taxonomy): domain Eukaryota; kingdom Viridiplantae; phylum Streptophyta; class Magnoliopsida; order Fabales; family Fabaceae; genus Clitoria; species Clitoria ternatea. The sequence goes on along the minus strand of CM075673.1, from coordinate 18,817,396 downwards.
TCTCTGATGCAACAACCATACCTAACACAACCAAGTTTGTTTGACGTCATATTTAAGTTTTCTAATGCAATATTGCATCGAGTTGGGTCTAACTCAATGTTTAGAGGGAAAATGTCTTAGAGTGAGGTGATAAAAAACGATCATTAAGTGGCATGGAAAAGATGTGTTTAGTAAACAAAGAAAATGGTTCAAGTGACAAAAGTCAAATAAGGTTAACTTAATGATAAGTATAGAGGAGAGTGGCAATAAAACACAAGGCTACCACCAAGACAAACTTGTGCTTGCTGCGAATGGGAGAAATACAATAACAAAACACAATGCTCTACTACTAAAAAAAGCCTCATTTGTGACGGAAAAACCCGTTGCTAACAACTAGTAATCTGTCGCTAAAAATATTAGCGATGACATAAGCTACGGCCGAATCCCATCGCTACGAACCTGGTGGCTAACAAGTAAATGACGACAAGTGAAGACCAAGGCAAGTAATAAATAGAAAAGGATAAGAAGATATAACATCAATTAGTAATAAACAACGCTGAATAAAAGATATAGTAATAGCCAAAATATTATTTACAACTCAAACAATAAAAAAGAATAAATAGAAAAATGTATAACACTAAAACAATAAATATAAAAATGGGTCCATCAACTAGTGGGATCCTGGGGTGGTGGGTCTAGCTGGGAAGAAGAGGCTGGGCCGTCAGGTCGAGATGGTAAAGACTTCATCAACAGGAGGATCAAAGCTCCTGTTGCGCCAACAGCCTGCGAGTGTCCTCTTGATCCTGCTGAGCTTGCTCCTCCACCAGCTGCCTCTGTCAGCGCTCCTATAACACCCCTTTATATACACGAGATATATATGTATTCTTCTTGCTTTTAAAAAAAACTTTTAGAAAGATATACATATTTATCACTCTTTATCTCGTGTATACAAGGACATATATATATATCTGATTTCCTTTGAATATTGAAAATAAAAAAAATTGTCTTTTAATATTTGTCCATAATGACAAAATAATTTATAGAAATCATAAGTGATAAATTATTATAGTATTATATTCGAATGAGAAAGTTTATCAAAGTTTAACCTTTACCTTGTTACAATTATCTAACTTGATATTGTAATAAGGTAAAGTAAAACTAAACTATACCTCTACTATAGATGTGACCAATTATTTCTTATTCCTTAAACCATCGAGTTTTGGAATCCTACTCTTATCCTATCTCTTCATCTATCTGATTGAGGATGAGACCACTTTACCCTCTTATAATTACATATCCTTCTATCTTAGACTATTAGCTATATATCACATAACATATATTTTGGACACAAAATTCAAACAAGAAGAAGTAAGAAACAGAATATAATACTTTACAGATAAGATATAAGCATAAGGGTTTTCACAAACTAATAAAAAAAATATCATTCATAATCTCACACACAATTAATTACAATTGTAAGGTTTTTGATCCGGTCTGGATACCAGCCCCCAATGTTATGACGTCAGACTGATCTCATAAAAGGAGAACCGGTGTCATGGTTCATTATTGCCATACCGGATATCTGGTCTCCCCTCATCCGCTCTTGTCTCATCAGCTGTTCTACTCATTTTCTCTACAACGGATGATCGTTCGTTCACCAAACGTCTATATAGCCGTTAGACCCTCAGTCACAGCGAGATAAGAGTTCCTAATAACTTATCAGCGAAGATACTCTATGTGGTAGAATATGTCATGTCAATGGCCTCAGAGAGCAAGTACATGTGTCAGCAAAATATGCGGAAAGGTGATTATCCTCCATCCCTATCACGGGATCGTACCCTGATAATTGACCTACCCCCCTGACACACTCTAAGTACTGAGCCACTTTGATTGACACACTTCACACGCTATCAGAACCAAAGGGCCCACTTGCACCCAATGATTCATTTCCTACGTTCAACTATAAATAGCTTATTTCAATACACATGCAAGGTTACGTTGTCCTAACTTACTCTTTGCTATTATATCGCTTGAGCATTCACTGAGTTCTTATACTCTTCTAACTTGAGCGTCGGAGAATCTTCACAGGTGGCACCACCTTTCGCCCCTACTTCAACGCGAAACGTTGGTGTGAAGGATCTCCAGGACAACAAGACCAGTTTTCTCCCACTGAGAGACCGGATCATGACACCGGATACCCGTGATACTGGTGTACAAACGCTAAAACACCTATATTCTTGTGGCTGGTCCCATACCGGATCCTAGACCCCAGTTCAGACCAGTTCATTGGCACGCCCGGTGGGACGCGATAGAGTTATTCCCATTTTTGTAGAAGTTTGGTTGTCGTGATGGAAGGTGATGGATGAGATTTTGTTGATGGTCATGTGGAAGATGTGACCCACCAACAGGCTGGAAGGAGACTTGTCTTTGAGACTCCTGTAACTCAAACCCGGAGGATGGTGCAAATGCAAACCCTTGATCCTCGTGATGAGGTTATCAGGCAACTCAGGGAAGAGCTGATGGAGTTGAGGCGGGAGAAAAGAGAAGCGGGGGACAGGGCAGCGTCCCATGCAGAGGATGCTCATCATGCATCAGCGAGGGATAGATCCACAACCCTCCAATATTCGAAAATCCCCACGTACGAAGAGAGGAAGCAGACCCAAGATTCTGGGGACAGAGTCAGTGCCAGGAGAAGGGAGCAGGTAGTGGTAACTTCTGGGACCTACAAACTCAGTGTTCCTTTCTCAAGGAGACTGATGAGTATTTCCATCCCGAAGCATTTACAAACGACTCAACCACTGTCGATCGGGAAGTATAATGGAGAAACTGATCCAACTAAGCACTTGGATGCTTATGTGTATGAAGCCATGTATTTGGGAGCTGATGAAGACGCCATGTGCAGGATGTTCCCAAGGACACTGACGGAGGAGGCTCTCAGCTGGTTCAAGAGTCTACCCTCAGGATCCATAGATTCTTGGGAGGAAATGGCAGCTGCATTTGAAAGCCATTTTGTCATCTCCAAGGATATCCCAAGAACTTCTCACACTCTGGCCCAGATAAGACAAGGAGAGACTGAAACTCTTAAGGAGTTCTTGAAGAGGTTCTATAAGGAGGCTGCTTTGGTCCCCAACCTCACGGAGACCATACAACTCTATATCATAGTGGAAGCTCTGCAACCTGGATCTGTATTTGCCCTATCTTTGGCAAAAAGCCCCCCAACAACCTTCGAGGAGTTTCGAAGGAAAGCTTCAAAGTACGTGGGTATAGAGATGCATCTGGAGGCAATAGCAGCTAGAATGAAGCCCCCAGTACCCACTCAGCAGCCACGGAGGGAGAAGGAGAAGGTGAGACCCAAGAAACACACCTTTAGAGAGGACTTTGCAAGCGTTCGTCCACATCAACGAGACAGGCGCGTCTTGTCGTTCAATAACTACACTCCCCTGAATGCCAGACACTCCCAAATCATGAGGGAGGTTGGGTGGCCAACGTTGAACGTTTTTGGTATAAGGAAACCACCCCCAGTCAAGAGGGGTGGTAACCCACGTAAGTATTGCACGTTCCATGAGCAGATAGGTCACAATATCGATGAGTGCAAGGCGTTGAAGAATACGGTGGAGACTCTCATTCGGGAAGGAAAGTTGAAACAGTACTTGTTCAGGGAGAAATCTGTAGACGAGCCTCAAAGGATGGACAAGAGGGGCAGAGATCCTGATGATGAGGATGATAACACTCATAACCCAGTCAGGAAGTTCACTGCAGCTGAAAAGCAGAAGGGAGTAGTGATCGCTGAAGGAGCCCAACAGAACAACATGCCTCAGCAGTAGAGGCAGGGCAGACGTGAAGTGATTGAGATGATAGCTGGAGGATTTGCTAGAGGAGGAGCATCAATCACAGCTCGGAAGAACCACCACAGAATGATTCTGTCTGTCCAGGGCAAACCAAGAGATAACCGCCCTTTCAGGGACGGTGTGGCAGCCCCAATGGTGTCATTCACGGATGATGACTTTGGCCCAACAATCCCAGGAGGTGACGATGCAGTAGTTATCATCGCAGTCATAGCTAACAAGGATGTCAAGAGGATCCTCGTCGATCAGGGAAGTTCCTGTGATGTTATTTTTTATAATTGTTTCAAAAGAATGGGTTTCAATGATGCAGATTTACAGCCTTACACGCAAGAACTCACAGCGTTTAATGGAGCTAAGCAACCCACTAAGGGATACCTTGACACCCTAATTTCCTTTGAAGGAGAGCCTGGTGCAAGAACGGTCAAGTCAAGAGTTCTGGTGATCGATGTGGAGTCTCCCTACAACGGTATCATAGGCCGTCCTACACTGAATGCAATGGAAGCAATCGTATCTACTCCTCACCTCTTGATCAAATTCATTGACAAGGACAACGGTGTGTCCTCTCTCCGCGGAGGTCAGGAGATGGCTCGGTACTGTTACAACCTGAGCCTCAATATGGTCAAGTTGGAAGTATTCAACAAGAAGAGGAAGCTGAACAACGGAGGAACAGCGACTGGGTCTGTTAGTCCTATTGACTTGGACCCAAGAGCGGAACTGAAGATCGACCCTCTTAATCCCTCAAAGCCTACACCGGATGGTGGTTCCAGGGACGTCGTTTTAGGGGATTCCCCAAAGAAGGTCACGCACATCAATGATAAGCTGGAGTCAGCCATGGAGCAACGCTTGTTAGCCCTCCTGTAGGAGTTCAAGGACCTTTTTGCATGGACAGCAGCAGACATGCCTGGGATGGACCCTAATTTTTGTTGCCATAAACTTGCTGTGTACCCTGAAACGAGACCGGTGGCCCAGAAGAAGAGGAGGTTAGGACCGGAGAAAGAGAAGGCAGCATGTGAACAGACTGAGGAGTTGTTGAAAGCGGGCTTTATAAGGGAGATTCGTTATTCTTCTTGGCTTTCTAATGTAGTCATGGTGCAGAAAGCTAATGGCAAGTGGAGGATGTGCACAGATTATGTGGATCTCAACCGTTGTTGCCCCAAAGACCCATATCCCTTGCCAAACATTGATCGCATGGTAGGTGACTCATCTGGTTACCAGTATCTTAGTTTCATGGATGCTTATTCTGGGTACAACCAGATTCCGATGTGGGAAGGAGATCAAGAGAAGACGGCTTTTGTCAATGACCGCGGTGTTTTCTGCTACACCGTCATGCCATTCGGATTGAAGAACGCTGGCGCTACTTATCAGCGCATGATTAACAAAGTTTTTGAAAGGATGCACACCAGGCTGGTCAAGGTGTATATTGATGATATTATAGCCAAAATGCCCACTGGAGGAGACCACATTGAAGACCTGCGCCAAGTTTTCACTAGGCTGCGTCAGTACAACATGAGGCTAAACCCCTTGAAGTACACCTTTGCCATTCCAGCTGGGAAATTCTTGGGATTCATGTTGACCCAACGAGGCATTGAGGCTAACCCTGGGAAGTGTCAAGCAATCCTAGACATGCAGAGCCCTAAGAGCCTGAGGGAGGTCCAATCGTTGAATGGAAAAGTAGCCGCTCTAGCTCGCTTCATGCCCAAGATGGCGCACAGATCCCTCCCCTTGTATAAGGCGTTGAAGAAACACAAGAGTTTTGAATAGGGAGAGGAGCAAGAACAAGCCTTCCAGCAGCTCAAGGTCGTTCTCTCAAGTCCACCAATACTGGTTAAGCCTGACCCTGGTGAGATTTTGATCTTGTATTTAGCAATCTCTGATGAAGCCCTGGGCGTGGCTTTGGTGAAAGAAACCCCTGAAGGGCAGAGGCCGGTGTACTTCACCAGTAAGACGCTCCAGGGGGTGGAAGGTAGATATCAGAGATTGAGAAAGCTACTCTGGCAGTTGTGTGGGCGTCACGACGGTTAAGGCCCTATTTTCACGTGCACCCAGTGTTAGTGAGAACGGATCTACCTCTCCGTTCAGTGCTTAGCAAACCAGACCTCGCTGGAAGGATGATCAAGTGGTCCATTGAGTTGTCTGAATTTGAAATTTCTTATGAGCCTCGAGGAGCCATCAAGGCGCAAGTATTGGCTGATTTTGTTGTGGAGATGACTGGGGCGGATCCAGCCACACCTCGAGCACATTGGACCATCTATGTTGACGGATCATCAAACAGTAAAGGTTGTGGGACAGGTGTTGTGGTGGAAAGCGACGATGGCGTGCACTTAGAGATTTCCCTCCGTTTTAATTTCAAAACCTCCAATAACCAGGCTGAATACGAAGCATGTTTGGCCGGTCTTCGAACGGCGATTGACATCGGAGCATTAGCAGTCACGTTGTGCAGCGATTCTCAACTGGTAATTTCACAGATCCAGGGGGAGTACCAAGTTAGGGAGCCGCAACTTCAGCTATACTTAAATTGCGTGAATGAATTGAAGGGAAGATTTGAAGTTCTGGAGTTCAAGCATGTGCCTAGAGAGGAGAACACCAGGGCGGATATTTTGTCAAGGCTCGCAAGTACAAAGCAGCCCGGTAGCACAACGACGGTTGTTCAAAGTACTTTGACATCACCTAGCATCCCTCTATACCCTTCCCTGAATGCTGTAATGGTGCATTATCCTTATGAGGATTCTTGGGTCATCCCCTATATTCGCTACTTGGCAGATGGACAACTCCCTACCGATGAGAAAGAAATGAGACGAGTGAAAAGGGAGCTGCCATATTTTACTATGGTCGATGGTGTTCTCTACAAGAGGGGATTCTCTGTCCCATACCTTCTCTGTTTGAGAGAAGATGAAGTTCAAGCAGTCTTGGAAGAGGTGCACGAGGGGCAGTGTGGGCACCATGCTGGGGGTCGGAGCTTAATGAGAAAGGTCCTCAGGGCCGGATATTGGTGGCCCACTGTGAAACAAGACTCTGCAGATTTTGTGAAGAAATGCGATGCTTGTCAAAGATTCTCCAACCTCCATCATACACCGGCCCAAGAACTTTCTTCTTCCGTTGTGCCTTGGCCGTTTTATCAGTAGGGCCTTGATATTTTGGGTCCGTTCCCCACAGCGCCTGGAGGTATCAAATATTTGATTGTGGGGGTAGATTATTTCACCAAGTGGATCGAGGCTGAGCCAGTAGTGCATATTACTTCTACGCGGACAAGGCGTTTCGTGTACGAAAATATCATAGCATGATTCGGGGTGCCAGGGCGGATTGTGACTGACAACGGCACCCAGTTCACAGACAAGAAGTTCACGGATTTGCTTGAAGGACTGGGGATAATCTAGATATTTTCATCTGTCGAACACCCTCAGACCAATGGCCAAGCGGAAGTAGCCAATCGAGAAGTGGTAAAAGGGTTGAAAAAGCGTTTGGGAGAAGCGAAGGGAGGATAGACTGATCAGCTGTGTCATGTTTTATGGGCATACCGCACTACGCCTCATTCGTCCACTAATGAATCCCCATACCGGTTGACGTATGGGGTTGAGGCGATGATTCCAGTAGAGATGCAAACAAGATCGGCCCGTGTAGAGTATTTTTCAGCTGAAGACAACAATGCCAATCTGGCATCAGAGCTGGACGTCCTCCAGGAGTTAAGGGAAAAGGCCTTTATCAGAGACCAGACAGTAAAAGCAAAGGCAGCACTCCGGTATAATAAACGTGTCCAATATAGAGCTTTCAATACCGGAGATCTTGTTTTAAGGAAGGCGAGTGTGGGGAATAAATTTGCTCATCAAGGAAAGCTAGCGCCGACGTGGGAAGGCCCTTACAGAGTTTCTGATGTGACTGGAAAAGGGTCATACCGATTGGAAGAGCTTGATGGAACTCCAATCCGTAACAAATGGAACACTCAGAACTTACGTGTTTATTACAGCTAGTTGGTAAGGCGGCATGTACTCTTTTTCCTTACTTGAGTTTTTTCCCATTGGGTTTTCTCAAGAAGGTTTTAACGAGGCATGACCCCAACTACGCTCTCTTTGTAATGTACTTTCAATGTTAATGAGAATAGAGTTTGATTGCCCTATCACTTTCACTTCTTTTGTATGTTGTGATTTGTAGCCGTAGCTTAGTACGCATACACCTCAGGACGGATGAACTCAACCACCAATTCTGTAGTTGACGGTGTAACTCCTCGAGGGACTGATGAAGACCCCTCAGGACGGATGATCTCAATCATACATTTTGTGTATTGACGATGTAACTCCTCAAGGTGGAATGGGTTGTAGGGCTGGTCCTTTTTTAATGCCACAAACCGAACCCCATTCGAAGACTACATGAGTTGTAGGGCTGGTCCTTTTTCAAGGCCACAAACCGAACCTCATTCGAAGACTACATGGGTTGTAGGGCTGGTCCTTTTTCAAGGCCACAAACCGAACCCCATTCGAAGACTACATGGGTTGTAGGGCTGGTCCTTTTTCAAGGCCACAAACCGAACCCCATTCGAAGATAACATGGTTGTAGGGCTGGTCCTTTTTCAATGCCACAAACCAAACCCCATGTGAAGGCTTGGGCGCAGTAGGCTGGTCCATCAAGAAAACCACACTGAATCCCGAGTAACGGGCGCAGTAGGTTCAGGATTAGCCCTGATCCGAACCCTGTGTCGAAGGCTTGGATTGTAGGATTGCACCGAACTCCAAGTATGGTTAGTAGGATCGATCCGAACACCATGTGAAGACTTGAGTTGTAGGACCAAACCGAACCTCAAGAGAAAGACGTAAAACTTACCCCTTTTTAAGGCGGTACCAGACTTCAAATGCAATTTCCGTCCTCAACTCTGAAATATTCGTTACAGAGCGGCTGAACGTTAGTGTATCCGCTCAACATTTTTGAGGTCGGATGAACATTTCAAGCTTGTTAAGAAGTTAAAGGTAACTCTTACAATGAAATTTCTCTTCCCAACGTACTTGCACTTGGGGACAGGGCATACTTTAACTTAGTTATTGCTTACTTGTTGCAAAGTTATTATTTTAATCTGATGTGATAAAAACGCTTTTAACAACGGTATAGCCAGACAAGAGCGGCTTTGCAGAGTATAGAAAAAGTTAAAGTATTATATATATTTTTAAGTCATTTGGCAATCATACACTGGACATAAACGATAAATGAGAAACAAGGCAAATTTTATTTCTTGAATGCAGAGGTGTACAGGAATCAAAGTATTCAAAAGCTGGAGCTGATCCCAGAATACAGCCATAATTGAAAGCATAAAAATTAAGAAGCAGGTTGTTGATCCTCCCGAGTAGGCACCTCCGTTCTCTCCCCTTCAATTCCAGCAGCTTGGGTCTTGTCCGCTCCGGCCTCAGGATCAGAGTTAGGCTTTGCAGGTTCCATGCTCTGACCCTTCAGAAGTGGAGGCAGTTCGTAGAGAGAGTCGCGAGGGACTTGGTACGAGCCATCTTTCATCACTTCGACAAGTTTCCCCTCGTGGAACTCATAGAACGGATCTATTTCGTATAGATTCAGTTTTGCCTCAGGGTTTCGATAGAATACTTAACGAAGTGCCAGCCCAAAGGATTCGTAAGCTACCTGTTTACATATTTCCAAGGCCTTGGCAGCCTTGGTCTTAGCAGCAGTTAACTTCTTCTAGAGCTTGGCAAAATCTTCCTCCGATGGGCCAGTGCTCGTACCTCCCTTCCTCAACTCCTCAAGCTGGGCCTGCATCTCCTTTCGAAGGGCCTCCCACTCCCCAAGGCTCTTGCTGTGTCCGTCCTCCATTACTTTGAGATCGTCAGCAAACTTGGCCGACCTTTTCTTCTCCAGCTGTAGTTCTTCTTCAAGGAGCGGAATAGATTTATTCTGCCGTTGAAGCTCAGCAACCTGCCGTTCTAGAGCCTTATTAGCAAAGTGAAGTTGGCTCGCTTCTTCTGTCTTCCTCTGAAGTGTTTCCTTGGTGTTCTTCAGTTCAACCTCCATACTTCTACGAATTTCAGATTGTTTGGCCGACCATTTCTCCTTCACAGCGAGTTCGGCTTCGAGCTTTGCAACTTACTCCATATAATCTGCCCTTTCGCTCAAGGATTCAAGGAGGCCGGACAGCTCATCCAGCTGCCAACGGCCGGCCTTACAAGCTCCTCAAACTTCAGCAGCTTCGAGCGAGGGGGGAAGGCAGTATCTAGCCTTTGGAAGAGTGGGGGGCATGGACCCCTGAAACCATAAGTAAGGGGCAAGAAAGGAATCGCGTGGAGGGTCGAACGCCGGAGGAGGGCCACTCTCAGAAGTCGGGGCGGATGTGGTTTACGATGTGGGGGCAGAAGAGTCAGGAACGGGCTTCTTCCCCTTATCTTTCTTCATCCCAGATTCTTCAAGTGTTTTCTGGCGCTTCTTCGCAGGGTCACCAGAAAAGGGTTTTTCCTGATCCGCTGTCTTGACCAGATACCTTTTTTCTTCTTTTTCTCTGGGACGGCCTCCTCATCGCCGGCCCCAGTGGCCTCCGTTTGCTTTTCTATCTCTTCCTCGTCAAAGAGAGGAACTTCCTCACCCACTACAAAGGTCAGGGGAATGAGTGGAGCTTTGGTGGCGTTCCTTTTCACCTGAATCTCATTCTCCTCGGAGGAGGAGTCATCATCAGTCATCATGGTCCTTAAGGACAACATTTTGGGGCAGGCTTTTTAAATTTGTTCTACAAAACAAGAAAAGTTGAGTTAGTACGTGAGAAGAAGATAATCAAAACTGAATAAGTATACAACACAAATACAGTAAGAGCGGATATTACGGAGATAGGTGGTTCGGACGTCGTCCTCTGCCAGGAAGAGCCTGCAGGAAAATCCTTTGAGTGTTTTCGAGGCCGTCTGCATGGCGCTCAAAACCTTGACGGAATGAGAGGAGAGTTCACTCTCATCAGTGTAATAAGCACGACTCATAAGGAGAAAATGCTCGTGCGTCCAACTGAGGGGGAACTTGGTGAATCCCTCCTTGTTACGCCAGAAGACCGGCTTATTGGGCTGAATACGGACCCGCGTGTAGTAATGCTTGAAGGAGCGCCTATCCACCTTCGCGGATTCTGTGTATGATTTGAAGTTTATCACCCTTGAGTCACAACGGAGCGTTATGAACCCAAGGCTGCCCTTCTTGTTAGCACGACGGACCACTTGGCAATAATGGAACAGCTTGTCCATAGTGGCGGAGAAGTTGAAGTGCTCTCCTAGGATTTCGAGAGCCCGCACTAGACCCCAACCGTTGGGATGCAGCTGTGTAGGGGCACAGTCCAAGAAGCGCAGGACGGCCATCTGGAATTCCGTCATGGGGAAGCACACCCCCAGCTTCAGAAACACGAAGTCGTACATATAGACCGACCTCTCATCAGGGACGATATGGCAGACTCTCTCAGAGGGACGGGGTGCCAGCACAGCATAGCATGCTTTGTACTTCTTGTCTGAGTAGATCTTGTAGCGGAGAGGGACCGTGCGCTCCTCTTCACTTGCGTGATGTGAGGGGATCTCCAGGAATTCCTCTTCTACCCAGCAGTAAGGTCTTTCCCTATTGAGCTTTTCCCAGTTTAACCGGTGTACCACAACATTGACACACCCTTCTGCGGTTCAGAGAACCAAAGTTTTACCGGACCCAGGGATTTCCATGGTTGTGGATGCACGATGGAACGCGTACGTGCTGTGGTAAAAAGCAACATCGTCAGAGAGGTAGCCTTCATCACTTGACCCTTCATTAGAGCGGCTGGTAGCCCTCGAGTCAAGGGGAACCTCAGAGCGGCGTTGAGAAGAGGACGCTCGTGAGGAAGATGTTTCAACCCTCTCTGAACGACGAAGCCCAGCCACAGGAAGATTCACTGGAATCCTCCCACCACGGTGGCTAAGGGGGGCTCGAGAGCTAGAATTCCCCCTGTTCGAGGGACCAGCGTTGCCTGCTCCAGGGCGCATGGTGGAAGCAAAATGAATAAAATTTGTAGGGAGATGAAGGAAAGGGAGGTTACCTAAAAGGAAGAGGAACTTTATGAAGTTTGAAGGCAGCAAGGAAATCTCCAAGAAATTTGAGCAGAGTTTCACTAAGCTTGAAGACAGAGGTGAATTCCCAAATTTGTTAAGAGTCCCTTTTATAGGTAACGAGGAGGCACAGTGCTCTGTTGGAAGTCACAACGCTTGCTTCAAAACGCAACCCTTCGAATTCAAATGACGCCGTCGTTTCGTTGTGTTCGAGCGTGAAAATGGTAACGTTTTAGCAAACGTTTTTGCAAAATGGGCCCCCCTTTAGTTTGAATCCAGGCCCAATAAGCCCAATCGACGGTTATACTCTTGGGTAATGATGGCTCGTGCGTAAAAGGCGCATTTAATGTCCAATCATTTCAGACGCATTTAATGCATTTCAACCACTCTTCGAATACCAAGGGTTTGATTCCCAAAAACTCTTGGGATTTCCCTCACTATTTTATGTTGTCTGAGTCCGTTGTATGTAGCATCAGAAGAGCGGCCACCCAGTTGGCAGGACGGATGCCTCAGAGCTTCCAGGTAATTTCTAGAACGTCCCACCGGCATCCAGACTTCTCAAGGGTTTTATAGCTCATATGAGCAACTTAACAGTCCCTCATACAAGCTAGGGGACAGATGATCCGGTCTGGATACCGGCCCCCAATGTTATGACGTCAGACTGATCTCATAAAAGGAGAACCGGTGTCACGGTTCATTATTGCCATACCGGATATCCGGTCTCCCCTCATCCGCTCTTGTCTCATCAGCTGTTCCACTCGTTTTCTCTACAACGGATGATCGTTCGTTCTCACCAAACGTCTATATAGCCGTTAGACCCTTAGTCACAGCGAGATAAGAGTTCCTAATAACTTATCAGCGAAGATACTCTATGTGGTAGAATATGTCATGTCAATGGCCTCAGAGAGCAAGTATATGTGTCAACGAAATATGCGGAAAGGTGATTATCCTCCATCCCTATCACGAGATCGTACCCTGATAATTGACCTACCCCCCTGATACACTCTGAGTACTGAGCCACTTTGATTGACACATTTCACACGCTATCAGAACCAAGGGGCCCACTTGCACCCAACGATTCATTTCCTACGTTCAACTATAAATAGCTTATTTCAATACACATGCAAGGTTACGTTGTCCTAACTTACTCTTTGCTATTATATCGCTTGAGCATTCACTGAGTTCTTATACTTTTCTAACTTGAGCGTCGGAGAATCTTCGCAGGTGGCACCACCTTTCGCCCCCACTTCAACACGAAACGTTCGTGTGAAGGATCTCCAGGACAACAAGACCGGTTTTCTCCCACTGAGAGACCGGATCATGACACCGGATACCCATGATACCGGTGTACAAACCCTAAAACACCTGTATTCTTGTGGCTGGTCCCACACCGGATCTTAGACCCCGGTTCAGACTAGTTCAGTTTTCATATGCATAAAAATCATATTTTCATCCACAACCATTCACACAGAATATCACAATCACATGTATGACATGTAATGCTTTTAATACTATCTCATTCAGTTTATGCACGTGGGTCCTTAAAGTTTTAGTTTGTACTGGGCCAATCAGGAGTTTACACTGTTCCATAATTTTGGATAATAATAACATAAATGCCTTCATGGCATATGAACAGCTCAACTGGCATAGAAACACTTAGAGACTAGTCAGATTGAGAAGGTTTTTATTGTGAAAGTACCCAACACTAGGGAGCGACCCCAGGACCCCTGAAGCACCCTTCCACACCTTCTCATCCCAAGGTTCGCATTTGAACCTCCTCTAACGTATCCTCGGTTTCTATAATTTGTCCCCAGGCAATATCACATCTCATTTCTCGTTAATGGTTCATGATGCATGAACTACTCGCATATTTAATTGGTTAAGACTTTTAGAAACTTAATTATTAAATACCATAAATATTCACAAATCATCTCAATAAACTATACATTCCCATAAGTTCTTCTTTGAACTTCTATTATATAGAAATAAATTTAGTACAGTTTTTGAATTCAGATCTCACCAAAATTGAGTTTCCATGCCTTAAATATCCTAAAACTTTCTCTTAAAAAAACTTCACATATTTACATAATCTTTCTCAATTTGAATCTTAACTAGATTGAGTTTAGAAATCTCGACAAAATATCCTTTAGTTATTTTGTTGGGGAAAACCAAAATAATTTACTTTAAACTTCTAATTTCTAAAAGAAAATAATTTTTAAAATCATTAACTAAGAATACTTAAAACTATAAAAATTTTCTTTAATTCAAGAATTAATTATCTCAATCTCTAATTTTCATAAAATAGCTTTTTTCTAATACTAAATTTTATTCTAGAGATTAAAAATAAAGTTAGTGAAAATTATTTCTAAGAAGAAATAAAAGATTGAAATAATTATAAAATACTTTCTCTTAGAATAAAAATTTAAAGAGTAAGATAAGAAAATTCTTACTGAGTTTCAACTTTCCGTCATGCTTGTTATATGCTCAAACTTCATATCACAAGGTCATCAATCATTCATCAACCACAATCAAGTATTGTAATATCATCAATCACAATCAAATATCATCAATCACAAATATTATCAATCATAATCACATGTCATCAATCATAGTCTAATATTATAAATCATAATATCATTAATCAAAATCAAATATAGTTAATTATAATCAAATCAAATAAACTAAATATCACTCATAAATATAATTCAAATTTTAATGGTTATTTAAATTAGTAAAGTTGATGTTGAGTCCTTATAGTCCATTCTTCGCACAGGTCTATATAAGTCCATATATATAATCAAGTCTTCGCATAGGTATAGTTCAGTTCATACAGGTCATAATAGTCCAAGTCCTTGCATAGGTTTAGTCCAGTTCGCATAGGTTATCCAGGTCTTTGCATAGGTATTTCAGATCAAGTTACACAAGATACACAATTTAAAACTTATATAAAATTTAAGTTAAATAGTTATTATTTAAAAATAACAATATTATTATTAAATTTAAAAGGAGTAGGGGACTCCTCCCATTATTCTTATGTCTTTTCATATTATATTCCTATCTCACTCCTGCTTACCTTGAATTGCTACCAAAAGTGAGTTTGTTTTGCACCTCTGAGTTCTAGAAATATTCATACCAACTTATCTCAGTAGAGGCATAAGATAAAAATAAAGATTACTACGTAAACAAAAATGGTAAATTTTGAATAGTGAATAGTGAATAGTAAAACGTGAATAGTAACAGTAAATAGTAAAACATGAATAATAACCATAAATAGTAAAACATAAATAGTAATGATAAATAGTGAATCGTAAATAGTAATTTACTATTTGAATAGCAATTTACTATTGACAGTAATTTACTATTCAGAATAGTAATTTAAAATAATATTATATCCAGTATAATAATATGTGACGACCTGCGTCAATTTACCATTTAATTACAACCGTTTAATTATTTTTCACAATAGATTTTTCACGTTTACTGATAGTTAATTAAATCCAAATATAAAACCATGTTAATTCTTCTTAAACCGACTCAAAATACTAACCGATAGGAAATAAATCAAATAATAAAATTGAATTAATTAAATAAGCGGAAGAAGAAAAACAAAGACAGGAGTCATTCGCCTGAGCGAGACCCTGATTCGCTTAGGCGAAACCCGAGTAGGTTGCTTAGGCGAGTTCCGACTCGCTTGAGCGAATTCTACACTTCGGAAGAGGACAACGAGACATGCAAGGAAAATTAACAAGTCGGGTTTCACTCGGAAATGGGTCCATTCGGTCATCTCTCACTCGGGAACCTCTTAACCTTCACTCAGAAAAGGGTTCTCTCAGACATACCTCACTCGGAAAACACTCTAACTTTCCTCCACTCGGAAGAGGTCCTCTCAGTCATGGATCACTCAGAAAACGTTCTAACCTTCACTCGAAAGGGAGCGAGGGACACTTGCTTGAGCAAAATAGGCACAGAATCAACCGGCCCTTGTTCGGACAAGACTGAATCCGCTCGGTGAGATTCACCTGGTAATCGACTTTACTACAAGAAACACAAATTCACTCATAAAAATAAATACCGATCACATAGCAACATAAATTCATATCCAATTAATCAACATACACAAGCAACATATTGTAGCATCATATACTCGGAAAACTCATTATACACATTACACATAATTCATTTCAAAATCACTCGGTTCCTTGGCATCAATCCTCTGCTTGGCGCACCTCCAGGGCTCCGACCTTTTCCCTGTCACTGGTTACTAAATTGAAAACCACAGCAAGGGTGAGTGTTTGGCATCATAATTAATCTAGAACGGAAATTAACAAGTTACATGTATATGAACTCCGTCCGATTGCATTATCATCATATTGCAAATCACACTCGGCAATTATAACAAATCACACTCGGCAAGTAATTCACACTCGGCAAATATAACAGATTGCACTCGGCAAATATAGCAAATCATACTCGGTAATTATATCAAATTGCACTCAGTACATATATCAAATCATACTTGGCAAATATATCAAATTACACTCGGTAAATATATCAAATAATACTCGGCAAATATATCAAATTACACTCGGCAAATATATCAAATCATACTCGGTAAATATATCAAATTGCACTTGGCAAATATATCAAATCATATTCGGCAAATATATCAAATTGCACTCGGCAAATATATCAAATCATACTCGGCAAATGTATCAAATTGCACTCGGTAAATATATCAAATCATACTCGACAAATATATCAAATTGCACTCGGTAAATATATCAAATCATACTCGGTAAATATATCAAATTACACTCGGAAAATATATCAAATCATACTCATCACAAAACTAAATTCACCAATTGTCACCACTGACTCTCAGACAAAATTGACGCCTAGTATCCGGATACTAAAAGGATCGACCTTCAGCTAGGGGTCCGACTTGACACCCTGTGAACCCGACTTGGTTCACCGAGCCCGACTTGGCTTCCCCTCAACCACTGGGTCATAGACCTCTGGGTAGCTTAATTGGGTCCGACTTGACCACGAAAGCCAAAAACGAGGGTAATCACATACCATCGGTCATCCTCTACCACATAATCACATATTCAATTATATAAACATAGGCATATCATTATGATCCTCATTTGCAACTGTCAGAAACTGACATGTGCTCACAACGTAGGGCGACCGACTTGTCAAGCCCATCAATTTAATGTCTTCACACATAGTCAATCACATAGCATAATTATACAATCCTTTTACTGGAAGCCTGTCAGGAGCCGCTCCTTGACCGTGCAACGCACCGGTGATCACTCCCCGCCCTCAACAGTATGCAGGGTATCTCATTCATAATACACAACTTAATATAATTAAAGCATTATTAATCAAACACATAAATATCAGAAGTTGATATGCGTTTACCACACAGAATAGCCGACTTGCTAACTCATCAACATTGTAACATCCCGGATATTTATAGAAAAATTTTGTGAAGTGGAAATATTAAAAATTATTTTAAGGATTTATTTGATATTTTTATGAATTATTGGTTAATTATAAAAGGTGTGATTAGAAAAAGAGAAGTTTAATTAAAACCTTTAATGAAATTATAAAGAAAATGGGGGAAGTGACCAGTTAAGAAGGTGACTGGTTGTCATGAGATTAAATAAAGGTTTCTTTCTCTCAATCATTTACTTCTACGAGAACCTTCTTCTTCTTCTTCATCTGTTTCTTTTCTTCCTTTCCTTCCTCTATTGCTGCGAGCTGCATGCTCTGAGGGGAGGTCCATTTTGCATCAAAACCTTAAAGTAATCACATCTTCGTGACAGTGGTTTCAAGGTATGTCCATGGGTACCATTAATTTCGCCTTTTCCCTTCTCTTTTCTCTTTGGCAAATTCAGATTTCTTGGGGTAACGAAGAAAAAGCTAGTTTCCATTTTTATGGCATTTTAAGCATGAAGATGAAACTTGGTAGCATGGGTGATCCATTTATGCATTCTTCCTTTTCTCCCTCTCTTGGCCGAACCATGTACATGCATGAGGAATGTTTATTTTCATTTTTCATGGTTATTTTGGAGCTTAGGAATAGTTTTTAGATTAATGGGTTTTTCAATTCCCGTATTCCCTTTCTTTCCTCTATTGGTCGTGATTAGTGTTGTATGATGGAGGTACCGTTTTATACTTTGCTAGCAAGTCGGAGCTTAATCAAGAATCTTGAGATGATAGGTACATAAAATTGTTAATAAATCTTGTGCTTGGGGTACTTGTAGGTATCAGAATGGGCTTCAAAAAGGTTGTTGAGTGAAGTGAAGGTCAAAACCAGAAGCGAAGCGGCAAATACGCGAGTCATTGGGCATGATCGACATCTAGAACAGTTAGCGAAAGCTTGGAATCGAGGTAAGGGGGTGTTCGGGTTATGATTAATTAGAATAGGACATACTGTCCGAGTCGTTGGAATGATTGAGAACCGGGTAAGAGATAATGCTGAATGAAAATTATGAATGTGTATGAATGCACATATGAATGTGCACACCGATCGGTTTATGATCGGGTGTGTGTGTGTGACTTAAGAAATATATGATGTTGTGATAATAGAACTGATGCTGGATGAGTTGTATGTGAATGTGTGTATGATTGCATGTATGTGTATGGACACCGATCGGTTTAGGATCGTGTGTGGTTTAAGCCGATGGAATTTGAAATATTTAATACTGTGACAATCGATGTTTAATGGCAATGTGATGCCGGGCTTGACAAGCAGATCGCCGAGTGATGAGTATGTGGTGTTGATGGTCACTATTTGATGAGGAATATGAATTTTATAAGTATGATAAGTGTTTGCCGTATGAAAACATTATATTGATGGGCTTGACAAGTCGGTCGCCCTACGTTGTGAGCACAAGTCAGTTTCTGAGAATTGCAATAATGATCATAATGAAATGGTTGTTTATATAATAGAGTATATGATTATGTGGTAGAGGACGACCGACGGTATATGTTACCCTCATATTTGGCTTCTGTGGTCAAGTCGGACCCAGCTAAGCTACCCAGAGGTCTATGACCCAGTGGTTGAGGGGGAGCCAAGTCGGGCTCAGTGAACTAAGTCGGGTTCATGGGGTGTCAAGTCAGACCCCCAGCTGAAGGTCGATCCTTTTAGTATCCGGATACTAGGCGTCAATTTTATATGAGAGCCAGTTGTGACAATTGATGAATTTAGTATTGTGATGAGTATGTGATTAATTATATTTTCTGAGTGCAATTTACTATAGTTGTCAAGTGTAGTTTGCTATGATTACCGAATGAGAATTGTTATATTTGCTGAGTATGATTTGATATCTTGCCAAGTGCAATTATTTATACCGAGTGGTAAACTGTTATATTTACAGAATGAGTTACTTGCTGTGTGAATGGCTATAATTGCTGAGTGATTTGCTAAAGTGGCCGAATGAGAATTATTATATTTACCGAGTATGATTGGTTATATTGCCACGTGTGAGATGATTGCCGAGTATGAGATATTTGCCGAGTGTGAGTTAATTGCCGTGTGTAATGTGCAGTTTGAGGATAAAGCAATTGGACAGAGTTTATACTCGTATTTGTTATTTAAATTCTGTTCTAGATTAATTATGATGCTAAACACTCACCCTTGCTGTGGTTTTCAATTTAGTAACCAGTGACAGGGAAGAGGTCGGAGCCATGGAGGTGCGCCAAGCGGAGGATTGATGCCAAGGCACCGAGAGATTTTGAATGAAGTGTAATACATGTATATAATAAGTTTTTCGAGTTTGTGATGCTACAACATGTTGCCTGTATGTTGAATTAAATTTGAATCGGTATGCTGATTGACATGAGTATAAGTTGTTGATGTTGTGATGGATGTTTTGAGTGAATTTGCATTGCTGTATCATAGTCGATTACTGGGCGAATCTTGCCGAGTGGATTCATTCTTGTCTGAGCGAGGGCCGATTGATTTGGCGTCAGTTTCGCTCAAGTGAGTATCCCTAGTTCCTTTCTAAGTGAAGAATAACTAAGAGATCCACTTCCGAGTGGAAGGTTAAGATGTCTCGGAGTGAGCTGTGGTCGAGAGAATCTCTTCCGAGTGAAGAAAGATTAGAGTACTTCCGAGTGAAGATTAGAGTGACTCCGAGTGAAAGTGAGAAGGTTTTCGAGGGAGTTATGCCCGAAAGTCTCTTCAGAGTAAAATAAGGTTAGGGTATTTTCCGAGTGATACCTGATCGAGAGAAGGTTAAGCCATTCCCGTGTAAGTGATGATCGAGTGGATTCCATTTCTGAGTGAAACCCGACTTGTTGGCTTTCCTTGTACGTCTTGTTCGCTCAAGTATAGAATGTACCATCTCGGTTTTCATCTAAGCGTATCAGAGTCTCGCTCAGGCGAATGACTCCTATCTTTGTTTTTCTCCTTCCGTTGTTTCTAATTAACTCTATTTTATTATTGTTTTATTTTTGATCAGTTATTGTTATTTTAAGTATGCTTTTATTATTTTGAATGTATTTAAGAAAAGTAAATATCATTTTATATTAAGACTGAGTTGATTTTTATTAAATACGAAAAATTATTTCAGAAAAATGATTAAATTGATGCGGGTCGTCATAAACATATTGTCACAACTTTTATTAACACAACTAAATCTCATCATAAATCGTACACAATTCACATTCATACATACATACACATGCAAGTATCATCCAATATTCTTACTGTGTCCATAATCAGTTCAGCGACTCGGACCCAGAATATGTATCTATTCTGATTAATTACAACCCGAACACCCCCTTACCTCTATTCCAAGCTTCAACGATCTGCTCTTGGTGCCGATTGCGTCCTCTAAGCGCTGGGTTCAAGGTTCCACCTCCAAATCCAGCACCAGCTTCGTCAATCAGTCCTCCGGTGTTCGCTCTGCTACCTACGGGGGTCGGAATGCAAAACCCATTAACGTCGCACCACCCTCACGGTCTAAAGACCATTTTCGAGCTTACACTCACCAGAGGAGTGGAAAAAAGAACCTTACTCCGCCATGCATGGCCATTCGGTCAGGGAGTGAAAATGAAAAGAGACGAGATAACTCAAATCAAACGGTTCATTGGACTCACCTCGAAACCACGGTCACAGAAATGGGGTTCGTTCGAGGTTCTGACGCAGAATAAGCCTTCCCCTGGAGCATGCAACTCGGCAGTGAGGGAGGAGAAAATGAAGAAGAAGAAGAAGAACAGACGAAGAAGGAGAAAGAAGAAGCAGACGTGGGCTCGCGTGAAAGTGAATGAGGAAAGAGAAAGAAACCTTCTTTATTTAAAGCTCAGGGGCAAACCGGTCACTTCCCCATTTCTTTTATAATTTCATTAAAAGTTTTAATTAAATTTTTCTCTTCTTCTAATCACACCTCATTTAACCCTTTTAAAATTAATCAATCAAATAAATTTTATTTATTTCCACAATAGTTAATTATTCATAATTGCCTTTATTTTAATAATAATTCATTAAAATACCTAATAAATCTCTAAAATATTTATTAATATTTTCCACTCATCATAATTTTTACTAAAATATTCGGGATGTTACATAATAGATTTATAAAATGATATGAAAATAAACCTAAAAGTATAAAAGAGAGTTATTCTTACCTTATGATTTTGGCAGAACTTTCTTCCATAAAAATTATTTCTCTTTCTTACTCCCACCACTATCTCTCTAGCACTACTATATTAAGAAAATTTAATCTAAAATTATGATTTTTCCTTCAGAAATCCTTCAGTATTTATAGTAGAAAAATTCACTATGCATTTGAATATTTTATTATAAATGTACTGTGTAATTTTTGAAATTTTCGTTTCTGGTTACTGTGCAAGTTCGAAATTTTCGTTCATGCACTATTTTTGTATAGTAAATGTCGGCTCAATTATTAAGCCAAATAGTAACCATTCACTCGGTATATTTTAAATATTCAAAATCGATCCTTTTCGAAATTTAGTGATATTATATCAGTTTTCACTAATTTTATGATAAGTAATATAAAGTTTAAATTTTAAAAATCTAAAATTTTCTGTTAATAAAAATTTATTGGTACGTTTTCGATTTTTTTACGATTGGTAAAAATCAAGATTTTATGCAAACCGATAATTTTTAGATAAGTCTACTTAAAATGGATTTTAGAAAATTTTCTTATAATTTAACTTCACTTTCTTGTAAATATTTTTAATTTTAAGTAACTTTATATGAATTTAAAATTTTTCAAAAATTATATTGTTTTATTAAAATATTTCAAAATTTTCAAAAAATTCTAAAAAAAATCATAAATACTCTGTAGATTAAAAATTTCTAAAGAACCATAGTCTAATTCCTTCAAAATTATATTTTAAAATTTTAATAAGAGTTAAATCATAAATATGTAAAAACATAAATAGAAAAATATAAAATAAAAGTTATGAATAATAAAGATATATAAAATTCTTAATATAATTTCATTAATTAATGAATACTAATTAAGTCATTTTAAAATTCTTATTCAAAATACATATATATTTTTATTTTATTATTATTATTATTTAAAAACAAAATTATTAAATATAAGTACCAAAATTTCATAAAAATATTAATTAGTTAATAACCAACTAACTAATAGTAAGTGTTTTCTCATTAAATAGATATTAATATCTACTTTTTTTAAAGTAGAAAATAGGATGTTACAGCTCCTCTGCTAGCTCGGTGTTCAGGTTCTCAATAACCTGAACAACATCTATAGGCAACATAGAGGAAGCGGCAAAGGCCTTCCTAGTCCTAATAATCTGGGTCCCGATCCCACCGAGGCCAAACGTCATCCCCTTCTTGTTGACGCCTCCGACAGCCTCTAAATAGATAACATTGTCGTCGGTAGAAGAAAGGGTGGGAGGTGCATCCCTATCAAGAGTTTGAAAGGCCATCTCAGCCTTCTTTTGGGCCTGCATGGCTTGGTCGCCTCCTGTATATGTTTAGAAAAATCAAATAAGTTAGTAAATGTAAATCTATAAAAAAATTTGAAAACATTTGTAAGTTTAGATAAAGTATCGCTATCTTTGTGGTCTTCTGGTTAACCTAGCGACCAGCCTTGCTCTTCTTGGTGATTTGCATCACCTCAAATAATGAAGACTCATAATGCTCCTTTTGCTTCTGCAATTCACGACATATTAAAATTGTTAGTGAAAAATCTTTGAAGTCATTGTATTAATAAACATATTTAAAAATGTGTACTTACAAATATTTTTGTGCTCAATAACTGAAATGGAACCCCCAGTGTAGATGGAGGCTCCAACATCAACCTATTTATTTGCCTTGTTCCTAACACTGACCTGCTGGAACAAGACACCTCCCCACTTTTACAGCATCCCTTCCCAGTGGGGCTCGGGGATCCAACGGGGGCGTTCCATCTTTACCCTCACCTTCTAGAGGGTACTCTTGATGATTTTGGAGGTCTTTATGGTAAAGATCCTTCTAATCTCATAATTCATACCTTCCTCTCACCGATAGTCGCGTTGTAAATTAAAATGAAATTCCAAATTAAAAAAACAAGTGTACACAATAATAAAAGTTGCATGAAATTAGAAGGGTTGTACTAAACTCACAGAGAAAGTGTCAAACCATCTATCTTGGACAGCCTTACCAGCATCTGTCCAAGAGATGTAAGGATCATCCCATTGGGCCTTTAGAACCCTAGTAATCGCTTCCATAGTATAAGTACTATCAACATAACTGTAGTTCAAACAATTAAACAATTAATCAACAAAATTGAATGAATGAAACAAACATAAACTAGGGAGTCCACCAAAATTTCAGTAGAGTCTCCCCTTATAAACTGAACATTTCTAAATTTTTATAAATACTCTATTACACACAAAACTTTCTAGTATAATTCAATGTAAAGAAACATCAACAGACGTGCAATAGTTATGTTATCAACACACATACGAGTACCTAGTGAGATTTGCTCTCCACTAATAAATAACAATCAAATCAATCTTAAAGTTACACACAACATAAGTATATAGCACACACAATAGTGCCTAGTGAGCTTTGCTCTCTACTAACAAACATCAATGATATCAATCTCAACAATTATAATAGTTATATTATCAGTACACACACCAATATAAAAAGACATAAACTTAAGGAAATATAATAATACTTAAATCGTTTGCCGCCGATAATGGAACCAGAGTGGGAAGGGGGTTGGATGCTGATAAAGGGGTCGCTTTGTAGATCTGCTTTATCTGCTGCTAAGGCTGTAACACCTTCGGGGTGCTAATGGTTGCAGCATCTCCTGGAATGGTCGATGTGGGTGTCCCATGTGCAGTGATATTTGTCAGTGTGGTCTCCTTCTGTGTGCTAGGGGTACCCAGCTGTGTAACCGGGGAGTGTCTACCACCACTCTGACCAAAGCATTCCTTGCGTCCAGTCATCAATCAATAAAGCAATGTAATCATTAATCAATCTCAATAATAACACACATATATATACATACATATATTTATATACAACTACATACTTTGTGTCTGTTTTAGTTTGGAAGTCCTCTTCAGTGTCAGTGTGACTCAAAATTTGTTTTATACGTGTTATCATTATCCAAATTGGCCCTGCACCATTTTAACAAGACAACTTGTATGTCAATGTGTTCACCGCCTGAGGCTACAATTGTCTCATCCAATATGACTGGATTAATATTCAACACTGCAATGACTGTTATGGAGGTCGCTCAGAGCTAGCTGATAAGCATCTTCAACCTCATCGGAGATGTTATCAGTGATCTATTACGAGCCTTGGCTTTGATGACTGCATACCAGTCTCGGTGCCCTCCAGGGAATTCTGTGTAATAAACCTGCTCGGCTGGCTGGGTAAAGATGAAAGGATCAAACCCTTTATATCTATCGCTTATTTTCACCTCAACTAATCTGTAATGGTTGTCGACTTTTGTATCCACACCGATTGTGTTGTCATACCAATCACAACTTAAATAAAACTAAATCTCTTTTAACTCACAGAAAGAAACTTGAATAATCTCTTTTAACACACCATAGAAGTCCTCCTCTAAATTTCCAGTTGTACCTTTAACACGAACCCCAAAGTTATGTGTTTGCATTCCTTCACTCCATCGGAAAATATTAAACTTATAGTCGTTTACGTAGTAAATTGGTATTTTTAACAGTTTTCGCAGGCCCCCAAGAAAGAGCTTGGAGTAAAGGGTCTTCAATTTGATTGTTTGGGTCTTGAATCTATTCAAAGCATAGCATACAACAATGTTAGATAACATAACTATACAATTTCAAAAAACATAAAGTGTACGGGCCTTACGTATTGTGCAAACCAATCAATGAACTTGGATGATACCTCACTATGAACTTGGTCATCAGTTATATCTGTATATATACTATTTAAAGAACAATAGTTTAAGTATACGAAAATCATATGTTCAAATTGGAAAAATGTAAAAGTAGGCGACTTACACGAGATATGGTTTAACTTCCTCGCAATTTAAAAGAATGTACAAGTGAGTTGCCTTTTGATGTTTCTCATCAATGTAACATTCTATGACCTTGCCCCTGGGACGACTGGAATAGTTAAATATTGAGGTTTGTTTATCCACACCGGAATTTGGGGCCACCACAAGGTTATAGGGGATTTTATTCATTCTTGTTTCTATTTCTGTCAGAAAGTAAAATGAAGTAAAAGTGGTCATTTCTTCCACCAAGTATACCTCACAAAGCAATGCCTCAACGTATGCCTTATTTGACACTTTGTCTTTTAAAAAGTGTAGGAATCTAGTGAAACATAAAGAATTATTGAGTTATGTATACATTAATTTTTACAACAAATTTTGAAATGGAAGTAAAGTTGTTCTAACGTCTAACCTTTCAAATAGATACATCCAACGATACTGCACTGGACTACTAACCTTAGCCTCGTATGGTAGATGAATCAAAAGGTGCTCCATAGAATCAAAAAACTAAGGGGGAAAATCTGCTTCAGCTTACAAATCAACACCAGAATGCTTTCCTCCAACCTCACAAGAGTCTCCTCTATTAAGATTGTTGTTGTCAACTCTTTAAAAAAAAGAACTCAACTCAACCAACAGTTTCCAAATGGGTTTCAATAAGGCATGAAATATGTATGGCAGTAGTCGTTGCATAAACACATGATAATCATGAATTTTAATACAGAACAGTCTTCCCTCCTTTAGGTATACACATCTACTCAAATTCAAAGCAAACCCATTAGTCATGGTCAACTCATTCACCCGTAAATAGACAATGCATATTTGGCTTACGGGTTAAACATTTTGCCATGTCCCACATCCCTCAAATATGGTGATGAAAACATTTTGTTTAGTGTGTATAACATCTATGTTATGTCTTAACAACAGGTCTTTCCAATACGACAAATCCTATAATATATTTTGCTTAACCCAGTGGTGCTCCTTCCCATAACCCGCAAACTCCTTAACACCTGTGGACTGGATAATCTATGGGGTGGGGGTTCATTGACAACCTTATTTTTCTTAAAAGGTTGTGAATTTTTGAGGGTTGAATCGATTCTTCCCTTCATTGAATCGATTCACACGAGTATTTTTGGCCCAGAATTGCATTTTGGAATGCATGAATCGATTCATTTCACCATTGAATCGATTCATAAGTGAATTATTGGCCCAGAAACACGTTTTCAAGCTTCTGGATGGTGGGCAAAGCACTAAAGATCATAATGGAGCACTAAAGATCATCATGGAGCACTGAAGCATGATAATGGAGCACCATTGAATTGTAAATTAAGAGTGCACATTCCATTACTAATTAATTAAGGCATAAGCTTTGCTTTTGAGCTCCTATAAATAGGAAGCAAGGCAAGGGGCAAAACCATTCATTCTTCATCAGAAGACTTCAATTCCTCCTTCATACGTTCTTCCTCTTCTCTGTTGGAATTCTTCTAGCAAGTTCTTCATTTCCGGGTTAGTTTTGTTGTTTGTAGTTGTAATTATGAAGGGCTAAAACCCCTAGATTGATTTTCTTGGAGAATGTTGTAATGTAATTTTGAGGTCATTAATTTTAATATAGTATGCTTTTATTATTGTTATTTCTTCATAATCTTTCTCTACTTATTTAATTCCATTTTGTTTAATTGAATTTGTATGCTTAGTCGGTTTAATTATTCAATTGGAATAAAATAAGGTTTCAAATTAGAATGGATTAAGGAAATATGCATGCTTAATGAATATTTTCATAATCACTTTTAATAATTATGGTTTGCTTAATTCCATAATTTGAGAATAGATTATGTATATAGACGATGTTCTTATGTATGCTCAATAATTCCTAGATTTTAAGATCTTGACTCCTTTTGCTTAATTAGGATGCTTGATTAAAATATTCATTTTTAAATGAAAGTAAAGGAATTATGAATTGAAAAAGACGCTTAGTTGATCAATTCAAATTGAGCTAAGAAATTAACATTAATAAGTATACAAATTATTTTTAATGAACCAAGGATAAATTTATTTACAATACTCCAAGAAAATCAATCGCTTGTTATTTATTGTTTTAAATCCTTTATTTACCTTGTTTTAATTTTAATTGTAACAACAAAAATCAATCAAACCCCCCCCCAATTGTATGTTAGTGAACTTATGTTTGTAAAAATTTTTAGTTGTTTAGTTTTAATTTTTAATTGTTAAAAATTAGTTTAAGACTTGATTTTTCCTAAATTTTTGTGTTGATCCTTGAGAGAACGACCTAGGTTGACACCCTAGTACTACGTTAATTAATTTTAATGTACTAATTTGACGGAATCACGACTGTAAAAATAGCAACGTCAATACACATCTCAGGAGGCAGATTATACGGGGTCAGTATCACTGGCCAATAAGAGTACGCTCTTCTGTATTGACCAAACAGGTTGAATCCATCAGTACATAGGCCAAGTCGTACATTGCACAGCTCATGTAAAAAGCCGGGTAAAGCCCATCTAAATACTTCCATGCTTTTCCATCAGATGGATGACAAAAAAGACCCTCATATGTTTAATTTAGAGCATGTCAATGCATGTGTTTTGTCATGGACAATGAGGCGTATAAACGTTGAAGACGTGGAGTAATTAGAAAGCACCACATTTTCTTCCTTGCCATTCTAGTTACCTTTCTTCTTCTCTTGATGGTTTTGTAATGATCCTTGCTACAGTATACACATTTGTCCACACTCTTGTCTGTGAACTCTTTTCGTAAAAACATACACCCGTCAACACAACACTCTATCTTCACACATCCCAACTCAAGGTTCGCCATACTTTTCTTAGTATAATACAGGTTTGATGACATTTTGTTTCTATTTGGAATAACGGAACCCATCAAATCCACCATTCTATTAAAACAACCACTCAAGAGATTATACTCCACCTTTATGCTTAAAGCAGCTAGAGAGGCAGATAATTTGGTATGACTCACTCTCATAGCCGTCCCATAACGGGGTCTGTGCTGCCGCCAACAAATCATAAAATCTCTTTACATTCAGATTAGTATCCTCCTCTTCACCCTCATTCTGATCCCTACATTCGTCATCATGTTATAGAACACACCCGATGGAAGGTCCATAATGATCCATCACCATCTATTCCATGTTGTAATTATCCATGTTGCACCTTACTACATAATAAGATGGTTGCACAGGTACGCTCGGTGGCATGGGCGGTAACTACTCACCATGGTAGTACTACCAATAATATCCTTTCATGAATCCCTTCTCATTTAAGTGGCCTATCACGTCATCCGTGTATTCAAAATTCATGCATCCATACTTTGAGCAAGGCCAACGGATCTTCTAGGTCGCTTCAAACTCAGGGGTGTTAGTCGTAGTGAATGGAATGAACTCACACAGCCCTATCAAAAACTCTTCAGTGGCTCACCGATTACGATCCAACGGGTTATACATCCATTGTTGATGTGTCGACACCTCCATTCACGATATCTAACGATAATAAGATTGATTAGTTTAATTAAACAAGACTTAACTATTGTTTGTGAATCACTCTCTACCTCTTTGATGTTATAAGTAGGCGGGGCCTTATCCCACTCAAAATGAAAATGTAACCATTCGTAACCCATCTGCATGTTTGTGTGAAGTTTGTGTGTTGATGTTTAATTATAATTTCGGCAACATTTCACATTGGTCCCCAAGTACACAGAGGTACGTGGGGGTCGAAACACCCCACACAGGCATGCACCTGGAGATAACACGAAATACAAAAATCAGGATCCAATTGCACATCAATAACACAAGTTTCACACAAAACACCAATATCTATGGGTTACGCCCTACTGGTTATAGATTTATCCTAAACTGTCCAACCAGGATAATTCAAGATCTAACACAACATGGATGTATCAACCCGTTATGTTGAGTCTTAAATGGGAACCTATTAGGTATACACACGATCTAATGACACATGGAGCTTACCAAAATTTTGGCAGAGTCTCCCCTATAAACTAGACATTTCAAAATTTATAATCAGGCCCTGTCACGCACAGAAAACAGCCCAGTATAGTTCATGCTATATAGAGTTCAACATATCACAGGCCAGAACATTCAAGCTATAGTTTACTTTTACTAACAAAGGAAATGTAATACACCATATGTAACACACCCTTATATACACGAGATATAAAGAAAACTTTTAGAAAGATATACATATTTATCACTCTTTATCTCGCGTATACAAGGACGTATATACATCTGATTTACTTTGAATATTGAAAGTAAAAAAAACATTGTCTTTCAATATTTGTCCATAATGATAAAATAATTTATAGAAATCTTAAGTGATAAATCATTACAGTATTATATCCAGATGGAAAAGTTTATCAAAGTTTAACCTTTACCTTGTTACAATTATCTAACTTGATATTGTAATAAGGCAAGGTAAAACTAAACTATACCTCTACTACAAATGTAACCAATCATTCCTAGTCCTTGAATCATCCAGCTTTGGAATCCTGCTCTTGTCATATCTCTTCATCTATCTGATTGAGGATGAGACCACTTTACCCTCTTGTAATTACATATCCTTCCATCTCGAACCGCTAGCTATATATCACATAACATATATTTTGGACATAAAATTCAAACAAGAAGGAGTGAGAAATAGAATATAATACATTACAGATAAGACATAAGCATAAGAGTTTTCACAATCTAATATAATAATTTCAAACACAACCATACACATAATCAATTATGAATGTACAATTTTCATAACATAACAATTATACTTTTATTCACAATCACCCACATAGAATGTCACAATCACATGAATGTCATGCAATGTTTTTAATACTACCATCTCATTCATTCTATGCATGTGGGCCCTTAAAGTTTTGGTTTGCACTAGGCCAACTAGTAGTTTACATTGTTCTATAATTCTGGATAATAATAACGTAAATGCCTTTGTAGCATATGAACAGCTCAACTGGCATGGAAACACTTAGTGTTAGGAAATCCCTAAACATGAGCAGCGGAAAAAAAAAGGGATTCCAAAGGATTTGCAAGGTTCTGTGTTTCAAAGCACAAAACAAACACAAAAATCGTTTTTGGATTACCTCTTGAAGAACACCGAAGCAGTCGTAGTCTCGTCCTTTAGGAGTCCACACAAGCACTCCCACCAGAATCGCAACACTTGCCAACTACTAGTTTGACGGCGTGTAGCTCTTGCAACTTTTATGAATTTGTGTCTCACTTGAGTGAACGGCCTATGAGCATCTTATGCTCTATTTATAGGCTTAGGTTTGACCTAATTAGTTCTCTCTAAAATTTGGCTCCTTACTCATTCCAACTGAGTTAGGCCCAATAGCTTTATTTTAGTCCAACTAAAATAAGACAACATTTTCTGATGGGCTTACTCTATGTGTGTGACCCTACAAGTAAAATACTCAGTCATATTAATAATAAATTATTTTATTATTAATATAAAATAAGAGCGGCATCTAGCAATGCATCATTATGTCCGAATATTATCAACATAACCTTTAAGTGATAATTATTTAATATGTTTGTTCCTTTTGTCACGATATCCTAATTGGGCCCAAGGCATGGTCGCGTCATCCTTGTACGGCCCAATTTATTTTACTTGATACCGGAGTAGACTGAATCTGAATAAATATCTAATATTTATTCTTTCTAGCATGGCCATGCGTTTTCTTAGTCTTACTCCATTAAGTGGCCTATAGATATCACTCCTGTCACATAGGAGAGACAAATCCCATCTACATCACTCACATCCCTCTGCATAATTTATTCATTGCCTAATCACAACCTTTATAGTCCTCTTGTTACAGAAGACGTTTAATTATATTAAAACAATAAACTCCTCATGTAGGAATCGTAGTGACTTCAGGTCGAAGGACTACATATACCATTATCACATTGAGAATCGTTTATGACAATCATGTAACGATCCATGCAACGTTCTCATGGTGGGTCTATCCAGTACATCATTACTCTTAATGTGTACCCGTGTCAGGACTTGATATCATCTATATCTATGATCTGTGAGATCAGGTCATCAGTACACTCACACACTAGTCTCAGTGTATTTACATGTCCCCATGTAAATACTTGACTAGGGACATTTTAGGAATAATTTTTATATGACCTATTACTCCAAGGATAAATATGTTTTAAAATAATTTTAAACTGAAATATTTATTTTATTGATAAGCATAAAAAATGATATAAATGAAAAAGCATAAAAGCTCATACTGCATACACCAACACTTAGAGACTAGTCAAACTGAGAAGGTTTTTATTGTGAAAGTACCCGACACTAGGGAGCGACCCTAGGTCCCCTGAAGCACCCTTCCACACCATTTCATCCCAAAGTTTGCATTTGAACCTCCTCTAATGTATCCTCGGTTTCTATAATCCATCCCCAGGCAATATCACATCTCATTTCTCTTTAATGATTCATGATGCATGAACTACTCGCATATTTAGATAGTTAAGACTTTTAGAAACTCAATTATCAAATACTATAAGGGTTCACAAATCATCTCAATAATAAACTGTACATTCCCATAAGTTCTTCTTTGAACTTCTGTCATACAGAAACAAAATTTAGTACAGTCTTTAAATTCAGATGTCACCAAAATTGAGTTTTCAAGCCTTAAATATCTCAAAACTTTCTCTTTAAAAACTTCACATATTTACATAATCTTTCCCAATTTAAATCTTAACTAGATTGAGTTTAGAAATCGCAACTATAACAAAATATCCTTTAGTTATTTCATTAGGGAAAACCAATTTAAATTTCTACTTTCTAAAAGAAAATATATTTTTTAAAATCATTAACTAAGAATACTTAAAACTAAAATTTTCTTTAATTCAAGAATTAATTATCTCAATATCTGATTTTTATAAAATAGCTTCTTTCTAATACTAGATTTTATTCTAGAGATTAAAAATAAAGTTAATGAAAATTATTTCTAAGAAGAAATAAAATACTAAAATAATGATAAAATACTTTCTCTTAGAATAAAAATTTAAAGAGTAAGGTAAGAAAATTCTTACTGAGTTTTAATTTTTCGTCATGCTTGCTATATGCTCAAACTCCATATCACAAGGTCATCAATCATTCATCAATCATAATCAAGTATTGTAATAGCATCAATCACAATTAAATATTATCAAATCACAAAGATTATTAATCACAGTCTTATAAATCACAATATCATTAATCAAAATCAAATATAATTAATTATAATCAAATCAAATCAACAAAATATCAGTCATAAATATAATTCAAAATTTAATAGTTATTTAGATTAATAAGATTAATTTTAAGTCTTTATAGTCCATTCCTCGCATAGGTCTATGTAGGTCCATGTAGTCCAATCCTCGCATAGGTATATAGTTCAGTCCATACAGGTCATAATAGTCTAAGTCCTTGTATAGGTTCAGTCCAGTTCGCATAGGTTATCCAAGTATTTGCATAGGTATTCAGATCAAGTTACACAAGATACTCAATTTAAAATTTATTATAAATTTTTAAGTTAAATAGTTATTGATCTGTCCCCGACT
Source organism: Clitoria ternatea (assembly GCA_037962975.1). Classification (NCBI taxonomy): domain Eukaryota; kingdom Viridiplantae; phylum Streptophyta; class Magnoliopsida; order Fabales; family Fabaceae; genus Clitoria; species Clitoria ternatea. Next base: position 18,784,452 of record CM075673.1, on the reverse strand, counting down.
GGGGTCTAGGATCCGGTGTCGGGACAGCCTCAAGAGTTGAAGATTGAATGAGGTTGAAGACCGGCTATGTGTATCCGGTCTCTCAGATCCGGCCTCTCAGCGTGTGGAGGTCGGTCTTGTTGTCCTGGAGGTCCTTCACACTGGCCTCTCGTGTTGGTGTGGGCGACAGGTGGTGTCACCTGCAAAGATTCTCCGACGCTCAAGTTAGAAGAGTGTAAGATGAACTCTGTAATACTTAAGCAGTATAATAGTGAGAATGAGAGTAAGGACAACATAACCTTTAACATGTATTGCAACATGTTATTTATAGTTGAGCGTGGAAGATGAATCGTTGGGTGTTAGTGGGCCCACTAGTTCTGATAACGTGTATAAAGAGTCAATCCGAGTGGGCCAGCATTCAGAGTATGCCAAGAGAGTAGGTGAATTATGAGTGTACTTTTCTGTCACATGGATGGAGGATAATCACCTTTTCCGTAAATTCCGCTGGTGATTATACCCACTCCTGTCAGTGAATGACAGGGACATATTCCGCTGTGCAGAATACCTTTCCCGTTATGATACTGAAGCAGTCGGTTAGAGAACGGATCAGCCACCCGATGTAGGAGAGCGGATAAGCCGATCAGTGTCTTGGATGTCACCTAGGACGATTGGTGTAAGAGAGGTTTGCCGAATGTGTTACAGACCGGATTGGTATTCTTGACACCTGCTGAACACTAGGGCGGCTATAATAACTTCACTTTTAGGTGAGACCAGATCAACATGTTTACCGACTGGATCATTATCCTGGGATACCGATCGACTTCCAGGACGGCTGAGACAGCCTTTTGTCCTTAGAACCGGTATCCAGACCGGATAACCTTGGGGCCGGTATCCAGACCGGATCAGTTATTATTTTAAAATAATAATATTATTAAATTTTAAAGGAGTAGGGGACTCCTCTCATTATTCTTATGTCTTTTCATATTATATTCCTATCACACTCCCCCTTACCTCTTGTATACTGATTCGTTATAAAAAAATCCGTGCGCGCCTCGTCTCTGAGTTCTAAAACATACCAATTTCATTTTAATATAGTTACAAGATGAAAATTAAGATTACTACTTAAAGCAGAAATAGTAAATTTTGAATAATGAATAGTGAATAGTAAATCATGAATAGTAACAGTAAATAGTAAAACATGAATAGTAACGGTAAATAGTAAATCGTGAATAGTAATAATAAATAGTAAATCGTAAATAGTAACAGTAAATAGTAAAACATGAATAATAAAGGTAAATAGTAACAATAAATAGTAATTTACTATTTGAATAGTAATTTATTATTGAAATAGTATTTTACTATTCAGAATAGTAACTTAAAATAATATTATTTCTAATATAATAATAGATTTCTAAAAATGATATAAAAATAACCCTAAAAAATATAAAAGAGGGGTATTTTCACCTTAGGATTTTAGCAGAACTTTCTTCCAAAAAAATTTATTTCTCTCTCTTACTTCCACCACTATCTCACTAGCACTAATATATTAAGAAACTTAATCTGAAATTGTGAATTCTAAAGAAGAATTCCTTCGGTATTTATAGGAAGGAAAATTACTATACATTCCATTATTTTAATATAAAAGTACTATGTATTTTTTGAAATTTAAATCCTGGTTACTGTGCACCTTTTGAAAATTTCGTACATGCACAGTATTTTGTATAGTAAATGTAGGTTGAATTATTAAGCCAAATAGTAACATTTCACTCGGTATATTTTAAATATTCAAAATTAGTCCTTTTTAAAATTTAGTGATATTATATCAATTCTCACTAATTTTATGATAAGTAATATAAAGTTTAAATTTTAAAAATTTAAAATTTTCTGTTAATAAAAATTTATTCGTATGTTTTTTATTTTTTTTACGATCGGTAAAAATCAAGATTTTATTTAAACCAATAATTTTTAGATAAGTCTACTTGAAAATGGATTTTAGAAAATTTTCTTATAATTTAAATTCACTTTCTTGTAAATATTTTTAATTTAAAGTAACTTTATATGAATTTAAAATTATTTAAAATATATTATTTTATTAAAATATTTCAAATTTTTCAAAAAAATTCTAGAAAATCATAAATATTATGTAGATCAAAAAGTTCTAAAGAACCATTGTCTAATTCCTTTAAAATTTTATTTTAAAATTCTAATAAGAGTTAAATCACAAATATGTAAAAACATAAATATAAAAACATAAAATAAAAGTTGTGAATAATAAATATATTTAAAATTCTTAATATAATTTCATTAATCAATGAATACTAATTAAGTCATTTTAAAATTCTCATTCAAAATACATAAATATTATTATTATTATTATTATTATTATTACTAAAAAAATTAAATATAAATACCAAAATTTTATAAAAAAAATGATAAGAATAAACTAACTAATAGTAAGTATTTCTCATTAAAGATATATTAATATTTATTATCTATTTGTGTTGAAAATGGGATGTTACAACTCTACTCCCCTAAAAGAAATTTCGTCCTCGAAATTTGATATTGTTAAATCTTACCAAGGATAAACTAAGTGAACTATCCTAAAATGTTTTCTAGTTTTATTGATAATTATGTATCCTTTCCTTGATGTTACCGCTTACTTCTTTTCAATCTTATCAGGTAATTTCTCCTAAACTCAAAAATATCACTCTCTTAATTTTGTTAACCATGCTCATCTTAAACTGATGATTAACTCTAAACACCTTAATAATTACATTTCTTAATCCATCAAAGCATCACTTAATATAATCCGTAACATCTATAAATTAAAATTCCTACTCGCAACATAGTAAAATGGACTGCTAAGAATTAATTACTGGACGATTAGCCGTTAGCAACTAGCCGTTGGACTAGCCGTTAAACTAGCCATTATGATCGTTGCATCACTCTTCTTTGCTTGCTTATAAATTTCCAATCCATTCTCACTTCCTATCACAACTTTAAGGTCTCCTAGTTTCTCTCTTCTATCTAATTTCTTCAATCTTTTCCCTCAAGTAATATTGTACTACTCGATGGCCAACCTCCCTAGAAGCGATGAAGAACGAAGGCGAGATGGACTATAGTTCGTGGTAACAAGTGCCTCACTTCTTATAATCATTATGGTGATTTCTCTAGTTTGGATAGTTTTTGTATTGCCAAGACTCTTAGATCTCTATCTATAATGTACTAGATGTTCTACTTTATTTTCCTTAATGTAATCGTGTATAATAAATTATCCTAGTGAGAAATGATAAATATGTCTTAGTTCGTGTTGTACTTGTTTATCTAGTTAAATTCTTGTGTTCTTTGCTTTATGACAATCTAGGGATGTAATCATTTCTTATTGTCTTCTATAATGAATTAAATATTCCTTAACTAAGTGATTGCACATTCCATCATAATTGACTACAACCATTACATAGATTTGATAAATTATCTAATCTTAAATGATCATAAATCACTACTTTGACTTAGAAATACTCACTTAAATTTTTGTTATGGATAGCTAAGATTTATGTAACCCACTTCATAGGAACTATGCTAAATTAATAAGTAAGGGTTCATATCTATTTACCCTCGGTTCACTAACATATTTCTTTATTTTAAGTCTATCATTACATAACAATTATTTATATAGGGTATATGTATATTCACTTTACAAAATTGATGACTAAAAGAAAATAACTTGATAAACATGTATCAAATTGTTAGGAATCCAAAGAAAATATTTTATGGCATAATTTCTCAATATTATACCAATATTGATATCTCTTAAAGATCTATGATACTTATTTTTGATCATTTATTGACATATTTATCACAATAAATCACTAAAAATTTCAAAAATATGTGGTTAATTACATTCGATATCGCAACCATAAAAGTTTCATTAATTCATATATATATAATCATCATATATTATTCAATCGAAGGCACCACAAAGGAAAACTTTATCAAATCAAACAACAATTAGCATATCTTACATGTTATACAAAAGAAGAATCAATACAAACAGTCGAAGATATAATTCCTAGTATGATTGCTTGTCACACCAAACAAGTTAGTGAACAAACTACCATATTTCTTTCATAAACATACATTCATATTTTTTTCTTTTTTTTTATTCAAAATATATCATCAAAGGAAAAATATGATCTTATCTTATACAATTTGTTGTATTAGTTTTGGATTACAACAATTATTTACCTATTAAAATTTACATAAGTATCTATACGAACTAAAGGATATGGCAAGGAATATCCTAATAGGGTTTATTGAGTTTGTCTCCACTTCTCCACATACCACATTAAGCTAGAGTTAAATTCGTTGATCTTAACATCCTTCATTTGACATGTCTTTCACTACTTAGTGTAAATCATTCGGGGTGATCAGTCTCGATAATTTATAGCTAAGTAGTTAAAGTCATGACAGCTCCAGTCTAAAATCCATATCAAAATATTCCTAAGACTTTTTCTAAAGCTTAACTTTGAATTCTTATATAAAAATATATGTTATTAAAGATCTTTTATTGTCTTATCTTCCTTATTGTCCCATACCATATTATAAAAGAGGAAAATGTTAGAATATTTCATTATCACATATTAATCAGAGAATCAAACATCATACAATACATCTGGAATAAAAGGAAATAACTGCATTAGTTAATTTACCTTATCATTCCACCATACATTAACACCCGTACTTAAACAATGTCAAGAAAGACTTCAGAATGGTCAGTTTCTGATAATCCCTACAATAACATTTTTCAAGTAAAAGACTATAGAGTTCTAACTTATACTTCTTATGAACTTAAAATTAGTTCCTTTTTTCTTCACTTACTTATTACCATCTACTCCAATAAAATTTCCTCCTTTGTTAACCATAAAATCTCTTGACTAACTTAACCATCAGAGTACACTAACACGCTAGTAAGACCATACCCCAAGCCGATTTGGATTGAACTGCTCTGATACCACTTTGTAACACCCCCTTATATACACGAGATATAAAGAAAACTTTTAGAAAGATATACATATTTATCACTCTTTATCTTGCGTATACAAGGACGTATATACATCTGATTTACTTTGAATATTGAAAGTAAAAAAAACATTGTCTTTCAATATTTGTCCATAATGATAAAATAATTTATAGAAATCATAAGTGATAAATCATTACAGTATTATATCCAGATGGAAAAGTTTATCAAAGTTTAACCTTTACCTTGTTACAATTATCTAACTTGATATTGTAATAAGGCAAGGTAAAACTAAACTATACCTCTACTACAAATGTAACCAATCATTCCTAGTCCTTGAATCATCCAGCTTTGGAATCCTGCTCTTGTCATATCTCTTCATCTATCTGATTGAGGATGAGACCACTTTACCCTCTTGTAATTACATATCCTTCCATCTTGAACCGCTAGCTATATATCACATAACATATATTTTGGATACAAAATTCAAACAAGAAAGAGTGAGAAACATAATATAATACTTTACAGATAAGACATAAGCATAAGAGTTTTCACAATCTAATATAATAATTTCAAACACAATCATACACATAATCAATTATGGATGTAGAGTTTTCATAACATAACAATTATACTTTTATTCACAATCACCCACATAGAATGTCACAATCACATGAATGTCATGCAATGTTTTTAATACTACCATCTCATTCATTGTATGCATATGGGCCCTTAAAGTTTTAGTTTGCACTGGACCAACCAGGAGTTTACACTATTCCATAATTCTGGATAATAATAACATAAATGCCTTTGTAGCATATGAACAGCTCAACTGGCGTGGAAACACTTAGAGACTAGTCAGACTGAGAAGGTTTTTATTGTGAAAGTACCCGACACTAGGGAGCGACCTCAGGTCCCCTGAAGCACCCTTCCACACCCTCTCATCCCAAGGTTCGTATTTGAACCTCCTCTAATGTATCCTCAGTTTCTATAATTTGTCCCTAGGCAATATCACATCTCATTTCTCTTTAATGATTCATGATGCATGAACTACTCGCATATTTAGTTAGTTAAGACTTTTAGAAACTCAATTATTAAATACCATAAAGGTTCTTAAATCATCTCAATAATAAACTGTATATTCCCAAAAGTTCTTCTTTGAACTTCTGTTATACAGAAACAAAATTTAGTACAGTCTTCAAATTCAGATCTCACCAAAATTGAGTTTCTAAGCCTTAAATATCTCAAAACTTTCTCTTTAAAAACTTCATATATTTACATAATCTTTCCCAATTTAAATCTTAACTAGATTGAGTTTAGAAATCTCGACTATAACAAAATATCCTTTAGTTATTTTATTAGGGAAAACCAATTTAAATTTCTGCTTTCTAAAAGAAAATATATTTTTTAAAATCATTAACTAAGGATACTTAAAACTAAAATTTTCTTTAATTCAAGAATTAATTATCTCAATATCTGATTTTCATAAAATAGCTTCTTTCTAATACTAGATTTTATTCTAGAGATTAAAAATAAAGTTAATGAAAATTATTTCTAAGAAGAAATAAAATACTAAAATAATGATAAAATACTTTCTCTTAGAATAAAAATTTAAAGAGTAAGGTAAGAAAATTCTTACTGAGTTTTAACTTTCCGTCATGCTTGCTATATGCTCAAACTCCATATCACAAGGTCATCAATCATTCATCAATCACAATCAAGTATTGTAATAGCATCAATCACAATCAAATATCATCAAATCACAAAGATTATTAATCACAGTCTTATAAATCACAATATCATTAATCAAAATTAAATATTATTAATTATAATCAAATCAAATCAACTAAATATCAGTCATAAATATAATTCAAAATTTAATAGTTATTTAGATTAATAAGATTAATTTTAAGTCTTTATAGTCCATTCCTCGCATAGGTCTATGTAGGTCCATGTAGTCCAATCCTCACATAGGTATATAGTTCAGTCCATACAGGTCATAATAGTCCAAGTCCTTGCATAGGTTCAGTCCAGTTCGCATAGGTTATCCAGGTATTTGCATAGGTATTCAGATCAAGTTACACAAGATACTCAATTTAAAATTTATTATAAATTTTTAAGTTAAATAGTTATTATTTTAAAATAATAATATTATTAAATTTTAAAGGAGTAGGGGACTCCTCTCATTATTCTTATGTCTTTTCATATTATATTCCTATCACACTCCTCCTTACCTCTTGTATACTGATTCGCTATTTAAAATCCGTGCGCGTCTCGTCTCCTAGTTCTAAAACATACCAATTTCATTTTAATATAGTTACAAGATGAAAATTAAGATTACTACTTAAAGCATAAATGGTAAATTTTGAATAGTGAATAGTGAATAGTAAATTGTGAATAGTAATAGTAAATAGTAAAACATAAATAGTAATGGTAAATAGTAAATCATAAATAGTAATGATAAATAGTAAATTATGAATAGTAATAGTAAATAGTAAAATATAAATAGTAAAGGTAAATAGTAATAATAAATAGTAATTTACTATTAAAATAGTAATTTACTATTGAAATAGTATTTTACTATTCAAAATAGTAACTTAAAATAATATTATTTCCAGTATAATAATAGATTTCTAAAAATGATATAAAAATAACCCTAAAAAATATAAAAGAGGGGTATTCTTACCTTAGGATTTTAGCAGAACCTTCTTCTTCTCTCTCTTACTTCCATCACTATCTCACTAGCACTACTATATTAAGAAAACTTAATCAGAAATTATGAATTCTAAAGAAGAATTCCTTCGGTATTTATAGGAAGGAAAATTACTATACATTCTGTTATTTTAATATAAAAGTACTATACATTTTTTGAAATTTAAATCCTGGTTATTGTGCACCTTTTGAAAATTCCGTACATGCATAGTGTTTTGCATAGTAAATGTCGGCTGAATTATTAAGCCAAATAGTAACCTTTCACTCAGTATATTTTAAATATTTAAAATTAGTCCTTTTTGAAATTTAACGATATTATATCAGTTCTCACTAATTTTATGATAAGTAATATAAATTTTAAATTTTAAAAATCTAAAATTTTCTTTTAATAAAAAATTATTCGTATGTTTTGATTTTTTTACGATTGGTAAAAATCAAGATTTTATTCAAACCAATAATTTTTAGATAAGTCTATTTAAAAATGGATTTTAGAAACTTTTCTTATAATTTAAATTCACTTTCTTGTAAAAAATTTTAATTTTAAGTAACTTTATATGAATTTAAAATTATTTAAAATATATTATTTTATTAAAATATTTCAAAATTTTTTAAAAATTCCAGAAAATCATAAATATTATGTAGATCAAAAAGTTATAAAGAACCATAGTCTAATTCCTTCAAAATTTTATTTTAAAATTCTAATAAGAGTTTAATCACAAATATGTAAAAACATAAATATAAAAACATAAAATAAAAGTTGTGAATAATAAATATATTTAAAATTCTTAATATAATTTCGTTAATCAATAAATACTAATTAAGTCATTTTAAAATTCTCATTCAAAATACATAAATATTATTATTATTATTATTATTATTATTATTATTATTATTATTATTATTATTATTATTATTATTATTATTATTATTATTATTATTATTATTTTATTTTAAAAAAATTAAATATAAATATCAAAATTTCATAAAAAATGATAAGAATAAACTAACTAATAGTAAGTATTTCTCATTAAAGATATATTAATATGTATTTTCTATTTGTGTTAAAAATTAGATGTTACACCACACATTTATGAAGCATCATTGTCAAATTAATTTACCAATAACAAAGAGATATTCATTAATAGATAACAAAAGATTCCATCTAGAAGATACTAATTTCAGCTTAATTTTCAAATTTGTGCAACTGTAACTTTTTAATATTTACCTTTTATCTTTTCCTTTCAATTAGGAGTTTGCTTAGCATGCTTCTTAAAATAGATTACTTTTTACATATATATCGATGTTTTACATTAATAAATATATTGTTTCATACAACAGAGTGTCACAAATTTAAACAACTAAAAAATCAGAACAAGGAAACTTACCTTGGAAGAAGAGAAGAGTCAAAGGACAAGATGAAGGAAAGGTAGGAGAAGAACTACACAAAATGAAAATGCAAAAATTAGAGAAATTAGATGACCATTTATTATATCAAGTATTATCATCGAATAAATTCCTATATCAAATATCAACTCTCCAAATCAAATCAAATCAAATGTGCATTACTATATCAAACATTATCAGTTTTGTGTAATTCTTTTTTAATTTGAGCTTTGTATCAAATAAATAAACTCATCACAGTAGAAATTAATGTTATGTCCTTACTAATTATATTGTGATTGGTGGGAGATGATAGATTGTGATTGCTGTCTTATATATAAGGGAGATGAAGAAGTGAAGAACACACTTTTTTCAATTATGTTTAGTGTGGCTGCAAGGCTTATTAGTTATGTGGAGGAAACCAGAATGGTTAAGTTGTTTTGATCAACATGTATAGTTAATTACTCATTTTGTTTTAACTAGTCTTCTTTTACTCTTTTGGCTTACTATTGTAAGTTTTCTTTTCATTGATGAGAAAAAAACTTTATTAAAATCTTTGTCAACATGTTGAAAAAAAACAAAATCCCTTTATTACCATGTTTTACTTAACAGTAACACAAACTTGAGTTCTGTCATTTTCTATATAGGAAGTCAAATAATAGAACCTTTTCTAGGATTCTTTTCAACATCATATTGTTGCACAAATAATCCCTCCTATCAAGAAAATAATTGCCTAAGAGTCATTTAAAATCTAAGGCATGCCATTTAAATAACACACCAGGACCAAATCCAAAATTTATTCTTGCAGCAAGTGATAATAAAAAACTAAACAACTAAATTAGAGACCAAAAAGATAGTTGTTTTCAAGCATACATGAAATAACTTTACTCCTATAATTCCATAGCCTATAAATGTATCGAGAAAATAATTAGAGGCTTACTTACACTCAGTTATGTGAGGTCAATGACTTTGTTCCTCTATTTTTCCTTCCTCAACAACTATGGTGGTGATGTTTTTAGAACAACTCTAGGAAAGATCTATAAGCAATGAAAAATGGATGATTTAATAAGGTCATTACAAAATACAAACATAATAATAATCCTAAGATAATTTAAACTAGCATTAGGTCCAAAAAAATCAATGACATATTATGAAATAAGGTTAGCAATTAGGAATTGGAGATGTAGCATTTGTAACCAGTCCAAGGTTAGCAATAAAATCAGGTTAGAATACAGGCAAATGACTATAATGTTCATCTCAAATCACTACTAGAAAAATGACAAATAGCTACACAACAATAGCGACCGCCTAACACCGTCGCTAAACAGTGACCGCATTAGCGACGGCTAGAAGAAAAGGGACTTCGAATACGAAAATAGTGACCATTTTAGCGACCAACCCTACGTCGTCGCTGAATTTGGCAAATAACCGTCACTAATACCGTCGCTAACTCATACACCGTCCCTGACACGGTCGCTAAAGTTATTTCCCTCCATTTTTTTGGTTTCCCTCCAAGTTTTATATGGCACCCAGTTATAGCGACGGTGGCATGGCCGTCGCTATGTCTGCTGATAAATCAGCGACGCGGATATGCCGTCGCTATTTGCAAGGTAGTGACGGTGGCAACTACCGTCGCTATTTTTGTATACCTCAGTGACGGAACGTGTCTGTGACTAAGGTTCCTGAAGGGTTTTAAAATTTAGAGGGAATGTAGCGACGGATATAGTCGTCGTTAGTGGTGGTATGTTAGCGACACGTGTCGTCAACCGTCGCTAGTGGTGGTAATTCAGTGACCTTGATAGCGACGGATTCTGTCCGTCGCTAAGTATAACAACTTACTCGATGCAGACCTCCCCTGTCAATCACTTCTGCTATCCCCCAATCCCTACCCTAAACCCTTTTCCCTCTTCTCTAGCTTCCGAACCTTCACCTCCACCCCCTCCGTCAGGCCGTCTCATGAAGCCAGCGTCTACTCCGTCGTCTCTGTCTCACGAGCCACCGTCTCACCTCCGTCGGCTGCTCCACCGTCTCCCTCTCCGTCGTCTCCGATACCACCACTTCCCCTTTCCATCTTATTTCTACATCATTTTCAGAATCCCTAAACCCCATTTCACTTTCCCTCTCCCTCTCCCTTGATTGCGTTCTCAGTTGTGTCTTCTCCGTCGAAGCCATTGAAGCCGTTCACTTTCCATCTCTCTCGCTGGTTTGCTCTCCCTCAGCTTTCCGTCTCTCTCTCAGGTTCCCCCTCCCTCAGCTTTCCATCTCTCTCGCAGGTTTGCTCTCTCTCAGCTTTGCTCTCTCTCAGCTTTCCATCTCTGTTGCTGTACTTTAATTTTTGGCCGGTCCATTGTGATGTTTGTAATGCATTGGCTGGTTGATTCTAATGGTATTATGTTGATTGTTGAAGTTTGTTTATGGAAATGTGATTGTGGTTCTAATCTTGCTTAAGTTGATTCAATGTTTGCTATTCATTTGATTGTTGTTACACTGAGTATTCTATAAAGCAATTTTGGGTTTTGGTTTTTGGGTTTTAAAAATTTAAAACAGAGATATTGTTTTTTAAAACAGTTTTTTAAATACATATTGATAATGAAACTAAAATAAACCAATACTCAGCAATGTACATATATATATAGACCTTAGCACGAATCAAAGGCTCATAGTGTTGAGGAGAATCCCTGAATTTCACCTTCACCAAGAATTTGATGCAGTAAAACTGTGCATAACTGTAAAATTGATACTAATCGTTTGGTTCAGAAGAATGAAATCCTGCTGTGCTGTGGTTCCGTGCTTGTTTGGTCCTTTTGCTGGCTGTAGATTGAATTCTCATGGAGACTTGACACTGAACAAGAAGTTCTTTAACATGGCAGATTTAGATTCTGTCAAATTTTGATTCCCTCGTGTTGCGTTATTAATGTATCATGGTGAACCTTGGAGAATGCCTAAATCGTGATACATTTTCATAGTTCTATTTATATAAATCACTTAAAATGATTTTTCTAAGAGAAAAAATTGTTTTCTCTCTCCTCTACATGTTAGAAATCTGATGTGGAAATAGGATGCCTCAGAATCATTGTTTTTCTTCTTTATTCATGTTAATACTTCTGCAAAGAAAGTGTTTAAATATGTTAATACTTCTTGACCCTGAATGGAAATTCAGCGTGGTTAACTTATAATCTATTTCTCTTTATATTTTATTCGTCTTGGAATAGAATTGGGGTGAGATTTGAATGAATTTTAAACCTTGTGAAATTTCGAACATATGCATGTACATGTTGAATGTGACAATTTAATCATTTTAAAAGTGAATTTATTTTAACATATATGAATGAAATAGTAATATTCTAAGAATAAAAGTGGAAACAAATTGCAGTTATATTGTGTTGGGGTTCCGGTTAGATATTAAACTTAGGCAGATTTCACTTACCCCTCCATCCCCATTTTTATTATGGAGTTATGAATGACTAAGAAAATCAACTTATCCCTCCATCCCCATTTTTCTTTTAAGGATGAAGAAAAACACAAAAAATGAGAACTTAAGATCCCAAAATTAATAAATAATTAATTAACCCCAAAGTTAACATTCTACTATGAGTGCTTTGTTGGAGAATGTTAGTATTCTAAGTTGTATCCAACATAAACCTTTAACCTATAAAGATCACTCCTATGTAAACCAATTAAGACATGTCAAACCAAAAAAACCTCTATTGTTAGATCATCACCAAGCATATTTAATAACTTCATTTTAACAAACATTATTAGACCTACAATCTAAAACAATACGAATCTGCAAAATTTATTGAAAGTAAGGGACATGACAAGGGCTCCTAGTCAGATGTACAATCACTTTCAGTTGATTAATGTGAAAAGACAAACACAGTACAAGGACAACTAACATAATTTGACAACCCAATACAAAACAAAACAAAAACAAAACATGGAAGAAAAAGGAAAATACTAATAAGTGTCCTGAGGACACTAGTTAAAGAATTAAAAATGAAAATTTTCTATTAAAAAATATTATTAATGTCTTTTCACCCTAATTTGATTTCTAAACAATCAAGCATAATTTCCAAACTAATTTGATTCCTTATAGCAACAGACTCAAATAAAAAAGCATGAAGTGATGAGATAAGGTAATAACAACAATAAATTGTACCTCAGCTTGGAGGGCTTCTGTATTGTTAACAATGAACTCCACCAATGATCCACAGAACTGTTTTTCGTCTCTGACGAGTACCACAGAACTGGTGTTCTGTCTCCGGTGAGCTCCCCCTTCCCTTTTCTCTCTCCATTTCCTTTTATTTCCAACAGCTGCAGTCTCCAACAGCTGCTGCTGGTGAAGGTCCGACCACCTCCAACAGCCACCTGCAGGCTCCAACAGCACCTCCCCACTCCATTAATGGCAACTGTAGATGATGGGGAAGAAGAGTTGGAACTAGGAGATTGCTGTTGATGAAGAAGATGAATATGATTTATAGTTTCCTAGTTCATTTCATAGCTTATGTTTCTTATTTGTTACGTATTTGGTTTTAAATTTAATGCTGCCTTAGTGTCTTGGAATACTTGAACCATTGTAGTTTGTGTTGCGTCTCTCATGGACTCATTCTCACGTGGATCCCAAGTGTCTAGATCACTAAGAAGTCGTGGCTGTGTAATCTATTATTTGCTTTGCGTGTCTCTCTTTGTTTAGTTTCCTTGCTACTTGTAAGTTTCTAACGACTTCTTGGTTTGTCATACAGAGTAACACAGATCACGCGTGGTCTCTGATCGTCTCTCTTCAGCTCCGTATTCATCACCGACTTTTTTCGCTAGGTAATCCCCTAACGCTGACTTTCTCGATATATGTATGCATGTCAATTGTTGTTTGTTAGTAGAGAGATTAGGAACTGGTTTTGATGTGTTTATAATGTGTTTTATGCATGTGTAATGTTGTTTGTTAGTGGAGAGCAGAGCTCATTAGGCGATGGTTTTGTGTGCTGATAACATGATTTTTTATGCATGTGTAATGTTGTTTGTTAGTGGAGAGCAGAGCTCATTAGGCATTGGTTTTGTGTGCTGATAACATGATTTATGATGCATGTGTAATGTTGTTTGTTAGTAGAGAGTACATCTCATTAGGCATTGATTTTATGTATTGATAACATGATTTGGTGTTCGTAACTATGAATATCATATACAATGCGTATGATATGTTTATTTATCTATACTGGCAAGTTTTCTGTATGTAACAGGCCGTTTCTAATTTTGGGAAATGTCTAGTTTACAGGGGAGACTCTGCCAAAATTTCGGCAGGCTCCCTTTCTTAGGGAACTAAAAAGATGAAAGTCAACGTTAATAATGTAGGGTTTAGTCGTGTGTGTCCCCATTAGATTCCCGTTCAAGTTTCAAAACAACCGGGTGATGTACCGTGTTGTGTTGGATCTTGAATTGTCCCGGTTGGACAGTTTGGTATGAATTTATAACCTATAGGGTGTAACCCATCAATGTTGTATGTGGTCTATCTGGAGACGTTGAATGAATGTTCATTTGAAATTTTGGCTATGGTATTTCGTATTGTCCCCAGGGTGCATGTCTGCGTGCGGAGTTTCATACCGTACGTATCTCTGTGTACTCGGGGACCAATGCGAAATGCTGCCGAAATTTTAAATGAACATCAACGACACAAGATAGACCACATACAACATCGATGGGTTACAGATGGTTGCATATTCATCCCGAATGGGATAGGGCCCCACCAATTTGCAACATCAAAGAGATAGAGAGTGATTCACAACCGATAGTCAAATAAAATTACAATAATTTAAAGTAACAGAAATCGTGCTTGTTAGATATTGTAAATGGAGGTACCGGCAAATCGGCGATGGATGTACAACCGACTAGATCGCAATCGGCGAGTGACTGAGGAGTTTATAATGGGGCTGTTGGAGTTCATTCCGTTCGCTACGGTAAACACGCCTGGATTTGAAGTGACTCAGAAGATCCGTTGTCTGTGCTCAAGGTGCAAATGCATGAGTTTTGAATACGCGGATGATGTCATGTGCCACCTAACTGAGAAAGGGTTCATGGAAACATACCACTGCTGGTACAACCATGGTGAGCAGTTACCGCGTAGACCGTCAGATGTAACCGTGCAACAGTCTTACTACGAGGTTGGAGGAAACAGGGATACGTACAACAACATTGAACAAATGGTGATGGATCATGTTGGACCCTCCACCGGGCGTATGCTGGAACATAATGACCAAGCAGATCATGGGGACTCTGACAATGCAGAGGAGGATCCTAATCCGGAGGTGAAAAGATTTTATGATTTGTTGGCGGCGGCTCAGACTCCATTATGGGACGGGTGCAACAGTCACACTGAGTTATCCGCCTCCCTAGCTGCTTTAAGCATAAAGGCAGATTATAATCTTTCTGGAGGTTGTTTTGATAGGATGGTCAGTCTGATGGGTTCCACCATGCCTAGTAATCACAAAATGCCAGTAAACCTGTACCGTGCTAAGAAACAAGTGGCAAACTTGGGGCTGGGATGTGTGAAGATAGAGTGTTGTGTTGGTGGATGTATGCTGTTCAGAAATGAGTTTACAGACGAGAGTGTCACAAAATGTCTGCATTGTAATGAGGAACGCTACAAGACTGTTAAAAGGAGAGGGAAGGTAACCCGGACGGCTAGGAAGAAAATGTGGTACTTCCCTATAACACCGCGTCTTCAACGCCTGTATGCCTCATTGTCCACGGCAAAACACATGCGTTGGCATGCTCTGAACCGAACACAAGAGGGGTTTCTTTGCCATCCTTCCGACGGGAGAGCATGGAAGTGTTTGGATGAGCTATATCCGGACTTTTCTGGTGAGCCGCGAAATGTAAGACTTGGATTATGTACTGATGGGTTTAACCCTTTCGGTCAATACGGAAGGGCTTACTCTTGTTGGCCAGTCATCCTGACCCCATACAATCTGCCGCCTGATATGTGTATGAAGAGGGAGGTCATGTTTCTATCTATACTGGTTCCAGGACCCAAAAATCCAAAGGCGAACATAGACGTGTTTTTGCGACCGTTGGTTGAAGAGTTATCACAGTTATGGGATGTCGGGGTAATGACATACGATATGTCTTTGAAGAACAACTTTATGATGCGTGCTGTTTTGATGTGGACTATTAACGACTTCCCGGCCTATGGTATGCTTTCTGGATGGTCCACGTCTGGGAAGCTTGCTTGCCCTGTATGCATGGAACATACCGGGGGGGAATCACTCCCTGTTAGTGGCAAGACAAGTTTCTTTGACTGTCATAGAAAGTTTCTACCGTTGGATCACCCATTTAGGAGGAACAAAACCGCTTTTAAGAAGAACAAGGTTGTTAATGAACCTCCACCCCGTAGGTTATCTGGTGCACGGGTTTGGCAGAGGGTCGAAGAGTATCCTTACATCTGGGACAAGAGTGTTAAGGAGTTTGCGGGTTACGGTAAGGAACACCACTGGGTGAAGCAGAGTGTGTTGTGGGATTTGCCATATTGGAAAGACTTGTTGTTAAGACACAACATTGATGTGATGCACACTGAACGTAATGTTTTCATGAATATTTTTGACACTGTTATGGACATCAAAGGGAGAACAAAGGACAACGAGAAGAGTCGTCTAGACCTTCCGATTTGGTGTTCTAGGAAGGAGTTGGAGTTGAGGGATGCGGGACGTGCAAGAATGTTTAAACCCCATGCAAAATATGCTTTAACTAGACCACAACAGATTGCTGTGTGTATTTGGATGAATGGGTTGACCCTGCCTGACGGATTCGCTTCTAACTTGAGTAGATGTGTCGACGTGAAAGAGGGCAGGGTGTTTGGCATGAAAAGTCATGATTGCCATGTGTTTATGCAACAACTACTCCCGTACGCGTTTCATGCCTTACCGAAGCCTATTTAGAAACCGTTAGTGGAGTTGAGTCACTTCTTTAAGGAGTTGACGGCTACTTCGTTGAGTGTGGAGAAACTTGTGAAGATGGAAGAAACTATCCCGGTATTGATTTATAAGTTGGAGCAGATTTTCCCACCAAGTTTTTTTGACTCCATGGAGCATTTGCCTATCCATCTACCGTACGAGGCCTTGGTTGGTGGCCCAGTGCAGTATCGTTGGATGTATCCATTCGAAAGGTGAATGCTTGGTGAACTCTTTAATTTACTTGCAAATCGTGCTTATAATAGTATTTTCTAACTTAACACCATCTTGTTAATGATGTTGAAGATTCTTACGCTCTTTAAAAGATAAAGTGTCGAACAAAGCCTGCGTTAAAGCTTCAATTTGTGAGGCATACTTAGTCGAAGAAATGACAACCTTTGCTTCTTTCTATTTTCCGACGGAGATAGAAACTAGAATGAGTAGAATTCCCCGCAATCTTGGGGTAGCCAGCCGCACAGGGTTTGATGCACAAACGTCGATTTTCAACTATCCTGGTCACCCGGGGGGCAGGCTCACAAAATGTTACATTGATGAGAAAGATCGAAAGGCGGCTCACTTGTACATTCTTCTCAATTGCCCAGAAGTGGAACCCTTTATTGAATAAGTCATAGAAGTTATATTATACATTCTTAACGTAGCTTTTATATTAAACTTATTTGTTTCTTTCAATAGCTTATACACAGATATGCTAAAACTTGAGCAAAATGATTTAACTGATGACCAAATTCATAGTGAGGTGTCATCCAAGTTCGTTGGTTGGTTCGCGCAACATGTAAGACCCGTATACCAAGTGTTTTTAAGCCTATTTGCTTCTAACTCCCGTCAATATGGTAACAACGACCTACTTCTTATGTTGTACATAGATACAAGACCCTAACAACCATATTGAAGATTCTTTACTCCAAGCCCTTTCTTGGGGGCCGGTGAAGACTGTTAAAAAATGGCCTATTTACTACGTAAATGGCTACAAGTTTAATATTCTTCAATGGAGTGAAGGGATGCGCACCCATAACTACGGGGTTTGTGTTAAAGGCACCGCCGGTCAGTTGGAAGAAGACTTTTATGGAGTGCTGACGGAGATTGTTGAAGTTTCATTCTCTGGACGACTAAGAAGAGATATTGTTCTATTCAAATGTGATTGGTTCGACAACACAATCGGTGTTGGAACAAAGGTTGACAACAACTACGGCTTAGTTGAGGTCAAGAAGAGTGGTAGATATAAAGGGTTTGATCCCTTCATTTTTGCCCAACAAGCTGAGCAGGTTTATTACACCGACTTCCCGGGAGGACATCGGGACTGGTATGCAGTAATCAAGGCCAAGGCCCGAAGTCAGATAACTGACAATGTCTCCGAGGAGGTCGATGACGCTTATCAGCTTGCACCACACGAGCTCAACGATGCCAATTTATTGTTCAACATTGATCCAGTCATAATGGATGAGACACTCGCCACTACGGGGGGTGAACACATTGACAAAGACCTTGTCTCTCGATCAAAACGGTCTAGGGCTGATTTGGATACTGATGAACTTGTTCAAATAGATAACCACAGTAACACTGAAACTGAGGGGGAATTTGAAACTGAAACAGACACAGAGTATGTAGTTGTTAAACATATATACATAGGTTTATATATATCCTGAGACTAACCTTTCTTTTCATGATTTTATCCACAGATGACGGGACGTCGACTGCCCTTCAGTAGGGGTGGTGGGTCCAGGACCCTGGCTTCCCGTCTGGGGACTCCTACCCCAGGGCAGCAGACCACTCCATCACCACCACAGCGGACCACTCCATCACCACTACAGCAGACCACTCCATCACCACCACTACAGCAGACCACTCCATCACCACCACCACAGCAGACCACCCTATCACCCCCACAGCTGACCACCCCAGAGCAGACTCCTGGAGTTGGTGGCTTAGAGGACCATGGCCATCAGGCGACCCCACCTCCGGCATCCCCTCTGCCCATGTTGGTACCCGTGCCGGCCGGAGACGAGTAAGTGACTAAATTTCATATACTTTTATGTTATTTGTATGATACTTTATATTAGGGTTTAGTGGAAAGACTTGTTGGTTTATTGGATGTTACTTTAATTAGTACTTGTATAGATTGAATTGTACTGGGCACTCTTCTGTTTGTAACAGGGTAACTATTTAAACTTGGAAATGTTACATTTACAGGGGAGACTCTACCGAAATTTTAGGTGTCTCCCTAGATTGTGCGTTGTTTTACTCCTAACATAATTGTTGTCATTACAGCTTTGTTGATAGTAGTCACACTACCAAAGCGATTACTAAGGTTTTGAAGACCCAGTGGGATGGTCCATATATATCTTGGACAGATGCTGGGAAGGTTGTGCAAGATAGGTGGTTTGACACCTTCTCGGTAAGTTCCTAGCTCATTTATTGTGACTTGATTTGTAAAATAGACCCGTTATTAATTTTGATTTCTCAATTCATTTTACAGCGTGATTACCAGTGGGCGGAGGGTATGATTGATGAGATTAGGAAGGTCTTTGCCACAAAGACCTCCAAAATCATCAAGAGTACCCTTTGGAAGGTGAGGGACAAGGGTGAGCGCCCTCGTTGGATCCCGGAGGACCATTGGGACGGGATGGTCCAGAAGTGGGGCGGGGTCCCGTTCCAGCAGGCGAGTGCTCGGAACAGGGCCAACAGAGCCGCCGATGCTGCAGCCTCGGTTTACACTGGGGGTAGCATTTCAACCCTCGAGCACAAGAAAAGATTTGTAAGTATATTTATGTTAAACATTTCTATTATGATTTGTCTTACATGTTTACAAATAATAATCTCAATGTTTTTTGTCCACCACAGGAGCAGAGGGAGCACCGGGAGCCTTCTTTGTTTGAGGTCATGCAAATGACCAAGAAGAAACAAACCGGTGTATGGGTAAACCAGAAGACTACGGAGCTAGCGGTATTTACTTTTAACTGACACATGCTTATAATTTACAAATCAGCTTACTAATCCTATCGTTGTTTTTGAATTTACAGGAGGCGTATCAGGCCAGGAGGGCCGAGAAGGAGGCGGACCTGGTGGCTTCCACTCCTGAAGGGGAGGTTCCTCCCACCCTATCTTGTTCTGACGACAACGCCATCTATATGGAGGCTGTTGGCGGTGTGAACAAGAAAGGGAGGGTGTTTGGATTGGGTGGCGTCGGCACGCAGCTGGCGAAAAAGGGGAAGACCCCTTCCTCTTCGTCTTCCTCTGGTCTTCCAACTGAGGTCGTTCAGGTAATTCAAAACCTGAACGATGAGCTACAGGAGGAGCGACGTCAGAGGCAGTTGCTGTTGGAGCGGCACGAGGCGGACCGACAGAAGGCCGAGGCGGACCGACAGCGGGCCGAGGAGCAGCACGCCGAGACTCGTCGGCAACTTGCTCAGCAGCAGGAGCTACTGATGCAGTTGATGGCGAGGCTACCTCCCCCCACCTCCCAGGCGCCCCCACCACCACCCCAGGATCCCCCACCACCTTGATTGTAGTTCTTTTATTTATACACATTGTATATTTGATTTTTAGTTATGTTATATTTTCATTCAGTATTTATTTTGTCATTCTTTATTTATTATGTCAATATTTATTGGTAAATACATTCAAATCACAAAGCCTTATTCTACCTATCATTAGTAATTCAACCTATTTGATAAATTAATTTAATCTATTATTTTGTTTTTAATAATAATTTATTACTTCAAAAAAATTATTTTAATTTAATTATAAAATTTTATCAGCCAATACAAAATACAAAATATTAAGATATTTTTAAAGTTAAATTAACAAAACCTACCTATCATTGAATCAATTTTAAAAAAATTTAAAAATGACCGTTAGCGACGGCACACTACCGTCGCTGAGTTATTAACACTAGCGACGGACTGTCTGGTCGCTACATCACAACCACTAGCGACGGATATTGTGGTCGCTACATCACAACCACTAGCGACGGAACCCTGTGGTCGCTGTATCATAACCACTAGCGACGAATGCTGTCGTCGCTGTACTTGTTAGAAATAGCGACGGCCGTGGGTCGTCGCTACATGAGTACATGTAGCGACGGCATACGGTGGTCGCTGATGGCTGTTATTAGCGACGGGGTTTCGAGGTCGCTGTATGGCAACACTTAGCGACAGCTGGGGTTATTGGGACAGAGACGATTTTAGCGACGGCCTTACGCCGTCAATATGGTAGCGACGGCAAGTGTGGCGTCGCTGATGTGTTTTCGACAAGGGTTTTAGCGACGTCCTCTTTCCGTCTGAGATGCCGTCTCTAATGGTTTTAGCGACGGCCATTCTATGGATTAGCGACCAATTCCTTCCGTCGCTATCAGTTATTTTTTTAGTGGTGAATATCCACTAGTGCAAAAGATGGAAACAAAGACAGGATATAAGAACGGTTTATAGCTAAACGTGTTTAAAAGAGGCGCGGTGGCAAATTTGAAATTATCAGCAAGTTTTTAAACACGGTTGCATGAGAACCGTCTTGGTAGATAGGAATTAAGGACGGTTGTTCCTTGACCGTGTTGGTAGATAAGAGTTTTAACCACGGTTCTGTCTGAACCGTGTTAGTAGATAGGAATTTTAACCACGGTTAGCCTTGACCCGTCTTTGTAGATGGTAATTAACCACGGTTAAACTTGAACTGTGCTAATAGGGGGCTACAAAGACGGTTGCCTCATAATCGTGCTCATAGATGCACCCGTTTAAACATTTCGTCTTCTCTACTGTTCCCAAAGCTAAAAGAATTCCCTCCTCCTTCTCTCCTTTGTACCCAAAACATTTCCCTCTTCTTTTTACATCACTAACCAAAACGCATTCCGAATCCCATTTCCCTTTTCTTTCTTCTTTCTCTATCAAGTACCCAAACAGTGTTTGCTTCTTTTCCATCTTCGATTTTCATTGTGCCAAAACCCATTAAGAATTTTCATCTTCTTTCTTCTTTCTCTACTTCACCGAGTACCCAAAACGTCGTCTTTGTTGTTGCGAAGTGGTGGTGAGGCTTCAAAGTGGTTCTTTTCTAGGTGGTGTGGTGTGTTGGTGGTGCATTTCTTCTTCGGTGTTTCTCGAAGTGCATGCAGTTTTCTTCTTCCCCATCTTCTTTCTTCTTTGTCTACTTCACCGAGTACCCAAAACGTCGCATCTTGGTTGTTGCGAAGTGGTGGTGAGGCTTCAAGTGGTTCTCCTTCCTTCTTTTTTGCTAGGTGGTGGTGTGTTGGTGGTGCATTTCTTCTTCGGTGTTTCTCAAAGTACGTGAAGTTTTCTTCTTCCCTATTGCTAGACTGCGTAAGTAATTGCTACAATTTAAATGATGGCCCTGCATGTGTCCACCTAATTAGTTCCCTTTGTATGTTAAATTAGTATAACTTATGCTTATCTTCCTTTAACAACTATTTTGGTAGCATCTGAACTTGTTTTTTAGTTAAAGTAGCATGTCAACTTTGAAACCACTAAGTATTTATTAACAGAAGAAAAATATTCGTAATTATGTTAACTGCTTGTATAATCCTGTACAGTGAAATATCAATTCTCAAAGAAGACAATTGTTAACCAAAACAAAAGGAATGGATCTAGGGGGTGAATCTTTATGATCTAGATCACTATATTATATACTAAAATACTTTTTTAATCCTCTTAAAATTTATGGTTTAGATAAAAACTCTTTAAAAATTTACCATGGACTTTTAGTTTTTAAAAAATTTTATGGTTTATGAAATTAAAAAAATGAGGGAGAGAGAAAAGGGAAAAAATTATTTTTTTAAAAAATTTTTAAGGACCAAAAGTCTAAGGTAAATTTTGTAAAGTCATGGATCTAGGTTTTAAAAATGTTAAAATGTTAAAAGGGAATACCAAGTTTGTTTGATATGTTAATAATTTCAAGTAGATAAAAATTTTATTATAAATGTAAAATAATAAATTGTATGAATTATAACAAAATAATTAAAAGGAGTTATTTTTGTTGATTAGGCAATTAAAAATTTTAATAACATAATGAATTGCACGGCCTAATTAATTTAGTTTATTATACATTGTTTACTTTCTTTAATTGAATTTTATTATGTGTTACTAATTTGTGGATGTAATTTATATTTGTTATAATTTTAGAATTTGATAAGTTTATTTAGTCCCTTTTATATGAGTTTGTGATTTATTAAATTGTATGAGCGACCTATAGTTTCCCGTTTGAGATTCGACACAAATGGTAATTAAATTAATTGATTTCATCATTTGTGTTGAATCTTGAATTGTCTGTTTAGACAGTTTGGGATGAACAATTTTTTTATGCATCATTTCTATGTGCAAGTTAGGATTTATTTTAAAATTTGATCAAGTTTTGGTTAGTTAAGTTTTGTATTGTTCTCTGGGTGCATATTTGATTGTGGTTGAATTTGATTTCACCATTTTCATTTCGTGTACTTAGAGACCAATGCGAAATGCTGCCAAAATTTTATCAAATTTTAAAATAACTCCTAAGTTGTATGTGGTTATGATGTATAGAAAAATGTTTATCCTGAATGGGTAGGACCACCACCTTTGTGAAGAAAGTAAGATTCATAGCACCGTTAAATTTACTGGTATTGTAAACAGTGAGTATGGATCGAAGTTGGATAGCTGCATCACGTATAAGTCCAGAATATGAGGGAGGAGTTGAGACATTCATAGAGTACGTGATACGAAATGCTGAAGAGGTGAATGGAATGTATTTTTGCCCTTGTGTTAAATGCTTAAACATGCGTCGACTAGAATTGGTAGAGGTGCGAGAACATCTGTTGTGTGATGGATTTCTTCAGAGTTATACGCGATGGATATGGCATGGTGAACATGTTGAGGTGCCAAGTACTAGTTTTCAAACAAAAGACCAAAGTTCTGCTCATGAGGTTGATGATGACATGGATGACCGACTTGAGGATATGATCCGTGATGTAGGGATAGAAAGTTTTAAAAGAGCTGACGTATATGCGAGTCTATGTGAGGATTCTGAAAAGCCCCTGTATCCGAATTACTCTAATTTCACGAGGTTGTCAGCAGTTTTAGGATTATTTAATTTGAAAGCACTAAATGGATGGACAGATAAAAGCTTCACTGAGTTGCTTAAGTTGTTGAAAGAAATGCTCCCAGTTGGTAACACTTTGCCAAATCATAACTATGAGGCTAAAAAGGTGTTGTGTCCTATGGGCTTGGAGTATATGAAGATACATGCATGCCCAAATGATTGTGTATTATACCGTGGTGAGTACGAAATGTTGCATCGATGTCCTAGGTGTGGGGTGTCACGGTATAAGAAGAAAGAGGTTGATTCTGATGATTTCTGCAAAAAAGGGCCTCCTACGAAGGTGTTATGGTATCTCCCTATAGTTCCAAGACTAAAGCGTCTATTTGCCAATGCAGATGATGCGAAGCTTATAAGATGGCATATTGATGAAAGGGTTGTTGACGGATTAGTTAGGCATCCAGCAGATGGATTACAGTGGAAGAAAATGGATACGATGTTTCTAGATTTTGCCCGTGACCCAAGAAATGTTAGGCTTGCACTAGCCACAGACAGCATGAACCCATATGGGAACCAAAGCACAAACCACAGTTCGTGGCCTGTTTTGTTGTTTGTTTATAACTTGCCGTCATGGTTGTGCATGAAGCGGAAGTACGTTATGTTATCAATGATTTCTGGTCCACGACAACCAGGGAACGACATTGATGTATACTTATCTCCGTTAGTTGAAGACCTAAAAATGTTATGGGAAGAGGGGGTTGATGTGTTTGACGGGCTTACAGGACAATCATTCAATTTGAAGGCTATGTTATTCTGTACGATCAATGATTTTCCAGCCTATGGTAACCTCTCGGGCTATAGCGTCAAAGGACATAAAGCGTGTCCTGTATGTGAGGAGGGAACTAGTTCTGATCGACTACATCATGGAAGGAAAAATGTTTATCTTCGACATCGTAGGTTTCTCACACCTAATCATCCACTTTGTAGGTTGAAGAAGTCATTCAATGGTGCACAAGAGTTTGAAATGCCTCCCCCACCATTGTCTAGTCGACAAGTATATGAGAAGGTGAAAGAAGTCAATGTGGTTCTTGGTAAGTCTGAGAAGCAGTCTATCTCAAAAAACACATGGAAGAAAAGGTCAATATTTTTCGATCTGCCATATTGGAAAGAGCTTGATGTGAGGCACTGTATTGATGTGATGCATGTGGAGAAAAACGTGTGTGATAGTTTGGTTGGAACCCTGTTAAACATACCTGGAAAAAAGAAGGATGGCCTAAATTCGCATCTAGACTTGGAGTTGTTGGGTATACGTGAGGAGTTGCACCCACAAGTAAAGGGCAAACGAACATATTTACCGCTAGCATGTCATACCTTGTCTAGAAAATAGAAGTAAAGTTTGTGTGAATCGTTGTGTAGTGTCAAAGTTCCATCTGGGTACGGTTCCAACATCAACACTTGTGTTTCCTTAAAAGATCTGAAGTTAGTTGGTTTGAAGTCACATGATTGTCATATGCTGATGCAACAATTTCTACCCATTGCCATTCGTGGCATTCTCCCTCAAAATGTCAGACATGTGATAACAAGGGTGTGCTTATTTTTCAATGCCATATGTGCCAAAGTAATCGCCCACGATGAGTTGGAAGCGTTGGAACAGGAAGGGTTTCTTATACTATCCCAGTTGGAAATGTATTTCCCTCCTTCATTCTTTGACATAATGGTACATTTAATCATCCATTTAGTGAGGGAGGTCCGTTTGTGTGGGCCAGTGTTCTTGAGGTGGATGTATCCTGTTGAGCGATACATGAAAATTTTGAAAGGTTATATGAAGAACCAACGCCGTCCCAAAGCATCGATAGTAGAAAGGTACATTGTAGAGGAAGCAATTGAGTTTTGCACAGATTATATGTCATAGTCTGAAAGCATTGGTATTCCGAAGACTCGTCACGAAGGGCGATTGGATGGGAAAGGTACTATTGGGAAAAAAATAAAAAGCATGTCACGTGATGAAGTACTCCAAGCACACTTTTACATTTTGAACAACACGGACGCCGTGCTCCCGTATTTAGCTGCACATAAAGACATAGTCAAAAGAAACAACCCTAGAATGGCTGAAAAGTGGGTGTTGAACGAACACAACAAAACGTTCATGCAGTGGTTCAAAATGACCCTTCTTAAAGATACATCTGCTTCTGAGACGTTGCATCGATTGTCACTAGGACCTAACTTTGATGTAATCACTTATTGTGGCTATGACATAAATAATTATTCTTTCTATACAAGGATTCAAGATGACAAGAGTACGGTGCAGAACTGTGAAGTTATGGTTGTGGCCGAATCAATGCATTTTTCCACTTCAAAGGACAAAAACCCTGTCATGGCTGAGTTATGTTATTTTGGTGTCATTGAAGATATATGGGAAGTTGATTACGGTCGTTTCACAGTGCCTGTTTTTAAATGTAAATGGGTTGATAGAAAAAGTGGTGTCAAAATAGATGATTTTGGTTTTACGTTAGTGGACTTAAGCAAGGTTGGTCATAAGGAGGAGCCTTTCATTATGGCAGCTCAAGTAAAACAAGTTTTCTACGTTGTTGACCCATCTGATAAACGATGGTCAGTTGTTCTCCAAGGTAGACACAACATTAAGGATCCATGTGTTGATGTCCTAGACGTACCTTGTCTAACAACACGTACACCAACGGACGTTGTGGAAGATCTCATAGATGATATAGTTGCGACTCATAATGACCACCAGGAGGGTCTATGGGAAACATAGGGTATGGTTATATATCATTCATCATGTTTATATATCATTCATCATGTTTATATATCATTCACTATGTTTATATATCATACGTCATGTTTATAAACTGATTCTTGTTTTTTTGAACAGATACCTATGGCTGATCAGGATTCACATGCGAGATCTGACTCCCAAAGCACAGATTCCTCAGCTAGGAGGAGAGGTGTTACTCGGATGACCAGTGTTGCACTTAGGCGCCATCAGGGTCAGAGGACCCATGTTGACATTGATATTTGCACCGGGAGGACTTCAGGACCCAACGCCGCCAAGTTTCAGAGTTACTTAGGTATCTTGGCACGGTCGAAGGTGTCCATCATTATCCCTGATTGGGATAGTGTTGAGGAGGTCGTGAAGAATGCAATTTGGGTTGATGTTATTGTAAGTATAATTATCTGTACATTTATTTACTCGTATTGTAGTTTTTTATGCGTAATAATCTCATCCTTGTTTATTTGGCACTTGTAGGATGCTTGGGATATTCCTGCAGTTGATACACTACGTAGGAAGATCATGTCTGAGATCGCTGACCGATGGAGGACATTCAAGAGCAACCTGACCTCCACGTATATTTTAATTTTAAAATATAAATGCTTAAAATCATCATGTTTTACATTATCAATTACTTAATTCAAATTTTTTAAATTTTAGGTATGTCTATGGGAAGAAGCAGGGTGAGTTTCCTGGAGATAGATACACATCCATAGATCGGCAGACTTAGGATGCGTTTGTGGCATCCAGGCACACGGAAGACTTTATTGTATGTATGTTTTACTGATTATGTTTTTCTAGTTATCGGAGAATGTATAACGTATAAATGGCTTTGAATTGTTTTTTATGCAGGCCAGACGCATGAAAGCACAGGAAATTAAGGGGAAAAATGACTGCCCTCACACGTTGTCACGTGGGGGTTACCGATTATTGGAGGATCGGATAGTGGAGGAGAAAGCTATGCAACGTCAAGGTAGCCACCCTGACGCCACTATTGTGGATCCCCCATCTCCACCCACACGACATGAAAAATGGAAGCGTGCCAGGACGAAGAAGAGTGGTCAGTACACTTCATCACATGTTGAGGAGGTTGTTTCAAGGATTGTAAGTATAAAGCTTATCAATACTTTTTATGAAACGTTAAATATCTATCAAACCCTAACACTAATCACTAATTTTTGGTTGCAGGATTCCTTGGTTGAGCAGTCGACCCAAGGGTCATTTGTGTCACATGGTAGGGATGATATATTGACCGCCGCCATTGGTCGACCAGAGCACCCTGGACGAGTACGTGCAGCTGGTCGAGGTCATGGTACGTTTACATTAATAGTCTTAGATTCTGTATGATAACATTTTTATTTCTAATTATTCTTTCTCTGCAGGCCTCCGAAGCTATTTCGGCCATCCAGCCACCCCTTCCCAGTCCATATCTGATTTGCAGAAGACCTTTGAGGACAAGGTTGCTGCAGTGAAGGCAGAGGCAAAGGAGGAAATGCAGAGGCTGCTTCAGGAAGAGATGGCACAGTTTTGG
The DNA here is from genome assembly GCA_037962975.1 of Clitoria ternatea. NCBI lineage: Eukaryota > Viridiplantae > Streptophyta > Magnoliopsida > Fabales > Fabaceae > Clitoria > Clitoria ternatea. The sequence goes on along the minus strand of CM075673.1, from coordinate 18,756,079 downwards.
AGTGAGATGATGGCGTCATTCAGTCAACAATATCAACCTACGCCACCCACAGGTTACATTGTACATTATTTAATTGAATCACCTATGATTCGTTATCATTATTTCTTGAATAACTTCAAAATGTTGTGTAATTATGCAGACTAGGCGGGTCAGCACGAAGGGGTCATGTGCTGCACCTGACGGTGACGACAACGACGTAAATCTTGGAGACTGCCGTCAGTGTGACCTATTTGTGGATGGAGTAGAAGAGCCAGTTGTCATTGGTTCAGTGTATAACCAAGGCCCTTTGGTTCACCATCAAAAATTACCCGATGGTGTGTCAAGGATTTCGGTTGTACAGGTCCTTGAGGCAGATGCAGTTGTTCCCATTCCAACATCTGAGGTACATCTGGTCAGCCAGGCTGTAGGACACTTCCTTATGTGGCCGACCAGACTTGTGTCAGATTCCGGTCCCCAGGTATGCTCTTTACCCAAGCATCAACTATATATTAAGTTATGGTTTCAATAATCATAAGTTGCTTCTAATTTTTTAACTATTTTAACAGGGTGTTGCCCCATCAAAGAAGCCAGAGCCCCCCTTGATCCGATAGAACGACTATGGGACATATCGGCTGGGCTTCGCAATTGCACTATCCCGGTCCCATGGGAGGAATCCGTTTTTGGTTTCCCTAGTGCTATCCCAGTGTACATTGCACGACCTGACTTGTGTGAGGTCCTAATAGGGAAGACGATGTTGAACATTTCAGTGATTTAGTGTTGGGAGCTGTAAGTATGATGTCTTTTATCCAATGATAGTGTCAATTAAATTTATATTTTTACAACACTAAACGTCTACAAATTTGATTAGGTTTTTACATAGACTTTGCATAGAGAGAGGTGTCGATAACACTTATGGTTTCCTGGAGCCCTCTCTAATACAACTTCGTGGGAACAGCAAGGAGGAGATTCAGGCATACATCCAGAATTGGATGTATGCCTCGGACAAGACTGTGTACCTTGCGCCATTTCATAGAGAGTAAGAGTCTAATAAATATTTAGTTATTTTTGTCAATTTAATAATGGATTGTGTTGTTACTATTCAATGGTACATTACAGCCTTCACTGGCAACTGTTGGTCATTTGCCCGAAGGACGGCATTGTTGCATGCTTCTGTTCGTTGTATGGGAGTCCTGGTGCGGACTACATGAAAATACTCGACGGGTAAGTTGATTTTTAAAAATAAAACAACTTTACATATTTGATTAAGTTATTCTATTAACTAAACTGATGTTTTATTCTCTTACAGGGCTTTAATTGGGTACCATCTACTACGCGGCAAAGTGAGCAAGAAAAGACTAGAGTGGGTCTTCCCAAAAGTAAGCACTTCAATTAATAAGCATTACTTTTAAAGTTACCTCAATTAGTAACAAAAACAATAACTAATTATGAAATCAATGTATGGTACCTTGTAGTCTTATCGGCAGGATGACACCTTTGAGTGTGGGTATTTCGTGATGAAGACGATGCTCACCATTGTCTAATCTGGTATAGTAGACGGATGGACAACTGTAAGTTTTTGCTGCCTACTTTAATTTATTTGGTTTTGACATATTACTATTACAATTTGTTGCTCATCTATTAATGATTATGTCTTCTTTACAGCACTTTCGAGACTCTTCCTTAATGTTCCCTGAAGGATACATTGACGAAATCAGAAACCAATGGGCCACCAGCCTTCTTCAACTCAAGGAAGGAGCCCAATAGACTTCTGTCATTTATTATATTATTACTGTGTAGTTATATACCTATTAGTGTAGCTTAATTACTTATTGTGCATTTTATATACCATATTTGATGTTTAGACAGTTTGATTGAATTTTTTTAAACGTTCATTATTATTTATCATTGGACTGTCTAGGACTGTTTACAGGTTTTTGGGAAAGAATAAAAATCAAAAAAAAAATTTAAAAAAAAAATTAAGGTTTTAAGCACGGTTATGGTGTTAACCGTGCTTAAAAGTCACCCTTTTAAGCACGGTTGTGCTTTAACCGTTCTTAAAAGTCCTGAAGAAACAAGCATGGTTCAGGAGGAACCGTGCTTAAAGGTTAGAGATACGAGCACGGTTCAGGAGGAACCGTGCTTAAAGGTCAGAGATACGAGCACGGTTCAAAGGAACCATGCTTAAAAGTGCCACACCTACGAGCACGGTTGAAATTAATCATGCTTAAAAGCCATCTACAAGCACGGTTGGGAACCGTCCTTAAAAGTCCTAAGCTACAAGCACGGTGGGAACAAGCACGGTTCTGGAACCGTGCTTAAAGGGTCCCCAGAACCGTGCTTAAAGGTCCTTTTTCCACTAGTGATCATAGCATGCGGCAGATATGTGTTTAAAGAGAAAACCATTAGTTCAGTCCATCCAATCAATCCATCTAATGCAATCCAACAAGTTGGTCAAGTTATGCAAATCATATATAAATGGTATATAAGTATTGATGGTTCAGAGTTAGACTTAGAAAGGAGGTTGAATAAGTCTTCAACTCTTTTTCAAAACTTACAGACTCTTGAACAAGTTAAATGAATTAACAGACTAGAGAAGAGAATAGAAAATCACGCAGTAGATTTATACTGGTTCACTTTTAATGCAGAAGCTACATCTAGTCCCTTCAGACTATAAGGTTTTTCACTATTGTAAAAAGCACATTTACAATAATAGCACAACACCTGTGCCTCAAGTATTCTTGACTCCAACCACTTCTAGCTTATAACCCAAGTATTGTTTCAAAGAGCCACTCCTGGCTACAGACACCCAAGTATTCTTTCAAAAGCCTCTTCAGGCCATAAGTGTTTCTCACACTAACAGATTCTGGCAACACACCAGATTTTATAGAAAGGAATAATAGAAGTTTGATGTTATAACAGATAGCTCAGCGTACAAGTATATGAAATGTTAAGATAGGTGCACTAAGCTACAAACTACTATAAGTCAAGGTCTGCTAGAAGCAGAAAAAGAAGACTTATGTAGTAAAATACAAGAACTTAGAAACTTTTAGAAAAAGTCTTTTAGACTTTTGGTTTCTGAGAGAGATCAGAGAATGTTCAATGATATGGGAAAAAGTTTCTCTAAGTTTGAAAGCTTCTTGTATTTATAGGCTTCTTGAAGATAGTCATTGGTTAAGCTTCGAAAACGTTGATCTTCTCAAGACTGGCACAAGCAGTATTTGCAGAGACAACTTCAAAGATATTCATGTAAATAGGTTGTCTTGATAATCTTCATGAAAAGATCCCTTTTTGCTTATCCATTTTAAGTAATCAGATACAGCTTTATAGCAGTTGACCTTAGGTTATTTGATTTGCACAAGATCGGCTTTTACTGACATCTTGGGATAAGTGAGGCAACTTTCTTGGTTTATGCGAGCACTCCTTCAACTTTTTCGTTCGTTGTCTTTTTGATGATAAGCACAAAATTGATATGTGAAAGTCCATGTGATTCCTTATTAAGAAAGGAAAGATCCTTTTCAAATGCTTTATCACGAGAGAGGAGACATCATCCTGAGGTATGTAGCTTCAGAAGGACTTGATTTATTTGAAGTCTTTAGAGAGTGCAGACTCTTCTCAACGAGAACGAATTGAATTTCACGGACTCCCCCTGTTCTTTGCAATTAGATATATATGGACTTCCTGTCATACTTGAACAAAATAGTTAGATAACCAAACTATAGACTTCATTTTAACTAAGAGTCTTGATGTGTATTATTAACAAATCACACGGGGTTTAAACTTCTTAATCTTGAATTCAGACATGATTCTAACAAATATACATATAACCCGAATATGCAATTATCCCAAAATCTATCAAGTTAGAGTAAATAAAGGCAGATATACAAATTAAAACTTCAATTTGAATTAATAACCCCCCTCCAAGTCCAAGCTTACACATCAATCATGGGTTTAAAACAAATATACAATAAAAAGTTGAAAACAAATATCTATTAATTCACAACATTAGAGGAAATGGAAGTCAATCTTAATTCTAACAAACTGCAATCTAACATAGCAGGGTTTTACCGAAACTAGACCACTGAAATTCACATTTAGCAATCACAATAAACTGAATGCAAATATCCTATTTTCCGATATTGCATGAGGAAATATTTTCCCAAACAAAATTTAAAAGAATAAAAAATGTCACATTGTTCAACATCATATTGCTTCGAGATTGACCACATGTTCAAAAGACAAATCAATTGCATGAGAATTGAAAATTTATTACCTCATTCACTCTCATTGGAGTGCTTGCCCAAACAGCTACTACCATTTGATATTTTATTAGATTAATCCACCTATCTAAACAAACATGTACTAAAATAGTTCTACTTGGTTCGGACAGGATCGTAAACTCAACTCCCAGGCAACCTCTAGTCAGAAACTGCCGAAACCTCTAGTCATTTCATTTGATTTACCTAATTTGAAGCCAAAATTAAAGGTGGTGTACTCTTCTTTTCAAAAGTAGAAAAACAAATAGATGAAGAAAACAAATATTAAAATATAATTCATAGGATGTGATTAACTTCTTTTAACTAGATATCCAATAATCATCCAACGGAAACACTTCTTTTCTTGCTTAGATACACTTAAGTAGTTGTTATCCTATAACAATTATCAAAATATTTATAATTAAATCTAATACACCAATCCTAGTTAAATTATTGGATTCAATAATTTATGAAGTATAAACTAACTTCAGTTTATGCAATAAAAATCTAGTTTATTGTTGCACTAAAAATCGAATACCTATCAACCGAATTAGTTCTATTTGTGATCAGAAAAAAACTGTAAAAAAGGTCTCTTTCAACAATTCAATTTAACAAAACCAAGTCAATGACATGGTATGAATTTTTTTAAAAATTAATGCAGAATAAACTGTCTCCTGGAACGCCTATGGATGCTAAGCTCTCAGACATGCATCAGCACATCAGCTGCACCAACTTATCTCCCTGCACACAACTTCAAGAATGAAGATTCTAAAGGGAACATACACGAATTCAACCTCATTGATGGTGGTGTTTATGCTAATAACCCGGTATATATATTCACTATTTAATTTTTATTAATTAATTGTAATTTTTATTTAATTATTATAAATTGGAATTAACATTCCTAATTTGTTTTATTTATGGGGTGGAATATCATGATCCAGACTTTGGTTGCTATAAACGAAGTAACAAAGCAGATCATTAAGGAAAATCCAGATTTCTTCCCAATGAAGCCTTTAGAGTCTGGTCGGTTCCTAATAATTTCAATAGGCACGGGAACAGCAAAGAATGAGGAAAAATTCAATGCAGAAATGGCAGCAAAATGGGGGCTATTGGATTGGCTAACACATAGTGGTTCCAATCCCTTAATTGATGTTTTCACCCAATCCAGTGCTGATTTGGTCGATTTCCACTTATCCACCGTCACTCAAGCTCTTCATTCAGAAGATAATTACCTTAGAGTACAAGTAATTTCATCATAAACTTACTTTTATATATTGATAATTTATATATATGACTTTTCCAAGTTTAATAATTAAGCATGCTTATCTAGCTCAGTTTCTTAGATGGTGTGAATTCTCGTAAACTTTTTATAAAATATATTTAAGTTCTATGGGAAATAAAAAGAGATGATCAAATTTGTTCAACAATTTATATCATTGTAGGATGATACATTGACCGAAACAGATTCATCGGTAGACATTTCCACAAAGGAAAATTTGGAGAAACTTTGCCAAATTGGAGAAAAGTTGCTAAAGAAACCAGTCTCTAGGGTCAATTTAGAGTGGCATGTTTGAGCCACTGAAAATTGGGGAAACCAATGAACATGCTCTCATAAGGTAAAAAGAAAAAAAGAAGACGCGTTTTCATATTAGTATGGTTTATTAAATAATTACCATAAATATTGTTACGATTCAGCTACAGATTAAAATTATATTATAATAACATATAATTTGTTTTTAATGAAACCAGGTTTACAAAAATACTTTCACAAGAAAAGAGTCGGGGAAATGAGATCTCCACCCACCAAAAAGGCCTTCTAAAGGCATTTGATTCCACCAGCTTCGGAGATTTCCATAATTAATGTTTCTATTTATTGTTTTTTTTAAAAGCTAGCAGTAAAGCATTAGCTATTAGAGCAGGTTTTAGACAGAGATCAAAAACTAAATCGCTAGCATACTGAAGGAATTTAATTTCCATGAATTGTTGATTTAGTTTACTTTTCTCTTAGCTTCTTATTTATCATTTGTAAATCGATTGCAATAATGAATTCTAGTTAAATCGATTGTAAATATTTATAATTAAATCTAATACACCAATCCTAGTTAAACTAAAACCAAACAATGTTCATCAAACAATCCAGGGATCAATTGAATATACATAAGAAACAGGGCGTTCATATTAGTATACATAAGAAATAAAGCATTCATATCAGTATACATAAGAAACAGGTTTTCCCCTTTCATGGCCATAAATCTTTTCTTTTTAATTCTTGAAGATAATTATATTCATCTTAAACGTGAATAGAGTATACATAAGAAACAAGGTGTAACATCCTGATTTAGATTTAATTACCGCCTAAGATTAGTTGCTGATTAAGGCTAATTGCACGTTAGAGCTAATGCTTGAATAATACAAAGAGGCCAGGAAAATGACGCATGTGCCCCTGATAGTATAAAGGGGTTTGGTCTCTCTCTCTCTCATTCATTCACGCTGAGTTGGAAAGGACTGAGAAAGTTAAGAGCGTTCCCTTTTGTGCATACAATGGTGCTGTTCTGTTCTCCTCCCAAGCTTCTTCTTCTCCTTCCTCGTCGAGTAAGAGAGGGTGAGAGTGGAGCATTTCCTTCTCGTGCTTGCAACTAGCCTTCTTCTTCTTCTTCCACTCGAACACTGAGTAGAACCTCGAGTGGGAAGTGGGACAACATTGGGTGCCTGGAAGTCTGGAAGTCCTCCATTGTTGGTGAGGATTGGACTGTTTGAGTGAGGGAACAGCTTTTGGAATCCTCCACTGTTGCTCGAGGGAGAGAACAGTGTTGTGCCTTGGAGGCTTGGAACTCCCCACTGTCTTGCATGCAGAGCATGGAGTGTCATGGAGGCAGAGCTGTTCGAGAGTGTGAATGGCTCGGTGTTCCTCTAAAACAGAGTGTTGTGTTGGACGACTGGAAGCAGGGTCGTTTTGTTGAGAATGAATGACCAATGGAGCGATCGGAGAGCAACCGATCGGAGCTGTAAGCTCGAGGAGCTTCTGGAATCTTCATTCCAGGTAAGGGGGGCTGATTTACATCTCAAATGCATGGTTTATGGACGGGTTCCGGGTGAAATTGCTTTACTGTGTTGTGTTATACTTGAAATGTGTTGATTGATGTGTTGTGGTTGAGTAACAGTTTATGAAACGCCCGGATTTGTGATAGCTGTGATCTGTGTAATGTTGTGTTGATTTCTGTCCATGAATGCATGTTCACTTGCATGTGATGTATGTGGATATTATTGTGAATGCCGAGTGCATGTGCTGTGAACCAGTGTGAATACCGAATACATGTGGTGTGAAAATTCTGTGCTGGTTCTGTTGTGATTTTATATAAATGCATGAGATGCTTGTGGCTGTTAATGAGAAAGCCGAGCGCATATGTATGACTCTGCTATGCTGATTCTAGAGAGTAATTTTATATTTAATGCATGAGATGCATGTTACTGACATTTTGAATGCCGAGTGCATATGTGTGGACTGTTTATCGATTCCCGTGTGGGATATTATCTGAATAAGCATGGGATGCTTGTTGTGAAATGCATAAGGTTGCATATATGGAAAAAGGGTGACCCGTGGAAGGTCAGGAACCCTATGTGATGATTTCTAGCTACAGATTCTTGGGCCAGATCCTGTGAGAGCCCGTGATAGCCGACGGAGCTAGAGTTAAGTCTCGAGACATCACGAGGTGACCGGTATCACACGGGAAGGGCTAATGGACTGGGGCCGGGAAAGAATCAGTAACTAAAATTATTGTTTAAGTCGGATCCGCATGCATGTGTATTGGTGCATTGTTATTGAGAATAACATGATTGATATAGTCTTGGATGACTTGAGTGAATTTCGACTGGATGAATGTATGTATATTGATACTGTTGTCGAGTGCAATGTGATGATTGGTTGTGAGTATATGATACTGAGGATAATGCGAATTATATAGCCTGAGTGAATTGAATAATTCCGATCGGATGATGTTGTGTGAATATTCATATTGAATGGCAGTGTATGTTATTGTTGATTGAGATATGAAATTGAATAACTGAGAATTTGAGGATTAATCTGAGTCAATAACTGTCATTTAATATGTAAAAGCTCACCCCTATTGTGGCTATATTTTTCAGTTAATGCAAGTCGGAATGGTGAATGACGAGAAGGCCTTAAACCCGAGTGACGGGTATCTATGCTGTTGTAGTGTACATAGTGTACAGATTGTATATAGTCGATATAGCCTTGGCCGGCTCTCATGTAATACGTTTGTTCGAACGTATTTATTTATATGGATCGACAGTCGGTGTTGTGAACAAGTATATATATATATATATATATATTTTACACTGATATGATGTTATTTGTACCGACTGGGAAGTGGTGTCGAAAGAATAATGTTAAGTCAATAAGTTCCGAGTGGAATATTGTTGGGAGAGCCGTTTCCGAGTGAGGCTATAGCGAGTGGGCCTTTTTATGAGTGGTGAAGGCTTAAAATGGTTCCGAGAGAAATGTATACAAAGGGACTTCTTCCGAGGGAAGAATAGTCCTGATGCCGAGTGAAATATAGTTGGGATAACCTCTTCCGAGGGAAGGAAGGTTTAATACTCCCGAGTGAGAATTGACCGATAGGATTCTTCCAAAGGAAGAACGGTTAAAATGGTTCTGAGTGAATAAGGTTGTATACTCCGAGTGAATAAGGTTGTATATTCCGAGTGAATAAGGTTGTATATTCTGAGTGAATAAGGTTGTATATTCCGAGTGAATAAGGTGGTATATTCTGAGTGAATAAGGTTGTATATTCCGAGTGAATAAGGTTGTATATTCCGAGTGAATAAGGTTGTATATATCGAGTGAATAAGGTGGTATGTTCCGAGTGAATAAGGTTGTATATTGCGAGTGAAGAGGGGTTGGAGTATTTCCGAGTGGAATTTGATTAAGCAGATCATTTTCGAGGGATGGAAGGTCAAGGTATTTGCCGAGTGGAACCTAGCCGATGGAACTCTTCCGAGTGAGACATACTATATAGACTCCGAGTGGATGAGGTTATGAAATCTTTAAATAAGACTTGACCTAGTAAAGTGTTCTCCGAGTGAGGAAGATTAAAATATGCCAAGTGAAGAATGTGCAATACGCTTCCGAGTGAATTGAGGTTGAAATACACCGAGTGGTGTTTGACTGGGGAAATATTCTGGGTGAGGGAAGGTTTATAGATTCCGAGTGGAATAACCGAGGGAAACATTTTCCGAGTGGATCATGTGTGTGACCTTCCAGAATAAAAATAAGGAACCGTGTATAACCTTCCGAGGGAGGCATGTATGTAGGGGCTGTTCCCGAGTGAACGTGGTCCCGATTCCGAGTGACGGAATTCCCAAGTGACTGGGCTTGCTTCAGCGAAATAAGGAATCGCCCCAGCGAATGAAGCTCGCTCAAGCGACTTCTGCTGCTTTTCGTTTAACTAAAACTGGGTCTTGCCAGCGTGTGACATCATGACTCGGTCTTTTTTTTCTCTGATCGGTTTTCTGCTTCCCTTGCCTTCAGTTTGTTTTATTTATCCCGACTCCTATTCTGAACTGCTTTGTGAACGTTTGGAACGTTCGTTTGGAAAAAAAAAATTCCCTAGTCCCGGGTTTGTCTTTATTTAAGTCGGGTTGTTTCACAAGGCATGTTTTTTTGAACTTACAAGTAATTCTAAGAGTGAGCCGCCTGTGTGGGAAAAAGGGGTTCGCTGGTATGGTGACGGGTTAGCCCCTGAGGGTTTGTTGATGAGGGTGAGGTTAGGGGGTGAGGTCTGCGTGAGAGGGCAAGACAGGGGAACAAAGAGGGCAACTGAGAGAGGCAAACAAAGAGGTGAGGGGTTTACGTGAGGTGAGGTGAGGCATTCGCGTGAAAGGAAGTGAGAGAGGGGAACTTGTGAGGGGTTTAAGGCATAAGTGAAACTGACGGGAGAAAGGGAAACCTCAAATAAGTGATTCAACTTAGCGACGGAGACAAAATCGTTGTTATCTGTCGTTAAATTATAAATACGACTAGTGACGACAAAACACCATTGTTAAGTTCAACCCTAAACATTGTTTAAGGGAAAGCAAAAAAGCAGGTCCCCGCAATCACGAAACGCCCTCGCTCGTCGTTACGATAAAAAAGTATAGCAACCAACAACTATCGTTGCTATTATTAGGCGCCAACAAAAAAATGTTGGAGGAACCCAAAAATAGGTTGGAGGGAACCCGTAGCGACCACGTTAGTGACGACGTCTAAGTAGCGACGGAGTCTGGATTGGGCGCCAACAAGAAAATGATGGAGGGAGCCCAAAAATGGGATGGAGGGAATGTGTAACGACCATGGCAGCGACGACATCTACGTAGCGACGGATTGGGCGACAGAGTTTTGCATATTGTAGCGACGGTTTTGGGTTCGTCGCTAATTTGGTTGCTAATGTCCTTTGCAGGGGTCACTTTTTGCCTTGTGGTCGCTGATTAGCGACGACCTTAGTCGGTCATTGGTTTTTAATACCTGTCAGAGGTTCTTTTAGTAGTAATCAACAAGATGCTTCAACTACGACGGGGGCAAAAACATATAAGAGGCGATGGGAGGGAGATGATGGTGATGCATGAGGTTGAAATTATTGTTTTATTTTAAGAAAATTTATGTGACAATATTTGTCACCTCAACATTTGATAAATGAAAGTTAATAATAGTAGATGATGAAATCTTCAGTTAACCTAAATATTTAAGGGGTTAAATCCAAATGTTTTCTTTTTAAAAAAACTTAACTCTAATTTAAAATTTTTGGGCCAACTAAAATTATATTTAAACCTTTAAATAAACCTAAGGAGTAGGATTTCTTTTTGTTCAACTACTTATTTGTGAAAATGTCAAACTCAACATTTATTGTTAAATAAAAAAGATTGGAACATATTTGAAGAAAAGTAAAATGTAAATTATGGTAATCAAGCCGCCTGGCATATTTTGCTTGTACTCCCATGATCAAGATCGTCAAAGATTGAATATATGATTCCACTAATAGAGAAATCAAAATTTGAGTTTCAAAATTTTCGACTACAGATTTTGACAATAAGACGTGGCATCAGATACAATAAACCGAGGTGGCATTTGCTTCTTGCTTGCCGAGTGTTTTACGTTTTGACCCTTGACTTAAATTAAGTAGAGTTCCTGAACATAATATACTTGTTAAAAATGAATTCAGTTTATCACTTGACCGGTAATTATTCACTTCCCGGACTTGGCGTTCTGCCAAAACCATTTTGTTCAATCTCGTTTCGATTTAATTATTATTTCTTTCTTCAGTCAATTAAGTTCCATTTAATGGGTAGCATAGAAAATAATAACAAATAAATAGGATAAGATAAAAAAAATATTGGATAAACTCTTTTTATGTTTTGTGTTTGATATATATTTAGAATAAAATTTGATAAGTTCATTATTAACAATATTATAATAATACAAAAACATTAATATAGTGAAAAGAATAATAATAATAATATTATAATAACATAATAATAAAATAATAATATAATAATAATAACAAAATATAAATAATAAATAATATTATAATAATAGTAGTAAAATAAATAATAATAACAATGGTGATATAATAACAATGACAATCACATCAATGGATTGTGACGGCCCTCGTCAATTTTCTCATTTTTCACAATAGATTTTTCACTTTTAATAAAATCATCCACTCGGTCTTAATATAAAAATATTTACTTTTCTTAAGTATATTTAAAGTGGTAAAATCACACTTAAACTAACAAATTCCGACTGAAACCGATCCATAATACCATTAATAAAATAGTTATTTAGAAACAGCAGAAGAAAGAAACAGTTAGGGTTCACTCGAAAATCATTCTCTCACTCGGTCATCTTTCACTCGGGTTAGCTTAACTTCCACTCGGAGAAGGTTTACTCATCCTCATTCAGAAACACTTGGAACTTCACTCGGAAGCACTCTTATCTTTCTTCACTTGGAGTTTCAGCCACAACTCACTCGGAGGCACTCTAACCTTTTCATTCGGAATTGAGTCTCTCGGTCATTCATCTCTCGGAAAGGAATGAAGGATGCTCAAATGGTCAACAAATCAATAAGCCCTCGCTCGGATAAGGAATTACTTGGTTAAATTCACCAGGTGATCAACTCTGCTACAATAATACAAATTCATTCATAAAATAAACACCGATCTCATAACATCAAAAATTTATATCCTCATTAATCAACATACCGATTCGAATTTTAACACACTCATGTAGCATCACACAGAAAACTCAAAATATATATATTACACTTGGAATTTATTTCAAAGCACTCGGTTCCTTGGCATCAATCCTCCACTTGGCGCACCTCCATGGCTCCGACCTCTTTCCTGTCACTGGTTACTAAAAATGTAAACCACAGCAAGGGTGAGTGTTTAGCATCATAATTAATCTAGAATGGAATTTAAATAAAATACGAGTATAAACTCCGTCCGATTCCTTTATTCTCAAACTGCACATTTCACTCGGCATTTACTCACAGTCAGCAATACACTCACACTCGGCAATCATAGCAATTAACACTCGGCACTTATTGCATTTCTCACTCGACAATTATAACCATCACACTCGGCAAATTATGACAGTTCACATTCGTCAGATACAATAAAATTACACTCGGCAAATATAACATCATACTCATCAATTCTCACTCTGCAAGTACAATAATTCATACTCGTCAAACATAACAATTTTCCACTCGGAAAATATAACATCACTCACCAATTATTTCAATTTTCATTCGGCAATTAAAACCAATTCACACTCGGCAAACATAGCCATCACACTCGGCAAATATAACAATTCATACTCGACAATTATCTCACTCGGCAAGTATATCATTATATACTCAGCAATTGTATCAAATTCTCATTCGGCAATTATAACAAATTGCATTCGGCAAAACCATCAAGTCATCAGTTGTCACAACTGACTCACAAAATCGAAGCCTAGTATTTAGATACTAAAGGATCGGCCTTTAGCTGGGGTCCTACTTGACATCCCATGAACCCTGCTTGGTTCACCGAGTTCTGCTTGACTCAAATATCACAGCATCAATTATTTCTCAAGTCACATTCACATAATCAGAAACTGATCGGTGTTCACATACATACATGCATACTCATACACAACTTTCATTCAGCAAAGTCACAGACACTCACACGATCCTAAACCGATCAGTGTGTACATTCATATGTACATTCATATACATATTCACACAGTTTTCATTCAGCATCAACTCTCACTCGGTTCACAGTCATTACAATGACTCAGACAGTATGTCTTATTCTAATTAATTATAACCCGAACACCCCCTTACCTCTGTTCCGAGCTTCAACAGTAGCTGGGTGCACCGTTCCACCTCTGTTCCAGCACCAGCTTCCTTAATCACTCCATCAGTGTTCGTTCCTCCACCTACGGGTCTGGAACGTGAAACATATTAACGTCACACTATCATCCACACGGTAAAAGGGCCATTTCCAGGCTCACAGCCAAGAGGAGTGGAGATCGGAACAGTACCCCCCCTCCATAGACATGACCATTCGGTCCAGAAAAGAAAGGAAAGGGGTGAGGTATCAATTCTAAACGGTTCAAAAGACTTACCTTGAAATTGTTGTCACAGTTGTGTAATTATTTCAAGGTTTGATGCAAAGATGGACCTCCTTTCAAAGCTTAAAGCTCTCAACAATGGAGAAAGAAGAAGAAGAAAAGTAACAGATGTTCTTCACGTGAAAGAGTGAATGATTGCGCAAATGATTGAGGAAAGAGAAGAAAACCATTATTTAAACTCATGGCAACCGGTTACCTTCTCAACCGGTCACCTTCAACCGGTTACCTACTCAGCCGGTCATTTCTCCATTTCCTTTACAATTTCTTTAAAGATTTAAATTAAACATCTCGTCTTCTAATCATACCTTTTATAATTAACCCATGATTCATAAAAATATCAAATAAATTCCTAAAAACAATTATTAATATTCTCCACTTCTCAAAATTTTCTATAAATTTCCGGGATGTTACATCCACCCCCCCTAAAAAGGGATTTCGTCCCCGAAATCAACATTCCTTACTGAAAAAGATTGGGGTACACCCACCTCATGTCCGATTCCAATTTTCCAAGTGTAGGTTACCCCATTCAATTTCTGCCACTTCACCTTTACCAATGGCACTTCCTTGTTTCTTAGCCGTTTGGTCTGATACTCCTCAATACCGATCGGTGTAACTTCCACCGTCAGGTTTTCCAATTCAAAAGAGTCACTCGGCACAATCATAAAATCACACGGAATATTCACCCGGAGTTGTGACACGTGAAACACTATGAATATTAGTTAACGAACTGAGAAGATCCAGTCGGTAAGCAACATTACCGATTAAACTTGTGACTTTTCAATATCCGACCTACACCCTTGGTCGGTGAAACCTTCAAGAATACCCAGTCACCCGTCTGAACTCAAGCAGTCTATGCTAACTGTCATAGTAACTTTTCTGTCGGTCTTGGGCATCTTCAGTTTTTCTTGGATCAAGGCAATCTGTTCATAATCAAAAAGTAAGCACTCTTGATCAATCGGTCTACAATTTCCCAGATTGCCTTACACTCGGATTGGTTACAAGGTAACCCAGATACGAAATCTATAGTATTACTTTCCCACTTCCAAATCGGAATCTCCGATAGTTGAAACAATCTAGGGGTCTTTGGTGTTCAACCTTCTGCATTTTCGACCACCAGAATCCTTCCTTACCCGGTAACACCGGAATGAATGCTCAAAGAACCCTTTTGCATGCACCACCATTCGGTCTCGAAATCTCCAAATTCCATTGTTACCTTCGGTTAATCCCATTACCTCAAGAATATAACTCGGATATTTCTCTGCCCGAGTCCAAGCTTTTCTTCACTAAAAATTATTCCTCTCGGAAATGCTTCACTCGGAATCGAAGACCATCTCAAAGACGTCCCCGAGCACAAGCTCTCGCCCATTTTTAAGACACCCGAGCACGAATTAAATGAATTCACCACTCGGATATCTACTCCCCTCGGGAACTATTCACTCAGAAACATACTCATTCGAAATCCCTCTTTCTCTGTCCAGAAGTGCTTTTCCTGGAGAAAGGCTCACTCGGTATATCTTAATCGGTACCATTCCACTCGAAAAGTGTTGTACTCCACTCGGAGATATCCCACTCGGGAATTCACTATTTAGAAATATCTTAGCCCGAGTACTCATTCGAAATCAGCTTTTCTTCACCTGAAAGTACTTCTCTCAGACATGATTTACTCAGAAATTCTCCACTCAGTGTACTTTAACAGGAACTCAATTCATCAAATTTCCTTTTTAGGTCATCTCTTCTCCTAAAATCTTAGTAATTCATACCGACTGCCACATTACAATATTTACTTTTCTATACTCATCATTCGTCGGTTACCAAATCTCAGTTCTATTTGTTCCTCATCTCTAATCATTCACCGACTTCAGAGATACAAATCTTATACTTCTCTTCTCTAAATCTGATCATTCAAGATTGGCTAAAACACATCTGTCTCCTCGACTTCACACGACCTCAACCACTAGTGCAACTACCTGAGGTGATCAGTCTCAAGAGTTCAACACTTCATAGTTAATCCGAGTGAAAGTCGAGTATACAGTCCAACTATCCACATCACCGATTGACATGCAAGCTGTTTACATCATCATCCATTTACCCATGCTATTGGCAACTTCACAATGAATTAATGTTAAAAGGAACCCACGGTGGCCAGCCATTATGATTCCCATGTAACACTAATATCAGTGCAAAGTCCAAACGACTCGGTAAAACTTCTCTTCATTCTTACTCAACTACTTTTTAATCAGTTCGTCCCACGTCCTTCGTTCACTACTTTTCCTTATCATATACATAACAGTCCAATATATATATATATATATATATATATATATATATATATATACTTCACCCGACCATTACTCACACAATTCATTCTCTTAATTATTGCGAGTGAATTCTCGCCTCATCAATTATCTCACTGAAAATTATTACTAACCACCCTTTGACTCTTACCTTCAACTTATTCGGCATTATTACACCGTCATTCATCAATTACTCATAATTTCCCTTAATATCCATTAATCAATCGTCTAACAATCTCTAAACTACCTCATAGAAGCACTACAAAAGGCTCATCCTTTCCAGGAATAATCATATTAGAGCATTCGTCAACTTATTTCATTCTATGTAACATCAAACTCCATTATTCAAACAAAGATATGGCTACCAACGCACTTACTATTCTCATTTCACCCCAGGATTTAACCTCCTCTAGGAAAATTAGTACCCCGAGTCCCAGAAGTGTTGGCTCGGTTGCTATGCCCACTCGGTTACTGCCTCTGTTGTCACTCGGCATAAGGTATCCCAGTTGTCCATATTAGAAACAAACAATTTGTCCAGTCGGACAATGTCTTGCAATATAGCTCAGCCACAACTATAGCACACTCAGCTACCGACTGACTACCAAATCGGTCAGTAGAACTCCGACCAGAAGAGAAAGAAGACGTAGCAAAAAACTTACCGCTTCGAAAGAACTGATCCATTTTCTTGAAACTGGATCCTCTCGTCTTCACGGCCTTTTATCTTCCGACTGAAGGGTCCTCTATAATTTCACTTCCATGGTCAGCATATCCTTGTCCACCAGAATCGGATAATCCCGAATCTCAATCGGCATAATTACACTGTGAATTCTAATTCACAATCCCGCTTCATACTTGGCACACTCACTACTCTTGGTTCCTCTCAGTGAGAAAGAGTGATAGAAGTCACAGCTCATGAAACTTAGTAGTGTGCTCGACCATTGACACTCGGCCCTGTTTCAATCTTCAAATTCTATTTCCTTTCAGATTTTCTAATTATCCGAGAAGTACCTGACAAGAAACCACTCTCGGAAATTCACCCACACTAGCGACTCACTTGTCGTCTTCATCTGTACCTTAGTCCGAGACCATCCTAGCCTCTCCTTCAACTGATAGGTCGTAAACTGTACTTCATGCTCCTCTGAGCACTCGGAATACTCAAAAGCTCATTCGATTTCCCTTTATCCAAACGTACACCCCACTGTAGTCATGCCCTCCTTCATAAGCAGGGAGATTCTTTTTCAGGAATTTATCAAGAGTGGGACCTGATTCGGTCCTACTCATTAATTTAGAAAATTTCGAGAAGAAACCGTCTCCTCCATCAGAACTAAATTCCCGACCATAAAATAATTCTATAATGAATAAACACTTCACCATTAACCAATACTCTACTAGTGAGTCGGATATTTACCTCACACATATACAACGCTGTTGGAGTGCCAAGGGAATGATGCCAAGCTGCACAAACAACCACAAGTACACTGCAATAAAATGCAAAACACAGTCCAGTATAGGACTCATACAATCACTCAGTTCGCCCATCCACTCGGCTCTAGAAAGAACCGCTCTGATACCAACTGTGACGGCCCTTGTCAATTTTTTCATTTTTCACAATAGATTTTTCACTTTTAATAAAATCATCCACTCGGTTTTAATATAAAAATATTTACTTTTCTTAAGTATATTTAAAGTGGTAAAATCACACTTAAACTAACAAATTCCGACTGAAACCAATCCATAATACCATTAATAAAATAGTTATTTAGAAACAGCAGAAGAAAGAAACAGTTAGGGTTCACTCAGAAATCATTCTCTCACTCGGTCATCTTTCACTCGGGTCAGCTTAACTTCCACTCAGAGAAGGTTCACTCATCCTCATTCAAAAACACTTGGAACTTCACTTGGAAGCACTCTTATCTTTCTTCACTTGGAGTTTCAGCCACAACTCACTCGAAGACACTCTAACCTTTTCATTCGGAATTGAGTCTCTCGGTTATTCATCTCTCGGAAAGGAATGAAGGATGCTTAAATGGTCAACAAATCAATAAGCCCTCGCTCGGATAAGGAAATACTCGGCTAAATTCACCAGGTGATCAACTCTGCTACAACAATACAAATTCATTCATAAAATAAACACCGATCTCATAACATCAAAAATTTATATCCTCATTAATCAACATACCGATTCGAATTTTAACACACTCATGTAGCATCACACAGAAAACTCAAAATATATATATTACACTCGGAATTTATTTCAAAGCACTCGGTTTCTTGGCATCAATCCTCCACTTGGCACACCTCTATGGCTCCGACCTCTTCCTTGTCACTGGTTACTAAAAATGTAAACCACAGCAAGGGTGAGTGTTTAGCATCATAATTAATCTAGAACGGAATTTAAATAAAATACGAGTATAAACTCCGTCTGATTCCTTTATTCTCAAACTGCACATTTCACTCGGCATTTACTCACAGTCAGCAATACACTCACACTCGGCAATCATAGCAATCAACACTCGGCACTTATTGCATTTCTCACTCGGCAATTATAACCATCACACTCGGCAAATTATGATAGTTCACATTCGTTAGATACAATAAAATTATACTCGGTAAATATAACATCATACTCATCAATTCTCACTCTGCAAGTACAATAATTCATACTCGGCAAACATAACAAATTTTCACTCGGAAAATATAACATCACTCAGCAATTATTTCAATTTTTATTCGACAATTAAAACCAATTAACACTCGGCAAACATAGCCATCACACTCGGCAAATATAACAATTTATACTCGACAATTATCTCACTCGGCAAGTATATCATTATACTCAGCAATTGTATCAAATTCTCATTCGGCAATTATAACAAATTGCATTCGGAAAAACCATCAAGTCATCAATTATCACAACTGACTCACAAAATTGACGCCTAGTATCTAGATACTAAAGGATCGGCCTTCAGCTGGGGGTCCTACTTGACACCCCATAAACCCTGCTTGGTTCACCGAGTCCTGCTTGACTCCCCATCAACCACTGGGTCATAGACCTCTAGGTAGCTCAACTGGGTCCTGTTTGACCACTGAAGCCAAAAACGAGGGTAACATATACCGTCGGCCATCCCATACCACATAATCACATCTCAATCATTTTATATTATCAACAATCAATAAACACAACTACCAGAAACTGGCATGTGCTCACAACACAGGGCGACCGACTTGTCAAGCCCATCCATCACATTATCACTCGGGCGACCTGCTTGTCAAACCCGACTCATTAACAATATCACTCGGGTGACCTGCTTGTCAAACCCGACTTCACATTGTCATTAAACACCGATTGTCACAGCATCAATTATTTCAAATTTCAATCGGCTCAAGCCACATACACACGATCAGAAACCGATCGGTGTCTACATACATGCATCCATACACATTCGTATACACTCATTCAACATCATCTCAAATATCACAGCATTAATTATTTCTCAAGTCACATCCATACGATCAGAAACTGATCGGTGTTCACATACATACATGCATACTCATACACAACTTTCATTCAGCAAAGTCACACACACACGCATACGATCCTAAACCGATCAGTGTGTACATTCATACGTACATTCATATACATATTCACACAGTTTTCATTCAGCATCAACTCTCACTCGGTTCATAGTCATTACAATGACTCGGACAGTATGTCCTATTCTAATTAATTATAACCCGAACACCCCCCTTACCTCTATTCCGAGCTTCAACAGTTGCTGGGTGCACCGTTCCACCTCCGTTCCAGCACCAGCTTCCTTAATCGCTCCATCAGTGTTCGTTCCTCCACCTACAGGTCTGGAACGTGAAACATATTAACGTCACACTATCATCCACACGGTAAAAGGGCCATTTCCAGGCTCACAACCAAGAGGAGTGGAGATCAGAACAGTACCCCCCTCCATACACATGACCATTCGGTCCAGAAAAGAAAGGAAAGGGGTGAGGTATCAATTCTAAACGGTTCAAAAGACTTACCTTGAAATTGTTGTCACAGCTGTGTAATTATTTCAAGGTTTGATGCAAAGATGGACCTCCTTTCAAAGCTTAAAGCTCTCAATAATGGAGAAAGAAGAAGAAGAAAAGTAACAGATATTCTTCACATAAAAGAGTGAATGATTGCGCGAATGATTGAGGAAAGAGAAGAAAACCATTATTTAAACTCATGGCAACCGGTTACCTTCTCAACCAGTCACCTCCAACCGGTTACCTACTCAGCCGGTCATTTCTCCATTTCCTTTACAATTTCTTTAAAGATTTAAATTAAACCTCTCTTCTTCTAATCACACCTTTTATAATTAACCCATGATTCATAAAAATATCAAATAAATTCCTAAAAACAATTATTAATATTCTCCACTTCTCAAAATTTTCTATAAATTTTCAGGATGTGACAGTTATCATACGATGTCCTTCTCATCCTGCCTATCAAACACCTAAAGGCTAGGAGACCGGAAATAGGTGAATCCAATATGCGTATGTACGATGTATAATACAGTTGTAATTTTCATGTATAAAAGATTATATTTCATTTTGTCTTATTTATAAGACAACAGAAAAAACATGTCTTAGTGATTTTATTTATAAGTCAAAGTTAACATATTTAGAAGTATGTAATGTTTTTTCTTATTCTAAAAAATACTATTATTAACATTAATTAGAGTAAAATTTGAATTCATATAAGAATAAAATTGAAATGTTTATATATTTTTATAAAAATCTGAATATTAACATGGTTTTTTAATTGATATGTTTTAGTTTAAATTGTCCTTTAAATGTTTTTTACTTCTACATCTCTCATATTTATCAATCTTTCTATACTACAAGAAAGTAAAACCATTTTCAACTAGTTGATAACTAATAAATATTATTTTGTTCAGTTGAAGCATTGCAATACATTTAAGCTCACAAATTGTGTTTTATGTGTTTTGATAGGTTGTAGAGACATTGGGAGAGAAAACACCAGAAAAAAAGATTGCTTCATTTTTTCTCCAAACATTTAATAGTAAATTTGCTTTTACCACTTCGTTCATTGTTGAACCAGGTTGAAATTTAGTCATGTGGAGTATTACATCCATATCTTCATTTTGAATGGTCGGATCATATTTTAAAATTTGTTTCCGCTCGAGCATATGCATCACAATTTTGGAAATATGCCTGAGCAACAAAGATGTCACTTGAGTGGAAACACCATAATAACACCTCTGTTTTTCAACTTAAAGGTTATTTAAAAAGTTTTACCTTGCTTTTAGTGACATCTTTGGCATGTGGGAAGCTAGGAGTACTATGTGGAGACTCTCTAGTAATGTAAGGAAGTTTGAAGATGGGAGATCTGTTATGATTTTCTTTCATTTCCTCTTTCTATTGATCGTTTTGTATTTTCTTTGATTTTAGGTAATCCCTTATAAAAATGTGTGGTCAAACCCTTTTCTTTGTTAGGTTTGAGTATAACTCACCCTTTTTCTAGCTATGTGTTGAATACTCTTGTATGATTTATGCATTTTAATCAAAGTTAGTATTTTGTTTTAAATGCCTAATGTGTGTTTCGAACAGGAGAATGTTTCACATGTGTTTGAGGTTTTAAAACGAGTTAAGGAATGAAATGTCCATTATTTTCTTCATCTAAGAATAACGTTGAATTTAATGACTGTTAAGGCCAATGCCTAATGCAAGGACTTTTGTCAAATAGTTGAAGGATCAATATTTGGGCAAAAGGACTTAGGATCTTTTTGTTAAGGGATCATGTTTAGTGAAATTCATGCTACATTGGCTTAACTAAAATGTGTAATTGTACTAGGTAAAACAACATATGCTTGAGAGGGAGGACAATAAAACCTAACCCTAATGCTTTTGTTTGTATTTATCTTTGATTTTTATGCTTTTATCACCATAACATTATCCTCAATAACAATCACTTATACATATTTGTGAATATATTGCATATAGTTTTATAATGATTTTATAAGTATAGATTGTTATTTTACCAATTATCATATAATTCCTAATGAACACCATATTCTTTCTCCTAAATAAAAATTACAATGGATATTGATACATTTGTCAAAGTCTTCACAATTGATCCTCAAGACTCTTTAACATGGAGGGGCATAGTCAACCCTTGCGATGAGGTTAAAAGTTGCTATGTTTAGATTCCTAGTAGTGGCCAACAAGCCTAGTTTTATCAAACTTCTATCCACCGGGATATGGGAAAGATGGCTGGTTTGGATAGAGTCACAATTCCTAAAGGTTAAGAAGTTTTTCTTGCAAGTTTTTATGTTATTAACGGATCATGTGATGTCTCTAAACTTAGTCCTCTTCTAACTAATCAGCAACTTCAATTTCTATTTTTCGTTAAAGCCCCTAAAAAAGAGGAGGATGATGATGTTCACTCTTGAGCACGTAACACATAAACTCTAGAGAATTACTCTAGAAAATTAGGGTTCCGTTGCTCATAAATATCACTTGAATTACTAAGAATCTGTAAAACTATACTTATATAATGATAAAAGGAGGAGAGAAGGGAACCTTCTAGCCTAGTCCCAATTGGCCAAGAGGGAACCATATCTTGTCATGATCGTAGGAATTCATGATCTCTATTATGTTCTCCAAGAATAAAGGGATCCAGTGGAACCTCTTCCCAATCCAAGAGGAACAGATGATATTATAGCTTGGAGTATGAACACAAACGACACTTTTCTTATCAAGTCTGCTTATACCTGATTGAAGAGACCTAATATTAATTTCCCCCTCTGGTGTAGAGAATAACTGAATTTCTAAAAATTACTAGGTACCCCTAAAATAAAAAAGTTTTTATGGAAATTGTCTCATCAATCTTTATATTAAAGAAAGATACAAAAGAAATATTACATCTGAAAATTTGTGTCCTAGATGTAATGATCAACTTTAGTTCATTATGCATGCCTTAAGGGATTGTAAGGAGGGTAAATCTTTTTAGGAGAAGTTACTTCATCAAGATAAATAGGTTAAATTCTTTATTATTGGTCTGGATGCTTGGATTTGTGAAAATCTGAATGTGAATTTTTCCGATATAGCATTTTTTATTAACAATTATTTTTTCCCATGGCTATGTATTATCGATGAAATAGTAGAAACTCCTTGATTTTCAGTGGTAAATCTTTTTTGAATACTAATTTCCTTATAACTGCCCAGAGCTATTATTATGAATTTGTTAGGAAACATTTGGAGGTTAATGATATTTGATGGTACAGAGTTAGACTTAGAAGGGATGTTGAATAAGTCTTAAACTCTTGTTCGAAAATATATAGACCGCTCAAGTAGAAATTAATTCAACAGACTAGAGTAAGAAGCAGAAAATCACACAACATAGAAGCTACGTCCAGTCCCTTCAGACCAAAAGATTTTTCATTATTATAAAATCTATTTATAATATTGCATTGGCCCAGTGCAATAGTATTCTTAACACCAACCACTTCTAGGTTAAACCCAAGTATTCTTGACACTAGCCACTCCTGGCTACAGACCCAAGTATTCTTCTAAAATCCTATTCAGGCCACAAGTGTTTCCCAACACAAATAGATTCTGGTAACACACCAGAATGTACAAGGTAAAGTAATGAAGTGTTTGAAGTTACAATCAAATAACTCAGCGTACAAGAGATTGAAATGTTTACATAGGTACACTAAGCTACAGACTATTACAAGTCAAGGTATGCATGAAGCAGAACTACAAACAAGACTTAAGTAATAAATACAAAAACATAGAAATGTAAAGAAAAGTCTTTCAGACTTTGGTTTCTTGAGAGAATACAAGAGAGCTATTCAAGTATGAAATTAAGCAGCGTAACTATCTTGGATTTAGAAGTTTCTTGTATTTATAGTCCTGCTGAAAAATATCTGTTGGTTCAGCTTTGAAGGATGTTGGTCTCTTGAGGATTGTGTTGTTAGTGAGTACAAACATATGCTTTGAAAGTCTTTAACAAAAGATCCATTTTTCTTATGCACATTGGAAAACACATATACTCTATAGCAGTTGACTTTAGGCTATCCGTTCTAAACAAGGTTAAGCTTTTCTGACACCTTGAGACATGTGAGGCAGTTTTCTTGAAATATGCGAGAAAGTCTTTAACTTTTTCGTTAATTACCTTTTTGATGATAGCTTCAAATATGTCATCAGAAAGTTCTTGCAGCTTCAAATTTAGTAAGGAAAGATCCTTTTTCAAATATTTCAAAGAATAAGGAATCTTCTTATGGTTTGTAGGTTCAGAGTAGCTTGACTCAGTAAAGCTTTAAATGAGTACAGAGTTCTCTATTTCAGAAATGAATTGAATTTACATCCCCCTATCTTTTCCAAACGGAGTTCTTCGGACTCTTATCACACTTGAACAGACTTTGTTAGACAAATAAATAGTATATACTTTATTTTAGCTGAGAGTCTTGATATGTATTATAAACAAATCACAAGAGGTTTAGACTACTCAATCATGAGTTCAGACTTGACTTTAATAATCTCCCCCTATTTATTGATAACAAACATTTAGTCTCGAAGATAAAATGAATTCTGAATCAAGTGAGGAATTAAAACATTAGATTTTTATATCATGAGTTTATTCATTCATAGCATAAGTTTCAAATTCTTTCAAGGTTTTTGCAAAGGATAATCAATTTAATCGCATGTAGCAGACTACCAAAAATATAAAACAATGAATCTTAAGTCATGAAGATAAAACTAAACAGATTTTATTTATACATAAGATGTGTTACAAACTTAAGAAAATTTGACAGACAACACAGACTGCACACACATTCTAACTTAGACTACTTTTCAATTATTCTCCCATTTTTGTGATCGATAAATTAGGGTCATCATTGATACTTAGTAGTCTTGGCAGTTGAGGTTGGAATACACTGAGTGGCAGATGCTGAAATTAAAAGAGAGGCAGTAGCAGCCACTAAAATAATAAAACAAAGTTGACGACAGAAGAAATAAGGAACGTCAACTAAAATGATGGATGGGGCACAGTCTGAGAAAGATATAATGGTTGAAGAAGCATCACAAAAAAATGGATGAGTTTTTGAAATTCTTCCAGCACGATTCCAAAAATTGTGAATATCCACCAACAGACCTAAGGGATGAGCAGAAGATGTGCTCCACACCTGATCTCATGCCCAACAATGGTGTCCCTAAATTAAGCCTCGAGTATTGTTGTCTGGAGAGCGATCTTGAAGTATCACATTCAGAAGATCATCAGGTAGTTGCTTTGGTTAATATTCCCACTAATTTGGACCAAAGGGTGCAGAATACTAGACTTTCTGCTTCAGCTTATTTGTGATGATTCTTTTAGGCTTGGGCATCACTCAGTCTGGACTCACTAGAATTTATGCAGAAGGCTTTACCATCTCCTTAACAAACTTTGAGACTGAAAAGTGCATATCCTCAGCTTCTTGGCATACAAACTGTTGATTTTTAAGGCAGTTGGTAAAGGCTAACAGATCTTCAGAATAAAGTGTTGGATGAGAGAGGGCAACTTCTAGGGTGATTGGGGGAAGGGTTCCGGAATAATTAGTGAAACGGATACCGATGCCTCCAACAAATGTTTATATTATAATAGGGACATTTGCAGGGAATGGTCTGTTGGGTACATCATGAAGAATGGGAAATGTTCTGTGGTGAAGGACAAGGGGTATAACAGGGGGTTGGTAATATTGAGAGTGAGGAGAAAAGGTGGGGGTAAAGATAAAAGACTGGGAAAGTTATAGGTGGGTATGAAAGCTGATCCAGATGAATGTGAAGGTTTTTTAGGTTTGGTGGTGGTCTGTTTGGGTGTGGACTTGTGTTTGGATTTTGGTTTAGAGGCAACAATTTTGGATTTTGTTGTTCTAGGGGGTATAGACTTTAGGGTAGGTTTAGGTTGAGGTGAAGGTTGGGTTTCAGCCTAGGTTTCATGCTGGGGTTTAGGTTGAGGGATGGAAGAAAGAGAAGAACAGGGAATAGAGGGTTCAGTAAGGTTAGATTTGGTTACCTTGGGTGGAGATAGAGGTGGAGCAGATGTCTCAGGTGACTGAACAGACGCTTGAGTTGTTAGGGAACCCTAGTGCATGAGCAGCGAAAATACAAGGATTCCCATAGAATTTGTAAAGCGCTGTGTTTCAAAGCATAAGATAAACACAAAAAAATATTGTGTTTTAGGATTACCTCTTGAAGAAAATCGAAGCAGTCATAGTCTCGTCCTTTAAGAGTCTACACGAGTATTCCTACTAGAAATGCTACAACTTCCAAATGTTAGTTTGACGACGTGTAGCTTTTGTAACTTTTTCATTTTGTGTCTCTTTTTGGTTGAACCGCCTATGAGCATCTTATGCTCTATTTATAGGCTTAGGTTTGACCTAATTTATTCTCTCTAAAGAGTGGGCTCCTTACTTATTCTAAATGAGGTAGGCCCAATAGCTTTATTTTAGTCCAACTAAAATAAAAGTTATTTTCTGATGGACTTACTCTATGTGTGTGACCCTATAGGTAAAATACTCTGTCATATTAATAATAAACTATTTTATTATTAATATAAAATAAGAGCGTCATCTAGCAATGCATCATTATGTCTGAATATTATTTAATATCAACATAACTTATAAGTGATAATTATTTTATATGTTTGTTCCTTTTGTCATGATATCCTAATTGGGCCTAATGCATGGTCGCGTCATCCTTGTACGACTAATTTATTTTACTTAATACCGGAGTAGACTTTATTCAAATAAATATCCAATATTTATTCTTTCTAGCATGGCCATGCATTTCCTTAGTCTCACTCTATCAAGTGGCATATAGATATCACTCATGTCATATAAGACAAATCTCATCTACATCACTCACATCCCTCTGCATAATTTGTTCATTTCCTAATCACAACCTTTATAATCCTCTTGTTACAGAAGACGTTTAATTGTATTAAAACAACAAACTCTTTATGTAGGAATCATAATGACTTCAGGTTGAAGGACTACATATACCATTATCACATTGAGAATCATTTATGACATTCATGTAATGATCCATGTAACGTTCTTATGGTGGGTCTGTCTAGTACATCATTACTCTTAATGTGTACTTATGTGAAGACTTGATATCATATATATATATATATATATATCCATGATCTGTGAGATCAGATCATCAGTACACTCACATACTAGTCTTAATGTATTTACATGTCCACGTAAATATTTGACTAGGGATATTTTAGGAATAATTCTCATATAACCTATTACTCCAAGGATAAATAAAGGTTGTTAAACTATTTAACAAAAAAAATGTCTTATTCAAAATAATGTGTCCTATATAGGCTCTTAGTGCATATTTCCAACATGAGCAACAGGGGTCTGTTCCTATGCTTTAACAGATATCTGAACAGAAGCTTTAGAGGATTGCTTCTTCTTCTTTTTCTTTTTCTTCTTCTGAACCTTAGTGGCTTCAGATGACCTTCTCTTAGCAGAAAGAGCTTCTTTAGCCTTAGCTCTCAACTTAGCTTCTTTCTTTGCTTTCTCTCATTGGGCCTTGTCCACCTTATACATGTCGTAATGCATGTTGTACATATCGACCCAATCGTACTTGGTCTATTTGTCAACATTGACTTCAGAGAACTTTCTGCAGTAGAAATAGATAAAGTTCACATACCGCTTCTTGCAAGGAACCTTGACATAATCCTTGAGCTTTATGGAGTAGAAGTCATAAGGACTGGTCAAAGACGGGGTTAAAGATGTTGGCTTAGCTTTACCAGCAATCTGTACCTTAGCAGGCTCTTGAACAGACTACTTTTTCTTCATTACTTTCCTTATGGCCACATCATCATCAAACACTATGATGGGTTCAGCAGACTTCTTCACAATGAATATTTTCTAAACTTTAGCCTTCTTTACTTGAGGTTCCTCCTCATCTGGCTCAATCTTTATCTTCCTTTTGAGAAGGGCCTTTTTAACTTCAGCGGTAGACATTGAAGATTTATCCAACAAGGGAAAGAAGGTTGACAACTTGGTGATCAAGGGACCATTGGTCATCCAGTCTATAACATTCTCCAGACTCACATTCTTCAGCTTGAAGATTTTCTTTAGCACAGCTGGGTAAGGAATCTTCTTCTGTTTCTTCACTATAGACATTGTTATGTAGGTCAACAGAATGTTGGCTAAGTTGATCGGTTCCTTCATCACCATATGATACATACAAAATTTATCAAATTTAGATACTGTATCCTTAGAAGACTTGCGGGGGCAGAAGAATTAACGCATCAGAATGTGCAGCATCTTTACCTTGGGCAACAGACTTCCGGATGTTAGCTTGTTTGGACGTGTCTTCCCATACAGAATCTTGTTTATTGTGAAGCTAGAGACTTTTGTAAATTCAAAGTCTTTAAAGAAGACTGTTCCACTAGGGTTGTAGTCAAGGATTGTAACAAGAAGATCTTCAGAAATCTTAATATGCTTCCCACGCAAAGAGCCAACCAATATACACTTGTCCTTGTCAACAATGATAGTCTTCCAGAATTCAAGAGCAACAGAAAGAGAAAATGGCTCCTGGTCCAAATAAAAGTTTGTCCATCTGATTCCTTCTACTTCAGTTATTACATCTCTGTCTTCGACTTGATAGTGGGCAACGTTGAAGTACAATGACTCAATGACATCTTTCACAGAATAGTTCAAACCAGCCATTGAAGAGAAATGTGGTTTTGGAAGATGAACGGGTTAAGGCAAAAAGGAAGTTCTCAAAGAATTTGCAAAGGGAGAGAAAAAACAATCGTAGAGAGAGTTTTTAGTGTGAAAGGTTGTAAAAGTGAAAAGACATGTAAGAGCAGTTATATTTATAGACAACTTAGCTTAATAGAGGGAAAAACAATTTTCAGAAACGGTTACACTCCAAGCAATAAATGAGTGCCACGTGTTAAAAAATGATTTAAATGAGTATTTAAAGGAATTTAAGGAGGGTAAAGACTACGTCTCTTAGTATAACAGAGGATAAGTTGACAAATAATTCTAAGTTACAAAACATGCTGACCGAAATCATACAGATAACTTAATCAAATAATATTACGCATGTTCAGACTATATATGATAAAACAAAACCTGGCTTCTGCTACGGGCTTAGTGAGAATATTTACCCATTGGTGGTCTGTATCCATATGTTGCAAATCCAAAATGCCTTTCTGAATATAGTGATGTATGAAGTGATACTTCACTGCAATATGCTTTGCCTTTGAGTGCTGGATTGGATTCTTTGATAGGTTGACAGTATTTGTGTTGACACAAAATACTAGAATATCTTCTTCCTTAATTGAATAGTCCTCTAGTTGATATTTCATCCATAAAAGTTGTGAACAACATCTTACCGTAGACAAGTATTTTGCTTCAGTTGTGGAGAGGGCTATTGAATTTTGTTTCTTGCTACTCTAGGAAATCAAGATGGTTCCCAAAAAGTGACATCCACCACTTGTGCTTTTTCTATCTGTTCTATCACTTGTAAAGTCTAAATCAAAAAAAACCACAAAGAGAAAAAGAGTCTGTTCTCTTATAGAACAACCCAAGGTTAATGGTACTAGTAAGATACCTCAGAATCCTCCTCACTGCAGACAAGTGTGATTCCTTGGGGTCTGCTTGATATATTGCATGCACACATACACTAAACATTATATTTGGTTTGTTGTATGTTAAATAAATAGTGATCTCTTTATCCCTTTATACAGAGTCTAATAAACTGATGTATCAGATTCATCTTTACTTATGATGCAATTTGGATACATTGGTGTACTCATGGGTTTGACATCAGCCATTTTAAATTTTATGAGTAACTCTTTGGTGTAATTTTGTTTATGAATAAAAATTTCATCAGCAGTCTGTTTAATCTGCAGACCAAGAAAGAAATTGAGTTCACTCATCATGCTCATCTCAAATTCAGCCTGCATGGTTTTCACAAAATATTTGCATAGATTTTTTTCTGTAGCACCAGAGACAATGTCATCTACATAAATTTGCACTATAATAAAGTGTATATCTAAACCTTTCCTAAATAACATTGTATCAACCTTTCCTCTAGTAAAACCTTTTGATTTTAGAAAAGAGCTGAGTCTATCATACCAAGCTTGGTGCTTGTTTCAGACCATACGGTGCTGTACTAAGTTTAAAGACATGAATTTCTAAAGATTTATCTTCAAACCTAGGAGGTTGTTTTACAAAAACTTCTTCTTCAATAAAACCATTTAGAAAAGCGCTTTTAATATCCATCTGATATTATTTATTTCCCTTAAAAGCAATAAAGGCAAGTAAAATTCTTATAGCTTCAAGTCTAGCTACAGGAGCAAAGGTTTTGGTGAAGTCTATACCTTTTTGTTGGTTATAGCCTTGTGCTACGAGCCTTGTCTTGTTCCTTACAATTTTTCTATCTTTATCTGGTTTGTTTTTGAGCACCTATCTTGTTCCAATGATGCTTTTGTTCTTTAGTCTTGCATTAGGGTCTAGATTTTGCTTCTTTCAAACTAGTTGAGTTCTTCTTGCATAGCAATAATTCAGTCAGGATCCTCTAAAGCTTCCTTAATGGTCTTGAGTTTAAAGTTTGAAATAAGTGCCATTGATGATTGGTTATGAAACCTTGATCTAGTTCAGACTCCTTCAATTTGATCTCCAATGATGAGGTCTGAAGGATGATAGGTCTTGAGCTTCCAATCTCTTGGTTCTTATCCCTCCTTAATCTCCCTACCCACTATCTCACAGCTTATTCTTTCACATTCTCACATTTTCACCAAACCCAAAGACCTTCCCCCACCCAGATCTTATGACCATCATATCCTATTGTTACCTAACACAACTCCAACCAATATCAAGCCTTATCGATACCCTTACTTCCAGAAAATAGCTATGACCAACCTGATCCATGAAATGCTCCAACAAGGTATCATCATTCCTAGTAAGAGTCCTTTTTCCTCCCTTGTTCTCTTAGTTAAAAAAAAAGATGGCACCTGATGCTTTTGTATGGATTATATAGCCCTAAATGCTATCACCATTAAGGATAGGTTTCTTATTCCTATAATTGATGAACTACTGGATGAATTAGGATCTGCTACTATCTTTTCAAAAATAAATCTTCACTTAGGCTACCATAAAATATGTGTGCACCCCTTAGACACCCATAAAACTACTTTCAGAACTTGGGATGGACACTATGAATTCCTAGTCATGCCTTTTGTGCTTGCTAATACCAACTCAACCTTCCGAGCTGCTATGACTGGTCTCTTAAGACCCTTTCTACATCAGTTTACTTTAGTTTTCTTTGATGATATACTTGTTTATAGTTCTACTCTTGATGATCATATTCAACATTTAAATTCAGTTTTAACATTAATTACCACTCACTAATTTTTTGTCAAGTTATCAAAATGTTCTTTTGCTACCCCTAAGATTAATTACTCGGGACATATTATTTCACCTGAGGGAGTGGCCCCAGACCCAGAAAAAATTCAAGCGATTATTGATTGGCCACAACCACGTCACTCACATTTCTAAGGGGTTTTCTCAGACTCACCGGGTTCTACTGACGTTTTGTACATCACTATGCCACATTCGTCACTCCTCTCACTGATCTACTTTGTTAATCAGAATTTACATGGAGATCTACAGCTACAGAGGCCTTTACAGTTTTAAAAAGAAAGATTGCATCATCAGCTATCCTAGCTTTCCCAGATTTCTCCAAACTGTTTGTGCTTGAAACTGATGCCTCTGTTGTGGCAATTGGTGTTGTCCTGACCCAAGGTGGTCACCCATTTCCCTTCTTCAGTAAATGGTTGGGCCCTCGCATGGCAGCTGCTTCCACTTACGTTTAGGAGATGTACGTTGTCATAAAAGCCATAAAGAAATGGCATTAGTACCTTATTGGAAATCATTTTCATATTTTTACTTATCAACAAAGCCTTAAACACTTACTCTTTCAAAAATTTCAAACCCCAAAACAATAGAAATAGGCTATGAAGTTACAGGGTTACAACTTCAAAATTCTTTATAGATCGGGCTCAACAAATCGTGTTGCAGACGCTTTCTCTTGATAATTTCCTAAAAACCCTCTTCTTTTGTTATCTATCTCTCCAGTCGTTCCCTCTCTCTTCACTACCCTTCAAAATTATTATTCTCAGGATCTAGAGGGGAAAATGTTAGTCCAGAAATTCCAATAACCTATTAAATATTCTCAATTCAAACATGGCCTCTTACTGACAAAAGGTAGAATTTTTATACCTAATTATTGTAATCTCAGATAGAAGCTTCTAAATGAGTTTCATGTTATGCCTACTACGGGAAACCAGGCCCCAAACCAATATTGGCGTCCTTAGCTGCATCATTTTCTTAGTTTGGTATGCAAAAAGATGTTAAGTAATTTGTTAGAGCTTGTTCCATTTGTCAAACCTTAAAATATGAGACAACAAAGAAGAAAGGATTATTGCAACCCTTACCTATTCCCACGAAGATCTAGAAGGACATCGACATGGATTTTACCACTCATCTTCCTAACTCTCTAGGTCACACTATTATTTGGGTCGTGTGTGACCGTCTCTCTAAGTCCGTTCATTTTTTAGCTTTACCATCCTACTTCACGACTGAGAACTTGGGCCATCGATTCTCTGTGGACATTTTTCAGACTGCACGACATCCCTGCTACCATTGTCTCTAACAGGGACCCCCTTTTCCTGAGCTATTTTTAGAAATAGATGTTCAAGTCACTAGGAACGTTAAAATATAGCATCGCCTATAACCCTAAAACCGATGGGCAGACAGAAGTTTTGAATAGGACTTTAGAAGCTTACCTACAGTGTTTCTACAGTGATCATCCTAATGTTAGTCAAGGCCTCGACACTCAAGAGGGGGGTGAATTGAGTGTTTCAAACTTTTTCGTGGAATCCCCTTGAAATTGATTAGTAATTTGAAAATGATGCAATATTGAAGAGATAATAGCTTTTATACATATATCACAGTAATAACCACTTGAGTTATATTGATAGTAATTAACTCTAAGTGATAAACAAAGCAAGTTATTGATATAGGTAATTATCAAACAAATGGTGAACACAACTTTCTATTTTAGCAATGATATTATATTTCTTGAAAAGCTTTTACTCATTTAATATATCTAACAGTCTGTGTATATATAAAATGTAATAATCATTAAGTAAGTATCACACAAGAGTTTGAGAAACGCTATTTTAGATATTTGACAAGTAATGGCAAATTCCTGTTTTTAAGAAGTTACCCAAATATTTACTTAAGCAAATAGTCAAACACTTTGACATGCAGAGTTAAGTTTCACTTGAACAACAACTTCAATTTAATCATCCAGTTTAGGCAAAACAGTTTATATACATAGTTATATAAAGAGTTCAAGGTAAAGAGAAATGCAAACCAATTTAACGAGTTTCACCAACCAGGTGTAAGTCTCGCCTTCAAGCAACCCACTTGAAGGATTCCACTATTGAGAATTTAAGATTATAAGCTTTGAGCAATTGCAGCTTCCTAGTGTCCCACACTCAAGAACTCAATCCTCACAAGCAACGGGCAACCCACCTAATCTCACAATCTCTCAATACCTAAAGGTTGAACCCCAACCTTTGTGATCACTCAACCTAGAGTGAAAACCTTGTGTTTGGTGTTGTGTTTACAAGCAAATAACTCTCTCAATAGAGTAGATACACAAATTGAATAGCTCTCTCAAAATAGTAACTCTCACAGAGAGGATGTGCAAATATAAGCTCACTCAAAATATTTTTCTCTTTAACTCTCAAATAACTCTTAAAAGAGAAATATGCAAATTATGGAATAAAGAGAGAAACCAACAAAGAGAGGAAGAAGAAACAGAGGAAATGCTTCTCTACTCGAATGGTCATATTTTGAAGCTTCTCTTCCTCCTCTATTTATAGGCCTTCAGGAGCATGGCTTGGCAAATTAAAAATTCCTTCGATGACATGGAGCAGCATGGTCATTTCATGGTGGAGCAGTGTATTTAATTTCTATGACAAGGTGGAACAATGGAGCGTATGTCTGTTCTTAATTACTTAAATTGCAACTTGCGTAGTGGAGACTTGGAGAGTACAATCTGCTCAGAAAATGTTGGAACGCTGTATTCTGCTAATTCATAGTGTGATTCATGGTGCGATGCAAGGCTGTCCAAGTGACCTTCTGAAGCTCCAATTTCAATTTTAAATTTGTGATTTGTAATTTTAAACTTAATCAATTTTTACCATGGATAGCTTCATCTACTGCACTTTGACACAAAAAGAAAGATTAACTTAAGAAGAATTGATTTATGTCCATGCATAATATTTTTTCAAGTACTGTAGCTTCTCACGCTCAAGTGCATAACTCACGCTTAAGCTTAATCATTCCAAGCTTAAGCTTGCCATTCCAAGCTCAAGCTTGACCATTCCAAGCTTAAGCTTGAAGTCTTGATGCTTTTGTTTCCATTCACGCTTAAGCTTAATCATTCCAAGCTTAAGCTTGCCATTCCAAGCTCAAGCTTGACTATTCCAAGCTTAAGCTTGAAGTCCTGATGCTGCTGCCCGTAGCCACGCTCAAGCGCGCATACTTCACACTCAAGCGCGCATACTTCACGCTCAAGCGCGCATACTTCATCTCACGCTCAAGCTTCCTCGACCACGCTCAAGCGTGTCTTTACTCGCGCTTAAGCGAGCAACCAATCATACCATCATGCTCAAGCGGCTCTCCTCACGCTCAACAATTGACTCCCTCGCTCAAGCGAGCTTCCTTCACGCTTGGGAGTTCTAAGCACCTGATTCTCACGCTTAATCCTTTCCATCCACGCTTAAGCATGCTTTTAATTTTGGGATCCTGATGCTTCCTCGCTCAAGCTTGTACTGTTCATGCTTAAGCTTGTACTGTCCACGCTCAAGCTTTCACTATTCATGCTTAAGCTTGCACTGTTCATGCTTAAGCTTGTAGACCCCCTGATTCACGCTTGATCCTTCGCTCAAGTGTGCCAGCTTCCATTCCTTCACGCTTAGTCTTCTATAGATCACGCTCAAGCGTAACTATACTTTTATTACCCCTGATTCTCTTAGCTTTTAAGCATTTTATGCATAAGTATAGTGGTTTTTCTAGGATGATTTAATAACCATGCTTCTTCAAGATTTTCAACCTTTGTTCCAACTATCTTGGCATTCATCATTTTTTGATGTCAAACCATAATTACTTCATATTTCCATTAAACTGAGCCTTTCCAAATCCATGCTAAATGAGTAATAACTTATGGCTTTAATCCTTTGTTCTTTTGGCATTTAACAAGACCATTTATCACTTGATTTAACCACTGAAGTAAATGCCTTGATTGAAACATATCGTCATAATTAAATTCTCTGAGTCTTGAACATTTGCTTTGCATGTTTGTCATTATCAAAACCTATAACAACATATAAACACACCTAAGAGTCGGTTTCGCCTCCTACACTTGCGAAATTTTGGTATAACTCATCATACCACTTGACCATAGGCATGGCCTCGTTCCGTGTCCTCTACAGGTGATCCCCTCTTCGATCCCTGACTTTATCTCTGAAGGAATCATTGTACCCTCTCTGTCCGTCATCCTTCATGAACGTCGATTGGTCCTTCGGGAAGCACGCGATTGTTTGTAATGGACTCGCCAAAACATGACCTTCCAAGCTAACCGTCATCGACAGGATGTCGTCTTTAACCCTGATGATTTGGTGTGGCTTCATCTTCGACCTTACAGGCAAGGCTCTCTGATTTGTTGACCCTCCTAGAAACTTGCTCAGCGTTTTTATAGGCCTTACTTAGTCAAGAGACGCATTGGTAAAGTGGCATATGAACTTACTCTGCTCCTCAGTTTAAGATATACCTGGTCTTCCATGTTTCCTTCTGAGAGCTTTTATGGAAAATCGCCTTCTAGTGCTCTCAACCCTCTCCCTCGTGAATTTTTACAAGTTCCGTCCCCTAACACTCTATTCTAGATTCTTCCTTTGATCCGTTTCTGAGTAACCCCTCAGTTTCACTTCCCAAAGACATTAACTCTCTGCCTAGCTCACAACCGTTAGATCACCATGACAATCGTGTTATGCCTATCCCAGTGCTCGCCTTACTAACTTCTCTGACACGCGTTGTTAAACACGTCCCCTAGTGGCAGCCAACCTGTCTTACATCTACCTATGCATCAATCCAAGCCATTGGATC
Source organism: Clitoria ternatea (assembly GCA_037962975.1). NCBI lineage: Eukaryota > Viridiplantae > Streptophyta > Magnoliopsida > Fabales > Fabaceae > Clitoria > Clitoria ternatea. The sequence goes on along the minus strand of CM075673.1, from coordinate 18,719,619 downwards.
AGTCTTCCTTCGATGACCCTTTAATTACCGTTGCTTCAAACTCTTCGGGCCTTGAAGACAAGGCCCAATTTCAATGAGAGGGCAATGATAGAACAGAACCCACCAGCAGGCCCAAACAGATAGCAAAAAGACCAAACTGGCTCAAGGACTTTATTTAGGCTATTTACATTTTAGGCTCATTTAAATTAGAGTAACCTAAGTTTATGTAGTCCTTATATATAGGACAATTTTCTTTTGTTAAGGCAATGAATGAACTTCCTTATTTCCTTCAGACTCGTTGTTATTTATTTTGGTAGCAGATTCTCCTAAATTCTCTGGTAACTAAGAAATTGTGGGATTGATCCTATCAATTCCATTCACCTGAAGGTATTATGAAATTAAATTCTGATGATAGTATGTAGGATAATTTTGGTTCTAGTGCTTGTGGTGGACTTATTAGGAACCATAAAGGTGAAAATTACGAGTTATAATTGCAAACTTGGATGTGTCTCAGTTGTTCAAGCTAAGCTTTGGGCATGTTTGTGGTCTAAGGCTTACAAATGAGAGAAACATTCACAGCCTACTTGTTGAAATTGATTCTAAGGCTATTATGGATCTAATCAAGGGTCAGTGTAATATAGAGCATCGTCGTCTCTTATTAAAGAAATTCGAATGGTTATCCAGAGGATTTTATTAGGAGAGTAATATACGTGCGGACCATATTGCTATTCTTGGTAACACTAGTGTATTTTTTTTGTTAAATATGTTTTTTTCTTGGATTTTGATCAATTTTTTTTAGTTTTGGTCATTTTATTTTATTTTTCTTAGTTTTACTTATATTATTTAATATGTTAAAATTAATTTTTAATAAGTTGAAATTGATCAATAAAATATAATACCGTTAACATAACTGCTAACTCAACAAATGAAAATATGATATGATATCATCCGTCATTTATCTACTTATTCAATTGTATAACATCTCAAAATTACACTTAACTTCTTCTCTATTAAAATTTTAAGCTTATATTAGATAATCTAAGGGCTGAAACTAGTGAAATAAAAAGAAGGGGAAAAACAAAAAAATAATAATGATAAAAACACAGAAAAAAACATATTTAACTTTTTTTCACCAAAATTATACTTATTTTTTTATTCTTTTTATCTTTTTTTTTCTACGGCATTCCTTATTGCATTTTTACTTCTCTTTCTAGATGTTAGCTAGGTGTTGAACAGTTGGCAATGTTGAAATATAACTCCTAATAATATTTTCAATATCGTTGCAGTTTCAACATCCAAATTAATTAAATTTATTTTCCTTTTCTTATTTTTCTTCATTTATCACAACTTCAATATTCTCTGTCTCTCTGTTTTATTTATTGACTTGTTTATTTCACTCTCTAGCGGGTGTTAAAAGGGTGGTGATAACTGATAGTCATGCCATGGTAGTGAAAAAACATTTTCCTTACCAAACAGTTCGGAATTTTCACATACCGATAGTCAAATTACACAATTTTTTTTAATATTTCTCTCTAATATTTTTTTATCACTCCCCTCCTTTATTTGTTTTCCCTCTGAACATTAAAGGGTAGCGATGGTGATAAACATTTTAATATATCTGTTTAGCGATTCAGGGCCTGTGTAGTACGAGCACATTTTTTTTAATATTTAAATAAATGAAGTTGAATCCATCTTAAACAATATGTGACATAATATTAATTATTGAGTAATTTTATGGTCACAATTTTTTTTATAATTGATTAACAAATGAAATTATGGAAGAGATGGCACACAGCAGAGCCGTGTTGCGAGTGATCCTAGACTTTTAATTTCCACAAATGCAAACAAATCGCTATTCCCTTTCTCTCGGGAAAGTACATTTATTGAAAGGAAATTAAAACAACGGATTAAGAGCATTTTATTGATGTAACGTATGATTAGCATCTATCATATAAAAAAACTGAGACAAGTAAATATAAATCATATAATTATATAATAGATGATTAAATTATTTTATAAATTTTTAAAAAAATTATTTAACTTTTTAAGTGATCATGTAATTTTAAAATATTTTAATATCAATCATTTATTATATAGTTATATAACCTAGATTCACTTCTTTCACTCAATAAAATATATCCATTACTAAGAACACATATTTAAATTTATAATTTTACATCAAGTATTCATGTTAGTTGGAAAAATTCCTTAAGAAGGATAAGCGATAATTAAAAAATATAGTCACCAATTTGATCAGCTGTAACCCCGTACTTATCTTTTTCGGTATCAGTTACGTACAAATTCGATAACGTCCTAGATTATGACTATATGGACACAAGAAATTAATCACTCCATGATTAACGGTATAGATTGAGAGTTTTCAACACTCGCGGCAGCCCCATGAGGGCCAATGCTGAACCGCCACGTACCCTAACATTACTACATTTCAGACTGGAATTCGTAAGAGGGTAAACAAGAAATGATAAATTTTCTTAAAATATTACAATGAATATAATACTGCATTAAATTTATTTTTATTTAAAACATATTATTAAGTTACAAAGTATCATTTATTATAAAAATAAAAAAATAGAGTTTCACGGGTATAAGAACATATACAGTAAAAATACACTAGTATGATAAAAAATAAAAACAATTAATTATAATCATAAATTAAAGGATAAATTTATCTTAAATTTAAATTAATATATTATCAATTAAAAATATATAAGTTAGGAATAATGTTTATTTTATGAGTTAATTTTTATAATTGAGTTAGATTCAATATCTAAAGTTATAAAGATATAATTTATTTTATATTTATTATTGGATCAGTAAGGTGTGTTATAAATTCATATTAGACCACTCATATCTGTTAAATAATGGGAACTGTCGGGATGAAGAAATTGGAGCAAGGAGGAGAATGGTATATTTGTGATTTCACTTTTCGGGTGTTTGGTTTTTAGGTTTAACCAAAAAAAATATCATACAATGGTGAAATAGAATTTTAATTATTTTAATATTAATTTTTAATTTTTTAATTTTTATAATTCCTTTTTCTTAATTCTATATCAATCGGCAAACGAAATTATACTTGTGAGGATCCTTCCATGCAGGCGGTGCGGTAGGCCGCATCTGCCTCACCGTTTTCAATCAATACGATGACAAAATACCTCAATTCTATACTCAAATTACCCAAATTAGTAACCATTTTCTTTGTTAACGTGCATGGAAGGTAAAAGAAAAGTAAGACTGTGAGAAAGTGTTTTTTTTTCTTCTAAATTATCGTTTCGGTAAATAAAGAATACTTTATTTGGTTGCGTACTGTAATATGTTATTTGTCAGAGGTCTGTGCTGGAGGAAGAGATATAAGAGTCTGATTTGATTTGATTTAATTTTAGATATGCAACGATATGAGATATCATTTTTAATTTAAATTCAGTTTATTTCTTAATTTGATTTTGGTCATTATTGATAATTAATTATTCTTACTTTGCATAATATTCTTCATATACCTCTCATTTACCCTTATTCTTATAAGTCATTTTCTCAAGTTCTTAAAATGGAATGAATAATATTATTAAATTATATCTATTTGTAATATATATATATATATATATATATATATAGTCAAAATAATTATATACTATTAATTAATATTTTAGTATAGAGTAATATTTTTATCAGCTAATATAATTTCTTAAAACTATGGTAATTATTCTCCCTCAATATGAGATGTGGTCCCCACCAATCCCTCATATTTCTCTAATATCAAATAATAGATTAGTTTATATCTTAAGCTATTAAGCTGAAGTCCACCTGATAACTTTTGTATAAAAGCACGTATTATTCACATTGTAACCTAAGTGACACATAATAGAGATTAATAGACCTAATTCCTAGGAGGATTTTCCTAGGGTTTTGTGCTTACTACTCTTTGTGTAAACAGTAATCAACATATTTTATTCCAACTTTCCATTATTTTCCAACGATATTTTTTTATATTATCTCGTTTACCTTATATATATTTTTGGAAGCTCTTAACTAAAATGGATTGAATAATTAAGTAATATATAAATTATTTATAGCATAAAGTCGTCAAAGTATTAATATTAAAAATCATCTATATCATTTTATTTCGTTTAATAGAAATATTTATAAATTAAAGTTAAATTTAAAATTTGTCATCATAAATTTTCATATGATGAATTAGTCCAATATATGAAAATGTGTAATAAATTAATTGGAAACATTAAGCATGTCCGTGTTGACTATTCAAGCACTAGTAGCCTATATATACCAACGGGCACTTGAACGAGATGGCACCACACAAGAACAAATACCTTTGTTATATTGTTACGATTCACTAAAGAAGAACGTCAAGAAAACAACATGATGAATACTCGAGCTGCACTCTGCCTTATTTTGGCCTTCTTTTTCTGTGGTATGATAATATCATCAAATTTATTTCTTTCCGTTTTCTTTCTCCATTCAAATCTTATACCTTATTTCATTTTTCTTTAACCTGCATGGATAACTATAACTTGCTGCAATTTTCTTATTTATTTTCTACATTTTATAACAATTTTAAAAAAGTCCATTACTCAACTGCAATGTAAAATGATATCATAAGAAGAGTCCTAAATTGTCTTTGATAAAAGATATCTATAGTTAAAAAAACATATTTTAATATTAGTTAAATAAATAGTACTTGGTATGAAACAAATATGATAATTAAGTAATCCCATTAGCACAATTTCAGCCAGCTATAAGATGCAGAGAAGTCATTCTAGCTATAGCCTAGAATCAGGTTCGTAACAAACTAGTTATTAAAAGATATAATTAATAAGGTAAATGTCCATTTGCTTAGGGTTAAGGAAATGAAGTCTAATTTTTTTTTAATAATTATTATTAATCATTTAAACAATCAAAATTTCGTTTAGTTATTAAATTGAAAAACCCTTCACCAAACCTCCATTTAGTTTGGTTCACTTTTCTTTCTTAGATTAATATCATTTTTAAATTTTACATTTGAATTTATTTTCTAAAATTCCCATTAATCAATGGCATATACACACCTTTTCACCCATTTTAGTAACACCCTCTATAAAAATATAGTTTAATTAATAAAAAAATTAAGTTCATACATCGGTACAATATGCTTAAATAATATATATTGAATATTTAACTCTAAAGGTTAAATTACAATATGCTTAATAATATATATATATATATATATATATATATATATATATATATATATATATATATATATTAAGTAGGGATCACAAGGAATGAATAAGGTGTGGGTTAGATTCAGAAACTTAACTCTACAAAAGACAGGATGAGTTTTAAAATATATAATAAGCCAATCTTATTCCCGTGGGTAACTTGTTATATTTTTTATTTTAATTAATTTTAACACTATATATATATTATAGTATGTTCTATATATATCTAAAATATACATCATAAATCTAAAAAAAACTTACAAACTGTATCATATTTTAAAGAAAAATATACTAGTTTATTTTTTTAATAATTAAAATTACTTAATTTTTTTTTATAGTGGATAATTTCAAGACACATACTAATATTCCTAAACTCATCTCTATCCCCCAATGAAATTAGATACGAATTAAATTTTTAGGTTAAAATGAATTTCTCTAATCAAAATCAGGGGTGTGGAAGTCCGTAATAGCAGGCTGGAGTTGAATTATCACACCTAATAATTGAGTCCTAAAATTTACATACGAGAGTAAATTTATTTTCAAACCAAATTAAATACAGTACGTAGAAAATGTAAATATATAAAGAATTTGACTTGGTTTTATTGTAATTCTAAAATGAAATGTATAAAACTAATTACCATACTAAAAAAAATAAAAATTCATCTTTTTTAATATACACTCACGTTTTTCATCAAGTATTATATAAGATTATTCTATGCTAAGTTTTTTTTGTGACTTATATATTTTTTGGTGACTAACCTTATATATATGGTAAGTTTGACCAAAAGGAAAAATATGAGAGAAAAAATGAAAATGAAAATTGGGGAGAAATTAAGAAAAGTAAAAATATTATTTCTTAAAGTTAATCTTGTATGTTTCATGGTGCAGGAGCTCAAGGAGCAAAGATTACATTCATCAACAAGTGCCAATACACAGTATGGCCAGGCACCCTAACAAGTGCACAAAAGCCTCAGTTATCAAAAACAGGATTCGAGCTAGCACCAGGAAAAACTGACTCCGTTGACATCCCATCTCCATGGACAGGCCGGTTTTGGGCCCGAACCGGATGCTCCACCAAATCCGGCAAGTTCAGTTGCGCCACCGCAGACTGCGGTAGCGGCCAGGTGGCATGCAATGGTGCCGGCGCAGTTCCGCCAGCAACACTTGCGGAACTGCATGCGGAAGCCAACGGAGGGCAAGACTACTACGACATAAGTAACGTTGACGGGTTCAACTTGCCCATGTCCATTGCTCCGCAAGGAGGCACCGGAGAGTGCAAACCCTCGAGCTGTCCGGCAAACATCAACGGTGTGTGTCCAGCGGAGCTTCAGGTGAAAGGCAGTGATGGGAAGGTTGTTGCGTGCAAGAGTGCGTGCTTGGCTTTCAACAAGCCTGAGTATTGTTGCACTGGAGCGTTCAACACGGCGGAGAAATGCCCCCCAACTCGATACTCTCAGATTTTTAAGCAGCAGTGTCCTCAGGCTTATAGCTATGCTTATGATGATAAGAGTAGCACCTTTACCTGCTCCAAAGGACCTAACTACACCATCACTTTCTGTCCTTGAATGTTTTTATCATAATTATATAAAAATAATAGAAGAAAACTGAGTGGCTTGAAATAATAACAGAATAACAATCACGTTTTGGTGATTGAATGTAGGGGTGATGTATGGTATACTTCGATAAAATTATATGTCATCTTATGTGGTTGACAATATATATAATTTATTTAAAGAAAATGATAATACTACTTTTGTTCTCTCCTTTTCATTAATACTTTTTACCGTTGAGTAAATGTTATGTAAATTTTAGTTAACGACGTTAGTGTGAATTGAAATTTAGTTAATAATAACCAATATTAAAATGAATATGAAAAGTACTAATATGTAATATTGGATAACAAATGTTAAATGGTCTCACTCGAGTAGAAATAGAGCTATGTTATTTGCATTAATCTAAATGCAAGGTACCGAACTTAAAAAGTTTAGATTTAATTTGGGTTTGATAAATGATATTTTAAGTCTTTTAAAAATCGATTTTAGCAAAGCTTAATTTCATATCGGACCTTATTGGAATCGGGTTAAAAGGCATATCTATAATTCAAGCTCAAAATTTTTAAGTTTAAGAACTATATTCTATCGGGCATGTTTAAGCTAACTCGATTGAGTGCGTCTAGACTAGTTTAATTGAGCAAGTTCACACTAGTTTATATACTGCCTGCCCAACTCTAACTAAAAATGAACAAATTGAATGGTTCATAAATTTCTTACAGGAAAGTTCTCCATTAAAAGTCCCACTTACTTATAATTTTTTTTGTAAAATATACATTTAATTATACATTTAAGTAAGTTAAATATAAAATACACAGTACTGGCTTGCATATGAGTTACTAATTAATGACATATCAATACTTTATGTAGCTTTTCATATATGTAGTTATATAAATTATGTACAAAATGAGAATAATAATTGATTGATAATTTAAGGTTGAGTTAAATAACATAATAAAAAAATAATGATGTATTAAACTCAATATTTTGAAAATTAGACTCTTCATTGGACTAATAAAAATGCAAGCTCAAACAAATTATGATTAACTTAAAGATTGAGTTGTGATTGAACTTATAATAAAAAAAATAATTTAGACCGATCGCTTCATCATTCAACTGACTAAATAGGCCGGTTTAATTTGATTTTAATAACAATGATTAAATCTATCTGTTTATAATAATTAGTTTTGAAATATTATTTTAATCACAAAATTAGAAATACGCTTTAACGTTATTAGTGTGAGCGGCAAACTTCCAAAAAAATATGAGTTGGTGCTTGGTTTTTCCAATTATATCCACAATTTGCATAAATAAATAAATTAAGTTCAAGCCAAAGGGTATCCTTTGATTTTGGAAAAGTGAATGTAATGGAACATTAGAACATGTGGAATGATGTGTTGCCATGGCGTGGCAACTGGCAAGTTAATGGGAATTGTTTTGGTTCATGTTGTTAGGATTTAGTACTAGGATCATGGAATAACTGTCTTATGGAATAGGGGAAAACCTGGGAGGTGGCCCCCCCATTATTCTAATTTGCAACTATCCATCATTGTTTTCTTTTCAACACCGTCGATGCCACCAGATTTTGTTCCCAACTTCTTCCTCCTCCTCTAGGGTTTGTTTTCTTCGCACCAATGGCCAAGAACAAGAAGAGAACCAACAACAAGAAGACCCAATTCATAATTCCCCTCCCAAAACATTCTCAACAACCACGAAGCACACCTCCCAAACGCCGCACCGATTTCTCTAACTTAACCTTCTCCAACCTTCCTTCTGGTAATTCCCCTTATCTTCACATTCCATGATACTATTTGTTTTTAATGCCAATTGGGCTTCTCAATTTTCTTCTTTCAAGTTCAGGGTTGATTTCTTCAATTATTTGTTTATTCACTATGCGGGTTCATTGTTGCTAATTCATTATAGCGGTTGGTGTTTCTTGTGGGGATCATTATGATTTTCTCTTACTTCTGAGGGTATCATATTTGTGCTTCTTTTAATCTTTTTTAATTAATTGTCAACTGCTGACTGCAAAGCTAGCACCTTTCATGCTGCGTACATAAAAGTTATTTCTGTGCTTTTTGTTTGATTCATCTTTTTTGAATTGTCAAGTTTTCATGGCCAGACAAACAATCCTAATTGGAATTATAAAATCCCATTTCTTCTTTCCTTGGACAGATGAGGCAGTATGATTTCCTGTTTGTTAGTTACGTCTTCGTAGAATTTGTTAGCATGATAGTTTGTAAGCAATGTGGTTGAGCTCTGAAACAACAATGTGATTACTTGCTTGTTGCTTTGACAAGCTGCTTGTTCTAACTATGGAATGAAATCATTGTTTTTTTCCCTTGTCAAATGGTTTGGTGCATACTGAATTATGTATAACAGATTGATTTTAGTGCTCTTGACCTCCAGTTATGTGTATCTATGTTGGAGGAAAAGAATAGGATATATGTATGTATGTATGGGTATGTATGTGTGTATATCCTACACTTTTTAATGTACTAATATTGAATTTAACTCATTGGTTTTGTCTTTTATGATTCATATATAATTCTAACTTCCCATGTAATAACCCTTTTGAATTGAGATAAAATGTTTCTGATGGACTTTGCCAAGTTTTAAAGGAATTAATTGATTTTTGTTGTTTTATATCCATATGACCCAATTTTATGCATCTGGTACTCTAAAACATCGTTCTTAATGTTGCCAACGATGGAGGTTTGGCCTGGAATTCTTCTCCTTCCTCAAACATTTAATGTATGTAATGTGGGATTGAAATTCATTGACCTATTCTGTTAGGATTTATATCCAGGATCTGTCTATCATAAGCAGAGTTTGATTGAAATTTGAAACAGATGGATGATGTTTCATCTGGCCCATTCTTTCATGCAGGTTCCTCGCCAGGTTCATCTTCTGATGAAGTAAGGTTGTCCAATGTCACTGCAAGCAGTTTGCAGGGGAGGATGCTGACAGTGAAACAACTTTATGACGATACGCTTCTTCAATGCAGCAATTACCAAGAGGATAGACCAGCATGTTTGTCTGAATTTTCTTATGTTCCAGTTGCAGAAGTTGATTCAGCTGTTCAAGATGGTTTCGCCCTCAACTGCAATAGGTTTGTTTTGTGCAGGCATACTAGTTCAAATAAATTGAGTTTAAGACCTTTCAGTTATCTTTTTTGTTTCTTAGTAGACTGAAAATTTATGTTTCTTGTCTCAATATAGGGATGCTGGTAGTGAGAAAATTGATATTTCAAAGATGTCAGAATCTACCCCTCATGAATCATGCACCAGTGATAGCAGTTCTCATGCTGTGACTCCTGGAAGTGTTGTATGGGCGAGAACAGCTTCTCAAATGTGGTGGCCTGCTGAGGTATTTACTTTGTTCCCGGTAATATCTGTTGTTTTTTGCGACTATCTATGTGCTCATGAGTAAACCACTATGATGTCAACATTTACAAAAGGTATCAACAGTTAGAAAATCTAGTTTCTCTTCTAGGCACCAAGAATCTCCTGATTTTATGTGCACTTAACTAGTCACCTAAGTTCTTTAGTAGAAAATATACAGGCATCAGGATATTGTAATGTCTCTTTGTCTTGCAAATTGAGAACTTGCAATTAAATTTAAAATGTCTTTTGGTACAATCAATATAGAATAAGTTATATATCAGTTTAAGTCTAGTGATCATTGCGTCTGACCCTTTTTAATTGTATTTAATTAATGTACCTTAATGTAAATTAAAGACTGGAGAATATCATCTTTATTATCTTAGATGCAAACCTTGATAAACTTCCTTTCTGGCTTTCTCTCCCTTTGGAGATTTGTGAGACAATGTTCTCTAATTGGAACTCTAGATTCTAGAACATTGATTTTGTTTTGGGTGACTGATTCTAGACATTGATGCATGTATGCAAACCTTGATAAACCTAATGTTTTAAATCCCTTCTTGTTCATTGGACATTTTTAATGCTTCAATTATTTGACAGTGAAACTTTTGCACCAACTCATATAATATGCAAGATGGTGTTTAATTTGTCAAAATTTTTCTCATTTTGTTGGACTACGGCAGATGAGAAAATCAATTTCTTGAATTCTTTTGAAGTTTCCAATATTAGAACTATTGGTGCAAATTTTCCATCCTTTTGATGTTGCATAGAGTTATAAACTTACGAATACGTTTTACCACTTTAGATTGTTTTGAATCCAGCCTTCTCAACATCCTAGTCAATATGGATTAACTAATGACTTTGGTGTGGTGTTGATTTTTTAGTGTCACCTTTTTTGTTTTGAATTTTGTAACCTGCTTATCTATATCTATATTTATTATAAACAAATAAACCTTTTCAGATCATGGAGGAAAGATCCGCATTATCTGATCCTGGAAGTGATGGTCATGTTTTAGTGCAGTTTTATGGAAATCATCCCAGGTATTATAGCATATCTATTCCAGATGGGAGTTTGTTGGATTAGCCTGACCTGTCTACTTAATGTGCTGAATATTTCTTCGTTCCTTAACAGTTCTTGGATTGATCCATTGACAGATATTTCAACTTTTGAGGATGTGAGTTTAATTCTTTTCATGTACTATGCTTTTGCACATATAAAAGTTCATGGAGTTTAGAACTTACAAGGTCCCTATCTTGTATTTACATTCTGATAACATTTAACATCTAAGTAAAGCCATGCTAGATGAGGAGGCAGATAGAATCCCTCACCCTCAGCCTCAAAAGGAAGAGAGAATAGAGTGGAGAAAGGCTTATTTTAGTTAATTGTAATTTTGCTAATATGTTAACCAGCTACCACCATGCCTCACAACTTTGCAAATCTTTCTATCCTACATTTTTATTTTTATTTTATTCCCCTTCTCTTTTCTGTTGAAAGGTGGGTTCTTGAAGAACTTGGGGACTTTTTTCCGCAGTTCTTTAAGCAAGGCATAAATTTCAACAATTGTGAAAGGAGCTAGTTCTATAATTGTTTGCTTAGTCATATCTGTGCATGCCGTTTATTGCAGTATTTTGAAGAAAGAAGCAATAACCCTTCAGAAGATTTTCAACAGGCTCTAAAGCAAGTATGTCTAACCCTTAGCAAAAATTTAGTATGTTTTGTTTCAATAAATTTTACAATTTCATCTAACAGAATCTGTATTTTATTTATCTCTTGTTTCTTTCCTCCCCTTTCTTTGGTCGGTTTTTCATTTGTCTTTCTATTTGATATTATTATACTAGGCCATAAAGAGGAAGGCACAACAACTTAATTCTTGCCAAAAGTTCAGTCCTGATAGATCCACTCACTCTGATCAGCAAGATCGTTCATTTGGTATGATCCTAATCCTGATTTCTACTCTGAATTATCTTTTCTATGGAGAAGGGGTTAGAACAGGAAATTGAATTACCTCTTAGTTCTTGGAGTGAAAGAAAATAGAGTGTTGAGTACATCTTGAGTGTTAGAAAAATACACCGGGTTTGAGTATCACCTCTATAACTCCTTTGTACTAAATTGGTAGTGTTGGAAGACGAGTGAGTTTCACTTGAAAATACACTATATTTTGTATCACTGGTATAAAAGAGTACGGAGAGGATATTGTAATTTTTCTTGTTATAGTGAAATATTTTTTCGGAGTTTGTCCCGTGGTTTTTTCTCCGGTTTTAGAGTTTTCCACCTTAAATTCTTATGTGTTGATTGTTTTCTGCATATTTTATTTTTCTCTGTTTTAAGGAAAATTCATTGGAGGAAATAGATCTAATTTCCTAACAATATGCTTAGGGTTGTTAGAATCAAGATTATAAGTAGAATCGTTGAGCTTTTGTAAACTCGTAAAATCAAAATTCCAACTAGAGCCGTATGATTCTAACTAAAATTAAAAATAATATTATAAATAGTCTATAAAAAACACAATATCATCAATTCAACATTTAAGTCTAAAATAAAGCAAGCATCCAAGATTCTAACTCCAAAACAAGTTCACAAGATGAAGTAGGTCGCACACGAAGAAGACTAAGGTGCTGAGAAGACACGCAGAAGATGCAAAAGACACGCAGTTGGCAAATGCAAGTAAGAAAGTCGTAAACATAGAAGACGCATGTGGAGAATATGTGAACGTAGGTTTCTAGAGAAATATTGTGTTGTTGTGTGCTAAGCTATAGGTCGGAGATGCAGAGTATTCTCTGATGCAATATAGGAGGAACTGAAGGTAGTTTATGAAATGTTATGTGGTGTATCTAGCTTAAGTCATATTTGAAAAGACAAACCACACTCAATTTGGTTAAAAGAAAAGCCAAATAAAAATCAGTTAGAAACGTTAGAGTAGTTAGAATTGGAAGATTTTAAAGATTCTAGCAATTTAGGAGATTCTACCGAGTCTAACTAAGTTCAGATTCTATGAGTTAATTCTAGATTTTAACAACCATAAATATGCTATTCTTGTTTGTGCAATGAAAACATCTTGTCTAGACACATAGTGTTGATTGCATTGTTTTCTGTAGTTACCCACTTAAATTTTGTCAAATAGAAGCAGTAGACTCAAAAATTGTTTCAACCCTTTTGCAATGATATGTTATCATTAGTCACAAGTTTTACCTTCCGAACCCTTTTAGCAAACAAGAAGGGTTTATGGGCCACTTATTTTAATAAAGTCTCAACACTCACGTGCATTGTTTGTTATCCATATATCATTTATATGTCCTTGAATGTTTTTAGTATTTGTCAGCCTGAAATACAAAAACTTTTGGGATTCTTGTCTCTGAAGCAGACACGCATTGCATACCATATGCTCTTCTAACTATGGCTGTCCATTGGAAGATTATAACTGTCCATTGACTAGAAATTGATTCTCTTTTTGTCTTGTTGATATGGATTTATGGTATGAACAGATAAATGCACTTCACCTAGCACAAGCAGAACAGTTGATGATTTTCAGGAGAGACGAAGAGGGAAAAGGGAACGTAAACCCAAAGTTCATTTTGATGTAAGTTGCTAACATAAAACTTATGGCATGAACATTATTAAATCCTGTTTGTCACAGGCATAAATGAATAAATTCTGTTGTAGGAGGTTACATGTCCAATGAAACCAGAAAGAAGGGTTCGAAGGTTAAAGATAATGCGGTACCTCGGCCTAGCAGCTCCAATTGGTTCACCCTTTTAGAGTTTTGACCATCATTACGAGTAATGTATATTTTCAAAATGTTTGAGCCTAACAGCTATAGTGCTATAGTTGGTTCTCCCCTTTTTTGAACCATAGCAATCGTGAATTAAGTATATTACAAAACTTTGCTTCTACTTCTTACCATTAGCTCTGTATAACTTATTAGGATTATATAGTCTCACTTATTTCATTATTAGCTGTAAAAACCATATGACAAATTGGAGGAATATCAGATTAGTTCTCCAATATAAGTTGCATCAGCTGCTAGTTTGGGTTGATTTTAGAAATTAATAAATAGATCTATATACGTTCTTGTAGGTTGTAGCAAGTAATTTTTCTTTTGGTCCAACTGAATAAGGAGAGGCTGTCATCAACTAAGGGAGACACCGGTTGGATCGCAGTCCCCTGCAGTTGCTTATGTCCCGCATCACCACTAGGGGGTAAAGATCAAGGGACTTGTTGCAGTTGTTCGGTCTTGTTTCTCACATTCAATTATTGGGAAATATTCGTCAATTCTTATTGAGTATTTTATTAAACCATCAATTCGAAATATTTGGTAAAAAAGTTAAAATAAAAAAAAGGTATTCTATGGTCTATAATTGGAATATTATGATTTGGAGCCATCGGGATATTCATAGATGCATATATGTACCGTGGTGTCGAAACTCGAAAACATTTTTTGAGAATGAACCAAAATATGTGCTGTGTTTAAAGATTCTTTATTGTGCCGCGTCTGAAATTCCAAATACAGTGAATCTTTGATACAGATTTTGTTGACGAGAGGAAAAAGTGAACTTGTCAAAGAAACATTATCTCTCAATGATGAAACCAACATGACTCCTCAACCACTCTGATCTATATTATTGGTGATTCTAGCAATCAGTTTTACATATGATTTGCCCAATATCCAGTCTCATATGTGCGTCTTATTCAATTTAGTAAAGACTTGTGGTAAAGTTACTAATACAAACACGATGAAAAAACCCAAATGACAAGCAGGAAATTGGATCAGCCAAAGGAATAAAATAAACAAGATATAGACGAGAAAGGGAACAGTAGATGCTGTTATTGAAGAAAATATGGATATTCATTCAACACTAGATAAAAAGGCCTTTATATCACCTTCAGATAGAGCCATAGAGGAACCAAATGCATTATTACACAATTGTACGGTAGTCACATTCTTTAATTATTTTGACATTCTGTGTATTGTTAAATTTATTTAAAAATGTGGCACGGGATAATTAACATTTAACAATATAAGAAAATTTGAGATTCTACATCAAATTTAAACTTTGAAAGTTGCTTAAGTGCTCAAATTCATTTTTTTAAAGGTATAGCACACCTTGTTTCCTGGTGGAGGAATATTACGTGGCCCCATAATTGCTTACTTCCTCTACATGTCCTTAGTTTGTATCAACATTGGTGTTAATAACGGACAGAATTTAGTTTTACAAAGTGAAAGTATTCTTGTGATTAAAGATAGATGATATATTTTTTCTTATTTATTCAAGTTTAATTTATCAAGTTCGTTTTTTTTTTGTCACGTCAAACTCGGGTTTTCAAATATTTAACCATGGCTTTCAACTTAACCAAACCAATGTAAGGAAGGAGGTTTCTCCTTACATCTTAATATTTTCTCTTTTGTACCGTCTCTTTTTTAATTTTCTATAGTAAAAGATAATTATATCTCCAATTAAAAATAATAAAGTAGTGTGATGTTAAAAAAATATATAAAAAATATACTATTAGAAATTATAATCTTATAATCTAGTTATTTCCAGAAATTATAATATGAATTTTTTTAAAAATTATAATTGGGTATCTTTAGAAATTATAATCTAGACATATATGACAATTGTAGAAATTAGAAATTAGAGGTAGGACATCTCTATCACTCATCATCAATATTCAATTTATTTCATTCTTCCTCTATACAATGTTTATAATTTGATGGAGTTCTTAACTCCCTTTGTTGCTTATATACGTATGTATAATATTTTTGTTATATTTTTTTTTATAAATAATTATAGTTTTGTGATTCATAGGATGTATAGATCGGAAACACTAAATGTAAGAAACTACGTCATGAATAGCAAAAAGTAAACATGAAAATAATAAACTTAGGGTAGAATTTTTGGAGAAAACTAAATTATAATTTCTAAAAATGACCAGATTATAATTTATGAGGAGACCCGAATTATAATTTCCACTAGTACATTTTTATATGTATTTTTTAATATCACGCGTGCTTAGTTATTTTTAATTGAAGGTGTAATTATCTTTTACAATAAAAAATAAAAAGAAAGTGGTCTATAAAAAAACTAAAGTGTAAGTAGAAATTCTTCAATCCAAATCATTGGTGGAGTGAGTTTTTTTTTGTTCAAATTTGTTTTTGAACTTGAGTGAGCTGATCCATGGGACTAGCACATCAATTTTTATTTCACAAGTTCAACAATAACAATCGAATTTGTATCAACATATTTTCTAAATTTAACTAGTGACATATAAATTGAGTCTCACAATATATTTTATTTTACGTCAACTACTTACATATATCATTCATTTAGACAATCAATTATGTTTAAGACTTAATCACAATAGTTAAAACTTTTCTAAAAGTGTAATTAATATGAATTAAACTTAGAGTGTTTCTTATAATTTCTACCTTACACACCACTCATTATTTTTAAAATACATATTTAATAAAATTCCAGTTTAAAACATAACCAACTATATATATATATAAATAATACAACTAATAAATATATTTCATTATAAAACATAAATAATAGATTATCTTTTTGAAAAAAACTTATTTTAAAATTAGTTTTCATTTAGTACATTTAATTATAACATTTTTTTTGACGTTACATTCAATTATAACATATATACTATATTTTATGACAATAATAAATTATTACTATGAAAAATTAATCTAATCCATACGCATGCTTGCTAAAATATTGTTGAATAAATGCTTTCCTTCATTTTACTCGGTGACGAGACCCATGACTATAAATAACAATAATTATTGTTATTAAAATGAAAATTAAAACTTAAAAGGAGTATTTATTTTGTGGGTATGTGCCAGAAAACCAGCACATCAGTGTCTGTGTGTCCGCAGCGTCTAGAGGCACCACACCCCACCCTCTCCCTATATATACATGTCCCTCTCCACTCCGCGATTCCATTCCTATGGCTTCTTCAACCTCAATTCCCGCACCTGGTATTTCCTTCTTCTTCTTCTCCTCCTTCTCCAAACGAATCTTATTCATTTCTTCTTCCGATCTCTCAATCCTTTTCTCTCTCTTGCAGAGGCTGTGCAGGTTCTCCTCTCCTTACTCGCCGATGATTCTTCCTCCGTCAGAGACGCTTCCATGTCCTCTCTCAAGGACATTGCCGCACTGTGATTATCATTCTTTTCCTCTCTCTTCCCTCTCAATTTTGCTTCAATCTCTCACTTCATCCTTCTTTCAGGAATCCTCTTCTTGTTCTCGAGTGCTGCACCGTCGTTTCGCGCGGAGGACGACGGGTTCCTTTCTTTCTTATTTTCAATTCGATTCTATGCTTAGGTTTTGCGTTTTCTTTCGTTCACTTTTTTCTTGGTGTTTCAGCGTTTCGGGAACATGGCTGGACTATTTCAAGTGATGGCGTTCGGAGTTCGAGCTCTTGACAAAAGAGATGTTGACTCTGCTTTCATGGCGAAGCTCGCTAAAATTGCCACGGCTGAGTTGATTTCCTCTAAGGTGCTTTCTCTTCTCTTGCACCGCTCTGTAGCTGCACCAATTCAGTGACGATCGTTTTTCCTTTCTGCGTTCTTCCTGGTTTAACATCAACCAATAGATTTTCTCGCTTTTACTTCACAACTACTCAAATTAATTATAGAATGAATGTAGTTGCATCGTGCTGAAGAGGGATAAATTCTGTAAAGTGCGTGGCTCGTTACTATTATCTGGTTGTTCTAAATTGTTGGATAATACACACTCTTTTTTTCTGTTACCTAGACACTGATATTTTTTGATAGAAAATGTTAGCTAAACATCATGTATGAAATTTGAAAAGCACGATAAAAAACAGCATGCTGCAGTGAATAAACACGGAGATAAAGGAAAAAAAAATATTTTTTTAAAAACAGCAGGAAAAGAAAGCATTGGTGACCAATTTTGCTGCATATTGCGAAGGAACATCCTAAAAATCCATAAGCTGGTCGAAATGACACTACGATAGCACATCGTATTAAATAAAATCGGCACAGAATAATTCGTGAAGATTGCGGGATTTGTCTCCCAATTGCAAATGCCCCACATCTGCTTACTTGTAAGAAATTAATTCATGTTATTACCACGAAACTATAACATTAGTGTTTGAACTTTGAAGGTTAGATGGTTTGGTAATTGGTATTAGACGTTCAAGCTTGAGTTAATTTTGTTTCGTTGATCTCTGCTGTACAAGAGGTAACGATTAATGGGAGATTGAGGCGGTCGTGATTATTTGTTGATGGTTATTACAAGATGAAGGAAAATTTCCTCATAAGATAACTGCCTGATTCTCGAGGACCGGTCTTGAAGCAATTTTACATATAGTTTCTGGAGATATAAGAACCATTCTTTGGTCTTCATCTAACTGATGGTTGAGCAAATGTGGTTTACTTTTTAAATATTTGGTTCTTGCAAATAGTGATTCAAGGGTTGGAATTTTTCTGTCCAAATTTCAGCAGGAAATTGTCTAGCAGCCAGCCCTTTTTTTCTTTCATGTTCAATGTGGGCAAATAATTTGCTGGCAATTGAGGGAGGAATCAAGTCTTACCAAGACAAGAAGATTTTGGACAAAGGGACAGAGGGGATTTAGGATGTCAAAATTGAATCTGAAAGTCACGGTAAGGGAAAATGCAGGGTTACATGCTCACATGCGGGATGTTATTGGTGGTTTTAGATGCATTCAGAATGAATGCTAGTCAGGTCAGTTGATTAATATACATAATACCTGTTTGGTTGGTCATTCAGCCAACTGAACGTTATTGGTGGTTTTAGATGCATTCAGAATGAATGCTAGTCAGGTCAGTTGATTAATATACATAATACCTGTTTGGTTGGTCATTCAGCCAACTGAACGGAGGTTGATCAAAAGGGAAAAAATCTATTGGTTCAATGGAAGTTTAACTGTCTTGAACAATATATAGAATCAATATTAATCATTAGAAAATTTTGTTTTCACAATTCTATTTTCATAACTGATTAGTGATTACCAAACAGGCACGTGGTTAGTGAAAACACTGGAGTGTGGTCACTATGAAATTGAAAAATATGTTATTGCATGTATAATTGCAACTAACTCATTTGAGGACAGAGGGGGACAGAGGGGGCCTTGGTGCTCAAGATATTAAAGAATGTGTTTATCAGAAAAGGGCTTTTGGCCAGGCCTATGATCTAGCTTGTGTTGTGACTTGTGAGGTAGAAACCAAATAATTACTGTCTGAAATTAATGTGGAAGGGAGCTCAAGAGAACGTGTAAGTGGAGAGTTTGACCGATTTGGCCACGTCTGTAGGAAATCTCTTGTTGTTTAATCATTTGGTTTGTGTGTGCGCGCAAACTAATGCACAGGATTCCGCAGCTTGACTGTGTTCATAACCATTTGACATTTTTTAATACTGTTGCTTATTATAATGTAGTAACTTTGTTTTTATTAGAAGTCTCATATTGTCTGTCTCGTGATATTATGGTTTAAATATCTGTTAGGCTATTCTAACTATTACCAATTGGTTTTGGTATGAAACAATTAGATGTTAAATAAGTAAATATGTGTTGAAGCTGTTTTGTAATAACCATGATCATGACAATCATTTTTCACCAAGAACCAGAGACAATGGTTGAAATACAACTTGATTGAGTAACAGTTTTGTGACAGTGGAATGTAAATGGGCAAGTAGTATTAGGGTTTTGTCTTTGGCATTGTGTGTTATTTAGGGATTGTGTTTATTTTGGATTTTCCAACTCCAATATAAATGGGTTTGTCTTATTACGGTGTTTGGTTATGCTGGGTTTATTAATAGTTCATCGGTATCAACATTCGTACCTTTCCACAATTATGCAACGATGGGATTTTCATTTTCTTTGAGAGTTTCTGAAACCCTTGTAAAAGGTGTACCCTAGTCATATTGTTCTACATCACCTTCACTTTTCTTGTCTTCCCTCTATTTATTTGGAACAACTGTCAGTCTCTTGAGCTTATTATTGGGTCCATCCTTGTGTTATTTTCTTGAAATCATGGTCATATTGGGATATTCCAGCTGATGGCTTCAACAGATTTGTTATGTTACTACTCATGCTCAATTGAGTTGACATTGATTGTCTGATGCAGGAACTAAATTCTGATTGGCAACGAGCAGCAACAAGCCTACTTGTTGCAATAGGCTTACATTTACCTGATCTT
The DNA here is from genome assembly GCA_037962975.1 of Clitoria ternatea. Lineage (NCBI taxonomy): Eukaryota > Viridiplantae > Streptophyta > Magnoliopsida > Fabales > Fabaceae > Clitoria > Clitoria ternatea. The sequence continues at coordinate 18,699,286 of CM075673.1, read as the reverse complement.
GTGAGTTGTCTTCCATTTCTTTTCAACTGTTAAAAGGGGTTATGTTTTACATTAAAAATTTTAAAGTTATATAAAAGAAAGGAAAGATAGGGTTACAGTTACAGACCTAGCGGGGGACAAGTATGATTTGAAGAGAAAAAGAATAGTAGAATGGAAGTTGCAACAAGACAGTAGTACAGTCTCTTTTATTACCGGTTAAATAAATCTAATTAGAAAATCTGTCTATACTCCAAAATTTTTCTTTTATCACTTGAACTGGGAATTATAATAATATTTCTTATCACACTAAACTACTAAAGTAATATTTCCTGTTTATTTTACTTTTAAGGGATGTACCACTGACTTCTGTATATATTTTCTATACCTCTTTATTGCACTTCTCCTAGTTCTCCCTGGGTTATGCCTTTGATACCCCCTTCCCTTGGTATTTCAGATGATGGAAGAAATTTTTCTTCATTTATCTGGGACTAATTCAGCATTACAGGCCATGATTCAAATCCTCGCAGAATTTGCTTCTACTGATCGTTAGTAATCAATATTTACTACATGCTCTTCAACTGTCAAAGATCACTATGGAGTTAAGTTCTTTCGTAAACACTAATGCATTTTCTTCTTTATAAATCTGATACAGCCTTGCAGTTCATTCCCCGTTGGAAAGGTGTACTTTCACGAATTTTGCCAATTCTTGGAAATGTGCGAGACATGCAGCGGCCAATTTTCGCAAATGGTGTGGTGATTTTGCTTTTGCTTTGTTGATGGATGTGTAATGTGATTCTACTTTTGATATCCCATGGTGATTTATCAACAACTAGTTGAAGTTGCAGCCAAGTCCACATTATTTTTGAAGTGTCCAGCCAACTTTAGTTGCATTTCCTTGCATGCCAAGTTACTTATTTGCAAATTTCTTCCCATATTAGGGCATAGCATAACACTGATTAGTGTGAAACTGGCAGACAATAATATATTAAACATTAAACATTTTAAGATAAACCAGGGCCATCAGTAGGCTAACATTTTGAATGAATGGTAAAGTTTGGTTAGAATTTTCTAATCTAGTCCGGATATGAACAATTTTGGCTACTTTATTTTGGAACTTGGAGCATAACTATTTGGGTGATTTTATTTTCATTGCAGTTTTTTTAAAGTTCATTCTAGTTTTTGTTTATGATGTTGTATTAATGGCTGGTGAATCAATGAAGTATTTTTAAATTTTCTTGTATATATACATTTTATAAATTTTATTATCTTTTTGCTATTACTTGTAGCTTCAATTTGGGCCCTCATTTTTTGATGGTGTGAGAATGGGAGAAGGAAAGCTTTGCTTAAGCTTTCTCAAAGGTGTACTTGCTACTGATAAGCGGATCTTTCTAACTCTCAATTTTTTGTTGTTTGCAGCATTTAAATGTTGGTGTCAAGCTGCTTGGCAATATAGTATAGATTTTCCTTCACGTTTTCCCCAAGATGGCGATGTCATGTGAGATCGATATGTAGTCTTCTAGTTTATTTTCTGGTTGAAGACACCATGTTTCCTTTATTTCTTGTCTGAGGGTGAGAGATATCTATATGTAGTGCAGGTCATTTCTAAATTCTGCTTTTGAGCTTTTGTTGAGAGTTTGGGCAGCTTCACGGGACCTAAAGGTTTGCCACTAACTCACAATTATGTTGCTCAATTTTTGGTTTTGCATTCTATTGGCTATGTAAGTCTCTATTCTTTTCGTTGCATATTGTTTTTTCTATACATCTGTAATTTTTGCCCTGACAAATTTTTCTTTCATTTAGTTATACTCTTGTGTGAGATCTAACTTCTTGTTTATAATTTCATCCCAAGTGGTGTTTTGATTAAGAAGTATATCCCTAGTGATTATGATTACTATGCACACTGAGTTATGAATTTTGTTAAGATATTAGGGTGACTAGGTTGTTGTTTTTGGGCATAGGCTTATACTTATAGTTCTTGTACCTGACCTAGTTATTAGTATGAATATCAGTATTAGGTTAGGATCTTGTTATATACTTACATCTATGTCTCATGTCTTTAATTTAATACCATTAACTATCTTTCTCTATCCTTTCCCCCTAATCTTAAACCTACCATTATTACATAATTAATTTGTCTTAAGTACATTTTTGCATAGTTGACATATTAAATTGTTTTCCCCCTGAATGAGATGCTCGAATTCACTATTATGATATTTTCATTGTACAATTAATCAAAGACAAGAAATTGTAATATGACTTTGGTTGTAGCAGTTAATATGAAGTACATCAAACCACTCAATATATAATTGAGTTTCTGAACACACATTGTGTTTGTGTAGATGAGTTGATAGTACATAAGATCTGTATCATTTACATGATCTATATTCAGCTGATTGTGGTGGATCTTCTCATGTGATTGATCATTTCAACTTATTTGGTTTTAGGTTCGTGTAGCATCTGTGGAAGCACTTGGGCAGATGGTTGGTCTGATAACACGAACACAATTAAAGGCAGCCCTTCCAAGGCTTATTCCTACAATATTGGACTTGTAAGATTGATTTGGGTAGAACATCTCATATTTTAGTTTTCAAGTATTCTCATTTAATATTCTTATCAGACCAAGAATATATAAGATACTCCTAATTTCTAATATTAACAGTTATTATTATAGTGTAGAGTCATATTCATCTTTTCCTGTGTCAGGTATAAAAAGGATCAAGATGTAGCATTTTTAGCTACATGTAGTCTCCACAATCTGTTAAATGCCTCTTTACTGTCAGAAAGTGGCCCTCCTATGCTTGATTTTGAGGTAATAAATACTATGAGTTTCTACTTCTGGTTCTTTGTTAATCTTCAATCAACACTTAAAATTTGTCTTTATTTGTCTTAATATCAGTTGAGTGGTGGGGGAGTTACCGGGATGTACTATGAACGAAGTATGGAGAACATCTATGCCTTGTTTATAAATTGTAACTTTTATTCTTTGGTTTTTGGGTTAACACTTATTTATGAAATCTAGTACATACTTGGATCTCCTCCTTATTATGGTCATGGAAAAGGGAATGGTAACTGGTTTTTGGTTGAGTGTTCATTGTTGTTCTACCGAGTAATGTGGTAACCCCCCGTTGTTCCAGTAGGGGTGAGCTATAAGCATCCTGATATATCTTTATTTATATAATAATTTATAATGCGTGGAATGGATATATATTTCATTTAGTCTAATGCTCACAGTAAATGTAAAAGAATTTGTGGCTTTGATATTTTGGATGATTTGTTTAAGAACTCACTAAACATTTAATATTTTGAAGGACCACCATGGTTTTATGTTTGAATTTGATCTTTTAAAAAGCATATATTCATCTCATGTTCATGTTGAACCATAAGTTTGTAATATGATAGCTAAACTTGTTATCCCAATATCATACTTGACATTGGTTGTTAATTGTAATAATTTCATTTATGGGTCTAAGAGAAGTTAAAACCGATGCTTAAAAATCGGTTCAACCAGATAAATATACTTGAATGCAAAAGTCAGTAGCCTTCAAACGTTAAAATGAATGCTTCAAAAATTGGTTCAATTGTAGAAGTAGAACAAAAAATGTTGCTCATGGTTTAATCATTAAATCAACGGTTGAAATAGATATTGTATTCCTAAATATTTATTATTTAGATATTCATCAATACTATAGCATGATATAATTTAAAATAAGGATATAAAGTTAACAAATAATGACATGGAAAATAAACTATAAATTAAAGAGAAAATAAATGTATTAAGTAAGTAAATTATTTTAATAAGGGGTAACTTAAATCTCATCTTGACAGATTTTATTGTCTGGGTTTAATTGTAGTTTTGGTCCCCATACTCTTTAGCCTATGTGCTGTTTTGGTCACCCTAGTTTTAATGGGTCACATGACTTGCATCTAATCCTCATAATTTTCGATTTGTTCAAATTGAGCCCCTCATTGCAAAAAGATAATATAATATAACAATTAATAGAAATGTGATAGAGGGCATATATCTTTAATTTGTATAGATTGCAAGCTAAAATATATAAAACATTTGACAAAAATAAAAATTAGTTTTTGTTGCATTTTATGTATTTTATTTTTGCTTAAGTATTGCATAGGTTTTTTCTTTTGCTGATCTATATCAATTAATGATAAGTCACATGTCTTACATTTTTGTTAACTTTTGAGGTAAGGGACTTAATATGGTCAATCAGAAAATTATGAGGACTAAATATGAACAATTAAAATTAGGGGGGACCAAAATTACATAGGCTAAAGTATGGGGACCAAAAGTGCTGGATGCAACCTCATGTAGGATGATTGGCAAAAGGACAGACAGAATAGAAATTAAGCCACAGAGAAAAATCTTGCTGGAAGTCAAAGATAAAGGGAGCATAGATTATTGCTTTTGAGGCAGTAGATTTCTGAGAACTCATTCATTATTCCTCAATTCTCACCAATGAAATGATGTAGTGGATATATTTTATCTTTTTTTCCCTTATTAGAGAATAGCCAACTGTTATGTTTCTTATGAATCTCGTTGGCTTACTTTACTGGTTTCAATTGGTTGAATCACTCCAGTAGTTTTGTAATTGAACTCCAACTAGTGTGGTGTCCAGTCGAGAGCGGAACTGGTTCTAAAAATATGTTGGTCATTTTTGGTCAAGTCAAGACTAATCTCCACTTCAAATCTATGACATATTTCTTTTTCCTTCTTAATGCTTTAGAATTTATCTTTAAAATGAAATACTTCTGCAGTTGTTTATCTCATGAGAACAATTTGCATGAGCCAAAGCACATGTTGCAATGCCTAAATAAAATTACATTATTTTGCGGAAGGTCCTAGACTGAGAAGATACTCCTCACATGCTCACCCTGTATAGTCTGATTATCCCTTTTCCAATTTCTTCCCAATTTCCTTTATGTTGCTGGTAGGTTTCCATAAATTTGTTCTGCTGTTGCTTCTCCTCTAATTACTTTCCTCTCTTAATTTCATATATATAATTATATATTTTAATATTTTAATTTATTATATGTTTCTGTGCCAATATTTATATCTTAAAATTTTTCTGTATTAATGTGCTGTATCTTATCAGGTAAGGTTGAGGCCTGTATAAGCAATTGCTCTATCTGTATCTTCTATAATATAATCAGATTTGTTTTTTAAATAAATCATTGGTTGCAGGATTTGACTGTTATTTTATCAACCCTTCTACCCGTGGTTTCTTTCAATAATGACAGCAAAGATCAATCGGATTTCTCGGTGGGACTGAAGGTAATACTATCAGTTTCATTTTTTGGGAACTTGACATTATTTGAGCATGTAACTTCCGAAGCACTTTTTACGGAAAACTTCCAGCTTTATTCCCTTTTTACCAACCCTCATTTTTTAATTCATTGGATTAGGTCGTGCATGCTTTAGTGTCTGTGGGTTGGGTTGTGCTTCATATCTTTCTGCTTGTGGCTTCATGGAGGCATAATTATTAGTTTACTTTTTTTTTCTGGTGCCTTTTGTAGAAAGTGAAGCCTAATTTTGAGTTCATTATATAATATATTCAGTTATGTATAATGCAGATGTATAATGAGGTTCAGCATTGCTTTCTGACAGTTGGCTTGGTGTATCCAGATGATTTGTTTTCGTTCCTTGTAAATGTAAGTACTTACAAATTCAATAGTAGATCTGTATTAGTGTTACTGTTAACTCATGACAAAGTAATAACACCCCCCCTGCCTTTTGTCGATGATAAGATTTTTTCCCCGAGATATGAGGGATAATATAGTAGCAGGGGATAGATGAAGTCAACAAATACATGATCAGATAAGAGTAATTAAATCACCGAGAGCTTCTGATGAAGGCCTAAAATATTCAATCAATTCAGGGGATACTTGGTTTATTTTCTGTTTTCATTAATAATTGAACAAATACTACCTTGTTTTCATGTCGTTTCCTGTTTCCAAAATTTGTTGAAAGAAATTGGGAACCTAGAATCAGGATTAAAATGGAGTTGCATTTTTATAGCTAATAAACTAAAATGAAGACAGAAATTGAACCAAACATCATCTTAAGGTGTCTTAGGTTTTTGTTTAATTTTCAATTGCTATCTTTTCACTGAGAATTAAACAAATGTCACATTATTTTTATTAATTCATGAAAACAAAAAACTGTGAAAATAATGTGGCGTTTTTGTGATTACAAATGTATATAAACTGAAAATGAAATCAGAACACAAACCAAACACACCTTTAGTTTCTGTAATAGCTTGTTTCTTCAATTTAAAAAGTTAAACGTTTCCTATGTCCATTGTGTATTCTTGTGAGTTAGGCTGATTAATTGAAGAGGGAATTTTATCATTCATATTTCATTCTGTTTCTTTAAACAAAAATTATGCTTCTATCTATTGTTCTTGCTTCCAGAAATGCCGGTTGAGGGAAGAACCATTAACTTTTGGGGCACTTTGCATTTTGAAGCATCTTTTGCCCAGGTTTCTCCCTTTAGTAGTCCTGATGATAATTATTTATAGTTATCTAGCATAAGTTGACCTACAATTCTTATTTGAAGGCTGTCTGAAGCTTGGCATAGTAAAATACCTCTACTAGTTGAAGCTGTAAAGTCCTTGCTAGAGGAGCAGAATTTGGGTGTTCGAAAGGCACTTTCTGAGGTAAGTCAATGTGAATCTTTTTTCGTTTGTTGTTTTTTAGAATTTTTTACCATTCACTAATAAATTATTTTGGCTTCTCTACCTCTCCTCATTTTATTTTAGTTAATTGTGGTTATGGCTTCTCACTGTTACCTGGTTGGTTCGTCTGGAGAGTTGTTTATTGAATATCTTGTACGTCATTGCGCTATAACAGATCAGAATCGAAGTGATCTTGAGAGTACACCAACAAAGAGAATAGAGGTACCTTTTTTTCTCCGTCCGCAAAACTAAATCTCAATGAAAGTACAATCTTTGAGTAGATATGAGTTCTTATGTTCTCTTTTTTTTTTGAGTAAAATAAGTTGTTACTTTGAAGCTTAATACCAAAATTGTTTGAAGTACAGAACTACATGTGTGTGTGTATTTGTTATTTTGTGGGATATTGTAGTTCTCTTTGCTCCGGTGTTTTCCAAGTTTTTGGGAGAGTTTCCTATGTTGATATCATGGAAAGGCTCTCTTGTTTTGGGCTTTCTAGTCTCTTGATCCCCTTTCAATTTGTTTTTCCTCCTCATTATGTTTTCCCCCTCTCTTCTATCATAAAATTTCTTTTATTCAAAAACCAGAATAATGACAATAATATTTCTTAGCAGTTCTTTAGTACTTCTGTTTTATTCATTATCAATCAGTAACTCTTGGTTGTTCTTAGCTGAAAATTGGAGCAGTTACGCCTGGGGAGTTGAGATCAGTTTGTGAAAAAGGTCTCCTTTTGGTAACTATTACGATTCCTGAAATGGAGGTAACTTTTACCTTTTCCTTTTCAATAGATTTTGTGGTAGTGATTTCATTTATTTCCTGGGCTGGTTATTTCTTTTAGTTATCTATTTGCTATTTTATCCAACAAAAATGTTTCCAATTGATATTGGATTTTACAGCATATTCTTTGGCCTTTCCTGTTACGGATGATTATTCCACGGTCCTACACTGGTGCTGTGGCCACGGTAAAAATTCTATTCCTAGTATATATCTTCTGTTGGGAATTTCAGCTGGATTCTCAAATACTTGTCTAGATTTATTTTATCCATCCATGTTGTAAGACTGACCAATTTTATATATGCATGGTCTGAGAAAGTGAAGTCTTATTTATTATTGCAGAAGTTTCCTTGGCAAATTAGAAAACATGATTACTACTTGTACAGGTTTGCAGGTGCATCTCAGAATTGTGGCGGCATCGATCGTATGGCAATGATATGTTGACTGAGTGTAAAACCCGTCCTGATATACCAACTGCTGAGGTAGGATCTCTTTCATAGTTTTATTTTACTTTTTTTAATTACTTGTACTTTCATTTATTTAAAGTCATTATGTGCTACATTCAGTACATATCACTTGGTTAAAGAATTGATGGTTGATATAGGAACTTCTTGCTCGTTTGGTGGTGCTTATGCATGATCCTCTGTCAAGGGAGCAATTGGCCACCCAAATTTTGACAGTGAGCCCATAACATCCTTGAGTATTGCGAATTTTTGTTTTCGAATTGTTCTTTGATGAGTTCTCATATAGAGATTTTTTCTGCATGTTGTAAGATTCCATGCCAGTGGGTCTGGGAATTGGGAAATATTGTTTTATGATGTTGCAATGCTCTATCTACTAACATTGAGTCATTGACTAATCTTTAATTAGTTTCGGCTAAAACCTGAAGATGTTTACACATTTGTCATTATGTTTCCTAACTGGTATCTGGAACTACATTTTGCTTTCAAAATCTGCTTTACAAAGTTTACTGAAGATTATTATGTGATTTTTTCTTGGTATCAATGACCTGGATCTTTTTTATTTGGATGCACACATTTCCTGGATGACATGTCTAATGCATTTTTTTTGTAGGTTCTTTGTCTTCTAGCACCCCTATTTCCAAAAACTATCAATTTGTTCTGGCAAGATGAGGTAACATTTTGTGCTAAAATATTTATGTTATCTGATTAAAATCTTAAGCTCTTGCCTTTTGTTAAAGGTTAAGAATCAGTCAAGTTTTCATTATAATTATTATTGAAGTATGTCATGTGATTCTTATACGAGTAAATGTTGAAGTTTTTGCATTCTCATCTCTTACTCTTACATCTGTTGATATGAATATTGAGAGATCATTACATTTGGTAGTTCTTGTGGACTTTCTGATGTTTGATAAAATTTTTGCTGAAGCGAACAGTTTAGCATCTCTGACCAAAACAGCAACATAGTTTTGTATCTGATATTTCTTCATATTTCTGTATATGTTTTTGATAATTCAGCTTAAGCTATATTTTCTCATACTGCTACATTTTATCAGTTACATACAACTTACCAGGGATGGACCCATGTGTTGGGTTATGTAGGCATATGCCCCCACTTAATTTTTAGATGTGTTGATAGTATCATAATATTAATTTATTAATTATTGTAAATTTTTAATTTTTCCCCCACAAATTAAAATTAGTTTTCATATAAAGTAAAAAACATTATCTTGCCCCCACTTCTCACATTTTCTAGGTGCGTCACTGCAACCAACAAGTTAGAGATGGTTATTGTAAATCAAAATGTAATTAATTTGTGTATTTTGGTAAGCTCTAGATTCCAAAGATGAAGGCATATGTTAGTGATACAGAAGACTTGAAACAAGATCCCTCATATCAAGAAACTTGGGACGACATGATAATCAATGTGAGTATGTTTAACATGTTTGACTTGGAAAACATCCTATCTTCCCCTTGTTTTGGACCTTATGGTGTTATGATTTGTAAGAAGTACATGCCATGTAGTCAAACTTCCTTGATAAATCACGAGCTGTGTTTATTCAAGTGGTTGGAATTCTTTAATTTGCTTGCAGTTCAAAATTTTCTCCTATTAGGTTACTGTGAACTACAAAATAATAGTGTTGCTGAAGTTATCAAATGTTTCTGCAATTGGCATGGTTGCTAAAAAATGATGCATTGATTGATAGGTAAATTAATTCTGCAAATCTAATTCAACTCATTCTGTTGTGCTAGACATTATGCCAAATAGTTGAGACTTTTTAGTTTGCAGTTCAAAAATTTCTTAAATTAGGTTAATGTGAACAACAAAATAATTGTGTTATTGAAGTTTTCAAATGTTTCTGAAATTGGTATGGTTGCTAAAGAATGCACACTGATTGATAGGTAAATTAATTCTACAAATCTAATTCAACTCATTCTGATGTGCTAGACATTATGCCAAGTAATTGAGATTCTTTAATTTGTTTGCAGTTTAAAAATGTCTTAAATTAGGTTAATGTGAATGTTGAGAGAGTGAGAATATGAGAGAGCACATATGAATTCCGTGTCTTGGATCACAACGGAGCTATTGTACGTACATGATTACAGATAAGATAATACAAATATCTAACAAGATAAAAAACAAACTAATCTAATCTAATAAATTAGAGATAACTCTATCTACAAACTAATCTAATCTAATTAATTAGAGATAACTTATCTTTAATTTTAACGGTGAATGACAAAATAAGTGTTGCTGAAGTTGTCAAACGATTCTGAAATCGGCGTGGTTGCTAAAAAATGATACAATAATTGATAGGTATTTTAATTAATGCAAATCTAATTCAATTCATTCTGATGTGCTAGACATTATGCCAAGTATGAAATCTGAACATCTTTCTGAACATCTTTCGGCAAGAAGTTTTTTATAGCTTCTCTTTATTCTTGTGTTGCAGTTTCTATCAGAATCTTTGGATGTGATTCAAGATGCGGATTGGGTTATGTCTCTTGGAAATGTTTTTGCCAAACATTATGAACTTTATGCCTCTGATGATCAACATGCTGCACTTCTTCACCGGTATCAGTGCTATAACCTAAAGTGTTCTTTGATTGATGCAAGAGAAACATAATTTGTTACATATTCCTTTCTGTTGCATGGGAAGTTGTTTGCTTCATGGTTTATGTTATCTAACAAAAATGAGACAAATGAAATTGTATTTGTACAAGGTAAGATGTAGGTTTGCTACAGAGTTTGAAATTATTAATTGATGATCTTGATTTGTCTGTTCCAGTGCTTTTTTGTTTTTGATGTTTATTTTAAGGAATCATATGGGGAAAGATTTTATAGAGGAATAAACACAAGGGAAAGGCAGTGCCTGTGTGTGTGTTAATAAGAGAAAAAATTCTTTTTAGAGAAGATGACTATTGAAGTTGTGGGGTTTTAAGTACAAAGGGAAGAGATTGAGAGAAAGTAGATTTTGAGTAATGATCTGTGTAAGGAAATGTACAATGTATTGATGTGTATATAGATATACAGAAAGGAGAGTTACTGAATTGTGTGTCAAATGCAGACCACAGAATGTGTATTTATAATGCAAATACAATAGTGTACTACAGGAAAAAATCAATCACAATTAGAAAATAAATAATCAGAAACTAATCTATGGAATCAATACATAATTAGTAGATTAAAAACAGGTAAGCTACTGATAATCCTAAATATTGAGATAATTACTCAATTAATACATAATTACTAAATTGATTCTAACAAATATTTACATTCTAACATAGAACACTACCCTTGTTAGTGTTAATGATAATCCTAAATATTGAAATAAAGAAGATGCTTACTAATCATAAGAGATTATTAAAAATAGGGAAGCTATTATGATAATCCTTTCCTTTTCCCTAAACCAATGAAGCTTGTCAACAAAAATTAGTACAAAGGACCTTGGGAAAACCCAGCACTGAACAAAAAGTGCCGAAGATAGAATTAAAGAAACAGCTGGAGAACAGTGTATGAATAAATGGGGAACCAACTCCTTGCATCACAATATATTAAGTTAATGCGGCCCTTGTAAGTTGTAAAAGTAAATAATTAGTCATGTGTTTTTTAGGAGTCTACTGAAGTACGTGATTACAAGTGACTAAAACAAAGTTGAGCAAATGACCTTAACCTTTAATGCAGTTCTGTATTACTCCAAATCTGTACTTAAGGGCTCCTGGGCTCATCTACCGCAGTATTTGTTTCCAACTTTTTTGGCACAACAACCATGGATTCTCCAATTTGGTTCCCTCTATGCCTGCTGTCTGAAATTCCAAATGCCCATTATTTAAAACTGGAAAAGGTGTGAAAAACAATGTTGAACTTGAACACAGGTGCTTGGGAATTCTGCTTCAAAAGATTAATGACAGAGCTTATGTCCATGATAAAATAGATTGGATGTATAAGCAGGCAAACATTGCTATTCCAACAAATAGACTTGGGTTGGCAAAAGCAATGGGATTGGTAATTTAGTCTCTTTGTATTTTATTTATTTATTTATTTTGATTTTGATTTTGTTGGATGCATTTACTTTTCTATTGCTTTTTAACTTACTTTCTATTTATTAAGGTTGCTGCATCCCACTTGGATACAGTGTTGGAGAAGCTGAAGGATATCTTAGACAATGTTGGACAAAGCATATTTCAGAGGTTTATGCTAGACTTTTAGGACTGAGTGTATACACTTTTCTTTTTGGATAATTTATCAGCTCACATCAACGCTTTTAGTGAATTAATATTGAACATAGTTTATTGACAAATTATAATTGTCTTTTTTTCTAATTCTCCCCATTGTGCTCCACTAAGGTTTGAATGTCAGAATTTTTAATTGATATGGTGTTCTATACTGTCTCGTATCTGGTAAAATGTTATTTGATGAAGTATTAATACTTGGATCATGTTGTCACTTGTCACACTCACGATGAATTTGCATCCTCTCCTTTTTTATGATATTAATTTGAATGGATATCAGAAACAGAGAGGATGAATACATAGATCCTCCTTAGTACAAAATAGAGGTCACTACTTCCTTCCTTCCCAAATCCTTACTCAATCAACAACCCACTAGGGTTCGCATAGTGGGTGGGGGATTTGGGTAATCATTTTGAGATTCTAGGTTCAAACCCCACCTTTTATAGCTTTCCTTGTAAACCAAAAAATCCTTACTCAATCCAATCACTCAATGCACATCTCCAAGTCCCTTTCCTTCTCTTTATTCTTATCTCCTATCTGTTTCTCCCTTGCTTTCAGATTGTCAAGGTTGTTACAGCCCAAATCCCCATTCTGTCCCTTACCAGTTACCACATTATACTCACTGTTTGAGACTCTACCTGGCCTTCCTTTAAGACTGTTTCTGTTTTAACTTTAAGATTCAATTAGATTTAGAATTTGTCTTAACTATTTGTGTATTTTGTGTTTTCGAATGATAAGTTTGCATCAGAACATCAAAAGAGTGCCATAACTTACTATTTGAAAACTTCTTTTCCTTTTCCTTTTCTAAGCTTCAATTAGATTTGGACATTGTTTGACCAGTTTGTAGCTTTCATTTGTTGCAGGATACTGTCATTGTTCTCTGATAATTTCAGAACAGAAGAGTCTGATGACATTCATGCTGCTTTAGCTCTAATGTATGGATATGCTGCCAAGTATGCCCCATCAACAGTTATTGAAGCCAGAATAAATGCCCTTGTTGTAGGTCATCTTTTTTCTCTGCTTTTGGTTTGGTATTTATACAATAATATTTCCTTTGTTATGCTTTATTTCTGACCAGATACTAAATGAATAGAAAAGGTTGTTTGGATTTTGGAAATTTGATCCATTATCACTTTTTTTATACAGATTTAATGAATAACGTATCAAAAGCTTTTAGAACCAACAAAAGATAAAAGGTGTTCAGAATGATTATTTAAACAAAACAAAAAGTGTTTAGAAAAAAAATCAAAACAAAAGTTTATTACAGTTTTGCCATAGATAAGAACATCCTGTGTTTTCAATGAAGTCAGTTTGTATATTATTGGGTTGTTGTACACCAAAGATACATATAATATAGTTATGATGTAGCCTTTAGTTGGCGAAGATTGAACCCAAGTGGTAGGAGTGGCCCTTTCTAGAGTTTTAGTGCATTTTTCGGTCTTTTCGAAAGGATTTCTGTTTTGAAATAAGGAAGAAAAAGAGGCCTTAGTAGAGTAGTACTATCTTTGTCCCTTACTATAAGACCCTTTCCAGAAATTTTTTTTTCTTCAATATAAGACCATATTTCAAATTTTCATGTCATTAATTATTTTTTAACCAAAATATCCTTATTAATATATAATTTTTATTGGAATCAAAATAAAACTAAATGAGATATATCAATTAGATCATTTCTCTCTGCTATGGTGGGTAATAAGTGGAGAGAGAATAAATAGGGAAAGTAGAATGATGAGTCCTAATAACATAGGAGTAATTTTAGAGAATTACTATTAATTTAAAACAAATTTAATGACTTTAACCAAATTAACCAACTTCCCAAATACACGTGAATCAGATAAAAAGATCTTATATTAAGGGACGTAGGTAGTATTAAATATCGAGGCTTGATGTCCAAAGGGAGGATGTTAGACATCTCTTGCCAAAACCTAATGGGTGGCTAATGAGGTCACTCCATCGTTAATGGGGTAGGCTACTTGTATATATCATCAATAAGATGCGACTCATGACTTAAGGTTCAAACAAAATAAGTTTATAAACTAGTTGTTCTTTGTAGATTGAGACTGGTTTTTGGGAATTCCTTGGAGGACTTAGAAAAATTATCATACATATAAACTGTCAAAAGCAGAGAGACTATGTAGGGATAGATGAGTAACGATAACATTTTTTTAGAAATGTTTATTACAATTTTTCCATTTATTAAAAAAATTATCTTTAGCTGTTTACCTTGTTTTAATAATTTCAGAGAACAAAAAAGAGAAAACATAATTATAGAGGTTATGTATTTTCTGTTTGTTAAACAAATATAAAGAACTGTTATATTTATACGGTGAGAACAATCTTCTAAAAACTAAAGTTTGAGAAATAGTCTGAAGTAGAACCTACTTTCCAATTTATGTTAAAATTATGCATGAAAGCTGTCTTCTTGTTTTCTGCATAAATCTATTGTTAAAATTATGCATGAAAGCTACAAAGTGGTTAGATAAGTGAAGGTTGGGTATCTCCCTTCCTGTTAATTTATTATTCTTTTGGTTATTTGCTTTTATGTTGGGCAAAGTTGATTTGATTGTATTATTTAGGGCACCAACATGCTCTCACGGCTTCTCCATGTGCGTCACCCTAGAGCAAAGCAAGCTGTCATCACAGCAATTGATTTACTAGGTTTGTATCTTTTCAAATTTAATTATCATTGGTTCTTCGTTATATTTTTGATTTTGTTGCTTCTGCTGTTACTATTGTCATCAAAACTTCTTTTTAATGCTTGTATCTTGTCTGTTCTTTGAAAAATTTAGGTTTAATTGTACTCAAGAGTCCGCCGACTATAGTGCTTCTGTGAATTTCATCCCACAATTTCTTACAAGTGTGTGAATGTTGTTCCTCCATTGATTTTCTGTCAAGTTGTTTAAGTCTAGCGTGGCTGATGATGGGTCACCAAAATCTGGTGACACATTATCAAATTTCTGTTAATAAATTGATGGAAATTATCAGAGAGACAAGATTTGTACCCTTCTAGTTCACGGTTCTTTGGTTTGTGGCTTTGTGCTGGGTTCTCATAATTGGGTCAGTGATGACCTAACTGATGCCAAGTCAAAAAGATGCATTTTTTTCAAAGGACTGGTTAGTGTAATGATAGAAGGAGAGAAGGGAGAGGAAGAGAAAAATTGCATGTCGAAATAAAGAGAGAGAAAACAGAATTCATTAATTGATAAAGTGAGAAGGTACAATTGTTTTATAGAGCTTGACCACTCAGCATCTGCAACAGAATTAGTCAACTTATTATCTATAACTGAACTTTATATTATTATCTCTAATATGTAAGAAAACGTTCTGCCTTAGCATGTGAAAAGAAATCCTATTTATGCTCTTGGGCAATCATAATAACTATTAAAAAGTGATGGACCTAAATCAACCCAAAAACTAACTTATGAGTTTAGGGTTGCCTTATGCCTTATAAGAAGTATTTTGACCATATTCCTAGTCGATATAATATAAGGCTTATCTTAACACCCTCACCCCCCTTACATCTAGGACTGGACTTTTGGTACGTGACGTTTGCAAGACTAGACATTTACGGGTGACTCAACATTCGGACTAGCTAGACATTGAAACCATATTAGAAAATGGAAGGTCTAACTCAACTCGAAAGCTAGCTCATAAGTTAAGGGTTGCCTCAAGCCTTGTTAGGAGTATTTTGGTCATACTCTTATCTGATGTTAGACTTATCATAACATTTTAACAATTAACAATTACTGTTCTCTTCTTGAATGTTAGGAGCTGATTTTTCATTTGCTTCACCTTTTGATGAGAGTTCACCATAACCTAATCTAATTTCAATTCACCATAACCATATTAAAAAATGACAGATTTAACTCAACCTAAAAGTTAGCTCATGAGTTAAGGGTTGTTTCAAGCTTTGTTAGGAGTATTCTGACCATATTCCTAATCCATGAGACATATCTTAACATCTTAAATGTTAGGAGTTGATTTTTAATTTGCTTCACCTTTTGATGAGAGTTCACCACAACCTAATATAATTTCAGTTCAAGAATATATATGAAGGCTGATGCTGATCTTACCGTGGTGTAATTCTAATATTGCAGGTCATGCTGTCATTAATGCTGCTGAAAGTGGTTCACCTTTTCCGTTGAAAAGAAGGGACCAACTCCTTGATTATATTTTAACTTTAATGGGCCGAGATGAGGATGATGGCTTTGCTGATTACAACGAACTTTTGCGTACTCAGGTATTTGAAACTGTGTTATGCTTAAGGGGAAGTCACTTGTTAATTAAATCTGAGAATGAGTTTTCTGATGTGTTTTATTTTATTTAGGCCCTGGCTATAAGTGCCTGCACTACATTGGTCTCTGTGGAACCAAAACTTACGGTTGAAACTAGAAACCATGTAATGAAGGTATGGGCATTTCATTTGATTTACTAAATGTGTATAAAGTGTAATTTGACTTTTCGGTCATCTTAGACTCCTGATGAATTTGACAGGCCACATTGGGGTTCTTTGCTATACCAAATGATCCAGTTGATGTTGTCAATCCCCTTATAGACAACTTGATCACTCTTTTATGTGCAATTCTTCTCACTGGGTAATTTAAGTAAAAGGCTTCATGTTATTTATTCTGCTTAAGTTTTTGGTTTGTTTGTGTTACTTGTCCTTTTGAATATTGTTCACTTTAACTTTGTTGTTTTTCTTATGCTATGCCTTATTGGATTTTCATTGTTCTGCTCATTTTAAAAAAATATTTTCTTTTCCCTGATCTGTTCTAATTTCATTCTACGCTATCACTTATTTAGTTCGGTGTTGGTACCGCATCTTACATGATATGACATGATATCTTTGTCTTTTGTTTCTCTCTTTGTAAACATAACCCATCATTTAATTTATCTGTTTAAAATGTTATTGTTCTTATGCATTATGTCATCCTCTGTATGCAATTTTTTTTATTGTAATTATTATTACACTACTACTAAGTACTGACTATTAAGATGCAATGTATAGTGGAGAGGATGGAAGAAGTCGAGCAGAGCTGCTAATGCTTATCTTGAGGCAAATTGATCAATTTGTTTCTTCCCCTGTTGAGTATCAAAGAAAAAGAGGCTGTCTTGCAGTCGACGAGATGCTTCTAAAATTTCGGATGGTTTGTGTTAGTGGGTATTGTGCACTAGGCTGCCATGGGAGTTGTGCACATAACAAGCAAATTGACCGTACTCTATATGGGAATTTTTCAAAGCTACCATGTAAACATATTTCAGTGGACAAATTTGAATCACTTGTCTTTTTTGTGTTCTGTATCATATTTATTTTTTGTTTCAACTGCCAGCTGCTTTTGTTTTACCAAGCCGGGAAGCTTTGTGTCTAGGAGATAGGGTAATAATGTATCTTCCACGTTGTGCGGACACAAATTCTGAAGTCAGAAAACTATCAGCACAAGTAAGTAGTACCTGAGGCTGAGTAGTCTAGTTCCTGAAAAAAAAGGCACAACCTTTCCTTACAGTTCAGGAATGTTATATGGTCTATAAAATACATGCTCTTTTCTATAGCGATGAAATTGCTGTCTTGTTCTTTAATAGTCTAGTTATTTGGTTTTTGTGCAGATTCTTGATCTACTCTTCAGCATCTCTCTTTCACTTCCAAGACCTGCTGTTTCAGTTACTTCTGCTGAAGATATAGAATTATCATACAGTGCTTTATCCTCTCTCGAGGATGTTATAGCCATATTGAGGAATGTGAGTACACTGATCTATTTCCTTCCTTCTTGTTCTCTCTTTCTCTGGTTTCCCATCTTTCTTCCATTTGATAGTT
This sequence comes from Clitoria ternatea, assembly GCA_037962975.1. Taxonomy (NCBI): domain Eukaryota; kingdom Viridiplantae; phylum Streptophyta; class Magnoliopsida; order Fabales; family Fabaceae; genus Clitoria; species Clitoria ternatea. Next base: position 18,681,341 of record CM075673.1, on the reverse strand, counting down.
GCAAAAGTAAAAAATGAGACCAATATCTTGGTTTTCATGTACAGGATACTTCTATTGATCCATCAGAAGTTTTCAACAGGATTGTTTCCTCCCTCTGCATTTTGTTGACAAAGGACGAGGCAATTCTCTTTGATTCTGTGTTTGTGTTTGTCTCTGTGCGTTTTCATGCTTAAGCTGTGACTGACATCTATGTTGGCACTCATGTCCAGCTGGTTGCTACACTGCATGGTTGCTCAGGGGCTATATGTGATAAGATCAAGCAATCAGCTGAAGGGGCTATTCAAGCTGTTGTTGAGTTTGTTACAAAGAGAGGGAGAGAACTCACTGAGATTGATATCTCAAGGTTTAAAGTGTAGTTTATATACTGTTGTTATGCTACCTAAGAAGCGAGCTTCATTGATATTGTCTTTTGACCTGGTAGTATTTGTGGGTAAGTTATGGTGACATTTAATGTATTTTCTTACAGGACAACACAATCATTGATCTCTGCCACTGTGCATGCAACTGATAAGCATTTGCGTGTGGAAACTCTTGGTGCTGTATCCTGTTTATCAATAAATGTATATCTGATCAACTGTGAAAACGGGTATCTGTCATTTTTACATTATCTGAAGATTATTGTTGTTTCCCTCTCCTCCCTATCCCTCTTTCTGTATATATTGTTTCCAAGCTGTTTTCCTCTGGCAAATTCATCCTTTACTGGCTAAAGATTTCTTCTCTGGCTGAAAACACGAGCCCAAAAACTGTTTTCGATGAAGTCCTGGCTACTGCTGGAAGGGATACAGTCACAAAGGATATATCTAGGCTACGTGGTGGATGGCCCATGCAGGATGCATTCTATGTAAGTCATCATTTTCAGCAAGAACTTTTCTCTACTCTTGTAGAGATCTTTCCCTGTTCAATTAATCTATACTTGATTTGCTTGCAGTAAAGTAGTAAGCATTATTAGATAGACAGAAAAAAGGACCCTGAAACTTGTTGCAGTCTATGTTGCACAGAAAAAGGACTCGGAAGTGTATGTTTACAGAGACAGTTTGAGAAGCTAAGACAGTCAGACAGGACTGTCAGAGTGATGGCAATTCTATCACGTAGTTAGATTGGTAGTTAAATAAAGATAAGTTTTATGGTTAGGGAATATGCCAAAAGATATTGTCAGCAGAACTGAGTCTGATGTTAGAATCAGAGAGAATGAGAAAGTAGGAGAAAATCTGAGAGAAACTGAGAATTGGGATATTTCATTATTATTTGAATTTACTTTACAACCAACATTTATGTTGGTGCAGAATCTAACCACCTAACTATTAAGCCAACTAAGGCTATATTCATGGCACTCATACAAAGTACTCTATCATTTGGGAAGTCATTGAGACGGGATCCTTGTAAAGAAATAGTCTCCTGATTTGTTAGCCCTCCAATAACAGATGAACTGTTCTTTCGTCACTTCTTCATTTTATTACTCCATTTTGCTCCCTATAAGGATTTCCTTTGCTTTGGAACCCTAATGGGTATTGGATGTCATTGGAATCAAGGGTTTCAAATTTGAGAGTCTGTATTAAATGTGAGCTCATGGATTGGTTGTAGACGTGGACACAAATTTACATGTTATTGGTAACCCACTGCATTTTGGGAAATAATCACATGAACCACCACTCTCTGACAAGAACAGCTGAATATAATTTTATGACATCACATGTATGTTGATAACATGTAAATTCTGTGTCTAAAATGATATTAAATGTTGAGTGATTGTGCTGTTTTATTATCCATTCTGTAATAATTGGTGTCTACTTTTGAGACTGATTTTTACAAAATTACCTTATAGTTATGATTTACCAGTTTCTTTCTACTTGCATTATTGTTGATATGGTTTCCTGTTTCTTTCTACTTGCCTTTCTCTTGCTCTGTTACTTCTTGTCAAGAACCAATCCTAGAAGCTTAAGCTGCTAGGTGAAGACAGGAATTTTTAAACATGCATCTCTAGCATGCCCTTAATATAAGATCCCTTTGGGATGGAAGCATGGACAATGCATAGGCACACCCACTTCATGGTTAAATTCAACCATTATTAGAAGAATGAGTGCAACATGGATTGAACTCTAGACCACTTGGTCATAGGGGCCCTTAAGCTATTAGGTTGAGAGACACTAGTGATTTTAATTGTCATATTTCATCAACAGAGTAACATTCCTATTCTTCAAATACCAATATATGCTGTTTTTTGACTTTCATGTTGTCATCTGACTTCTAGTTTAAGAATGTTTTTTAAATAATTTATTGATTTATATGGTACGATTATTTTCCAGGCATTTTCTCAGCACTTGGCGCTGTCGGTTTTGTTTCTAGAACACGTGATATCTGTCCTTAGCCAGATTCCTATCCTTAAAGTTGATGTGGACAGAGTAGAGGATAGCCAGGTTGACAGTCATACAGAAGATGGCAAACTGCAAGCTGCAATTTTCGCTCTTACTTCTTTCTTCAGGTCTGTATTATCAGCCATTCTGAATTTTAGATATATAAATGATCCAACAAATTTACAAATATTTGTTTAATGCAGAGGTGGGGGAAGGGTTGGAAAAAGGGCTGTTGAACAAAACTACGCTTCTGTTCTTTCTGAACTTACACTGCAACTTGGAAGCTGTCATGGTTTAACCTACTCTGGTCAGCATGAACCATTGCGGTGAGGATCTAGTATTATTATTTTCATGTTGGCATCCACATTTATGCTCATGTAAAATATGTCTGTATTTTATTTTGTTTTACTAATAAATAATATTTTTAAATCTAAATGTTAAATATAATTAATAAATTACAGGCAATTTGTATATGAGTTGGAGTACCTTTGTACTCCCAATATTGAAGTTTTGGCTTATCAATTTTATTTTACTTTTGGCTTAAATATAAAATTAGCCCTTAAAAAGTCCAAAATTAAGGTTAACCTCCCTAAGAATTTTTTTAAGATTTAGCCCCTGAAATATTTTTTTGTTAGGATTAGGCCCCATCATTAACTTTCCGTCTATTTAGTGCTGAAGTGACTAACAGTCAGCCATTGACATGTATAATTTTTTTTTCTTAAATGCAAAATTAGCTCCTAAAAAAGTTCAAAGTTAAGATTACCCCGAAGAAACTTTCTTTTAGTGTTTAGCCACTGAAATATTTTTTTGTTAGGATTAAACTTCGACATTAACTTTCGTCTTAAGGACCCAACATTGGCATGTGTATTTAATTAATTAATTTATTTATTATTTTAATTTGTCACTTAAGCCATATTAGCCTCTTTTTCTTCTCCCACTCGTCTCCCCTTTCTCCCATGTCCCGTGGTTCATTTGGTGGCGTCATCCATGCAGTGTAGGTGATGTAAACGTAAAAACCATAAAGAACCAGCCATCACACATCTTCAATTGTGCTATTCATCTTTGGCGCTGCAACGAACTTTTGTTTGCATAACCTACACCGCATCGATGAGGCCACCAAATGAACCATGGGTTAGAGAGGGAAAAGGGATGTGAGTAAGGGAAGATGAGGGAAGATTGAAAAAAAAGAAGAACACGATAAACAGAGGCGACGGGAAGAAAAAAGGAAAAGTAATAAAAATGTGAAAGAGGATGAATAGGGCTTAAGTGACAATTAAATAAATAAATAAAGACACAATCAATACTTAATTAATGAAAAGTTAACAACATGCTTAATTCTAACAAAAAAAAAATATTTCAACGGCTAAAACCTAAGAAAATTTCTGAGGGTTGATCTTAATTTTGAACTTTTTTAGAGGTTAATTTATATTTCAACCAAAAAACTTACACATGTCAGTGCTAAGGTGGTTAACTGTTGGCCACCTCAGCATTTAATAGCAATGCCTAATCTTAACAATAAAATGTTTCAAGAGTTAAATCCTAGAAGAAAATTTCTTAGGGTGTTTGTCCTAATTTTAAACTTTTTTAGGGGCTAATTTTATATTTAAGCCTTTATTTTTAAATGGTATGTTTTGAAATGTTAAGTGGATGTTATTTTTGGTTTGAGTGAAACAAGGGAGATATTTAAATCTGTAAGTAAACCCCAATTTGAGTTTTTATGTTCAGGCCCCACCACCATTCATTTTGTGGGACACGGAAGTTTAGGCATATGGTTTAGTTGGTGTCTGTAGGAGATGAATTTACCGAAGAAACTGAAGTCAGGGCCATATGTATAAAGTAAACATGAAATTTGTGAACAAAATTTTATTATTATTATTACTCATAAATATGCACATGCAACTGCCCAGTCTGCACTTGTGAATCCGATGTTTAATTCCTCTTTTATTTTTTGTGCAGGAATCTTCTTACTGCATTTCAGGCATTTTGTGAATGTGTTGGTGACCTTGAGATGGGCAAGGTATACAAACATAAAATTGCTCAATTTTACAGATGTAAGATATGGTCTTTGTAAGACAATCAATATAGAAATATTTCTTTATCCAGATTTTAGCTAGAGATGGAGAACTATCTGAAAATGAGAGGTGGATTAGTCTTATTGGAGACATAGCAGGCTGCATATCTATTAAACGACCAAAAGAGGTAATATGATTTCAAATATACTCCTACCGTTAGATATATGCATTAGTTATATGGTCAGATGAATGCATAATTTTGTTACCAGAAAAGAAAAATACTGATAAGATATTGGAGTACCTTCAGTATACATTTACGAGATTGTAGATTTCATGATTTTAAGTTTCCTTTTCATTTCTCAAAATTTGCTGACAGCTCAAAGCTTATAGTTTTAGGATACTATTGACATACTCTTTGATCAAGTGGTTAGGAGTTCAATCCTTGCTGCCACTATTGTGTTAGGAGTAAGCATGTTGGATATATGAAAATATGAATCATAACCACATTTTAATCTTCTCTTAACAGCTTAAGCCTTTTTACACTTTTTTTAAAAAACTTTACAGAAAGTTATGTCAGTTACGCTAGTTGATTGTGTAAGTCTGTTGATAATTTAGGTTTACATTGTTCAGTTATAAGGAACATGTGGATTAGACTGTTTGAGCAGGGGCCAGGGGTCTGCAATGTATATTTCTTTGATTTGATCCTGTTTGAGCCTTTGTATGTGAGGAAGGTTTGTAGGCTAATGAAGCATTTTGCTGATGGAATGAAATACTTTAGTTTTCCAGAATCAGTTTTTACGTATGTTGGCTTAGGATAAGTTATTTTGGCATCAGTTTAAAATGAATGTTTTGGCCAATTGTTTAGAACACCACCAATATCATGAATGAAGTGGTCCGTTAGATTGATGTCAATTTGTCAGTCAGTTTTTCACTTTTTTCTCTTTTTCCATAGGATATAAATGACCTTCTTGTGGCTCCACGCATCACCTCCCTACATTATCTCCAATGCAAATAATGTATTGATTGATGTTTGGGCTACGGAATAAAATGCTTCAAATGAGTGAAACAACCTGTGTTACGGCCAGAAGTGATTGCAGTGTTGTTTTACTTTGAGAATGTGTTGCATTTGACCTTCTGCTTTATCATTTTATACTAATAAGGAAGAAAAAGATGTATCATTGGAGATCAATTTCTTTCCTTGAGAGCTAGTTGGTTGATGTTGTATGCTTTGTGGACACAATTGCTCCTAAGAATGACAAGAAATAACTGTTATGTTGTTCTCATTATTGAAAGTTTTGACAGATTTCCATGTCTTGCTGTAAACATAGGTACAAAATATTTGTCTATTTTTGAAAAATTCGTTGGATCGACCCCAGAAACACCAAAGGGAAGCTGCAGCTGCTGCATTGTCAGAATTTGTTCGTTACAGGTGTGTATAGAATGACATGTCGAATAAGTTGCCTCCCATTGATTTGCAATACTTTATTAGGGTCCATTTGCTTGATCTATTTTTGAAGAAATAGTTCTATTTCAATTCAAAATATTTTTAAAACATTTATAATTTACATAAATTTTTAAAATAAAATAACAATAAATGCCATTTTAATGCTTTTTCAGAAACAAAGAACTGCCAACTTATGAAAACAAGCTCCAAAACAATCAGTATCACTGAATCACCCTTTCTCTAAAGTAACTTAAACAAAAGGGCCTTAAATTTTGGATGTTTATGCAGAAACATGACATGTTTACTTTTCAGTTGTGCTATCAGGTTGCATTTTTGTTTACAAACAAGAAAAATAATTTTCAGGAAGTGTTTCTAGTTCTTGAGGTCAAATCTGACCCCAATTTTATACCTTGGTCTTGGACGTGCTTGTTAAGCATATCCAAAGTTTGGTGCCATGACCATGATGTATGTTTTTTGTAGATGACAGTCTTAATTAGAGTCGAGAGAGGAAAAACTGGAATTTATGGATATGGACGCAAGCTTTAGGGAAGTACACGGCTTTCAATTAAGTACGTGCGAGAGGGAGTACATGCAATATAAGCTTCATAGTCGTCATATCAATCCTAGCTTAGAAACTAAAATTGAAGGTCAAATGGTACATTAAGTCACATGATTTAGGTATCTTGCTCATACTGAACAATAGAAAAATAGAGGGGGTGTAAACCCCAAGATGCATGTAGGGTGAGTGAAATGGAGGGGTGTCTCAAGGGTTATAGTTGATCACAAGGCCCTGCTCAAGCTTAAGGAAAATTTGCCACACAGCTTTAAGACCTCTGGTGTCGTATAGAATTGAGTGTTCAGAAGTAAAAAGCCAATAACAGAATAAATTCAATGTAGTAGATGTGAGAATGTTGTGTTGGATGAGTAGATGTATTAACCTATATTGGATTTGGAACGAGGGCATAGGAGAACTATCCGTATTGTAGAAAAATGGTAGAATCTCACAGTAGGTTGTTTGGGCATGTGTAGACTGTAGAGAGGATTGGTAGAAGCTCCAATCAGAAGATTAGATCAAGTGGAGGTTTGCACTATCAGTAGAGCTAGATGGGGGGAATAAGAAAAGTTGTAAGTGAAACCATTAAAAGGTATTTAGAGGTCAGTGGTTTATCTATGAACATGATTGACTATAGAACATTATGCCAGTATTTGATCCATCTAGCCAACCTACCTAGCCTTGTGGGAAAATGGCTTGGTGGTTGTTGTACAATTTATACTAGGTACTAAGGGTCTATATTTGTTATGTATGTCCATAACCAATTACTTTCAATTATTGAATGATACATAGGTGATGTTAACTTCTTAGTCTATCTCGCCTTGTTTAGTTCCTGTTATAAATATAAAATCATGTGATCCCCTACTTTAATAGTTGAAGGTTTTGGGTGAGTTGTAGCCTGCTTGTCTTCCTTTTTATTTACGGCAGACAGCAAAACTTTTAGCTGCCCCCAAATGGTCAGTTGGAGTGCTTCCAACACTAAAACTGTCGTAGCATTGATTGTTGACATGGAACAGATTTCGACAACCAAGTAGTTTGGAATTTTTATTTAGAAGACTCAGTTATTGACAATGTTTCACTTTAACAATTAAATATTGCAGTATCAATAATTTTCTTAACATTTTGTGACTTACACAGTGGTGGACTTGGTTCACTTTTGGAGCAAATGGTTGAGGTTTTATGTCGTCATGTATCGGATGAGTCTTCAACTGTTCGGCGATTATGTTTGCGAGGATTAGTACAGGTCTTGTGTTTCAACCTACTATATCTTGTCATGAATGAACTAACCATGTTACTTCATTTTCATTTATTATGATGTTAACATGAATTAACCATTTTAAATACTTGATTGCTTACCAATTCTCTGCTCTTTTTTTTAAATGATTGATTTCCCTACCCGGGGAATCTGCGTCTGGTCACATAACTTCTTTGTTTATTTATCTTGCTATTAGGATTAGCTTTTAGTTTGAAGTATTGATGTTTAAAAATTTTATATAGACTATTCTACATCAAACAAACTGCAAAATTACTTTCATTATTCATAAGCTTATTTATTTAATCTATTGCAATCTCAGTAAGGCATGTATATGTGATAATTGTGCATATGATATCATCATTGAATTGTGCGCGCGCAGATGTGTTTAGATTTTTAATTCTTCTATTGGGAGCAGATCTCCATACCCTTCTATTCTTCCGTATGCTTCTAATTTTTAATTCATATCCAAATATTGAGTTGCAGATTCCATTGATTCATATTCTGAAGTATACAACTCAAGTCTTGGGTGTTATATTAGCTCTGCTTGATGATTCTGATGAATCTGTACAATTAACTGCCGTGTCATGCCTACTGATGGTGAATCTCTTTATCTCCTATGTTTGATTGTGTTTACTTTTCCTTTCCATTCTAAATTCAGCAATTTATTTTGTTGTTTTGCTTGTTGAAGATTCTTGAATCTTCACCTGATGATGCAGTTCAGCCCATTTTGCTTAATCTTTCAATACGGCTTCGAAATCTTCAAGTGAGTTTTACTCTTCTATGTATTGTTTGATTTTGTTTATTTTCTAGGTTCTTAATGTTGATATGATTTGTGACATTTTTCTTCTGTAGATGTGCAATTGGAAATTTTCATTAAGTCTTTACATGCTTAGCTTTATCATGAAGCAAACTGGATTGATTTATTCTAAATTATTTTTAAGAAAATGCCAACTTGTGTCCTGGAGCACTGGTTAAGAAAGCAGAAGTAGAAAGTTTATATTAAAAACATTATTAAAACTCACTTACCCTGAGTTCTAAGCAATTCTACACTATTTCCAATAAAAATTCCACTTTCGATTCCTTAAGCAATGTCTTTAGGACACTGGTTAACAAGACTCTTATTTTTATTGTTGAATTGAGCCTATTAGTTTCTGGAAATAAAAATCTATGTGAAACCTTTCCAGCCGGTTTCAAACTTATTTTTGTTAGCAGTTTGACATTGACAATGGTTTTCAATAGGCTTAAAAAAGGTTTTTTGTTAGAATATGTTCAACCTGTTAAATGTCAGATTTGTTGTAACGAGTTACTGAATAGTAGCTGTTACTGACTCATAAGTGATTAGTGCTGATTAGCTCTAACTTCGTAGTTCCTTCCTATTGTAGACTTATTAGACGCATTGTTTTATTTCAAATCCTCTTATTATCCTATTTGCTATCGTGGTTTAATGGCATCCCATGAAGCACTAACTCTGACACTGGACATGATACCGTTTGACACAGAGACTTTGACACAGCTAACTTCTAAAATATAGAAAACCGGGACACGCATATATGTTTGTATAGAAAGAGTGGGTGAAAGAAAGAAAATATCAAGTAAAATGAAATATGAATAATACAACAAAAAAGTCTAAATTGGTGATCAACATTTGTGTAAGATATAACTTCCTAAATCAAATGTATAAGTTTTATATTTTACCATGATAATGAGCTAAAATATGAGTGTGAAACTTTATATTTAATATTATAACTTTAAGTGTTTTTTTTTTTTGAAAGTTAAAATATATACTTTTAATAAGATTAGTATTTGTCTATCTATATGAAAGTGGTGACTCAAGTTTGCAAGCCGATAAGAATATTTTTTAATTGGATACCTATCGAGAAGTGTCCGACGCATGTCAAAGAAGTGTTGGTGCCGGAAATGTGCCGCAAAGGTGTCCATGCCTCCCCAGTGTTTCTTGCTATATTCCCATGCAACTAGCTGCGCCTACACTGGTTGCAATTTTTGCAAAATTTGGTGACTCATTCTGTGTCCATCCATGTTTTATCATGTGTGTATTTTAGCGTCCTCCATTATGCAGCATGTGCGGTTGTGGTTTCTTTTCCAGTCATTTTTCTGTCAACCCCACAACTATCTTCATTTTCCAACATCACCTCCCTGCTCCTACTCTAGATCAACGAAAAATCTTTGAATTGTAAACTGTTCATGTGACCTATTCCACCCCAGCTTTTTAATCCCTAATCTTGACCCAAAGCAGGATGTCTACTCTAATGCATCTTCCACCATTTGCTTCAACATGTCCCCATGTACAAATTAGTGGGTAGCTGCAATCTAGTTATTGTTATAAGAGCACAGTGATTACGTCTTGTCAGACTAGCCAAGTGTATTACTATCAAGATCAAGCCAATGTGGAAAGAAATTGTTGCTTCTCCCTATAATGTCTTGTGGTTTTCATTATTGTTAAACTTCAACGTAGATATGCTGTGATGTTGGGCCAAGGTCAACCATGCACTCAAATGATGTCAATTGCATGTTCCAAGCTTGTTTTTAACTTAATGGTAATTATTTATTAAGAAACAAGGCATGGATATGTAGTTCTATTTGAATATGCTTGACAGTTTGATCCATTGATGCTCTCATGCCCTCACTGGACACAAAATTCTGTGAGGTTCTTGCTGTTGATCTGCTCTCCATTTGACTTTGTTGAGAGAGTGAGAAGACGAGAGAGTACATATGAATTCTGTGTGTCTTGGATCACAATAAAGCTATTGTATTTGTTGGAAGTCCCACATCCCCTGCCTCATCATATTTCGCATGGTCTAAATACCTGTTGGGCAACTCCAACCATTGTCAATTGGTTTTGGGATGGAACCTTTAACAGTATTTATAGGAGATTGTACATGATTATAGATAAGATAATACAAATATCTAACAAGATAAAAAAAAACAAACTATCTAATTTAATTAATTAGAGATAACTCTATCTACAAACTAATATAATCTAATTAATTAGAGATAACTCTATTTACAAACTAATCTAATTAATTAGAGATAACTCTATCCTTAATTTTAACACTCCCCTTTAAGCTTGGGATATAACAATTCCATTTTTGGATTGCGCTACCTCTATCCCTAAGAAATATTTGAGTTTGCCAAGAAATATTTGGCTCGTGGGACTTATAGAACACCCCCACACTCAAGAATGAAGTGTGGACAACATGGGTGACCCAACAACGGATCTAGAATAAGCTTTGATACCATCTTACATTTGGGTATTGGGCCTAACTCAATCCTAAAAGCTAGCTCATAGGATGAGGATTACCCTCCATCTTATATACTTTTGATTCGTCTTTTCTCTAGTCAATGTGAGACTTTTAACATAATTAGAGATAACTCTATTTACAAACTAATCTAATCTAATTAATTAGTGATAACTCTATCTTTAATTTTAACAGACTTCATGAGAAAAAGAAAGCAAAGTGCAGAGAAAGCTTGGGAAACTCTGTTTTGAAGAATTATTGGTGGCTAAATCCCTAACTAACTGTTTGTAACTGTAACTGAATCCTAATTGTCATTGACCCAGACAGAACTGAATAATAATACAAAAGCAGCAATGGGATAGCTCAATATACTTCAATATTACCCTTTTCCTTTAGCAATGAAAAGCTTATCTAGATTATTAGATTTCTTTGAGGGTTGATGAAAGAGAAGAAAATCATTTAAATGTTGATTCGTATCAGTTGAGTAGTACAATTTAGCCACACGTCACACAATTCAAAGTCATACAATTTATCTAATGTACAAAATGCTGGCTTGCCAAACTAAATCATGCAATTCAAATTGTGAATTGTGTAATTCTAGTAACTGTGGTATCTGAACTGTTTGATGAGACCTTTGTTGATGGGTCTCTTTTCATGGGGTTTTAGAGTTCTGGTAGACTAGAGAGCTGAACCTCAAGACTCTAAGTGGAAGAGGGACTGAATCAGGCAGGCCCTAATTCCAACTTTAAAAGATTGAAATTGTTTCAGTCAATTGCACTCGATATACTTAGGATATATGTTCATCAAAGTATTAACTACAATGTGTTATGTACAAGAATAAATAAAAAGAAGATAGCATTTTTGTTCGAGTTTCTCTTTTCCTTGCTGTGTTTAGGGCACTGAGTCTCTCTTCATGGTGATAGTTTTGTGTTAAGTTAGATGCATGGTGTTATCTATCTTTGGTTTATGGGTTTGGTACTTGTAACTTGCTAAAACTTAAATGAGCGCTTTAATTTGAGGTGAGTGCTAGAGTATTAAGAATATAAAGATTATGATCGAAATCTTTAGATTGTTGATGGGATTAATTTAGTATAAATAGGAGCATTAAGTTAAAATACCTTTTGTTAACTATTGCTGTTGTCATCTCTCTTTCTTCTCTGCGAACACTAAACCTATAAATGATAACAAGGATCCTGAAGCACACTATGTATTTTTCAAAGTTGGAAAATATCTGTATTTCTATGTGCTATAAATTAAGGGTACTTCTTTTTATAATTCTGTTTGCCAATCTAATTCCTGTTTTAAAAGAATTAGAGAACTTTTTGTTAATTAATCTTACTTGGGAAATACTAACACTGTTAATAAAACAGACAAGCATGAATGCAAAAATGCGAGCCAGTTCTTTTGCTGTATTTGGAGCACTAAGCAAATATGGAATTGGGGCACAAAATGAGGCATTTGTCGAGCAGGTATGTTGCTGATTGTGTTTGTACTGTTTTCTTTTCTTCTCTGATTTATGGACTTAAACAAATTGGTAGTTTCAATTTATGGACTAAACAAATTGTTTTAATTAAACAAAATTATACACTGAATTTGGTTAAAGCATACGAAAATAGGTGGGCACTTTTTAAACTTGCTGCTGTTGTATCACTGCTGACTGATGATTCCTTGGCTATACCCATACTAAAGACCAGAGCTAGCTTCAATGCCCCAACATCTCCATCCATCTCAATTAATTTCCGAATAGAGTTGCACTCTTGTATACTTTGTATTGCTACTAGAAAGGATTATACCAACCTGTTTTTGTGACAATTTCTCACTTCACATTCCAATTTAAAGCCAGTGTTTTCCCAATAATTAGATTTGGAAAGTTCAAGCTAGCAACTTCAGAACTTCATTAATTATCAATTTATCATGAACCTGCAAACCAATGCAAACGAAAGCAAAAAGATAATCAGTGTATGGAATTTTGGAAGGTACACATGTGTTGCTATATAACCAGTGTCAGCATATACAAAAATTTCACATATAATTTGCAATATCTTTAACCAAGTTGGCAAGTTTAGCATGTCACTTTCTAAGGTAATATGTCCTTTTGACATTTTGGAGAACCTTTTGATTGCATGATAGGCCAACTAAACTGGTGATGTCATATGTTAGCTTATCTTTTATTTCAGCAAGCTCATTCTATTTAATGTTTGGTTTCTTAAGGTACATGCTGCTGTTCCTCGCCTGCTCCTGCATCTTCATGATGAAGATGTTAGTGTACGATTAGCCTGTCGGGTAATCAGCCACATCTTGGAATTTTCCTGAATTGGTGATCTGTAAAGAAATTTCTAACATTAATCATTTTTTTTAAACATACTGATGGATAGAATACCCTAAAACGTGTTTGCCCATTAATGGAAATTGAAGGATTGCTTGGCCCACTAAACACGCATAATTTCCTTTCTGATCATCGGTATGTTTTGGCAGATCTTACCTAGTTCAGCAGTTATTTTAAAGAATTTTCCTATTTGAAAATATGACAACTGGCTTCTTTTCGTGTTTTTAGAAGTGACTATGAGGACTTCCTTCGAGACATTGCAAAGCAATTTACTCAGCATCTTCCTTCTAGAGTTGATAGTTATATGGCATCAACAGTGCAGGTTCTTATTCACACTTTTCATATAAGATAAAAGCAATCATGGTTAAGCCTTAAACTAAAATTACATGTGTCTGGATCAACTTATTTTGAGACAAAATTCACAAATCTTAATAGAGAATGTCTGAATTCTTTTCAAAGCAGTTTTTTTTCTCAAAAGTAATCAATTCTAACAATGCACTTTTTATGAACAAATCTTTCTCTTTTCAATTCTGAGTCGTAATACTTTTTCCCATTTTAGTGAAAAAAGTAAACTTATTACTTAGTCTCTCACTTTGTTATGATCTGGAGTCTCTCACTTTGTTATGATCTGGTCAATAGGCTTCTTACTTTTAAAAAATTTATGGTGGTTCCTCTCATATGACTTCCATCTGGTTAATAAGTTCTTGATGTTAATTTCTTCATAAAATCGTTAATTTTTGCTTATGTGTCACAAATTTGATGTGTGTTTACATCACATCACACATCACTTAATGTGTGAAGTATTTATTAACCAAATCCTTAATTTGCCTTATCCCTCTCAACTACCACCACCACCCTTCCACCACATCACCTCCACCTTTTTTACTTACCCACCCACAACCACCACCTCTCCCACCATCATCACTTCTACCCATTTTTCTTACCCACCCACACGTGCTTCTGTCTCACTAGTACACTATTGTGTTATTCAAGAATAATATCGAATCCAAATAGAATTTATAAATTGTCTGCCTTCCTCTTGAGAAATAATTATCCATGAAAGCCAACCAACAACAGCAAGAAAAGTAGTTGAACCATTTGATTAGCACAAAACCTTGTTATCAAAATCTCGTCAAATTATCAGTATGAGAAGTAAACTACAAAGTTGTTTTTTGTTGCATGCACACAAATTCAAGAACCTGAACCTCTAGGAGTTAAAAACAATTAGGGATTATGTTAAAGAAATTGAAGATTGACGGTGTTGGTATCATGAATGTGAGGAAGGGGGTTAGGGTTTTAGTGATAGAGATCTCCGAGTAGTTGAGAGAGCTTTTTGCGAGAGGACTCACTGCTAAACATGAAGCAACACATAGTAAGTGATGGAGAAATGAAGTTGGGTAGGTGGGTGGGGGGAAGGGAAATGGGTGGGGTAAATGGTAGTGATGATGAGAGGGATAAGTCAAATTAGGGATTTGATTAATAGGTCTCTCATATTAAGTAAAGTGATGTAACACATGTCAAATTTATGTGACACGTAAGCAAAAATTAACAGTTCTATGAGGAAATTAATGTTAAGGACTATTAACCAAACACAAGTCATATGTAAAGGACCATATGTGAATTTTTAAAAAGTGTTGGACCTATTAACCCGGTCGTAATAAAGTAAGGGACTAACTAATATATTTACTCTTAGGGAAAAGGACTCATGTTTTACATAACATATTCATGTGTTTCTAATGTGGATATTGTCCCTCTTAAGTTTTGTTTTTTAGTTTTTTTCATTTCCTTTTTTAGAGGTTTAGTTGTACTGGGCATCATCATCTTCTCTGCATTTTTTCCTTTAAAACCCCCAAAAATTGATATATTTCTTCTGTTCATATCTTATCCTTCAACTGTGTCTGGCCATTAGTGTGTTTAGGAGTAGGACAGAAACAAGGCTGGATTTATCTGATTCATGCTTACAGTTTTTGTTGGATTTTCTTTTCATGGATTTGCTACTTGATGATTTTTCCAAGGAATAATTCTACAATAAGGAAAGCCATTAGAAACGTCACCCCAGCACTACAGATAATTTTTCCTTCGGTTTTTTATAGGCCTAAAGAGTTTAGTTGTTTACTTTCTTGATGAGGCAGGCTTTTGATGCACCATGGCCCATAATTCAGGCAAATGCTATATACTTCTGCAGCAGCATTCTCTCTCTATCTGACGATCAGCATATTTTAGCTGCCTATCATTCCCAGGTATTTCTGGGATGTGCTTGCAATTTACAGGGAATTTAGTTAAAACAGATGTTTCACCAGAATTGTCTGCATCTTTTAGGTGTTTGGTATGCTGGTGGGAAAAATGAGTCGATCACCTGATGCTGTTGTTAGAGCAACATGTTCTGCGGCTCTGGGCTTGTTGCTGAAATCCTCCAATTCATGTTCGTGGAGAGCAGTTAATCTCGACAGGGTAGACTCACCATTAAGGAACCATGATGTAGAGTTCACGAAAAGCTAGGCAAAACACATGAATCTAGAATCGTGATTAGTCATGAGCTTGAAGCATTTCTTTTTAGAAGCGATTGATTGAATGGATTCTTGAGCTGCTCTGGCTATTTGTGGGGGATCATGTGCAAGTCAACTGGCCATGGGTAGATCCCGTTATCATTCATGAATATGTACAGTGTTGGCTGTTAGCGTCACCTCTTTGTATTCTATCCATTTTTTCCGAGTCTTTGTTGTAAAGCTTGAAATGTACCTTTGATTTTTATTTTTTTTTGTCTTCCATCTTTTTGAATATACATTAATGTTCGTTTCAAACATGTATAAGTTATTGTAATTACATTTGATTAAACTGTTTTCGAAAGAGATTTAACTATTATGTTAGAGATCAGAGATTTGAATGTGTATAGGTTTGCAAGAAATAAAATCCACTTTGGAGGTCTTTTGTCTTGAACTATTTGGTTATAACTAGTAGAACTACATACTTTTAGTTTTACCAGAAGACGACTTTGTATTCCTTTATTTTTTTAATTATTCACTTTCTAAGTCTACAAAGACTTTTTTTTTTGAATATCATGATTCTTTTAATTATGTAATGATTATATTAATGGATTTTTTTAATGTGTCTGCATATTTTAAATAATATAAAAATAATTTTTTATTGAAAATTTTGTTAGACTTTTATTAAAATCAATGGAGGATTATATTATGAACAACTTTCAATAAAATAAATTTACTTTTGTATTGTCTAAAATGTGTCCTGACACATTGAGGAAGGTATGGAGGCGGTGGTGGCCTTTGATGACAAGTTCCACCTATTGTTTCCACATGGTAAAGTTGCGCTCAGTTAATTTCTTTGTGATCACGTGAGTAAACGTGATCGGTTTGATGACAGTAGAAACTGGTGTTGTAGGAGTTCCTGGCAGATACTGCTTGATAGGTTGCATGTCATCAGGCAGAGTTCAAGGCGTCGGCAGTGGAGGACAAGGTTGAGCTTCCATGGATCTATGTAGCTTTGATACCATAATACAAGTAGAGAAATAGAGAGAATTTGAAAGAATTGAATCTAATATGAAATTGAATCTTTCATTAACTAATTATTGAGTATTCTATTTGTAGAATACAAAGTGTACACGAGACGCTAGAGTAAGGTTAACTATGGTTGAGTTAATTGCAAGCTGTTTTTAAGTTGTGGTTAGGTAGTTACAAGAGCACTAACTAATTGATTAGAGTGGTTCTACTGTAGTACTGACCTAGCCTACAATATATACTTTGTATCATTAAAATCAATTTTGAAAAATTTTTGGTTTTGTTTTTTAAGGTTGTTGCATGCCTCTAATTTTTACCTATTTATCTTTTTAATATACTCTTTGTCTTTCTATACGTAATATCATTTTCTAAATTAATGTCTTCTTGATTTAAACAAAAGATAAGGGGTATAATGGCTAAAAAAAGATTTATTTATGTTTTGAAATCTTAAAATGACATATATTTAGAAACAAATCAAACATCCTGATCACTTCGGTATGGGGGACAGAACTTCCACAGGTACCAGGTATCTCACTCTATGTATTATACTGCTTTAGTGAGGATCCAATATTATGTCTATAAGTCCGGTGGGATTAAAAAAGTCTTGTACAATCGTCCAGTCAACATGCTAATATTTTGCATTGATGGACGAAATAGAGTGTCATCTACAACGAGACTTTGACGTGCAATTTAATATCAGGCAGTCAACATAAGAGCTTGAGCAATAGATAAGTGAACGTACCTTAATGACTAGTAAATGCGAGGTATTTATAGAGTTGGGTGGTGTTGAGTCTTATATGGCTTATGCCAGTACTTTTTTGTATAGTACGGGGAAAGGTGACACATGTATGGACATTCCTAACACCCTTAAAGTCGATATGCCTCTACCTTATCATGTATCCTCCCCTTAATATCAGATTCGCAAGATCGTAGTAAGGAGAGTTTCATATAGGTTCCTTCGTGTGTGGGCCCATGCCGATTTATTGGTGGTGAGGTACATCAGGGTATGTTTGCATTTACGATCGGTCTGGCTTTTTGGGAGTCTGGGATGGTATCAGACTCAAATCATTAGTCCCTCATCCTGTTGAAGTGACTTCAGGGTTGCTTCAATGTATTAATGCTTGTTACCAGTGACTTTTTATATGAATCGATGTGCATTAAAATATGCACTAGACAAATAATCGGATGAGTGTTTTTTATATAGTGGGAAGTTTGACAAATATGACGTGTCACGCTCTAATTGTTTGCGGCTTTTCGTTTTCAGTGTAGCTGTCTTAAATTTGAAATGATATACCTGGGTGATGTCATGATTGCGCTATAACGTCTCATGTCCTTTCGCCCTCTAGGCTTTTCTATAAAATAAGGGGCTCATTCCACCAATTCTACACTTCTCTAAAACTCTAGTTTTGCTTCAATATTAGATTTTCCATATTGACTTCTTGGCTCGTGGCAAACAACTCGTGTCATCCCCCAAGGTATCCCCTATATCCCGGTCTTTTAACTTGGCATTTTTTCCAAGTATGCTTTCTTTCTTTAAAATTTAGGATATGGGCGATGGCTACATGAGTGAGAAGTTAGTTGAGATACTCTTTGAGCCACCGTCATGGCCGTCTATGAAACCTCGGTGTAAGTTACAACTTTCACAAATGGACATATGTAGGTTCTTGAGAATAGAGACAAGGGAGTGCATTATGGCCTTGCCAAAGCCTTAATCCTAAGGGATGCCTTCCTCTTCTGAGGTAAAGGGACTTTCTGGTGAGGCCCTACACCGGTATTTAAATAGCCTTTATTTCTTTAAATGATTCTACCTTTTTTTCTAACCAGATTTGTGAGCCAAACCCTAAATCACCTATATCGTCCAGATCCCCTTTCTAGGGCATAGACTCAAGTTCTACCTTCTATCATTCTAATGATATTCCTTTTTATTAGTGTGTGCCCTTTCTTTAACACATTATTTAACCAATGGCATTTGATGGATCCCATCAATCTAAGGCTAGAAGTAAGCAAATAATAATCGATGTGATTCATAGCGGACAACATAAACTAGATTGCTGAGAAGGCTAAAGATCAGTATTTGAGTTCACTTGGAACCGTTGTCTCTTCTTTCCCGTTATGCTGAAGAACATGATGATATATAGTTGGATGAGGTTCCCATCCATGCTTCAACAAAACATAAGGACGATTCTGCCATAATAGCACTAATGAGGCTTAACCGAATTTGTCATGTTCTAGGGTCACATTATGTGTGTGTGTGTTTGTGGAACTTCGTCTCGATGAGTTTGAAATAAGAGAGTTACGATTTTTAGATGTCGTCCTTAGTTAACTTCATATAAACAGTTAGGGGTTGATATTTTCCCTTGAAGTTTTAGGAAGGCTTTTCCATTTCAAACCCATCGTAGCAATGTTTTCTCAATATGCTCACATATTAAAAAAGGGTAACCTAGATGGTGGGTTAAGTTTCACATATATTGGTTTTTGTTTTATTTTCTTTTCTAACAATTAGGTTTTATTTCCAGCACGTAGGTAGCACGGGAGCAGTGGGCCTTAACGTTTTGCTGGCTCGGGTGAGGAATGTGAACCTCGGGGAAAAATCTACTAAGAACCCGGTCTTCTAGGTTGTTAAGAAGAAAAAGACTGTAAGCTTTCCATTGGGAAAAAGCTTATGAGGTTTAAAAGAAAAGAAGATTTGCCTTGGAGAAGATGAGGCGTCATTGTAATGCTAGCAAGGGTTCCAGTCTAAAAAAAAAGAGGCGTGTTGTCTCTAGAAAATTACAAGAACTTGAGAACCTTAGGGACAAGGGAAAGAAGAAGGTGACTGAATTGGAGGAGTCTATTTCGGTTCAAGTGACATTGGGTGATTAAAGCACCCAAATATTATAACAATCTCATCTGACATGTCCAATGGATAAGATTATTTGCATTTCTTAGAGCTGATTGAGGATCGTGCCAATACTGTGCCATTCTGTTTGAACGATGGTTTAAATGAAGAAGAACTCAGGTATGTTCACTCAGTGCCATCTGGTCCAGTTTGAAAAGCTTGAGTGTACTCCACTTTTTGTATTAATAGCATGACCCTTTAATCGAGATGTAGGATCTGAAGGAGAGGTAGAGGCTTCATGGGGACCATTAAGGAACGATCAATGTATGTGTTTGGGGTTTTTCAAACGGGTTAAAAAACAAAATACCCATTAGTTTCTTCTTATAAGGATAGGGTTAAATTTAGTGGCTCTTAAAGTCAATTCCTAAAGCAAAAACTATTGGTAATTATTAGAGGGATCTTCAATTAAGGATAAGGTTTAGGATCTATGCTTCTAGGGGTCAGGTATAGTCAAATTTATGCTACATGATTAATTATGTAAACATGCTAAGTAGGATAACCTATAACATTCCACTCTTATTTCATTAATTCTTCTTCTTAATTAATAATTGTCATGATAATTTTTTCACGATTATACATGTTTCATAATTCATTAATATATCCTAATTCACAAATTTAAATTTGAATGTTTTAAAACATGCTAAGAGTGAATGCAAGTTGCCTAACATCAACCAAAAATCACAATATACATCATGAGGAAGAACCTTAGGCGTATACACACCTAATCTGGTGTGGGAACACTAGCATGGGGAAACCAAAACCTAGGCGTGGACATGTCCAGGTGGAGCGTTAGTACGTTGGCCAGGAAGGGGAGAACATGACCTGGACGTAGGCACGCCTAGGAGTGGCGTGAGCACGCCAGGAATACACAATGCATACATGGGCCAAGCAGAACCCCAGTGTAAGCACGTTGGGGCTGGGCGTGGGCATGTCCATGCTCTGAAATAAGAGGAAGAAAATGCATCAAGGCCTGGTGTGGGCATACGTTGGCTAACGTGCCCACGTGCAGGTGAGGGGAACCAAGGCACAACCACCAGCGTGCCCACGCTAGTGCAGCATGGGTACGCACATACTAGACCCTAAAATTGCTCGTTTCAACTCTGAATGACCCCAAACTTTATGGGCACTATGTTTTCCCTATTTTGACCTTGTTGGCGCAGTTTGCTCATCAAAATTCTGTCGTATAAGGAAGCTATGCGCTAAAATGAAATTTAACCGTTTATTGAACCACTCATGACACCAAACTCATGAAATGCAATACAAATCTTGTTTTAAGCACACATACATATTTAAGATGTACCTACACGCCTATAGAGACTATTTGGGGAGTCTAATTCCCACAGATGCTCAATATGACCCTTTAAGTTACATCAATACCTTTGAGTTCCACATACTTTCATATTTTAATGCATAGCTTCATTCTCATCATTCCTATCCTCAATTTAACCACACCATGCAAATATAATCACACACATTAACAGTCACTGCCAATTTTCATACACTATGATATAAGTGGCCCAACCCATCAAAGCAATAAAACCTGCCCATTATGCATACGTTCATTATCAAAGTCATTTTCTATGCATTACACCTTACCCATATTTATAACAATAACCTGCCAATATATGTAACATACAATAGCAATTGGCTCAATGCCATATCTAATCAAACATACATTACTTTTAATCATTGTCACACATATACATATACCACTATGTATATCTACCAGAATTCAACAACTCATCGCTATTATCATCATAGTACTTAAAGTTAGCGTCCACCAAAATATCATTAGTTACTAATATTCATCATCAAAAACATACTGGAATATATCCATATATATAACGTAACTACACACTAACTATACTACCATTGCTTCTCCAAAACAAAATTCATGCATATTTATAAACATATATATATATATATATATATTAGCACGTAAAGAACTCTCATTGACATTGCTTCACCTTGGCGCATTGGTTTCAGTAGCATCCGGAGGATCCCTGTCTTCGGTCACTAAAAATAATAGTAAAGGTGAGTGATTGACCATATAAATTAATATAAATAGATAACAATTACATCAATTACGTGTCAGAAAGGCATATGATAGATTGCAAGTCCTTTATCATTAATTTTGTTATTTAATCAATTTCCATCATGCAATTACTCTCAGAATATTATCTAAATCATATACTCTCATCGATCCTTTTCTAATTACACCACAATATAAGTAATATCAACATTCTCATCACTTCAGTATATATATATATATATTAAACATATCAACTCAATAATTATAAACACAACTGACTCTCCAATCAATATAATAAATTATGACGCTCTAGTATCCAGATACTAAAAGGATCAACCGTCAGCTAGGGGTCCTACCTGACATCCTGTGAACCCTACTTGGTCCACTGAGTCCTCCTAGATCCCCACCTTACCACTAGGTCCTACCTGACTACTAGGTAGCTCAACGGGGCCATAATAATGACCACTAGAGCAAAAAACGAGGATAAATCTATACCAATCGACCGTCCGTGAGACACCCCAAAAAACATGGGTAAATTTTTCACGTTTTATAAATCATTAATTAAGCAAATAATTAAAGTGGTAAAGCTTTAAATTTAACACCCCGAATCTATGAAACGCCACTCTCATATATGAAGATATGAGAGGGTAAATTGAAAATGATTTCATGAGAAATTTCCATTTAAAAATACCAGAAGAATTAATTAAATTGGTTGTTGCATGATTGGATTTTAAGAGAAAAGATTTCATAAGGTTCCATGATTCATAATATGCCCAAAGTACTCTTAAGATGATGCCAAAAAAAGATTTGATGCAAGAGAAATAAAGGTTAATTAAAAACAAAACAAATGAGGGCATCAGAGAGCCACTCACTCAAGCGAGAGCCACACTCGCTTGAGTGAGCTCACGAGGCGACGCTTGAACGAGCCAGGAAAATACTGAGCGAAGAAAAGAATGAGCATCAGGGGGGTCTTCTCGCTTGGGTGAGCCCCATCTCGCTTGAGCGAGATTCGAAGACCACACCTGGGCGAACCAGCGAGACGCTTGGGCGAGAGAGAAGATTTGCCTTAGGAGCCAATCTCGCTTGAGCGAGTTCCATCTCGCTTGAGTGAGAATGTTCCAGTAGGTTCAGGTATTCATTGCCCGATTTTCGCTTAAGCGAGGCGAGGCTTGCCTGGGTGAAAATCGTCCAGTGTCCATTTTCCCTTCCTGTCGCTTGAGCGAGTCACAATGCCAAGGCCATTTCGCTTGGGCAAAAATGGTCCAGTGGCCAACCACCAACTCCAAGTAGATCTTGCTTGAGCGAGATCCTTTGTGACGCCCCAAACCCCAAACTAAAATAGGGGAAAATTTTTCGCGTCTTTGAAAATATTAATAAATTCAACAATCGAAGTAGTGAAATATTTTTCACCAAACTCCTGGATCTAAAATGAACCACTCCCATATATGAAGATATGAGAGGGTGAAACTAAATGTAAATCTTTCAATCAAAATCAGCGGAAGGATTGTCCAATTTGACTTAATCATTGGCTAATTGATTTTCAAGAGGAGAAGTTTCATAAAAATGTGGGATACAATTTATATAATCCAGAAGGCATAAATATACTCCTCAATACCTTTAAAATAATATTTAAGGAAGAAATAATGCATAACATTTTAAAAATTTAATTTAAAATAACAAAATGAGAATCAGGGGCATACTCGCTCAGGCGTGACTAAAGTCGCTTGAGCGAGCCAGCGTGCACACGCTTGGGCGAACGCTGAGTGGCTTTGAGCGAGAGAGGAAAATAAGTATCAGGGCTCAACTTGCTTGAGCGAGCCCTTCCTCGCTTGAGCGAGTCACGAGGGAATGCTTGAGCGAAGGAAGCGAGACGCTTGAGCGAAGAAGGAAGGAGCATCAGGGGTCTATCTCGCTTGAGCGGCCCAAGGCTCGCTTGAGCGAAATTGGTCCAGAAACGTTGAGGACTCTCTGGCCGATTTTCGCTTGGGCGAGGCACCACTCACCTGGGCGAAAATCTTCCAGAATCAACTCTCCTTCTCCCTCGCTTGAGCGCTGCCCTTAACGCCTGGGCGAAAATTGTCCAGAATCTAAACACTGATTCTGTGGCAATTTCGCTTGGGCGAATTACTCGTCCGCTTGAGCGAATTTGGGGCAGAAACGAATCCCCCATTCCACAACAATCTCGCTCGGGCGAGATTGCTACTCGCTTGAGCGAGTTCTGCAGAAACTCAGCAGAAAACGAAAATTCAATTGAACAACACACATACAACATTAATTCCTTCTAATTTGGCCTCACATAAGACCCTATCTCATTTCTTTGTGCATGTACCAACTCATACAATAATATAATCTAAAACTACATAATCCTTTCATTGAATCAAATACCACCAACATCATCATGCTAATATGGATTCCATACATATAATTTAAATTCATCATCAAATCACATGCATTCCCTACATACATCTATCTTCCACATCATTCCACAAGCTCCATAATATAGCATGAAAACACAACATCCATTCATTTAACAAAGTCAAGTATTCAGATTCATTCTTTACATCTTTTGGGTCATGAATGAAAATTGTCATTACTCAAACATGTCCAATTTTCTCCCATGACCTCCAAAATTATCAACATTACGAAATTGAGTACATGAACCTCATATACTCTACAAAACAGATTTCATGCCGGCCAAGGCTTACGCATTCCTATCCATATTTTACCTTCTTCATACTCGGCCTCCAAAAGTTGTAGGATTTAAGTCATACCTACATCAACTTTAAAAATGGCAACGGGGAGGTGAGTAACATAATCCAAATGAATCAAAGTCATACATTATGACGAAATACATGTATACTTGCATAATTAGCAATCATTACACCACATCATACATTATACACAGTACATTTTATAATTTCAAGTATACATTCACAATATCAATCATTTGGATTGCCAAACACACACATCGGGTTAGTATTCAACTCTTTCCCCTTTCAATTCCCATTCATCCGTTGCCACCAAGGGCTTTCACCTAGGCATATCTCCAGCTATATGCAAATGCTCTTAAAGCTAATGCATATGCACAAGAATTTCTTATCAAACAATGCGGATCCGACTGTGGGAAAATATATCATTAAATCAATTGTGGGACAAGCATAGGTGTGCTACTATGCCCCTACTGCAGTAGAAAAATTGTGTACACATATATCTCAATTCAAGCATGCTTACATTCTCATAATTTTACTGGTACCAAACCGCTATCATCTGTAGCACTAGTCACCCTGTGACTTGCGGATCAACATCGTGGCCTCAACTACCACAAGTGCTACGGGCCCCTCTCGAACACACATCGAGAGAGCCGTGTCCCATCGGACACCGAGGTAAACTCGCTCACCATTGAGCCGCCCGCCCACTGGGCCTGCCACATAGGGTGCCTCGTCACCAAACTATGGACAGCTTCGTGACTCATACACCGAGTCACAGGGGAAATCATAATACGCTCGTGCACTGAGCCGCCCTCCCACTGGGCCTGCCTAGTGGAACCCCCCTAATATTCCACATAAACAGCTATGATATGCCATGGATGCAATGCAATTGCAAATCAAGTGCATCCTCACACTATGCATCCTAGATGCCACTCCACATTTAATCATTCATCACCACCACTTGGTGGATTTCAGCATTCTCAGCATTCTTATCCAATCCCAACTTTCTTTGACTTATTCTCATCAATAGTTAGTGGCATACACATTCAATAAATCATACACACATATTTGGGATATTCACATCACAATCTCAATTCACATATGGTTTCAAACCATCATCCTACTTCATTAATATGGTATCATCACATCATTAGTATTATCCCAAACACAATGCCACATAACAATCATCCTTCTAAATGCATTCAAATCACACATATCATGTCATCCATTCAAACAACCATTAACATAATCACATATACATATTTTCACATCACCAATGGATGAAATCATGCATTTAGAAAAGTTACCCCCTCCTACCTCAAGTGAAGTAGTGATCAACGCGGTTCGATGGTCCCGCTTCGTCAATGGGGTCACTTCCTACATCACAATACATTATACAATCAATTTTCTACTTACTCATTAAGACTTAATTACTTATATATATCAATAAATACTTGCTGTTTTTATTAGTATAATTCTCAAAACTCTTTTATTTCATTTTATCCACCATAACCACCATGGGTTAGGTGCTACCCTTTATTATTATGCATTCAATAACCAACCCTTTCATGGGTTTCTCCATTATTAACTTCCATCAACCAAATACCATCACCATTGACTCTTAAACATCATAACTCGCATTTATTATCAACAATTAATACTCATCAACCTCCATTATGCATTTCCCCCAAATTCATGAAGTTAGGGTTTCATAAAATTCCCAACACCTTCATAAATACTCTTCTCCTTCCAACAATAAATACATCCACTTTATTACTTCTCAAAGAAACCTTACTTTCATAGAATCCACATCAAACCCTTGCATTAATTACTCTCCTCAAGAACATCCATACACATGCATGGTTTCAAAACTCATATTATCATATAACCATGGCAAAAACCCAAGTAACTAGTGAGTATTTCTTACCTTACACCCAAAAACGAAAATGGGTTCACAAGAGAGAGAGAGAGAGAGCTGCGAAAAATGAAGAGAAAAGAGGAGAAGACAGCAGCCCCACAAGCCTCCTACAAGCTCCCTTCAAACGAAAATGAGGAGGTGTGGAAGATAAGCTCAAGTTGCTAGGGTTTTAGGAGGAGAAATGAGAGAATGGAGAAGATGATGATGGAAAGAAGAAGAAGAAAGTGAAGTGTAATGTCCAACACCATCAGCAATCCCACGTGAATAGAGAAAGGAAAAATGGGGTTTTTGATTTATTTTAATACCATTCATTAAAACTTCAACGTTCTATAACCAACAGGTTCTCCGTTCGGGCTCAATACATCATCTGAAAATTATTCCGAATACATATTCGGATTCTCAATAATATTCTCTATAGCCCTGACCAATATCATCTCATTCCGAGATACTTGGTCTGACACCCATATCTCAACCGGGCTTAATTTCAGCTTAACCGGTCTCCAAAAATTACCAAAAATTCCCAAAATCTTAATTTAATTATTCTCAATAGTTTGGGACAGTAAATACTCCATATACCAATTTCTAATATTTATTCCGGTAATTAATTCTCTATATTTTAAAATTCGGGATGTTACATCCTTGCTCGCCTAAGCGAATATGGGCCAGAGGCCACCCTACTGCTACAAGGGGGATCTCGCTTGAGCGGGATTTCCATTCGCTCAAGCGAGTTCTGCAGAACACATACAGAAACAGGGAAGTTTTATATAACTTAGCATATTAATTTTATTTCCCACCATTCTAATTCATCCTAATGCAATAGTTACACTTCATTATGCATTTACAAATCCTCTAAATTATTCATACACTTCAAGATCAAATTCCATTCATTCAATGCGTAGGATTTAAACTTATTTCTACAAAACTTCATAAAATGCTATAAATTATGAAATACCTCATTCATTCATGAAATTAAACAACAACAAGCAACATAATTCATAGCATTACATCATTTGGGTCATTAATGAAAATTGGCCATACATACTAAAGTCCAATTTTCCTACATGATCCCCAAAATCATTTACGACAATCTAGATGACAAAATAAGCATACACAAACCCTATATGCTATACAAAAATCCAGATTTTGCTGGCCAAGGCACTTCCTATACATCTATTTACCTCCTCCATAAAATGTACTCCAAAACATTCACTTGTCCCATACATGCCCTGCATCATAAATCTAAAAATGGACAACATGGAAGAGTGAGTCATACATTCTAAAAGAATGAATATGAATACCATATGATCATGTGCATATGTACCACAATATGTATACTTGCATTTACACATAATTCATCATCAACTATCATCATAATATACAATTATTTCTGTACATCAAGCAAGTATAAAACCATACACATGATCTGGTCCTTCAACAATTAGACCATCATACATTTCATCATTTTTCTTATATTATTATTTGGTATTCATATGTTTTATGTTGTCTTAATTACAATTCCTCATTCTCAACTCAACCATCACCATACATCATCACCTTTGGCATACCTCCTTGCTATATGCAAATTCTCTTAAGCTAATGCATATGCACAATGGAATATTTCAACAATTACAGATCTGACTGTGGGAAAATAAACACCAATTGTGGGACTCAAGTATGATCATCTAACCATACCCCTACTGCAGTAGTAAAATATATGCACTTATTCTTAATTTGCATGCATTTCACCAATTATTTTACTGGTACCAAACCGCATCGCCCATCTTGCAACACCTGGTCATTTTCACCATGACCGCGGTATACAACATATTCGACATATGGTGTTGCGGGTCGGCCAGATCTCAAATCATGACGGCTATGATCCCAAGGACCACTGAGGTTACCTGCTCATCAAGAGCCACCCGCCACAAGGGTCAGCCACATGTAGCTCCCCGTAGTAATACATGGGCGGCTTTGTGACTCACACACCGAGTCATAGGGAAAAATAAAATTGCTCGTGCACCGAGCCACCCTCCCACTAGGTCGGGTGAGGGAACTCCCCTACTATTCCAACAACGGCGGCTATGCAGTATGCCATGGATGCAAATGCCAATCACATGCATTTTCTCACTTTATACATCCTATATATGCCATTCATCAACCATCATCATCATCATCATCACCAACATCACCACAAGGTTTTAGTGGATTTATTATTGTTGGTTATTATCATTAGTTTAAACTTTTATGTGGCATTCTCATTAGTTCTCATTCACACCATTCAACTCCATCATCAACATAATAACATCAATCTTTCACTATCAATTGAGGTATGCTATTCATCACATCCATTCTAAATCAAACATCAACAACATTCATTTCACATTTATGGTGGACATAAGTATATCATCATATTAGTAACCACTCCACACCACCTGATCCGGTCTGGATACCGGTCCCCAAAGTTATGACGTCAGAGTGACATCTTAAAGGAGTAACCGGTATTATAAGAAGACAAAGCTACATCGGTTATCTGCCCTCACTTCATCCATTCTCACTTCATTGAATGCTCCATCCGTCCTCG
This sequence comes from Clitoria ternatea, assembly GCA_037962975.1. Classification (NCBI taxonomy): domain Eukaryota; kingdom Viridiplantae; phylum Streptophyta; class Magnoliopsida; order Fabales; family Fabaceae; genus Clitoria; species Clitoria ternatea. The sequence goes on along the minus strand of CM075673.1, from coordinate 18,652,514 downwards.
CTACGATAAAGGCTTCATCTGATCTTATCTCCACGACGTGAATAACCGTTTGCCTCAGGATCACTGTGAGATAAGAGTTCATTATAACTTATCAGCGAAGATACCCTGCATAGCAGAATGTGTATATGTCAATTATCTCTGAGAGTAAGTACAACTGTCGGTAAAATAGGCGGAAAAGTGATTATCCCCCATCCTTATTACAGGATCGTACTCTGATAATTGACCTACCCCCTGACACACTCTGAGCACTGAGTCATATTGATTGACATGATCAACACGCTATCAAAACCAAGGGGCCCACTTGCATCCAACGATTCATTTCCTACGTTCAACTATAAATAGCATATTCCAATACACATGTAAGGTTACATTATTTTATCTCACATCTTTACTATTACATTGCTTGAGTATTCATTGAGTTTCATATACTCTTCTAACTTGAGCGTCGGAGAATCTTCGCAGGTGGCACCACCTTTCGCCCCCCTTCAATACGAAACACTGGTGTGAAGGATCTCCAGGACAACAAGACTGGTTTCTCCTACTGAGAGGCCGGATTACAATACCGGATACCCACCGTACCGGTGTATAAACCCTAAAACACCTGCACTTTTATGGCTGGTCCCACACCGGATCCTAGACCCCGGTTCAGACCAGTTCATTGGCACGCCCAGTGGGACTCGTTAGAGTTATTCCCACTTTTCGTAGAAGTTTGGTTGTCAGAATGAAAGGTGATGGACGTGATTTTGTTGATGGTCATGTGGAGGACGTGACTCACCAGCAGACTGGGAGAAGATTCGTCTTTGAATCTCCTGTCACCAACACCTGGAGGATTGTACCAGTGGTAACCCCTGACCCTCGTGATGAAGTCATTAGGCAACTCAGGGAGGAGTTGATGGAGCTAAAGCGGGAGAAGAGAGGAGCTGGGGATAGGGTGACGTCCCATGTAGAAGAGGCTCACCATGCATCTGGGAGGGAAAGATCTATGACCCTCCAGTACTCGAAAATCCTTACGTACGAGGAAAGGGAACAGACCCAAGACTCTGGTGATAGAGTCAGTACCAGGAGAAGGGAGCAAGCAGTGGTGACCTCTAGAGCTTATAGACTCAGTGTTCTTTTCTCAAGGAGACTTATGAGTGTCGTCATTCCTAAGCACTTGCAGACGACTCAGCCACTGTCGATCGGGAAGTACAATGGGGAAACTGATCCCACTAAGCACCTAGATACTTATGTTTATGAAGCTGTGTATCTAGGAGCTGATGAAGACGTCATGTGTAGGATGTTCCCAAGAACATTGACAGAGGAGGCTCTCAGCTGGTTCAAGAGCCTGCCCTCAGGATCCATAGATTCTTGGGAAGAAATGGCAGCTGCGTTTGAAAGTCATTTTTTCATTTCCAGGGACATCCCAAGGACTTCTCACACCTTGGCCCAGATAAGGCAAAGAGAGGCTAAAACTCTTAAGGAGTTTTTAAAGAGATTCTAAAAGGAGGCTGCATTGGTCCCAAATCTCACGGAGGCTATACAGCTCCATATTATGGTTGAAGCTCTGCAACCTAGTTCCGCTTTTGCCCTATCTTTGACGAAGAGCCCCCCAACAACCTTCGAGGAGTTTTGAAGGAAAGCTTCTAAGTACGTGGGAATAGAAATGCATCTGGAGGCTACGACAGCTAGAATGAAGCCCCCAGTACCCTCTCAGCAGCCACGAAGAGAGAAGGAGAGGGTAAGACCAGAAAAGCATGCCTTCAGAGAAGACTTTGCAAGACATCGACCTCATCAACGAGACATGTGCTCTCGTCTTTCAGCAACTATACTCCTCTGAACGCTAGGCATTCCCAAATCTTGAGGGAAGTTGGCTGGCCAACGCTCAGTGTCTTCGGCATAAGGAAACCACCCCCATTCAAAAGACCTAGTAACCCACGTAAATATTGCGCCTTTCATGAACAGGCGGGTCACCACACAGACGAATGCAAAGCGTTGAAGAATACTGTGGAGACCCTCATTAGAGAGGGAAAGCTGAAGCAATATCTATTCAGAGAAAGATCATTAGACGAGCCTGACAGGACCGACAAGAGGGGGAGAGATCCAGATGATGAGGGTGACAATAGTCGCAACCCAGCCAGAAGGTTTACTGCCCTGAAAAACAAAAAGGAATGGTGATCGCTGGAGGAGCCCAGCAAGACAGCATGCCTCAGCAACAGAGGCAAGGTAGGCGTGAAGTGATTGAGATGATTGCTGGAGGGTTTGCAGGAGGAGGAGCATCAATCACATCCAGGAAAAATCACCACCGGATGATTTTGTCAGTACAGGGTAAACCTAGAGATAACCGCCCTTTCAGGGACGGTGTGGCAGCTCCGGCGGTGTCGTTCACTGATGATGACTTCAGCCCGACGATCCCAGGAGGAGACGACGTGGTGGTGATCATTGCTGTCATTGCTAACAAAGATGTGAAGAGGATCCTCGTCGATCAGGGAAGTTCTTGTGATGTAAATTTTTATAACTGTTTCAAAAGAATGGGTTTTAATGATGCAGATTTACAACCGTATACGCAAGAACTCACGGCTTTTAACAGGGCGAAGCAACCTACCAAAGGGTACCTTGATACCCTCATTTCTTTTGAAGGTGAACCTGGCGCAAGAATGGTGAAATCAAGAATTCTGGTGATCGATGTGGAGTCCCCTTACAACGGGATCATAGGCCGCCCTACCTTGAACGCAATGGAAGCAATTGTGTCCACTCCTCACCTCCTAATCAAATTCATTGATAAGGACAACGGCGTGTCCTCCCTCCGCGGAGATCAAGAGATGGCTTGATACTATTATAATATGAGCCTCAATATGGTTAAGTTGGAAGCGTTCAATAAGAAGAGGAAGCTGAATGACGGAGGAACAACAGCTGGGTCAGTCGGTCTGATTGACTTGGACCCCAGGGCGGAATTGAAGATCGACCCTCTCAACCCCTCAAAGCCCACACCGGATGGTGGTTCCAGGGACGTCATCTTGGGGGATTCCCCAGAGAAGGTCACGCACATTAATGATAACCCGGAGTCAGACATGGAGCAACGCTTGTTGGCTCTCTTGCAGGAGTTTAAAGACCCTTTTACATGGACTGCAGCAGACATGCCTGGGATGGACCTTGATTTTTGTTGCCACAAACTCGCTGTTTACCCAGAAACGAGACCGGTGGCCCAGAAGAAGAGTAGGTTGGGACCGGAGAAGCAGAAGGCAGCGTGTGAGCAAACAGAGGAATTGTTGAAAACTGGTTTTATAAAGGAGATTCATTATCATCTTGGCTTTCCAACATGGTGATGGTGTAGAAAGCCAATGGCAAGTGGAGGATGTGCACGGATTACGTAGATCTCAACTGATGTTGCCCCAAAGATCCGTATCCCCTCCTAAACATTGATCGTATGGTAGACGACTCATCTGGTTATCAGTACCTCAGTTTCATGGATGCTTATTTAGGGTACAATCAGATTCCAATGTGGGAAGGAGATCAAGAAAAGACGGCCTTTGTCAATGACCGTGGTGTGTTCTGCTACACCGTCATGCCGTTTGGACTGAAGAATACCGGTGCTACCTACCACGCATGATCAACAAAGTATTCAAAGGCATGCACACCAAGCTGGCAGAGGTGTATATCGATGATATCATCACAAAGACTTCCGCTGGAGGGGATCACATTGATGATTTGCACCAAGTGTTCACTCGGCTGCGACAATACAATATGAGGTTAAACCCATTGAAGTGCACTTTTGTCGTTCCAGCAGGGAAGTTCTTAGGATTCATGTTGACCCAGCGGGGCATCGAGGCCAACCCTGGTAAGTGTCAAGCAATACTGGATATGCACAGCCCTGAGAGCCTAAGGGAGGTACAATTGTTGAATGGGAAAGTGGCCACTCTAGCCCGATTCATGCCCAAGATGGCACATAGATCCCTTCCCCTGTATAAGGCGTTGAAGAAGCACAAGAGTTTTGAATGGGGAGAAGAGCAAGAACAAGCTTTCCAGCAGCTTAAGGCCGTGCTTTCAAGTCCACCAATATTGGTAAAGCCTGACCCTGGTGAGACTCTGATTTTGTATTTGGCAATTTCTGATGAAGCCCTAGGCGTGGCTCTGGTTACAGAAACTCTAGAGGGGCACAGGCCGGTGTACTTCACCAGCAAAACATTCCAGGGGGCTGAGTGCAGATATCAAAAGATAGAGAAGGCCGCTCTAGCAGTTGTGTGGGCTTTACGATGGTTGAGGCCGTATTTTCACGCATATCCAGTACTTGTGAGAATGGATCTACCTCTCCGTTCAATGCTCAGTAAGCCAGACCTCGCTGAAAGGATGATTAAGTGGTCCATCGAGCTTTCTGAGTTTGAAATTTCCTATAAGCCTCGAGGAGCTATTAAAGCCCAAGTTTTGGCAGATTTCGTGGTAGAAATGAAGAGGGCGGATCCAGCCACATCTCGAGCGCATTGGACCATTTATGTTGATGGGTCATCAAACAGTAAAGGTTATGGAGCCGGTGTTGTGGTGGAAAGCGATGACGGTGTGCATTTGGAAATTTCCCTCCGGTTCAATTTCAAAACCTCCAATAATCAAGCTAAGTATGAGGCATGCCTGGCCGGCCTCCGAGCGGCGATTGACATCGGAGTGTCGAAAGTAACATTGTGCAGCGATTCATAGCTGGTGATTTCACAAATCCAGGGAGAGTATCAGGTTCGAGAGCCACAACTTCAACTGTACTTGAATTGTGTGAACAAACTAAAGGGGAAATTTGATGTGCTGGAATTTAAGCATGTACCAAGAGAGGAGAACACCAGAGCGGATATCTTATCAAGGCTTGCAAGTACAAAGCAGCCTGGTAGCACAACGACGGTGGTTCAGAGCACACTGACATCACCTAGCATCCCTCTGTTCCCTTCTCTAAATGCTATAATGGTCAATTATCCTTACGAGAATCCTTGGGTCATCCCCTATATCCGTTATCTGGCGGAAGGACAGCTTCCCACTAATGAGAAGGAGAGAAGACGAGTGAAAAGGGAACTGCCATACTTCACCATGGTCGATGGTGTTCTTTACAAAAGGGGATTCTCAGTCCCATACCTCCTTTGTTTGAGAGAAGATGAGGTACAAGCAGTGTTGGAGGAAATACACGAGGGGCAGTGTGGGCACCATGCCGGGGGCAGGAGTTTAATGAGAAAAGTCCTCAGGGCTGGATATTGGTGGCCCACGGTGAAGCAGGACTCAGCTGATTTTATGAAGAAGTATGATGCTTGTCAAAGATTTTCTAATCTCCATCACACACCGGCCCAAGAACTCTCTTCATCCGTCGTGCCTTGGCCGTTCTACCAGTGGGGCCTTGATATCCTGGGTCCATTACCTACCGCTCCAGGAGGTATTAAATATTTGATTGTGGGGGTAGACTACTTCACTAAATGGATCGAGGCTGAGCCATTAGTGCATATCACTTCTGCGCGGACAAGGCGCTTTGTATATGAAAACATAATAGCTCGATTCGGTGTCCCAGGACGGATTGTGACTGACAATGGCACCCAGTTCACAGATAAGAAGTTCACAGACTTGCTCAAAGGATTGGGGATAGCCCAAATTTTCTCGTCTGTTGAGCACCCTCAGACAAACGGCCAAGCAGAGGTGGCTAATCAAGAGGTATTAAAAAGATTGAAGAAGCGCCTCAGAGAAGCAAAGGGAGGTTGGACCGATCAGCTATGCCATGTTCTGTGGGCATATCATACTACACCACACTCTTTCACTAATGAATCCCCATATCGGCTGACTTATGGGGTTGAGGTGATGATCCCGGTAGAGCTACAAACCAGATCAGCCCGGGTGGAATATTTTTCAGCGGAAGACAATAACGCCAATCTGGCGTCAGAGTTGGACGTTCTCCATGAGCTAAGAGAAGGAGCCTTTATTAAAGACCAGGCAATAAAAGCAAAGGCAGCTCTCCGGTACAACAAGCGTGTTCAATACAGAGTGTTTAATACTGGAGATCTTATTTTGAGAAAGGCGAGTATGGGTAATAAATTCTCTTATCAAGGGAAGCTAGCACCGGCATGGGAAGGCCCTTACAGAGTTTCTGAGGTGACTGGAAAGGGATCATACCAGCTTGAGGAGCTCGATGGGACCCCAATTCGCAACAAGTGGAACACCCAGAATTTATGTATTTATTACAGCTAGTTGGTAAGACGGCTTGTACTCTTTTTCCTTACTTGAGTTTTTTCCCATTGGGTTTTCTCAAGAAGGTTTTAACAAGGCATGACCCCAACTACGCTTCCTTTGTAATGTATATTTAGCTTAATGAAAATACAATTTATGACTCTATCACTCTTACTCTCTCATTCGTATGTTGTGATTTATAGCTATAAGCTGTCTCGCATAAAGACCCTCAGGACGGATGATCTCAATCACCTATTCTGTGTATTGACGATGTAACTCCTCGAGGGGGAAATGGGTTGTACATAAAGACCCTCAGGATGGATGATCTCAATCACCTATTCTATGTATTGACGATGTAACTCCTTGAGGGGGAAATGGGTTGTAGGAATTAAACCGAACCCCATTTGAAGGCCCAGACTATAGGAATTAAACCAAACTCTGGGTATGGTTAGTAAGTTTGGCTGAACACCGTCTGAAGGCTTGGATTGTAGGAATTAAACCAAACTCTGGGAACGGTTAGTAAGTGCGGCTGAACACCGTTGAAGACTTGAGCTGTAGGATCAAACCGAACCTCAAGAGACGGGTGTAGGACTTCACCTTTTTCAAGGTTATACCAAACCCCACATGAAGACTTGGATGGTAGGATTGAACCGAACTCCAAGTATAATTGCCGTTCTCATTTCTGAAGCAATCATCACAGGGCGGCTTAATGCAAATATTGCCGTTCTATATCGTTGAAGTCAAATGAACCCTTTCAATTCTCAAGGAGTTAAAGGTAACGCTTTACAACGGATATTTCCTTCCCAAAATACTTATACTTGGGGACAGGGCATACTTTAACATAAGTGTTGCATATTTGTTACGATATTTGTTATTTTACTCCGGGGTGAGAAATGCGCTTTAAACGACAATACGGTCAAATAAAGCAGATTGACGATATATAAAAAGGGTAAAGTTGCGTATACGTCTAAGTTATTTGGCAATCATGCACTTGTCACAAACGATAGAGGAAAGACAAAAGCAAACTTTATTATTATGAAGAAAAATTTTATATGTGTCAAGGCATCAAAACTGGAGCTGATCCAAGTACACAGCTATAAATAAAATCACAAAATTAAAGAGCAGGTGGTTGGTCCTCCGATATGGGCACGTCCGTTCTCCCTTCTTCAGCCCTTTCAGTTTGAGCCTTATCCGCTTCAGTCTCTGGGCCAGCTTGAGCATCCCCTCATGTCTCATCTTCGGGGCCAGGAGTAGTCAGTACTGGTTCTATGCTTTGACCCTCCGAAAGTGGAGGTAGTTCATAAAGAGCATCGGGAGGATCCTGGTGCGAGCCGTCACTCTTCACTTCGACAAGTTTCCCTCCGTGGAATTCATAGAACGGATCCAGTCCATACAAATTAAGCTTCACGTTGGGGTTGCGATAAAATACTTGACGAAGCGCCAGGCCGAAGGATTCGAAAGCCACTTTTTTACATATCTCCAAGGCTTTGGCAGCTCTGGCCTTAGAAGCAGATAGTTTCTTTTGAAGCTTGGCAAAATCTTCCTCCGACGGCCCAGTGCCCACACTCCCCTTCCTCAGCTCTTCAATCTGAGTCTGCATCTCCTTCTGAAGGGCCTCCCACTCTCCAAGGCTTTTATTATGGTCGGCCTCAGTTGCTGCAAGATCGTCAGCTAGCTTAGCCATTTTCTTCTTCTCTAATTGCAGCTCTTCTTCAAGGAGAGGGATGGATTTATTCTACTGCTTAAGTTTAGTAACCTGCCGCTCCAAAGATTTGTTGGTGAAGTGGAGCTGGCTTATTTCTTTAGTTTTCTTCTGTAGCGTCTCCTTGGCCTTGGTTAATTCTACCTCCAACCCCCTGTGAGTCTCAGCTTGCTTGGCCGCCCAGGCCTCCTTTATAGCGATGTCGGCCTCAAGTTTTTCAACTTGTTCCATGTAGTCTGCCTTGTCGCTTAAGGAGTCCAAGAGGCCGGATAGCTCATCCAGCTGCCAGCGACCGGCCTTGTACGCGCCTTGAACTTCTGCAGCATCAAGAGAGGGGCGGAGACAGTACCTCGCCTTTGGAAGAGTGGGGGCATGGACCCCTAGAACCAGAGGTAAGGAGAGAGAAAGGACTCGCTTGGAGGATCAATCACTGGAGGAGGACCCTCTCAGAGTCTGGTTCAGACGTGGTGTGTGAAGGAGGGGCGGAAGATTCAAGGATGGGTTTCTTCCCTTTGTCTTTTTTTAGCCCAGATTCCTCGAGGGTCTTCTGACGTTTCTTTACAGGGTCACCAGATGAAGGCTTCTCCATATCCGTTGCCTTGACCAGATGCCTCTTTTTCTTCTTCTTCTCTTGGGCGGCCTCATCATTACCTTACCCCGCAGCCTCTGTTTGTCCTTCAGGTTCCTTCTCGTCAAGGAGAGGGACCTCATCTTCCACAGCGGAGGTAAGAGGAATTATTGGAGCTACCGCCTTAGTGGAGTTCCTCTTGGCCTGAATTTCGTTCTCTTCAGAAGAAGAGTCACCATCTGCCAGCATGGATTTCAGGGACAACATCTCGGGAGATACTTTTTCGATTTGTTCTGCAAAATAAGGAAAATTGAGTTAAAACATGGAAGGAAAAATAATAAGAACATAATGAATATGCAATATAACCACAGTTCAAAGAACGGTTATTACGAAGGTAAGTGTCCCAGACAGCGGCATCTCCCAGAAGAAACCTGCAAGAGAACCCCTTGAGGACTTTTGAGGCCGATTGCATGGCACTCAATACTTCGACGGAATGAGAGAAAAGTTTGCTCTCCTCAGTGTAGTAAGCACGGCTCAGCAGCAGAAAGTGCTCGTGCGACCAACTGATAGGGAATTTGGTGAACCCTTCCTTATTGAGCCAGAAGACCGGCTTATTCGATTGAACTCGGACCCGCGTGTAGTAATGTTTAAAGGAGCGTCCATCCACCTTAGCAGATTCGGTGTAGGACTTGAAGCTTACCACCCTTGAGTCACAACGGAGTGTTATGAACCCAAGGCCGCCCTTCTTGTTGGCACGGCGGACCACTTGGAAGTAGTAAAATAGTTTGGCCATAGTGGCGGTGAAGTTAAAGTGCTCTCCCAAAATTTCGAGAGCGCGTACCAAGCCCTAGCCGTTGGGATACAATTGAGTAGGGGCGCAGTCGAGGAAGCGGAGGACGGCCATCTAAAACTCTGTCATAGGAAAGCGGACCCCCAAGTTTTGAAAGACGAAGTCATACATGTAGACCGACCTCTCGTCTGGGACGCGGTGGCAGACCCTCTCAGTTAGGCGGGGGGCAAGGACAAGAAAACGTCCCTTATACTTCTTGTCAGAATAAATTTTACAGCGGAGAGTGACCGGTTTTCCCTCTTCATTTGTGTGATACGAGGGGATGTCCAAGAATTCCTCCTCAACCCAGTAGTATGATGCTAAAATCCCGAGTCATTAACTTGGTGGTGAAAATCTTAGTAAAACAAAATATGACTCTCGGATTTAAACTTATGGCAAGCGCACCAGTCGTTAAAATTGTAGAATATTTGATCGTCCCACAGGGATTATGGTAAGTACCTCAATCTAGGACTAGTACAAGCTGAACCAATAGAAAATACATGGAGTTCATTCAGTTTTTATGGTTTTGGTGTTTTCTGGTTGTTTTTGGTATTTTTAGAAACAGAGTTAAGATGAATGTGAAAAGTGATTAAAAGAAAGCAGGTCAGGATTGCTTCAGCCCACAATTTCCTCAAGAAACAAGCAATTAAGTATAATCGAACTTCACAATCTAGAGGACAATCCGCTTGTGGTTATTCCCTAATTCCTTAGGTGAAAAACACTAATCCTTAAGCAATAAACCTTAATTCCTTAAGTGCTCGATTAACCTAAGAATCTAATGCGAAATTGGAGGTTGAACTCTAACTATTCACCTAAATTGATTAGGCCTGAACTAGTTAGAAAGCTGGAAATTACCTAAGCTTCAACCATGATTCCTCACTGGCGAAGTTCTTCATCAATTCTGGATTTGTCAATCCAGCGATTCTGCTCCACTCCTCAGCTTATTCGCCTCAGGATCTAGAAGTCGATCTACTTGCTCACAGCTTCAAGACTCCATTGTTCACCTTCGCAATCCCAACCTTAGGGATTTAGAACTCCATTGACTTTAGTTCCATCGAAGGATTGTGGAACGTCATGGAGGAGAGGAATTAGAGAGAGAAAATGAAATAGTAAGATGTTCGAAGTTTTGAATGAAAAAGAATGTGTTCTATGTATTCTCTGTCTCTGATTTTCCGTCTTCCCTTTTTACAGAGTATGTTCATGAGTATATATAGGCTTCTATCTAAAAACTAACTAACTAAAACTGATAACTTCGAAACCTTAAATTAACGACTAAACTTAACTAACTAATCACAGCTCAGCTCTTAGCAGATTACAACTCATCATTAGCTAATGTACAACTCAGTGCCAACTAATAACAGCTCACTACTTAAATTATTAAGGTACAAGTAGAAGCGAAGGCAATGGAAGATGGAAATTGCACTGCGTCGAGTGTGTTGTTGGAGGGAAGGAACAATGTTTAAATTACTGCCTTTATGCTTCAGCTACTGGGTTCTCGCTTGAGCGGACTACACTCTCGCTTGGGCGAATTCGGGAATTGCACTGCAGTGTTGCTTTGTCGCTTAAGCGTTATGGCGAAACTTGGGCAAATTGGAAATATGTAATACAGAATGGCTTTCTCGCTCAAGCGTGATTGCTTCGCTTGAGCTAATTTTTGACCTTCGCTTGAGCGAATTTAACTCTCGCTTGAGCGAGTTGATTATTCAATCGGTATTCTGCAGTTGGCATTCGGGTTCTTCATGCAATATTCCGAGTCCTTGTTCTCTTTCGGAGTCGGTGTCTTTGAAGTCTCACTCAGTCGGTCTTGGACTCCTTTCAGTCGGCTTTATGAAGTCTCACCCGGATTTTTCCAAATCTCGCTCGGCTTTTGTAATTTTCACTCGGATTTGTCTTCTTTTCTCAAGTACGCCCTGTTCCTGCACCATTAAACAGCTAATTGCCTAGCATTTATACGCTGGCTGCTTAGTGAATTTATAAACACTTCAAAATTCCTTAATTAATTAATATTTTCAATCATTTTCTTACATAAATAAAGTACTTTTGAAATTCATAACTAAAATACGAATTGTTATTAAATTATTAAATAATACTAACAAACTAACCAATAATTACTAAATAATGTTAAATAAAAATGTGAAATAATTAAGTCTTTTCAAGACTTATCACATCCCCAAACTTAAAACTTGCTTGTCCTCAAGTAAATATTCAGACTTATTAACTACAGCATTTGATCAACACACTCAACCTTTCCTTAACTTAGTTCATACTATAATTATTGAATACCGATCATGCTTTCTTCTTGCAATTTCTAAAAGTATAAAAACTTACACCTCCTTTGGAAGACAAGCTGCTGATGCTTTCCTCACTGGTCGGTGTTTAACTCTTCTCTCGGTGTGTAAGGTGAATAAAATGCACTCAGCACCTGCATACTGTTAGATAAACATAGGCTTGCAACAATTCTTCACGTCATGTCATATGCTAACACAATCAGATCAGTAAGGGCTTTTTAAGCTTATAATGAGGCTGGGCTACAGGCTCAATTATTGTTTTTCCGAGTCATAGATAGGTTACAAGATGTATCCACTGATGCCTTGCCTCAATTCTAACTTAATTGCCTCTACTAACAACTCTCTTAACTTTTCCGACTGAATGCTACTTAATAACTCATGCTGCTTTGCACCTTCTTTTTCTTTCAGTCCTTCGGACCTTTTTTTTTCTCTCGGCTTTGCCTTTCTTCCTTTTTATTTTTCTACATATTCATCCAAAATTAAGGTCGGAGTGTGTCCTTAATTACTGTTAGGCACACTCTTTATCCCCAAACTTAGAGATTGCTAGTCCCTAGCAATAAGCAAAAATCAAGTAATTCACCAGTGGAACATCCAGGGTACTCTAGTGGGGTTTTTTTTAGATAAATAGGCTTGTAACGTTAGGTATTTAAAACGAATAAAAGGGTCTCAGGCTCAATCATAATTATTGGGTCAAAGGATGATTAATAGATTAGGAAGGCTATTTTTTTGGCCCTAGCTAAATAAACAAAGAAGGCCTTCATCATTTCCGATTGGTTGACATACAACAATTAGCAAGCACTGAGGCAAATTCTGTCTCACTAACTAGCATGCAAGCTCACTCGGAAAAGGATAAAACAGGCTCAAAAGCTACAAATATAATAGTTAATCAGCTAGTCATGTCCTCAAACTTAATGTAAGATCATACATTCAGATTGCTAACTAGCATGCCGAGTAAACAATTTTAATTAATGATGAAAAATCGTTAGGGGCAGATATAATGAGTTAAACAAAAACTGATTAATTAATATATTCGACTGAAGCCTAAGAATTAGCAAACTTAAATTATTAAGATGGATTTAAAATTAAATATAATTAACATATTTTATTAAATAAAGAATCGGAAAATCAAATAAGGGGTCAGGGTACTAGAATACTTCCCTTTTACCTGACTGGCAGTGCTTGGGAAGTACCTGGTTGGACTTTCTCAGAAATTAGAAGACGTGCCTTCTCCTACAATACGCATGAGTACGCTGAAATATTGGCATGCCAATGCCCAATTTAAAAAATAAAGCATCAGGTATGGTATTCGCTCAAGCGTGTCAAATCACGCTCAAGCGCCAAACACAGCATCAAGTATCATCAATATGGTACTCTTGCTAAAGCTCACATACCAAATAGATAAAAGACCGAGAAAGACTGAGAAGAGATACCGAGAGAGAGAAAGACAAATGTTCAATGAGTGAATACGAGACGAGTGTGTGACAGAATGAGAGATCGGATGAAGAATAAAAATGATAGACTGAAGGCGGAAGATCGAATGAAATAGATACCAAGTGGATCAAGAACGAATGAAGACAGGGACCGAGTAAATAAAAACGAGTGAAAGAACCATACCGAGTGGAAGAGGTCGGGGAAGGAAACGGTGAGGGAAACAGGCGAACAAATCGCCGAGTAACTGGAAGGCCGAGTGGATGAAAGATACCGAGTGATGGAGATACTAAGTGGTAAAGAATGAGTGGAAGAGTAAACAAAACAACGAGTGTAGAGAAGGAACGAGTAAATGGAAGAACCGATGAATAAAAGACGAACGGAAAATTGAGAGCAAAGCTGAGTGAATGAAACAACAAGTGGAATGGCGAACGAGTGAATTGAGGAACGAGTGGATTGAGGGTGGGTAAGAAAAACGAGTAGATGAATGAATAGGAGAACGACTAAGAATATTCCGAGTGGAGATGAGTGAAGGGTATACTGACTGGATGAAGGAGATGAGTAAATGCACAAGCCAGTGGAAGAATAAATGGAAAAATGAATAACAAACTACCGAATGAATAACATCAAGAAAGGAATCGGTCGAAGAAATGAAAGAATGATAGAATTGTATGAGATGGAAACAAAGAGAAACTGAGTGATGCGAACACCGGGTGAACGAAAAAAAACTAAATAACAGGAAACTGAGTACTGGAAATACGAATGTGACAATCACGAATGAAAAACGAGTGAATGAAGAAGGAAAATACAGCATAAAAAAACCAAGGAAGAAAATAAGTGGAATAAAACAACAAGTATATGAATACCGAGTGGATGATACCGGGTAGAAATGAAAAAATGAATGAACAAACAACGAGTGGTCGAAAAATGGAAAAATGAGTGAACGAACCTGAAAGAATCCGAGTGATCTAGCGAGAAACCGAGTGAATGAAAAAAAAACTACAGAAAGAGACGCATGAAAGAGATTCCGAGTGGGGGAAACAAAAAAATACAGAGAGGTGTGTGAAGGAACAAAGAAGAAAGAGTAGATTGAAAGAACAAGTGAATAAAATACTGAATGAAAAGGGTATTGAGTGAATGAATACCGAATGGATCATAGAACGAGTGAAAGAATGAATGAAGTAACGAAAAGTGCATGAGAAATGAGTGTGACAATGAATAGACGAGTGAACAACTGCAGTGAGATACGAGTGAACAGAGAAGCGAGTGGGAGAAAGAACGAATGAAAGTAAGGCCGAGTGAAAAAAAGAACGAGTGAAAGATTGACACACGAGAGAATGCTTGACCGAGTGAATGAAGAGTGACAGAAGTGAAAGAGACCAAGATGGAGAGACGAGTGGATAAGTGAAAGTGACCGAATAAATGAAAGACAAGTGGAAGATTGACAGAGTGAATGAAGAACGAGTGAAATAGAGTGACCGAATGAATAAAGGTCGAGTGGACAATATATGTGTATTAAACATACGTGAATGAAAGACAGAGAGAGAGACGAGTAGAAAAACGAAGGAAAAACCGAGTGAACAAAGGGATAACAAACTGACTAAAATAAACCGAGTGAATGTAAAATGAGTGAATGATATACTGAATGGAAAGAATACTGAGTGAATGAAGAATGAGTAAATAAAAGACGAGTGAAAGATTGACTGGGTGAATGAAGGGCCGAGTGAATGAAAGAATCAAGAAAGAATAAAAGAGATACTGAGTAAATGGAAGAACTGAGTAAATGAAAGAACGACTGTAGAGGGGTCCGAGTGAACGAAATATCGAATGGATGAAGAAGAAGACGATTGAGTGACAAAATAAGTGGACGAAAGAATGAGTAAATGAAAGGCTGGGTGAACAACCAACACATGCAGAGAGATCTGGTGAGGAAATCGAGGAAGAGCTCAGGTGGATTGAAAGAACGAATGAATAAATCAACGAATGAAAGGAAGAGATAAAGTATGGGAATGAGTGACGGGTGAGAGTGGACAACAGAATACATGAAAAGAAGGCCGAGTGACACATAAATGAACGACACTGAGTGAGGAGTGAGGAATAAGAGATCCGAGTGATAAAAGGCTGACTGAAATAAGTCATCCTTCATCATCTGACCCGTTTATTACACCAACAATCAGAAACCATTTATTAAAGTCCCCATGAGAAGTTTCCGATCGAAAAGGGTATCAGTGGGTATCAGTGGGTATCAGTGGCCCGATCATGTCAATCTCGCTCAGGCTCATTAAGCTTTCGCTTAAGCGGGAAAAATGCACAGCACATCCTCAGGCCCGATTGCGCTTAAGCGTGAGCTTGAAGCGCTCAAGCGGAGGTGCAGAAAAAGCCATGCATCACCGTCATGCTTTGAGCGTGTGGAATGACGCTCAAGTGGAAGGAGAAACAGGTCCAACGCTCGCTCAAGCGAAAAGAATACACGCTTAAGCGAAAAGACTTATACAAAGTCACGCTTAAATCACGCTTAAGCGTCACTCTCCTCTTGCTCAAGCGTGGAGGGAATCTGATTCTATTTTCTTCATGCTGTTCAGTCTCTCACTATTTTATTTATGTACAAGAGAAACAAACACGAGATCATCCTCCAGGATCCCATTTCTTATGACCATACACTCTTGGTCTTTTTACTCCTTGTTTTTCCTTGTTATGTTTAAAGCTAATGCTCAACATAACTTTCCTCCAATCTTTATTTTTCCAAACTTTCTGCTTTTTCTTTTTTTTTCTTTTCTTCATTGTTAGTCTTCCTCTTTTTATGCCACAAGCAATGTTCTTCTTGACTTGATGATTCATGTTTCCTTTTGAATTCCATAGCTACAGTAGTCACCATTAGCAAACACTCCTCATAACATGGCTAAATTTCTTCTTCTTCTTTTATATTCTCAACATCTACACCTGTTAAGTCTTCTTGTGCATGAACTTCTACTTCTTCCTTTGTGTTCACACTTGACTCCAACAAAAATTCAGTATCAATATTGTGTTGCCAAGATATGGTTAACTTTTGCTCTTGTTCTTCTTCAGACCAATCTTCTTTATTCCAATCATCAAAGAATGCTTCACTAGATATACTATTATCTTTCACTTCTGAAGTATAATCCATATCACTTTCCTCTTCACATTCTTCAATTGACTCTTCTTCCATCAAATATCCCTGAACTTCCTTATTTTCTTCTTCTTCTTTTGTTTCTACCTCAACTTCAAGTTCAGGTTCATCCATTTCAATGTTTTCTAACTGATCTTCTTCTTCCCCAAACTTAATTTCTTTAGCTAGACCAACATCTTCATCCCATGGCTCTTCATATTGGTCTTTTCTTCGTACAACCTTTATATTCCTTTGCTCTTCGGCTAACTGCTTTGCAATAAAATCCACTTGCTTTTGAATATTCATGATTGAATTGTCAAAATTTTGGAGGCCGGTTTGAGTGACTTTTATGAATTGAATTAAACTCCTTTCTAACTCCAATGGCTCCTCCTCAATTGGTTGTACCTCCTCTACATGGTTTATGCATAACGTTTGTGAATATTGAAGAAACTCTGCTAAGGTGTCATCAAGATCCATTACCTGCAACTTTTCACTTTCCAAAGGAACTAGGAAAAACATAAATGCAACAACTAACTACAAACAAGGCTACTGTAACAGTTAGTGCTAACAACTAAACAACTAAAATCAAAACAGTAGTAACTATGAACAACAATTCAAGCATGATTTAACAAATCCTACTCGTGCAACGAAATTTACTAACAACTAACAACTAACAACATCTACAGAAACTAACAAAAATGGTTCAGTCTAGTACCGGTCCAAGGATTGTTGATATTACTCAACAATCCCCGGCAACGGCGCCATTAACTTGATGCTAAAATCCTGAGTCATTAACTTGGTGGTGAAAATCTTAGTAAAACAAAATATGACTCTCGGATTTACACTTATGGCAAGCGCACCAGTCGTTAAAATTGTAGAATATTTGATCGTCCCACAGGGATTGTGGTAAGTACCTCAATCTAGGACTAGTACAAGCTGAACCAACAGAAAATACATGGAGTTCATTCAGTTTTTATGGTTTTGGTGTTTTCTGGTTGTTTTTGGTATTTTCAGAAATAGAGTTAAGATGAATGTGAAAAGTGATTAAAAGAAAGCAGGTCAGGATTGCTTCAGCCCACAATTTCCTCAAGAAACAAGCAATTAAGTATAATCGAACTTCACAATCTAGAGGACAATCCGCTTGTGGTTATTCCCTAATTCCTTAGGTGAAAAACACTAATCCTTAAGCAATGAACCTTAATTCCTTAAGTGCTCGATTAACCTAAGAATCTAATGCGAAATTGGAGGTTGAACTCTAACTATTCACCTAAATTGATTAGGCCTGAACTAGTTAGAAAGCTGGAAGTTACCTAAGCTTCAACCATGATTCCTCACTGGCGAAGTTCTTCATCAGTTCTGGATTTGTCAATCCAGCGATTCTGCTCCACTCCTCAGCTTATTCGCCTCAGGATCTAGAAGTCGATCTACTTGCTCACAGCTTCAAGACTCCATTGTTCACCTTCGCAATCCCAACCTTAGGGATTTAGAACTCCATTAACTTCAGTTCCATCGAAGGATTGTGGAACGTCATGGAGGAGAGGAATTAGAGAGAGAAAATGAAGTAGTAAGATGTTCGAAGTTTTGAATGAAAAGAATGTGTTCTATGTATTCTCTGTCTCTGATTTTCCGTCTTCCCTTTTTACAGAGTATGTTCATGAGTATATATAGGCTTCTATCTAAAAACTAACTAACTAAAACTGATAACTTCGAAACCTTAAATTAACGACTAAACTTAACTAACTAATCACAGCTCAGCTCTTAGCAGATTACAACTCATCATTAGCTAATGTACAACTCAATGCCAACTAATAACAGCTCACTACTTAAATTATTAAGGTACAAGTAGAAGCGAAGGCAATGGAAGATGGAAACTGCACTGCGTCGAGTGTGTTGTTGGAGGGAAGGAACAGTGTTTAAATTACTGCCTTTATGCTTCAGCTACTGGGTTCTTGCTTGAGCGGACTACACTCTCGCTTGGGCGAATTCGGGAATTGCACTGCAGTGTTGCTTTGTCGCTTAAGCGTTATGGCGAAACTTGGGCAAATTGGAAATATGTAATACAGAATGGCTTTCTCGCTCAAGCGTGATTGCTTCGCTTGAGCTAATTTTTGACCTTCGCTTGAGCGAATTTAACTCTTGCTTGAGCGAGTTGATTATTCAATCGGTATTCTGCAGTTGGCGTTCGGGTTCTTCATGCAATATTCCGAGTCCTTGTTCTCTTTCGGAGTCGGTGTCTTTGAAGTCTCACTCAGTCGGTCTTGGACTCCTTTCAGTCGGCTTTGTGAAGTCTCACTCGGATTTTTCCAAATCTCGCTCGGCTTTTGTAATTTTCACTTGGATTTGTCTTCTTTTCTCAAGTACGCCCTGTTCCTGCACCATTAAACAGCTAATTGCCTAGCATTTATACGCTGGCTGCTTAGTGAATTTATAAACACTTCAAAATTCCTTAATTAATTAATATTTTCAATCGTTTTCTTACATAAATAAAGTACTTTTGAAATTCATAACTAAAATACGAATTGTTATTAAATTATTAAATAATACTAACAAACTAACCAATAATTACTAAATAATGTTAAATAAAAAGGTGAAATAATTAAGTCTTTTCAAGACTTATCACAGTACGGCTTCTCCCTGTTCAGCTTTTCCCAGTTTAGCCGGTGTACCATGACGTTGACACACCCTTAAGTAGTTCACAGAATCAAGGTTTTGCCAGATCCCGAAATCTCCATGGTACCTGATGCACGATGGAACGCGTGTGTGCTGTGGTAGAAGGCAACATCGTCAGAGAGATAGCCTTCATCACTTGACCTATCTTCAGAGCAGCTGGTAGCCCTCGAGTCAAGGGGATCCTCAGGGCGGCGCCGATCAACTGGCGCTCGCGAGGAGGAAGTTTCAACTCTCTCTGTGCGACGAGGCCCAGCCACAGGAAGATTCACTGGAATCCTTCCATCACGGTGGCTAGAGGGGGCACGAGAGCTCAGACTCCCCCTGGTTGAGGTACCAGTGCTGCCTGTTCTAGGGCGCATGGTTGAAGCAGAATGAATAAAAATGATATGGAGGTAAAGGATAGGGAGGTTACCTAAAAGAAGGAAGAACTTTGTGAAGAGGAAAGACAGCAAGGGAATCTTCAGAAATTTTAGCAGAGGTTCACTAAGCATGATGACAGAGATGAATTCCAAAATTCGTTAAGTGCCCCTGTTATAGGTAACGAAGAAGCACAGTGTTCTGCCAAGAGTCACGACGTTTATTTGAAAACGCAACCTGTCGGATTTAAACGACTTCGTCGTTTCGTAACTTAAAGCACGAAAATGGTAACGTTTCAGTAAAGGCTTTTACGAAACGGGCCTGTGGAAGTTGAAATCCTGGCCTAATAAGCCCAATCGACGGTTACACTCTTGGATAATGATGGTTCACGTGTTAAAAAGGGCATTTAATGTCCAATCATTTCAGACGCATTTAATGCACCCCAACCATTATTCGAATACCAAGAGTTTTGATTTCCAAAAACTCTTGGGATTTCCCTCGCTGCGAATCTCTGTTTGAATCCGTTGTGAATGGTATCAGAAGAGCGGTTACTTAATTTACAGAGCAGATTTGTTGGTAAGAAACCAAACACGCATATGTCAAAGAGTTTTTAGAAGGAATTTCTAGAGCGTTCCATCGGCATCCAGACTTCTTGAAGGCTGTATAGCTCATGTAAGCAACCTAACAGTCCCTCATATAAGCCAGGGGACAAAGACAAATGATCCGGTCTGGATACCGGTCCCCAAAGTTATGATGTCAGAGTGACATCTTAAAGGAGTAACCGGTATTATAAGAAGACAAAGCTACATCGGTTATCCTCCCTCACTTCATCCGTTCTCACTTCATCGAATGCTCCATCCGTCCTCACTACGATGGAGGCTTCATCTGATCTTATCTCCACGACGTGAATAACCGTTTGCCTCAGGATCACTGTGAGATAAGAGTTCATTATAACTTATCAACAAAGATACTCTGCATAACGGAATGTGTCTATGTCAATTATCTCTGAGAGTAAGTACAACTGTCAGTAAAATAGGCGAAAAGGTGATTATCCCCTATTCCTATTAGAGGATCGTACTCTGATAATTGACCTATCCCCCTGACACACTCTGAGCACTGAGTCATATTGATTGACATGATCAACACGCTATGAGAATCAAGGGGCCCACTTGCATCCAACGATTCATTTCCTACGTTTAACTATAAATAGCATATTCCAATACACATGCAAGGTTACATTGTTCTATCTCACATCTTTACTATTAAATTGCTTGAGTATTCATTGAGTTTCATATACTCTTCTAACTTGAGCGTCGGAGAATCTTCGCAGGTGGCATCACCTTTCGCCCCCCTTCAATGCGAAACACTGGTATGAAGGATCTCCAGGACAACAAGACTGGTTTCTCCCACTGAGAGGCTGGATTACAATACCGGATACCCACCGTGCCGGTGTATAAACCCTAAAACACCTACACTTTTATGGATGGTCCCACACCGGATCCTAGACCCTGATTCAGACCAGTTCACCACCATATAGCACACCATGAATATTCTAAATACATCAAAGCATGTTGCCAAAAATACATCACCAACATCATAACACAACATTACAATTCCTCATAACATTTCAAATAAGGCAAACATGCATATTGTCACATATGACAATCAAACAATATACAACCAATATTTTTAACTTTCCCCAAATCTTAAAAGTTAGGGTTTCACCCAAAACTCAACAACATCATAAATAATCATTAATCCTCCTCACCTTCTAACCATAAATACATCTACCCCATTAATATCATTTAAAGATTACATTTATGACACCCACCTTAGGGTTTACATATTAAATGCTTCCATTTAAACTCCCTACATGCATGCATTGCTTTCCCAAGGCATAATGACCCATACCCATAGATATAAATCAAACAAAAGTGGTGAAGATAGCTTACCACACCCAAAACGAAAATGGGTAACAATGGGGAGAGAGAGAGAGAGCTGCAAAAATAGAGAAGAAGAGGAAGAAGATTTTAGCTCCAATGGCCTCCTTCCAAGCTCTAATGAAAATGAAAATAGAAGAGGGTGGAGATGTGTCATTTTTTGGCTTAGGGTTTTAGAAGAAGAGATAAGAGATGAAGAGGAAATGGAGAGAAGAAGAAATGAAGTGTTTTTCTCCAATCCTCTTAGCAAGGTCACGAGAAAAGGAGGGGAAATTTGGGCTTTTTGGTTTTAATTTTAACCCTTGATTAAAAGATTCATCGTTTTATGTCCAATAGGACCTCTGTTCGGGCTCAATACTTAATTTGAAAATTATTTCGAATATATATTCGGGCTCCCGATATTATTCTTAATAGCCCTGACCAATATCATCTCAATCAGAGATACTTGGTCTGACACCCATATCTCAACCGGGTTTATTTTCGGCTTATCTGGTCTCATTAAATCATCAACAGTCCCTAAAAATCTTAATTTAATTATTCCCAATATTTTGGGATATCACATAATTCACATGTAATTACTCCATATTAATTTCCTTAATTTAATCCTCTATTTTAAAATTTTAGGATGTTACAGTCCGCACCACACAATATGCATATACATCATCATAATTTAATAAGCTCAATTTCATCAATATCCTCATCATCATATAATTAGTTCATCATTACTTTAATCCCATCATTAACCCATCAGCCTGGGATCGTCACATAGGCCATTAAGGCACTCTATCCATCAAACCACTATGCTTAGTTTCCTTATTGATTATCATAATTCAATAATTCCAATTCATAACTACTTTGATTTATTGTCAACATCAACATAACGACAAGACCCCCTATTTGGTCCCCCACTTTTCTCATTCGAACACTTAAGTCCCTTATTTTTTTAGTTACCCCCATTCATCCTTTTATTCTTCAACGTCGAACACCAAGGTCCCTACCGTCAAGACTCATTAAAACATCGTGAAAATTTAGTGACGTGTCCATTTAATGCCAGGTTGCCATACCATGCTGTGTAAAACGACGTTGTTTTTCTCTCAAATGTAAAATTGAATTAAA
Organism: Clitoria ternatea; assembly: GCA_037962975.1. NCBI lineage: Eukaryota > Viridiplantae > Streptophyta > Magnoliopsida > Fabales > Fabaceae > Clitoria > Clitoria ternatea. The sequence continues at coordinate 18,630,330 of CM075673.1, read as the reverse complement.
CAAAAAATTCCTTCCTTTATTTTGATTCCCTTCAGAAATCCCTACCCTATCCCACTTTCCATTTGCAATTGCTTTCAGAAAACCCTAACAAAGCTTAGCTCCCCCCGAGTCTGGCTGATAACGTCAACAAAAGGTATGAATCAGAACCCTGGTCGGTCGTCATCATCCTCAGGCTCCAATTAGCATCGGCCCTGTATCTGAAGCCTGGAAATATCACATCGTCAATATCATTATGGAGACCCCCCAATGTTGTGGGTCTCCCAAATAGCGAACAATCCAAATCGTGAGTGCTGGACATGCCTACAACTCCGAGGTTCACAATGTGATTTCTTTGCCTAGGTTTTGGATGGGGAGTTAGTAGCTCATGATGAAGAATGAAGGAAGAATGTCATGAAGAAGCTGATAAAGATGGAGAAGGTTATTTTTAGATTTAAAAATGATGTTCGCAGGGATGTATGTGAAGGTATGACTCAAGTTATGTAGGATAGAGTAGGTGATTGGAAAATGCATATATAATCGGTGGTGAAGAAATTATGCATGGAAAGGCAAACTGAAGCCAGACAGCTAAAGATGATTTTAATGGCTTAAATTTTTTTATATTATTTTCTATTATGGGGATTATGCTGATGTTGTTGAAGATAGGGTTTTGATTTAGGTAATGGGGATTAGGGTTTTGATGTAGGGTGTTTTATATTATTTAAGTTAATTAGGCAGTGGTAATGTAATGGTGTATGTATGTGTTTCCCTATATGAATATCAAATGCATATAGTGGATGTTTCTGCTGTTACTTTGAGTGAAACTATTGAAATGATTCAGCATATGTATCCTTTTGTGTATGAAGAAATTGATGTTATGAAAATTACAAGGAATGGTTCCCTTTTCCAATCTTTTGGACCAATGAAATTGGAGTTAGTTATGAAAATGAAATTATAGGGAATGATTCAATTTTCCACTTTTTTCCAAGGAAGCAAATAGTATCTTAAGAAAATAAAATAAATGCTTTACCCAATTAATACTATAAACCCTTAATCAGAAATAAGAAATTTTAGTAGTGCCCTACAACTGTGAAGAATAATTGTTAAATTCGTAAGCATTATTCACTTTATAATAAGCAACATGTAATGATTAAACAAATACGGTCTCATCACTTAGTCCTAAATACCTTAATGCATTACAGAAGTGGTCTCATCACTTATAGGCATTAGAGAACTAAATTTTCTGAGGAAATACATTGTGTTTTAAGTAGTGCATAACACATCTAAAGTCAGAATATAACCATACATTGCCACTAGCCAAAGTCAAAACACATCCTGATGTAACCAACATGTTTGATCACTAGCCAAACCACTAAGGTAAAAAAATAATAATCATTTGTTTCTCCTGAGATTATATCTGGTGGGGCTTGGTGATGCTGCAGTTTTAGGGGGGTTGCCAATTTTGGACTTCTTTTAACAGGGGTTGTCACCTCTGCTTAAGACATTGACTGTGAAGAGGTGGTATTAATTACATCCTGGGTAAGCCGAGGTTGGTTGGTTGATTTTGCTATCAGTTGGTCAACTCACCTTTTCTTTTTAGACACAGGGCATGATGCCTTATTGTGTCCCACTGTATGACATTCACCATATTTGCTTGGCTAATTTTTTCTCTTCATCTTAATCCTTTTTCCAGCTTGATTCCCACCCACTTCTTTGCCTTTGGAACTAGTCTACCTACTAGTCTCACCCACTTTTCGTTTCTATTTTTTAGGCCTGCTAGGGGTGTTTGTGATGAAGGGAGGAATTGGTGGGACACACCCTATCTTCTCCTAGAATTTTAAGCCAGGGACTGAGTCAATATGGTGTTCATATGATGCATTCCAGGCTGCCATTATAAGACTAACATGGTAGTGATCCTCTACCCTTTCTCTTTTCTCTGCTATGGCTGCACAAGCATGTCTACAGGGCATGCCTGTAAAAAAAAATACTATATCAGTTTGGTCCTAGGTCTTATTACAACAACACTATTTACAGTATTAGGAAACCACATACCTGTCAACTGCCAATGCCTACATATGCATTCTTGGGTCCCAAGGTTTACTACTACCCTTTCAAGGTAACAACTAACCTCATACTTTTTAGTCCCACCATCACTTATACTCAAAATCCAAAAAAAATGAGTTACCTGTGGATGCTCAATTGAAAATCCAAAAAAATATATGTTGAGTTACTTGTCCACATTACATTCCAGTTGTTACTTGCACATTTTTCCTTTTCCAACCTACTTTGTTGAATTGGTGGTAGCTGGCCCACATGCCCTGTCAACTTAACCTTGTGGTTCATATTGTGACCATAATGTATTTTCCATATTTCCTCAGGCATTGTCACAATAGGCTTGCCTCTAGTATGCACCAATTTAGAGTTGAGTACCTCACAATTGTTATTTGTTATGTTGTCCATCTTACAATTCTTATCAAAGAAAGCCTTGCTCCAGGACTCCTTTGAAAACTTTGACAAATATGTCCATGCATTTTGATTAACCTGTCTTATCTTCACCATGTTTCCTTGAAATTGGGTTAAGGTAGTTGACCTTATAGCCTGCCATAAAAGGGACCTTAACTCTACCTTTCCACTGTTTAGAGAAATTCTGCCATAAGTTCCATACACAAAAACCTGTGTGGCACACCATGCATGACCTCTTGAAGTGTTTGAATAAGCCCCTTCAAAGACCCACAAATATGAATTAGTATTAGAAACTAATAAGTATGCCAAAACCACATACGAGTTAGTGTAAATACCTTTTGCATATCACTCATAAAGGTAAGCCTTCTTTCCTTATAATCATCAATATCTGAATGGAGCAACGCCAAAAACCATTTCCAATTGTCCTTATTCTCAACCTGACATACACCATATGTAATAGGCCATATATGGTTGTTAGCATCTTGACCAAAAACAGTTAAATGTTGACCCCTGTAGTATCCTTTGAGGAAACACCCATCCAACCCCACCAAAGGCCTTTGACAGGCTATGAAGCCATCTCTACTTCCCTTCAAACATATGTACAGCCTATCAAAAATGGATGGACCTTCTAGTTGAGGTTGACACTCCATCTTCATATTGAACCTAGTATTCCTCTTTAGCAGTTCTACACAGTAGTCCCATAAAATGGCAAATTATTATTTTTCACATCCTTCAATCACCTCTCTAGATCTTTTCATTGATCTGTAGATCATTTTGTCCTTTAATTTTACCTTATACTTTTCTCTAAAAAGATAATAAACCTCAGAGTGCTTAACATTTTGATGCCTTCTCATAAAGTTAACAAGCTTACCTATAACCCATTATTGGTCACATACTGAGTTCTTAAACACCCTAGCACAGGTATGAGGATCATTGAATGTCTTGGTTTGGTAGGATTTCCTGATAGGGTTCAGAATACAAAAGACCTCCCATCCATAATTTTTCACTTTGCACCTTGCCCTTACTCTAACCTTATCATTTTTCACCCATTTAATTTCTCTCCCTAACTGTATAATGTAGTCTTTCACAGCCAGTTTAAACACCTCAAGTGATGGAAACTCTATCTCATACTCCAACCTTACATTGCCAAAAGTGGTTGTTTCATTAAATTGGGGATATACCTCTATACCTTCACTCTCATCCTCTAAACATGGAGGAGTTTTTAACTCTTCTGAAATTCATGTGTCTTGACTCTCACAATCATCTCCTCCCACATGGTTTTGATTAAGCTCACTATCACCCCCTGTATCAATGTCAAAGATAGTAGGAATAACCGACCTTTTCATCTCTTGTGGTTTCCTCAGTTTGGAGTTCTTACACTTTCCCTTTGTCTTTCCTTTGGTCTTCTTACTCCCTGCTTCGTTTGTCCCCTTTATCTTTCCTTTCCCCTTCTTACTTCTAACCTCCATTACCATTTCCTCCCTAATTTCCACATCTGCCATGTTAGTGTTATTGTCTTCATCCTGCCTTGAATCTTCACTACCTAACTATACTTCAAACTAAACTTGACCTTCAACCTCAGCCATAGACATGTCATTATCCAACAAGTTAACGTCCTCTTCAACCAATATCTTCTCAACAACCTACTCTGAGTGAATCACAGCCTGCATACTGTTATCAACTTCAACATGATTCCCCCCACCAACATCCATCATACCTGTCTCATCCACTAGATGTTGAAAATACATATCCATTAACCCTTGATTCGATTTCACACAGGCAACCATGTCTAAGACATTCTTATCACATCTTAGCACCTTCAACCCATCATTTATACCATATCGTAGATCATGCCAAAAGATGTTACATGTCCTATCATAGCCATTATTCTCAACAAATCTATTAAAAGCAAAACAATCTATATAATTTGGGTCCACCTCTTCCCAATCTTTAACTTTCTCTCATTTATATTCTTTTTCACCATCACTGTTGATTACAAACCTACCACCATAATAAAGTCTAATCCTGATTTCCTAGCCAAACTATACAAATAAAAAATATATTTATTTCTTATTTAAATAATAGTAAAATATGATATATATATATATATATATATATATATATCAAAAGCCACAAACATTGCACGTACATGGAGGACCACAAAAAGCTTACAATTCATGTCACGATAGCAAAAGACAATAAAAGTACAGGAATCCAATGCATGTTAACAGAACCACATAACTCTGGCCTCCTCTATAAGAAACTTCAACCCTAAAACAAATGCAAAAAAAAAAATAGCCCCCAATAGTTCAAAATACAAACCCCCAATAGTTCGAAACACAAAACCCTACCCTACCTAAGTTTATTGAAAAGAAAACCAATGGATACTCACCTTCACAGAATCTCCCATCTCTGTCGATTGTGATGTGTTCTTCAACCAACGGGGGTGTTGCTTCTCACGAGAATGTCTACTACAATGGGGAAATGGACGACCAAGGTTCCAACTAACTTTCGTGCTTCTGTTTAAACGAAAATGGAATTAGGGTTCATATTCAAAAGATGAGGAGATGAGGAGACGAGGAGACAAGATGAGAGTGGGTATCAGAAGGAGGGAATTTTTTGTTTAATTCGATTTACATTTGAGAGAAAAACAACATTGCTTTACACATACGTGGCATGGCAACCTGGCATTAAATGGACACATCACCAAACTTTCACGTTGTTTTAATGAGTCTTGACGGTAGGACCTTGGTGTCCGACGTTGAAGAATAAAGGGATCAATGGGGGTAACTAAAAAATGGGGGACTTAAGTGTCTGAATGTGAAAAAGTGGGGGGCCAAATAGGGGGTTTTGTCTCAACATAACAATCATATCATTTTATCATATACTAACATCAACATCATAGCACATAATTATCAATCTCCGTATTATACATAACCACAACATCATTATCTTATTATACAATTCAAGAATATATATAGCAAAAATCATAATAAGCATTTCTATCACGTAATTACCTTCCATGCAGTAATACGAAATTATACATATAAATTCTAACTTATACAACTATGCTACCCTTTTTCCATGATCGCCAAACGACTTTAACTCATATTTCTATTAATGTATACGCTCGATCTACCCCCTTACCTCCATTCCAAGCCTCTGCAACTTTAAGTCAACCACTGGTTCCACTAAAGTCACCAACACTCGAAAATTATGAAATTCTAGAATTGAGATTAATGTCATAACCTCTGAAACCCTAACCTGATACCTCTAATGACTCCCAATCTTTAACTTAAGGTTACCGGAACTTACCATTTCTAATTTTGACCTTGGCTCCAAATTCCTATCGCGTCGAACAAGCTTCCGACCTTCGATCTAAAACCTATAATTGCCGAAATCACAATCCATTAATCATTCTGCCATACCCATCGCCTTAAGGTTCATTGTTACCCCCGGTTTCCCGGGCCCGAATCCCGATGTAATCAAGATAAATAAGTAATAAAAATACGAGTAAATTTTTCACTACAAGAATATTTCTAAAACACCTCGTCAATTACATCAAGACTCAAACAACAAAAAACCGAAGAGTGAGATTTAGTAATTCGTAATTGGATCGCAAGATACACTGCCTATATGTGTATACAAAAATATTAGGGTTTACAGCAGAAGAAAAATATGTATACAGGGCAGCCACCTATATGAGAAAAGGCTCGACAAAGCATGCAAATACATAACATGTGCCTATTAGGCTACAACCAACCTCATATATAAATTATATGCATGCATTCACAATCTTAAGTAGCCTCTACATGAGGTACTAATCATCAAATGGGGATATAGACTATCCACACCAACGTTCATACATCCCATATGCCTCAAATATATATGCATTTATACGACACATATCTCCGATAATCACATCCCATAATTGACCTCATTCATTCACCAATTTGGTATCAATTTAAATATCTTTATCACCTATACATATTACCAAGGTCAATCCCACAAGTATTTATCTAATATTTCATTTACATATGAAGCACACATCCATAATATGCATAATCCATTCATTACATCATATTTAACAACCGCTTCCGGCCAAGGCATTCCATTACCACTATTTACCTTCTCCCAGAGCTTTAGCTCAAAGGCATACTCTTATCCCATGACAATCCTGCATCATAAAGCTAAAAAGGAGACAAAATAAGAGTGAGTTATACATTCAAAATGACAAATTTAAATACATTGTGATCATGTGTACATGCATACAAACAACATATGTGCTTTACAATAAAACCATCAATTTGTTAAATAACTATCATCAAGATAACATCTTAGACAAACAAGCCTCATTATTCATAACTCATAGCAAGCATATACCCAAGCACATACACATTCACATTGCCCTCATCATCATGGGCTATCATAATTGTTCGTCATTAAGTCTTTGCATCTTTAATCACTTATTACTCTCAAGAGGTTATCATCTCTCTTTGGGTCATCTCCATCTCAAATGCCATGTACCTATGGCTAATGCATATGTCACACTATTTAATGCATATGCAATGGATCCATTTCAAAATAATTCATATAACCCATACGCATATGGTTTCTCAATTGATCGCAACTACTTATATTCAATTAAGCATATGTCCCACACGCAAAGGTCCATTTCATAGAATCCCACAGGACCTTTATCATTGTGATCGTAACCACATTTGTAAGGGCGCGGGGCCTTACATCATTATATTAATAAGAATAAAGATATCATTAATTAGATAATGAAAACTAGGGCAAATTTTTCACGATTTAAAAGCAATTAAAGAACGAAGAGAAAATCGTGATCTAAAACTCCATCAAGTAACCCCAGACCATTTTAAGAAACCATCCCATATATGAAGATATGAGAAGCTATGTAATTAAATCAAAAGTGCTTATTTGATAATCAACCATATGATCATCAACAAGGAATAACGGAAGTGTATATTATTTCAAGAAGTATAGAAGGGTGTGAATAGAAGCTCAAGGCACTCTAATTAATCGCCAAAAATATGGTAATCATGTATGCATGTTGTTGTATAATCATGTCATAGTTCAATAATACCAAACATACCTCAAAACTTATGAAATTTTGTTAAAACAGGGTCATGAATCGATTCAAGCCTTTCCAGAATCGATTTATTCGTGTTTGAAACTCCAAACAGTAAAAATAGGGGCTCTTGAATTGATTCAAGCTCGTATGAATCGATTCAAGCATGTTGGAAATGGTGAACAGTGGAAACAGAAGCTCTTGAATCGATTCAGGACCTTGTATGAATCGATTCAAACCATTCCAGTAGCCTTTGAATTGATTCAAGGGGTCATTTGAATCGATTCAGACTACTCCAAGGGCCCATGAATCGATTCAAAGAAGTCATGAATCAATTCATGACAGTATCCCTACTGCATAATGCAGAAAACGCATGATTTTCCAACTTCTAACCACCCTAACTTTCTCATATCAAATCCAATGGTTAGCAAACTTTAACAGCAACTAATATACATCATTTATGATGCGTAGCCACTAGCCACAATAAAAAATTCCCAAAAATGAGAGACTTATGTGCATAAATATATTTAACTCGCTTTAAGGTATTTTATACAACTCAAGGGTCAATTCTTAATGGAATTGGCCCATTCCAGTTTCTACAAGTTTTAAATCATGTATAGGTGCTATTGAAACTATTCAGTGGCATTCAAACACACTAAGACTCATTATAGCCCAATTAGTTCCTCAATTATGCATAACATCATAAACACAACATCACAATTTGAATAATCCATCTATCCATGGACCTCTATCTACACAAGTATCATAATCCATGCATCAATATGACTTGTAAATCATAGTTTCATAATTACCCACAACCATTTTTGAGGTCATTACCAAAAATTAGCCTTCCAAAACATATAAGGCCTAATTTTCCCAAGTGACCCCCAAAACAAATACATCTCACCATTCAATATTCAAGAAACAAAAGAGGCATATACATATATCAAGTGTTTTACAAAAGAATGTCGGCCGAGGCTTACAAGCTTCCATTCCATATTTACCTATGCCATTACTCAACCTCCCAAAAGAGTAGGATATCCAACATACCTACATCAACCTTTAAAAATGGCAACTAGAAAGTGAGTAACATATATCAAATGAATCAAAATCATACATTATGATGATATACATGTGAACAACACACATTTCTCAAAGAGCATCATAAGCTCCATTCACATATCATATCATTCTATTTCAACATAACACACATCTAAATCGATACATTCACAACATATATATCAAAGCATTGGTAATTTCATAATATACCATTACACACTTAAGGTTAGTACCATATTCTCTTTCTCTTTACTTATCAATCATCCATCGCCACCATGGGCTACCAAACTTGGCATATCTCTAGTTATATGCAAATGCTCTTATGGCCAATGCATATGCACAACGGAATCAATAACAATCGCGGATTCGATTGTGGGAAACAACGTCATATAATGTATGGGTCAAGCATAGATGTGCTACTATGCCCCTACTGCAGTAGTAAATGTGTACACTTATATCTCAAATCATGCATGCATAACATCACTCTTTTATTGGTACCAAACCGCTATCGCCCATATGTAGCACTAGTCACCCATGACTTGCGGATTCACAACATGGCCTCACTTACCAAAAGTGCTACGGGCTCCTCCCAAACACACATTGAGAGATCCGTGCCCCATAGGGACACCAAGGTCACTTGCTCATTACAGAGCCGCCCACCCACTAGGCTTGCCACATAGGGTGCCTCGCCACTAAACTATGGGCAGCTTTGCGATTCCAAGAAACACTAGGGAACAATATATAAATTTACCCGTGCACTGGGCCGCTCTCCCACTGGGCCCGTCTATTGGAACCTTTAACATTCCACATAGACAGCAAATGATATGCCATGGATGCAAATGCCAAGGATGCAAATGCCAAGGATGCAAATGCAAATGAATGCATTTCTCACACTATGCATCCTATAATACCACTCCACAATCAACAATTCACCACCAACACTTAGTGGAATTCAATATTCTCATCATTCTCAATCATCATCAATTGTCATTAGGTTTCATACATATCAATAGTTAGTGGCAATCATCATTTATCAAATCTTATAACATGGGATGTTCAACATCATTACAATCAATTCAATCATGGTCTCAAAGCCATTCACAATAAGTCTCTTTAGCAAGAGTCAAATTCAACATTATAATTATCATCCCAACAACATATGCCATATAACACCAATCACTCTAAATGCATTCAAATTCACATGAACATCAAGAATATTCATCCAAGCCAAATTATGATCACACAATCATACATACACATCAATAATGGATGAAATCATGCATTTAGAGATGTTACCCCCTTCTATCTCAAGAGAAGTAGAAATCAACGCAGCCAAGGTCTTACCTCGTCGATGGGGTTGTTTCCTACGTCATACAATATACCATACAGTTATTTTCTATTCAAACCACTAAGATTCAAGTGTTCATATTAATTATTTGGTGTTTCTACCACTTTAGATTTTCAACCTCTTTCATTTCATTTAATCCACCACAACCACCAAGGGCTTGGTGTTCCAATTCATTCATTATGCATTTAAGGACTTCACCCACCTAGGGGAATAGTTTCCAACTATCATTATTAACCATCTAACCTCATTAATGGCCATCCACCATCAATGTTACCATTTTACATCATTAAATACATTCTCCTAACCTCAATAAACACTCATCCACTCACATTTCACATTTCCCCAAATTATAGGGTTAGAGTTTCATGAAAACCCAACAACCATTAACAATGTCCATCATTATCCATCACATTTAATGCCAATTTCGTGTACCCCTCAATGCCCTCATAAAACTCACATTAAATGCACTGCACCTTAGGGTTTTGAATCATAAATGGTTCCCATTAACAACCCATATGCATTAAAATCTCTCCTAACTACCATTACCCAAAACCTAAGGCCAGAGCTCAAGAAAAATGGTGAGGAAACCTTACCTCAAGCCAAGAAAAGTGAGCTCCAAGAAAGGGAGAAGAAGAACACGAAAATTGAGAGGGGGAGGGAGAGCTTCAAATCACCATCATCATCTCCTCCATGCTTGGTGCAAAATGAAAATGGAAAGAGTAGAAAAGGGCACACCACACAAGGGTTTCAAGAGGAAAAAAAAGATGAGTGGGAGATGAAGAGAGAAGAGAAAGTGTTTGCCTTAGGGGAAAGGAATGCAACGTGAAAATGAGAGAAGAGAGGGATTTTTGTTTTAAAACTTAACCTTTCATTAAAGTTTCCCTGTTTTATTACAAACATGATCTTTGTTCAGGCTTAATACTTTATCTAAAAATTATTCCAAACATATATTTGGATTCACATTAATATCCTTAACAGCCCTCACCAATATTTTAATCGGGTATTATTTTCTGCTCTTAAAGCCATAATAAATTATGAATAATCATAAGAGTTTCCAATTTAATCATTTCTAAATTTTGGGACATTAAATAACCCATAAGTAATTATTTACTAATTATTCCTCTCAATTTATCATTTATATAAATTTTGGGATGTTACAATCCACCCCACCTTAAAAGAAATTTCACCCTTGAAATTTACCAACCTGATTCGAATATCTCAGGATGTCGCTTCTGTATATCATCCCCACGCTCCCAAGTGGTAGTAACTACATCTTCGTGCTTCCAACATACTTTCACCAAAGGAATCAACTTGTTCCACAATTTCTTGATAGAACACTCCATAATAGTAGGACACCAGGGGAATAGATAAATTCTCCCTAATTTCATCATCATCAAGGGCTACCACATGCATAGGATCATGCACATACTTTCACAACTGTGAGACATAAAACACATTGTGCAAATTTGACAAACATGGAGGAAGAGCAATCCTTTATGCCATCTTGCCAATCCTTTCAAGGATTTTAAATGGTCCAATGAACTTTGGACTTAACTTTTTACTCTTCAAAGCTCTTCCAATACCTTTATCTCTTGACATCTTCAAGAATACATGATCGCCAACTTGAAACTCAAGTGGCTTCCGCCTCTTATCATAATAGCTCTTCTGACGATCTTGGGCAATTTTCATCTTCTCTTGTATCATTTTGATTTGTTCATTTGTCACTGCAATTAAATCCGGTCCTAAAGCCAAGTTTTCACTAGTTTCAAGCCAACACAACAGGGTTCTACATTTTTGGCCATACAAAGCTTTATATGGAGTCATACCAATAGTACTATGATAACTATTGTTGTATGTGAATTCAATCAATGGCAGGAATCTTTCCCAACAATCTTCATGCTCCCACACACAAGCCTACAACAAATCTTCAAGACTTTGAATTGTTCGCTCGGATTGTCCATCCATTTACTGATGATAAGCCGAACTAAGCTTGAGCTTAGAACCTAGTTCTTTATGCAAGCATCCCCAAAATTGGGAAGTGAACCGTGGGTCGTGATCTAACACAATACTCGAAGGCATACCATGTAGCCTAACAATCTCCTTAATGTATAATTGTACCAATTTCTCTAATGGACTCTTCATGTTCATGGACAAAAAGTAAGCCTACTTTGTCAACCTATCAACAATCACCCATATAGCATCATTTCCAGCACGTGTTTTGGGCAATCCAGAAACAATGTCCATTATAATGCCATCCCACTTCCAAACAGGGATATCAAGAGGTCTAAGCATGCTAGATGGCTTCTGATTTTCCACCTTATCCTTTTGACAAATGATGCAAGCAGCAACATAATTAGCCACATCCCGCTTCATACCGGGCCACCAAAAATTCTTTTTTAAATCTTGGTACATTTTAGTAGCACGAGGGTGTATGCTGAATACACTTTTATGAGCTTCATCTAACATAGTTCTTCTCATATCATTAATAGATGGAACATAAATACAGCCCCTTCACACGCTGAATACCATCGGAACCTTCTGATAGAAATAAAATTTTCCCATTAGCTTGAGATTCTTTCATCTTTATCAAATATTCATCATTTAGTTGTTGCGTCTTCACCCATTCAAGAAACACATTCGCAACCCTCAATATCTCAAGAGACATTTTCTTTGGAGTATACAACTCCACGCCCACATTCAAGTTTCTAAATTGTTCAATTAGCTCCATCTCTTTCACCATCATAGCGGAAACATGTAACGACTTTCGGCTCAAAGTATCGGTAATCACATTTGCCTTTCCGGGATGGTATCTTAAATCAAACTCATAATCTTTCAAAAATTCCATCCATCTTCGTTGGGGCATATTAAGTTCCTTCTGATAAAATAAATATTTAAGGCTTTTATGATCACTAAAGACCACAAACTTCGAGCCATACAAGTAATGCCCCCATAATTTCAAAACAAAAACAACCGCCGCCAATTCAAGATCATTTTTGGGGTAGTTAACCTCATGCAGTCATAACTATCTCAACGCTTAGGCTATCACACACTCGCTTTGCATTAACACACAACCAAGACCAAGCTTAGAAGCATCATAATACACCATGAAGTCATCTAATAAATGGGGCAAAGCTAACACAGGAGCAGAAGTGAGTCTTACTTTCAACTCTTGGAAACTTTTCTTGCAATCGAGATTCCATACAAATGGTTGACTCTTATGGGTCAGCTTCATCAATGGCAAAGCCAAACGAGAGAAACCTTCAATAAATCCCTGGTAATAACCGACAAGACCAAGAAAACTTTTTATTTTAGTCATGGACGTCGGTCTTTCCCAAGCCATCACGGCTTCAATTTTTGATGGATCAACTGCAACGCTACCTTTAGAAATGACATGTCCAAGGAATTGGACCTCAGACAACCAAAATTCATAATTAGAAAGCTTCGCATACAACTTTTTCTCATGAAGAATATTCAGAACAAGGCGAAGATGCCCTTCATGCTCCTTATGACTCTTGGGGTAGAGAAGATTGTCATCAATAAACACCACAATAAATTGATCAAGATAATCGTGGTAAATGCGATTCATGTAATCTATGAAAATCGTGGGAGCATTTGTCACACCGAATGACATCACCACATACTCGTAGTGGCCATACCGCGTTCGGAAAGTGGTTTTAGGAATATCATCAGTCTTCACCCCAATTTGGTGATATCCGAAACGTAAATTGATCTAAGAGAACACCACAACATCCTTTAACTGATCCAAAAGGTCATCAATGCAAGGTAGAGGATATCGGTTTTTAATGGTCAACTTGTTAAGTTATCGATAATCTATGCATACCTCATACTTCCATCCTTCTTTTTCACCAATAACATAGGTGCACCCCAAGGAGACACACTTGGGCGAATACATTTTTGTTCTAACAATTCTTCAACTTGTCTCTTCAACTCAGTTAATTCCATAGGAGACATCCGATACAGTGCTCTGGAAACAGGTTCCGCACCAGGAACAAGATCAATGGAAAACTCCACCTCTCGTAGAGGAGGTAAACCATGTACCTCATCAGGAAATATATCCAAAAATTTGGATATGACAAGGATATCAAAGGATTGATTAGCATTTTCTCCATCACCATGCATAGCATAACAAGAAGTTGAGATATACCTTGCACATCAAAGCACTCGATATTAGGAGAAGGAAAGATGACACTTCGATTCTAACCATCCACCAATACCTTATTGGTAGATAACTAATCCATTCCTAGAATAACTTCTAAGTCCTTCATGAGTAAGAAAATAAGAGATACAACAAATCTCCTGTCCTCAAGAATCATCTCAATACCATAACATCGAGTGACCATCCGTAAAAAAGTACCGGTCGGTGTAGATACCATGATAGAACCTTTCATCATGCTTATTGACAATTTCAATCGCCTTACACAATCTTCCTAAATAAAGGAATGTGTTACACCAGAATCAAATAACACATCAACACAATTACCAAGGATTTGGCATTTACTTTGAACCAAATCACCATCTTGTGCAGCTTCTTCACCAGTCACGGTAATGAGGACACAACAGAGGAGGATCCACACACTATTTTGGACAAAGGTTTAGAGGCATACAAAGGTCCTTTAACAAGGGCCAAGTCCAAAAAGGGCAAAAAGGCCATCCAAAAAGCCTTAGCTTGCTTCCTTACTTTGGTTGGTGGGCCTAAGCTCAATGAATACACCTTGAAGATCTATATGATCTCATCATGTAATATAGTCCATAATTAGATTTTCTAGTGTTTTAGGGTTTATTTGGACCTTACTAGGTCATTTGGTCACTTTTGGGCCATGTACTTTTCATTTGGGCCATGTATTAGGCCTTTTCCTTTCCATTTTCTCTAAGTGGGCCTAGGATCCATGTTAGAAGCCCACTTAACCCCCCTTGGCCGAAACTTCATGAGGCTATATAAGGGTGTTCTCTCCTTGAAAATTGACGACATGAATATTAGAGTTTTTGCATACACTGTGTAATTTGAGAGAGTGAGTCTCCTCCTTTTCTCTTGGCTAAAGAAAGCTTTAGCAAGCTCTTATCCAAGGGGAATTCTCCCTCTTGGTGGCGAGTCGCCAATTATCTTCCCTAAGGAAGTGGCTTCCCACACACACTTTCCACTTTCAAGTTCCACCCTCCTCCATCTTTCACCTTTCCCTTTCATCTTCACCTTTCCTTTTTCTTTAAATTCCAAGTGTTTAGATTCTTTTTCCTTTGATTCATTTTCAGCCAAGCAAGAAGAATTCCATGATCAAGGCTCTTGAGTGCTAAGGAAGGAGAAAGACCAAGATCCACCCCTAAGGAAGGTCTCCTACAAGCCTCTCCTACATCAATTGGTATCTTTGAGGTTAGAGGTTCTTCTTCCTAATTCCTTCTTTTAGTTTTGGTTTCCGTTGTTTCTTCTTGGCTGGTTTTGTTTTTGTTTCATGTTAATGCCATGTTATATAATGAAAAAGTCAAAATAAGATTAAAGTTTAATGCATTTTTAGTCATCTTTTCTCAAGTTTTTGCATCTTGTTTTTGTGCAGTTTACTTTTGTTGTGTCATATGCAATATGTTAGGATTAAAATTCTGAGTTTATGCACCATTGTTGTTTCAGTTTTGACTTCAAGAATAGGGAATGCCAAGTTTGTTAATTGTTAGAGCTACTTAGGGTTTATTTGGTGCATGTGGAACCTTTTCTTGTTTCTAGGTTGTTTCAAAATTCTGCATTAAGGGTGCTAAAACCATGTTGTAGAGTTACATTTTCCATCATTTGTAACTTTAGAAAGGTTCCATTCTTTGAGTTGGGAGACCTCGCTTTAAGGTTCTCCAAAATTGTGCTCAACTTTTAGGGTGTATAGATTTCAATTCTTAGTTTCTTCTAGGTTCTTTTTACTTTTTAATTTCAAGCACCATTTAGGTCATAAATGTGTTTCGGTCTACATATTGAAAATGCATAAAAAATTTGTCTAAACCTAATTGCCTTCCATAAGTAAATTTGGGAGAAGATTACATGGATGCCTAAGCAAAAAGGGTAAAATTGAAGTGTAACTAGCCTTAGTGTGTTTTGGTTTGGCTTGGTTGTTTTGGTGTTAAAGTGTTAAAATACTAGAGGCAAAAAGAAAAAGACTAGAAAAGAGAAAAGAGCAAGAAAAAGAAAGACCCTTACAAAAGTCAAAAATCAAAAAGGGTATCAAAATAAAAAGTTAAAAATAAGACCTCTTTTGGAAAATTTTGAAAAGTGGAAGCGCTAAACCGTCTTGTTACTTGAAACACCAAGACCTAAAAACATAATTGCTAGTTGACCCTTCTTACATAATTCAATTGAACCTTGTTTGCTTAGCTTACAATTCTAGGGTTTCTAGGTTTTTCCCTTAGCTTGCTTTTATTTCTTGCATTTAGTTTGTTGTGTGTCAAGTTTTGTCTTTCTAGTCCATTTTCAAAATTGTGTTGTCCTTAGCTTTCTTCATTTTAGGTTTTGTTGCTTTGAGTCTTGTCATATCAAAAAATCCAAAAATAATTCCTTTGAGTTGCCTTTTAAATTTTGAGCATTTTTAGTTTGTCTTCCTTTGATTCTCTAAGTTTTGTCTCTTGAGTTTTCTTGTCCTTCAATTTCAAAGATAAACCTTTCTCAATATCTTGGGGGTAGTGTATTGAATGCACTTGAAGGTAAGAGTGTAAATTTCTTTGGTGATCCTGAAACCAAAGAGGAAGGAAAAGTCTTGAGAGGAAATACTTTGAGAGAAACACTTAGTGAACCATTGTCTTTTCTTTAGTTGAATTGCTTAACAATTTTTGTTTGAGTTTTCATTTGCTAGGAGCCGTGGAGAATTTCACATCAAGGTGAAGAAGTTTTGAAGAATTGTAAAAGGAAGCAAAGCCTTGTGCTCATTAGCAAATATTAGGAAAAGTTTGAATTTTTAGGGTTTGTAGTAGGAAAGTTTTGTCCTTGTATTTGTGGACACTTTAGACTTTGGATTTGGACTATTTAATTGCCTTTAAAATTTCGTTTAGGGTAAAGCATGTGCATTTGTTTGCTTTAACTAATTGTTGTTCGTTAGTTCAATTAGTTAATTAGTTACAACTAAAAGTGGTTAGGTTGTTAGTGGTCTTAACTAAAAGTTGTTAGGTGGTTAGTTGTCTTAACTAAGTTTGTTGTTAGTTAATTTTGGTTAGAACAAACTCTTAGTTAGTTATAACCCCCTTGTAACTGAATTAGTTCTAGTAGTTAGGATTTTCATAACAAGTTAGGATAATTACAACTATAATAACCACATAACCAACTTAGTTATAGGTTGTTAAAACCTAAATTTGTTAGCCTAACAAACTAAAAACCGAATTTGGTTAGCTCTTCTAGGGTTTGTTTCTTGTCTTGTTACAACCTTAATTCTCATAACTAATCATAATAAGACAACCTAGGATTCTACCTAGTATAAAACATCATAGGTGTTGTGCCCTTAGGTAGAAAACCTAGAATTTGATTCTTAGGATTGTTGTTTGATTTCTTATAATTATTTTGCATAAACATCCTTGACTAGTTTGATAGTACATTTGTTTACCATGTCTTGTTTTTCTTTGATAACCTTAATCATGTCTTCTAGTGATAGGGAAAATAAGTCTCTTCTTCATAACATCATGGATAGTTTAAACAAGACAAACACTAGGTTAACTAACCTAGAAAACAAAGAAGAAAACCCTAGACATAGACATAGAGAAAGGAATCAAAGAAACCAAAGGCATAAATTTAGTGATAGTGAGGATGAACATAGGTCTAGAAGACACCATAATAAAAGAGAAGACCTAGGTTTAAGGGAAGTCAAGCTTGAAATCCCCCCTTTTAATGGAAAAAGTGATATTGAAGCATACTTAGAATGGGAAATGAGGGTTGAACAATTGTTTAATTCTCATCAAATTAAAGAAGAAAAAAAGGTTAGGATAACCACTCTTTCATTTAAAAACTATGCCTTAGTGTGGTGGACACAAGTGTGTAAGGGGAGAAAGAAAGATAACTTTCTACCAATTGATGATTGGTTGGACTTAAAAGCCTTGTAAAGAAAAATATATGTTCCTAATTACTATAGAGGGGAGCTATTAGCCAAGCTTAATAGACTCACCCAAGGTACAAAGAGTATTGAGGATTACTATAAGGCCTTAGAGATAGCAATGATTAGGGCTAACCTAGATGAAGATAAAGAAACCCTAATGCATAGGTTTTTGCATGGCCTAAATAGGAATATTAAGAATAGAGTTGAACTCCTTCCACATGTTGATATAGAGGAACCTTTGCACCAATGTACAAAAGTAGAAAACCAAATAAAAAAGAGGGAATCCTATAAAGGGGAATATCAAACCTCTAGGCCCAAGTGGGTGGGCAAGGATGATAGAAAAAGTGGGTTTGAGAGAAAACCAAGGGAGAAGGGAGTGGGTATTTCTTCTTCCCATTTGCCTAGTAAGTTGCATAAGAATGGTAAAGTTTTTAGGACTCTAAAAGATAAGCATGATTCCATATCTAATCCTTCTACCTCTAGATCATCTACCATAAAATATTTTAAATGCCTTGGTAGAGGTCATATAGCTTCTGAATGTCCTACAAAGAAAACCATCATTTTGAAAAACAATGAAATCTACTCAAGTTAATCAGAGTCTGATCTTGATACTCACAA
This sequence comes from Clitoria ternatea, assembly GCA_037962975.1. Taxonomy (NCBI): domain Eukaryota; kingdom Viridiplantae; phylum Streptophyta; class Magnoliopsida; order Fabales; family Fabaceae; genus Clitoria; species Clitoria ternatea. Next base: position 18,611,708 of record CM075673.1, on the reverse strand, counting down.
TTCAAGTGATGACTCAAGTAGTGATTCATATGGCAGTGAGCATATTTTAGGGGATGATGGAGAGCTTTACATGATTCGAAGGTTACTTGGAAGCCATGTTAATGTGTTTGAATATGTTTACAGGTTCAAAGATTTTGATAATGACAAAGGACTCTTGAAGAAACCCTTGGAGAAACAAGAAATAGCATTAGACCTGCAAAAACAATGCAGCTAATCGATTAGGAAGGCATAACTAATCGATTAGATAGCTTTTGTTTTGCTATCAAATCAATTGCACACATAAGGCTAATCGATTACATAGCTTCTATTTGTACACTAATCAATTACACAATAACCCTAATCGATTACCAAGATGAAAAATTGATTTAAATGAATCAGGTACTTATGCTAATCGATTGCAAGACATCAGTTAATCGATTACAAGGCTACTGGAATGACACTAATCGATTACAGTGAAGACATAATCGATTACCAAGCTGCGTAACCAAATTAAATGCATCAGGTGCCATCACTAATCGATTACAAGGCAAGACATAATCGATTACCAAGGTTCTGAGTTTTAGCTAATCGATTACAGGGTACATGCTAATCGATTACAACACAAAAAACACTGAAGTTTTCAAAGTGTAATCGATTACAGCTCGAGGCGTAATCTATTACGATAGTGCCAGAAATTAGGGAAAATGCTTTTAAGTGGAAACCAACTCATTTCTCCACATCTCTCGGGCACCCACGAGCTGCAACGGCTAGGAACTCCATTATGCTCATCTCCAAGCTCTATAAATGCAAGACTCCTTCAAGCTACTCAATGCATCAATTACATCCATCAAAGGGAGATCAATTCTTGAGTCTTATGAGTTTTACTCTTGTATAGTTTCATTTTTCTGAAACTTAGAACTATAACTTGTATATCCTCTCTTGTTGAGAGTTTGAATTTGAGAGAGCATTCACTTGTATATCTACTCTATTTAGAGAGTCTATATCTTGTAAACACTACCAAACACAAAGGCTTTTCACTCTTGGTTGAGTGGTCACAAAGGTTGGGGTTCAACCTTTGGGTATTGAGAGTTTGAGAGATCAGGTGGGTTACCCTTGTGCTAGTAAGGATTGAGTTCTTGAGTGTGGGACACTAGGAAGCTGCAATTGCTCATAGCTTGTAATCTCTAAACTTCAATAGTGAAAATCCTTTAAGTGGGTTTCTTGAAGGCGAGACGTACACAGGGGTTGGTGGAACTCGTTAAATTGGTTTGCAAGCTCTTCTTCCTTACTCTTTTACATTCATATACTGCATTTGACTGATTTATGTTGGTTGATTGTGATTTTCTTACTTGAGCTTGCTTAAATTAGTTAACTTTAAACATTTCACACCAAGTGTTTGACAAATTGCCTCAGCATATTTACTTCTTGTTTTGCATTGTATCTTGCATTAAACTTGACTTCACTTGCATAATCTTTAAACTTGTGATAAAAGAATCAAGTTCAAAGGCATTGCAAGCAAAGTTTTAAAAACTCAATTCACCCCTCCTCTTGAGTATTGAGGCCACTTGAATAACAGTTAAGCTTGATGATTGTACATAAAGAGAGAACATGTTTTACACAAGATGTTATATAGATAAAAAATTATGTTCTCTCATTATGGATAGTGGGAGTTGTGCCAATATGGCTAGTCAAAGACTAGTTCACAAAATGGGCTTAGAACTAATAGATCACCCTAGACCTTACAAGTTGCAATTGTTAAATAAAAATGGAGATATGTTAGTTAATAAACAAGCCTTAATTAATTTCACCATAGGTACCTATAAAGATGAAATAAAATGTGATGTAGTACCTATGGAAGCAACCCATATACTTTTAGGGAAACCTTGGTAGTATGATAGAAAGGTCATCCATGAAGGGTTCTCTAACACCCTCACATTTAAGCTTGATAACAAGAAATGATTTGAAGCAAGCCACGCTTCTTCAAAAACAAGTCTTAATCATGATTCCTAAAGATATCCCTAGCACTTCCTTGTGCTCAATGGGCTTTTCCCCTTCTACTTTGCCCAAAGGGATACAAAATATTCTAGATGAATTTAAAGACCTTTTTCCTAAAGGCTTACCTCCAATTAGGGGAATAGAACATCAAATAGACTTAATTCTTGGTGCTACTTTACCTAATAGGCCTGCATATAGGTGTAACCCTAAGGAAAGCCTTGAAATTAAAAAACAAGTGAATGATCTATTATCTAAGGGATGAATTAGAGAGAGCTTGAGCCTATGTACTTTACCTATTTTATTGGTTCCTAAAAAAGATGATTCATGGAGAATGTGCATTGATTGTAGAGCTATCAACAACATAACCATCAAGTATAGGTATCCAATACCTAGACTTGATGATATGCTTGATGAATTAAGTGGTTCTACCATATTTTCTAAGATTGATCTTAAAAGTGGCTATCATCAAATAAGAATTAAAGAGGGAGATGAATGGAAAGCTGCTTTTAAAACTAAACTTAGATTATATGAGTAGTTAGTTATGCCCTTTGGCTTGACTAATGCACCAATCACTTTTATGAGGTTAATGAATCATGTTTTAAGGGAATTCATCGGGCACTTTGTTGTGGTCTATTTTGATGATATTTTAGTTTACTCAAAGACCATGACCTCTTATCTAAACCATTTGAAACAAGTTATGCTTGCCTTAAGAACAAATAACCTCTGCAAATTTTTAAAAATGTTCTTTTGGCATGGATAGTGTTATTTTCCTTGGATTTGTAGTGAGTTCCAAAGGAGTGGAGGTTGATCACTCAAAATTGAAGGTCATCCAAGATTGGCCAACACCAAAGAATATGAATGAAGTTAGGAGTTTCCATGGTTTTGCTAGTTTTTATAGAAGGTTTATAAGAGATTTCTCTATCATAGCCTCCCCTTTGAATGAATTGGTTAAGAAAAATGTTCCTTTTGTATGAGGACCAAGGCAAGAGAAAGCTTTTAAAGACCTAAAGGAAAAACTCACTCATGCTTCCATTTTAGCTTTTCCAAAATTTTCAAAACCTTTTGAGCTTAAGTGTGATGCTTCCAATATGGGGATATGAGTTGTATTGTTACAAGAAGGCCACCCTATTGCATTTTTTAGTGAAAAACTCAATGGGGATACCCTTAATTATCCCACATATGATAAAGAATTTTATGCTTTGGTTAGAGCCCTCCAAACATGGGAACATTATTTGATCCCAAAAGAGTTTGTCATTCATAATGATCATCAATTACTTAAATACATAAAAGGGCAACATAAACTAAATAGAAGACATGCAAAATGGGTTGAGTTTTTAGAGCAATTTCCCTATGTCATCAAGTACAAAAATGGAAAATCAAATATTGTGGCTAATGCTTTATCAAGAAGGCACTTTTTGCTTGCCTCTCTTGAATAAAAAATCATTGGTCTTGATGAGATTAGGAATTTGTATCAAGGTGATCTTGATTTCTTTAAAATCTATAATTCATCTTCTGAAACCACATCTCAAAAAGGATTCTACATTTTAGATGGTTACCTCTTTAGGGCCAACAAAATTTATATCCCTAGGAGTTCTTTGAGAGATTTGTTGCTTAAAGAAAGCCATGAAGGTGGCTTAATGGGTCATTTTAGAAGGGATAAAACTTTTTCAATCTTAAATGAACACTTCTATTGGCCTATAATGAAAAAAGATGTGCAAAGACTATGTGCTAGGTGTATAGTTTGTAGAAAAGCTAAATCAAAAGTATCACCTAATGGTCTTTATACTCCCTTGCCTTCACCTACTTCTCCTTGGATAGATATTTCTATGGATTTTGTATTAGGCTTACCTAGGACCTAAAGGGGCATGGACTCTATCTTTGTTGTGCTAGATAGGTTTAGTAAAATGGCTTACTTTATTCCTTGTCACAAAGTGGATGATGCAAGTCATATTGCTAAACTATTTTTCAAAGAAATTATAAGACTTCATGATGTTCCTAAAACTATCATTTTTGATAGGGACACTAAATTCCTAAGCCATTTTTGGAAAACACTTTGGTCAAGGTTAGGAACGAAGCTTCTATTTTCTACCACTTGTCATCCATAAACAGATGGTCAAACTGCGGTAGTGAACAGGACCCTTTCTCAATTGCTTAGGGTCTTAGTTAATAAAAATGTTAAATCATGGGATGAGTGTTTGCCACATATTGAATTATCTTATAATAGGGTGCAACACTCTACAACTAAGCATAGTCCTTTTGAAATTGTTTATGGTTTTAACCCTCTCACTCCTTTAGACCTTTTGCCCATTGATGTTTCTGATTCTGTCCTATACTTGGATGGAGAGGCAAAGGCCAAGTTTATAAAAGAATCCATGAGAAGGTTAAAAACCAAATTCAAGCTAAGAATAAACACTATGCTCGTTGTGCCAATAAAAAGAGAAAGGAAGTTACTTTTGAGGTTGGGGATTGGGTTTGGTTACATCTTAGAAAAGAAAGGTTTCCAACTTTAAGAAAATCCAAACTTGACCCAAGGGGTGATGGTCCCTTTCAAATCCTAAAAAAATGGGAAATAATGCCTATGTCCTTAATTTGCCTAGTGATTATAGTGTGAGTACTTCTTTTAATATGTCTGATTTGTCTCCTTTTGATTTAGATGAAGAGGATGAACCTTCAGATTTGAGGATAAATCTTTTCAAGGAAAGGGAGCATAATGATGACACAACATGGGAGGATCCACACACTATTTTGGACAAAAGCTTAGAGGCATACAAAGGTCCTTTAACAAGGGCTAAGTCTAAAAAGGGCAAAGAGGCCATCCAAAAAGCCCTAGCTTGCTTCCTTACTTTGTTTGGTGGGCCTAAGCCCAATGAAGACACCTTGAAGATCTATATGTGCTCATCATGTAATATAGTCCATAATTAGATTTTCTAGTGTTTTAGGGTTTATTTGGACCTTAATAGGTCATTTGGTCACTTTTGGGCCATGTACTTTTCATTTGGGCCATGTATTAGGCCTTTTCCTTTCCATTTGCTCTAAGTGGGCCTATCATCCACATTAGAAGCCCATTTAACCCCCGTTTGGCCGAAACTTCATAAGGCTATATAAGGGTGTTCTCTCCTTAAAAATTGACAATATGAATATTAGAGTTTTTGCATACACTTTATGTAATTTGAGAGAGTGAGTCTCCTCCTTTTCTCTTGGCTAATGAAAGCTTTAGCAAGCTTTTATCCAAGGGGAATTCTCCTTCTTGGTGGCGAGTGGGGAATTATCTTCCCTAGGGAAGTGGCTTCCCACACACACTTTCCACTTTCAAGTTCCATCCTCCTCCACCTTTCACCTTTCCCTTTCATCTTCACCTTTCCTTTTTCTTTAAATTCCAAGTGTTTAGATTCTTTTTCCTTTGAGTCATTTTTAGCCAAGCAAGAAGAATTCCATGATCAAGGCTTTTAAGTGCTAAGGAAGGAGAATAAGGACCAAGATCCACCCCTAAGGAAGGTCTCCTACAAGCCTCTTCTACATCACACGGCGAAGACTCTTCCAACAGTTTGTTGAATAACACCATTGTTATGACCATTTTGGCCACCATTGCTATTTCCATGGTTATTGCCATTGCCACGACTATTGCCACCATTACCATTGCGACCACCATTGCGGCCGCCATTACCGTTTCCATGACCATGACCTCTAAAAGCACTATAGCCTCCACGGTTTCCATCATTACGCACTGCCACATCTGTGGCATTCAAAGGACAATCAGGATGAATGTGCCCCGATTGGTTACACCTATAACACACCATAGTATCCTCATGGTCACACTCACAAACCAAATGGTTTCCGCCACGTCGGAAACATCGAAGTCCTTGGCCATTACCTCAGCCACCATTAGCACCATGTCTTCCACCACCGTGTCCATCTCTAAATGAAGAGGAACCACGCACAAATTGCCTTATCTTCTTGAAATTTCCTTTCTTCTTGAAGCTAGAAGATTAGCCTTTCAACTTGTAATCATGCCCCGAATACTCTTGGGAGCCATATCATTCTCTTCAAAAATTCTATACTTGTTCACAAGAGTAGGAAAGCTCCTAATCTCTTGGTGACATATCGCCTTCTTAATCTCCTGGCGTAATCCATTCTCAAACTTGACACATTTTGAAGCTCCAGTACCTTCCTGTTGAAAAAGAGGGTAAAACACACATAGTTCTTCAAATTTTGAGGCATAATCCTCAACCGACAAGCTTTCTTGTTTGAGCTCCATGAACTCAAGCTCCTTTTAGCTCTTGTAGCTATCCAGAAAATACTTCCTCAAGAATTCCACCTTGAAATTCTCCAAAGTCAAGGGAGTGTGAGCCGAAATCATACGCCTATGAGTCAAAATCCACCAAGACTTAGCTTCGTTGCGGATCATAAACACCGTATACTTAACCTTTTGAGCTTCAAAACATTCCATGCTAGCAAATATTCGTTCCAAGTTGTGAATCCAAACGTAAGCATCTTCCGGTTTGTAACCCCCATGAAACTCAGAAAGTTTTCGCTTGAGGAATCGGTCAAGACCATGATTCGGTTGACCAATAGGTTGTTGTTGTCGTTCAAGAATACCGACAAATCGGTTAAAAGCTTCAGCCATAACAGCTATAACATTGCATCTATTCGCCATCGACCGATCCAGACACATAACATAACACTTAGAAATCTTGTGTTTCTTTACTCAAGATTTACCAACCAAAGACAATCATCATAACCACATATGTCATCATAATGTATTCATAATTTGAAGGTAAATATTGGAAAGGAAATTTCTGGTCGGGCTTAATATCAATCATATAATCATTATTATCATTCACAAATAACCAAACAATCCAAGATTCATTCATAGAGTTTCTAACTCATGCTCTAAAAATCATCACAATATGTATAGTGAGCAATTCATGCTCCAACAATGCATAATTATAGTGATAACATCACAACATTGAGCAACTAGTGCTCTAGTAAGGTACAACCATGTTTTCAACAATAAACATCCACATTTCAATGTTAAACAACCTCAATTCAACAAGAAAAATACCCTTGAATAACATTTAACTCACAAGATCAATCAATGAGAAATCAACGCTCTGATACCACCTCTATAAGGGCGCTGGGCCTTACATCATTAATATTAATAAGAATAAAGATATCATTAATTAGATAATGAAAACTAGGGTAAATTTTTTACAATTTAAAAGCAATTAAAGAATGAAGAGAAAACTGCGATGTAAAACTCCATCAAGTAACCCCAGACCATTTTAAGAAACCATCCCATATATGAAGATATGAGAAGGTGTGTTATTAAATTAAGAGTGCTCCTTGGAAAATAAACCACATGATCATCAACAAGGAATAACGGAAGTGTACGTTATTTCAAGGAGTATAGAAGGGTGTGAAAAGAGGCTCAAGGTACTCTAATTAATTGCCAAAAATATGGTAATCATGTATGCATGTTGTTGTATAATCATGTCATAGTTCAACAATACCAAACATACCTCAAAACTTATGAAATTTTGTTAAAACAGGGTCATGAATCGATTCAAACCTTTCCAGAATCGATTCATTCGTGTTTGAAACTCCAAACAGTAAAAACAGGGGCTCTTGAATCGATTCAAGCTTGTATGAATCGATTCAAGCATGTAGGAAATTGTGAACAGTGGAAACAGAAGCTCTTGAATCGATTCGGGACCTCGTATGAATCGATTCAAGCCATTCCAGTAGCCTCTGAATTGATTCAAGGGTCATTTGAATCGATTTAGACCACTCTAGGAGCCCATGAATCGATTCAAAGAATTCATGAATCAATTCATGACAGCATCCCTACTGCATAATGATTGTACCCAATTATTAGCTTGGGGTTAGGAATAATTAGTTAGTTATCATGATTTGTTAGTTGTTACTAGTTAGCTTAGTAGTTTGTTAGTTAGTTTGGGTTAGCTTATCTTCCTATAAATTTATTGTATTCCTCTCTTATAACTCATTTTTTAATATTTAATATGTTCTACTTTATTGATTCTTCACTTCTTTTTTTTTTTGAGTCTATGACATGTGGCCTTATCAATCGATATACACATGCATCTCCTCTCGTTCTAAGATTTATGACATGCTTAGTTGGTTGAACATGATGTGATTTATTATGAGTCTCCTGACACAAATTCGATTCTAAAAAAATAAAAAAAATGATAAAAAGATATTAGCATAACCCAGCACTGTATCATGAATGAATGGGTGAATAAAGGAAATGCACAACTTATTTTTAAAAAATGTAAACACTGATAAAAAAAATAACCATTTTTAGAAAATAAGCCTAATCCATATTTGGATTGGTTTAGGTTTTCAAATTATAATTTGATTTCTGAATTGTTATATTGTTTTTTTATTTGATATACCATGTATATTCTTGAACAAGCAAAATTACTATAGAAGACAAAATCTCCCTACTAAAGTTTATTAACAATGCCACATTTCTTGATACTAAGATTTAACATAACTGATTTGAATTATAATATTATTATATCTTATTTGACAACTTTTGATAAAATTAAATTGTAGTCTAAAATTAGATTATAAAATTTAGCTTATAATTTAATTTTTAGATTATAATATATAAAGTAAATGTTGGATATTATCATTAGGTTAGTACTTTTGTTATTTATTATACATACTTAATCATTTATGGGTAATTTTACAACAAAATAATCTAAACAAACTAAATTATCTTAAGAAAAAAAATTGTTACCTGATATGTATAATGATACATATAATCAATAATTGAAATAATTTCTAAAACTAATATTATTTAAATCCAAATGTTGTTACCTTTAATAAAATGTATATACTTAGTGTCTCATGTATATTTTGCACCACGGTCAAATTAAAACCTTTTGCTTTAAGAAATGCTGGATTAAGTTGTCTGTGCAAGAGAGGAGGGTCAATCGACAAGTTCAACATGCTGATGTGTAACATACGTCCCCAGTTTTTTTTTTTATATAAAAATGTTGACTCAGGTAAACTTTTTTTGTTTAATTAGAAATTGAAGTTGTATTATTGGCTCACAATAAATTACGTATTCTATCCAATCAACTAAGCTAGTTCCTCTTAACATGTAAACTTAATTAAATCTATGTAAAACTATGTTAAGGAGTTAATTTGTATATAAAAAATGTTAATAAGTATCCTAACATAAAAATAAGGGTACTAGTTAAGAAATAAGATCATAAAAAATATTACTTAAAATCATCATTAATACTCATCTTGACTTTTGAATGGTTCCAACATAATTTTCTAAAAAAAATAAGAAAATTGGTTAATTAGTGCATAATCTTGTAAGTCTTCAAACTTGTGTAAACTCGACTACACTTGTGTAGACTCACAAGTTTGTGTCAACTCCGCGAGTCCATGGACTGTGAATACAAGTTTTTTAATAAAAATTCTCATAAACAATTTTATGTTTGAATCCTAGTTTCTTTTAAGTGTTTTCATCTTCTACAACTATATGAGAGCTTATATTTTAGTTTCTACTTTGTTTCTCATTTGTTTTGTTGTTCTTCCCTTTGTCTGGTCACACCTCTATAAACGTTCTCTGCACATGCTATTGTCAAAGGTATCTTTTCATGTCTCTATGAACCTTAGTAGCTCATGCTCTCATTTGAATTTTCTGCCATTGCATTTTGATATTTTAACTTGTATTATGTGTTATGGTATTTTTCTATTCTAAGTTTGGGTGGTGTTTTACTGTTTTATGACTTTTTTTTTTGCTAGATACACATTTTTTATTACTAATATTTTTCAAATCAAAGGTAGACTCTTATGATTCCGAGTTAATTTTTGAGTTGAGTTTAAGGATCTAAGCGACTCTACCTAGACTCTCAAGTCTAACAACTTTGTATATTCTTGCCTGCATGCTAATCAGTTTACATGAGCTAAAATCCTTTTAATCATTGTCTAAATAGACTTAGTCCAAAAAGCTATTTTTTAAAAGGATCTCATAACTTTGTTTATCTTAATTATTTATCTTTATGTTAAATACACCAATTGTTAAATTGGTGAATTTGTACATTTTTCACCCCACAAGAAAAGTAATACCTTTTACTTTGAAATGCTGAATTAAGTTGTCTCAACTATAAAGGTGAATAGACTAAAAATTTTGAGTTGTTTATGTCAAGTCTGTAATAGGTCCATTTTAAATGGATTTATAAGAGTGTTGACTTATGTACACTTACTTGAGTCTATGTTAACCAATTAGCATGCATGTGAGGATGATCTTTCTTAAAGAAATGAAGCACAAGTTTAAGAAATAGTTGCATAGAAAACCAAAGCCATAGTCGTCATTTCTTTGTAAGCCTCCATTTAGGAGGAGGTATCCCTTCCTCTATGTGAGACTTAAGCTCTCACTTTAGGTGAGTTTGATTCATTTCTTCTTTTTTTCTTTGCCATATTTAATTTTGCCACCTTTTCATTTCTTCTAAACATCTCACCAACACCACCCACAATCAACTCCCAACAATTACCTTGCTTACCATTCATGTCCCTTGCATAGCTCTTGCTTCTTATAACCCCTGACACCTCAACACATTTTCCTCTTTACCTGACTAACCATCACTAGAGACCATTGCCACTATGCCATCCTTCTACCTCTTCTCTACTCAGCATCACCACGACTTCGAACAATGACCTTTGTGTTGCCTCTCCAAGAGTTGGCATGTGTATAAATCAAACTTGCGCTAACCTCCATCATCGACACATCTCCTTACACTGCCAACCCAACTTCGACCATCAATGTGCATCGATAGCTACCACCTCCGTCCACATTGTCATTGTTTACCATGTTGTTTTGTGTATTTATACTCTTACTTCCTTTTATCCTAAAGCCATATATTTGTGTTTTTAACTTGGGTATCGACATAGTCAAATTTTTCAAAGATTTTTTTTTATTAATGTGACTTGTAGAAAAAAATTTAAATTTTGTTATGGTTGGCAGAGCCAATCTTGTCAAAACTCTTTTCATAAAATGTTCACTTATAAAGATATGGTTTCTTGGCTTTCTAGTTTGAAAATAAAAGATTGTATAGTTTGAGTCTTCTATTGTTGTAGCTTTAGAAGTTCTCTATGAGCTATCATGCTTGAACTATTATATTGATTTTAACATTGTGTATCATTATAATATAACTTCTATTTGGCTGCATCAAGGCTTTTGAACAAAGTACTATTGTAAAAAAATAGTTAACATGCATAAGAATAAGCTAAGTGTTAACAAATGTTTTAATGACACTAGTTAATTAATCAAAAATGAAAATATTTAAAATTATCATTTATGTTTAAGCAGGTCCAACTTAATTTTCCATGAAAGTTTTTCATTTTTGATTCCTTAAGCATTATCTTTATGAAACTAGTTAACAAAATCCTAAAAATAAATATTAATTTAAACATTTATAAATCATAAAAACTAAAAAATGTGAAAAAACTAAAACTTTTGAACAAAATCTAAAAAATTAATATATGTATATTGTGCATATAATGTCTTAAATAATCTTTTCGTTCATCTTTTACTATTTGATCTCTAGTTAGATTATAGTCCCCCAACAGAGGCCTCGTTGTCCATGTCCCCCCTCATTGTGTCTATGTTGTTACAGCTTATAGAAACATAACTAAAATATGCCATGTAAGATAAATAATTTTTTTTAATTTAGTAACTTATCATGTGGAAATATTTAATTTTTTAAAAAATTGAAAAACCTACCTAAACCCTAATTATTTTCCATCTCTTTCTCTTCCTTTGTGCCCTTTTTCCCCATTCATTCATTCACCATTTGTAGTCCTTATTTATACAAAGATGACTTTCCAATTTGGTGAAAAAATAGCCATCTGATTGTTAAAAGTAGGGGTATGGGTCATCTTTATGCAAATAAGTATGTTAACATGTGATTGTTTTTTCTAAAACATAAGATAGACAATTTAAACAGTATAGGTAGATCGTCCAAATTGCCCACTTATGAAATTAAATTACAACTCAAATATCTAGTATAAGTAAATCGGTCCAAACTACACACTTATGAAATTGGATTACAACTCAAATATCTAGTATACAACAGTAAGGTTAACGTATGTCTCCTAACAACAAAATCTAAGAAATGACAAAAAGAGTACTATTACTACTCGTATTGGTCTTTTATCAGTCTCTTAGGCGCTGCTACTGTCATTTCTATCTGCTACACATAAAGGCGCCAAACACAAACAATAAGCAAAAGAGTTATATGTTGAACGTGTGCATCAGCAGTTGCCTATCAATTATTTTCTCCTAGTTTTTAGGGATATTATTTACTAAATTTTGTTGCTTAATTTTGTTTGTTATTAGCCTTTATTTTAGTGGCTATTATTTAGGGTTTGTTATTATCTCCTGTTGCAAAATCTGTATTTAAACATATTATGATTCAATAAAACATAATAATATTCCTCATCTCCTTGTGTGTTACGTGCCTTTTTTCCTTCAGAGTGGTATCAAAGCTCTCTTCTTAGAAGGACCTATGAGTGAACCAAGTAAAACCCACATATTTCAATCCATCAAAAATGGATTCTGAAACTCCTTACATGGCACTAGCACCGCCTGTGTTTGATGGTGATAATTATCATATCTGGGTAGTAAGAATGGAAGCATACTTAAAGGCAAATAATCTTTGGGAAGCTGTTGAGGAAGACTATGAAGTTCTTCCTTTACCAACCAATCCAACTATAACACAGATTAAAAATCACAAGGAGAGGAAAACAAGAAAGTTAAAGGCAAGAGCCAATTTGTTTGTTGCTATCTCACAAGACATTTTCACCAGAATCATGACAATCAAATCAACATTTTAAATCTGGAATTTCCTCAAAGATGAATATGAAGGAGATGAAAGGATCAAGGGAATACAAGCACTAAATCTAGTTAGAGAATTTGAGATGCAAATAATGAAGGAGTCTGAAACAATCAAGGAGTATGCTAATAAACTTCTTGGCATTGCGAGATTGTTAGGTATTGAATTTTCTGATTCAAGAATAGTTCAGAAAATACTGGTGATAGTCCTTGAAAAATTTAAGGCTTCTGTTACCTCATTGGAAAATACTAAGGATCTATCAAAGATCACCTTAGCAAAAGTTGTAAGTGTTATGCAAGTCCAAGAGCAAATAAGCAAAATAAGGGATGAAGTTTCTGTGGAAGGGGCATTGTAAGCTAAATTGCAAATCAACAAAGCAGAAAATAAAAGAATGAAGAATTATAAGAAGAACTTCAAAGGTCCAAAAGTAGTAGCCAACACCAGAAAAAATGATGAAAAAAGGAACAATGAGTTTCCTCCATGTAAACATTATGGTAAAATGGGCCATCCTCCCTTCAAATGTTGGAGAAGACCTGACATTAAGTGTGACAAGTGAAATAAGCTAGGACATCATGTGAGAATCTGCAGAAGTAATTTTCAACAGAAGAATGAGGCTCAAGTTGCTGACCAGTAGGAGGAAGAGCAATTGTTTGTAGCAACATGTTTTGCAAGCGGTAGTTTAACTGGATGTTGGTTAGTAGATAGTGGTTGTACCAATCACATGACCAATGATCAAGAGCTTTTCAAAGAGTTGGACAGATTAAAGGTATCAAAAGTCAGAATTGGTAATGGTGTTTTCATTACTGCTGAAGGAAAAGGAACTATAGCCATTGAAAGTTGTAAAGGTACAAAATTAATTTATGATGTTTTTTATGTGCCTAAGATTGATCAAAACTTGCTTAGTGTGGGATAATTACTTGAGAAAGGATTTAAACTCAACTTTGAAATTAAGCATTGTTTTATTAAAGATGTCAATGGCAAGGAAATTTTTAGTATAAAAATGAGTGGCAGAAGTTTCACATTTGATCCCATGGAGGAGGAGCAAGCAACATATCCAGCTATTGAAAACAGAATAGAGGTTTAACACAAAAGGTTAGGTCACTTTCATCATGTAGTTGTGTTGAATATGCAACAAAAGGAGTTGGTTTATGGCTTACCTCACTTAGATTCTGAATTACCAAGTTGAGAGGCTTGTCAATATGGCAAGCAAACTAGATTACCATTCAAACAAGCAACCTGGAGAGCAATAGAGAAGCTGTAGCTGATCCATACAGATTTGGCTGGACCTCAAAGGACTGCTTCACTTAAAGAAAGTAATATTATATCATCTCCATAGATGATTTTTCTAGAATATGATGGATTTACTTTCTCAAGTCTAAGTCAAAAGTAGTAGGTGTATTTTGGAGATTTAAGTAGTGGATTGAAAAGCAAAGTGGCTGCATGATTCAAGCTTTGAGTTCCGATAACGACAAGAAGTATATTTCAAAACAATTCAATATGTATTGTGAGGAAGCTAACATTGAGCATCAATTAATAACTCTGTACACCCCTCTGTAAAATGGCGTTAGTGAAAGAAAAAATTGAACAATAATGGAAATGGTCAGATGCATGCTTCATGAGAAAGGGTTACCTAAGGAATACTAGGCGGAGGCTACAAATAGTTCGGTATTTTTACTAAATAGACTGCCCACTAAAAGTAGTTGATGGGAAGACTCTTGTTGAGGTTTGGTATGGCTATAAACCTTTTATGAAAAATTTAAAGTATTTGGATGCTTGCATTTTACTTATGTGCCACAGATTAAGAGAGACAAGCTTGACAAGAAAGCTAAACCTGGTATCTTTGTGGGATACAACTCAATATCTAAGGCTTATAGAGTTTTCCAACCTTACATAAAGAAAATTATGATAAGTAGGGATGTCTACTTCATGGAGAATGAGCAAAAGAACTGGAATAATGTTGAAAAATGCCAATAGTTGACCCTTTGTAAAATCAAGATGAGCTGGTCGATGATGCACCTATAAGAGGCACTAGACCGCTCTCAGATATCTATGAAAAATGCCATGTAACAGTTCTGGAACCTGCTAGATATTGTGATGCAATTGAAGATCCAAAATAGAGGAATGCTATATAGGAGAAGCTCGCAATGATTGATAAAAATCAGACTTGGGAACTTGTTGAAAGGCCTAAGAACAGAAAAGTCATAGATGTGAAATGGGTGTTTAAAACAAAGCTGAATGCAAATGGGTCAATCAACAAGCACAAGGCCAGGTTAGTTATAAAAGGGTATGCTCAAATTTTTGGGGTAGATTACTTTGATACATTTTCTCTAGTTGCAAGGCAAGATACCATTAGGATGTTGCTAGCTATTGCAGCAAGGAAGGGATAGAAAATCTATCAGATTGATGTTAAGTCAACTTTCTTAAATTGATTTCTAGAGGAAGAAATTTTTGTTTAGCAACCTGAAGGTTTCTCTGTGAAAGAACATGAAGAAAAAGTTTATCTATTAAAGAAAGCTTTGTATGGGTTGAAACAAGCCCTAAGAGCCTGGTATAGCAAAATTGATGAATATTTATCAAAATTAGGATTTGTTAAAAGTCTTAGTGAATCCATTTTATACATAAAAGGTGATTAAACTAACTTTATTGTGATCTCTTTATATGTTGATGATCTCCTAATTACTGGCAGCAATGTTGAATTGATTCCGTAATTCAAGGATGGTATAATGCAAGTTTTTGAGATGACAGACCTAGGAGAAATGTCCTTCTTCCATGGTATGAAAGTTAAGCAAAGCGAAGGTGATATTTTCATTTGCCAAAAGAAATATGCAAAGGAAATATTGAAGAAATTCAACATGGAGAATTGTAAAAGCATGAATACTCCCATGTGTTAAAAGGAGAATTTATGCAAAGATGATGGTTCAGCACAAGTGGAAGAAGTACTCTACAAAAGTTTAATTGGTTGCTAATGTGCCTTATAACAACAAGACCAGATATCTTGTATGCAGTAAGTGTACTTTCAAGATTCATTAATTGTGTAAAAAAAATCTCACTTGAAAGCAGCGAAGAGAGTGTTGAGGTATGTCAAGGGAACTGTAAATTATAGGATCAAGTACAGCCTATCACAAGATCTCAAACTACATGGTTATTCTGATAGTGGTTGGGAAGGATGTTCAGATGACATGAAAAGAACCTCAGGCTACTGTTTCAGTTTTGGATAAGGGATATTCTCTTGGTGTCCCAAGAAACAAGAAATTATTTCACAGTCAACAACAGAAGCTAAATTTATAGCAACCATAATAACTCTTAATCAAGCTTTATGGCTGAGAAAAATGCTAACTGATTTGCACTTAGAGCAAAAGACAACTACTGAAGTTATGGTGGACAATCAGGAAGCTATCGCCATCTCTAATAATTCAGTTTTTCATGGAAAACAAAGCATTTTAACATTAAATTATTTTTTATTAGAGATGTGGAAAAGGAAGATACAGTGTGTTTGAAGTACTGTAAGACTGAAGACTAGTTGTTAGATATCTTCACCAAAGCTCTTCTAAGAAGCAAGTTTGAGTTGTTGAGGGAAAAGCTTGAACTAGTCAACCACTGATACAAGGAGGAGTGTTGAACGTGTGCATCAGTAGTTGCCTATCAATTGTTTTCTCCTAGTTTTTAGGGATATTATTTAGTAAATTCTATTGCTTAATTCTATTTGTTATTAGCCTTTATGTTAGTGGCTATTATTTAGGAAGTTTGTTATTATCTCCTGTTACAAAATATGTATTTAAACAGATTATGATTCAATAAAACATAGTAGTATTCCTCATCTTCTTGTATATTACGTGCCTTTTTTCCTTTATTATACCTTTTTACAATGATGGGTAATTACTATGCTAAAGGAGATCTTCTTATATAACCTATTAATGAAGCAATACAAGCATAACAAAGTTTATAGAATATTACACAAAAAACCTATTCATCCATATACATACGTGGATGTGTAAAATACACAACAACATATATACAACAATATATATATATATAAACTCTATACATTCACCATCATATAATATCATGTCATCCACACAACTCATAAAGATCCTTATCAATATCTTAAATTTCTAAAAGCGATCAAGAGTCCCTAGTCCGTACTTAGGCACTATGACCTCTCAAGTTATTAAAAATATATAGTCAACATAGTATAAAATATCATAAAATCATTCGGACTAGTCTCAATGTCAACCATGCATGGTAATATTCTTCTATAGTCAAAGTAGAATAGCATGGCCATAGACCAATCAAATCTGAGACATATCTCATTATCATAGACTACTCAAATCTTAGACATATCCCATTATTCATTGAGGGCTCCGACCACATTAATTCATACTCCTAAGGTCTCCATAAGAACTTGACAACCTCGTTCCCCTAGCACACCCACACAACATGCTTCTAAAACTCACCTCATAATGCATGTTCACATATAAATGATAAGTGCTTTTTAATACAATAAAATAGATTTAGTTTGCTTAGAATTTAGTCATTATCCACTGTATTTCCTTTATTTATTGTGATTTTTGCTTTCTTTCCACTATTTTCTACTTGGGTATGTTATTTTGCAGGAATTAAGGAAATAAAGGGTCAAAAACAAGAGAAAACCGACCTACTCCACAAACTCCATCCTCAATCCAGAACACCGCCCAGACTTTTCCCCAACCAACACCGCCCAAGCTCCTAATCCATGACACCGCCCAGTAATCCATCAACCAACACCGCCCCGTAATCCATCAAACAACACCGCCTAGTAATCCATCAACCTACACCGCCCAAGCTCTTCTCTCCAACCAATACCGCCCAGACTTCTAATCCATACCAGACACCGTCCCACCTTTCCTTTCCATCCACACCGCCCAACAATCCTTTTCAACACCTACACCGCCCATACTCCTTTCCTTTCCAACACTCTCAACTCCGCCCAACCGTCCTCACTTCAAACACCGCCCAACCGTCCTCACCTTACACACACCGCCCACTCAACACACCGCCCTAACATCCTAAACACCGTCTCCATTTCTTCTTCTAATACATAACACCGCCCAGTAACCCTCTCAACACCGCCCAGACTCTAAAACCACAACACCGCCCAGACTCTCTTCACAGGCCTAACACCGGATCAATTCCAACACCGCCCAGACTCCTCTCAACACCGCCCAGCAACACCGGCTCCATCCACCACACTGTCCAGCAACTCCACTGTCCCTCATATCACCATACCTGCCACATACAAACCAATACCGTCCAGCAACTCCTCTCCACGCTGTCCAGTTCACTCTCTACACCGTCCAGCAAGCTTTCACCCGGATTTATGGGAAAATAACGTTTTTCCACTCTGAATTTCATCATTCTGCACCAATCTTCACTAAAATCCAAGCACCGAATTATTGGATATATTAAAATAATGCAAATTAGAAACAAGTTGGCACAGTTGGAAGTCACATGCACCGAAAGTTTTCTCCTACTTGACATCATCCAGGCTGCCTCCAAGCTGTGACGGTGGGGCGGCTGAGAAGAAGACAATTGCACCAACTGGCAACGCATTTTTCCAAGCTGGATTCATTCATCCATTCGCCTATAAAAAGCAGCAGCAACCCATCAGCAAAAAAAAAAACTTCTTCCCAGTCAATTACCATCAGACTTCTTTTCTTTTCTTCGTTCTTTTTTTCTCTCTTTTTCTCTTTAAGTTTTCTTCTTTTCCATTTTTTTCTTCTCTGTTTCGTTTTCCTTCTCTTTCTTTTTATTTTCTTTTCTTTCTTTTATTTTGTAAGAGTGTGAGGGCTGTAAAAGTGAGAATTTAAATTTGTAATTGGTGGAGAATATTGTAACAAGGAAATACAGTGGTAAATTATTTTGAACTTTTGGAGAAACCCGTAAGTCTTTATTTTTACCATGTCTTGTATGTTTTATTTTTCCATTATTTACATGAATTTAAATTATTTCATGAGTAGCTAAATTAATTATCTTGGGATAAAGGGGGTATGATAATATTTTATTTTAATGTTATTTTGACTTAGAATTCAATAAATTTCTGTTTTCCATTTAGTTCAATTATGCTTAATGCTTTTAGTAATTCCTAACAAGAACCTTAATGATAAAACTGTATACTTACGGGTATATTAGTAAGTTTAGGTAATAAATAGAATCGAGAGATTTATTTTTACCAGAAAGCTTTGAACTAAACCTAAGATTTTTGAGATGCTTTTTGTGACCTCGGTAAAACCGTGAAAGTAATCAAAATTCTTTTGAGGAAATAAAAGGGATTTTCATAAAACGATAATGGGCCTTTCTGAGGATTAAGCAGCGCTTTCCATAGGTTAGGTACATTAATAGGATTCCGAGAGGAACATATTAATTAGCTTTTGGGAAATTCGCCTTGGAAAACTTAATTCGATTCTTATTTATGAAAAGTTAAAATTCATTAAATATAAAATAGAGTCTTAATCCCCCAAAATCCCAAGATACTCTCAACTCTGATTTTTAGTGTCAAGTAAATTTTATTTTTATTTATATTCTGTGCAACTTTAATTTGTGCTTTATTTTATAAAAATCTTAAAAATTAATTGTGTGGATAATTAAATTTCAAAATGCTGGTACTTTGAACACAGTCCCTGTGGAGAACGATAATCTTTTATATTACGCGACATAACCCGTGCGCTTGCGGGCCCTGTCAAGTTTTTGGCGCCGTTGCCGGGGACTGTTGTCCCTCAAATATCGACAATATTGAAATTCGATTAGATCATACTTGTTAATATTTTTATTGTTATTTTTTATTTTTATTTTTATTTTTATTTTCTTTGTAATTTTATATTTTGTTCTATATTCTGTGTATCTGTTTTATTTTTGTAATTGTTTGTTTTATTTGTCATTTATTTTCTATTTATGCGACGAAGCCGTAGTGTCGATCTAAACTTAGGATTTGACCCTGAGATAGAACGTACCCTTAGAGCTTTGAGAAAACAACAAAAACAACAAAAAGAACAAAAAGAAAAACAAATGGCAGACCAACACAGACCCTTAAGAGATTTTGCCGCTCCAAGCACTAATGGGAGAGGATCTAGCATCCTTAGACCCACAGTGGAGGCTAACAATTTTGAATTGAAGCCTTCACTACTCTCAATGGTTCAACAGAACCAATTCGGGGGTTTACCCTCTGAAGATCCAAACCTTCACCTTCAAATCTTTCTTGAATACTGTGACACCCTGAAAATGAACGGAGCCACCAATGATGCCATTCGCTTAAGACTTTTCCCTTTCTCCTTAAGAGATAAAGCAAGAGCGTGGTTATACTCTCTTCCTGAAGGATCCATCACAACTTGGGAACAATTGTCCAGTGCTTTTATCAATAAATGGTACCCAAGGAACAAGACTGATGTGCTGAGAAAACAAATCATCAATTTTTCACAAAAAGATGATGAATCCTTGTATGAAGCCTGGGAGAGATACAGAGAGTTGCTAAGAGAATGTCCTCACCATGGGATAGAAAGGTGGTTGACAATCCATATTTTCTATAATGGACTAACTTCCACACAAAAGATTTCTTTAGATGCTGCAGCTGGAGGAGCCTTCATGAGTAAAAATGTTGATGAAGCTGAGAACCTGATCGAGGAAATAGCTCAAAACACTCACCAATGGAACTCTGAGAGAGGATTACCTTCTAAAACACCAGGTAAGTACTCTGTTGATGCTCTTTCCCTACTTTCTGCCAAAGTTGAAGCATTAACATTAAAACTTGATAAAATAGGGTCAACAGGTGCTACTAATATTGTTTGTGAAGTTTGTGGTGTTTCAGGACATGGAGCTACAAACTGTAACTTAGCCATGACCCCTAATCAAGAACAAGAAATGCATCAGGTAGACGCTATTGGAAACTATGGTGGAAACTATCAAGGTAACTACAGACCTCCACAAGGTCCACCTGGCTTCCAAAATAGGCCACCTCAATTCCAAAGTAACTACAAACCTCAACAAGGAACCTATATTCCACAAAAATCAAAGCTAGAGTCCTTGATGGAGACATTTGTAGCTACTCAACTTAAACAAAATGATGAATTCTCTGATGCAATAAAAAACTTGGCTTCAAAAGTGGACTCTCTTGCCACTCACAACAAAATACTGGAAAATCAAATTGCCCAACAAGCCTCCTATTCTCAAAGAGCACCGGGAACATTTCCTGGGAAACCAGAGGCTGGACCATCTAACCAAACCATGGCTGTCACTCTTAGGAGTGGTACTCAATACGATGGGCCAGTTGACAAGACAGCAAAGGAGGAAAAGAAAGTCAATGAATCTTCATCTCATCCAGTAATTGAAGAAGAGAAACCACAAGAAAAGAAGGAGGAGGTTAAGCCATATCAACCACCCATTCCATTTCCTCAGCGCTTAGCCAAAGCAAAGTTGGACAAACAATTTGGTAAGTTCCTTGATGTTTTAAAGAAATTGTATATTAATATTCCTTTTACAGATGCTTTGCAGCAAATGCCCACATATGCAAAGTTCCTGAAGGACATTCTGTCCAACAAAAGAAGACTGGAGGAAGATGGAACAGTTGCACTTACTGAAGAGTGCAGTGCTCTAATTTAAAAGAAACTTCCACCCAAGCTCCAAGATCCAGGTAGTTTCTCTATTCCTTGCATGATTGGTGACATGAATATAGATAAAGCATTGTGTGATTTAGGAGCAAGTGTGAGTTTAATGCCATTATCTGTTGCTGAAAAGTTAGGATTGGGTGAACTAAAACCTACTAGGATGTCTTTACAATTGGCTGATAGATCTGTAAAATATCCTGTAGGAATTTTAGAGGATGTTCCTATTAAGATAGGAAAATTTTTTATACCTGCTGACTTTGTCGTGCTTAAAATGGACGAAGATTCTTTGATTCCTATTATTTTAGGCAGACCATTTTTAGCAACTGCAGGTGCTGTGATTGATGTCAAGAATGGTAAGTTGTCTCTAACTGTTGGAGACCAAAAGGTTGATTTCAACTTGAAAAATGTTTTAGAAAAACCTTATAATGATGTTTGCTGTACTGTGGATTTTGTCGAACAAGTGGTAAAGGAAGCAACCCTTCCTAATGACCCACTTGAAACTATTTTCATCATTGAGCCAACAGAAACATCTGATTGCTCTGAGGCCCTACATGATACTGAGGTCATGTGTGACAAAGTGGTAAGCCCCAATGTGGAATTAAAACCTTTACCAGCTTCATTAAGGTATGAATTTCTTGGTCCTAATTCCACATATCCTGTGATTATCAATGCTGAATTGAATCCATCTGAAACTGAAAAACTTTTGAAACAACTTAGGTTGTATAGAAAGGTAATAGGTTATACAATGGATGATATCAAAGGGATTAGCCCTTCTCTTTGTATGCACAGGATTACTGTAGAAGATGAAAGTAGGCCTACAGTAGAACCACTTAGGAGATTAAATCCTAAAATGCAAGAAGTGGTTAAAAAGGAAATTTTGAAATTGCTTGATGCTGGAGTAATATATCCTGTTGATAGTAGTAAATGGGTAAGTCCTGTCCATGTGGTGCCTAAAAAGGGGGGAATAACTGTGATTGAAAATGATAAACATAACTTGATCCCTACTAGGATTGTCTCTGGTTGGCGCATGTGCATTGATTATAAGAAGTTAAATAGCGCCACAAAAAAAGATCATTTTCCCCTCCCTTTTATTGATCAGATGCTTGAAAGACTTGCGAAACACTCTTATTTCTGTTATTTGGATGGGTATTCAGGTTTTCATCAAATTCCCATTCATCCATCTGATCAAGAAAAGACTACCTTCACTTGCCCTTATGGGACTTATGCTTACAGACGTATGCCTTTTGGTTTATGTAATGCACCTGCGACTTTTCAAAGGTGTATGCAAGCAATCTTTTCTGATCTTATTGAAAATGTGATGGAAGTCTTTATGGATGATTTTTCAGTGCATGGTTTGGATTTCGATAATTGTTTAACAAATTTGTGCCAAGTCTTGCAGCGTTGTGAAGAAACTAATTTGGTTCTAAATTGGGAAAAATGCCATTTTATGGTAAGAGAAGGCATAGTTCTTGGACACCTGGTGTCTGAGAGAGGTATAGAAGTTGATAAGGCTAAAATGGAAGTAATTGAAAAATTACCTCCACCCACGAATGTGAAAGGTATTCGGAGTTTTCTTGGACATGCAGGGTTTTATCGCAGGTTCATTAAAGATTTCTCCAAAATCACAAAGCCTCTTACAACTCTTCTGGGTAAGGATGTGCCTTTCAATTTTGATTCATCTTGTATGGAAGCTTTTTGCAGGATTAAGCAAGCTCTAATCTCTGCCCCCATCGTACAACCACCTGATTGGAAACTCCCATTTGAGCTGATGTGCGATGCGAGTGATTACGCAGTGGGGGCTGTGTTGGGGCAAAGAAAGGATAAAAAGCTCCATGTAATTCATTATGCCAGCCGGACGCTAGATGATGCTCAGGTAAATTATGCCACAACTGAAAAAGAACTGTTAGCTATTGTCTTTGCTTTTGATAAATTTAGGTCTTATTTGGTAGGTTCATATGTTACTGTTTACACTGACCACTCTGCCATTAAGTATCTATTGAATAAAAAGGAAGCAAAGCCTAGACTAATTAGGTGGATTCTAATATTGCAAGAATTTGACTTAGAAATTAAGGACAAGAAGGGTACCGAGAACTTGGTCGCTGACCACCTATCTAGGTTGACATCTGAAAAAGAAGAAACAGATAATATTCCCATCAATGAATCTTTTCCAGATGAACAACTCTTGAATCTTAGTATCCAACGTGTTCCTTGGTATGCTGATTTTGTAAATTTTCTTGCATGTGGTATCTTACCTCCTGATCTTAGCTTTCAGTAAAGGAAAAAGTTTTATGCAGATGTCAAGCATTATTATTGGGATGAACCACTCCTTTTCAAGCAATGTGCAGATGGTATGATTCGGAGATGTGTTTCACAAGATGATGTCCATGCTATCTTGGATCATTGCCATTCTCTTTCCTGTGGAGGGCACATGAGCACCTCCAAGACAGCTGCTAAAATATTGCAAGCTGGGTTCTATTGGCCAAATATTTTTAAGGATGTACGTAAGTATGTTCTAACTTGTGATGCTTGCCAGAGAACAGGTAACATCGGTAAGAGACAAGAAATGCCATTGAATACAATTTTAGAAGTTGAATTGTTTGATGTATGGGGTGTTGATTTTATGGGTCCCTTTCCCTCTTCTTTTGGAAATCAGTTCATATTAGTGGCAGTTGACTATGTGTCAAAATGGGTGGAAGCCATTGCTTCACCCCATTCTGATGCTAAAACTATTATTAAACTTTTCAAGAAAATAATATTTCCAAGGTTTGGGGTCCCAAAATGTGTTATAAGTGATGGAGGATCTCATTTTATTGAAAAAACTTTTCAGACCCTTCTAAAGAAATATGGAGTTAAGCATAAGGTTGCTACACCTTATCACCCACAAATTAGTGGACAAGTTGAGGTATCCAATCGGGAAATTAAAAATATTCTTCAAAAAGTGGTGAATACATCACGTAAAGATTGGTCTATTAAGTTAGATGATTCCTTATGGGCGTATCGAACCGCATACAAAACTCCCATTGGAACCACACCTTTTAAGCTAGTATATGGGAAGCCCTGTCATTTACCTGTTGAGCTAGAATATAAATCTTTTTGGGCTGTTAAAACTCTTAACTTTGATCATAAGGCTGCAGGTGAACGTAGGTTGTTGGAATTAAATGAACTTGAAGAACTCCGTCTAGATGCATACGAAAATGCCAGAATTTATAAAGAAAAAACCAAACAATGGCATGATCGTCACATCCAACGGAGAACATTTAATCCAGGTGATATGGTTTTACTGTTTAATTCCAGACTGAAGCTTTTTCCAGGTAAACTGAGATCCCGATGGTCGGGACCATTCAAGGTGACAAAAGTCTTTCCCTTTGGAGCTGTCGAACTATGGAGCAAGAAATCTGGTACATTTAGAGTAAATGGATAGAGAGTAAAGCATTACTTCACAGGTCAACCAATACAACAAGCAAGTGACTTGGACTTGTTTGATGCTCCTGATGAGTAAATCAAAACGGTGAGAAGTCTGGCTGAAGACTTAAAACTTAGCACTGATAGGGAGGTAACCCTATAAAAAGTTGTTGTTTTATTTTAAGCTTAAAAAAAAACAAAAAAAAAACAAAAAACAAAAACCAAAAAACGAAAAAAAAACCCAACTATGTCAGATGCTGGTTTGGGGTTACTACAGGTAAGTTTTCTTATCCTTTTATCATCCATTTTAACATTGAGGACAATGTCAAATTCTGGTTTGGGGTGGTAGGTAAGAAAACTTAACTGTTTTGTTTACGATGTGTGATTGTTATTTTATTATGCATGTGTGTTTTCCTTGATTTGTTTGTAATCTTGTAATTTACCATGATTGCATGATAAATTTACTTTGAACACAAAGCTAAAGTATCTAAGGACCCCAAAATTTTGAGTAAAATTTTTCAAAATTTGATTGTTTAAATGCCAAATCAATGTCTAAATGAACCTTATGTGATTAAAATTTTCTTTGAAAGGACTTTCCATGGTGAGACTTGAGCCAAAATGGGTAATTTATCAAACAAATTTTCAAAACCCATATTTACTTGATTGAGTGAATCTCATAATCATTAATATTCTAGAACTTGTTT
Source organism: Clitoria ternatea (assembly GCA_037962975.1). Classification (NCBI taxonomy): domain Eukaryota; kingdom Viridiplantae; phylum Streptophyta; class Magnoliopsida; order Fabales; family Fabaceae; genus Clitoria; species Clitoria ternatea. The sequence goes on along the minus strand of CM075673.1, from coordinate 18,586,121 downwards.
TTCAACCGATTCAAAATGGTTTTTGATTATATGTCTTAGGATGATAAAGGCACAATTAGGTCCTATTCTTAAGCCTCAGACTTTTGTATAATTTGACCCCTAGTTGCCCCTTTTGAGCCTAAAAGCGAAAATTTTTTCTTTGAAACCTTTCATTGACTGATATTCTCTTGATGGTGAAAAAGTTAGAAATTTAGTGGAGCAAAGAAATAATAATAAAAAAAAAGGACTTAAGAAAAATATGGTATTGAATGCAAAGTAAAGCAAGAAAAAGAAAAAGAAAATCAAAAGGATGATACTGAATGAATTACAAAAAGTCCATAAAAGTTCAAAATTTGCTCTGTTAAATTTATGATGATAAGTTGAATCATTCATGACTGTTAAAGCCCTTTTGTATTCCATTTTTTGAAATTCCTACCAATACAACCCAAGGCCACGTTACAACCTTTGAAAGACCTTTAGACTTGGACATATTTTCTATCTAAACTGTGGAGTTTCTAGTTTATTAACAAGCTTATGGTAATATTTTTTGACTATGATGATTTGAGAGATACACAAACCTTGAAACACTTGAGTGAACATTGTGAGAAGAGTATCTCAAGTCTTGACATTGAAATTTGATTCACATAAGTAAATAAAAATTGGCATTTGAATAAATCTGTTTCTCTATTTTGGATTCCTTAGTTTATTAAGTTTAGTGTTTTCTGTATTTTATCTTATGAATATGGTGATTGCTTGAGGACAAGCAATGTTTTGGTTTGGGGTATTTTGATAAGTGCTTTTTAATACAATAAAATAGATTTAGTTTGCTTAGAATTTAGTCATTATCCACTGTATTTCCTTTATTTATTATGATTTTTGCTTTCTTTCCACTATTTTCTACTTGGGTATGTTATTTTGCAGGAATTAAGGAAATAAAGGGTCAAAAACAAGAGAAAACCGACCTACTCCACAAACTCCATCCTCAATCCAGAACACCGCCCAGACTTTTCCCCAACCAACACCGCCCAAGCTCCTAATCCATGACACCGCCCAGTAATCCATCAACCAACACCGCCCCGTAATCCATCAAACAACACCGCCCAGTAATCCATCAACCTACACCGCCCAAGCTCTTCTCTCCAACCAATACCGCCCAGACTTCTAATCCATACCAGACACCGTCCCACCTTTCCTTTCCATCCACACCGCCCAACAATCCTTTTCAACACCTACACCGCCCATACTCCTTTCCTTTCCAACACTCTCAACTCCGCCCAACCGTCCTCACTTCAAACACCGCCCAACCATCCTCACCTTACACACACCGCCCACTCAACACACCGCCCTAACATCCTAAACACCGTCTCCATTTCTTCTTCTAATACATAACACCGCCCAGTAACCCTCTCAACACCGCCCAGACTCTAAAACCACAACACCGCCCAGACTCTCTTCACAGGCCCAACACCGGATCAATTCCAACACCGCCCAGACTCCTCTCAACACCGCCCAGCAACACCGGCTCCATCCACCACACCGTCCAGCAACTCCACTGTCCCTCATATCACCATACCTGCCACATACAAACCAATACCGTCCAGCAACTCCTCTCCACGCTGTCCAGTTCACTCCCTACACCGTCCAGCAAGCTTTCACCCGGATTTGTGGGAAAATAACGTTTTTCCACTCTGAATTTCATCATTCTGCACCAATCTTCACTAAAATCCAAGCACCGAATTATTGGATATATTAAAATAATGCAAATTGGAAACAAGTTGGCACAGTTGGAAGTCACATGCACCGAAAGTTTTCTCCTACTTGACATCATCCAGGCTGCCTCCAAGCTGTGACGGTGGGGCGGCTGAGAAGAAGACAATTGCACCAACTGGTAACGCGTTTTTCCAAGCTGGATTCATTCATCCATTCGCCTATAAAAAGCAGCAGCAACCCATCAGCAAAAAAAAAACTTCTTCCCAGTCAATTACCATCAGACTTCTTTTCTTTTCTTCGTTCTTTTTTTCTCTCTTTTTCTCTTTAAGTTTTCTTCTTTTCCATTTTTTCTTCTCTGTTTCGTTTTCCTTCTCTTTCTTTTTATTTTCTTTTCTTTCTTTTATTTTGTAAGAGTGTGAGGGCTGTAAAAGTGAGAATTTAAATTTGTAATTGGTGGAGAATATTGCAACAAGGAAATACAGTGGTAAATTATTTTGAGCTTTTGGAGAAACCCGTAAGTCTTTATTTTTACCATGTCTTGTATGTTTTATTTTTCCATTATTTACATGAATTTAAATTATTTCATGAGTAGCTAAATTAATTATCTTGGGATAAAGGGGGTATGATAATATTTTATTTTAATGTTATTTTGACTTAGAATTAAATAAATTTCTGTTTTCCATTTAGTTCAATTATGCTTAATGCTTTTAGTAATTCCTAACAAGAACCTAAATGATAAAACTGTATACTTACGGGTATATTAGTAAGTTTAGGTAATAAATAGAATCGAGAGATTTATTTTTACCAGAAAGCTTTGAACTAAACCTAAGATTTTTGAGATGCTTTTTGTGACCTCGGTAAAACCGTGAAAGTAATCAAAATTCTTTTGAGGAAATAAAAAGGATTTTCATAAAACGATAATGGGCCTTTCTGAGGATTAAGCAGCGCTTTCCATAGGTTAGGTACATTAATAGGATTCCGAGAGGAACATATTAATTAGCTTTTGGAAAATTCGCCTTGGAAAACTTAATTCGATTCTTATTTATGAAAAGTTAAAATTCATTAAATATAAAATAGAGTCTTAATCCCCCAAAATCCCAAGATACTCTCAACTCTGATTTTTTAGTGTCAAGTAAATTTTATTTTTATTTATATTCTGTGCAACTTTAATTTGTGCTTTATTTTATAAAAATCTTAAAAATTAATTGTGTGGATAATTAAATTTCAAAATGCTGGTACTTTGAACACAGTCCCTGTGGAGAACGATAATCTTTTATATTACGCGACATAACCCGTGCGCTTGCGGGCCCTGTCAATAAACCTTCACGAGATATGCATTAGGTTGCCTTGTCTGGATGGACCTTTCTATATAGAGCTTCATTGATGGTGAAGCTAGAGACTTCAGTGAACTCAAAGTCTTTAGTAAAGACATTTCCTCCAGGGTTACATTATAGTACAGTCACCAAAATATCCTCAAAGATTTCAATATGTTTCCCTCGTAGAGTTCCAACAAGAATGCATTTTGTCTTGTCCACGGATACGATTTTCCAGAACTTGAGAGCCACTGATGGAGAGAAAGGTTCCCGGTCTAGGTAAAAGCTAGTCCAGCCAATGCCTTCAATCTTAATAGTGACATCCCTTCCTTCAACTTGATGTTGAGCAATATTGAAGTATAGAAATTCAATCACATCCTTCACAAATAGGGAAATGTCAGCCATTGTAGAGATAAAAATAAAGCTTTGGGAAGAACAAGAGGTTTAGGGTAAAAATAAGGTTTCAAGGTAATGTAGAGAGAAAGAAACTTACAGAGAGGTTGCAGAGGACATGAAATGTTACAGAGAGTGAAAAGACAACTAGATAGGGGTTATTTAAAGGAAATGTGTCTTAATGGAGGGAAAATGATTTCTAGAAACGGTTGCATTTCAAGCAATATCTGAAAGCCACGTGTTATGAAAAAGAAATAAATGAATAAATAAAAGAATTTAAATGAGGTAATAAACTGTGTCTCTCAGTATAGAAGTGAATAAGTAAAAAAAATTCTAAGTTAGGAAGTATGCAGATCACAACCATATAGACACTTTAATCATATAATATTACGCATATTTAGATTATCTTTGATAAAAGCAAACCTGACTTCTACTATGGGTTTAGTGAAAATGTCAGCCCATTGATGGTCTGTATCCACATACTTCAGATCCAGAATGCCTTTCTGGACATAGTCACGAATAAAGTGATATTTGACTTTAATGTGTTTTACCTTTGAATGCTGAATAGGGTTCTTTGATAAATTGATAGCACTTGTGCTATCATAGAACACTGGAATCTCTTATTCCTAAATTGAGTAGTCCTCCAGTTGATACTTCATTCATAGAAGTTATGAACAATAACTGGTTGCAGATAGGTATTTTGCTTCAGTTGTAGAGAAAGCTATTGAATTCTATTTTTCGCTACTCTAGGAAATCAATATGGTTCCTAGAAAGTGACATCCACCACTTGTGCTTTTTCTATCTGATCTATCACCTACAAAGTCTGTTCACAAAATCCTTAAAGGGAAAAGATATTTGTTCTCTTATAGAACAGCCCAAGGTTAGCGGTACCAGCAAGATACCTCAAAATCCTCTTCATTGCAGACAGATGTGATTCCTTGGGGTCTGCTTGATATCTTGCACAGACACACATACACTAAACATTATATCTGGTCTGTTGGATATCAAGTACAACAATGATCTAATCATTCCTCTATACAGAGTCTGATCCACTGATGTACTACATTCATCTTTACTTATGATGCAATTTGGATGCATTGGTGTACTCATGGGTTTGACATCAGCCATTTTAAATTTATGAGTAACTCTTTAGTGTATTTTTATTGATGAATAAAGATTCCATTAGTAGTCTATTTAATCTGCAGACCAAGGAAAAATTTGAGTTCTCTTATCATGCTTATCTCAAATTCAGCCTGTATTATTTTCGTAAAATCTTTGCACAGACTCTCTTCAGTAGCACCAAAGACAATGTCATCCACATAAATTTTCACTATAAGAAAGTGTTTGTATGAGCTTTTCTAAACAAGGTGGTATCAACCTTTCCTCTAGTAAAGCCTTTTGATCTTAGAAAAGAACTAAGTCAATCATACCAAGCTCTTGGTGCTTGTTTCAGACCATACAATGCTTTACTTAGTTTGAAGACATGTGTTTCAAAATATTTGTCTTCAAACCCAGGAAGCTGTTTTACAAAACTTTTTCTCAATAAAACATTTAGACAAGCACTTTTAATATCTATTTGATATAATTTAATTCCTTTATAAAAAGCAAATACAAGTATGAAGTTGCATATAGAAATATGCAAAATAGTTTTGATGAATGACAAAGTATTCATGATGATGATGGAATAACAAAGGATCACAAACAAGGAGGTTCAAGCACAAAGACAATAGATAAGAACAAAAAGGTGAAGATGCTTCACAAAGAGACCAATGGACAAATAAGATGGAGACATGAGCTATGGAAGACAAGGTTGATGACATGAACTCGAATCATGAAGAATAAGCTCATAACTTGAAGAAGAATCAAGGAAACAACGCATGAGGATCAAAGGAATAAGCCATGGGTGAATACATATCAAGAACATATCAAAGACCTTGAAGAATATAATCAAGTATATGTGCTAATCGATTAAACCATCGCCACAATCGATTACCTAAGTTCTGGAGTGAACATAATCGATTACAGATAAGAAAATAATCAATTACAGAGCCTCTATATTGTTACTAATCGATTACAAGGCAAGATACAATTGATTATAAAGTTTCAGTTTGTCCCATAATCGATTGCATATGAGTCATAATCGATTACTTGAAAAAGCCCAATCGATTACAAGGCCTGTTACACTGAGAAATTCAAAAAGTAATCGATTACAGTTTGAAGGCTAATCAATTACAAAAGTATCAGAACGTGGAAAAGTGCTTTTTAAGTGGAACTCCAGCTTATTTCTCCACTCCACTTTTGTGCCCATGCTTGAGGTAACCGTTGGAAAAACTATGCAACGGCTAGTAGCTCTAAAATGGCTATAAATAGAGCATGAATTCAAGCAAGAGAAAAAGTGAGACCAAGGCACTAAACAAGGCAATCAACATCCTTTTTCTAAAGGTCTTCTTGTTAAATTTCTCTTGTATATTCTGTAACTCTTGTTTCCAAACTTGCATATTGCTTAAGAGTTATTAGATTGTGAGTTTCAATTTGTATATCCTCTCTTGTTGAGAGTTAGAAGTTGTGAGAGCTTTCATTTGTGTAACTACTCTATTGAAAGAGTTATTCGCTTGTAAACAAAACATTAAACACAAGGTTTTCACTCTAGGTTGAGTGGTCACAAAGGTTAGGTTCAACCTTTGGGTATTGAGAGATTGTGAGATTGGGTGGGTTGCCCTTTGCTTGTGAGGATTGAGTTCTTGAGTATGGGACACTAGGAAGCTACAATTGCTCTAAGCTTGTATCTCAAATCTTGAATAGTGGAATCCTTCAAGTGGGTTGCTTAAAGGCGACACGTACACCGGGTTGGTGGAACTCGTTAAATTGGTTTGCATTTCTCTCTACCTTGAACTCTTTATACAACTGCACATATAAACTGTTTGTTGAAATGCATAAGCTGAACGTTTGAATCAAAGTTGTTGTTCAAGTAGAAACTTAACTCTATATGCCAAGTGTTTGATAATTTGCTTGAATCAATATTTGGTGAAGTTCTTAAAAACTAGAATTTGTTATAACTTGCCAAGTATTTAGAACATTATTTCCTATCAACTCTTGTGTGATACTTACTTGATTGCTTTCACTTATTTCATGCACACAAGCTGTTTGATAAATTGAATAAGTTGAACTCTTATAGGAAACATCATATTATTTATGAAATAAATCTATACACTCCAACTAATTGATAAATTGTTTAAACCAATAACTTGCCTTGTTTATCACACTCAAAGCTAAATATTGTCATTGCACATCAAGTGTTTCATAGTGTGATATGTGCATAAAAGTTATTGTCTCTTCATTATTGCATCATTTGTATACTACTAATCATTTTCAAGGGAATTCCGCACGAAAGTTTGAAACACTCAATTCAGCCCCCCTCTTGAGTGTTGAGGCCTTGGCTAACAAGTGTTATCAGAGCTTGACTCTTGCCACTAGGCTTAACAGCTGCAGGAGATCAAGATGGCCTCCACTTTATATGATGCATTTCCAGAAAATGGCACACTAAATAGACCTTCAATCTTCAATGGCAAAGACTATGCTATTTGGAAAGAAAGGATGAAAGTCTTCATCCAATCCTATGATGTTAAGGTATGGAATGTTATTCAATTTGGTCCTTTCATTCCTAAGCATATTGTTAATAATGTAGAGTATATGAAGCCCATGAACTCATGGACTAATGAAGAAGAAAGAAAGGTACAATTCAATCTTAGAGCAAAAATCCTTATAACATTAGCATTAGAACCTAATGAAGTTTCAAGAATTATAAATTGTGTCAATGCTAAAGAAATGTGGGAAATTCTTGAAACAATTTATGAAAATGCTAATGGTGATTAAGATGCAAGGATTAGTACTCTTTCTAGTCAACATAAAGGCTTCGACATAAGTCCGGAAGAAGAGATCAACGAATCAGAAGAAGAAATTGCATGTCTAATGACAAAGCACTCTCAAGATGATGAGGTATGTTCTTTAAATGCATTTAGTGATAATGATGATGATGAAATTGACAAAGATGAATTGTTACAAGCATTTAGACAATTGCATGACAAATTTATGTCAATTTCAAAGAAGTATGCATGTTCAAAACAAACTATTTTGAAACTTGAAAATGATTTGCATAATGCTTACATTGAAAAGAAAAGTCATAGAGTTCAAAATGATGGATTAATAGCTTCAAGTGTCACTCCTAGGAGTTGTAATGGAGATAAGGAATGCATGCTTGTTGATAAATGTATGCTTCTTGCAAAGGAAAATAGAGAACTAAAAGAAGCACTTAGGAAGCTCACAGATAGTCAAACATATCTAAGTGAACCTCTTGAAGATCAAGAGCATACTCTAGATATAAGTATAAAAGGTCATTGTACAAACCATGAAAGAAAGGGGCATTCAATGTCAAATTATTTTGAAAAGAAGAACATAGAACATAATAGGAACCATTATAATTCTAAAGTGACTTATTTCTTAAATGCAACATGTTTTTATTGTGGAATATATGGTCATATATCTTCTAATTGCTTAATAAAGAAATCCCGTCAAAAGCATACAAGAAAGGTATAGATTCCAAAACAATCTTGAAATCCTAAACTAACAAGGAAGGACCCAACTCTTAAAGGGTACCTTAAAATTTTTGAAATCTTGTAGGCAAACTTCAAAGCAATAACTTCTCATTGACGGATGACCAAAACTCATAGCCTAAGGAGATATCAAGTATCTCAATCTCCATTCCAAAAGATATCAAGATTATGATGACTCATCATACATCTAAAAAGTACTATTCAAAATAAGGAAATGGACAAGAAGCTTCAATGTGACTCACACAAGATGAATTGCACCAAGACAAAATCCAATGGACAACACTAAAGGTGATACAACAAAAAGGTGTAAGTACTTATCATACAATTTATACGAATGCTCATTCATAATGAATCTTGATATGTGAAAATCTAACTTTGATTTGATATATAAGTTTAAGCATAAATGATATGAAGTTTTGAGACGGATGAACAAATAATCTTAGAACCCCTTAAACTCATGAAAACCTTAGGACCAATAGTGTATATACATAATGATTGATGACTAGTAATGATTGATGATGAGTTTGATGAATGATTGCTTGAATAACATGGTCTATGAAAAACTTGAGATTAAAGTTGATTGTGCATAAACATGTATGAATCTTTGATAATGTTTAAACCCTTGATGATGCATGAACTCTTGATTAAATATGGATTCTTGATGATGTATCAATTACTGAAAAAGAGGTATGGTGTTTTAACAAGTGGTATGTCATAAAATTTTCCTAACAAGCAAGTATCTTTTCATAACAAGTGGCATTGAACTTCATATCAAGAAAATATTATGACATGTTGATAATGACAAATCTTACAATTGCTTTAAGTTAGGATTATATTATGCTTCTATGACTTACAAAGCTATCAATCTTAGGCAAGATGTTTCTATGTAATTATATGATTTTTGATAATGCCTAAGAGAAAGTATGTATGTCCTACGTGTGTCATAACAAGTGATTGCCTAGACTTAAAACTCATAACATCATAGGTATAAACAAAAGAGATAAATGTTAAATTTTAATTCATCATGGTATATTAAGAGATAATGCATGAAATGCTAAGAAACAATGCATGATATATTAAGTGATAATGCATGACATGATCTTCCTTGATACATCATGCTTGAGCAATTGGTATCTATCTTGATTGACATTGCAATTCTTATCTACACCGTGTGTTTAATGATGCATAATCTTGACTATGAAAAGAAATTTAAAAGTATTGCATCACTAAGTTTGAAAAGAATTATTGTATAATTGAATCAAGAATGATGTATGCTTGAATTCTAAAATGCTTAAATGTTAATAAATTGATATCAAGAGCTTAAATTGGCAAATCCATCAAGTGGTATCATATATAGCATCCAGATAACAAGAGGTATGACATATATGTTATGGCAAATTGATTACAATAAGTGTATGACTTGCATTACACATTTACAACCACATGATGACCATGATATGCTTTTGTGACTTGTCTATATGTGTTACTAATTATCTATGCAAAATTCTTTCTCTTACATATTTAATAAATGCCATATGTGCTCTAGGTAAATGCTTGACTAGACCTATATATGACATCATAGGCACAAGTTAAGAAGACAATATTTGAGATAAAAGGGTCATATGAAAAAGAATATAGATATATTGGCATATGTTATAATACAAATGCATGAGTAAGCCAACAAGCTGTATTAATCATTCCATCTTTGCTTTGATACCTAGACATAAGTGAAATTGCATCAATAAGTGGTATCCATTGAAAGGAAAAGATTGTTACACTTGATTATTACCATTGCCTATGTTGAAGTCAATGCTTACTCTACCACTATGCTCTGAATCATATGATGTTAATTAACAAGTGGTATCAACATCTATATTTATCCTTGTTAAATTGCATGATTAAGGGGGAGTTTCATAACATTTCCTTATAACAAGTGATATTTATTGATGATATGTTATCTCTTTATCAAGTGGTATGAAAGTCTGAGTAAATCATTTTTAGAAAACTCCTTTCCAAAACAATACTACATCAAAGACCCAAAATTGGTACAAACTCTTGTGGACTCAATGTTACTAACAAAATGCTTTGCAAAGAGTTTGTTAAGGTTATATAAGATGATTCAAAATGGAAAATCAAACTACCAAACTGGGAAAACAAAGAATTAATCAAGGAATGCAACATGAATAAAGCAAAATGCCACACAAGGATGTGAAAAAGGGTATAAAACTTGCAAAATACCAAGGTATGATCAAATTTTTACTCTACCATTATGATCTGTGAATTATATAAATCATATTAACAAGTGGTATGAATAACAAATTTCACAAGCTGGATATATCACTTTATCCTTGCTCTGATACCTAGATATAAGTATACATTGTTGAAAAATCTTTTATGTTACTGCTTTGATACCTAGAAATGCATCAAGCAATATTAATGAAATGATTAACAAGTGGATTGTTATATGTAATGAGTAGTATCTATTCATATTATGGTATCTATTATTTCAACAGTGGTATCTATTAAAAAGAGGAGATCATATGCTTAAAAAATAAACAAATGGTATCAGACTTGATTAAATTGACCTACAAGTGGTATCAAACTTGATGAAATTGGTATAATTGATTTCACATGTTAAAAAGTGGTATATTTTTACAAGTGGTATCAATTAGAGTAGTAAGGGGGAGCATACACATGAATGATTATCCTTGATTTCATTTCTCTATGATTATGTTTATAATACATATGCTTATCTCTATTCTCCTATATGCTTACTTGGAAAATTATTCTTGTGCATTTGATGATGCCAAAAAAAGGGAGAAAAATTATGTGCTTATTTGCCTATCATAATTGAGGAAATTACTTGCTTACTTATATTTGACTTATTTACAAATGTGCAAGTAATGATACGTGTGCTTAATTGAAAAGAATCATATGATGATTACCATACCTGAAAATGATACCTACTACATGATTAAAAATAAGTTAGCAATCAATTATATGCTTACTTGATGAATGAATTATATGATTGATTATTAACTCTAGATGCAATAAAATAGTATATATCTTTGATCATGTTTTGAGCTTTGATTTGAAATCTATTACATTATATGAAATACTTGCTCTAAATCTCTCTTATTCAAATAAATGAGTTTATATGTTGATGGCATAAATTATGACTAAGATAATGATTTTTTTGATGATGCCAAAGGGGGAAAGATTAGTGAAAGGATTAATGCTATCAATTGCATGATTAAAATAGTTGACATAAGTTGCTTGATTAAAAAGGAGAATAACACTTAAACAATGTTGACTAAATGATTAAGAACATGAATGAACTTAACTAGTATCCATTACATCACAAAGGGGGAGAATACATGTAAATATTGATTGTCATTATTCTGTGAAACTAAGACCCCAAGAGCTGAACATTGGTTGTCATCATCAAAAAGGGGGAGAATTTGTTTGAATGTTGAAATAGGTTTTGATAATGACAAATATGAAGCTTAAGGCAAAGACTTCAACAAAAGAATTTAAGAAGTTAACATCATATAGATCAAGGAATGAATGCAATATGTAACATCAATTGTCATCATCAAAAAGAGGGAGAATGAAGTTGCATATGCAATTATGCAAAATAGTTTTAATGAATGACAAAGTATTCATGATGATGATGGAAAAACAAAGGATCACAAACAAGGAGGTTCAAGCACAAAGACAATAGATAAGAACAAAAAGGTAAAGATGCTTCACAAAGAGACCAATGGACAAACAAGATGGAAACATGAGCTATGGAAGACAAGGTTGATGACATGAACTCAAATCATAAAGAATAAGCTCATAAGTTGAAGAAGAATCAAGGAAACAAGGCATAAGGATCAAAGGAATAAGCCATGGGTGAATACATATCAAGAACATATCAAAGACCTTGAAGAATGTAATCAAGTATATGTGCTAATTGATTAAACCATCGCCATAATTGATTACCTAAGTTCTAGAGTAAACATAATCGATTACAGATAAGAAAATAATCAATTACAGAGCCTCTGTGTTGTTACTAATCGATTACAAGGCAAGATACAATCGATTATAAAGTCTCTGTTTGTCCCATAATTGATTGCACATGAGTCATAATCGATTACCATGCTGCATAACACAATTAAATGCATTAGGTATCAGTTACAATCGATTATAGGGTATGTACAATTGATTACCAAGGTTTTGTCTATTAGCTAATCGATTATAACTAATGGAATAATCGATTATAGAGTTTCTGTCTGTACCATAATCGATTACTTGAAAAAGCCCAATCGATTACAAGGCCTGTTACACTGAGAAATTCGAAAAGTAATCGATTACAGTTTGAAGGCTAATCGATTACAACAGTATCAGAACGTGGAAAAGTGCTTTTTAAGTGGAACTCCAGCTCATTTCTCCACTCCACTTTTGTGCTCATGCTTGAGGTATCCATTGGAAAAACTATGCAACAGCTAGTAGCTCTAAAATGGCTATAAATGGAGCATGAATTCAAGCAAGAGAAAAAGTGAGACCAACGCACTAAACAAGGAAATCAATATCCTTTTTCTAAAGGTCTTCTTGTTAAATTTCTCTTGTATATTCTGTAACTCTTGTTTCCAAACTTGCATATTGCTTAAGAGTTGTTCGATTGTGAGTTTCAATTTGTATATCCTCTCTTGTTGAGAGTTAGAAGTTGTGAGAGCTTTCATTTGTGTAACTACTCTATTGAGAGAGTTATTCGCTTGTAAACAAAACATTAAACACAAGGTTTTCACTCTAGGTTGAGTGGTCACAAAGGTTGGATTCAACCTTTGGGTATTGAAAGATTGTGAGATTGGGTGGGTTGCCCTTTGCTTGTGAGGATTGAGTTCTTGAGTATGGGACACTAGGAAGCTACAATTGCTCTAAGCTTGTATCTCAAATCTTCAATAGTGGAATCCTTCAAGTGGGTTGCTTAAAGGTGAAACGTACACCGGGTTGGTGGAACTCGTTAAATTGGTTTGCATTTCTCTCTACCTTGAACTCTTTATACAACTGCACATATAAACTGTTTGTTGAAATGCATGAGCTGAACGTTTGAATCAAAGTTGTTGTTCAAGTAGAAACTTAACTCTGCATGCCAAGTGTTTGATAATTTGCTTGAATCAATATTTGGTGAAGTTCTTAAAAACTGGAATTTGTTATAACTTGCCAAGTATTTGGAACATTATTTCCTATCAACTCTTGTGTGATACTTACTTGATTGCTTTCACTTATTTCATGCACACAAGCTGTTTGATAAATTGAATGAGCTGAACCCTTATAGGAAACATCATATTATTTATGAAATAAATCTATACACTCTAACTGATTGATAAATTGTTTAAACCAATAACTTTCCTTGTTTATCACACTCAAAGCTAAATATTGTCATTGCACATCAAGTGTTTCATAGTGTGATATGTGCATAAAAGTTATTATCTCTTCATCATTGCATCATTTGTATACTACTAATCGTTTTCAAGGGAATTCCACACGAAAGTTTGAAACACTCAATTCACCCCCCCTCTTGAGTGTTAAGGCCTTGGCTAACAAAGTAGAATCCTTATAGCCTCAAGTCTGGCTAAAAGAGTAAACATTTTAGTGAAGTCTATACCTTCTTGTTGATTGTAACCTTATGCTACCAGCCTTGCTTTATTCCATACAACTTTTCCTTCTTCATCCAGTTTATTTCTGAAGACCCATCTTGTTCCGATGATACTTTTTTTCTTTGGCCTTGGGACTAAGGTCCATACCTTGTTTCTTTCAAGTTGATTGAGTTCTTCTTGCATAGTTATGATCCAGTCAGGATCCTCTAAGGATTCTTTAATGGTCTTAGGTTCAAAATTTGAGACAAGTGCCATTGATGATTGATTGTGAAGTCTTGATCTGGTCCGGACTCCTTCAGCTTGATCTTCAATAATGAGATCTGAAGGATGATAGGTCTTAAACTTCTATTCTCTAAGTTTTTCTAGTTCAGACACTGTCTGTTGATCTGTTCCTTGTTGTTGATGACCAATAGAGTCTGATGGTTCAGATTCTTCAAGTTTCATAATTTTTGCATCATCACATTCTAGATGTGCTAATTTCTTGTCAGTCTTTGTTAGGTCATCAAAGCTTACATGCATTGATTCCTCAATGGTTTGAGTTCTTGTGTTAAAGACTCGGTAAGATTTTGATGTATTTGAATAGCCCATGAAAATACCTTTATCAAATAAGTTGATCTCTTGTGTTTAGGATATAGCATATGCATCCAAATGGATAAAAATATGATATGTTGGGTTTCCTTCCTTTCCATAATTCATAGGGAGTCTGATTCAGTATTGGTTTAATAAAGACTCTATTTTGAATATAACAATAAGTGCTTATAGCTTCAGCCCAAAAATATTTTGGTAGATCATTTTCACATAGCATGGTTCTAGCAATCTCTAATAGACTTCTATTTTTCCTTTCCACAACACCATTCTGTTGAGGTGTTCTTGGAGAAGAAAATGTGTGAGAGATGCTAATTTTGTTATAAAACTTTTCAAAAATTTCATTTTCAAATTCTTTCCCATAGTCACTTCTTATTGTACCAATACAGACTATTTTTTCAGACTGAATTTTCTTACAGAAAATCTTGAATACCTGGGTAAACTCATCTTTATGGGCTAGGAAATAAACCCATGTCATTCTAGTGAAATCATCAATAATGATAAAGCCATATCTTTTTCCAGTAAGACTTTGAATTTGAGATGGTCTGAATAAATCTAATTATGACAGTTCAAGTGATCTGGTAGTGGAAACAACATCCTTGTTTTTGAAAGAAGTTTTGTGTTATTTTCCATTTTGACATGCTTCACAGGGTTGGGTTCCATTGAATGAAATTCTAGGAAGTCCCTTAACTAACCCATTTCTATTAATTTTTAAAATATGTTTCATGCTAACATGTCTAAGATTCTTGTGCCAGATGCACTTCTCTTCAGACAAGGAGAAAAGACAAGTTACATTTTGACTGTCCAGTTCACCCAAATCAACCTTGTAGAGGTTGTTATGTTTGTTGGTTGTGAAAAGAGTAGTTCCATCATAATTGATGTTGTACACTTTTCTTTATCAAAAAAAACTTTATAACCACTATCTCAAAATTGACTTATGCTCAGTAGGTTATGCTTTAGACCTTCAACAAAATAAACATTTTCAATTACTGGTGAAGGAATGCTACCAACTTTGACCATCCCGGTTATTCGACCAGACTGGTTTCCTCCGAAGGTAAATTTTCCACCTTCAAATTGTTCCAGGTTTAGGAACATATACCTTTCACCTGTCATGTGATGTGAGCACCTGTAACATCCCGATTCTCAATTTAATCACCAATTGAGATTAAGCTTGATCCGTCCTTTACGGGGGGTGTAAAGTTAGATTCTGAAACAGCTCAATCTGATACAAAGCGATGTGCGTAAATGTTCAGATATGGAGTGTCTACGTATGTTGAGGTAGAGTCTGGACCACACTGGGGCGGAGTGTAACTCACACTGCGGCGGTGTCGTAGTCCGCCTAGAATTGTCTTCTATGCCCTGACACAGTTGGAGTGGGCGGTGTCACAGTCCGCCTGGAGGTCTCTCCTTTGTCTTGACCCGATTGGGGGTGGTACCTGCAATCGTTCTTCGACGCTCAAGTCAGTATTTCAGAATACTTTTAGACTTAGAAAGACGATCAGAGAGAGTTATGCGCCTTGGCGGAGTTATGAGCCTTGGCGGAGTATCATGCCTTGACAGAGTGTCATGCCTTGGCGGAGTAACATGCCCTGGCGGAGTAACATGCCTAGGCGGAGTTACTTGCCTTGGTCGTATATACTCCATATTTGAAGCGTATTTACCTCGTTCAAAATGCTGACCTGGCAAAGCATTAAAGCCATGCTCTTGGGGGCCGGTGTTAGGACCGGATCAAAGCTATTAGTAAGGGTAATTACAGAATTAGGATTAATGGTTAATTAGAGTAATTGCTGATTGGTTAGAAATAATTGAATAAATAATAATGTTAATGCCAGGTGAAAGGACGCATGTACCCCTAGAGGTATAAAAGAACTTCAGCTCTCTATTTCCCTCATCAGTCACGCTGGACAGCTCTCCTTCATGCGCACATCTGGTCTCTTCCTTTTACTGTTCTCTTCTTTTTCTCCTTCTTCTCTTCTTCTTCTTCTTCTTCTTCTTCTTCTCCTTCCGCTTGAAGCTGATAGTGTCCCAGCTGGAAGCTGTGCTGGGAAGTGCCTTGAAGCCGTGGGGAAGACGAACCTGTTGGAAGAAAGAGCAACTCTGGCCCAGGACCAACGCTGAGCTCGAAGGCTGTTGGAGGAGGAGTAGCAGAAGGACGATCGATCTTCACTACAACTTGAGGAGTCCCTGAACCCGACAGCAGGTAGGGGGCGCTTTACATGTCAAGTATATGGTTTATGGACGGATTCCGGGTGCTTGCTTTAATGTGATGTATTATGTGTGAGATGTGTAGTTCAATGTGTTGTGAGTAAGTAATTGTGCATGCAACCCCCGGGTTGGTGATGTTTGTGAACTGCTTTGTGGGTGATTCCATCTATTAGTGCATGTTAATGTTTCTGAGCATGTTAACCGAATGCAGGTAATAATGAGTTAAAAAGGGGTAGTGATTTGCTGAGTTGCTTGTATGAGTTACTATAATGAATGTATGTGATGCTGTAGTGGAATTGTAGAATTCCGAGTGAATCTGAATGCTTGTGTGGTATTGCATGAGGTTGCACATACGAAGTGCCATTTCCTGTCCTGGTTAGTTCCATGAGGGCCCGTGGTAGCCGTAGGAGCTAGAGAGGAGTCTCGAGACGCCAATGGGTGGCCGGTACCACACGGGAAGGGCTAATGGACGAGGGGCAAGGAAGGAATTGGTAGCTGAAATCATGCTCTAAGTCGGATCCGCATGCATGTGTGTATGAGTATGGTTATTGAAATACATGAATTGCATGAAATTGAATTATTGGAATGAATACCGACTGGATGACGTCATATGAGTGAATTCCGACTGAATGAATATGTATGTATTGAGGCTGTTGCCAATTGCCATGCGATGTATGATTGAGAAGATATGTTATTGTGTGATTACTGATTGGATGATGTTGTGCGGCTCTTATAATTAATTGGCAGTAGATATATATTTGTGGATTAAGCCATGTGAATCATATAATTGAGGTTGAGGTAAAATCTGAGTCAATAACTGTTACTTTATATGTAAAAGCTCACCCCTGCACCATTTTTCAGTGTATGCAGGTTGGACTTGGAATGGTGTGAAGACCTCAAGTCCGAGTGACGTGCACTCCGACTGTTGAGTGCTTGTATCGTATTTATTTCATTTAAGTCAGTCATAGCCTTGGCCGGCTCATAATAACAGTGTTGTATAATGAATATAAATTTATATATAAGTAATCTAAACTATTACGACCCGAGTGCATATTTATATACGTATATGGTTTATGTTGATAACCTGTGCTTGCATCGGATACCAGGTGCTGACGAATGAATGAAGGAAGGTAATGAGTATTTCGAATGCATGGTCATGTAGGTACATATATGTTGCATGCTGGTGACTTGGGCTTGAGTAAACGGAAGGAGAATGATGGATAGAATACAGCTAAGTCAATGATTCTCCTAGTAAACTTAGCTGTGGGAGCCATCTCCGAGTGAGACTATAAATGGCTAGGCCTTCCTTTCCGAGCGGTGATGCTTAGTTGGATTCTGAGCAAGATACCTTAGATGAACTTATATGGTGTAAAAGTTGATGGGCGAATTCCCTGAGTAATATTAAGAGTGTTCAAAGCCGAGTGAGACTTAACCTTCCAATTTTCCGAGTGAAGTTCCTCGCTTCAGCGAGCAACATAACCGCTCCAGCGAGTGCGGACTAGGAAGACTCATGTCGGGTTTACGTGGGCGGAGTCGTACCTCGTCCAAGTGCTAGAGCAATCCGCCCAAGCGTAAGGACTCGCGCTGAAGCGAGTAAAGGTCAGAGTGAGATACCGTCCCATTATCCTTCCTCTCCGTTGTGGAGCTAATGTGACCCTAACAACGGTGTTGACCCCGGCCTGGGTGTTGTGGTTGAGTCCGCCCAGGCGTTGCCATACCGAGTTGCGTTGGGCGGAATAAATTCAGGCCCCTTCTCCTCCACAAACCACTACTGCACTCGTACTTCTCCTTTCTCCTTCCCCTTACCCATCACTTCCTACTGAACAAACTAGTGCTACTCGTGGAAGAGTTTCTCTTTTAGAATTTCCCTCCATCCGCTGTTGCATTATCATACCCCGCCTAGGCGGTATCAGACCTCGCCTGAGCAAGCCCATGATGTTGTGCAATCCGCCCAGGCGCTGATATGCTGCCTTAAATCCAACGAACCAACCCCAGCCTTAGTTTTCTGTAAAATACCCTATATGTATGAATGCTCTTGTTTTTCTTCCCTGCCTCCTTCCTTCTATGTCGAATAAACCGTGACTGTTATTGTGAAAAATTTTCTCATGGTTTTTTTTGAAACTATTATTTGCTAGGAGTAGGTTGTTACATTTTGGTATCAGAGCAGACCAAAAGGTCCATGGCCAAGGTTTGCCTACTGATAGTGGGCGGTTGTGTGCAATATGACCAATTGTCATCCTTGCCTGTAGTATTCTGTTAAATTGATACCTGATTAATCATGATTTGTGTGATTCAATGCCTATGTGTTTTGTTGCAGACAGTAGTGAAGGGTATTACTATTGTAATGTTGATTTGGGAGATAGGAGACTGGATGCTACCCTAGCCTAATTGTTTATGAACTACCTAGGGGTTATTTTAAGCCTGGGTCAGTCAGATGAAATAGAATGATAAACGTTGGGACCCTGGTACAGGTGGAGGACGGATCAATTGGTTAGGATTCTTAGGTGCGCTATGCTGACAGTTCATGGCCAAGTCATGCTTGTTGAATAGATTAGAACTCTTATGTTCGAGTTGAAAATGGTGTAGTTTATGGCATAAGTAATTTATTGCAGTTTCCTGAGTTAAAAATCTGGGTGTGCGATAAGTAGACAAGGACGAGATCGGGTATATGTCAAGTTGGGATTACGTCTCGGTGGTTGGTGAGGAAACCAAGTGACTGATGGACTAGATGCTGGACCACTAGGTGTGGTGACCCAATTAATTGGGCATGATCATGAATGAATGAACGTGACATAGAATACCTGTTGGGTTTGAATATTGTCTCGGTTGTGGTAAGAGAAGACTAAGTGAATGGTATTGGGCTTTATAATATTTGGATATTTTGGGTGTGACCCACGATGGGTAAGTGGTGACCCCTTAGAAATTCTAAGTCTGATAATTTATTAATCTTGTGAGTAGTTGAGCCCGAGTAAAGCAAGTGTGTAGTAACTCATTGAGGCTTGGATTACCATTGTGTGATGACTTGGGCTAGACTCGGTGTTGTGACTGAAAACCGAGTAAATTATTGATCGAATCGTGACCCACAAGGTGTAGAAAACCGATTGGATTTAGCATGACCTTATACTGTTAGACTTATGGAATTGGACACTATGGTGATCTAGGCTCGATGATAATTGGATGTTGTGAGAGTGCCTACGACGGGTACTTGATGACCCCTAGAAATTCCGATTCTGATGAATTGATTAACCCTGTGAATTGCTGAATCGAGTAAGGCAATTGTATGGTAACTCCTTGAGGATTGAATAGCCATATGGTAAAGTGAAAATAATGCATGATACTTGATGGATAAAGAAATGGTAGTGTTGAGTCCTGGGTGTGATTGGGTATTGAGTAGAGAAATGGCAGAACTCGTGTGATGAGGCTGATTGTACATCCAATAGGAGGGTTGCACTTATGATTGGCGAAGAGAGTCCACTAAGGCAAAAACTTGTTGTTTAATCGGAAATTATATGGTAACCTCGAGATGTATACTCAAGTGGGATTAATGAATTGTTAGGCTCCAACTAATTGATGAGTGATGACATGATGGAATAATAGACTGTCAGATTATAGCTTTATGAGGATAAGATTCAGCGACGAGGTGTGAACCCTGTGTGAGTCGGAAATTTATTGCTATTTTACACTTTTATAGTAATGGTAATTGATAACTTATGACGGTTGTTGTGTGATGTACCCTAGTCGGTGCATAACGATGATGTTGATATAAATGTGTTATTTATAAATTTATGTGAATTGTCATTAACTTCATGTGCTCTAGTATTACCTGTGTGAGTACAGTCGGTGTGAGCTATGCTGTTCCGAGACGACTCTACATACCATGGGCATTGTGGCAGCTTACACTCTCGCAGTGACTTTATGTAATTGCTGTAACCCTATAGGAATGAGACGTCATCCTATAAGTTGGATGCAGCAATTCATGAGTCGGGCAGGTGAGGTTGTAACTGCTTATGGTGAT
Source organism: Clitoria ternatea (assembly GCA_037962975.1). NCBI lineage: Eukaryota > Viridiplantae > Streptophyta > Magnoliopsida > Fabales > Fabaceae > Clitoria > Clitoria ternatea. Next base: position 18,565,666 of record CM075673.1, on the reverse strand, counting down.
GGTAAGTCTATCGGGCTGTACTGAGTAAAAGTGAGAGTGTGTCAAGTGGATGGTAATTGATAGTGTATTCAGAGGAGGATAGGAGATTTGTTTGGCACTGAGGTGCTTACCTCTGAGAGAATCAGAGGTTATGTGGGGTATGGTTGATTATGAAAATGGTGTTGACTGTCGGGGACAGGAAGGTGATCTTGCCAATATGAGTACCTTGTGTTACTGATCAAAAGGTGTGGCGGTGGTGTGTGGTCATGCCTTGATTGCCAACCAACTGAGTAAGTTAACTATAGGAAATAATAACCACTACAGAGTACTGAAGATTTGGAGGATTAATTATGTGCGACTCGGTTTACCAGAGTCAATTGACGCTTAGAATGCCGCTAGAGCAGATTAAGGTCCCTGATATACCTAGAACAACGTTTAGAAACTGTTACAGCCATTATTGGGAATGTAGTAATAATGTTGGTATGACAAGTATTCATTAATGGTAGCCCGGATCCTGATGGGAACAATTAGTTGCTGAGTGTATATATATCTGTGACCCAACCTAACACCAGGATTAGAAGTTTATGGTTTAGCCGAGTAATGTTGAGGATTCGAGGGAAGGTCATGATTTACGAGCTGAGATAATTAATGAGGCAAGATTTACTTAGGAAAGGTTAATATAATTTGAGTAACAGGAGGTAGAGATGATTATGAGTGAAGAGAAGGAATGTAATTTCGAGTAAAACCTTTTGAGAGAAAGGATTACTGAGTGAAGTTATGGTGTTCCGAGTAGAACCTCATAGAGAGGATCATTGCTAAGTTAAGGAAATTGTGTCCGAGTGTAACACTTCTGAGTAGGGTAAGATCCGAGTGGTGTGACTCGGAGCGTGACGTTTCCGAGTGGAATAGTACAAAGTAAATGATTTATCGTGCGAAAATTTTAAGTCTGTAGGTTGTGCCCCTGACTAATTTTACCAAATGAACGTCTGGTCGGAATCTGGGGCTATGAATGGGTAAGTCTCCGAGTGAATTATCCCGAGAAAGAGTTAGTACCCGAGGGGTAAAATTATCCATAAATGTGTTCGGATTGATGTCGAAGCCGCTGAGTTGGAACTCAGATTTGTAGTCGGAGTAGGCTCGAATTCCGAGTGACTCCATTGGGACTGAAGGGACAGTTGGAGGATGTGCACCGATTAACATTGAGTGTGTAAGGCCGAGCGGCCAAGGAACTTGATGTACCATTGGTTATAATGGACTGGCAGAGTTGAGTGGAGCTAACTACGTGGGGAATGGAATCCCGAATGTACTAAAGGCTATGAAGTGTTGTTCTATTTATGCTGATTAGAAATTGCGAAGCAGTCGGAGACGTGGAGGGGCGAAGAGTCGCAGTCGGAGCATGGCTGTGGTATTCCGATCTGTTTGTTGAAGTAAGTTTGAGTGAAAGAAAGGAATGTTATTCCGAGTCGATGGTGACGCTTCCGAGTAGAAAAATGTTAAGAGTGATGTCTCAGTTTTCTGGGCGGAGCGGTCGGTAGATTGCTTTGGAAACCAATTATACCGACTGGAGTTTAAGCAATGTACGAATACTTGAGATGCATAAAGGTGTAGTCACTTATTGTGGTATGACAGCGATTTTCCGAGTGGTTCATTGAGGCTAAGCATGTGTTTGAATTTCGGGGATGAAATTCTTTTGAGAGGGGGAGAACTGTAACATCCCGATTCTCAATTTAATCACCAATTGAGATTAAGCTTGATCCGTCCTTTACGGGGGGTGTAAAGTTAGATTCTGAAACAACTCAATCTGATACAAAGCGATGTGTGTAAATGTTCAGATATGGAGTGTCTACGTATGTTGAGGTGGAGTCTGGACCACACTGGGGCAGAGTGTAACTCACACTGCGGCGGTGTCGTAGTCCACCTAGAATTGTCTTCTATGCCCTGACACAGTTGGAGTGGGCGGTGTCACAGTCCGCCTGGAGGTCTCTCCTTTGTCTTGACCCGATTAGGGGTGGTACCTGCAATCGTTCTCCGACGCTCAAGTCAGTATTTCAGAATACTTTTAGACTTAGAAAGACGATCAGAGAGAGTTATGCGCCTTGGCGGAGTTATGCGCCTTGGCGGAGTTATGAGCCTTGGCGGAGTATCATGCCTTGACGGAGTGTCATGCCTTGGCGGAGTAACATGCCCTGGCGGAGTAACATGCCTAGGCAGAGTTACTTGCCTTGGTCGTATATACTCCGTATTTGAAGCGTATTTACCTCGTTCAAAATGCTGACCTGGCAAAGCATTAAAGCCATGCTCTTGGGGGCCGGTGTTAGGACCGGATCAAAGCTATTAGTAAGGGTAATTACAGAATTAGGATTAATGGTTAATTAGAGTAATTGCTGATTGGTTAGAAATAATTGAATAAATAATAATGTTAATGCCAGGTGAAAGGACGCATGTACCCCTAGAGGTATAAAAGAACTTCAGCTCTCTATTTCCCTCATCAGTCACGCTGGACAGCTCTCCTTCATACGTACATCTGGTCTCTTCCTTTTACTGTTCTCTTCTTTTTCTCCTTCTTCTCTTCTTCTTCTTCTTCTTCTTCTTCTTCTTCTTCTTCTCCTTCCGCTTGAAGCTGATAGTGTCCCAGCTGGAAGCTGTGCTGGGAAGTGCCTTGGAGCCGTGGGGAAGACGAACCTGTTGGAAGAAAGAGCAACTCTGGCCCAGGACCAACGCTGAGCTCGAAGGCTGTTGGAGGAGGAGTAGCAGAAGGACGATCGATCTTCACTACAACTTGAGGAGTCCCTGAACCCGACAGCAGGTAGGGGGCGCTTTACATGTCAAGTATATGGTTTATGGACGGATTCCGGGTGCTTGCTTTAATGTGATGTATTATGTGTGAGATGTGTAGTTCAATGTGTTGTGAGTAAGTAATTGTGCATGCAACCCCCGGGTTGGTGATGTTTGTGAACTGCTTTGTGGGTGATTCCATCTATTAGTGCATGTTAATGTTTCTGAGCATGTTAACCGAATGCAGGTAATAATGAGTTAAAAAGGGGTAGTGATTTGCTGATTTGCTTGTATGAGTTACTATAATGAATGTATGTGATGCTGTAGTGGAATTGTAGAATTCTGAGTGAATCTGAATGCTTGTGTGGTATTGCATGAGGTTGCACATACGAAGTGCCATTTCCTGTCCTGGTTAGTTCCATGAGGGCCCGTGGTAGCCGTAGGAGCTAGAGAGGAGTCTCGAGACGCCAATGGGTGGCCGGTACCACACGGGAAGGGCTAATGGATGAGGGGCAAGGAAGGAATTGGTAGCTGAAATCATGCTCTAAGTCGGATCCGCATGCATGTGTGTATGAGTATGGTTATTGAAATACATGAATTGCATGAAATTGAATTATTGGAATGAATACCGACTGGATGACGTCATATGAGTGAATTCCGACTGAATGAATATGTATGTATTGAGGCTGTTGCCAATTGCCATGCGATGTATGATTGAGAAGATATGTTATTGTGTGATTACTGATTGGATGATGTTGTGCGACTCTTATAATTAATTGGCAGTAGATATATATTTGTGGATTAAGCCATGTGAATCATATAATTAAGGTTGAGGTAAAATCTGAGTCAATAACTGTTACTTTATATGTAAAAGCTCACCCCTGCACCATTTTTCAGTGTATGCAGGTTGGACTTGGAATGGTGTGAAGACCTCAAGTCTGAGTGACGTGCACTCCGACTGTTGAGTGCTTGTATCGCATTTATTTCGTTTAAGTCAGTCATAGCCTTGGCCGGCTCATAATAACAGTGTTGTATAATGAATATAAATTTATATATATAAGTAATCTGAACTATTACGACCCGAGTGCATATTTATATACGTATATGGTTTATGTTGATAACCTGTGCTTGCATCGGATACCAGGTGCTGACGAATGAATGAAGGAAGGTAATGAGTATTTCGAATGCATGGTCATGTAGGTACATATATGTTGCATGCTGGTGACTTGGGCTTGAGTAAACGGAAGGAGAATGATGGATAGAATACAGCTAAGTCAATGATTCTCCTAGTAAACTTAGCTGTGGGAGCCATCTCCGAGTGAGACTATAAATGGCTAGGCCTTCCTTTCCGAGCGGTGATGCTTAGTTGGATTCTGAGCAAGATACCTTAGATGAACTTATATGGTGTAAAAGTTGATGGGCGAATTCCCTGAGTAATATTAAGAGTGTTCAAAGCCGAGTGAGACTTAACCTTCCAATTTTCCGAGTGAAGTTCCTCGCTTCAGCGAGCAACATAACCGCTCCAGCGAGTGCGGACTAGGAAGACTCATGTCGGGTTTACGTAGGCGGAGTCGTACCTCGTCCAAGTGCTAGAGCAATCCGCCCAAGCGTAAGGACTCGCGCTGAAGCGAGTAAAGGTCAGAGTGAGATACCGTCCCATTATCCTTCCTCTCCGTTGTGGAGCTAATGTGACCCCAACAACGGTGTTGACCCCGGCCTGGGTGTTGTGGTTGAGTCCGCCCAGGCGTTGCCATACCGAGTTGCGTTGGGCGGAATAAATTCAGGCCCCTTCTCCTCCACAAACCACTACTGCACTCGTACTTCTCCTTTCTCCTTCCCCTTACCCATCACTTCCTACTGAACGAACTAGTGCTACTCGTGGAAGAGTTTCTCTTTTAGAATTTCCCTCCATCCGCTGTTGCATTATCATACCCCACCTAGGCGGTATCAGACCTCGCCTGAGCGAGCCCATGATGTTGTGCAATCCGCCCAGGCGCTGATGTGCTGCCTTAAATCCAACGAACCAACCCCAGCCTTAGTTTTCTGTAAAATACCCTATATGTATGAATGCTCTTGTTTTTCTTGCCTGCCTCCTTCCTTCTATGTCGAATAAACCGTGACTGTTATTGTGAAAAATTTTCTCATGGTTTTTTTTTGAAACTATTATTTGCTAGGAGTAGGTTGTTACAGCACCCACTGTCCAGATACCAGTAGTGTTGCTTTGCTTTTGTCCTTAAGCACATCTGAAATAGGAATGATCATTGCCTTTGGTACCTAGAACTTTTTAGGTCTTATTGGGTTTGTATTTTTTGTATTTTTCCTTTTTCTCTTTAAGTATTCTTGAATCACATGACCATGCTTCTTGTAATAGTTGCATTTAGCATACTTATGCCTAGATTGAGAAGATGAAAAGGGAGAACTCTTTTCTTTGAAATCAGTTTCTTCAACATACCCCAAACCAGGTCTTTTGGAATTTCCTTTGGATCTACCCATAAATTTTCAGTTCTATTTACAAATCGTGTCAGGTCTATAGTAAGTGTGCTTACTTCTTGTTGAAGCGGTTTGATTTCTTTATCTTGAGAGATACAACGAGCATATGAACTATTCAGTTTAGTTTTCAAAAATCATTTTCTTTTTGGAGCTTATGTATCTTTTCAAGATGCATCTTTTCTTTCTCATCAAGTTTCTTAAGAAGTTCTTGATCTGAATCCTTTTTCTTCAGCTCAGATATTGTATCTTCATATGAAGAAATAATTTTAGACTATCTCTTTTTTAATAGTTTATAGTTTTTCAGAAAAATTGAAAAGTCCTTAAAAAGAACTTCATAATTTTCTTTTAGTTCAGACTGATTTACCTCCTCTACTTCAGATTCATTTGAACTTACTTCAAACTCTGAATCTATTTTAGCCATAAGGAAAATCTGAGCAGACTCTCTCTTCTTCAAACTTATTTGTGCTGGTTGAATCTTCATCATCTCAAGGGATGAGTCCTTTTTGTTTCTTAAAGAATTTCTTTTTCTCTCTTTTATCTTTATGATCTTTGTTCAAAAGAGGATATTCTGCCTTTATGTGTCCTGGTTTCCTGTAGTTGAAACATTCTAAAACAGATTTGTCAGTCTTAAACTTAAATTGACTTTTACCTTTAGGTTCTTTTCTGTTGAACCTTCCAGCTCCATATTTCTTCTTTTTAGAAGTCCGTGGAATCTTTTAGTGACAAGGGCCAGCTCTTCATCAGTGTCCTCATCTCTTTCATCAGATGCAATGTTTGAGCTAGTTGATTCATCAACTCTGGGCTCCTTGCATCTCCTAAACGCCTCTTTAGACTTCAAGGTAATGTTCTTGGAAGATGAAGGCTTTGACACTTTTTCTGGTTGAGCTTCAGCTCATGAACTCTTAGAACTCCAAGAAGTTCATCTAGAGTTAGAGTGTTGAGGTCCTTGGCTTCCTCTAGTTCAGCACACTTGGCATCAAACTTTTCTGGTAAATATCCTTGAAGCTTCACGTTGATGTCTTTAGTGGAAGGCGTAGATCCCAGCGCTTTGAGTTCATTAATCAAAGTCAAGAAATCTTCCAAACTTCTGGTCAACAGACTCACGTTCTTCCATTCTGAAAATGTCATACTTCTTGGTCACAAGGATTTTCTTAGAATGCTTGATATTGGAGGTTCCTTCATAGTTATGTTGAAGGGCATCTTAGATCTCTTTTGCAAATTTATAGCTGTAAACATTATTGTATTCATATTTACTTAGAGCACAGATTAAAAGAAATCTAGCTTTAGTATTTAACTCCATTTTCTTGAAGTCAGTGGTGAACCACTTATCTTCAGGAATTAACTTTCCTTCACTATCTGTAGGAGCTGGTTCATCAGCTCTTATGATTATTCCCCATAGAGCATATTGAATACACTTAACTAACATTTCCATCCTCTCTTTCTAGCAAGCATAAGCTTCATCAAGAAAGCCAGGTGGTCTGTTCACAGAAAAAACCTTGTGTAGTAAGCTGATCTTGAGAAGAAGCCATGGATCTTGATCCTTTTTACTCGAAGGAGTAATCAACCCGAAAGGCCAAGATCTGATACTAATTGATGGTGTAGAGTTAGACTTAAAAGGGGTATTGAAAAAGTCTTAAACTCTTTTTCACAAAGCGTACAAACTCTTGAATAACTTAAAAATTTTCCAGACCCATAAAGAGATAGAGAATCACACAATAGATTTATCCTGGTTCACTTCTAATGCAGAAGCTACGTCTAGCCCCTTCAGATAGAAGGATTTTCACTATTGTAAAAAGCACCTTTACAATATCTACACCAACCTAGTGTTTCAAGTATTGATGACTCCAACCACTTCTGTCTTATAACCCAAGTATTGTTTCAAATAGCCACTCATGGCTACAGACACCCAAGTATTCTTTCAAAAGCCTTTTCAGGCCACGCGTGTTTCCCATACTAACAGACTCTGGCAACACACCATATCTTACAAAGAGTAGTGATAAAGAGCTTTGATATTGCAACAAATAACTTAACATATAGAAATATGAAATGTTAAGACAGGTACACTGAGCTATAGACTACTAAAAGTCAAGGTCTGTTAGAAGCAGAACTATAGAGAAAACTTAAGTAGTAAATATACAAGAACTTAGAAACTTTGTAGAAAAAGTCTTTTGGTTTCTAAAAAAGATCAGAGAGTGTTGAAATAATGAGGGCATGAAAAAATCTCCCTTGAATTTGAAAGCTTCTTGTATTTATAGTCTTTCTTGAGATAGTCGTTGGTTCATAAATGGATTGCCTCGATAGTCTTTTTAAAAAGATCCCTTTTGCTTATTCATTTTGAGTAATCAGATACTCTTCATAGCAGTTGACTTTAGGATGTCTGTTCTGTGTAGGTTTAGCTTTTGTTGACACGTTGGAATATGTGAGGCAATTTTCTTGATTCTTATGAGCAGGCCTTCAACTTTTCTATTAATTTCTTTTTTGATGATAGACACAGATTTTACATGTAAAAGTCCATGCAACTTTGTATTCAGAAAAGAAAGATCCTTTTTGCATGTTGTACCATAAGAGAGAAGACGTCATCTTGAAGTCTGTAGCTTCAAAAAGACTTGAAGTCTTTAGGTAGTGCAAATTCTTCCTATCATAAGCGAATTTGAGTTTTACAGACTCCCCCTATTCTTTGTAATTGGATTTCTACGGACTTACTGTCACACTTGAACAGAATAGTTAGATAAACTAGATGTACAGACTTCATTTTAGCTAAGAGTCTTGATGTATATTATTAGCAAATCACATGGGGTTCAGACTTCTTAGTTTTCAGTTCAGACTTGATTCTAACACATAGGAATACAAAATAAGGTCATATAAATGAATTAAAATAATTACTAACAACAAGAGTGTTGACAAGTACACATACCTTTAGACTATAATACTTAATATAATGTTCAAGAAAAATAATTGGATTAGGGTAACCCATGCTCTAGTAAGTAGGAATTGTTCCTCAAAGTTTAATTAGTTCACCACCAGGTAACATGAGGACAATGGCATAAGAAACTTGGGATGAATCTTATTAAATACCAACCCTGTGTAACTAAAGAGGAAAGTGATAAAAATATGAGTGGTACGACCCAAGTGAATATGGTGTTTAATCCTAAACAATATGATAAGACGTATATATCTAGCCTTTCACAAGATGAATGGAAAAAGGCTGAAAAGATGTGTAAGTTCTTACAACTATTCTATGATATTACTACCTTGATTTCTGGTACATCTTATACGACTTCCAACATGTATTTGTTACAAATCTAGAAATTCTATGTTGCTTAATGGTCTTAAAGATGAAGATGATGCTATTATAAGTATGGATGAAAGGATAATTTCGACATTTCAAAAATATTAGGATGAGTATAGTGTTGTGCTTGCTTTTGGAGCAATTCTTGATCCACGAATGAAGTTAGAAACATTGGGATTTTGTTATAAAAAATTGATCTATCTACCTTTGAAAAGAAGTTAAAAAATAAGGAGTAAGTTGTTGTTTTGTTCTCACAATATTCCTTCACTGGTGATACCTCCTAAGAACAAACTAAGTGTAGCTCTAGCTCATCTTCAGCTTCTAAGGAGTGTAACAGCCTTGATTTTTAGGACAGGAACCTAGACCCTCAAGGACTCTTGAGGGTGCCCTGTCAAGCTTTCTATAGAAAGCTTAAGGCTTCGGCCTACTTCTTGAACTATTTTAGTATGAGAAAATGGTGAGAAAAGAAAACAATTCAGACATAAGTATGAGATAAAGAGATCTCGAGAGAGTGTGAGTAATAAGGAATCCGATTTAGAAAGATGAGTGAATAATAATAACAATACTTAATAATACCGTTTGATTAGGGATAATATATTAGTTTAATTAATATTTGATGATTAATAATATTTAATTTATAATACTTAATTTTAATATTTAATAATTAATATTTAATTTTAATCAATATTTATTTATTTATTATTAATTTTGAATATATATTTTTAGAAAATAATAACAATAATAGTTATTGATAATATTTAATTATTTAGTTTTAATATTTAATGTTTATCTATTTATTTATTTCAAAATTTTATATAATGATGATATTTTATTGATAATTATATTTAATAATAAAATATTGTCTGGTCCTCAAATTTGAATTGTGGGACTCAGTGAACCATTTAATTCTGGCGATTCAGCATGAGACTAGTCTTGTTAGGAGCCTTCTATAGTAAATCAAGGATGATAGGCTCGGTCTGGCGGACCTGACCTGTACCTCAAACGTTATTAATGTTTGATCACGTGTATACTTTGGGATATCCGATCGTAGCACGGTCAATCCCTGGTGAATCGTTTCAATGTTTTAGGAACTTTTTCTAAAAGGACTGAATCCTAATTCAGGTCCTATCGACCTCGTTTCTTAAGAAAATGATTTATTCAATTCGAACCCTTAAACTCGGCTTAAGCACCTTCAGTGTTTTGGGTCTAACTTTCTTGTACGAAGCTAGAATCAAGTAAGTATGGTCCTAGTGTCTTTGTTACAAAGAGATCTATAATCCCTATTTCTAACTTCAAACCCCGATTCATAGTCTGCCATCCCCAAAATTAAGGACCAAGTATTCGTACTTTGAAAATTCATTATTTAATTCCTTTAGTCTGCACATACTTCACTTGGAAAATCATAACTCTCATACGAACTTTGATTCACAAGATTCCAGTCCCATAATTTCTATAACAAAATTCCTTATGACTTTTGTGAAGACTTCAAAGGCTAGATCTGCCCCAGTTGGTACAATTTTTATGTTTTTTCCTGACCTATTCCAATTTTATGACTACTCTGCACTATTTTTTAAAAAATACATATCTCCCTCATACAATACTAGAATCACTTTGATCTTTCTCCTATGGTTCTGTATAAAAAAACCCTACAACTTTCATGAAGGACTTGAAACCAAATTCATAAAGCCCTGGTCTCTATAAATTTCACATTCCAACCTTAGATAATTCAAGAGCTTTAGGAGCACTTTATCTTGGTTCAGATATAACTCAAGCTACAAACCTTAGATAATCCGATATGATATCTTAAATCAAAGAGGAAATAAAGCTTTACAACTTTCATGTGGGGAGTTTTCCTAATTCCTATCCTGTGAATTATGGTATATTTATTTAAAATGGGTTTCGAAAAGATAACTAGTCGTTTGGTCACCGTTTTTTTTCACCAGCCGTATCAATCATCCAAACATCACCACTTGGACATTACATCTGTATATTGCCACACATTAACTCCTTGCCTAACAAGCTTAGAAACTTGTTTTACAAGTACTACAACTTATTCAATAAGTTATCCTTATCTTATCTATAAAATTATAAATCTAGCACTCCTTCTGATGTTGTTTCTCCTCTTAATCCATTCCTCAGTTCCCAAATTCAGCATCCTTTGCTGCTCACAAAATGACCCCTTCATTTTAATTCATAACATCATATGCCAATACCATGCCATTACAATCTCATTTACACCTATATTTATATATGCATATAGGAGTTGCAAATTTTACTTCAAAATTTATCCCGTGCTTAACAATTCTAGAACTAATTCCATTTTATTTCACAAATCCATCTCATTGTAAGGCCATATTCCCATTATTTCTATTAAAAAAATTAAAATTATTAATTCATTATATTCCATTCCCATTTTCTTTCTATCTTCTCGACAGCACCGAACCCTTTTCTCTTCTCTCTATTTCCATCATATACCCACTAAAACAACCACCATAATTGTGAAGCTCCTCCATCATGCTCCACCACATCCAAGCCACGCACCACCTCTTGTAAATCGGTAAGCGATCAACGACCTTTTTCCATTTTAGTTTCAATTTCTTCTTTTATTCCTATTCCTCCTTCAAATTTTAGAATTTCATGGCTGATCCCTCCTTATTTTCTTGCTGGTCGAGACTGTCCTCTTCCTCCTTGGCTCTTGCATGTTCGAATTCTTAAGCCCCGGGAGCGATTAGGAGTAATCGACATACGTTAATCAGTGATCGATGAATTTACGGCACTCGGTTCCTTCTTCCTTTACAAAACTGTAAGCTACACCTTGAGGTAAAGGGAGTTTCTCCTTGTTTAATCTCATTCTTAATTGATTTAAAATTTATCTGTGTCCTCTGGGAATGTTTCTTCCAAGTTCTGTTGATATTTTCATGAGTTCTTGCCACTTTCTGTGAATTCTAACAAGTTGTTATAAGTAAAGTTTTCAATTTTGTGTATTCTGCCATCTTTTTGTAAACCCTGCCATCTTTTTGTAACATTAAGTTAAGTTACAGCAAAATTAACCCAACTTATAAAGTTTCTATAATCAAATTATATTTTAAGAATTTTACGAAAATACTGATATATATATATATAGATATATATTTAATATTCATGTATAAATATTGATAACTATTAATAAATAGAGAGTTGGTTATAAATAAATATCTAGGTTTAAAAAGGAAAGGAAGATGTATAGATAAGGTGATTAGAAAGATATTTTCATTGGTTAACAAACTTATGTTAAATAAACTAACACAGATATACTCCATCTGTTTTTACTAAAGTATACCAACTAGACAAAAGATAAAGTATTAAGATCTGAGTAATAAATAAATGTAATAAACAATAATAATCATATGCGTTGGATATAAAATAAAAATAAGAATTTATAGGTGTGATGATTGACGCAGTGTCTGGATATATGTATGTGTACTGAGAGTGTTAAATGAAACTATGTGACTATATGTTAGCTGTATGTGCAATGTGGTTGTATGAAACTGTGTATGATATAATTATATGTGCATCGGATGAATGTGTTGGTGAAATTATGTACATGCTAGCTATATGTGTGATGTAGTTATATAAGATTATGTGGTAATAAAACTTAGTATGAATGTTGTTATGAATTATAATGTGAACTTAAAATTAGAATGGACCTTGGTAGAGTCCTGATATATATGAAAATAGAATGATGTGATGGAATGGAAGTGGAATTAATATGATACGTTGATGACGTATTAAGTTACGATTGATTACCCATGATATGAGGAATGATGATGAAAAATCCTTTTTATTCTTAATTATGGATAGACAGTCTAAGACAACCCGAATAAACACTAGTGAGTTATCATGAGAGTACGAGTTACGAGAATAAGAACCAAATATTACTTGATTAATTAAACCCTCTATCGAGAAGATAAAGTTAAAGGTGTATACACTATGTACACTATAAAATTTAATGCATTCATAAGTGAACTAGAGTAATCTATACCCTTAGTACTTAATATACCTTAAATCAAATAAATTTCCCCTTAGTGATACAAAAAGTAAAATCATAAGGAAAGTAGGGTAACCCCTGACAGGCTATACCATATAAGGTGAGTGATAGTAAATTAAAAGACATAATTATTTAGTAAAGGACAAAGATGATACAACGTAAATTCCGACATTAAGAATAAAAGTGGATAGTTGGAAGGACCTTATCGATGACGAACCTTCTAAAGGATAAAAGGTTTTGCATTGATCATGCCTCATGTACATATGACTTTATGAAAACTAGAGCATACACCGGGGTACGCTGGAGAACATTCATGTTGGATCCCCAAGTAGGATCTTGGGAGTACGATTAGGTCAGGCATCTAATGACTCAAATTCACGCCTGATGTTGGACGGTTCGTGGTAATCCTGTTGTACTTTGACTAAAGACGGAGTGTAACTATGATCGTGTAAATCCAAGTCCCTTTATGTTTTGATATGAATAATAAGATGAGATGGATCCATATTTGTGTAGGACTTGTGAGTCCTTGGTACCCAGTGATATGATATGGTATGTGAAGGACTTGGTGAGCTCTGATCGCTCTAGTGAGGATACGTTGTGTCTAGGGTAACCTGATCAGGATGGATCCCGATGATGATGATGATGGGATGGATTGATTTCTTAGGCCCACATGCATCATACTAGCTTACAAATAATATGAAATGTAACAAAATCGAACCCGTGCATAACATCATATAATCATTTCTTGATCCACCAAATTTTATTGTACAAAAAATCCCACATTTTTCTAAAACTCATAATCTCTCAGTTAAGTAGGATGATCTAATGGAAAAGATTATTCCAGTTAACCGAGAGTGTTACAAGGAGCATTCTGAGTTTGACTTTAGTTCTAGCTTATTTGTTTGATGTAAGTAACTTTCATTTTACCTTTTCATAGAATTAAAATTGAAATGCATGTTTAGTTTACTTGATTTCTTCATTAATGGATCATCTTACGTATTGTTGTATTAGGAATTGCAGATGCACTAGAATGAGATTTCTAATAGAGCTAAAAAATCTCAACTAGATGTTTACCTAGATGAGCCACCATTAGAGTTTGATAATTTGGAGAATATGGATGTGTTAGGGTGGTGGAAAGATAATAAAAAACGGTTTCTGAAACATTTTGTAATGGCTTGTGACTTGCTAAGCATTCCCATAACTACAGTAGCATCTAAATCTGGTTTTAGCATTGGAACTCAAATCATTACAAGTATAGAAATCGTTTCTAAATAAAAAATATGGAAGCATTGATGTGTACTCGTAATTGGATGTGTGGCTTAGAGCATAGTAATTTATTTATTATACAAGTCGTGTATAATTTATTTTAATTATTTATTATACTTAATTGATTTGGATAATGTATTATAGATGAATCTTCTTCTCCTAATGATGATGATGATGGATTAGGATCAACATCTAAGACCTCCTAAGAGTGCATGTGCTTCAAATGTCTTTCAGGCGGCTTGATGTATGGATTAATGAATTCAATTATGGATGTTTTTTTTGGATTTTACTATTTATTTTGTTGCTTTGTGGTTTGAATACTTTTGAAGTTGCCACATTATTGGACTTACACTATTTAGTATGGTATGTAATACGTGTGTGCAGTGTGCTACTAGACACTATTTAGTATTTGCTAATAGTAGTAAAATATAAATATATGGATGGATTGGATAGATAATATAGAGTCAATTTTATAGTGTAAAATTTACTAATCTTATATAAAAATATTTTTATAATGTAAATACATTATGTAGCAGTAGAAAGACTCAATTTTTATTTTTTTAGCAGACGAATCCAAATTTAATAAGTTAGCAACTTACATTGTTTTTTTGAAAAAAAAACTAATTTTCTACCCTTGCAGGGCCAGCCCACAGACCAAATAGTAAATGGGACCAGCCAAGTTTTTAGCCTATTTATCTTGGTGGGGCGGACTGTGTAACATCCCGAATTTTCTAAAAATAATTAAATATGAGGAATAAATAGTAAATAATTATAAATGAGATAATGTGTGTCCCAAAAATATAGGAATAATTAAATTGGAATTTATTATGGATATTTATAATTTATTGAGATTTTAAGAGATAAAATTTTACCCGGTTAAAATATGGGTGTCAAACCAAGTACCTCCGATTGAGATACCGTTGGTTAGGGCTGTTAAGAATATTATTGGGGATCCGAATATGTCTTCGGAAGAATTTTTGGATAAAGTATTGAGCCCGAATAGAGGTCCTGTATATTATAAAACGGTAAAATTTTAATGAGAGGTAAAAACTTAAAAACAAACTCTTCTCCCTCTCTTATGTTTTCACGCCACCACTTCTCCTTCTTCCTATTCTCTTTCCCTTCATCAGTTCTCCTTCTCTTCTCCTTCTTCTTCCATTTTCCAACATCCAAGAGTGGTGTACCGTTCCTCCTTCTTCCATTTTGGTTGCTTCAAACTTGGAGGGGATAACAATGGTGGTATGGAGCTCTCTTTCTCCCACTCTAATTTGGTGCTCCCTCTCCTTCTTTTGGAAACCAGTTCCTTTTCTTAGCTTGAGGTATGTCCCTCACCATTTATGATGAGCCCATGACAGTTATGATTTTATTTGTTGGGAGAGTGTATGGTATGCATAGGGGTTATGAGTGGAAGCATTTATAATGGAAACCCTAAGGTAGGGTGTTGTTATTATGGCATTTATGATGGGTTGTTATGGGTGCATGAAATGAATACTTGGATGGGTGGAAAATTAATTAGCATTTATGATGGTGATGGGTTCTAGTGAAACCCTAACCTTGATATATTAGGGAAAATTTAAAATATGAGTAGAATGTATGTTTAATGATGTTAGAGAATGATATTAATGATGAGAGATAGCCATTAATGATGGTTGATGAATATTGATAATGGTTGTTGGGCTTTCATGAAACCCCAGCCCTAAGAATTTGGGGAAAATAGATATATTGTAACTTGGGAAGTTGAATTAAATGTGAATAAATGATATTTAAGGTGTGAGTTATTATTTATAATGATGGATAATGATAGTAATGGCGAATCATAGAGAATGAAACTCATGGATGAGTGTTGTTAGGAAATGTGTAATAATGAATGTTAATATTAAGGTCATAGTGTTTGTGATGGATCAATGACTTGGAAGTGTGGCATGATGAAGTCTTAGACCATAATATGTACCATTTGGAATATGTTGATAGATGAAGATTGATTAGAGCTAAGATAGCTCATGTTGAACTCAAGGTGATGATAAAAGCATTTGAATGGTTGATGTAATGTAGAAATGCATTTTAGATGAGGGATGAAAGAGATATTGTTGTGGTTGGGTGTAGTTGGACTTTAAGATCTAGAGAATCTTGGTTTTGGGAAAAGAATTCCTGAAGCCTAACAAAATGGTATGGATTGGTGTTTTAGCAAGTTTAGGACTTGATGTTGAGCTTTATGATAAGCTAGCAATTGTTTAGAATTATGATGGTTATTGATGGTGTGAATGCATATGTATATGGTATGTAGATTGTATTCCGGATTATATGGCGGAGCTTTTGGAGCGTACATTTGGATTGCGGCTCTTCCCTCGAGGTAGGAGAGGAGTTTACATTCAAATTGCATGAGTAGAATGATAGTGATTATTGTATGTGATTACTACTCATGCCTGCCTTGTCATGTAGATATTGAAATAATGTGAATAGAAATTCATTAATTATGGAGAACGGTGTATGTGAATACATGTTGAATGTTATAAAAATATATATGTGTTAATGATAAGTTTAACTTTGATATGATTAATGAATTGGAATGAAAATTATTGAGTAAGAAGGTTTGAGACAAGTTTTAAATGCTTAATATGATGTATGTGATATATCAATTTTGATCAATTTTGCTTGAAGTGAGTTTTGGCATGTTGAGTTATGGAATTTTCATGTTTTTTGCGTATAATCTGGTAATCTTGCTCAAGCGAGAATCCCCTTTGTTGGTTATATGGCCTCTGGCCTAAATTCGCTTAAGTGAGTGACAATCTCGCCTAAGCGAGATCTGCTTGAATGGGGAGGAGTGGCTACTGGCCACAAATCGCTCAGGCGTGGGAAGGGTCTCGCTCGAGCGAGGGTGAGTGGAAGAGTTACTGGGCCATTTTCGCTCAAGTATAATGACCAGTACGTGGAGGCTCGCTCAAGCGAGAAAAAGGAAAAATGGATTCTGGACGATTTCGCCCAGGCGGGCCATGTCTCGCCCAAGCGAATACAATACCTGATGCTTCTATTGGAATCCTGTTCAAGCGAGTGGATGCCTCACTTGAGCAAGCATACGTGAAAATAGACACTGGCGTGATTACGCCCGAGCGAGCCGAGGCGTTCAAGCGAGTGAGGGTCTCGCTTGAGCGAGTGAACCCTGATGGAAATTTTCTTTTCTTTTCTTAGTTTACTAGTGATTGGCCTCATTCCAATTATGAAAAATTAATGAGATTAATATATTTGAGGGCATAAAATGGTTATGTAATATTGAGAAAATACAGTGATGGGATTTCATTTTATTATTGATTCTAAAGGTATTGAATCCCATTCTTTTAGGGATAATTAAGGAGATGTAAATGGGGTATATAGTGATGATATGACACGGTAGTGTTGATATGAATTAAAATGTTAGGCTAGTTCGTCCATGCTCATGTTATGTATGAAAGACATAAACGTTACCACCTAGAATGGAATATGAAAGAATGATAATGAGACTTTGATGATGGGGATTCGTGGTATACCCTTGGACGATTCTGAAACTAACGAGAGGATAATTGAATGCTATAATAGGCGCTATAAATTGATAAATTAGAGAAAATACAATATTGAATGATGAATTGTGAAGTGCCATTATATTTTATACATGAGTGATCTTGTATGAGGGGTTTAAAAATGGTGTTGATAAATTGTTGTGTTACCACGCTAGTTACGAAACTGTGGTGATGAATAATATTATAAAAGTCCACAAATTGATTATGTGGTGGTAATGATGAAAGTTTAATGTATGATAAATATGTTGTGATGCTATTGTGGCCGATTGTAAGTATAAACTTGCCTGTATGATATGAAATATATATATGGGGTATGTTAAGATGTATGCCAAGTATGTGAATATAATGCCTTGAGGGGCTTGGTACATAACTGTATATTATTGATTTAAAATGCCAAAATAAAATATACCCCTAATTGAGAGGGTGAGATATCCTTGCAAGGTTGACTAGCATATGCATTATTGCATCTTTCATTCATGGCATAGCATAACATTGAAATGTGGTTGCGATCACAATGATGAGACATCCTGTGGGATTCTATAAGGGAGTACCCTTTGCAAGGCGGGAAATCAACTTGATGATAATATGATATTAAGTCGGTGGTTGCGATCACCTGGTAATTGAAATGAAAAAGGGCTTGCGAGTTCCTATTATGCCCATGGTTGCGATCACGAGGCGGGAAACCTATATGAATTGTTGAACGTGGTTGCGATCACGAGAAAGCACCTTGGGAGGCTGCTAGAGGGAGTACCCCCTTGCGAGGCGAGAAACCAATGAGAATGAATGAATGATTATAGTGGTTGCGATCATCTGATGAAATGAAATCGGATTCGTGCATATGCATTATTAAACAGTTGACATATGCATTAGCCATAGGTGCATGGCATTTGAGATGGATTGACCACGAGAGAAGAGAAACCCCTTGCGAGGAGGAATTGAGTAAAGATTAATAAATTGATGATGATAATTTATGAATGCCCTTGTTGATAAGTGGCCATATAATTGTGTATGTGCTTGTGCTTGCTTATGTCGTGAAATGTGTTTCATGAGGTTTGTATGCCTATTATATCAATGTGATGATGAGTGAATAATGAATTGATGATTTTATAGCAAAGTACACATGAGGAATGAATGTATATACACTTAATCATAATATATTATATTCGTCATTTTGAAGGTATAACTCACTCTCCCATGTGGTCTCCTTTTTAGCATTGTGATGCAGGTTGCCATGGGATGAGTTCGGATTTTAAATTGAAGTTTTGGGAAGGTAAATAGTGGTAGTGGAAGTGCCTTGGCTGACATCATTTATGAATTATAACGTATTGGGTAAATTGTATATAATGATATTAATGAATTAGTGATTTTGAATATGTAAGAGATAATCTTTCATATTTGCTTTGATACCATGGTAAGTTGATGAGTACTTGAGGAATTGAACTTGAACAATATATATATTGATGATGATGGTGTTTGGATTAATGCCAATTGGGTGAATAAGTAGGCCAATTATGAGATATGGGCAGTGGTGATAGTTGGGGCATGACCCCAGATGTATATGCATATTTATATTTATATCTTAGGCAATGCATGTGTCTGTTGTAAGTGCATGATTGGGTTATGATCTATTAGGTTTATGTTAGGTGATTGCATGCTTTGCTGAGCCTTTTCTCATATCGTCATATATGGGACTAGGCGTATGCCCGGTAGACACATTCTTCATCCGTTGTAAACTTTATTATTTTTGGTATACCGTTATAGGTGAATTAGTTATCGATCCAGTTATATGTTGATAAATCTTACTCTTCGGTTTTTTGTGGTTCGGGTCTTGATGTAGTCGAGATGGTGTTTAGAAACTATTTCAAACGCAAAAAAAAATTTACTCATATTTTTATTAATTATTATCTTGATCACATCGGGATCCGAGTCTAGAAAATCGGGAGTGTTACAAAGGTGGTATCAGAGTGTGGGTCTACTCTGTATAGATATTATTGATTTTGCTAGAACATGTTTGCTAGTATAAAAGGCATTAATCATTTTCTGAGCAAGGTTGCTCTGTATTGAATTGATATTATGGTCGAATGGAGCATAGTTGCTCAATAATAAAAGGTTTGGTGATGATTAGAGCTAGATGCTCATTGTTCAGATTTGGTTCCTTAGCGTGGATTTAAGGGTGATGATTGCCTAGTGAGTGACATTATATCAAAACATTGGTTGCTTTATAAGGATTTATCGATGATCAATTGACTAGGAATTATAAATTGACTATTGGGACATTGTTTACCCATTTTGGATTTGTTGTAGATTATTGATAATGGGCTATGGTTAATGTTTATGGAAATATGCCCAATTTGTTGTCAAGGATGTGAGATGTATTAGTAGAGCCTAGTTGCTCGTTGAAAATCATGACGGACTCATGAGATCAAATACGAGTTAATGAATTTCCTTAATGTGATTAATGTGTTTCTTTTGTGTAAGACCAGCCAAGTTCCTTACCCTATTTCCTTCTATTGATGAGTATATTGTGATTATGCATTGATGACTGATATGAAATTGAATATGAAATGACTTCATGATGGATCCACATCATATGTTGATCATGAACATGAAATAATAAATTCATGAATTTGAGGTGATGAGTATGAATTGACTTGATGATGGATTTATACCATGTGTGACCATGGGTATGATATATCGAATTGTAAAATTGATATGGTGATAGACCATGGATCTTGAGATCATGAAATATGTATTGGGATTAGATTGCTAGTTAGGCCTCTTGCATGATTCATACTTATGGCTCTTAGCCGAGGTGTGCTTGTTGAATGAAATGAGACTCGTATTCTTGAGTTGATTGAATGAAAAATAGTGAAAGAGTTCCCTAATATGAGTAACTATGAATAAGAAGTGGATTCCGTGTCCTTAGGCATAAGGACCCTACATATACATCATGATGCAGTTGATATGCCATGTCTCCCTAGAGTGGGAACATGAATGAATGGTAAATGATATACATAATTACATATACTATTGAATTATATAAGGACTAGGATTCTCAAAGATGGAGGTCCTAAAGAACTAAAATAGGTTGATTTTTGGTGTGTGAAAACCAAATGAATGATTAATTAAATTTTGACTTGTGAGATGTGATATCTCTACTTGACTTAGTATAATTTTACATGAATGAGCCGTGTGAGATTTGAACCTATGGTGGTTTAGGCTCTATATTATTTTTACGAGCCATTTATACAATGACATTGTGTATTGTGGGAGTATTCCAGGATGGGTGCTAGGTGACCCCTTGGACTTTATAAGTTGGTGAATTGTTAAACCTTATGGTTAGTTGATCTATAGTAAAGTTTATTGTGTGATGAATTGTTGAGGCTATAGCCAGTATGTGTAGGAATACGAATGATGAATGTAACCCCTGATAATTGATGAATAATAATGATGAATTCAGAGTATGATTGGTATTGGCTATGGTGTACATGATTTTATGGTATGACCTTAGGCTAAATTGTATGCCCTTGACATTGTGATCATGAAATTAGCTATGGATTATGATATGGCATAGGGATGATATGTGTGATTATGAGTCGGTAAATAGAAGTTTGATCATGTCATTCCCTCCATGTTAATTTGAAAGATGCTATATTGATGATAGAAACCACATAGTGATGTGATATGATATGAGTTGTACGTCTAGTTTATGGGCCTTGGTTGTGATCTATGAGGAGAATCTCTGATGTGAGAACTTATTATATGATAGTGAGCCCTACTTTAACCCTGAGGTCATATACTTAATGTGAGATCAGGGATTCATTTAGGCTTGAATCGATTTATAGCTAGCGATGTGTGAATGAGACAGAGGATTGTTAGACGATTTGATCATGGTTTCTGGATGGATAAGGCCCAATGATGCGATATTTACCCTACAATGATTGAAAATCTGTGATAAGTACACTAATTTACGGTGATGTTAATTAAGATTTAGAGATTGGTGTGGCATGATGGATGCCAAATTAATTCTATAATGACAATGAGATATGAATATGTTAGTCGTGGACTTGTGAGGATTGTCACTAAGTCTTATATGGACTGGTATCATTTGAATACGTGTGACCGATGTGAGCAATGGGAATACGAAGTACTGGTTTCGATATGGCCTTACATGCCATAGGTATTGTGGCAACATGCACTTATGCGCCGACTTTATGTGTTTGTGGTAACCACTACGAGATTGAGACACCTTCCTATATGTTAGATGCAGCAACACGTAGGCCGAACAGGTGTAGGGTTGTAACTGCTTATGGTGAATGTACTCAGCCTATCTGGTCATACTGAGTATGAACATGTAAACTATGTTGGATGAGTTGTGATCGAAGATATCTGACACATTTTGAAATGTAGAAAATTTTACATTTGGGTAAAAGAAATGAGGATGATCATGTTCCGATGGACTTTAGGAAGTCCGATGTTATTTTATGGTGTCATTGAACCTTGTCGATGTACGGCCCAAAGAGTGGCCTTAGGGTATATGCGGATATTAAATTTCGAGAATGAAATTTCTTTTAGGTGGGGTGGATTGTAACATCCTGAATTTTCTAAAAATGATTAAATGTGAGGAATAAATAGCAAATAATTATAATTAAGTTAATGTGTGTCCAAAAAATATAGGAATAATTAAATTGGAATTTATTATGGATATTTATAATTTATTGAGATTTTAGGAGATAAAATTTTACCCGATTAAAATATGGGTGTCAGACCAAGTACCTCCGATTGAGATGCCGTTGGTCAGGGCTGTTAAGAATATTATTGGGGATCTGAATATGTCTTCGGAAGAATTTTTGGATAAAGTATTGAGCCCGAATAGAGGTCCTGTATATTATAAAATGGTAAAATTTTAATGAGTGGTAAAAACATAAAAACAAACTCTTCTCCCTCTCTTATGTTTTCACGCCACATCTTCTCCTTTTTCCTATTCTCTTTCCCTTCATCTCTTCTCCTTCTCTTCTCCTTCTTCTCCTTCCATTTTCTAACATCCAAGAGTGGTGTGCCCTTCCTCTTTTTTTCATTTTGGTTGCTTCAAACTTGGAGGGGATAAAAATGGTGGTATGGAGCTCTCCTTCTCCCACTCTAATTTCGTGCTCCCTCTCATTCTCTTGGTAACCATTTCCTTTTCTTAGCTTAAGGTATGTCCCTCACCATTTATGATAAGCCCATGACATTAGTTATGATTTTATTTGTTGGGAGAGTGTATGGTATGCATAGGGGTTATGAGTGGAAGCATTTATAATGGAAACCCTAAGGTGGGGTGTTGTTATTATGGCATTTATGATGGGTTGTTATGGGTGCATGAAATTAATACTTGGATGGGTAGAAAATTAATAAGCATTTATGATGGTGATGGGTTCTAGTGAAACCCTAACCTTAATATATTGGGGAAAATGTAAAATGTGAGTAGAATGTATGTTTAATGATGTTAGAGAATGATATTAATGATGAGAGATAGCCATTAATGATGGTTGATGAATATTGATAATGGTTGTTGGGCTTTCATGAAACCCTAGCCCTAAGAATTTGGGGAAAATAGATATATTGTAACTTGGGAAGTTGAATTGAATGTGAATAGATGATATTTAAGGTGTGAGTTGTTATTTATAATGATGGATAATGATAGTAATGGTGAATCATAGAGAATAAAACTCATGGATGAGTGTTGTTAGGATATGTGTAAGAATAAATGTTAATATTAAGGTCATAGTGTTTGTGATGGATCTGTAACATCCCGGATTTTAAAGAAAATAAATTTATTGAATAATGGTAATTACTTATTTATGGTCTAATAATTGTGGGAGAATTAATTTGACATTAGAGGTGAATTATCGATAAACTAAAATTTACCGGACAGGGTGTTTTAACAGACGATGTGGGACCCACTTGGTCAAATTAGACAATTGATTGGTCTAGGATGTTTAGAAAATTATTGTGGTTTGGGTGATATAGTCAAAATAATTTTTAGTGTTAGGGAACTAATCAATCGGACACGACGTTGTTGTTCAAGTGGCCTCAATACTCAAGAGGGGGGTGAATTAAGTTTTAAAACTTTTGATTTGAATGCCTTTGAACTTGATTTTTATATCCAAGTTTAAAAGAATATGCAAGTGAAATCAAGTTAAAGATAGTATGTAATGCACCACAAGGATAAATGTTGCTGAAGCAATTTAACAAACACTTGGTGGGCAGTATTTGAAATGTAACAATTTAGGCAAGATCAAGTATGCACTTCACAAGCAATCAATACCAATCAACCAAATGCAATTATGTGAAAGTAAAAGAGTAAGGAAGAGAAGCTTACAAACCGATATAACGAGTTCCACTAACACCGGTGTACGTCTCGCCTCTAAGCAACCCACTTAGAGGATTTCCCCTATTGAAGTTTAGAGATACAAGCTATGAGCAATTGCAGCTTCCTAGTATCCCACACTCAAGAACTCAATCCTCACTAGCACAAGGGAAACCCACCCAATCTCTCAAACTCTCAATACCCAAAAGTTGAACCCCAACCTTTGTGACCACTCAACCTAGAGTGAAAATCTTTTATGTTTGTTGAAGTGTTTACAAGGAAATGACTCTCTCAAAAGAGTAGATATACAAGTGAAAGATCAACCAATTTCTAACTCTCAAGATGAGAGGATATACAAATGAATTTCAAGATGTACAAGAATAAGACTTACAAAGCACAAGAGAGAGCAAAGGAATTGTAGCTTCTTGGTGTGTACTTTGTGCTTGAATTACTCTTGAATTTATAGAGCCATTTGAGCAGCTTTAGGGTCTCCTAGCCATTGCAAGATGATGGTTCCAGCTTGTCTTTGCGCATTATAAGATTGGGTTCTTGTTTCCCACTTAAAACTGTCTTTTTAGTGGTGTTTCCCACTTATTGAATCGATTCGTAGATCCTTGAATCGATTCAGAGCATTCTGACTTGAGCAATTTTAAGTTCCAGATTCGTGTGAATCGATTCAAGCTTTGTCTGAATCGATTCAGGCCTTTCTGTTTTCAAATAAAATGGCTTCCAGGTGTTCGAATCGATTCAGGGTCATGGTGAATCGATTCAACACATTCTGTTTCCTGTTTTTGGTGACTTCCAGGGCTGTGAATTGATTCACTCGTACTTGAATCGATTCAGGCTTTGCAATTTGACGTTTTTCCATGCCTGTAGGTCATCCATTTGTATTTAGTGATCCATGGTTGCTTTCCTTTGTCTTGGCTCATTGGTTTCTTGATTTCTTGAACCTTTGTGAAACCGTTTTCTTCTTGCATCTGAATTTATGTGACACCTTTAATTGTTTGAAGAGTTTGCAATGCTTGTTTCCTTGTCATGATCAAAACCTGTTATCAACATGCAAATACATTCTCCCCCTTTTTGATGATGACAAACAATGGCCATCTCTTGGGGTGTTTAATAGCTAATGATACTTTAAAGAGGCAGTGGTGATAAGTTAAAAATATGTCTCCTTTTGTTAATCAAATGGTTATTTCTTTTTCAAAGAATATGTCTCCTCCTTTGTTTTTCAATTAAATCATTTTCTTCAAATTAATCATGCCTTTTGTCATTATCTCTTAGTCATTATCTCTCCTATCTCTCCCCCTTTGTCATTATCAAAAACAAAATTTTGAGAGTATTCATTCGATCGAGTGATAATCACATGCCGCATAAGACAATGGAATAAAAAGCAATATAATCATCCAAACAGTTAACAAAGTAGCCATTGTAATAAACCAAAGTAAGTAAAAGAAATGTGTCAACAAAACAACCAAGTCTGAACATAAGAGTAAATAATAGAAATCATAAAGAGCAAGAAGTCAATCAAGGCTAAGGAAAATGGATGCTTGAGATTTGAGTGGCAAGCTCGGTGTAACGCTCTTCCATATTGGCCTTAATCTTGTCCAGCGAGCAGTGAGGTTTGCTTCCATAGTGTCTAAGCGCCTATCTAAGTGAGCAATGAGTCTGTAAATAAATCGTCAGTGGGAGCGGGTGGAGGAGGAGGAGGAGCATCATCTTCACCATCGTTACGGGGACGTCGAACAAATTGCCATTGTCCATGATATTCAATAATATTCATCTTTGTGAGATGAGATTTCCAATCGGTGCTTTAGGACCTACAATTTCTTGGACTTCATTCTTCAAATCCACTTTGTAGTGGCGGAGCAGTTTTGTGATGAAGATGGCATATGGAAGATGAGCGAGATTTTGAGCTTTAATCATATGGTGTCTTACCAAATTGATCCAGTTAATGTCCTTCTCATTTATAATTTCCCAGAGTAGCAGGATTTGTGCTTCATTTAGCCTTGCATAATTTCCACCGGAAGGGAGGAGAATTTTCACAAGGACATAGTGCAGAAGACGGTGGTTAAGGCTTAATGTTCCAACGGTGCTGGAAGGACCTGCAAGATTGAAAAAAGTTCTTGCCTCCAAGGGGTTGTAGTTCCATGCAAGAGGTGGTTCCTTGCCATGGAATAAAGCATTGCTAAGAGGAAGCAATCCTACCTTGTTCATAACATCATTGTCAAGAATTATAGTCTTGCCTTTTACCTTGGCAATATATCGAGCATCTTGAAGGTGCAAGGTTGAATAGAAGACTCGAATTAATTCTGGGTATATAGCCACTTCCTTAAGAGCCATAAATCCAACAAGCTCTCGTTGATGAAGGGTGTTGATAAGAGGAAGTCCAGAGGTCTCAAAGAAGGGAACATCAAGCCAATGAGGGGAGATAAGATGTTTTTCAGAGAAAGAGGATTGGTACCTTTCCAATTCCTTTTGGGTAGTGAAAAATCTTGAGAGATCTGAATGTTGAGGCAATGAAGCAGTAGCAATGTTGGCACGTTGCTTCTTGTGAGGTTGGGAAGAAGATGCCATTGAAGGTGGAGAAATTGAGTGGAAGTTTTCTGGAGAGGAGGTTGGGAGGTTTTTAGGAGGGAGAGTGGGAGATAGTGGAAGAGAAATGAGAGAAAGAGTGAAGGAGTGCCTTAAATCTGCGTAACTGGGGAGAAACTGTCGTGTGAATCGATTCGAGGGATTGGGTGAATCGATTCGAGTGTCACTGTTTCAAGAAAAATGGAACAATCAGGTGCGTGAATCGATTCGAAGGAAGGTTGAATCGATTCGAACGATTCTATTTTGAAATTTTTGACTCATCAGGTGCTTAAATCGATTCGAGAGTCTGCTAAATCGATTCGAATCTCTCTATTTTTTTAAAAAAATTGAACCATCAGGTATTTGAATCGATTCGAGGGGATGGTGAATCGATTCGAATGACTGTTTCACTCCAGATTTCATTTCTAGCCATTCCAATTTATTTAAGGCATAAAAATGTTCATTTTGGATCATCAAGTCTTCCTTTTCATGAAGATCTTTTGCCTAATCAACAACATTTGTCAAGCAATCAATACACAAAATTAAGAGATCATTCAAACACAATTGGTCATGTCAAGAATTCCTAATTCTCTTCTAATGTGGATGAATTGTTCTCTAGCCAAGGGTTTTGTAAAAATATCTGCTAGTTGCTTAGAGGTTTCAACATGCT
This sequence comes from Clitoria ternatea, assembly GCA_037962975.1. Taxonomy (NCBI): domain Eukaryota; kingdom Viridiplantae; phylum Streptophyta; class Magnoliopsida; order Fabales; family Fabaceae; genus Clitoria; species Clitoria ternatea. The sequence goes on along the minus strand of CM075673.1, from coordinate 18,538,699 downwards.
CAAGTGTACAATCACCCTTTGATACATGGTCTCTTATGAAATGATGCCTAATCTCAATATGTTTGGTTCTAGAATGCATTACAGGATTCTTTGAGATATTAATAGCACTGGTATTATCACACTTAAGAGGCACATGGTTTAATACAACTCCAAAGTCTAGAAGTTGTTGTCTCATCCAAAGGATTTGAGCACAACAACTACCAGCTGCAACATATTCTGCCTCAGCTGTTGATAGCGCAACACTTACTTGTTTCTTACTATGCCAAGAAACAAGAGAACTACCAAGTAAGTGACATGTTCCGCTAGTGCTTTTTCTGTCAAGTTTACATCCTGCAAAGTCTGAATCAGAATAACCAACTAAAGTGCATTCAGCCCCTTTGGGGTACCATAAACCAACATTTTGAGTTCCTACCAAATATTTCATTATCCTTTTTACTGCAGTGAGATGTGATTCTTTAGGACAAGCCTGGTATCTAGCACACATACAAACAACAAACATGATATCTGGTCTACTAGCGGTTAAGTAAAGTAAGGATCCTATTATACCTCTGTATTTTATGAGTTCAACATCCTTACCTTTCTCATCCTTGTCCAAATAGCATGAAGTGCCCATGGGTGTGGCTATATCATTTGCTTTATCCATATTGAATTTTCTGAGTAGTTCTTTGTAGTATTTGGATTGATTTATGAATGTGCCTTCATTGGTTTGCTTGATTTGTAGTCCAAGGAAGAAAGTGAGTTCTCCCATCATGGACATTTCAAATTCTTCCTGCATTAGCTTAGCAAACTCCTTGCACATTGAATCGTTAGTGGCACCAAATATTATATCATCAACATAAACTTGTACCAATAGTATGTTATTTTTCTTGTGCTTTATAAAAAGAGTTGTATCAACCTTTCCTCTTTCAAACTGGTTTTCTAAGAGAAATTTGCTTAACCTTTCATACCAAGCTCTTGGAGCTTGTTTCAAACCGTACAAAGCTTTCATTAATTTGAAGACATGTTTTGGAGATTGATGGTTTTCAAAACCTGGAGGTTGATCAACATATACTTCCTCTTGAATGTATCCATTTAAGAAAGCACTTTTAACATCCATTTGGTACAATTTGAAATCCCTACAGCATGCGAAGGCTAATAGTAATCTAATTGCTTCTAATCTAGCTACGGGTGCATACGTTTCTTTATAATCAATACTTTCTTCTTGATTATACCCTTTAGCTACAAGCCTAGCTTTGTTTCTAGTAATTATACCATTTTCATCCATTTTATTCCTAAAAACCCATTTAGTTCCTATTATTTGGTGATCATTAGGTCTTGGCACAAGCTCCCAAACTTCATTTCTTTCAAATTGATTTAGCTCTTCTTGCATTGCCAACATCCAATGTTCATCAATAATAGCCTCATTTATGTTCTTGGGTTCTATTTGAGATACAAAGGCTAAATGATTGCATGTATTTCTAATTGCATTACGAGTACTTACACCTTTTGATATATCACCTATGATGTTGTCTATGGGATGATTCTTCAAAGTGATCCATTGTTGTGGTTCCTCTTGTTGTGCTGCGTTTGTGTCCTTGATTTCTCCATCCTTTTCATTTATGGTCAATTCTTGAAGAGTACCTACAAGATCATCAACATCTTCCTTTCTCGGAGGGTTATGGCTATTTTCATCAAATTTAACATGAATAGACTCTTCAATGGTGTTTGTTTGCTTGTTGAAGATTCGATAAGATTTACTAGATTGAGAGTATCCTAGAAATATTGCCTAATCAGATTTGGCATCAAACTTTCCTAGATTATCCTTTCCATTATTGAGCACAAAACATTTACATCCAAAAATGTGAAAGTGTGCAATGTTGGGTTTCCTACCCTTGTAAAGTTCATAGGGGGTTTTCTTTAAAATAGGCCTTATTAAACATCTATTCATAACATAACAAGCGGTGTTTACCGCATCGGCCCAGAAATGTTTTGCAATACGGTTTTCATTTAACATGGTTCTTGCAAGCTCTACTAAGGATCTATTTTTCCTTTCAACTACTCCATTTTGTTGTGGAGTTCTAGGAGCCAAAAAATTGTGATTAATACCATGTTTTTCCCAAAATTTTTCAAAAAAGTGATTTTCAAACTCTCCCCCATGATCGGTTCTAATGGATGCAATTTTAGAATTTTGCTCATTTTGGATAATCTTTGCAAGTTTCTTGAATGCATGATATGCTTCATTTTTATAAGCAAGAAACAATGTCCATGTATATCTAGAATAGTCATCTACTATAACTAGACCATAGTAATTTCCTCCAAAGCTTTTGATTTTGGATGGTCCAAATAAGTCCATGTGCAAAAGTTGTAAAGGCCTTTGTGTGGAAACAATATTTTTAGATTGAAAAGATGCCTTTACTTATTTTCCCTTTTGACATGCATCCCAAAATCTATTTTCAAACTTAAGCTTTGGTAAACCAATTACTAATTCTTTAGAAACAAGTTTGTTCAAATGGTCTACATGTATATGAGTTATTCTCCTATGCCATAACCAAGTTTTATCCTCTTTTGAAATGAAGCATTGTTCATCATTTGTAGACAAACTATCCACATCAATCATGTAAATGTTATCAATCCTTTTTCCAACAAATTTGACCTCTTTGTTTAGCTTATTCTCAATTATACAACAATTGGATTCAAATAAAACTCTATATCCTTTGTCACATAATTGACTTATGCTAAATAGATTATGTTTGAGGCCTTCAACATACAATACGTCACTTATGGATGTGGAAGAATTCTTACCAATATTTCCGATGCCTAGGATCCTTCCTTTGGTGTTGTCTTCGTAGGTGACAATTCCTTTTCTCTTGGGAGTGAATGATGTAAACTTGCTTATGTCTCCCGTCATATGCTTTGAACACCCACTATCCAAGTACCAATGGGTGTTGCTTGCCTTGAAGCATACCTACAAAACAAGATTAGTTTAGAGAACTAGGTACCCATTTTATGTTGGGTCCTTTTAGGTTAGTTTGTGGTAATGTTCCTTTGGGAACCCACACCTTTTTCATAACCTTTGGCCCTAGTTTTCTAACACTACACTTATAAGCACTATGTCCTTTAAAACCACAATGATTGCATTTCATAAAAGGTGAAGATGATTTGCTTGGTGGTACAAAGAAATTTTTGTAGTGTTTTTCCATTTTGTGATTGCTATGTTCTTGGTCATATCCTAACCCGGTTTTACTAAACATGCATTTTTGTTGGCCAAGTAAGATATTCAAATTGTCTCGTCCATTAGTGAATTTTTCTAATGTCTTATTTAGATCTACAACCTTTGTTTCTAACATAATGCATCTTTTTGCAAAGTCACATGGTTTATCCTTAGAGCATGCTTGAACATTCTCTAATTCCTCTTTTAATCTTTCATTTTCTTTACATACCTCCATAAGATGCATTTCAAGGGTATCACTAGTTTTCCTAGATGACTTAAGTCTATTAGAGACTTTTATAAACTTATCATATAATTCCTCAAATGCATCTAGTAGTTCATTTTTGTCTAAGTCAAGAAGATTTACCTCATTATCTTCTTCTTGGTGATTGGCCATTAAGCAAAGATTTGCTTCCTCATTTTCCGAATCGTCGGAGCTACTTACATCGTTCTCATCCCAAGCGATGTAAGCTCTTCTTCTTCCTCGTTTATCCTTGCCCTTGTTTTTTAAGATTTGGGCAATCGGCCTTGAAGTGCCCTTCCTTGCCATATTCGAAACAACTAGGTGAAGAAGAAATTTCATTTGAAGTTGGCTTTTTACCTTGGGGCTTGAAGCTCTTTTGGAATCTTTTATTCTTCATGAATCTTCCAAATTGTTTTACAAACAGTCCAAATTCCTCTTCTTCATCCATGTCACTGGATGATTCTTCTTCATGCATAGAGGTGGCTTTGAGGGCTAACCCTTTCTTCTTGGAAGATTTTTCTTCTTCCTCTGCTAGCTTCAATGCTTTTAGTTCTTGCTCTTGCTCTTGTAATTTTCCAAAGAGTGTTGCAAGAGACATCTCATTGATGCTTGGAGATTGTTTTATGGCTGTGACAAGTGGTTGCCATTCCCTGCTAAGACTTTTTAACACTTTATGCACAAGTTCTTTGTTAGTGTAAACTTTTCCAAGAGTAATGAGATGATTAATAATAAGAGTAAATCTTTTCTGCATATCTACAATGGTTTCTCCTGAGTTAATTCTAAAGCTTTCATATTGACTTGTCAAGGTACTAATCTTGGAGTCCTTTACATCGTTAGTACCTTCATGAGTTACTTGTAGAATATCCCACATTTCCTTAGCAGTTTGACAAGTCATTATTCTAAAGAATTCATCTTGACCTAAAGCCATAGTAATTAGATTCTTGGCCTTGTAGCCATATTGTACTTTCTTTTCTTCCTCACTTGTCCATTCATCAGTAGGCTTTTCTATATTTTTACTATCAACAGTATGCATAGGTATATAAGGACCATTTTCAATGGCATTCTAAATTCTCAAATCAATGGATTGAATGAAGATTTTCATTCTTTCTTTCCAAAATGCATAGCCTTCCCCATTGAAAGCGGGAGGTCTGTTTATGGCACCACCCTTGGGAAAAATGTTAAGAGAACTTGAGGCCATCTTGTCTCTTGAAGCTGTTAAGCTTGATCTACCAAGAGTCAAGCTCTGATACCACTTGTTGTTCAAGTGGCCTCAATACTCAAGAGGGGGGTGAATTGAGTTTTAAAACTTTTGATTTGAATGCCTTTGAACTTGATTTTTATATCCAAGTTTAAAAGAATATGCAAGTGAAATCAAGTTAAAGATAGTATGTAATGCACCACAAGGATAAATGTTGCTGAAGCAATTTAACAAACACTTGGTGGGCAGTATTTGAAATGTAACAATTTAGGCAAGATCAAGTATGCACTTCACAAGCAATCAATACCAATCAACCAAATGCAATTATGTAAAAGTAAAAGAGTAAGGAAGAGAAGCTTGCAAACCGATATAACGAGTTCCACCAACACCGGTGTACGTCTCGCCTCTAAGCAACCCACTTAGAGGATTTCCACTATTGAAGTTTAGAGATACAAGCTATGAGCAATTGCAGCTTCCTAGTGTCCCACACTCAAGAACTCAATCCTCAATAGCATAAGGGAAACCCACCCAATCTCTCAAACTCTCAATACCCAAAGGTTAAACCCCAACCTTTGTGACCACTCAACCTAGAGTGAAAATCTTTTGTGTTTGTTGAAGTCTTTACAAGGAAATGACTCTCTCAAAAGAGTAGATATACAAGTGAAAGATCAACCAATTTCTAACTCTCAAGATGAGAGGATATACAAATGAATTTCAAGATGTACAAGAATAAGACTTACAAAGCATAAGAGAGAGCAAAGGAATTATAGCTTCTTGGTGTGTACTTTGTGCTTGAATTCCTCTTGAATTTATAGAGCCATTTGAGCAGCTTCAGGGTCTCCTAGCCGTTGCAAGATGATGGTTCCAGCTTGTCTTTGCGCATTATAAGATTGGGTTCTTGTTTCCCACTTAAAACTGTCTTTTTAGTGGTGTTTCCCACTTATTGAATCGATTCGTAGATCCTTGAATCGATTCAGAGCATTCTGACTTGAGCAATTTTAAGTTCCAGATTTGTGTGAATCGATTCGAGCTTTGTCTGAATCGATTCATGCCTTTCTGTTTTCAAATAAAATGGCTTCCAGGTGTTCGAATCGATTCAGGGTCATGGTGAATCGATTCAACACATTTTGTTTCCTGTTTTTGGTGACTTCCAGGACTGGAATCGATTCACTCGTACTTGAATCGATTCAGGCTTTGAAATTTGACGTTTTTCCATGCCTGTAGGTCATCCATTTGTATTTAGTGATCCATGGTTGCTTTCCTTTATCTTGGCTCATTAGTTTCTTGATTTCTTGAACCTTTGTGAAACCGTTTTCTTCTTGCATCTGAATTTATGTGACACCTTTAATTGTTTGAAGAGTTTGCAATGCTTGTTTCCTTGTCATTATCAAAACCTGTTATCAACATGCAAATACAGACGTATGTTATTAGACGGAGAAAATACGAGCCAAAATGGAATTAAAAGAAAATAAAAATTTCCCTTTTCTCCCTTCTCATGACCGTGTGACTTCCTCTTCACTTTTCTATTCTCTTTTATCCATTGGACAAAGAGAAACATTGACCATTGGGAAAAGCATTGTGGGGCACCCTTTTGTCCAATGAATAATGACCAATTTTGGTCATCTTTCCTTTCTTTCTCTCCTCATCAGTGTGGCTTTCCTTCTCCTCCATACACTCTCATTTTTCTTCTTCTTCTTCTCCCATTCTCCACCTAAACCGAACACCACCTCCTTCCATCTTCATTTCTTGCCTAAAATTAAAGCTAAGCATGGAAATGTGAAGCATTTGAGGAGCATGGAAGCTTTACTTGGACAATCTTCTTCTTCCTCTCTTCCCATTTTCATTTTTTGGCTTGAGCATAGAGATGAGGTAAAGGTTTCCTACCTCTTCATTATTTCATTTATGGTTTTGGGTTGTTGGGTTGGAGTGATAATGTTAAGAACTTGGATTGTTAAGGGAAATGATGAACCCTAGGTTGGATGGTTAGAGGATATGATTATTGATAATGGTTTTGTGCTATAAATGGATATGGGTTAGTGAAACTATAATGAATCAAGGGAGATGGTGAGTATTAATTATTGTTGGGTGATTTGTGAGAGGAAACCCTAAGTATGATAAATTAGGGGTTTTGGCTAAATAGGTGATTTGGGTGACTTTTGATGCCTTAGAATGATTTTATATGAGGAGATGAATGTTTGAAGCATTGGTGTTGATTATTGAGGTTTAGGAGATGGATATTTGATTTGGTGGAGTCTTAGGCCTTGATATGTGCCATTTAGAAATTGTTATTTGATGATGGCCTTGAATAGAGTCAAGAGGCTTATAATGAGTTTGAATAAATTTTGATGATGGTTAAATGATTCATATAATGAATTGGAAGCCTTAAGGATAAGGGCCATAATATTGTTGTTGTTGGATTTGTTTAGCCCTTTAAGATTTAGAGAATCTTAGTTTTGGGAAAGGAATTCCCGGAGCCTAACATGAACATACAAATTGGGTTTAGACAAGTCTAGGACTTGATAATGAATTTTAAGAGATGATGCCTTATGATGGTATATTAATAGCATGTATATGTATGTTTGTGATAGGATTATGTTCCGGACGATGATGCCGAACGATCAAGGCAATCAGAGCACTTGGATTGTGGTTCTTTTCTCGAGGTAGGAGAGGAATTTACATTTCAATTGCATTAGTGAAAAATTGTTAATTATGTTTATGTGTGAACTCATGCAATGCCTTGCCATGAATGTATTAAATGTTTGAATTGATGAAGTGGTGAATGATAGGCTTGGCAAATTATTGAATTTTGGAAATTTTATTTATATAGATATGAGATGGTGATGAATGGTTAGTGGTCCCTTGATGGGAATTGATGCATTGTAATGAAAGACCCATATTGAAATGAATTATAGATGGCTCGGGTCATATTGTAGTTCACAAAGTGCATTTTTAATGCATAATCATGGAAGTGAAGGGGTCAAATAGAGTTTTATGTGATGTTGATGGCATGGGATAGTCCCAATAGCCCATATATGCAGTTTATGACTTGTAGGAATTGGAATGGGTCAATTCCAATGAGAATAGGTCTTTGAGTTGCACAAAAGTGCCTCAAAATAGGTAAAACACATTTATACGCATAAGTCCCTCAATCTTGAGAATTTTTGAGTGAGGTCGGTGGCCACGCGTCATAAATGATGTATATTTGTTGGGGTTAAAATTTCATAGCATTTGGAGTTCATATGAGAAAGTTAGGAGGGTAAGAAGTTGAAAAATCATATGTTTTCTACATAAAAACAGCAGCAGGGTTGTCTTGAATCGATTCAAGACTCTTTGAATCAATTCAAGAGGTGCTGTTTTCACTGTTTTGGGTTCCAGGGGTGTTTGAATCGATTCGTACGAGTTTAAATCAATTTAAGGCCCTCTGTTTGTCAAATTTTGAGATTTTAGGACGCTTGAATCGATTCACACGAGCCTGAATCGATTCAGAGCCATGTTATGGACACTGTTGTGCTGTTTTTCCAACAGCTCTATTTTCTTTTCAGTTTTGGCCTGTTTGGGCACCATAATCACGTTTTTAGCCTCCGACTTCTTCATGAAAGTTGTAGATAATTGTGTTACGGAGGTGTGAGAATTGGTCTCACTTTAATTGGAGTTTTCTAACTATTATTAGGCAAAAAAATACCGAACCTATTACGTTGAAAAATTCAAGTTTAAGAGGGTTTTGAACCCAACTTTTTATGGTGGCCAAATTGGGACTAATAGGTGACATTTATAACATGTCCCACTATTATTAAGACTAAAAGTGAGCTTTTCTCATGTCTTAGTATTGAAAGTTATCATGAGCTTATTATTACTCAAAACCCCTTTATTAGGTAAAAATGAGAGATTTTATTAGGGGTAGGTGATGATGGTGTGTATTAGTGGTGTTGATATTGATTGTGGCATGTTATGAAAACATGGATATTCACCAGTAATGATATGATATGATGATACTGATGAGGGGATGATTGTATGACAATCTATTTGTTTTAAATCGATGAATCAAAGATGATATCGATAATGAATAATGATGGATGATGTTGTTGATCATTTCCTTGAATAAAAGGATGGTTATTATTATTGATAATTGTTGAATGCCATTGTGAATGATACAAGTGTGATCTTGTATGTGTGGTTTGAATTGTATTAATAAATTGTTGTATTACCACACTAGTTGTGAAACCATGGTAATGACAAATGAAATAAAAATCCACTAAGTGAATGAGTGGTAATATTTATGAATGATATGTAATGATGTGATGCCATTGTGGTTGATTACAAGTATTGTATTGCATGTGTGATATGAAATATATATATATATATATATATATATATATAGGAAAGATGTTAAATAAAATGCCACGTATAAAACTTGAAATCAATGGTTAAAACCAACAATGATAAAATCCACTAAGGTGTATATGATGGTGTTGGTGATTATGATGATGATGATTGATGAGTGGCATTTAGGATGCACAATGTGAGAAATGCATTTTTTTGCATTGTATTGCATCCATGGCATATCGATCGCTGTCTATGTGGAATATTAGGGGGTTACACTAGGCGAGCCCAGTGGGAAGACGGATCAGTGCACGAGCATTCTTGTTGTTTCCCCTGTGACTCGGTGTGTGAGTCATGAAGCTATCCATAGTTTGGTGACGAGGCACCCTATGTGGCGGGCCCAGTGGGCGGGCGACTCTGTGATAAGCAAGTTACCTCGGTGTCTGACGGGGCACGGCTCTCTTGATGTGTGTTTGGGAGGGGCCCGTAGCACTTTTGGCAAGTGAGGCCATGTTGTTGATCCGTAAGTCACGGGGTGACTAGTGCTACATATGGGCGATGCGGTTTGGTACCAGTAAAATATGATGTTGAGCATGCATGAAATGACATATAAGTGTACACTTTTACTACTGCAGTAGGGGCATAGTAGCACACCTATGCTTGACCTACAATTTGGTATTTATTCCCACAGTCGGATCCGTATTTGTTGTTGATAATTCCATTATGCATATGCATTAGCCATAAGAGCATTTGCATATAATATGGAGATATGCCAGATGGTGATGATGATTGAGATTGTGGTGTAGTGTTGGTGAAATGGGTAATTAATATAACAAAAAGACCACATAAAAGTAATAAATGTTATGAATATACGAAATGATATCGACTATGATGATATGTATGTTATGGCCTAATGTAATGAAGGGCGTGTTTGCATATGATTGATGATAATGATGAATAGCCCATGGTGGCTTGAGAAAAGACTGGAATGGTCGATATTGATAATGTTGGCCCGTTGTGGCATTGGAATAGATGTGTATATGCTTGCTTTGCTATGAATTGATAGGTGAATACATGATATGTATAGTGTGAAATGAATAGATTATGATGATTATTGATGTGTTTAGCAAAGCATACATGATGTTGATATGCATATGCACATAATTTCAATTGTATTCATATCGTCATTTGAAATGTATAACTCACTCTCCCATGTGGTCTACTTTTTAGTATTGATGCAGGAAAACCATGGGACGAGAATGTTTATGAAGTAAAGTTTTTGGGAAGGTAAATAGTGGTAATAGAATGCCTTGACCGACAACGTCTGTAAATTATTGAGTTATGTATGAAATGAGTATTATGATGTAGTTGATTATTGATATTGATAGATGTAATGTAAATGACGATGTAAGTAGATGACTTATTGGCATTTGGGGTATTTGACCTCATACACACTTGATAAATAAATTGATTTTGATTATGTATTCCTCTAGGGATGAACAAGTATTGGTGATAAGCGAAATTGAGGTTAAACTGATATGGTCAATTATCAGATATGAATATTGGATATGTATGATGCATGACCGAATGGATGTATGAGTATATATATATTTTAGACTTTATATGATCATGAAATTATATGGAAAGATGATGGATGATTATTAGGCTTATGATATGCCGTTGCATGCTTTGCCGAGCCTTTTCTCATATCTTCATATATGAGACTAGGCGTGTGCCCTGTATACATATTCTTCTTCCACTGTAAACTTTGTTATTTTTGTATATAATCATGGGCGAATTATCAAATCTCACTCTTCGGTCTTCTGTGGTTCGAGTCTTGATGTAATCGTTGGGGTGTTTCAAAATAATTTCAAACGCGAAAAATTTATTCACATTTTCATTAATTAGTTATCTTGATTACATCGGGATTCAAGTCCGAAAAATTGGGGGTGTTTTAAGCTGGTATCAGAGCGTATTTTGCTCTGAATTAAATTTGTTAATTATTATCAGAGCATGGTTGCTCTTCCTTGAGGTTGATATTATGGATGATTGGAGCATAATTGCTTAATAATGAGACATTTTGGTGATCCTTGGAGCGTGATGCTCATTGTCAAAATATGGATGCTCTATATAGACTTAAGAGTGGTAACTATCTAGAGGATGATGATATGTTGAAGTATTGATTGCCCTATATGGATTTATGAATGACTAGTTATCTAAGAATTGTGAATTAATTATAAGGGCATTATTGCTTATTAAGGATTCCTTGTGAACCTGTAGTAATAAGTTATGATTGTTATTTATGGATGTATGCCCATTATCATTGAGGTTGTAAGATGCACTTGTGGGCCATGGTTGCTCATTGGAAAACTTAATGAAATCATGAGATTGAATACATATGGATGAATTCCTCAATGTGATTGATATGGTTATTTGTGTAAGTCCGGCCAAGTTCCTTACACTATTTCCTTCAAATAACGAATACATTGATATTATGCATTTGAATATTGATATGTTGAGTATGACTTGAATAGATGATAAATTTGTACCATGTGTGATCATGGATATGATATATTGAATATGAATTGATTTGAGGATGGACCTATGTTGTGTGTTGATCTCGGATAGGAGATATTAAATGTGAATTGATATGGTAATAAATCGTGAAATGTTGAGACCTTGATATGTATGTATATTGAAATTAAAATATTTGCTTAGGTCTCTTGTATGAATTATAAAGTGGCTCACAACCATGGTATACTCATTGAATGTGAAATTATGTTGGCACATGATTGGGGTTATGACTCGGTACTATGTTTGTGAACCGAGTGGATGATGATTTGATTATAACCCATTAATTGTGGTAACCCCGGATAACTCAAAATGATCTTGTATGATCGAACCTTGTTGAATTAGACCCTATGGCGGTCTAGGCTCTATGATGCTTCTATGAGCCATGTTTATTGACTTTATGTGTTGTGGAAGTATTCCACAAGGGGTACTAGGCGACCCTTGAATTTTCTAAGCCTAATGACAACTTGAATCTTGTGAACGATTGAGCCATAGTGAAATAAAATGAGGAATGAGTTGATGAGGCTAGAATCGGTGTGTTATTGGATTAGAAATGTGAACGTAAACCCCTAAATATTTGGTGAATAATGATATTAGAATCGGGGTATAACTTAGCAATGACTATGATGAAAAATTTTATGGTATGACTTTGGGCTAAATTGTGTGCCCTTGACGTTATGATTATAAGATCAACTGTGGATTATGATGTGATATAGAGGTAATATATGTGAACATGAGTTGGTAAATCGAATTTAATCATGTTGATACCTCCCTTTACGGTCTGAAAGGAGTTATATTAGTAATATAAACCACATAGTGTTGTGATATTACACAGATTATACGTCAAATTTATAGACTTTGGCTATGATAAATGAGGAAACCCACTAGTTTGGAAGATCATTACATGATTATGGACCATATTTTTAACCTTAAGGGTATATACTTGACGTGAGTTTGGTGATTCGTATAGGCTTGAATCGAATTATAGCTGACAACATTCAAATTAGACAAATGATTTCTAAGTTATTTGACTATGACTTCGGATTGGATGAAGTCCAATGGTGAAGTGATTACCCTATGATGATCAGAAATCTATGGTTAATATGTCAACTTATGGTTATGGTGACTGACGATTGATGAATTATATGGCATGATTTACACCGGATCCTAATTAGATGATGGTATGATATGAGTGTATTACTCATGGGCTTGTGTGGCTTCTTACGAAGTCTTGTGTATAAGGACATGTTATTTGAGAAATAGGACGTGAAGGTACTTATCCTGTTATGTCTTTACATGCCATAGGCATTGTGGTAACGTGCACTTATGCGTCGATCTTACGTGTTTGTGGTAACCACTACGGGATTGGGATGCCTTCCTGTATGTCAGATGCAGCAACACATAGACCGGACAAGTGTAATGTTGTAACTGCTTACGGTGAATGTATTGGACCTATCTGGTGGTACTGGACAAGAATGTGTGAGTTGTGATGAACAAACTTGAGAATTGATGAGTGGTGACTCATTTTGGATAAATGAAGTTTTATACTTAGACAATGGAATGATAATAATCATGTTCTGCTAGACTTTGGAAAGTCTGATATTACTTCATGGTGTCATTAAATCCTATTGGTGCGTGGCCGAAGTGTAGCCTCGCAATATATACCAATGTTGAACTTCGAGGACGAAGTTTCTTTTTGGTGGGGTGGATTGTAACATCTTGGATTTTAAAGAAAATAAATTTATTGAATAATGGTAATTACTTATTTATGGTCTAATAATTGTGGGAGAATCAATTTGACATTAGAGGTGAATTATCGGTAAACTAAAATTTACTAGAACAGGGTGTTTTAAGAGACGATATGGGACCCACTTGGTCAAATTAGACAATTGATGGGCCTAGGATGCTTAGAAAATTATTGTGGTTCGGGTGATATAGTCAAAATAATTTTTAGTGTTAAGGAACTAATCAATTGGACATGACGTATATTATTAGACGGAGAAAATACGAGCCAAAATAGAATTAAAAGAAAATGAAAATTTCCCTTTTCTCTCTTCTCATGACTGTGTGACTTCCTCTTCACTTTTCTATTCTCTTTTGTCCATTGGACAAAGAGAAACATTGACCATTGGGAAAAGCATTGTGGGGCACCCTTTTGTCCAATGAATAATGACCAATTTTGGTCATCTTTCCTTTCTTTCTCTCCTCATCACCGTGGCTTTCCTTCTCCTCCATACACTCTCATTTTTCTTCTTCTTCTTCTCCCATTCTCCACCTAAACTGAACACCACCTCCTTCCATCTTCATTTCTTGCCTAAAATTAAAGCTAAGCATGGAAATGTGAAGCATTTGAGGAGCATGGAGGCTTTACTTGGACAATCTTCTTCTTCCTCTCTTCCCATTTTCATTTTTTGGCTTGAGCATAGAGATGAGGTAAAGGTTTCCTACCTCTTCATTATTTCATTTATGGTTTTGGGTTGTTGGGTTAGAGTGATAATGTTAAGAACTTAGATTGTTAAGGGAAATGATGAACCCTAGGTTGGATGGTTAGAGGATATGATTATTGATAATGGTTTTGTGCTATAAATGGATATGGGTTAGTGAAACTATAATGAATCAAGGGAGATGGTGAGTATTAATTATTGTTGGGTGATTTGTGAGAGGAAACCCTAAGTATGATAAATTGGGGGTTTTGGCTAAATAGGTGATTTGGGTGACTTTTGATGCCTTAGAATGATTTTATATGAGGAGATGAATGTTTGAAGCATTGGTGTTGATTATTGAGGTTTGGGAGATGGATATTTGATTTGGTGGAGTCTTAGGCCTTGATATGTGCCATTTAGAAATTGTTGTTTGATGATGGCCTTGAATGGAGCCAAGAGGCTTATAATGAGTTTGAATAAATTTTGATGATGGTTAAATGATTCATGTAATGAATTGGAAGCCTTAAGGATAAGGGCCATAATATTGTTGTTGTTGGATTTGTTTAGCCCTTTAAGATTTAGAGAATCTTAGTTTTGGGAAAGGAATTCCCGAAGCCTAACATGAATGTACAAATTATGTTTAGACAAGTCTAGGACTTGATAATGAATTTTAAGAGATGATGCCTTATGATGGTATATTAATAGCATGTATATGTATGTTTGTGATGGGATTGTGTTCCGGACGATGATGCGGAACGATCGAGGCAATCAGAGCACTTGGATTGTGGTTCTTCTCTCGAGGTAGGAGAGGAATTTACATTTCAATTGCATTAGTGAAAAATTGTTAATTATGTTTATGTGTGAACTCATGCAATGCCTTGCCATGAATGTATTAAATGTTTGAATTGATGAAGTGGTGAATGATAGGCTTGGCAAATTGTTGAATTTTGGAAATTTTATTTATATAGATATGAGATGGTGATGAATGGTTAGTGGTCCCTTGATGGGAATTGATGCATTGTAATGAAAGACCCATATTGAAATGAATTATAGATGGCTCGGGTCATATTGTAGTTCACAAAGTGCATTTTTAATGCATAATCATGGAAGTGAAGGGGTCAAATAGAGTTTTATGTGATGTTGATGGCATGGGATAGTCCCAATAGCCCATATATGCAGTTTATGACTTGTAGGAATTGGAATGGGCCAATTCCAATGAGAATAGGTCTTTGAGTTGCATAAAAATGCCTCAAAATAGGTAAAACACATTTATACGCATAAGTCCCTCAATCTTGAGAATTTTTGAGTGAGGTCAGTGGCCACGCGTCACAAATGATGTATATTTGTTGGGGTTAAAATTTCATAGCATTTGGAGTTCATACGAGAAAGTTAGGAGGGTAAGAAGTTGAAAAATCATATGTTTTCTACATAAAAACAGCAGCAGGGTTGTCTTGAATCGATTCAAGACTCTTTGAATCAATTCAAGAGGTGCTGTTTTCACTGTTTTGGGTTCCAGGGGTGTTTGAATCGATTCGTACGAGTTTAAATCAATTTAAGGCCCTCTGTTTGTCAAATTTTGAGATTTTAGGACGCTTGAATCGATTCACACGAGCCTGAATCGATTCAGAGCCATGTTATGGCCACTGTTGTGCTGTTTTTCCAACAGCTCTATTTTCTTTTCAGTTTTGGCCTGTTTGGGCACCATAATCACGTTTTTAGCCTCCGACTTCTTCATGAAAGTTGTAGATAATTGTGTTACGGAGGTGTGAGAATTGGTCTCACTTTAATTGGAGTTTTCTAACTATTATTAGGCAAAAAAATACCAAACCCATTACGTTGAAAAATTCAAGTTTAAGAGGGTTTTGAACCCAACTTTTTATGGTGGCCAAATTGGGACTAATAGGTGACATTTATAACATGTCCCACTATTATTAAGACTAAAAGTGAGCTTTTCTCATGTCTTAGTATTGAAAGTTAACATGAGCTTATTATTACTCAAAACCCCTTTATTAGGTAAAAATGAGAGATTTTATTAGGGGTAGGTGATGATGGTGTGTATTAGTGGTGTTGATATTGATTATGGCATGTTATGAAAACATGGATATTCACCAGTAATGATATGATATGATGATACTGATGAGGGGATGATTGTATGACAATCTATTTGTTTTAAATCGATGAATCAAAGATGATATCGATAATGAATAATGATGGATGATGTTGTTGATCATTTCCTTGAATAAAAGGATGGTTATTATTATTGATAATTGTTGAATGCCATTGTGAATGATACAAGTGTGATCTTGTATGTGTGGTTTGAATTGTATTAATAAATTGTTGTATTACCACACTAGTTGTGAAACCATGGTAATGACAAATGAAATAAAAATCCACTAAGTGAATGAGTGGTAATATTTATGAATGATATGTAATGATGTGATGCCATTGTGGTTGATTACAAGTATTGTATTGCATGTGTGATATGAAATATATATATATATATATATATATGAAAGATGTTAAATGAAATGCCACATATAAAACTTGAAAGCAATGGTTAAAACCAACAATGATAAAATCCACTAAGGTGTATATGATGGTGTTGGTGATTATGATGATGATGATTGATGAGTGGCATTTAGGATGCACAGTGTGAGAAATGCATTTGATTTGCATTATATTGTATCCATGGCATATCGATCGCTGTCTATGTAGAATATTAGCGGATTACACTAGGCGAGCCGAGTAGGAAGACGGCTCAGTGCACAAGCATTCTTGTTGTTTCCCCTGTGACTCGGTGTGTGAGTCACGAAGCTGTCCATAGTTTGGTGACGAGGCACCCTATGTGGCGGGCCCAATGGGTGGGCGGCTCTATGATGAGCAGGTTACCTCAGTGTCCGACGGGGCACGGCTCTCTTGATATGTGTTTTGGAGGGGCCCGTAGCACTTTTGGCAAGTGAGGCCATGTTGTTGATCCGCAAGTCACGGGGTGACTAGTGCTACATATGGGCGATGCGGTTTGGTACTAGTAAAATATGATGTTGAGCATGCATGAAATGAGATATAAGTGTACACTTTTACTACTGCAGTAGGGGCATAATAGCACCCTATGCTTGACCCATAATTTGGTATTTATTCCCACAGTCGGATCCGCATTTGTTATTGATAATTCCATTGTGCATATGCATTAGCCATATGAGCATTTTCATATAGCATGGAGATATGCCAGATGGTGATGATGATTGATGATGATTGAGATTGTGGTGTGGTATTGGTGAAATGGGTAATTAATATACCTAAAAGACCACGTAAAAGTAATAAATGTTATGAATATATGAAATGATATCGAATATGATGATATGTATATTATGGCCCAATGTAATGAAGGGCGTGTTTGCATATGATTGATGACAATGATGAATAGCCCATGGTGGCTTGAGAAAAGACCAGAATAGTCGATATTGATAATGTTGGCCCGTTGTGGTGTTGCAATAGATGTGTATATGCTTTCTTTGCTATGAATTGATGGGTGAATACATGATATGTATATTGTGAAATGAATAGATTATGATGATTATTGATGTGTTTAGCAAAGCATACATGATATTTGTTAACCAAGTGGCCTCAATTACTCAAGAGGGGGGGGGTGAATTGAGTATTAAAAATTTTCTTTGGAATGCTCTTGAAATTGATTCTTTTGTTACTATGTTTATTTAAGATAATAAACTAGATTGCAAGTAACAACAAATAATACACAAGACAAAGTAATAACTACTTAAAGAGTTTAGATAGTGAATCAATTAAGTTACAAAACAATTTATAGGACTTTAGAAAGATTGATTCAAGAGTGTTGCTTAAGTCCAAGTACAACAATGTTATTAAAAAAAAATTTTGCAACTTAATGTATCATGCACTTAGTCCAATTAATGAAGCAATGAATTAAGCAAACAAGTTAAGTGCATAAATTAAATGAGTTTAGGGAAGAGAGATTTGCAAACCGATGTATACGAGTTCCACCACGCCGGTGTACGTCTCGCCTCCAAGCAACCCACTTAGAGGATTTCCACTATTGTAGATTAGAGATACACTTTGAGAAATTGCAACTTCCTAGTGTCCCACACTCAAGAATCCAATCCTCACAAGTACAAGGGCACTCCACCCAATCTCTCAATCTCACAATTACAAGGTTGAAACCCAACCCAAAATTTCTATGAAGTTTGGTGTTTAAGTGTACAAGGAAACTCTCTCACTAGAGTGGATATACAATTCAAAGCTTACACAAGATAGTAATTCTCAAGGAGAGGATATGCAAGTTAAGTACACAAATATAATTTCTCGCAAATTAACTCTCAAAAATAATTTCAAGAAATATGCCAATCAAGAATAAAGAGAGTAAGTAGAAGAGCAAGAGAATGGAGGAGGAAGAAAGCAAATGGAAATGCTTCAAATGCTTGGTGTATCTTGCTTCTTCAATTTCCTCTCTATTTATAGCCTCCAGCAACATGGAATTTTCACTTAAAATATTCCAATGGATCCATAAATCATGTAGTGGGACTTGTCTTTGTCTGCTTAATGGAGCATTATTCATCAAGTGTGATCTGAGACTCCATTTTGCTATTCCAGGTTATAACTCATTCAAATGAACGTTCTAGAACTTAGTGTTTCAGTTTGTCCAAGTGCGATGCAGAGCTGTCATTAACAGAGATTCAAAATACAAATTCATGTAATTCATTTGAATTAAATAAACTTATCTGACTCATGGTGACATAGCTTGATCATTTGAGAGTAGCATGATGTTTGAATTTGCTTCTTTGGAACTAACTGCATCATAAACATATGCTTTTGATTAATTCTGTAGCAACCTCGCTCAAGCGAATATAATCACGCTTAAGCGACCAGGCATATTTCCTTTGATTTTTCCTTCACGCTTGCTCACGCTCACGTCCACGCTTAAGCGTACTGTCACGCTTTGTTTCACGCTCAAGCGAGCGTTGTTGATGCTTAAGCGAGCCATGTATATTTTGGGCTCCTGATGCTCATTCTTGAATCCACGCTCAACCATGTTATTCACGCTCAAGCGTGTTGTCATCCTCTGTTCCACGCTTCAAGCGAGCCTAACTCACGCTCAAGCGTGACTTGTAGTTTTGAGCTACTGGTGCCTTGTCTTTTGTTCCATGCTTCAAGCGTGACTTATTGATTTTGGATTCCTGGCATATCACGCCACGCTCACGCTCGCGCTCAACCATGCTATTCACGCTCAAGCGTGTTATGTTCCACGCTCAAGCGACGCTCCTTCACGCTTGGGCGTGCCAAGCACCTGATTCACGCTTTGACAATTATCTTTCTCGCTCAAGCAAGCTTCCCTCACGCTCGGGCGTGCCAGCTTCTTGAAGTTATTTTGAACTTTTGTTCCTTTGGTATTTTAACAAGACCATTTGTCACTTGATTAATTACTGAAGTAAATGCCTTGATTGAAACATATCATCATAATTGAATTTTGCTTTGCTTGTTTGTCATTATCAAAACCTATAACAACATATAAACACATTCTCCCCCTTTTTGATGATGACAACAAATGCTTGTCTCTTGGGGTGTTAGTATCACAATAGTTCAAATATATTTCAAGAAAGACTCCCTCTTTGACATGCAGTTTGATACCATATATTTATGACATTATAGGCACAATAGGTCTTTCCTTTAATAAAGACTCTCCCCCTTAATATATTCTTCCCCTCTTAATCATCTCCCCCTTTCTTATGCAATGGATACATACAATGATTTACATACTCCCCCTCTTTCTTATATATTTCTCTCCCCCTTTGGCATCATCAAAAAGACTTAAAGGTAGATGCATATATTTTTGAGGTAAGATGACAATGTAACATACATCACGAAAGCATATTTGCACATAATGTCTCATGGGAATTGATTCATCTAGGTCTTTTTACGCAAGTTTAAAGAGTCATGTTACTAAGGGATTTATACAAGGATTTATATTTTGCAAGTTGCCAATGATTTTGTGGCACAAGAGAGTCAAGAAAATCAAAGGTCATTTGCCATTTATTTTTGAGATCCATGATGTATATAGGAGATTATCTTTGTGTCAAAATATGTTTAAATAAGTGGGGACTTTCATAGGGTCTTAAATAAGATAAGTGATTTGTGAAGCATTAAGTGAATTATTGGAAGTGTGAGTATAAATTTTCTTCATAAATTGTATCATAAAGTAAGGTATTATGTTCAAGGAAATGAAAATTTTATGGAAAAGATTAGTTTGAAATCTTTAAGTTAAAGATTTGCAAAACTATGTTCAAAGAGTAAGAAAGTGTGATAAATCAATTAGGAAATTTCCAAAATTCCTAACTCCCTTCTAATGTTTATAAATTGTTCTTTTGGAAGGGGTTTTGTAAAAATGTCCGCCAATTGTTTTGAAGTTTCAACATATTCAAGTACACAATCTCCTTTCAAAACATGGTCTCTAATGAAGTGATGTCTTATTTCAATGTGTTTGGTCCTAGAATGCATGACCGGATTCTTAGAAATATTTATTGCACTAGTGTTATCACATTTAATGGGGACTTTATCCAAGGAAATACCAAAATCAAGAAGTTGTTGTCTCATCCAAAGAATTTGAGCACAACAACTACCAGCTGCTACATATTCTGCCTCAGCCGTTGACAATGCAACACTTGCTTGTTTCTTGCTATGCCAAGAAACAAGGGAACTACGAAGTAAATGACATGTACCACTAGTACTTTTTCTATCAAGCTTACAACCCGCAAAGTCAGAATCAGAATATCCTAAAAGATTACATTCAACGCCTTTGGGATACCATAAACCAACATTTTGAGTACCCACAAGATATTTCAAAATTCTTTTTACGGCAGTTAAGTGTGATTCTTTAGGACATGCTTGATATCTAGCACACATGCATACCGCAAACATAATATCGGGTCTACTAGCAGTTAAATAAAGTAAGGAACCAATCATACCTCGGTATCTTGTTATTTCAACGTTCTTACCCTTTTCATCTTTGTCTAAATAGCAAGATGTACTCATGGGTGTTGCTATTTCGTTTGCCTTGTCCATTTCAAACCTTTTGAGTAGTTCTTTACAATACTTTGTTTGACTAATGAACGTTCCTTCACTTGTTTGTGTTATTTGTAATCCAAGGAAGAAGGTGAGTTCTCCCATCATGGACATTTCAAACTCATCTTGCATAATCTTAGCAAACTCTTGACAAAGATTTTCATTTGTAGCACCAAATATTATGTCATCAACATAAACTTGTACCAAAAGAATGTCATGGTTTTTACGCTTTATAAATAGTGTAGTATCAACCTTTCCTCTTTCGAAATTATTTTCTAAAAGAAATTTGCTAAGTCTTTCATACCAAGCTCTTGGAGCTTGTTTCAAACCGTATAAGGCTTTTCTTAATTTAAAAACATGATTTGGAAATTTATGATTTTCAAAACCGGGAGGTTGATCTACATAAACTTCTTCTTGAATATAGCCATTTAAAAAAGCGCTTTTGACATCCATTTGATAAAGTTTAAAATCCATACAACAAGCAAAAGCTAATAATAATCTAATGGCTTCTAACCTAGCTACGGGAGCATACGTTTCTTCATAGTCTATTCCTTCTTCTTGATTATACCCCTTAGCAACTAGCCTAGCTTTGTTTCTAGTTATTATTCCATTTTCATCTAGTTTGTTTCTAAAAACCCATTTGGTGCCTATTATTAGATGGTCATTGGGTCTTGGCACAAGCTCCCAAACTTTATTTCTTTCAAATTGGTTTAACTCTTCTTGCATGGCCAACATCCAATGTTCATCAATAATGGCTTCATCAATGTTTTTGGGTTCAATTTGAGATACAAAAGCTAAGTGATTGCATGCATTTCTAATGGCATTTCGAGTACTTACCCCTTTGGTTATTTCTCCAATGATTTTGTCCAAGGGATGATCCTTTAAGGTTACCCAATTTTGTTGTTTATCAAGTTAAGTTGTACTTCCTTCATTGTTGGCTTCTTCTTTGTCTTCCAAGTTCATTTCTTGGAAGGTACCTACAAGATCATCAACTTCCTTTCTCGGAGGATTTTGGTTAAGTTCATCAAATTTAACATGTATGGACTCTTCAATTGTATAGGTTCGTTTGTTAAAGAGTCTATATGCTTTACTAGTAGATGAATAACCTAGAAAAATTGCTTCATCAGATTTTGCATCAAATTTGCCAAGATTTTCCTTTCCATTGTTTAAGACAAAGCATTTGCATCCAAAAATGTGAAAGTAAGAAATATTTGGTTTTCGTCCTTTATAAAGTTCATAGGGGGTTTTCTTTAATATAGGCCTTATCAAACAACGATTCATAACATGACAAGCGGTGTTCACCGCATCGGCCCAAAAATGTTTTGAAATATTAGCTTCATTCAACATAGTTCTTGCAAGCTCCGCTAAAGATCGATTTTTCCTTTCAACTACTCCATTTTGTTGTGGAGTTCTTGGAGCCGAAAAATTATGTTCAATGCCAAACTTTTCACAAAATTTCTCAAAAGATTGGTTTTCAAATTCTCCCCCATGATCTGTTCGAATGGATGCTATTTTTAAATTTTGTTCATTTTGGATGACCTTGGCAAGTTTCTTAAATGCTTGATATGCTTCATGTTTATGAGTAAGAAACAATGTCCATGTATATCTAGAGTAATCATCCACAATCACAAGACCATAATAGTTTCCACCAAAACTTTTGATTTTTGAAGGCCCAAATAAATCCATATGTAAAAGTTGTAAAGGTCTTGTTGTTGAAACAATATTTTTTGCTTGAAAAGAAACCTTTACTTGTTTTCCTTTTTGACAAGCATCACAAAATTTATTTTCAAATTTCAATTTTGGTAAACCAATAACTAAATCTTTTGAAATAAGTTTATTTAAATGGTCTACATGAATGTGAGCGATTCTTCTATGCCAAAGCCATGATTCATCCTCTTTGGTTATAAAGCATTGTACATCATTTGAAGCAAGGCAATCTAGATTAATCATGTAAATGTTATCTACTCTTTGACCAACAAACTTTATCTCCTTGTTTAGTTTATTTTCAATTATGCAACCATTTGATTCAAAAACAATTTTATAGCCCTTGTCACATAATTGACTAATACTAAGCAAGTTGTGTTTTAGTCCTTCAACATATAACACATCATTTATGGAGGTGGAAGAATTTTTACCAACATTTCCGATTCCAAGTATTCTTCCTTTTGTGTTATCTCCATAAGTAACAAATCCTTTGATTCGTGGAGTAAGTGATATAAACTTACTTTTATCTCCCGTCATATGTTTGGAACACCTACTATCCAAGTACCAATGGGTGTTGCTTGCCTTAAAACATACCTATAAAACAATTCAAGTTAGAGAGCTTGGTACCCATTTTATGTTGGGTCCTTGTAGGTTAGTTTGTGAAAATGTTCCTTTGGGAACCCACACCTTTCTTAAAACCTTTGGTCCTAGTTTTCTAACGCTACACTTATAAGCACTATGTCCTTTGGAACCACAATGATTGCATTTCATAAAAGGTGAGGAGGATTTGCTTGGAGGTACAAAGAAATTTTTATAGTGTTTTTCCATTTTGTGATTGCTATGTTCTTGGTTATATCCCAACCCGGTTTTACTAAACATGCATTTTTGTTGCCCAAGTAGGATATTCAAATTATCTCTTCCATTAGTGAACTTTTCTAGTGTCCTATTTAGGTCTACAACCTTGGTTTCTAGCATATCCCATTTCTTTACAAACTCACAAGGTTTGGTCCTAGAGCATGTTTGAACATTTGCTAATTCTTCTTTTAAAGATTCATTTTCTTTACAAACTTCCATGAGATGCATTTCTAGAGTATTACTAGTTTTTCTAGATAATTTAAGCTTATTAGAGACTTTTATGAATTTATCATACAAATCATCAAGAGCATCAAGTAATTCATCCTTATCTAAGTCATGAAAGTTTACCTCATTTTCTTCATCTTGATGATTGGCCATGAGACAAAGGTTTGCTTCTTCATTTTCCGATTCATCCGAGCTAGTTATCTCGTTTTCATCCCATGCAACATATGCTCTTCTTCTTTCTTTTCTTTCTTTGTTTTTCTTCTTTAGATTTGGACAATCCATTTTGAAGTGTCCTTCCGTACCACACTCAAAACAAGTAGGTGAAGTAGAATTTTCTTTAAGTTTAGATTTCTTACCTTGAGGTTTGAAGTTCCTTTGGAAGCGCTTGCTCTTCATTAGCTTTCCAAACCGTTTCACAAATAGGCTTAGCTCTTCATCCTCATCAACTTCACTCTCGGTTTCATCTTCAACCATTGAAGTAGCTTTGAGAGCTAATCCTTTCTTCTTTGATGTCTTTTCTTCTTCCTCCGCTTGTCTTAAATCTTTCAACTCTTGTTCTTGTTCTTGTAATTTATCAAACAAGGTTGCAAGAGACATCTCATTTATAGTGGGAGATTGCTTGATGGCCGTAACAAGAGGTTGCCACTCCCTAGTAAGACTTTTTAACACTTTGTGAATGAGCTCTTTGTTAGAATAAGATTTGCCAAGAGTAATGAGATGATTAATGATCAAAGTAAACCTTTTTTGAAGATCTAAAATAGCTTCATTAGGATTCATCCTAAAACTTTCATATTGGCTAGTTAAAGTGCTAATTTTTGAATCTTTAACATCACTAGTTCCTTCATGAGTAATTTGAAGGGTATCCCACATTTCTTTAGCTGTTTTACATGTTATTACTCTAAAGAATTTATCGGGACCTAAAGCTAAAGTAATAAGATTTTTTGCCTTATAATTATATTGCACTTTCTTTTCTTCTTCACTAGACCAATTGTCCATAGGCTTTTCAACTTGTTTATCATCCACAATATGCATAGGTATAAAGGGACCATTTTCAATAGCATTCCACACTCTTAAATCCATTGATTGCACAAAAATTTTCATTCTTTCTTTCCAAAAAGCATAACCCTCACCATTAAAAGCGGGAGGTCGATTTGTAGCACCACCCTCGGGAAACATGTTATATGAGGTTGAGGCCATTTGTTCTCTTGAAGCCGTTAAGCTTGATTTACCAAGAGTCAAGCTCTGATACCACTTGTTAACCAAGTGGCCTCAACTACTCAAGAGGGGGGGTGAATTGAGTATTAAAAATTTTCTTTGGAATGCTCTTGAAATTGATTCTTTTGTTACTATGTTTATTTAAGATAATAAACTAGATTGCAAGTAACAACAAATAATACACAAGACAAAGTAATAACTACTTAAAGAGTTTAGATAGTGAATCAATTAAGTTACAAAACAATTTATGGGACTTTAGAAAGATTGATTCAAGAGTGTTTCTTAAGTCCAAGTACAACAATGTTATTAAAAAAAAATTTTGCAACTTAATGTATCATGCACTTAGTCCAATTAATGAAGCAATGAATTAAGCAAACAAGTTAAGTGCATAAATTAAATGAGTTTAGGGAAGAGAGATTTGCAAACCGATGTATACGAGTTCCACCACGCCGGTGTACGTCTCGCCTCCAAGCAACCCACTTAGAGGATTTCCACTATTGTAGATTAGAGAAACACTTTGAGAAATTGCAACTTCCTAGTGTCCCACACTCAAGAATCCAATCCTCACAAGTACAAGGGCACTCCACCCAATCTCTCAATCTCACAATTACAAGGTTGAAACCCAACCCAAAATTTCTATGAAGTTTGGTGTTTAAGTGTACAAGGAAACTCTCTCACTAGAGTGGATATACAATTCAAAGCTTACACAAGATAGTAATTCTCAAGGAGAGGATATGCAAGTTAAGTACACAAATATAATTTCTCGCAAATTAACTCTCAAAAATAATTTCAAGAAATATGCCAATCAAGAATAAAGAGAGTAAGTAGAAGAGCAAGAGAATGGAGGAGGAAGAAAGCAAATGGAAATGCTTCAAATGCTTGGTGTATCTTGCTTCTTCAATTTCCTCTCTATTTATAGCCTCCAGCAACATGGAATTTTCACTTAAAATATTCCAATGGATCCATAAATCATGTAGTGGGACTTGTCTTTGTCTGCTTAATGGAGCATTATTCATCAAGTGTGATCTGAGACTCCATTTTGCTATTCCAGGTTGTAACTCATTCAAATGAACGTTCCAGAACTTAGTGTTTCAGTTTGTCCAAGTGCGATGCAGAGCTGTCATTCATTCAACAGAGATTCAAAATACAAATTCATATAATTCATTTGAATTAAATAAACTTATCTGACTCATGGTGACATAGCTTGATCATTTGAGAGTAGCATGATGTTTGAATTTGCTTCTTTGGAACTAACTGCATCATAAACATATGCTTTTGATTAATTCTGTAGCAACCTCGCTCAAGTGAATATAATCACGCTTAAGCGACCAGGCATATTTCCTTTGATTTTTCCTTCACGCTTGCTCACGCTCACGTCCACGCTTAAGCGTACTGTCACGCTTTGTTTCAGGCTCAAGCGAGCGTTGTTGACGCTTAAGCGAGCCATGTATATTTTGGGCTCCTGATGCTCATTCTTGAATCCACGCTCAACCATGTTATTCACGCTCAAGCGTGTTGTCATCCTCTGTTCCACGCTTCAAGCGAGCCTAACTCACGCTCAAGCGTGACTTGTAGTTTTGAGCTACTGGTGCCTTGTCTTTTGTTCCATGCTTCAAGCGTGACTTATTGATTTTGGATTCCTGGCATATCACGCCACGCTCACGCTCGCGCTCAACCATGCTATTCACGCTCAAGCGTGTTATGTTCCACGCTCAAGCGACGCTCCTTCACGCTTGGGCATGCCAAGCACCTGATTCACGCTTTGACAATTATCTTTCTCGCTCAAGCGAGCTTCCCTCACGCTCGGGCGTGCCAGCTTCTTGAAGTTATTTTGAACTTTTGTTCCTTTGGCATTTTAACAAGACCATTTGTCACTTGATTAATTACTGAAGTAAATGCCTTGATTGAAACATATCATCATAATTGAATTTTGCTTTGCTTGTTTGTCATTATCAAAACCTATAACAACATATAAACACAATATTGATATGCATATGCACATAATTTCAATTGTATTCATATCATCATTTGAAATGCATAACTCACTCTCCCATATGGTCTACTTTTTAGTATTGATGTAGGAAAACCATGGGACGAGAATGTTTATGAAGTAAAGTTTTTGGGAAGATAAATAGTGGTAATGGAATGCCTTGGCCGGCAGCGTCTGTAAATTATTGAGTTATGTATGAAATCAATATTATGATGTAGTTGATTATTGATATTGATAGATGTAATGTAAATGACGATGTAAGTAGATGACTTATTGGCGTTTGGGGTATTTGACCTCATACACACTTGATAAATAAATTGATGTTGATTATGTATTCCTCTAGGGATGAACAAGTATTGGTGATATGCGAAATTGAGGTTAAATTGATATGGTCAATTATCGGATATGAATATTGGATATGTATGATGCATGAACGAATGGATGTATGAGTATATATATATTTTAGACTTTATATGATCATGAAATTAGATGTAAATTATCAAATCTCACTCTTCAGTCTTCTGTGGTTCAAGTCTTGATGTAATCGTTGGGGTGTTCTAAAATAATTTCAAACGCAAAAAATTTATTCACATTTTCATTAATTAGTTGTCTTGATTACATCGGGATTCGAGTCCAAAAAATCGGGGGTGTTTCAGGATCAATGACTTGGAAGTGTGGCTTGATGAAGTCTTAGACCATAATATGTACCATAATAGATGAAGATTGATTGGAGCTAAGATGGCTCATGTTGAACTCAAGGTGATGATAATAGCAGTTGAATGGTTGATGTAATGTAGAAATGCATTTTAGATGAGGGATGAAAGAAATATTGTTGTGGTTGGGTGTAGTTGGCCTTTAAGATGTAGAGAATCTTGGTTTTGGGAAAGGAATTCCTGAAGCCTAACAAAATGGTATGGATTAGTGTTTTAGCAAGTTTAGGACTTGATATTGAGTTTTATGATAAGCTAGCAATTGTTGAGAATTATGATGGTTATTGATAGTGTGAATGCATATGTATGTGGTATGTAGATTGTATTTCAGATTATGTGGCAGAGCTTTTGGAGCATACATTCGGATTGTGGCTCTTCCCTCGAGGTAGGAGAGGAGTTTACATTCAAATTGCATGAGTAGAATGATAGTGATTATTGTATGTGATTAGTACTCATTCCTGCCTTGCCATGTAGATATTGAAATAATGTGAATAGAAATTCATTAATTATGGAGAACGGTGTATGTGAATACATGTTGAATGTTATGAAAATATATATGTGTTAATGATAAGTTTAACTTTGATATGATTAATGAATTGGAATGAAAATTATTGAGTATGAAGGTTGGAGACAAGTTTTAAATGCTTAATATGATGTATGTGATATATCAATTTTGATCAATTTTGCTTGAAGTGAGTTTTAGCATGTTGAGTTGTGGAATTTTCATGTTTTCTACGCATAATCTGGTAATCTCGCTCAAGCGAGATGGATTCTCACTCAAGCGAGAATCCCCTGTGTTGGTTATATGGCCTCTGGCCTAAATTCGCTTAAACGAGTGATAATCTTGCCCAAACGAGATCTGCTTGAATCAGGAGGAGTGGCTACTGGCCACAAATCGCTCAGGCGTGGGAAGGGTCTCGCCCGAGCGTGGGTGAATGGAAGAGTTATTGGGCCATTTTCGCTCAAGCGAAATGGCCAGTACGTGGAGGCTCACTCAAGCGAGAAAAGGGAAAAATGGATTCGGGACGATTTTCGCCCAGGCGGGCCATGTCTCGCCTAAGCGAATACAATACCTGATGCTTCTGTTGGAATCCCGCTCAAGCGGGTGGATGCCTCGCTTGAGCGAGCATACGTGAAAATAGACACTGGCGTGATTATGCCCGAGCGAGCCGAGGCGCTCAAGCGAGAAGGAATTGTCTCGCTCAAGCGAGTGGGGGTCTAGCTTGAGCGAGTGAACCCTGATGGAAATTTTCTTTTCTTTTCTTAGTTTGCTAGTGATTGGCCCCATTCCAATTATGAAAAATTAATGAGATTAATATATTTGAGGGCATAAAATGGTTATGTAATATTGAGAAAATGCAGTGAAGGAATTTCATTTTATTATTGATTCTAAAGGTATTGAATCCCATTCTTTTAGGGATAATTAAGGAGATGTAAATGGGGTATATAGTGATGATATTTCACGGTAGTGTTGATATGGATTAAAATGTTAGGATACTTTGTCCATGCTCATGATATGTATGAAAAACATAAACGTTACCACCTAGAATGGAATATGAAAGAATGATAATGAGACTTTGATGATGGGGATTTGAGGTATACCCTTGGACGATTCTGAAACTAACGAGAGGATAATTGAATGCTATAGTAGGCGCTATAAATTGATAAATTAGAGAAAATATGATATTGAATGATGAATTGTGAAGTGCCATTATATTTTATACAAGTGTGATCTTGTATGAGGGGTTTAAAATGGTGTTGATAAATTGTTGTGTGACCACGCTAGTTACGAAACTGTGGTGATGAATAATATTATAAAAATCCACAAATTGATTATGTGGTGGTAATGATGAAAGTTTAATGTATGATAAATATGTTGTGATGCTATTATGGCCGATTCTAAGTATAAACTTGCCTGTATGATATGAAATATATATATGGGGTATGTTGAGATGTATGCAAAGTATGTGAATATAATGCCTTGAGGGGCTTAGTACATAACTGTATATTATTGATTTAAAATGCCAAAATAAAATATACCCCTAATTGAGAGGGTGAGATATCCTTGTGAGGTTGACTAGCATATGCATTATTGCATCTTGCATTCATGGCATGGCATAACATTGAAATGTGGTTGCGATCACAATGATGAGAGATCCTGAGGGATTCTATAAGGGAGTACCCATTGCAAGGTGGGAAACCAACTTGATGATAATATGATATTAAGCTGGTGGTTGCGATCACCTGGTAATTGAAATGAAAAAGGGCTTGTGAGTTCCTATTATGCCCGTGGTTGCGATCACGAGGCGGGAGTACCCCTTGCGAGGCAGGAAACCTATATGAATTGTTAAACGTGGTTGCGATCACGAGAAAGCACCTTGCGAGGCTGCTAGAGGAAGTACCCCTTACGAGGCGGGAAACCAATGAGAATGAATGAATGAATGATTATGGTGGTTGCGATCACCTGATGAAATGAAATCGGATCCGTGCATATGCATTATTAAACAGTTGACATATGCATTAGCCATAAGTGCATGGCATTTGAGATGGATTGACCACAAGAGAAGAGAAACCCCTTATGAGGAGGAATTGAGTAAAGATTAATAAATTGATGATGATAATTTATGAATGCCCTTGTTGATAAGTGGCAATGTGATTGTGTATGTGCTTGTGCTTGCTTATGTTGTGAAATACGTTCCATGAGGTTTGTATGCCTATTATATCAATGTGATGATGAGTGAATGATGAATTGATGATTTTATAGCAAAGTACACATGACGAATGAATGCATATACACTTAATCACAATATATTATATTTGTCATTTTGAAGGTATAACTCACTCTCCCATGTGGTCTCCTTTTTAGCATTGTGATGCAGGTTGCCATGGGATGAGTTTGGATTTTAAATTGAAGTTTTGGGAAGGTAAATAGTGGTAGTGGAAGTGCCTTGGCCGGCATCATTTGTGAATTATAATGTATTGGGTAAATTGTATATAATGATATTAATGAATTAGTGATTTTGAATATGTATGAGATAATCTTTCATATTTGCTTTGATACCATGGTGAGTTGATGAGTACTTGAGGAATTGAACTTGAACAATATACATTGATGATGGTGGTGTTTGGATTAATGCCAATTGGGTGAATAAGTAGGCCAATTATGAGATATGGGTAGTGGTGATAGTTGGGGCATGACCCTAGATGTATATGCATATTTATATTTATATCTTAGGAAATGCATTTGTCTGTTGTAAGTGCATGATTGGGTTATGATCTATTAGGTTTATGTTGGGTGATTGCATGCTTTGCCAAGCCTTTTCTCATATCGTCATATATGGGACTAGGCGTATGCTTGGTATACACATTCTTCATACTCTCTAAACTCTATTATTTTGGTATACTGTTATGGGCGAATTAGTTATCGATCTAGTTATATGTTGATAAATCTCACTCTTCAGTTTTCTGTGGTTCGAGTCTTGATGTAGTCGAGATAATGTTTAGAAACTATTTCAAACGCGAAAAAAAATTTACTCGCATTTTTATTAATTATTATCTTGATCACATTGGGATCCGAGTCCAAAAAACCGGGGGTGTTACAGAGTAGCCCAGCTTGTGTTTTCCATAGGGTTTGGTGAGGTGGGTCAAGGTTTGACGGGCCAGCTCATTTTACCATCTCTAAATCTGAGAGACAATAAGGTGGTAAAGAGCCTGTCAAACTACGCTCTAGGGGCCTAATTAAGGCCATATGGAGCCTTGTGTAGCCGACAAGCAAGGTTGGGATCCTTGGTAAATCCTGGAGGTTATTCCATATATACTTCTTCATGGAGAATGTCATTGAGAAAGGCATTGTTAACATCAATTTGATGAATTGGCAAAGACTGAGTGAGGGCAATGGTGAGGATTACTCTTATTATGACAAGTTTTACAATAGGTGAGAAGATTTTGGCATAGTCATAGCTTTCTTCTTGGTGAAACCTTTTTGATGGAACCATCTAGGTTTTCTTTTATTCTAAATACCCATTTACAACCTATATCTTGTCTATGAGAAGGAAGAGGCACAAGATACCAAGTTTGATTAGCCAAAAGAGTGTCATATTCACTTTGCATGGTTGCAGTCCACTCAGGAGACTAGAGGGCTTAAGAGACTAAAGTTAAGAGATATACAAGCTGCTTTGGAATGACATGAAGTAGAGTTGGTCTGAGTTTGGGTTTCACAATTCTAGATTTAGACCTGATTTGCATAGGATGAGATGAGCCAATTCTCACTGGTTCAGAAAGAGGTTTAGATTCAGGTTCTGATATGTTATTAGAGCTGGAAGTAGTAGAGACAGGTTCAACAAAAAGGGACAAATGTGAAGGTTGTGCTGGACTAGAGGTAGTAGGATGAGAGGTAAAGAAAAGAGGACTAGAGGTAGAGGTTAAAGAGAAATTGTGAGGTTCAGGAATGGTAAGGGTCCGTGGCAAGTTATCCACTTCCCATTATAGTAACTAATTAAATCAAGTGTCATTCCATGAGAGGGTGATGAATTAAGAATTTTTTGTTTAAAACTGTAATTGGTGGGAAAATAAATTAATGGTTATGATTGTATTGCATGAAAATAAAGGTTGCCAAAAACTAATAACAGTAAAATAGCAAAATATATTGATTGGAACCAAATAAAAGAAAACTGGGATTGGATTTCATCTATCTCCCCCGATCATATCGTGCATATATATATATATATATATATATATATACATAAATGATATTTGAAGCTATTAACTTTGACGCAACAATCAAAATCATTCATATTGATTCTTTGACAATGAAATCTATAAGAAAACTCATAAAACATTGATTCTTCAATCATTTTAAGCACTTTTCCAGCATTACAATCAGTTAATCAAAGCGTTCAATACGTCAGAAATTATTCCTAACAACCAAACGTAACGAGTATTTCATTCAAAACAGTTTTTGAGAATTATTTTCCAATAACTCAAGAAAAACTAAATCAAGAAACTATTTATATGATAGAATTAAGCATTAGGCATATAATTAAATACTAAAATGAATAGAACAAAATACCAGATATATAAATATAGAGTTGAAGTACGATGAGTTTGAGTCGATTACATCCAATCCCAAAAAGAGTTTTAGCTACACATGGTAGTCATTACACAGTATGAAAATGAGGAAAATGAGAAGAAAAACATATTTTGCGTCCTTTTACGTCAAATCCTAAGAAGTTGGAGTGCGTCATCTTATTTCTTCAATGATCCCCTCTCTATCTGAATCTAATTTTTGTTTACATATTGGTTATCTCACTTAAGTGAGCTAAGCCTCACTCTCGCTCAAGTGAGACATCTTTCTTCAAAGTGAAGAACCCTTTTTCCTCTATTTTTGTTTTCATGGTCTTGCTTAAGTGATAGTTTCCTTGCTCAAGCGAGACACAACCTTAAGCCTCTGCCTCATTTTAGCTTGAGCAAGCAAGGCTTTGTTCAACCAAAATGGTTCTCCTTGCTCTCTTCCACATTCTCGCTTGGGCGAATGAACAAAGTCTCGCTCAAGTAAGACCCTCGCTTAAGCGAAATTGGCCTTGCTCAAGCGAGCAGCTCCAAAAGTTCTTTAATTTTTTTACCTCCTCAAGCTTTTTCCTATATTCTTCCTTTATTCCTAAAATTTACACAAAAAATATAAGGATTAATGGCATTTATACCCACAAGACCTAGGCATGTTCATTTAGATACAAAAAATCACAGTTTCATTGCATAATTATCATTCAAATGAATAAAAAGTCAATAAAACTATCCCATTAACATATGAAATTCATGCACAATGGACACTTATTAACTCTTCAGAACCTAGAATCTTGTTTGCCCTCAAACAAAGAATCCCAAGCAACAAGGTCAAAACTAATTGTTAATAATCAATCATATTGATCAAGACATAGAAACAACCTTCCCACAACTATCACTTTTTACAAACACATGGTGCCTTCAAAACTAAATCAGGCTGGATGTAATACAAGTAATTTACATGCAAATCAAAGTAACCAAAAACTATAAGGACAAGGAATCCTCTCAATCTCTCTCAGGTGAGTGTTTCTCTCTCTCATAACTGATTATGCCCAAATCAGAATTACTTGTCATTTCTCATCAATTTACAATCACAAAATAGGATGGGTTTTAAGGTATTCAAAAGGTTGCAATAAGGCCATGGTTTTTGAAGAATCATTAGTTTTTCCATAATTCAAAGATGCATACTATAATGAAAAAGAGCATAATTGCAATTTCCATATTATCATTTACTAGCATGCACTTTTATACTCTAGAAACATCATTATTTATGCAATTCCTTCTTTCACTTTTCTTTTCATGCCCTAATTTTTTTCTTTTTCTCTTTTAGTGGACATTTATTTTTCTTTTTCTTTTCTATTTATAACCAGAATGTCACACCGATTATTGTAACCATTTTCTAACCAACCATCAACCTTGTTATATTAGATACACTTATGCTCTTTTCTTTTACAACGTGTAGAAAGGTAGGAAATATTTATAGATGCATTAGGCTAGAGGTTAGGGTGATATGAACAAAATATTCTTCAAGCTCAATAGGTTGGTGAACAAAAGGGATATAATTATATACAGGTTGGCTATTTGGCTCTGGTTATACTAAACTATACAAAATTTCCTTAATCATTTTCATACTTATTTGTGTGATACAATATGACAGAAAATTGGGCAATAATGACTGAAACATATTTCAGTAAGACTCTCAGTGTTTAAACAGATTCCTTCATCTCACCTGGCTAACTAGGTTTGATTCCTTAATTCTAACAGTAAAAGGTTCAATTATCTAACAAGTTTATTAACATGTAGAAACATCCTAGCTTTCATCAAACTTTAAATTCAACCACAATGCATTTATTTTCAAAAAAGAATCCAGCTAATTTTTCCTTGAACATGTTTTTAGGTCATTCACAACTAGTAATGCTTGTTACTTACTGAAAAAATCTTGTTCTTGCTTCTTTTAGTTATTTACAAATCATGTCAAAAAGATTTTACTTTAACTATCTATATAAAAACATATAACAACATATCAAAACTAAGTACTAATGTGGCATTTCAAAAGTAACATGGTATAAACAATGGAACATCCCAAAATGTCAAACACCACACAAGTAGTAAGTATAAAACTAAATAACCATAACTACATGAGCAGATAAAGTTCAACATGAAACAGAAAGAAACAAAAATAAAGAGAAATAACCAAAACTGTCTATAAAAGTAGTAAAATATTAAAAGTAAACTAAAGCTATATAATCAGAACAATAATTCGTGGGATCCATGAAGAACCTCAATAATGACACGGGAATGGCATTTGGTGAACAAGAATGCACAAATATACATAATGAAGCATGTAACGCATTGCAAGCCTTAAGAAAATGAAATTTGAAAGTAATGTTGTTTAATGAGGCATTTCAGCAAACATTTTTCAGGCACTATCCTATCTCTTCATGATTTTTATACATTGTATCACAACTTCCTAAAAAAAAGGAATTCTTTACATATTGCAAAGGAAGAGTAGAGAAGCAGAATATTTCAACACAAAGCATATTAAAAAGTATAAACCTGACATAATCACAAGAATGCTCAAAGGAAAGGGGAACAACAGAGTATCTTACTAAATCTTGCATAACCATAATGTACGAAGAAGAAAACTTATGTGCTTGGAGAATAAAGAACGGGAAGACAGTCAAAGAGAGCTTAAAAGCACACAAAAGGCATGCAAGGAGGCATTAAAGAAGATAAGAGAGAAGGAATGTCCAAGAGAAAAACACGTATAACCCTCATTTTGATTTTAAAAAGCCTTTAAAAACTGATTTAACGCGAGCTCACTTAAGCTAAATTTTTCTCGCTTAAGCGAGAGTGTGTTAGTACCCTCTTTAATGAGTTTCACTTAAGCAAAAGGGTTTCGCTTAAGCGAAATTACTCTAGAACCTAATTAAAATAGATTCTCTCAAGCGAGGTGGAACTCGCTTAAGCAAAAATCTTCCAAAATGCCCCTTAATGAGTGTTTCTTGATGGATATTGGTATGAATGAGTTCAAATGAAAGAGAATCAAGTTTGTATAATATGAACTCAATGAAATGAATATGCCAAGTTTAAACACAGAAGTTGTAATATAGTATAGTTGTCGTTCCACTGAGGAGGTGCTAGAATGAAGATCTTAGTTTGAATTGATTAGGCAGAAAGTTTTTGGTTGGATTTGTTATGAATGATATTGAATGAGAAACAGTAAGTAACAAATAACAGAGAATAGCATTTGCAAAAGATAACAGTAAATGATGTTGGAAAAATCAGTTTTGTAAAACAGGGATTGGCTTCATCACATCTTCACCTCTGTAAGCTGCATAAGTTTTCATATAAGTAAATCGAAAAGATAAGTTCTACGTCACAATCAAAGTCATTTGTATCGATCCCTCGACTACAAAATTCATAAGAATGATTTTCAAACCGCTGATCCCTCAGTCACTTTGGAAATCATTCTAGCATTATCGATCGATTGTTTTGACGTTTATTGCGTTAGACGCCATCCCTGGCTACCTACTCACAACAAGTATTTCTTTCAGATTCTGCTTTCAAAAGTCACTTCCCAGCATACTTGAGAAAACTTAGAACAAGAAAATAGTGATCAAGTACTTTCAGGCATTAAACGAAGAAGGAAATACAGAAACTTATCAAATCTCATTACTCAATAAAAACTTACAACAACATTACTTCAGTGTTGAATGGATTACAGCCAATCCCATAAGGGAGATTAGTTACTCATGCCTTGCATTTTCACCATCAAAGGAATGAATACAGAAAATGGAAAGTGTGAATGAAAATACAGAGGATGAATCTTATGTATGATGTCTTGTCTTGTGATCTGTTTGAAGCTTGATTTATAGGAGTTTAGGTTCAGCTTCTCTTGCCCACTTGCGTAGAACCCATGCAGCATCTTTCAGAGGCTTGTGGAAATAGAAGAAAGTGGGTGAGTTGGCATCGCATTATTGGTGAATAAAGAATTAAGAGACCCATGCTGTATGAGTCACGCTTGGGCTTGATGGTCACGCTCAAGCGTGAAGGGTTCTGATGCTTTTTGATAGTCTCACGCTCAAGCTGAATTAACCACGCTCAAGCGTGGCTTCCTTGCCTTCTCATGCTTGCTCCTCGCTTAGTCTCGCTCAGGCGCGCTCGGGCTCACGCTTGAGCGCCTCCATGTCTCGCTCACGCGTTAGGGGATTCTTGATTCTTCGCTTCAAGCTGAGTTAACCACGCTTAAGCGTGATCTTACAATTTAGTATACTAGTTTCCACGCTTGATTCTTTTCAGCTGCGCTCAAGCGCTCTCGTGTTCACGCTTGAGCGTCCCCTTCTCACGCTCAAGCGTGGGGAAGTCTGATGCTACTTGCTGTCCTTCAATCTATGCTCAGGGTCACGCTTGCTCCTCGCTTGGGCGCTTTCGGTCTCACGCTTAAGCGACTTGTTCCCACGCTTGAGCGTGAGAGGATCCTGAAGCTTCTCTGGTTTCTTTAATTCTTCAACAAGGTTGCGCTCAAGCGTGCTCGAGGTCAACTTTAAGCGTGAGGTTCTGATGATGCTGAATCCTCTTGATTTCTTTCAAGCTTTTGGAACCTGTCTTCAATATTTTTCAGAGCAAGCTTATTTACTTAACACATTATTATTTATAATAAAAATCATGCTCAATTTTATCAATCTAGTTAAGTTATTCAGAAAATGGGTCCAATTGAGTCATGAATTTAATCACAGAATAAGCACTTATCAAACTCTCCCCAACCTAGATTTTTGCTTGTCCTCAAGTAAAAAGAAGTTTTAGAAAGGGAATCAAGCATTCAAAAAATATGAGTTTCTATTGCAGCCAAAAAGTTTTAAGGACAATAATCTGAGTTGATGTCTAGGCAAATGATTTTCTTAATGCCAATTCCTTAGAATGTAATGCACCATTACTTTGTTCATAAAACATGTAACCCATTGCTGTAAGAATAGAGAACTCTCATTATTTCTTAACAGGTGTCTGTTTCGCTCATCCATCATTAGAACTGCTCAGTTAACATTGGCCGTCATTTCTAGTAAAACCAAAATTCGAATGAATAGCAAGGATCAAAAGGTCTTTTAAGGTTGCAATGAGGCTGGTTTAACAAGAATCTTTGGTTTTTCTTGATTTCAAAACGCATGTTCAAAGAAGAGCATAAGTGCTTTTGGTTAATTTATTTAACAATTTAGAAGGCTTCTTCGTTGCATTTGTAACTTCAGACTTTTCCTTTGTTTTCCTCCAGCTCTTTTATTCATTTTTGGAGAGCTTACCATTCTTCTTTTTGCATTTTCTTCTACTGCCTCCATTTGTTTCATCTCCTTTTGAGAAAAAATTATTTTTATGCTCTTTTTCAAGATGTCATGCAGGTACGATAAGATTTTTGCTTTTATGCTTAGCTCAGGGCAGAGAAAAATTTTGCTTTTATGGCTCAAACATGGGCTGTCAAAAAAAATTGGATATTTTTGTCAGGGTAGCTTTTTGGCTCTCGGCTAACTATGTTTTCAAAATTGCCTTGTCATTTCCTTGCTTATTTCTTAAGAAAAAGGTTAATTAGAAAATCAGTCAATGCTAATTTAACAAATTCGAATGAGGCTCTCAAGTGTTTAGATTTCTCACTGCTTACTTCCTTATTCTAACAGAAAGGGGTTCAAGTCATGTGAACAGGCAAAAGTACATGCATTCCAGTTCCTTGGTTCTTAATTTAGTCATTTTGCCTAAAAAAAAAATCAGTGTTATTGCCTAAAAATATTCTGCTGCTTAGAAACTTTTCTTGTTCAAAAAGTAAAATCTTTGGTTGGGTTTTTTTTTTTTCCAAAATGGTATAACTGCAAGTATGTAATGGTATATCCAAACAATCAACCAAAAGCATAAAAAATTTTAAGAATTTTCAAAGTATGCTGCAGTAGTGTTAGACAAAACTAACTCAAAGTAAACTAAAGCAATAAAAACTAAAGCAGTAAACTCATCACTCATCCTTAGAAGAGTCATCCTCTGTCTCATGTTTCCTTGCTGGAGGCCCTTGTGAGGAGGGTCCTGGTCTAGCCTATGAAGTCTCACCCCTCCTAAGAAAGAAGGCCTGTCCCCAGGCTAAACAATGTGGGATGCAAACTTACTTGATGAGCTGCCTGCAAAATAAAAGGAAAATTCAATCTTAGGATAAAATTTACTTAAAATAAAATCAACAGGATGAAAAGAAAACATAAAAGATTGGGTTGTCTCCCAATAAGCGCTTGTTTAACGTCATTAGCTTGACGCCTGATTTTTTCAAGTTGGGTCATGGAGTTGGTGGATAAGAGTATTGAGTTTTTCCACCTTCTTGCCTAAGTCAGGCCTTGGCTTTCTTCCATTCTGTTTTTCAAGTGCACCTTCAATAGCAAAATCAGCTTGTTCTTTTTGCACTCGAATCTTTACTTTTCTGTTATCCACATCTATGATGACTTTGGCTGCTTTCAAGAATGGTCTCCCTAGTATTAGAGGAACTTCAGGATCTTCCTCCATATCTATGACAACAAAATTCTCATGAAATTCAAATTGATCAACTTTGACCTCAATATTTTCAGCAATACCATAAGGGGTTTTTATTGATTGATCTGCCATTTTTAAGGTCATGTTTGTTGGCTTTACTAAAAAATCCCCTATACTTTTAAGTGTGGATAGTGGCATCAAATTTACACTAGCACCAAGATCTAATAAAGCTTTACTTTTTGAAAGATTTCCAATAGTGACAGGAATAGAAAAACTCCCTGGATCTCTTGTGTTATGAGGTACTACTTCAGAGATGATAGCATCATGTCCACCTTTTTCCTTAGTTGTTTCCTCAGTCAGTGTGGTCACAGCCTTGCAATGCTCTATTGGATTTGTTTCAGTGTTTGCTCCATACTTAGGCTTCTGTTTCTCAGCAAGTTGTTGGGCTAGTTGTCCCAATTGTGTTTCCAAGTTCCTAAGTGATGCCTCATTGTTCTTTTGACTTGCTAAAGAAGTTTGCATAAATTTTTCCAAGGTGTCTTCTAATCTAGAAGTTCTCTCCACCAAAGAAGGACCATTATTTTGATATGGTTTATTTGAAGAGCTGGGCTCTTGCTTCCATCCTTGGTTTTGGTTACTTCTCCATCCCTGAAATGGTTGGTTAGAAAAATTTGAATTGAAATTACCAGACCTTCCTTGGTTGTTCATGAAGTATACAGTTGCTTCTTGTGAGGCACAGTTTTCATTGAGATGATCTCCTCCACAAAAGTTACATGTGACAGGTATTTGTTGTTGCCTTGATTGTGATGATTGTACTGCATGTAATTGTTGTGGAAGATTGGATATCTTTTTGGTTAATGCTTCTAATTGTTGGGTCAGAATTTTGTTTTGTGCTAAAATGGCATCTGTGGTGTTTAAGTCAAGGACTCCTTTCTTTTGAACTTGCTGACGATCATGCTGAGCTTGGTAGTCTGTTGAGGATAAAGCTTCTATTATCCTTGTGGCTTGGTCAGCATCCACTGTCATCATTGTTCCTCCTGCTGCTGCATCTAAAATCATTTTAGTGTCAGCCCTTAAACCACTGTAAAAAATATTAAGTTGTGCAATATCTTCAAGTCCATGGTTTGGGCATTTTTTGAGCAGTGATTTAAAGCGTTCCCATGCCTCACAAAAAGGTTCATCTTGGCCT
Organism: Clitoria ternatea; assembly: GCA_037962975.1. Taxonomy (NCBI): domain Eukaryota; kingdom Viridiplantae; phylum Streptophyta; class Magnoliopsida; order Fabales; family Fabaceae; genus Clitoria; species Clitoria ternatea. The sequence goes on along the minus strand of CM075673.1, from coordinate 18,498,232 downwards.
TGTCTAAATGTTGTAATATCTGATTTGGCCTTGATGAATCTAGATGGAGGAAATAACCTTTGTAGAAATTTTTCTTCAACTATGTTCCAGCTATTTAAACTTTGATTTGGATGAGATTGTAACCACTCCTTTGCTTTTCCTGCTAAAGAGAAAGGAAATAGTCTTAAATATGCAGCATCAATAACATCTTGGTCAAATCCCATGGTTCCAACCAATTCATAGAATGTGGCCAAGTGAGTGTACGGATCTTCACTGGACATTCCATGGAATTGATGTGAACTAATCAAACTCAGAAATGCTGGTTTCATTTCTAGTGCTCTGACAATGTTTGGAATTGCAATGCTTGAGAAATATCTTGGCCCTTGCTGTAAAGCATAGTCTCCAAGTGTTCTCCTTGGTGGATTTTGATTATTGCTGTTGTCATCCATTGTATCAGAGGAAGTTTGTCCTACGTGGAAGTTCTGCTTGGCTTTCTTGATTTTCTTGAGGAACCTATCTATCTCAGGATCAAATGCAAGCTGTTCTTTTGTACCCTGTCCTCTCAAGATCATAAATCAAGAACTCACAGTAGCAAGGTTACTAAAAAAAAAATAAAAACAAATTGCAAACAAATTTATTTACACTGTTTTGTCAATTCAATGCTAAAATATTCAAGCTTAAATCACCTCCCCGGCAACGGCGCCAAAACTTGATGAGTGTTTCTTGATGGATATTGGTATGAATGAGTTCAAATGAAAGAGAATCAAGTTTGTATAATATGAACTCAATGAAATGAATGTGCCAAGTTTAAACACAGAAGTTGTAATATAGTATAGTTGTCGTTCCACTGAGGAGGTGCTAGAATGAAGATCTTAGTTTGAATTGATTAGGTAGAAAGTTTTTGGTTGGATTTGTTATGAATGATATTGAATGAGAAACAGTAAGTAACAAATAACAGAGAATAGCATTTGCAAAAGATAACAGTAAATGATGTTGGAAAAATCAGTTTTGTAAAACAGGGATTGGCTTCATCACATTTTCACCTCTGTAAGCTGCATAAGTTTTCATATAAGTAAATCGAAAAGATAAGTTCTACGTCACAATCAAAGTCATTTGTATCGATCCCTCGACTACAAAATTCATAAGAATGATTTTCAAACCGCTGATCCCTCAGTCACTTTGGAACTCATTCCAGCATTATCGATCGATTGTTTTGACGTTTATTGCGTTAGACGCCATCCCTGGCTACCTACTCACAAAAAGTATTTCTTTCAGATTCTGCTTTCAAAAGTCACTTCCCAGCATACTTGAGAAAACTTAGAACAAGAAAATAGTGATCAAGTACTTTCAGGCATTAAACGCAGAAGGAAATACAGAAACTTATCAAATCTCATTACTCAATAAAAACTTACAACAGCATTACTTCAGTGTTGAATGGATTACAGCCAATCCCATAAGGGAGATTAGTTACTCATGCCTTGCATTTTCACCATCAAAGGAATGAATACAGAAAATGGAAAGTGTGAATAAAAATACAGAGGATGAATCTTATGTATGATGTCTTGTCTTGTGATCTGTTTGAAGCTTGATTTATAGGAGTTTAGGTTCAGCTTCTCTTGCCCACTTGCGTAGAACCCATGCAGCATCTTTCAGAGGCTTGTGGAAACAGAAGAAAGTGGGTGAGTTGGCATCGCATTATTGGTGAATAAAGAATTAAGAGACCCATGCTGTATGAGTCACGCTTGGGCTTGATGGTCACGCTCAAGCGTGAAGGGTTCTGATGCTTTTTGATAGTCTCACGCTCAAGCTGAATTAACCACGCTCAAGCGTGGCTTCCTTGCCTTCTCATGCTTGCTCCTCGCTTAGTCTCGCTCAGGCGCGCTCGGGCTCACGCTTGAGCGCCTCCATGTCTCGCTCACGCGGGGATTCTTGATTCTTCGCTTCAAGCTGAGTTAACCACGCTTAAGCGTGATCTTACAATTTAGTATACTAGTTTCCACGCTTGATTCTTTTCAGCTGCGCTCAAGCGCTCTCGTGTTCACGCTTGAGCGTCCCCTTCTCACGCTCAAGCGTGGGGAAGTCTGATGCTACTTGCTGTCCTTCAATCTATGCTCAGGGTCACGCTTGCTCCTCGCTTGGGCGCTTTCGGTCTCACGCTTAAGCGACTTATTCCCACGCTTGAGCGTGAGAGGATCCTGAAGCTTCTCTGGTTTCTTTAATTCTTCAACAAGGTTGCGCTCAAGCATGCTCGAGGTCAACCTTAAGCATGAGGTTCTGATGATGCTGAATCCTCTTGATTTCTTTCAAGCTTTTGGAACCTGTCTTCAATATTTTTCAGAGCAAGCTTATTTACTTAACACATTATTATTTATAATAAAAATCATGCTCAATTTTATCAATCTAGTTAAGTTATTCAGAAAATGGGTCCAATTGAGTCATGAATTTAATCACAGAATAAGCACTTATCACCCCTTAAATTATTTTGCTTAAGCGAGTGACGACTCGCTTAAGCGAAAAAAGCACAGAATCAATAAATGTCATTCTCACTTGAGCGAGCAGTATCTCGCTTGAGTAAAGGAATTCAAAAAGACCATAACTGTTCCCTCCTAAGTATTCACTTGGGCAAGTTTCACTCGCTTGAGTGAAAACAAACATTGATTATGCCAAACTTAACTCGCTTGAGCTAGAATGTCTCGCTTAAGCAAAAAACACACAAAATCTAATTAAACAAACTCACTTAAGCGAGTATTTCCTTCACTTAAGCTTAAAATCCCCTGATGTAACTTTTCATTTTCTCGCTTGAGCGAGCAATACTCTACTCCCAACTCTGATGCATTTAATTCACACATGCTTGAGCGAGCCTGTTTCGCTTAAGCAAAAATCACTTGGGCAAGTTGTGATTCGCTTGAGTGAAAAAATCAAGGAATGTAATAGGCACACTTTCGTTTAAATGAGGAGTTCTTGCTTAGGCAAAAAACAAATAAAATAAAAAAGGTCACATTTCGCTTGAGTAAGCTTGAGGTCGCTTGAGTGAAATTGTCAGACAAAGCATTTATGAGTATTTATTTCATTATCTACAATTCTCGCTTAAGCGAGAGTACACTCGCTTAAGCAAAATTGCTAAATTTTGCCTAAAAACTCAAAATTTTCAATGCAATTGATCAAGGAACTTCATATTCATGAAAACGAATGCCATTTTAGAAATTTTGAGACATCTCAACACCAACTTGCTATCAATTTCATGCACCAATCATTAATTTTCACATGCCAAATCAATTATCATAATTCATCACAACAATTCATCCTATTTTTTGTAATGATGCAATTCAATTAACAAGAATCAAGGAGCAAGTTTTATTTTAGTCATGAAAAGCACACTTACACCACTACAATCCCTAACACATGACCTTTCCTTTATGCAATTCACTTCATCATGCAACAATCCTAGATTCCAATCAAGCATGTAATGTTTTCTTATGCCATCCAAGCATGTGCATCATTTTGCCAATCTTACACCTAATTCCATCAAATTCAAGGATTGAACCTAAACATGTGAAATTCCAATTCCATTCATCCATTCATGAAATGCATAAATCATTGCTTAATTCAACATAAATATCAAGCACGTGTAATCCAAGTCATGAAAGTCATCATATGGACTCCAACTACAAACTTCAACGTAAAAACAAATATGCACAATAACTTAACAGAAAAAGAAATTGAAGATAGGGATAGAATGGTGGGTTGCCTCCCAGTTAACGCTTGTTTAACTTCATTAGCTCAACGCTTGATACATTTAATGGATCATAAAGGTGGATAAGAGTGGTAAGCCTTTCCACCTCTCCACCAAGATAAGGTTTCAATCTTTGGCTATTAACTGTCCTAGTCCTCTTGAACTCGGGATCCTGCAACTCCACTGCTCTATAGGATTTTATTTCTTTAACAAGAAAGGGTTTTGACCATTTTGATTTCAATTTTCCAGGAAAGAGTTTCAACCTATAGTTGAACAACAACACAGATTGTCTAGGATAGAAGCTTTTCTTGAGAATCTTCTTGTTCTGGTAAAATTTCAGTTTCTCCTTATAGATTCTGGCTCATAAGCATTCAACCTCTACTCTTGTAATTCTTGCATTTGCAATTTCCTCTTTTCACCAGTTGCTTGAAGATCAAAATTCAAAAGCTTCATGGCCTAATATGCTTTGTGCTTCAGTTTAATAGGTAGATGACAACTTTTACCATAGACTAACTGATATGGAGAAAGACCTGTAGGGGCTTTGAATGCTGTCTTATAAGCCCACAAAGCATCATCTAGTTTTTGTGACCATTCTTTCCTACTTTAAGACACTGTTTTCTCCAAGATGCATTTGATCTCCTTGTTGGAAACTTCAGCTTGACCATTTGATTGTGGGTGATAAGGAGAGGCTACTTTGTGCCTTCCAAACACTTCTGAAGTTGTTCCTTACAAAATGACATTCTCCATCATTAATCAAGATCCTGGGACTGCCAAACCTATAGAAAATATGTTTATTCAAGAATTTAATTACAATTTTAGCATCTACTTTTTGACTAGCAATAGCTTCAACCGATTTTAAGATATAGTCCACCACAACCAAAATGTATTCATTAGAGAATGAAGTAAGTAAGGGTCTAACTAAGTCAATTCCCCAACAGTCAAATACCTTAACCTCCAAAATAGCATTTAAAGGTATTTCGTTGCATTTTGAGATACTTTTCGATCTTTGGTAGTTGTCATATTACTGCACATTAAGTATGGGCATCTTTAAAGAGAGAAGGCCAATAGAATCTAGATTGCAGGACCTTAGCAACGGTCCCATCTCCATTGAAAAGACCTTCATAAGCAGAACTGTGGCCATGCCATAGAATACTTTTGGCTTCCTATAAAGAAACACATATACGAAGGATATTATCAAATCCAATCTTAAACAAGTATGGATCACCCCATACAAATTGTTATGCTTCTTTTAGAAATTTCTTCCTTTGTTGCCAAGTTAGATCTTCAGGAATAACTCCAGCCACTTTGAAATTAGCCATATTATCAAACCATAATCCCTTCTGAACAACAACAGTTTCTCATCGGGAAAGTCTTTATCAACTTTAAGTTGTATATTTGTAACTTCTTTATTGACAATCCTAGAAAGGTGATCAGCAATATAGTTTTCACTCCCTTTCTTGTCTTTCATTATCAAGTCAAACTCCTACAAAAGCGAAATCTAACAAATTAACCTGGGCTTAAAATCAGATTTGTTCAACAAATATTTAAGAGCAGCATGATCAGTATATACAATAACTATAGAACCAATCAAATAGGATCTAAATTTTTCCAAACCATACACTACCACTAGAAGCTCTTTTTCAGTAGTAGCATAATTGATTTAAGCTTCATTCAACACTTTACTAGCGTAGTGTATAGCATGAAAAATTTTAGCTTTTCTCTAACCAAGCACTGATCCAATTGCATAATCACTCACATCACACATTAATTCAAAATCCAATTTCAAATCTAGAGTAACTATAACTGGAGCAAAAATCAATTTGCTAATTCAAAGGCAGACAAACAAGCAGTCTTAAAATTAAAAGGTATATCCTTATTCAGTAAATTGCTTAGTGGCTTAGCAATCTTCAAGAAATCTTTGATAAAGCACTAGTAGAATCCCGCATGGCCCAAGAAGCTACGGATTCCTTTGATATTCACTGGTGGTGCCAGCTTTTCAATGATTTCCACCTTAGCTCGATCCACCCAATACCTACGCTAAAAATTTTGTGTCCAAGTACCACACCTTCTGTTACCATGAAATGGCACTTTTCCCAATTTAGCACTAGATGATAAGTTTCCACACACCGTTTCAATACAGTGTCCAAGTTATCCAAGTAGTGATCATAAGATAAGCCAAATACAGAAAAATCATCCATGAAGACCTTTATGTATTTCTCCACTAGGTTAGAAAAGATAGCCAGTATGTATCTCTGAAATATGGCTGGAGCATTACATAATCCAAATGGCATCTTCCTATAAGCAAAGATTCCCAAAGGACATGTAAAAGTGGTTTTCTCCTCATCCTCTAGAGCTACTGCTATTTGATTGTAGCCATAGTAACCATCAAGAAAATAATAATATTCTTGTCTAGCCAACCCTTCTAAGATTTGATCCATGAAGCGTATTGAAAAATGGTCCTTTCTGGTGTCTTGATTGAATTTCCTGTAATCAATGCTAATCCACTAGCGAGTGGCTGTTTGTGTAGGAATTAATTAATTTTTTTCATTCCTAACTATAGTTATACTACCTTTCTTAGGAACAACAAACTCACCCATGCATTATCAGAAATAGGATAAATTATCCCTGCCTCTAGAAGTTTCATAACCTTTTTCTTGACCACTTCTTTCATTGTTGAGTTTAAGCGCCTTCAGGCTATGTAACTGCCTGAAACTCCTGATCCATGAAGATTCTATGCATGCAATAAGATAGACTGATTCCCTTTAAGTCTTCTAACTTCCATCTAATTGCTCCTAAATTCCTTTAAAACACCTAAATAAATTTTTCTTCTTCTGACTTTGTAAGGCTACTACTAATGATGACAGGTCTCTGACCTTCTAAATCAAGAAAAACATATTTTATATGTGAAGGTAAAGCCTTCAATTCCAGCTTCTGAACTGTAGTGTCAGCCTTTTCTAATAGATCTTCAATAGATTTTGCATCTGGTGGAGTAGGTTTTCTAGTATCAAAATCTTTCATAAGATTTTCCACCTCCTTGGTTTCATCATCACTCAATTCTTCCAATGCACAAATCAAAGCTTTCTCTAAGAAAGTGGGAGTACTCATCTTGTTTGACTTCATCTGAACTGCTTCTTCCTATACATCAATCTTAAAGTAATGGTGTTTATCTACAAGGTGCTTCATGGCTTCAAACACATTGAAATTCACCTCGTCATCCTGCACCCTGACCTTCAGCTTGCCATCATCAACATCAATTATTACCTTAGTTATCTTCATAAATGGTCTACCCAAAATCAAAGGTACCTCTACATCTTCTTCAATATCCATCACTACAAAGTCCACTAGAAAAACAAATTTATCAACACGAACTAAACATCTTCAGCCACACCATAAGGGAATTTCATGGACCTATCAGCCAACTACAGTGTCATTCTTATTGGTCTAACTTCAACATCTCCAATCCTCTTAAGCATGGACAAGGGCATCAAGTTAATGCTTTCTCCAAGATTCAATAATGCTTTCCCCATTGGCAAGGCACCAATGGTAACTATAATAGTAAAACTATCAGGATCCTTGGTCTTTTGGGGTAATACTTTCTGTATGATAGCACTATATCCAGCCTCAAGCTCTATTGTTTCTTCAGAAAATATTTTCTTTTTAGAGAGCAACTCTTTCATGAATTTGGCATAAGTCGACATTTCCTCCATAGCTTCCACAAAGGGGATATTAATCTATAACCTCTTGAAAATATCCATAAACTGAGCAAACTACCTCTCTTTATCTTTCTTTCAAGGATTCTTGGGATAAGACAGGTTTTTCAACTGAGCTATCAATGTGTCAACCTTCTCCTTTCCCTTCATACTCTTTTTTTTGTTATTCTTTTCACTCTCTTTCTTTTTATTCATATTTTCACTCTTCTTATTTACACTCTCATTATTATTATTCAACTCCTCCATCACACTTTCTTTTTCAACTCCTTCCTTATAATTTTTTAACTCTTCCTCCTCTTTTTCTTTATCACACAATATTTCCTCCTTTACTTTTTCATTATTACCCATACTACGCCCTATAGTCTTGCCACTTCGAGTAGTAATGGCCTTGCAATGCTCTTTTGGGTTGGGTTGGGTTAGGTGTTGGCTGAAAATTGGTTGCCTTGTTGAACTATAATTTGGTGGACAAGCTGTCCTACTTGGGTTTCTAGATTCCCGATTAATGCCTTAGTGTTTTCCTGATTTGTCAAAGAAGCTTGCATAAACTTTTCCAAAGTGTCTTCTAATTTTGAAGTCTTCTCTAGCTTGGATAGGCTATTGGATGGGCTTTCATCTTGCTTCCATCCTGTAGCTTGGTTTTGATTGTTCCACCATCTGATAATAATTTTTTGGTACGTAGTAAGTTTACCCACTTCCTGTTATAGTAATACGGATGTCATTATATAGTGGGTTGCTGTAATTCAGAGGGTTTAGTTTTAAAATAATTTAAGTGGGAAGATGATTGGTTTTCATTGATGGTGAGCAAAAATT